>OX387244.1:89539566-90797989 GCA_947561735.1 Cenchrus americanus | reverse complement strand
CCTTCCTTTCCTAAGAGCTCAAACAACTTATCGGCCTTTGTGATGTCGAAGTCGTAGGTTCCTTTGGTCGCGACCCACGGTGATTCATTGTTAAGGGCTCTTTACCCCTGATCTCTGCTGTGACTATCTCCAATTCGTCGTCGAGAATCTTCGCACAAATCGGCCTTGTCCAAGAATTGGTTGTAGATGTCGGCGATGTCATCTTTGCTTGCCAAACTTGGGGTCCTTCTTGAGGCCATATGCACGATTGCTCATCAAGGATAACTTTTGCGATAGTTGGCCCAAGTTTTCAAACTCCATCCCAAATAGCTTCTCGCGCACGGGCGCGCAACATCCCGGCGACGGCCATATCGACCGAGTCGGTCGTCCCCAACAAGTTCAATGAGAAGCACATGCCTTTGACTTCACTGAATCTTCTAGAAATTCCGGCGGTGTTTCTTGTGCCTTTGCTTCGGGGTGGCGAGATCAATCAACTTCTTTTCGGAAGCCGGCCCCCGAAGTAATGAGCGTGGAATTTACGCTCAAATCTTTCCACACAGCCCGCGGTTCGGGGAGGGCGGGGGATGGGAACCCGCGCTGGACCGTCGGCGTGGCGGGGGCGTGGGGAACCACGAACGTCTCTTCGGCCGAACATTCCCCAAGGCTTGCATGAGGTAACGAAAGCGTGTGCTCGACCGTGCTTGTCTCGTCACCGCGAGAGAACTTTGTGGTCGCGTCGGCGGTTTCACCCTTGGTGGTAGGAGCACGTTATAGTACCACTTTGGGAACGGTGGCCTATAGGTGGGGCCATCTTTGGCTTGAGGCCGAGGGCGATTCGCATCAACTCGGCCATCTTGCGTGCTAGGGCATCTTCTTCTTGAGCGCCCGTAGCCGGCGTGTACCCAGGTGCGGGGAAGGCATCGAACGCTGTAATTTCCCACTTCATGATAACCCACCGCCGTACAAATTCCCTGCGGAGCCGGTTGGTCGACGGAGCTATTCTCGGCGGGGTCGATGGGGCCCAAATGGCCGAACGCTAGGTCTCCGTGCGTGGTGAGTACGGATTCGAGTTTGTTGCACGGGGGTGACCGTCTTGCTGTGGTGGCGGTAGGATTGGTTGACTTCACGAAGCTTGCGAACGGGGGCTGGGCGGGGCGCCCGCCGGCGCCTGCTCGGAGGAGGGTTGGAATGCTCTCGCTTCGGAGCTTTGAGGGGGAGGCTGTTTGCTGGCTCGTAGCGGCGGGTGAGAGCTTGATTCACCCGGCTCCACGGTGCTCTTTCCGTGCGCCTTCCGACGCTTGCCCGCGCCGGGCCAAAGAGGGCCACCATCTGTCCGCAGAGCGACCAGGAAAAGCTTGGTTGTGCTTGGTGAGCATGTTGTCTACGACTCTTGGAACATCCGCGCGCATTCTTCCTTTTCTTGTTGGGTTGTGGCATCGGTCTCTCCGGGCGGCGGCACTGGCGGGTCCTTCTTTAGATACGGTACACCACTTCGATTCTTCTTAAATGACATGAGACACTTTTTCTTTGAAAGCTGGTTCACGGCATCTAGGAGCTGCGATGCGTCGGGAGAAAGCTCTTCGATGTTGACATCCGGGAGGTCGGTGATCTCGGGCATCTTGAACCAATTCGAGTACATTTGTTGTCCCCTTTGGCGTGCCAAAAAGTGTGTTGACGCAAAAGTGCACTCGACGCCAATCACACGGCAAGCCGAACAAAGCTAGCTTCGCACGCGCGAGAGAGAGAGTGACATGCCGGTCAATTTTTTCCTGAAAATTAACAAAAGATAAGGCGATTAAATACCAAAGCTTGGAACTGTCGGGTGGTACCGAACGGTTCCATATTTACGGCTAAGAAGCCAAGCAAGATGACATGTAGCTATGTAGAGCTATTTGTCAAGGAATCACAACCATTCGGGTAACGCAAAGGAAAAAGAACATTCTTTGGATGGATGACGTAAGCATGACAACAATCGATCTTTGAATAAAATGGATGCAAGCAAAGTTATGATCTTCATGAGGGTTTATCATTAAATAAAATGAAGTAAAGCACGGACATGATCATGTATTAAAATAAGCATGCATAGATCCAAAGCATTAGTCTACCGCATGTCTAATTACTTTGAGATCCGTCGGGCACGATAATCAAACAAATCTATCCACCGCATGATACAACTTGCATGAAAAAAACGCACCACTTTCCACAAATAGATCTATCCACCGCATGATACAAACCTAAATATGGAAAGCTAGAAGCACACGTCATTTAAAACATAAATAATGCACGTGATCTACTCGTGAAAACATAACCGAATACGGGTGAACAACCGTCGAAGGGGTCCATGAAGAAGGAACGAAACATTACCACGTGAATAAATCTATCAAGGCCCCAGATTGGAAATCTAATCCACTTGGATGACTAGCTCCAAAGCAACCCAAAAACTGCATCTACCACATGATACCGGTTCTTTCAAGATTTATACTAACAAAGCAAGCTTGAACCCGCAACACGTAACAACCTAGATCGATTCGGTTTCGGCTATCGGAGGCACAAGATCACGCGTCAAAACACGAAACCTGCTCGTACAAGGATCTTAAAAAAATATAATAGCCGATCCAAACCCATCTAGATTGGGCAAGGATGTGCTACATGAATTAAAACATAAAGTAAAACTCATGATAACACGGGATAACTTAATGAATCTATTGGATCTTGCCAAAATCCAATAGGCGGAAACTAGCTTCGAGCTAGATCTTAGCCTACGCGCATGGCTCATGATCTAACAAGAAACCCTCTTGAACCAAACTTGAATCTATCGCATGACACGAAGCATAGTAACAAGACTACTTGCATCGGATCTAAATCCACGCATGATACTAGACATGACACAAGGTTGCGGTACTCACGGAGGTCGACGGATCGATTGGCCTCTCGAAGAACTCGACGACACGACAAGGACTCTAGGGTTTGGCGTAAGGGCGGTGTGTATTGAGGAATGATCGTGTTTGTTACATACATCCGGGGATCGTATTTATACCACGGCCAGTTACAGCTGCGAATGGATTCATTGCCTAACTAAACTCGATCCTTTATCCATCCATTCGCTTCCTCACGAGTTGAGCACGTCACCGTCCAATCCCGCAAAATCGACTCTACGCCCTTGTTCTTTTGCCGGCCCGGAGCGGATAGCCGACCGCGGATCCTTAGAAAATCTGCGAAAATATCTTTCCTTCCACCGTGCCCGCGGCGGAGGTCCACGTTGTCGACGTTGGGGACCCGTGCAGTTGATGCGTCACGGACCCGCCGGCTGCCCCTCCCGCGCACGCTCGCCGCGCGGAGGCCTCCCCCGGCCATCGAGGCGGAGCAGCCGCATCGTGCGGTATTCCTCCGCCAGCTTGGCCTCGAGCTCGCGGGCCTGGGCCAGCTGTGCGTCGACGTCGGCCCCAAACAGAGCCGCTGGCCCCGCGGCCGCGCGTGCGATCCCCGGGTGCGGTGCGTGACTTCTTCTCGTCTCCGCACTGCCGCACCGGCGGCGTTGGCCGGTCACAGATGACTTCCGCGCAACACTCCCGCGTGGGGGCCGTAGCTCCCAGTGCTGGAGTCGTCGGAGCGTGCCTAAACCAGTAGTCCGTGGCGGTGTCGAGGAAGCGCCTGAACGACCGGGTCCCAGACGCCGAGAAGTCCCACTCCGCATACCCGTGGCGGCCGGCGGTGGCATCGTGTCGACGGAGCCCAGGGACGACTCATCGCCGCGGAGGTGCCGGGTCCCCGGCGATCAAGACGTGGCGGCCAGGTGGAACCTCGCGCATCGTCGTGTTGACGTTGGCGTTGTAGGCCGCAGGTGCCACGCAGCCCCCCGATGGGGATGCGGCGGTCCGAGACCGCACGCGGTCCCGCCGGGGCGGTGGCCGTGACGGTGGGCGCACCGCGTTGGGCGGCGGCGCGCTCAGCCTGCCGCCGCCCGGACCGCGCCCGGCGCGAGCGTAGCCCAGAGCGACGCGGCGTCGGCGGCTGCCGCGGACCCGCAAAGATCCGTGCCTCGCGGGCGTCCGCGCCCGTGTCGTTCGTGCGGCGCAGACCAGGGCGGACTCGTCCGGCGCTCGCGCGCGAAGCTCCTCACGGCTGGTGAGGCGCATGAGATAGCCGTTCCCCGTAGCCCGAAAGTTCAGGTCCCCGAAGCGGGGATTTCGAACCCGGCCGGAGGGGGTCCCGGGTTAGTTCAATAATCAAATCCAAACCAAAGTGTAATGAACATGCTAGGTGCACCAAAATACACCGTCAACACACATGTTCGGAATGCCCTATATTAAACTTCACCAAGGGGGCCATCTTTCATGTGATTCTGGATATAAAATTTATATCCACTCCCTGGTTTCACTCTCGTTTGTCTTGTGGAACCTCTGAAGTCCTAGGGATGCACGGATCCTGAAATATCAAGGCCGGTAATCATGTATACATCGGCCAGAGTGGGGGACATTGGGCCGTGACCAAAAAGGAAGGCATTGACACCATTTGACCAAAAATGACAGGCGGTAATCAGGAGATCTTCGTTTTTCGGGGTCTCGGCCAAAGAGAGCTCCAAACATTGAGCAATCCGGAGGGTGTCCCAAGTTTGGGTCTTAACACTGTTGTCCTCAAGGACCCTCTTGTACCAATTCCTCCAACCCGCTATTGGGGGCAAAGGCCAGTTCTTGAAGGCATCCTGCCACAGGGAAGGCTTAGTTAAAGCCGCTTTGAAGGGGATTCTTTGGGATTCGGCTACGATGAATTCGCGGGGATCAGAAACTCCCACAGGACCAAGGAAATAAGACGTTGAATTGGCCTCAGTGCGAATCAGAAGCTCAGTGGAAAGCTCCTGTTGAGAGAAGGCGGAGAAGAAATCTCAGGTGAAAATTGAAAAGTTAAGTGCCGAATGAAGCTTATGGGGGAGAGATTTACCTGAGCAGTTTGATTTTGACCTGCCATTGAGGATTTGAGCTCAGGAAAAGGTGATCTAGGGTTTGGATCTAGACGAAGACTCCGGCGGATTGCGAAGAAAGAGAATAGGTGTTGAACAGATTCAAGACGTTGGTGGCTGGAGTCAATTCCGGAATAAAATCACTTTTATCCCGTAATTGAAGGGGCATATGTTAACACCAAAATTTGGTAAGGTAAGGAGTCTGACCTGTGGGTCCAACGCGGTGAGGAATCCGTCCGGCGAGAAGGAAGGTTTCTTCAGAAGAATTCGGCAAAAGAGTCCGCGGTCGGCAATTTGCTTCCGTTCGGCAAGAAAACTGTTGCGCAGATTTTGCGGGATTGCGTGGTAACGTGGCCCGAGCGGAAGGGACAAACGGATGGATAAGCGATCGCATTTAGAGATAAATTAGGTATCAAATCCATTCGAAAGTCATGCTGTGACAAGGTATAAATATAGACCCTGAATGTATGTAATGGTATTCGAAACATTCTCAATACAAACCGGCTTTACACCAAACCCTTGAGTCCTTTGTCGTGTCGTTGAGTTCTTCGAGAGGGTTCATCGATCCGTCGACCTCCGTAAGTACCGGCAACCTTGTATCATGTCTAGTATCATGCGGTGGATTTAGATCTGATGCAAGTAGTCTTGTTACCATGCTTATTGTCATGCGGTAGATTCAAGCTTGGTTCAAGAGGGTTTCTTGTTAGATCATGATCCATGCAGTAGGCTAAGATCTAGCTTGAAGCTAGTTATCGGCTCTATTGAATTTTGGCAAGATTCAATAGATTCATTAAGTTACCCCGTGTTGTTTTGAGTTTTTACTTTATGTTTAAATTCATGTAACACTTCTTTGCCCAATCTAGAATGGTTTGAATCGGCTTTATCTCTTTTGATGATCCTTATGCGAATCGAGTTCGTATCTTTGGCTTAAATAGCATGTGGATCACATGTTCCCTGATAGCCGAAACCGAATCGATCTAGGTTGTTACGTGTTGCGGGTTCAAGCTTGCCAAATCTTGTATAAATTCTTGAAAGAACTGGGTATCACGCGGTAGATGCAGGTTTTTTGGGTTGTCTTGGAGCTAGTCATCCGGTGGATTAGATTTCGATTCAATCTGATAGATTTATCTTATTTGGTAATGCTCGTTCCTTCTTCATGGACCCCGATTCGGCTGTTCAGCCGTATTCGGTTATACTTTCACGATTGAAACATTTTCATAAGCTATGCTTTAAATATCGTATGCTTTTAGCTTTCCATACTTAGATTGTATCATGCGGTGGATAGATCTATTTGTGGACGGTGGTATGATTTCAAACAAGTTGTATCATGCGGTGGATAAATTTGTTTGGTTTCATGCTTCACGGGTTTTAAAGTATCTAGACATGCGGTAGACTAGTGCTTTGGACCTATGCATGCTTGTTTATTGCATATTTATGATCATGCTTTTACTTCATTTATTGTTTAATGTTATTTACCACGAGGATCGGTCATGGCTTTGCGCACGTGCATTTTTACCCAAAATAAAGATCGATCTATCGTCATGCTTACATCATCCATTCGGCCATGTTACTTTTGCACTTTGAAGTTCCCGAATGGTTTCTAGTTTGCTGGCAGATAGCTCTCTATAGCTATATGTCATCTCACTTGGCTTTCTAGCCGTAAATATGGAACTGTCTGGTACCACCCGGCAAGTTCCAAGCTTTGGAATTTAACTACTTTGTCTTTTGTTAATTTTCAGGAAAAATTGACTGGCACGTCTTGGAATCTTTGCGCGTGTGAAGCCAGCTTGTTCGGCTTGCTGTGTGCTTGGCGTAAGGTGCAGATTTTACGTCAACACGGACCACGAGCCAACCCTTATCGAACGGGGCATGGGCGTCCACTTGAATTACCCGATAACAGCTTGACGAGGAATCCGCAATCCACGACCTGATCGATGGGGGTTGCGGAAACCTCACCCTCCGTCCCGCGGAGGGACGGCGAGGGAGCGTACTAATGCAAGTCGGAGAGCTCGCCCCGATCGCCTCGAACGGGCCCAAGCTCGGGGGCTCGACGCACATCTACACCTCCTAGGGAGCACCGAACGCAGACGGCGCCAGACATGTGCGCGTGGTGCACCAAGGCCGGCTGGAACATTGCCGATGTCGGTTGAAATAAACACCCCACACGCTGGAGGGTCTCGCGAAAAAACCCCTGCAGGAGCACTCACGCTCCTGCAGGGCTTCGAGGGCTAGACCCGCGGGTTCGCTGACGCAGCCCCACGGAATGGCATTTAGCGACCAGGGCGGAAGAATGTCCCATCAGCAAGCGTCAGCATCAGCGGGACCCTAATGGGTACACCCGCAGATGCTCGGGGGCTACTGTCGGGTACCACCATAAGGGTCCCCTAAATAACCAGGGGAAACCCGCTTAAAACCCGCAAAAAACACAAAACACGGACTAACCCACGAACCTAAAGCACACACACGACACGATCACGACCCTGGTGGCCCCCGCAGCCCGCCAGGGTGGCACGGCGGACGACCCCTCAGGCGGGGTTCGCCTCGCTCGAGGGTTAGACGCCCCCACGAGCAGAACTCGCCTCGCTCGAGGGCTCAACACCCCCTCGGGTGAGGTCCGCCTCGCTCGAGGGCTCAACGCCCCCTCGGCGAGGACCGCCTCGCTCGAGGGCACCTGCACGCATGTCGTCCACGCTCCTGCCCCCGTGTACGGGCATTTAACGCCCTGACATCGCAGGACACGCGCCACAACCCTGACATGCCCGGGAATCGCGCCCCGGTGCTGTTTCACCAACTCCCTGGGGAAGGCCATCCCCGCCACTGTGTAGCACTATGTGATGAGGCCGGTGTCAGCCCCGTGACACTGTGCCGCCTACCCCCATACGGCTAACGCGCCAAGCCCTCGAAGGGGGGCCAGCGGTACCCTCGAATGCCTTTTGCGTGACTATACAGGGCCACGCCGTGACGTCAGGCCGGTGGGAGCGGTCTTTCCCGTCGCTATCAACCCTGTGCGGCCATCCCCGCCACTGTCGCGCCACGCCGAGCACTGTGACGACATTCCGATGCTGTTGGAGTGCAGGGGACAAGACATCGCCACGACTGCCACTGTGCCGCGTACGGGCCCCTCGTTGACGACACCCTCGAATCGGCCCGTGGCGGCGGCCGGACGACCAACCACTACGCCGCCACACTCGAAACCGCTCCTGTACGAGCACAGGACGCGCCACGACGCCTCGACTGGAGCAGGATTCGCCAGGACGGCCGTCAGCTCCGTGGCACTGCTCGCCACGCCTCCACATGTAGGAAAATAGTGTGGCACGCATGTAAACTGCTCCCTCCTTGGCGTATAAAAGGAGGGGCAGTCCCCCAGCCGCGGGGACAAGGGACGACGGACAACGATCAACCGCACGCTCTCCGCCTTCTCCACGATATTGGCACTCGCCTCAATCAATACCTCTGGGACTTGGAGGCCCGGCCTCCTCTCCCACCATGCTTGTAGCCCCCCTCTACGAGCACCACCGTGCAACGTGAAGGACCGATACGGCGAACCAGAGAGGGGGGAGTGAATAGGAGCCGATAAAAATTCTTCTCGAAGGAGATGGAGACTCCAACAAGATGAACACGACTTCCAACACGCGTCTCAGACTCACTACTCAAATTGGCCAAGCCCACGTAGCCACTGGAGTGACACTGGACCTAGGAACCAACACACAACTTTCCGACCCGAGAACGCAGCGGAACACCAAACCTCGAGTCCACTAACCAACACCGGTCAGACCGGTGAGCACCACCGGTCAGACCGGTCCCTGCTGGTGAAACTTGGCAACTTCCACTAAGTGGCTCCACACCGGTTAGGTCGGTGCGACACACCAGTCAGACCGGTCTAAGCCTAAAAGCCCCCAAATCGCCAAACAGGCCAACCGACCTCCAAACCGACCCAAACTCGAAACAGCCCCAACACATGACAACAGCAAACACACCCAGACGTTCACCCGAGCAAAATCCCACCAAGGTTTGCACCGGTCAGACCGATGAAGAGCACTGGTCAGATCGGTGTAGCCTGGGCAGCTCGGGATGAACAGCACCTGCGGGTCAACTCCCCCAAATCCAGACCTCGATCTCCCGAATCGCTCCACGGACTTGAACAAGACTTTGGGGATAATAGGAACACCTCATGAGGAGTCCATAGCCAAGTTTAATCCCACCAAAACTTGTCCAAAAAGGAGGAATCAAAGAAATCCCGTCAAGAACACCTCTAACCCTAGAACTCGGAAAACCCCAAAATCGAGCCCCTATACTCACGGATTTGGGAGAGGAATCACAGCCCAAAGAACCACGAAGGGTTCCCACAAATTTCCCCCATCAAATCCCCAAGAGAAAGGTTACGAAAACAACCCAAGAAAACACCAAGAAAGGGCTCCGAAAATCACCACCAAGAACAACCGTGAACAACATAACAAGGCCTTGAGGAACCATGCCGAATCATCTATACATGTCACAAAGGTTCATACAAGGTCTAGCTTGCCACCCGATCATCCAACCCTCTCACAAGATCTCACCATGAAGCTCTCAAGCTAGTCCTATGAAAATCCTAAGAAAATAGGAAGCGAAAATAGGAAAGCAAATGAACTAGGGTTCCAAGAGCTTGGCTGCCATCCTCTCACCTCATGGGTTATATGGAGGCAACCGAAAGTCTAAAATACCCTTTCCTAATAACTAGGGATACAAGCCCCTCAAGGGCGGTTTTGGAAGTCTTCAAGCTTTCTCCATCGGACGGATGCCCGGCGACCGCAACCTGCTTAGCCTCGACGCAAGCCTTGCGGTCCCGACGAGTGTCCTCCGCTTCAAAGATTCCGGACTGCGTCGTCGCACACCGGTCAGACCGGTGCTCCTCACCGGTCAGACCCACCGGTCAGACCAGTCTGGCGCTGCTGCAGCACCGTCTTCGGTTCTTCGATCTTGGCTTTGTGGATCAACCAAGGAACCTAGTGGTTTTCTGGTGAACCACTGGAAACCCCGCGAACTCGGTGTAGCCTCCGCCAATCGCTACTCATGACTCGGCTCCCACGTAGTCCCGGCTCGACCTTGGTTTTGAGGCTCAACCAAGAAACCGTCCACGACTTCATCATGATGCTCATGCCACCATGCGGCCCGCACTTGACCCCGCTAGCTACCGGGTCCCTCGAACGAAGACTACTTGTCTTATCCACACCTGGAGGCCTCACCGGCGACGACCTTTCGCGCTTGCTCTTCACCTGCACCAACACCAGTCAAGCCGCAACCTGCACCTGCAATACTTAGCCAAGAATCAGGCCACACAATGTTGTCAATCACTCATCACACAAGGAAGCGACCATCCACCGGTCCTCGAACCACACATGGTCCTCAATCTCCCCCTTGATGAGTGCATTGACAACACCCACACCAAGTAACAAGAGAGAAAAGAGAAAGAAGAGAAATGAACAAAAAGAAACTCCAACAAGCGATCGAAAGCCAAACAAAAGCAAAGAGCAAGATCACTTGAAGAAGAAAAGTCTCGAACCCCTTAGGCAAGGGCAATGGCTCGACACATTTGAGACAAAACAGAGCTCAAGCAAAGAGCGCAAACCACCAAAGCAAAGCTCGAAAGACCACAAAGAGCACCCCCTGCACACATGCAAGCTCCCCCTGAACCAATGCACCTCCCCCTGAACGAATGCATGCAAACCACTTGAAAACAAGGCAGCTGCAACAACTTCAGCTCACACCGGTCAGACCGGTCACCACCACCGGTCAAACCGGTGCCAACATGTGCACAGGACCAGCACTCTGACCGGTCAGACCGGTGCACAACAGAGCCCAGAAATGGCTTGAAACCACCTGAAAACCTTCTAAATGCATCCAGCAAGACATTTCAAGCTCAAACTTCTCCCCCATGTTGACAATGCATGAATCAAGCCAAAAATGCAAAACTTTAAACCTAGAGCTTCTCAAATAGACAAAATTCAACAAAGGATGCTATACATGTCCAAATCAGCAAGTTAGATACTCTGTAGCTTCGTATCGACATCAACTACATGATTATCAAGTTTCACAACCATTGGACGAAGCTAAGATGGATTTAGGCAATTTTGCGAAAAGTTTGCCTCTCATGAGCAAAGTTCTAAACACGATCAAAACATATCAAAATGGCAAAGCCACACAAACTTCATGCTAGGACTGCCATTCTAATCATACGACCATCACAAACACCCACAAGCACCTCATGTCATGTCAAAGCCACCGAGCCATGTGCCTACTTCTATGTATGAGACTTCTCATTGGTAGGCATCATGCAACAGTTTAGCACCCAAAGCAAATTAAATTCAGCACATATGACATGGGAGCACATTTTCCAAGCATTTTACATTTCATTTTCAGATTCATATATGGTACATGAAATGTCTTGCGACCAAAAGGAACTTATGCCCCTCCACAAGATGAAGCAAGAGGGCTAAACATTCATGATGGCAAATGAGCCTTTGGCCCCATATGATCAATAAACTAGCTATCCAACCACAAATTAAGCATAACCAAGCCACTAAAACATGTCAAGATCATATAGAGGCATTTACACATGAGAGAGCATATATATATATGTGACATTTTTCAAAAGAACATAGGTATCAACCATGGATTATTCATCAAGATCATCAAGAGCTAAGCCAAACTAACCATAGCATACCAAACAAGCTCACAAAGACATAAATAGCATTCCATGGTGAACAATGTATATAGGAGAAGCTTTTCCTATCCAATGCATATGATACAAAATGCATGCAATCTAAGATACAAGGATGCCTATACATCATGTTACATATGCCATGCCAAATGCAAGAAATGCACAAAGGAAACTATACATGTGCTACAAAAGAAGCTCCCACACACCCAACTCAAGAAATCAAACACACACCAAGCTCCCCCCGCAAACGAGTGAAAGTTGCTTGATCTAGGGGTTTGGTGAAAATATCGGCTAGTTGGTCATGTGTGGGTACATGGATCAAAGCTATCTTCCCTTTCTCTACGTTGTCTCTCAGAAAATGATACCTCACTTCTATGTGCTTGGTTTTGGAATGGAGCACTAGGTTCTTTGCAACACTTATGGCACTGGTGCTATCACATTGAAGTGGGACATGGGTATACTCCTCACCAAAGTCACTCATGGTGTATAAAATCCAAAGGAGCTAAGAGCAACAACTAGCAGCAGCAACGTACTCGACTTCGGTAGTGGATTGAGCAACACTCGACTGTTTGCGGGAAGACCAAGACACCAAAAAAGATCCCAAAAACTGGCAAGTCCCAGAAGTGGACTTTCTATCCAACCGACACCCGGAAAAATCCACATCCGAAAAACCATGAAGCGCCAAAAAAGAGGACGCGGAGTACCACAGGCCGAAGTCGGGAGTGTGACGCAAGTACCTGAAAATTCGCTTCGCCGCTTGCCGATGCGAAGTCCTTGGAGACGCTTGAAAACGAGCGCACAGACATACCGAGAACTGGATGTCCGGCCTCGTCGCCGTCAAGTAGAGGAGTGACCCGATCATGCTCCGGTACTCCTTCTGGTCCACGTGTTCACCTTCCTCCTCCGCATCAAGAGTTGTAGTCGTACTCATGGGCATCGTCATTACCTTGGAATCCTCCATCTTGAACTTCCGCACAATGTCCTTGGTGTACTTCGCTTGGTGCACAAATGTTCCTTCCTTTGATTGTTTGATTTGTTGTCCGAGGAAGAACTGCAACTCGCCCATCATGCTCATCTCAAACTCCCTGCTCATATCCTCTGCAAACCTTGCAACAAGAGAGTTAGACGAGCCACCAAAGACAATATCATCCACGTACACCTGCACAATCAGGATATCTCTGCCCTACCTCAGTAAAAACAAGGTCTGATCGACCTTCCCCATCTCAAAACCTCTCTCAAACAAGAACCCCCTCAACCTGCCATACCAAGCTCTAGGCGCCTGCTTCAGCTCATACAGCGCCTTCCTCTACTTGTGCACCCGGTGGGGGTACTTCTCACTCTCAAACCCCGGAGGTTGCCTCACATACACTTCTTCCTCCAACACACCATTCAGGAAAGCACTCTTCACATCCATTTGGTGCAACTTGAACCCTTTAGCCACGGAAAAGGCTAGAAGGATCCTTATTGCCTCCAAACGGGCTACGGGAGCAAAGGTCTCCTCGTAGTCGATCCCCTCCTTCTGACTGAACCCCTGAGCAACAAGCCTCGACTTGTTTCTCACAACCTCACCTTTCTCTCCCTCTTTGTTCTTCCACACCCACTTTGTACCAATCGGCTTACACCCTAGGGGAGGGTCAACCAACTCCCAAACCTGATTCCTCTCAAAGTTCTCCAACTCCTCATGCATCGAATTAACCCAATTGTGATCAGATAGTGCGTGTCCAATGTCTTTGGGCTCAAAAGTAGCAACAAACGCAGCATGAGCGAAATGAGAATTGTTTCGAACCCTCGACCATGTAGTGCGTTCATTCATGTCGCCGATGATCCTCGAAGCTGGGTGATCCACCTGTACTCGCCGGGGAGGTTCTCGCCTCGATGCTACCTCCTCCTAAACACAGCTTCTCCTTGTTGACGGTGAAATTCCGTCAACCTAGCCATGAGTTTACCTTCGGTGTTGGCATGACTTTTGTATCTTATTCATTGGTACTAACCCCCGTGGTATAACAAGTTCACTTGTGCATGTCGGTTTTGGAGTTGTGTGTTTACGCAGGGTTTTAACGTTGAAAGCAAGACTTCCGGGATAAGTTCATTAAGCACCTCATGACAAGACCTTGAAGCCCGATACAAGTCAAGCAATGAAGTGAACATGCCTCCAAGAGCCCAAGGACCAAGCCCGAGAAGATGATAAACTCCGAGGACTGAACCAGAAAAGTCTTGAATCTTGCAAGACAAGGAGTTGAGTCCAATTCGGAGAGAAACCGACGTCAAGGGCCCACATGCAAAAGGGGAGAACATCTAGAAGACGTGGGAAGCAACACCGGCGAAGCGAGGCCGCGGGATGGGCCGAGTGGGCCCGGGCCGGTCGGCCCAGCCGGCCGGCCCGGCCCCATCGGGGCCCAATCGGCCTCTCCTTTGACCTAATTGCTTCTCGGGCTATAAATAGCCCCCCGACCGAGAGCCACGCGAACGGAAGTCGTATTCCGCCGCCGAGGAGCGAGAGAAGCTTGAGGGACACCAACTTGAAGATGAGGGTCGTGCTAGTTGTCTAGGGTTTCCCCGGCCGACGTGGGAACCTTGCATGGAAGACCACGTCGGAGCTCGGAGCGAGGATCAAGATCGAGGGAGGGCCCGGTGGTGATCTTGTTCATGTAATCATTCATGGTGAAGTTTGTAAGTGAATCCGATTTCTAGCGATTAAGTGCCTTCTCGATGATTTTGATTTCTTCTTGGTTTTGCTTCTTCTACGATCTAGTCTATAGCTAGATTACATAGGGTGCTCTTGTAGCCGCGGTGGCTAGAGGTGCATACCGGACCGGCCAAGTGATTTCAACTTGTTCTATCGAACTCGCCCTAAGCTCCCCGCATGAATAGGGATACGTTGTGACAGAACGGGGGTCTCGAAAGGCGGATGTTTTCGGAGTCGGATGGGAAGGCCACGATTTAAAGATGCTTTCAATGAGATTCGCTTTGCTATCTTCATCTATCTTGTTTGGAGCTACAACATAAGCATGATCTAGATTCTCTAGATTGGTTATCTCTTGCTTTCTCTTGCTACCTCTTTAGTAGATTAGATTAGATACGTTTTCTTTATGAGTTAGTAGATTAGATGCAATTTATCTTCATTAGATAGCTTTACCTTGCTTTACTAGATTGAATCCTTGCGTTGCGCATTGTTCCACGGATTCGATACCTTGGGTTCACCACTCGAGGGAAGAAGGGTCCCTTGACTACGACGGGAGACTTGTCCGCTTGCAAGTCACAAACGAACTTTGATACAACTATTAACCGTCAACAAGCCCCTTTTTCCCGGCGCCGTTGCCGGGGAACAAGCAATCAAGATCCGATCTAGTATCGCTTATCTTTCAGTTTTTTCTTTTGATTTTCTTTTGCATCTCTTATGTTTGATCATCCTCGAAAAGAAAAAAAAAATTCAATCTAATCTAGTTTTGATTAACCCTAATTTTTCTTCTTTTAGATTTTTGTTTTATTGCTAACCCTAACCGGAGATGGTTGGCTACCTCTCCAAGAAACCCAAACTTTTTTGTGGATGATCCGGGAAAACTTTACGAGGCAAAGGTGACGCGCAACACAAGCTAAAGGGGTGGAAACCCTAGATTCAAAAGTTGAAGTCGAAGGACCGTCGAAATCTCCAAGGGAATCACCACCTCCAAGTCAAGACGCCGGAAGGCCGTTCAAGACCAACGAGGATGGAGAAGATGGAGATGGAGAAAGAAGCTCAACACCTAAAGGCTGCCAAGGCAAGATCCACATGCGGGGTGTTCATCGTGATGAAGATGTTAGAGACGCAAGTGGGACAACTTGCGGACAACCGATTGGTGACAAAGAAGAATATCCGAGACAACTCCAAGGTCCCAAGACGGCGAAGGCTACTCAAACTCATTCGGGAGAGATGAAGGATCACACTAGAGACCATGAAGATCATGACCGAAGGACCGGAGTTCGAGATGCCGAGCCACAAGGAAGATGTTGCATCCGTCAAGACCAAAGGACAAAGCCGGCCGTGAAGACCAAAAAAATTGACTAAGCCGAAGTGGGTACCCAAGATTGCAACGCCTGCAAAGAGCGTTGATCCGGAGTAATCAAGTGAAGAAGTCTAGCCATGGACTATAAACGAAGTGCTAGGCGGGAGGCAACCCGTTTCGTCGAGTCAAGAATAAGCTACGGGAGGACAACCTGATTCCAGGTTTTTCGAGTCCTTTTAATTCAGTTCTGAATTTTACTACGCAAAACCTTAGACTTAGAATGGTTGATCAATATTAGAGACATAATTCTTGGTTGAATATTTTGCTTGATCATAAACCCTTTACATGAACCATCCTATGTGATTGTTTGCTTCTTTTTCGAGAAACCACAACCAAAAAGAAAAATTTCAGAACCTAACTCAACCCTTCACCCTCATTATGGTGTTGTGGTTGACTTGTTTTTCATGCTAAAAACACTCGAGTAGAGCCACGACTTGTATCTAGATGTTATTTAAATTTCAGCTTGTGGTAGGACTCGCGTCAACCTAGAAACTTGATTTTTGGTTGGTTTAAAAATCCATATCCTTGGTCTCTCTAAGATTAGAATTTTTCTAAGCCTCACTTAATTTTATTTCATTCAAAATCTCTCTCATCTAATCAAAATTAGGACCTAAACCTATGCCCCCATGATCAAGCCGGGAAAAGCTTGCTCTCAACCAATGAAGGCAAACTATACCGGTGAGACCGAAATCGACGTAATAAAAAAAATATTTTCGACTTGCATTTGTTTTTAATGGTTTAAAAACTTCTCTAAAATTATGTTCGAGCACTTGCATGGCTCTGAAAAATATTTTTAAATTTCGAAATTAGAGGAGTGCTTAGCCTTAAAGGGAGGCAATCTAGTAATCATGCATGCACCATTGGATTCCCTTTCATCAACTTTCACTAATTCCACATGCAAAGGACAAGCATGGTGGGCAGCAAGCATCAACTTTGTAGGAATTTCATGGTGGCATGTGAAGCAAATGGAGCTAGGGAGCATGGACATAACCCAAAACATGAAGCATCAAGTGGAAGGACCAAGGAGTGGACGAGAGCGTTTGGGCGGTGCAACTCGTAGAGCACGCGAGCGGGGAAAGTTGCGAGAGGTGAAATGATCGTCTTTGGAAGAAAGACGAGGCGGGGAGGAGCACCGAGGCCGGCCTCACCTACATAAGGAGCCCCCCGGCTCCCGTTTTACGCAGCAAGCTTCCCTCTCCTTCCTTTGTTGGTGTGTTCAAGTTTGTGTGCTCAAAACCTCCGTAGACATAGCCAACCTTCCCAAGCTTGATAGCTCAAGAAAAAAAAAATCCACATCCTTAATCCACTCAAAGTCCGGACTCCAAAATAATATTTGTGTACCTTGTTACCGGGTGAAAACCCCGGATATTTATTTGTGAGGGAGAGCGCTGCAATCAAGGAAGAAACTACAAGTCTTTTCACCGAAGAAGAAGGGATCATCGTCGTCTAAGCCATCATCGACAACCTCTTCGAGGAGGCGCTCGGTTTCCGAGTTTCCTTGGAGTATGGAGGAGGACACGGCACCGCCGAGGAGGAACCTCACTCTTCTCATTGGTGGCATGGGGCCACACAAAACTCGTTTATTAGGTTTACCAAACCTCAATAACATATGGAGGAGCCGCCCGTCCAACCTCACCACTTGACACGATCATTCGCTCCACCTCCATATGCTCGCGGTATTCCGAGGGGTATGTCATCATGACGGAGGAGGAGAAGAAGCTCGCTCACCTTAAGTAGAGGCTTGTAGCGAACGTCGACATCGACGACCAAGCTCTCCACATATTGGGTTTCACACGGGACACCGGTGCAATTCTCTAGCGGAGTGTCGGCAAACACCCACAAGAAATTCGCCTAGGAAATTTTCATGACCATGGCGCATAACCTTGATGAAGGAGTGCCTGAGTCTCTCATTCCGTTGGAGGGAGCCCACAAGAGGAGAAGAAGGAAGACGCCGTCGGAAGGGTAACCTTGATCAGTGATGCTATTTCTAGCACCTTGATGGGGTAATCTCCTTTCATCCATGGGTTGCATTCGGTCTTGAGATGTAATCGAACTTTGTTGGATTATCTATCTATCATCTTGTGCTGAAAATACTTTAATGCTTAAGGCTAGCAACCATGCCATAAAGGGAGTAGGGCTCCAATGCTTCCTTGGATCCATTCAACACAAACCCCGATAGATCGATTGGTTTTCATGTTCGAAACGATTGCATGTCTAGTATCGTAGACCCATGGGCGAGTGTCTCCTATTTTCAAAAGGGAGCTCCGAAACAAGTATGTGCATGAAGGCACATGGGAAGGTTTTTGGAGTATGATCACGGGAAGAGACCATCAACGAAGAAATACTATCCGAACCCATTATCCAAGTGTGTCACTTTTGTGCAAGTGGATTTTTGGGAGAACAAGAGAGACAAAGATAACCAACACGGAGTTGAATTTGATTTACTCGCAGCCAATCAACCCTACTCACCTATGATCAACCGGTGGTGTTGTGGCAACATCGGATTCGGGAGATCGGGTTGTTACCTCTCCATGTTGACTATCTCTTTAAAAAACCGGGTATTACAAGGAACCCGAATCATCTCCTACCCGGGACTTCCCTAGGAATATATGAAGAAAGGAAAATTTATTTGAAGATGAGGGAGGAGGATTCAAAGTGGCCAAAGTAAATTTGCCCCTATCGGATTGAAGATTAAGACTTTTCTTGAGGGGAAGAAGATCGGTTAGAGGAAGGACTTCTTGTGCCGGCGAAGAAAAATAAAAGAGAAGGATTATAGGAGAAGGAGCTTCCACGACTCAAGAAGGAGGTGCACAACAAAAATTATGTCCCACCATTGGGAGGAACCCCGGCGCCGCCAAGTTACCACGGTGGTGTACCAATGCAAGCATGGGGGAGTGGTGCAGCCATACCCCCACCATTTTTGCGGTGCCCAACGTAGCCTTTGCGGAGCCATATGCACACCTTCCTCAACCACAACAAAATGTGGCCACCATTGGAGGATACGCTGCAAGGAACATGCAATTTATTGCAGCCATCCAAACCAATGCAAACCAAATAGGTGAAGGAAATGCAAACATAGCTTATGTGCTTGGACACCTTCACCTAGCACCATCGACAATTCATAGGAGTAGTGGTGCATTCCTATTACAAGTAAGGGTACAACAACCAAGACTATCAATATCAACCACCGGCGGAAGATTAGAGAGAGGAGGAGCTTTAGTTATCTTTCCTTTACCCCTTTTCTTTAATTTTCAGCTTGTTTGCGCCTATGTATGCGTAGTGTTTTCGGTTTTTTTTTATTTAAATTTCAGAAAGTGTGTTAGTTTAATTTTTTTCAGCATGTATCTTAGTGTTTATTTTCATCATGAATAATGTCGCCACCAAGTTTTTACCTTTGGTAAAGTTACAAAGTTTGTGCCATGATGATATATGATTATAATTGCCGCTTTGTTTATCTTTGTAATTGATTTATGCATGTTTGAACTAGTGCTCTCTTAAAAATACAAATCTGAAATTATCTAAATGCTAGCTCAATCTTCAGCGGAGGTTATGATTAAAATAAAGACCCATAGTGTTTTATGTGCTCTCAAGTTATGAATAGATTAAAGATGTCATTTATGTTAAAAAATCTTGCTAACCTTGTCATAAATATCACTTGTGTGTTGCTCAACCTATCCGAGCCTTATATATATTTGAGTGCATAAACCTTAGTGTACAAGATTTATTTTTGAGTGAGTTATTGCAGGCCATGATTTCTCCGGCCCGAGACTAAGAAGCTGGTCATTCCGTTTTTGCGTATCTATCATTTTGCTAGCCTTTTATCCGTGCATTGTGTATCCCCGCATCGGTGATCCCACAAACTTCGCCGGATATCCACCTTTAAACCAAATATCATCTTTTTGTGATTACCTCCTTGACCACAACCTATCGTTGAGAATGGATCATCAATTCAAGGAAGATCGCAAGACGGTGCCAACGTTGAAGATTTCAAGTATCTCTCCAAGGAAAAATATCTCCGGTACCTACCTTATTTTTCGCCTCTTTGCTCGAGGACGAGCAACGTCTAAGCATGGGGGAGGAGGTAGGTACGGTGCGAGTCTTAGAGTTCAAAAGGGAGTATTTTAAAAAAATATATATAATGATGAAAGAGATGTATAGGGTTGGGTAAAAAAAAATCCAGTGATACTCATGACTTTCAAGGTATAAAAAAATCAAAACTTCGTTGTGAAAGTCATGGGCCGAATATATGACGAAAAAAAATGATAGAAAAGAATATAAGAAAAAAATATATTTGTGCGTAAGGTGGACTCCCCGGTTCTCCAAGAGTGCATTCAAGGCTTCAAGATAAAAAGATCCATTCTCATTTTCCAACCATGTGCAATCCGATAACGAGGACTTCCTTTGTGCCTCGGGATCACTCTTTGCCATTTGCACATGTCCACTTATCTAAAAGTGTGTGTATTTTTCTCTTTCCCCTCCTTGATTTAACATTATTTTCCAATGACCTTTTTGACGAGTCTCGGTAAGACCATGAGAAGCTTGTCTTGTTTTGACAACACCTCATTTATAAAATCTTGTTAGGACTAAACTTTCCCAAAGCTCCATATAAAGCCTACCACATATATATGAGAGGGAAAGGAGTAGAATATATAGGCTTGAGAGACAAGTGAGATGAGAGTTTATGAGCAATATACAAGATGATTTAAATTTGTGAACTTGGTTTAGCTTTTCTTTATCTCGTTCTTTATTTCAAAAATTCTCGAGATCTATTTAAATTTTGGGAGCATGTTAATACTTGTGGGATGAGCTTAATAAGAATCTACCCTCCGTAGAGGTGAAGGCTAGTACATTATGGAACTTTAACGAATTAAACTTTTGAGAGCATTATGTTTTTTTTCATGTATGATCAAGTGCAAGGTTTAAACATTGTTTGGCAACGATGATATCCATCGAAGGCTTACTCGAGGACGAGCAAGGTTTAAGCATGGGGGAGATGTTGACGGTGAAATTCCGTCAACCTAGCCATGAGTTTACCTTCGGTGTTGGCATGACTTTTGTATCTTATTCATTGGTACTAACCCCCGTGGTATAACAAGTTCACTTGTGCATGTCGGTTTTGGAGTTGTGTGTTTACGCGGGGTTTTAACATTGAAAGCAAGACTTCCGGGATAAGTTCATTAAGCACCTCATGACAAGACCTTGAAGCCCGATACAAGTCAAGCAATGAAGTGAACATGCCTCCAAGAGCCCAAGGACCAAGCCCGAGAAGATGATAAACTCCGAGGACCGAACCGAGAAAAAGTCTTGAATCTTGCAAGACAAGGAGTTGAGTCCAATTCGGAGAGAAACCGACGTCAAGGGCCCACATGCAAAAGGGGAGAACATCTAGAAGACGTGGGAAGCAACACCGGCGAAGCGAGCCGCGGGATGGGCCGGGTGGGCCCGAGCCGGTCGGCCCCGGCCGGCCGGCCCGGCCCCAATTCGGGGCCCAATCGGCCTCTCCTTTGACCTAATTGCTTCTCGGGCTATAAATAGCCCCCCGACCGAGAGCCACGCGAACGGAAGTCGTATTCCGCCGCCGAGGAGCGAGAGAAGCTTGAGGGACACCAACTTGAAGATGAGGGTCGTGCTAGTTGTCTAGGGTTTCCCCGGCCGACGTGGGAACCTTGCATGGAAGACCACGTCGGAGCTCGGAGCGAGGATCAAGATCGAGGGAGGGCCCCGGTGGTGATCTTGTTCATGTAATCATTCATGGTGAAGTTTGTAAGTGAATCCGATTTCTAGCGATTAAGTGCCTTCTCGATGATTTTGATTTCTTCTTGGTTTTGCTTCTTCTACGATCTAGTCTATAGCTAGATTACATAGGGTGCTCTTGTAGCCGCGGTGGCTAGAGGTGCATACCGGACCGGCCAAGTGATTTCAACTTGTTCTATCGAACTCGCCCTAAGCTCCCCGCATGAATAGGGATACGTTGTGACGAACGGGGTCTCGAAAGGCGGATGTTTTCGGAGTCGGATGGGAAGGCCACGATTTAAAGATGCTTTCAATGAGATTCGCTTTGCTATCTTCATCTATCTTGTTTGGAGCTACAACATAAGCATGATCTAGATTCTCTAGATTGGTTATCTCTTGCTTTCTCTTGCTACCTCTTTAGTAGATTAGATTAGATACGTTTTCTTTATGAGTTAGTAGATTAGATGCAATTTATCTTCATTAGATAGCTTTACCTTGCTTTACTAGATTGAATCCTTGCGTTGCGCATTGTTCCACGGATTCGATACCTTGGGTTCACCACTCGAGGGAAGAAGGGTCCCTTGACTACGACGGAGAGACTTGTCCGCTTGCAAGTCACAAACGAACTTTGATACAACTATTAACCGTCAACACTCCTCGATCTTGATTTGTCGTCGTAGGTGTAGGAGAGGGTCCGTCCACCACCGTAGTCGAAGTAGTGGGTACATGTTCAGCCGGGGGCACCACACTGCCATCTTCATCGTCACCAAGTTCATGCTCCTCCTCCTGAAAGATCTCCTCGCCAAGTTCATCATCACCTGCACACTCAAAGACAAGCTGACTACGTGGCTGTGTCTCGTCAAAGGTTACCTCTCAAGTCTCCGCGATTTGGTTAGTTTCAAGATTGAGCACACGATATGCTCTAGAATGAGATGCATAACCAAAGAAAATACCATCGACCGACCTAGCCTCAAACTTATCCAACTTCTTCCCTTTCTTAAGAATGAAGCACTTGCAACCAAAGACATGGAAGTGACTCACCTTGGGTGTGCGACCGTGCATCAACTCGTAGCAAGTTTTGTTCTTATGCACCCTGAGGTAGATCCTGTTTGACACATAGCACGCGGTATTCACCGCCTCAGCCCAGTACCTTCTCGGAGTCCTGTGCTCATCAAGCATCATCCGAGCCATCTCGCACAAGGTTCTGTTCTTCCTTTCCACAACACCATTCTGGGGAGGCGTATACAGACTCGAAACCTGGTGCTCAAGACCCAAGTTATGGCAAAAGGTTTCAAAATGAGAGTTTCTGAATTTCGAGCCATTGTCACTGCGGATTGCTCGTATGGCATCTTCGTACCTCTCGTTCCTCAACCTCAAGACTAGATCTCGAAAAAAACCAAACGTTTCCCCCTTATCCTCAAGAAAGAACACCCACGCATACCGAGAATAGTCATCCACCACAACAAGGGATACCACTTCCCACCCGCAGATCGCACAAGAGCTGGGCCAACAAGGTCCATATGGAGCAGCTCGCATGGACGCTCAGTCATCACATCGGTGAGAGGCGGGTGAGAAGAGGCTACCATCTTGGCATGCCTACACGGCGCAGAAACCAACTCTTTCTCAAGCCTCAACCGTGGCAATCCTCGGACCAAATTAAATTTACTCAAGCAAGACAAAAGGTCAAAGCTCAAGTGACCCAACTTCCTATGCCACTTCCACAACTCACTCGAAGAACCAGCCAAGAAACAACACTCCACACCCGAAGACTGAGAAAAATCAACACGAAACACCTGACCCTCGGGAACGACCATACAGACAAGGTCCCCTCGAGAGTCCAAAATCCGAGAACCACCTGGCCGAACCAACACCTCAAAACCCTCATCCAACAGCTGGGACACAGAAAGCAAATTGTACCCCCGCGATTGAACAAGAGCCACACGCCTGAGAGTGATCTTGTCACTCACTTTAATCTCACCTTCTGAAAGCACACGCCCACGCCCATTGTCCCCAAAAGTGATGTACCTCCTTGTCACCACCAGGACGAGACTTGAGAACCACCCCTTGTCTCCGGTCATATGCCTCGAGCAACCGAAGTCAATCAACCAAATGTTCTTCAAGTCTCCCACCTGAAATTCAAAAATGAGCACGTGAGCGAACAAACGACTCAGCACTGGGGTTAGTACCAAAAGAGTAAAACCAGTGCCGAGCCATTTGCTCGAAAGGTGGGTTAGCACAAACCAAACCATCTCTCCTACCAAAGCTACCTCCACGAACACCACCACGGTAACCATCCTGAGGGAAGCACCCCTCTCTGTCTGGAGGAGGACCAAAACCACGAAAGAAAGCCCGTGGACGTCCCTCCTCTCCTTCTCAAAGCTACAACTCCTCCCATCCCCGTAGTGAACTCGAGGGGGAGAATGCCTAGCAACCTGACCACCTACAAACTCTCCATCCCAACCACCAGAACCATGACCTCAAGAAACAACCCTCGCACCTATACGAGCACGAAACCTAAATTGCTGCCTATCCAGGCCTGCACCAGTCTGACCGGTGCACTACACCGGTCCGACCGGTGTAGCCTAGGCAGCAGCACCTCCAACAGCCTTCCATTCTCCCCAAGCCCGAACTGTCCTCACACTCGTCTTGGCCCTGGGCATCTGCACACGAGGCTCAAGTACACCATCGGAAGGGTGGTACTTGTCCTTGTTAGCCCACTCCTTTGCCATTCTCTCCTCTTGCTTCCTCTTGAAGCAAAACTCATCCTTATGGCCATCTCTCCCATAATAGCCACAATGGAACTTCACAAGCTTAGGCTTAGGCTTGGGCTGTGGCTGCTCACTTGGTTTCTCTCCACTCAACTTCTCCACCGATTTCTCCTCACTAGCCTTCTCACTTTCTTTCCCAAAGAACACTTTCCCGGAAGTACTCACAAACTTGATAGGTTTTTGGAGATCATTTGTAGGTTGAGGAAACACGGGTGGAACTGGGGTTGTGTCAGTCGGTTCCTAAGATGGTTAGGTTTTGGGGGGAAATCATTTTTGTGGTGGGTTTTTGGTGGCTCTGGGATATTCTCTCCACTTCCCTCACCAACCTTGTTTGCCCCAAGTCCCTCACCATCCTGCATCTTAAATGCCTCGATCATCATCCTCAACTGAGGCTCATGACAAGACAACCAACCCATCAACTTTCTCAGCTCATCATTCTCATCCTGCAAACGATCGACATAATGCGCAGGTTCCAAATTCTTCAAAGCATGCATTTCACAGGTAGAGCAAGATGTAGGAATTGGTTCTTTCAGCTTAGCCTCAAGGGAAGCAGTGTAAGCATGCATCTCATCAATCTTAGCATGCAAAACAGGGCAAGAAGTGCAAGCACCTAGCAAAGCATGTCTAGATTTAAGCTCAGCCACTTCAACCCTAAGCACATCTAGTTCCTCACACTTGGAGGCATGCTTCTCCTTAAACAAAGCAAGATCAGCAAGAAAGATGGAGCAATCAGCACAATCAACCTCATCCGAAACAACAGGGCTAGCCTTAAGGGAATCAATCTCAAGCTTGCTATCTAGAACTTGTGTTTCTAGCTCAGCCACTCTAGTCCTAGCATCCTCGAGTGAAGCCCTAAGATCTTTTCTCATTTTCTTAGCCTCTCTAAGCATGTCATCATGGTTATCAAGCAAAGAGCCAAGCCTCTCATTTTCCAGGCGTAAGAAGGGAAGTTCATCACGCACCTCGTCGTCGGAATCAGAGTCTGAGTCGCTCTGTGCGCTCTTCTTACTGCCAGAGCTCAGCGCCATGGTGCAGAAACCGTCTCTCGCGAAGCAGCTCAGCCCGCTCAGGTTCTTGGATGACTTCCTGCTCTTGCGACAATCTCCTTCGTCTTCACTGCTGCTTGATCTCGAGGTGGAGTACGCGGAACTGGAATCGACGTCGCTCGCTCCCACCATCGCTCGTGCCTTGCCTCGGCTCTCCTTCTTCCTCGATCGTTGCTCATCCTTGTGCTTGTCTTGTGGTCACGCCTCGACCGGTACTTGCCATCCATCCTCGACTTGTGCTTGTAGCCATCATTGTTCTCGACCTTCTCTGGGCAGTCGGCGACGAAGTGTCCCGGCTTGCCGCACTGGAAGCATATCCTCGTGTTCCTCCTCATGTTCACCCGGTTCTCGTGCAGCCTCTCGAACCTCCTTGTCAGCAACGCCAGCTCGTCCTCTCCAAGCACATCGAATTCCTCATCTGGTATAGACATCAAAGAGGACAAAGAGAACATCCTGGTAGATGGGTTAGTGTTAGCTTTTCCTTTCGAAGCACCAACGAGGGAAAGACTATGGGAATCAGTTGGGCCCTCGAGCTAGGCGGTCATGCCCCTATCCACCTCAGCCGACTTGAGCTTTGAGAACAGCTCGTTCACCGTCAGAGTGTCATACTTCTCCGACTCCATAATGGCCTCGAACTTTCCGCCCCAAATCGCACGATCCAAAGAGTGTAAGAGCTTGACAGCTGTATCATGATCATCGTACGGGAGCACGTCCACATTGGCCCTCATGTTGTTCACAACCACCGTGAACCTCTGAAACAAGGCATCGATGGACTCACCGGGGAGATGAGTGAAGTTCTCGTACTCTCTCCGGTAGGTCGCATACATCTGTGCCTGAACCTAGGCATTCCCAACATGAGCCTCCTTCAACACCAACCAGATTCTACATGCCATGCTCGGTGTGCACCCGATCGAACTCAGGCTGACACAAGGCACGAAACAAGTAGTCGACTGCCTTATTGTTGGCGTTGAACATGTCCCTCAATCCTGGAGCAAGGAAGTTCATCGGTTGGACATAGCATGTGTCCACCGTGACATCCCAAAGGATCTGACCCTTTCCTCTGAGAAACGCAGCCATCCGCTTACTCCACATCTGGTAGTTCTTACCATCGAAGTGTGGAGGACCCGAACCCCGTTCCTGGTACGCCATCCTTAGACTTAGACTGGTTAGAGTCAATAAAGACCCGAACAAGCTCTAATACCACTTGAAGGACCGATACGGCGAACCAGAGAGGGGGAGTGAATGGGAGCCGATAAAAATTCTTCTCGAAGGAGATGGAGTGTAACACCCTAATTTTGCTAAAATTTGGCTTTATTAAAATTTGCTAGAAACCTTTAATTGCTTAAGGAATATAAGATTGCTCTATTTTTCTTTTAGGCATTTAAAACTTTTCTAAACAATTAAAATTAATGAAATATAGGAGTTAATTGTTGCATACATGCTGGTGCATTATTTTTGGTTGCTGGAATCCAAATTCAAGGTTTGAATTCCATTTGAATTAAATCTTTTTTCAATCAAACCCTTAACCCCCTACCCTACCCTTTTCCCTTTCCTAATTCAGCCCGTCACCCCTAGCCGGCCCGGCCAAGCGGCCGGCCGCGGCCACCGCTTCCTCTGCCCGCGCGGCCACCCCGCTTCGCACCCACGGCCCGGCTCCGCGCGGCCCATCTAGCCCTGCATCGCCGGCTCATGTGTGCCGCGGCCCGGCCGGCCCCGGCCCCCGCGCGGCCGCGGCCCCCGCCCGCCGAGGCTAACGGGGGGGCCCGCTTGTCATCCCCTACCCCCGCGTCGTCCCCGGCCGGGACTCGTCTTCGAGTCCGACCGCGCCCGCCGCCTGCGAGTCCGAGCTGCGCACGCCTCGGACGCGTGGCCCGCACGCCAAGGGACTGCACCGGGTTATTTATAGCCGCCGCCGCCCCTTGGACTCCCTCACCCGAGCCCCGAGCCGCCTGCATCAGCGCCGCTGGAACCCTAGCACCCGCCGTCGCTGTTTCCCGCCGTCCCCGCTGCTTCACTGACGAGAAGCCGACCAGGAGCTGCGTTAGGAGGTGAAGAACCTGTCCGTGTCACTTGTTTTCGACCCCTGGCTTCGTGTTGACCGCGCGCGCTCGCCGGAGTTGCGCCGTCATCCCGCCGCATCCGGCGCGCGTCGCCGTCGTGTCTCCGCCGGCCGTACCGCCCGGCCTAGCTTCCCCGTTGCACGCTCCCCGGTGCTATTTGTGCACGAAGCCAAGCCCCTCATCTCGAGCCCGTGTCGCGCACCGCCGCTCGCCGCCGCACGCCGTCGTTCCCGCCGCTCGCCGCCGGTCGGATGCTTGCACGCGTTCACCACCGCCGGATCTAGATCCAGCGATCTAGATCCATCCGCCGCCGCTGCTTAACCCGCGAGCGACCACAGCCGCAAGATCTAGATCCAATGGATCTAGATCGAGTCAACCCCGAGTCAACAGGTCAAACCCCGCCGGCCTAGGTGTTTTTGAAGAAAAACCCCGGTTCTCCGGAATTCACAGATATACCCTTCCACCTTAGAAGATTCCTTGCAGTTTAGTCCTTTCTCTTTATTTTAGCCCAGATTCTTTTCAAACCTTTACAGATTAGTCCCTGCACCTTCTTTAGGCTGTAATTTAGTCGTTTTAGCTCTGATTTTAGCGTTCTTTGTGTCCACGCGTTCGTCTCGAAGCGTAGATTAGTTTTATGCTACTGTTTAGTTCTGTTTGATCTGTTTGGTGATTGTTTCTTATTCATTCTTATTATATGCTTGTATGTGATGATTGTGGATCGTAGAGAGCGAATCGTTCGAGGGATTTGAAGATCAAGTCGTGCAAGAGTTTAAGCAGCAAGGTTTTGTTGAAGGCAAGTCTTCCTTGATGCATACTCACTTGTCCTACATAACATGCATTTAAATTCATTGTATTTACTTTTCCGCTTGCATTAATTTGATGGGAACCTGTTAAGGACCATGCCTAGTCTTTACTACCTTTACCTTGTCACCGGGTTTATTAAATTAATCTTGTGGTAGCTATTGCTTAGCATGCTCAACTGGGATTGGTATTAATCAAATTCGGTTACCTTTATGTTCTATGTTCCGTTTAAGTTCTTTACTTTACAAGACCACTTTGATATGTTAATCGGAACATGGAGAACCACCCAGGAAAACAGTACAACAACAAGAACTAATGGGCAATGGTCTTGGCTGAATAATTAGGAACTTTAGCTTGGGATGATTTTATCTGATAAGGACAATGGATCAGCGGTACTGTGGGGTATAGACTCGCTCTAGCAGGGGATTGGGTGAGTTATTCTTTTTATGGTGGGGTATCGACCTGCTAGGGGACTTTATACCTTGCTAACTGATCCGGACCTTGTGGGTCATAACTTGCTAGGGAACCTTTGTAAAGGCCATGTAGCATCCTTATGCAATCACACCTCGTAGTGTGGTATGGTTCCTTGCAGACACCGCATGGTTGGGTTCAAAGTTCTTCGGAGCTTTTCCGCTACTTGTGGGTAAAGATGTACAACCTCTGCAGAGTGTTAAACTAATCGATTAGCCGTGCCTGGACACTCACATGATTAAATTATGGAACTTTAATATTTAATTGCTATTTTATTCTTTATTTATGATGCTTATATCTTATTAATTGGGTTGGTATGAACTTACACTTTTTAGTAATCAGGTTGCTAATAAAACTTGACCTACTAAAATGCTAAACTACTTGAACCTTAGCCATCCACCATATGGCCTTGCATGTTATGTTGTTCTCTCTTGCTGAGTACGTCATGTGCTCACGCTTGTTTATTCTCTTGCATCTACAATACCCGGATTGCTGCTCAGACTGGGAGAACTTTGAAGAAATTCCAGGAGATTTCCAGGAGTTCTAGGTGTGCGTAGTCTTCGATCGGCACTGTGGAGGCATTTTGTCCGCTGCGAGAACTCGTCGTTTAAGTTTCGATTAAGACTATGGTTTGTAATAACTCTTTATTCATGTGGCACCGATTTTGGTATTCACAATGTCTAAGCGTGTGTGTAACTTGATCCTGGCGCACACGTGATCAATGCATTCGGTTTTGCCTTTAAAACTGGGTGTGACAGAGTGGTACCAGAGCTGTGTTGACTGTAGGAACGCTAGCCTAGACAGAAATGGTCGAACTAAGGATTTTATAATCATAGAAGCTTTCTCTTACATGCTTGCTTTACTTCTATTAACCTTACTCTTGCCTTTTGCCTTACTCTTGAGCTGTTTGCATTTCTTTACCATGTGCTTGCTTTAGCTCTCATCCTTTTTGTCTTACCATCTATCTCATTCTACACTGCACTACAGATGGTTCGCCATTTGAAGACTTCTCATGCTGGTGCTGCCCACCAGTATGCTCCGCAAGAACAGTACAACGACTTCCATGATGGAGACACGGATGAGGAGATTGAGATGGAGCCTGCACCCGTGGTCGTCCCTAACCCCATCATGGTGTCTGATGATGAGGAGGATCTAGAAGAGATGATCCCAGAAGAGGATGAGCCAGCCGAACAGCCCAACCTAGAGGAGCAAGCGCCAGGAGAAGATCTGGAAGATCACCTTGATCAAGAGATGGAGGAAGAAGAACAAAAGCAAGAGCAAGAAGAAGAAGCTGAGGAAGTGATCTGGGAAGTGTACCACTACGGAGCGCGATGGAGTGGGCATTCCCATGGCCGACCACTCGCGAGCGATGGTACTCCGCTTGGGCTATGATAAGGCCCCCGTCTACCATTGTGAGCCGTGGACTCATCCGTGGTTCGAGCCCCATTGGGAAGTTGCTGCCATCCCGGAGGAGTACATTCCATGTCGTGGAGTGACGGAGATGTCCAAGCATCATGATGTGGCTCACAGGACTACTATGGACGCTGGTATAGCAGAGTCAGCTCGGAGGGCGCTGTATGTGCTCTCTCACAAGGAGCAAGACAGGTTGGAGGATACCCACTGCCGGTACACACCCTTCAGAGCCAGTGGGGAAGCCAAGACCTACATCGCCCCAGCGCCAGCCTATGAAGAAACGCTGAACAATGTCCGGAGTCTACTTGCAGCTGTTAACACCGCATTGGACAACACCAACAACACTTTATATGCAGCACAGCAGCAGATTTTCACTCTGGAGATGCAGAGGCGTGCCTTGGAAGCTGCACTGCAGAACAGGGAGCAGCCAGTTGTTCACGATGCCACAGAAGGACGTACCTCCCCGTCGCCCAAGAGGCCACACTACGACTCCCCTGACGCCCGCACAGATGCCATGGCAGGAGATAGTCCTTAGGTTTAAGTTAAGAATAGGGTCTTTTGTAATCGCAAGTAGACGATCGGTAAAGTGTGCTTATTTTAGAAGTGTGGTTGAATGCTTGGTTTTGTGCTTAATGTTTGAGCTGGATTTTTGTTTGAGTGCAATGTGTTGTGGAGCGATGACCACAACGACATTGGTTTAGTAGTAAGTTTGTGGGGGTCAACTTTCAGTCTCAATCAATTATCTATCTTAATCCTTTTGTCCCTTTAAGTTTTTCGTTACTGCAAATCCGAGAGCTCTAAATCTGTTCGCGCAACTTTCTGAGTCAGCTGCACTGTTTTAATTTTATCTCGAGCTACAGAACTCCGATTGCAGTAAAACCAATTGGGGAAGTTCAGAAATTTTGTGACTGATTTTCTGTGAAAAATTCAGAATATTTGGGTGGATAATCAGAGAGTTGCGACTGAAATATTACAGCCTCACGAATCTGTTAAACACTGCTGACCTATCTGTCTTGTTTATTTTATAACCAGAGTTACACAACTCTGATTGAGGTGATTCCAGTTGGAATAGTTCCGTAATTTCATTACCTTTTATCAGTCCAAAACCCATAATTTTTGGTTACCCACGCTGAGAGTTATGACTGATTGTTTGGAGTCAACAGAATCTGTCTTATCTAAACACCATTGCTATCTTATCTTTCTGGGTTTAACTCTTGATGCAAACATCTAAAGTAATGTCCCTAACACTCAGATGGTGAACACCAGGTCAGGATCAGGAGTTGATCGACCAGTAGTGAATCGTCCAGGAAGAGCACCCCAGCAAGCACCAGTGGATCCCGCTATGCAGCAATTCCTGGAGGCACAGACTCAGCTCCTCCAGAACTTGACCAACACCGTGACGAACCTGCAAGACCAGGTCAACAACCCACCGGTGCAGCCACCGGCGCCTCGCAACAAGCACTGGGAGTTTATGAGTCATCGTCCTCCTGTGTTCACTCATGCCACTGATCCACTTGAAGCTGAAGATTGGTTGAAGACAGTGCTGACGATGCTCACTACCTGTCAGTGTGACGACACAGAGAAGGTCCTGTATGCTGCAGGACGACTTCAAGGATCTGCAGCCGCTTGGTGGGATGCGTACTCTGCCGCTCATGCCGCCCCAGACACTATCACCTGGGAAGAGTTTACCACCAACTTCAGGAGCCATCACATACCCTATGGAGTCATGAAGATCAAGAAGAAGGAGTTCCTTTCTCTAAAGCAGGGAGGAATGTCAGTTACTGAGTACAGAGACAAGTTCACTGAGTTGTCTCGTTATGCAGCTGAGGAGGTTGCGAGAAGACGGGGAAGAAGCGGGGAGCCGTTCCTGGATGGGTTAGGCGGTTCGCTGCGGTAGCAGGCGATGTCTTATCCTTTCCCCAACTTTCAACGGTTAGTTGATGCTGCCATCCGCTTGGAGCACAAGTGCAAGGAGCTCGGGGAAGCGAAAGAGGAAGGCTGCCAGCTACGGGCGGTTTGGGAGTGCGTCTCGCCCGCGCTTCAACCCACCTCCGAACACCCCGTTCCATTTTGGGGGACCGGGTGGAAACTTTGGGCAGCAGCAGTCCCAACGTCTCGCTCGGCGGCTTCCGGCGGTCGCTCACCGCCGTTTCGGCGTTCTGTCCCTCAGACTCCACGCCCAGTTTCCCAGCAAAGTCAGCAGAGAGCTCCAGTTGACACACCTGTGAGGTGCGTGGCACCTCCTAATCCCGCCACTACTACTTGCTTCAAGTGCGGAGAGCTTGGTCACTATGCCAATGCTTGCCCAAAGAGGAACCCTCCACACACCCCAGTGCAGAACCAGCAGCAGACAAGGAGCGGGAATCAGACCCCACAGACCAACAAGGGACAACAGATCTATACACGAGGCAAGGCGATGCACGTTGATGCTGAAATCGCCCAGGAGAACCCCAGAGTAGTGCTCGGTATGTTTCTAGTCAACTCTACTCCTGCCTCAGTTTTATTTGATTCTAGAGCTTCCCATTCTTTCATTACATCACAGTTCGTAGCTCAACATAATATACCCATCAGTCCCATGTCTCGCCACATGTTAGTTACCTCACCTGGGGGGGAATTGAAAGCCATATATAAATGTGACAACGTCCATCTCAAGATTGTGGGCAGAGATTTCCGTGCCAATCTCATAATATTGGATTCAAAGGGGATTGATGTGATATTGGGAATGGGATGGTTGACCGCGTGTGATGCGGTGATACAGTGTGCTAAGAGATCAGTCCTTCTTACGAGTCCAGCTGGTGAAAGGTTTGAGTTTGCTTATTCAGCAGATCCCGCACCATCAAACGCCAGTGCCGTGAATAAACTTGATGGAACAGCCTTGGGAGACATACGAATGGTGTGTGATTACCCTGATGTGTTTCCTGAGGAGTTGCCAGGTATGCCCCCTGACCGAGATGTTGAGTTCGTTATTGATCTTTTGCCTGGTACTGCTCCTATTTCTAAGCGCCCATATAGAATGTCTAGTGATCAGTTACAAGAACTTAAAGCTCAGATTAAAGAATTAATAGGTAAAGGGTTCATTCGTGCTAGTTCATCACCTTGGGGAGCACCAGTTATTTTTGTGGGTAAGAAAAATGGCACACAGAGGATGTGTGTTGATTACAGGTCTCTCAATGATGTTATCATCAAGAACAAGTATACTCTGCCTTGTATTGAAGACTTGTTTGATCATATGAGAGGAGCCAAAGTGTTTTCTAAGATCGATCTGCGATCTGGTTATCATCAGATGAAGATCAGACCTTCGGATATTCTTAAGACAGCTTTTAGCACCAGTACGGATTTTATGAGTACACGGTTATGTCCTTTGGGTTAACCAACACACCTTCCTACTTCGTGTACTTGATGAACAAGATCTTTATGGAGTATCTGGACAAGTTTGTTGTGGTGTTCATTGATGACATCTTGATCTACTCCAAGAACGAGGAAGAGCATGAGGAGCATTTGAGGCTTGTGTTACAAAAGCTGAGAGAGCATGAGTTATATGCAAAGTTCAGCAAGTGTGAGTTCTGGCTCAAGGAAGTCTCTTTTCTGGGTCATGTCATCACCAACGGAGGTATTGCGGTAGATCCAAGCAAGGTCAGTGATGTGTTGAAGTGGGAAGCCCCTCGTATGGTGTCTGAGATCAGGAGTTTTCTAGGACTCGCTGATTACTACCGTCGGTTCATTAAGGGATTCTCCAAGATTGTGAAGCCTCTCACCACACTGCTAGAGAAGGACAGGGAGTTCAAGTGGATCGGTGCATGTCAGTCCAGTTTTGAAGAATTGAAGAAGCGGTTGACTACATCACCTGTTCTTGTGATGCCTGATCTGTAGAAGAGCTTTGACATCTATTGTGATGCATCTAGACAGGGTCTGGGTTGTGTGCTGATGCAAGAAGGTCACGTTATAGCCTATGCATCTCGCCAGCTGAGGAAGCATGAGTTGAACTACCCCACGCATGATCTTGAGTTAGCAGATGTAGTTCATGCATTAAAGATTTGGAGACACTACATTATGGGAACTAAGTGTCAGATCTACACTGATCACAAGAGTCTGAAGTACATCTTCACTCAGAAGGATCTCAATCTGAGACAGCGCCATTGGTTAGAGTTGATTAAAGACTATGATCTGGAGATTCACTATCACCCTGGTAAAGCGAATCTGGTCACTGATGCTTTGAGTCAGAAGGTCCACACCAATGTGGCTATGATTCTCCAATTTCCCGATGAGTTGGTGAAGGAGTTCGAAAGGCTCAACTTGAAAGTGGTTGCACATGCAGAGGGAGTGACTTTGGAAGTACAGTCCACTCTGGAGCAATAGATAGATAGGTGGCAGTTAGAGGATGCTAGAATACAGAAAATCAAGGAGAGTATGAAACAAGGAGAAGCCCTAGATTTCACGGAGGATGAACAAGGAACTGTGGTTTAAGAACCGGATATGTGTGCCAGAGACAGGAAATCACAGAGAGACTATCTTGAGAGAAGCTCACAACTCAGCTTACTCCATCCATCCAGGCAGTACTAAGATGTACCAGGATCTTAAGCAGAGGTATTGGTGGTACAGTATGAAGAGGGATGTGGCCGCACATGTGGCTTTGTGCGACACTTGCCATCGGGTTAAGGCTGAACATCAGAGGCCCGCTGGTTTGCGTCAACCATTGAAGGTGCCTGAGTGGAAGTGGGAAGAGATCGAAATGGATTTCATAGTGGGTTTACCCCGAACCTGAGATGGTTATGATTCGATTTGGGTCACTATGGATCGCTTGACCAAGGTAGCTCACTTCATTCCGGTGAAAACCACGTATACAGGAGCTAAGTTGGCAGAGTTATACATGTCCAGGATTGTGTGTCTGCATGGTGTACCAAAGAAGATCGTGTCAGACAGAGGTACTCAGTTCACTTCTCGTTTCTGCGGGAAGTTGCATGAGTCTCTGGATACTAAGTTAAATTTCAGCTCAGCTTATCATCCACAGATTGATGGACAGACAGAGAGAACCAATCAGATCCTAGAAGACATGCTGAGAGCATGTGCTCTTAAGCATGGTGGTAGTTGGGATAAGAGCTTGCCGTATGCTGAGTTCTCTTATAACAACAGCTACCAAGCCAGTCTCAAAATGTCACCCTTTGAGGCCTTGTATGGAAGGAAGTGTTGAACTCCGTTATACTGGAGTGAGACAGGCGAAAGGCAGTTATTCGGGGCAGACATCATCAGAGAAGCAGAGAAACAAGTTCAGATCATCATAGAGAATTTGAGGATTGCTCAGTCTAGACAGAAAAGTTATGCAACTGGTAAACGAAGGGATGTGGTCTTTCAAGAAGGTGATTACGTGTACCTAAAGGTGTCACCTATCAGAGGTCTACGTCGATTCAAAGTTAAAGGAAAGTTGTCACCTCGGTTTATCGGACCTTTTAAGATCCTTGAGAGAGTGGGAGAAGTGGCTTACAGGTTTGAGTTGCCAGTCCAGCTAGCTGATGTGCATGATGTATTCCATATCTCTCAGTTGAAGAAGGGTTTTGGTCCTCATGACAAGGAGCCGTTTAAATGTTAAAGAGGATCTCACTATTGTTGAACACCTTATCCGGATATTGGAAACTATGACAAGGGTCACCAGGAATAGTGTGATCAAGATGTGCAAAGTACAGTGGAGTAATCATGCAGAGGATGAGGCAACATGGGAAAGAGAGGATGAGCTGAAAGCAGAGTTTCCAGATCTTTCTCCCAATCTGTCCGAATCTCGAGGACGAGATTCTTCTTAAGGGGGGTAGGATTCCTAACACCCTAATTTTGCTAAAATTTGGCTTTATTAAAATTTGCTAGAAACCTTTAATTGCTTAAGGAATATAAGGTTGCTCTATTTTTCTTTTAGGCATTTAAAACTTTTCAAAAAAATAAAATTAATGAAATATAGGAGTTAACTGTTGCATACATGCTGGTGCATTATTTTTGGTTTGCTGGAATTCAAATTCAAGGTTTGAATTCCATTTGAATTGAATCCTTTTTCAATCAAACCCTTAAACCCTTAACCCCCCTACCCTACCCTTTTCCCTTTCCTATTTCAGCCCGTCACCCCTAGCCAGCCCAGCAAGCAGCAGGCCGCAGCCCTGCTTCCTCCTGCGCAGCAGCCCTGCTTCGCACCCACGGCCCAGCTCCGCGCGGCCCATCTAGCCCCCGCACCGCCGCTCGCGTGCGCCGCGGACCGCCCGGCCCCGGCCCGGCCCGGCCGCCGCCGCCCGCCCGGCCCGAGGGCCGGGCGGCGGGGGCCCGCTTGTGATCCCCTACCCCCGCGTCGTCCCCGGGCCGGACTCGTCTTCGAGTCCGACCGCGCCGCCGCCTTTGAGTCCGAGCTGCGCACGCCTCGGACGCATGGCCCGCACGCCAAGGGACTGCACCGGGCTATTTATAGCCGCCGCCGCCCCTTGGATTCCCTCACCCGAGCCCCAAGCCGCCTGCATCAGCGCCGCCAGAACCCTAGCACCCGCCGTCGTTGTTTCCCGCTGTCCCCGCTGCTTCGCCGACGAGAAGCCAACCCGGAGCTGCGTTAGGAGGTGAGGTACCTGTCCGTGTCGCTTGTTTTTTACCCCGGGCTTCGTGTTGACCACGCGCTCTCACCGGAGTTGCGCCGCCGTCCCGCCGCGTCGGGCGCCGTCGCCGCCGTGTCTCCGCCGGCCGTACCACCCCCGGCCTAGCTTCCCCGTTGCGCGCGCTATCTCCCGGTGCTGTTTGTGCACGAAGCCGAGCCCCTCGGCTCGAGCCCGTGTCGCGCGCCGCCGCTCGCCGCCGCACATCGCCGTTCCCGCCGCTCGCCGCCGGTCGGATGCTTTCACGCGTTCACCACCGCCGGATCTAGATCCAGCGATCTAGATCCATCCGCCGCCGCTGCTTAACCCGCGAGCGACCGCAACCGCAAGATCTAGATCCAATGGATCTATATCGAGTCAACCCCGAGTCAACAGGTCAAACCCCGCCGGCCTAGGTGTTTTTGCAGAAAAACCCCTGAGTTTTCCGGAATTCACAGATATACTCTTCCACCTTATAAGATTCCTTGCAGTTTAGTCCTTTTTTTTATTTTAGCCCGCATTTTTTTTTCAAACCTTTATAAATTAGTCCCCGCACCTTCTTTAGGCCGTAACTTAGTCGTTTTAGCTCCGATTTTAGCGTTCTTTATGTCCACGCGTTCGTCTCGAAGGGTAGATTAGTTTTATGCTACTATTTAGTTCTGTTTGATCTGTTTGGTGACTGTTTCTTATTCATTCTTATTGTATGCTTGTATGTGATGATTGTGGATCGTAGAGAGCGAATCGTTCGAGGGATTTGAAGATCAAGTCGTGCAGGAGTTTGAGCAGCAAGGTTTTGTTGAAGGCAAGTCTTCCTTGATTCATACCCGCTTTTCCTACATAACATGCATTTAAATTCACTGTATTTACTTTTCCGCTTGCATTAATTTGATGGGAACCTATTAAGGACCATGCCTAGTCTTTACTACCTTTACCTTGTCACCGGGTTTATTAAATTAATCTTGTGGTAGCTATTGCTTAGCATGCTCAACTGAGATTGGTATTAATCAAATTTAGTTACCTTTATGTTCTATGTTCCGTTTAAGTTCTTTACTTTACAAGACCACTTTGATATGTTAATCGGAACATGGAGAACCACCCAGGAAAACAGTACAACCACAAGAACTAATGGGCAATGGTATTGGCTAGATAATTAGGAACTTTAGCTTGGGATGGTCTTACCTGATAAGGACAAGGGATCGGCAGTACTGTGGGGTATAGACTCGCTCTAGCAGGGGGTTGGGTGAGTTATTCTTTTTATGGTGGGGTATCGACCTGCTAGGGGACTTTATACCTTGCTAACTGATCCGGACCTTGTGGGTCATAACTTGCTAGGGAACCTTTGTAAAGGCCATGCAGCATCCCTATGCAATCACACCTCGGTAGTGTGGTATGGTGCCTTGCAAACACCGCATGGTTTGGTTCAAAGTTCTTCGGAGCTTTTACACTACTTGTGGGTAAAGATGTACAACCTCTGCAGAGTGTCAAACTTATCGATTAGCCGTGCCTGGACACTCACATGATTAAATTATGGAATTTAATGTTTAATTGTTGTTTTATTCTTTATTTATGATGCTTATATCTTATTAATTGGGTTGGTATGAACTTACACTTTTTAGTAATCAGGTTGCTAATAAAACTTGACCTACTAAAATGCTAAACTGCTTGAACCTTAGCCATCCACCATATGGCCTTGCATGTTATGTTGTTCTCTCTTGCTGAGTACGTCATGTGCTCACGCTTGTTTATTCTCTTGCATCTACAATACCTAGATTGCTGCTCAGACTGGGAGAACATTGAAGATATTCCAGGAGATTTCCAGGAGTTCTAGGTGTGCGTAGTCTTCAGTCAGCTGCCTGTGGAGGCATTTTGTCTGCTGCGAGAACTCGTCGTTTAAGTTTCAATTAAGACTATGGTTTGTAATAATTCTTTATTCATATGGCACCGATTTTGGTATTCACAATGCCTAAGCGTGTGTGTAACTTGATCCTGGCACACACGTGATCAATGCATTCGGTTTTGCCTTTAAAACTGGGTGTGACATGGAGACTCCAACAAGATGAACACGGCTTCCAACACATGTCTCCGACTCACTACTCAAATTGGCCAAGCACACGTAGCCACTGGAGTGCCACTGGACCTAGGAACCAACACACAACTTTCCTACCCGAGAACGCAGCGGAACGCCAAACCTCGAGTCCACTGACCAACACCGGTCAGACCGGTGAGCACCACCGGTCAGACCAGTCCCTGCTGGTGAAACTTGGTGACTTCCACTAAGTGGCTCCACACCGGTCAGGCCGGTGCGACACACCGGTGTTGACGGTTCAAAACCGTGCTCAAGTTCACCGCAAGCCTACAGGTGACTTGGTGCCCTTTTCACCAAGGAGGGTTCTCCCTAGATTTGTCAATCCAAGGATCGGAAGCAAACTCCTAGGATTCTTCATCTAACCTATTGATTTAGCCTAACATGAAGCATCGATTGCATAAGAAGATAAACCTTAAAGATGTATGAATTATAGCATAAGGTTGATCGCATCCATGAATGTAGACAAGGTAAAGAACAAACAAGGGAAACTAATGCCTATCATCTTCTAGTCGTAGTTCACCCCAAAAGAGCAAGCGCGACATGCATCTCATCCAAAACCATCTTTAAACTACTTTCCTCGGGTACGAATCCGAAAACGCCCGCCTTTCGGAACCCCCGTTCTGTCACAACGTATTCCTATTCATGCGGGTAGTCTAGGGCGAGTTCGACAGAACAAGTTGAAATCACTTGGTCGGTCTGGTGTGCACCTCTAGCCACCGCGGCTACAAGAGCACCTTATGCCATCTAGTCATTGGGAAAGAAGCATAACCAAGAAGAAAACAAAATCATCGAGAGAGGAATCGAGTCGCTAAAAGATCGGATGACATGAAGTACTTAACTCACATAATAAATGCGTTTAGATCATCTCCACTGAGTACATACCATTGATGACCTCAACTAGCTTCGGAACTCCGCCATGGCTCAACCGTGCAAGGCGGCCATGGCGGCTAGGGTAGGCCTAGGCCATCTCCTAGATGACTTCAAAGACTCGCGGCGGCCGTCGTCTCTCTCTCCTAGGTTTCACCGAGTTCCTGTGGATGGATGGATGTGGCGGCCGGCGGAGGTAGAGACAATTTATAGACAAACACCTGGGGCAAAAGGGAGCGCGAACCGGGCCCGGAGTGGGCTGGGCCGGTCGGCCCAGGCTCATTTCGGCCCAGTTTGGCCCCGGTTTGCTCCCCGGTTGCTTCTCGCATGATCCCTTATTTGTGTGCACTTGCATGTGGGCCTTTGACGTCGTTTCCTTCACGGTTAAGGCTTGAATCCTTGCTATGCAAGCTTCGCTGTTTTCTGTTTGAGTCCCTGAAGACTTGCACGTTGACGCTTCGGTCCTCGGCTCATTTGGAGTCATGTTCATCGCGTGTCTTGACTTGTGACGGGCTTCATGATCTTCTCTTGAAGTTCTTGATGAACTTATCCCGAAAGTCTCCTCTTTAACGTTAATTTCCTGCGTAAACAACAAACTCCAAAATCGACATGCAAGTGTGAACTTGTTACATCATTAGTATGCCTAGTGGCGGGTTAGTTGCAAATCATAATCGAAACCAATGTATAACAAGTACTTTGTTGACGGAAATTCACCGTCAACATCTCCCCCATGCTTAAACCTTGCTCGTCCTCGAGTAAGTTTTCAATGGATATCAGCATTGCCTTTCATTGTTCATACCCTGCACTTGATCACACATGAGAAAGCATAATGCTCTCCAAGTTTATATTTGTTAAAGTTCCATAATGTAACTAGCTTTCATCTCTATGGAGGGTAGACATAATTTAAGCTCTTTCCACAAGTAATCAATCATGCTCCACAAAATTTGAATAGGTCTTAGAAACTTCTGAAGTGAAGAACGATGTGAATAAAAGAGCTAAACCAAGTACAAAAATTTAAACCTTCTTCTCAAGAACTCTCTCTCATCTCACAACACTCTCAAGCCTACTTGATCTATATCCTTTCCCTCTCATGTTTGTAGGTGGAAGGGTTTTATTTGGAACTCATAGGAAAGTTTTTATCCTACCAAGATGCTAAAGTTAAGACTATTATCAAAACAAGGCAAGCTTCTCATGGACTTATCATGACTCGTCAAAAAGGTCATTGGAAAAATAATGTTCACAAGATGGGGGAAGAGAAACAACTCACACTTTTAGATAGGTGGACATGTGCAAATGGCAAAGAATGATCCCGAGGCCCCAACGAAGTCCTCATTATCAGATTGCACATGGTTGGAAAAATGAGTATGGGTCTTGATCTTGAAGTCCTTGGAAAATCCTTAAGCAACTAGAGAACCAGGGGAGATTATTATTACTCTATTTTTTCCTTTTTCTTTTTCTTATTTTCCTCCTTTTTTCCTTCTTTTTTCTTTTTGACATGTGAGGTACTTTGAATTTTTTTGTTTCGTCCTCTTATCTTATTCAATTTTTAATTTATTTTGTTGCTAGCCTCGTCATGCATATCTCCATCTTTCGTCTTTTATCTCCCCTAGAACTCTAATTTGCATAGTACCTACCTCCTCCCCCATGCTTAGACGTTTGCTCGTCCCCGAGCAAAGAGGAAGTGGTGTTAAGGTAGGTACCGGATGTCTTGATGAGAGGGAACTTGAATCTTCCCTTTGAAGCACCTTCTTGTGACGTGTCGTCTCCATACTCAAGTGATAGGTAGGTAGGTCAAGGAGGTTAACACAAAAGATGATGTTGGTTTAAAGGGTGGAGATCCGGCGAGATTTGCAAAGCTTCCGATGTGGGAGCTCACAATGCACGGATAGAATAGGCTAGCAAAAGATAAGTTACGCAAAACACGGAATGACCAGCTTCTTAGTCACGAGCCAAAGAATCGAGCCTTGAATCAATTCACCCAACAATAACTCTTGTAATCTATGGTTGCACTCAATATATAAGGCTTTGGATAGGTAGAGCAAAATGCAAGAGGTATTAATGACAAGGTTAGCATGACTTTTAAAAGCAAAAAGTAATATGTTCTTCAACCCATCCAAAGTTGAGAGAATAAAAGAAACCATGGGTCTTTATTTTTATCATGACCTCCACAAAAGATTAAGCTAGTATTTAATTAATTTCAGATTTGTATTAGAGAGAGCAATAGCTTAATCATACATAAACAAGCACAAAGTTTAAACAAAGTGGCAACAGTCATCATATATCAACGAGCAAGATCAAGCCAAAATAATTTCATCATGGTGAGCACAAGGTGATGACAATAAACCAAAACTAAAACTAGGTTGTACTCCTAGAAGCCATGTTATTTAACGGGAGACATACAAAGTTGCATCTAAGGTTGTTGAAGGCATATACATATATACAAGCATTTAAAAAGACAAGGACAAAGAGGGGGTTGAGGAATTGTTGCCGCCCTTTGATGCTTGTGAGTTAGCGCGCCCTCCCCCATGCTTAAACATCGTGCCTAGCATGGAAGAAGGAAGATCGGCATCCGTAGCAACCGTGATCCTTGAACTCCATGCGGTCTTCTTTCGTCCACCAAGTCTTCCCCCATGCTTAGCATGTTGCTAGGCACGGAAGATGATGAACCATCTTAAAATTCTTGAAGTCCCACCGCCATGCGTGGATATCATCATCACATTGTTGTCTTTGTTCGTCCTTCAATGTCCGCCCTTTGCCACGAGCCTTGATCCCAATTGTTTCTCATCTCATCTTCTCCTCCTTCCATGTTGTCCCTTACCGCTGGTTCATCTTCCATGAGTTTTTTCTTCTAAATCCAGAACTGAGTATGTACTGAACCATCACTCCATTGCAAAGTTCTTGAAATTATCTTTCCAATGAGTGGTCATTCATCCCGATCGGACTCCGAACAAGAGAGTTACACTCTTTTTACTTTGTCGGTGCAAGCTGTCCCAGGCTGATTTCAGAATGTGTGACGCCCAAAGATTTGGTTGTAACTTCTTGCACAGGTCTCCTAAAATATTGATTTTTGATGCATTGGAAAGTAGACTTAATGGAGCACTTTAATATCCAATTTTTCCCTTTTGTACATCTCCGAACATGTGCTTAATCTTGATGAAAACAGCAGTGCTCCTTTCGAGATTTTGGAGGTGTTGATGATCTTGATTTCAGCTTTTATCACGAACTCATGGGAGTGATTCACCATGCCTGCAAAATAACTATAAAGCACAAAGTACCCCCGAGGTGACGGTCGGGAATACTCACCCTATGCCAACAAACCATGACATCCCTACGATTTCACTTGTGGCATAGTTAATCTAGCGAAAATCCTAATGGGTGTACGTGAGTGCAAGTGTGTATGCAAAAGAGAGGATGGTATAAAAACAAAATAATGTTTACACCAAATTCTAAGCTCCATGCTTACAAAGTGGTTGCCAAACTTTCTATTCCCATAGAGATTTGTTAACCAAGGTCAAAACACCATGTTCATCCCTAGATCAATAATTCTTTATAGTGCAAGAAAAGTATGGCACATTGCTATGTTTATAAACCAACTAATGCATCATGATAGCTCAAGATATAAGACTAAATGATGGTTGTCTCCAATCATGTCTAAACACCATGTTTACACAAGATTGCAAAAAGTAGTAACGCATACCGGCAAGCATTAACATGGATATGAAAGCATTCATCATAAAGTTTCACAAAAGGTCCCAAGCTAACATAAAGTGGTTGATTACAAAGAGATGGATGTAAAATACAAATGCAGAAAGTTAGCTCAAACAAACATTAGCAAGGTTTGAAAAACACTTTCGATGTGGTCTATAATAAGCAAAGGACATAGCTTGATTTCACACTTCATACAAAGTAAGCATTGTCAACAAGGAAGTCACCCATCGAAAAGAATCAATCAACCAAACTAACAAGGTTTAAGGGTAGGTTATAGGTATCCTATATTTTTGCTCAACAAGGATTTTGAAGAGAGGAAGTCAAGTGTAGAAATTCTAACTAAGGTGGTCTTAGAGTCTTTCTACAAACCTATGGTTTTAGGATGTCTATAGGTAGGGGTAGTTTTCCTAAGGATTTTATGGGGAGGCTAGTCAAAGTTTTTAATTAATAAAGAGGAAAGGGATAGACTTGTTCAACCCCGAGGGTGAGATCCCTAGGTCAACTCAAAAAAAATCCTACCTCTATAGGCTATGGTTTTTGTGGGGGTTATAGGAAGGCTTAGGTTGGTTGGACAAAAAGTTAGATTAACACAACATGCAATGTGATATAACATGGATGAACAAAATGATATGACATAGAGGTTGTCTAAAACAAAATTTAGCCTAAATTAACTAGCCACAAGTTTAGAATCAAAGGATGGTGCCATCTTCATATATCTCTCTAAAAAGAAACAAAAGAAAAAGACTCTAAACTCTAATAGGAACACAAAAAAGGTCTACAAGTTTTCCAAGATCAAATAACAAAGCGCTCCCTCAATATCAATTAGATCATACAACATGGTGTTGTTGTTTTTATTTAAGCAATGGTACAATGTTACTTGATGGTTCGATTAAAGAGCACAATGTAGACGGTCATGTATATATATAAATAAAAACCGGGTTGCCTCCCGCAAAGCGCTTCATTTAAAGTCATAGAGCTCGACTTTCTCACATACCTTCTTATTGTTGCGGAGCCATGATCCTTCATGAAAGATTTGAAGGTGTTCATGCAGCCTTGATCCACTCTCCATGCTTGACACGATCACTTATGCTCGATGAGAGGCTTGCCCAATCGTCTCCTTGCATCATCATCATCACCTTCTCCATCACACTTTATCGCTCCCTCTTCTTTCACGAATTTTCCTCTCTGTCCAGGTCAGACCATGTAAAGAACAATAGCTTCCATGCGTGGTGCATGAAATTGTCTTTCCATCAAGTATTTATTCACCCCCAACGGACTACGATCGAGTGAGTTATGCCCGATCTACTCCGGCGCACAATCTGTCCAAAGCTGATTTCAGACTGCACATCGCTCAATGTTTTTGCCATATCTTCTTGTACGGGTCTTCAAATTCATCGATGTTGGATGTGTTGGAACCGGCACTTGATGGAGCTTCTAATTTTCAACTTTTTCTTCCTTGAACATGTAACAACCAATGTCCGTGCTACTTTCTGTGCTGCGAGGCGCGGTGGTGCGTGCCCCAGCGCACGGAGGACTTAGCCTCGCCGCGACGCATCTTGGTGTGCCGCCGCGGAGGCGCGAATCATGCTGCTGTGAACCGGCCATCGAGCCGAGAGCGTTTTTCTGCAGGTTGCATGCACGCGCGAGATCTGGCCGGCCGCACCCCAGCGCGCCTTGGCCACGACCTCGCCGCTGGCGAAGCCCAGCGCGCCGGCATCCTGCGCCATGCCGTGCGCGTCGACGGCCATCCTTGGGAACAGGCCATCGAACCATGATCTGTTAGTGCAGGTGCATGCTCACTTGGCTAGGCCGGAGCACACCCCAGAGCTCTGGACCGAGGCGGGAAACCCTTGGGTCGTCGCGCCGGCGCGTGAGCGAACGCCAGGCGGTGCTCGCCTCGCCGCCGTATCAGTGAACTAGTCTTCGCGCCGTGAATGCAAGCCACGAACCGGGCCACAGCCGCAAGGCGGCATCCGGCTCCAGCGCAACCCAGCGCGAGCACGGTTTGCCGCCGCTACCGTTGCCGACGGGAAGGTTGTGCCGCCGCGGGGTGTGTCGTGCGCCTAAGGGAGGAGACGGACTCCCTTCCCTGGCTGCACAAGTTTAGAAGGCCGGTTGGGTCGTAAGAGGCAACCCGGCCCATCGGGGAGCAACGGGGGCCCAGCATGCCGGATTGGGCCGCAATCACAATTCAGGGAGGCTCTATGGACTTCGGTCCACTGGGCCAGTTGGGCTGAGCCCGCTGGGCCGCTTTCGGCCCAGTGGCACATTCAGCCCATCAACGGCCCACTCAAAAGCTGATTTAATTACAATCCTTTTTCTTTTACAAAAGTAATTTCTGAAATGTTTTATAAATGGTTTTAATCTTTAAAAATTAATAACTATTTATAGGAAGCTCAGAAAAATATAAAACTAATTTCTATAAATTCGTAATTTTGAAACCTTGCTTATTGTAGGTAGTTTGAGCTCTTTTGGATCTTCTAAAAATTGGTTTTTATTTGGATTTATTGCTTAGATGTGCACCGTATTCTTATATTCGCATCGAATCTCGTGCCGCAGACCCGAGCTTCGACCAGGAGGACGTGGAGGACCCCGAGTACACTACTCCGGACAACAACTGCTTCAACGGCAACGAAGGTGTCATGTCACTCCCAACCATATAGATCCCATGTTGTTAATTAGATGCTAGTGCTTTACTTTATATGCATTGATCTTTTGAATTGCATAACCAGTTGATTAGCCATGCCTTGATATTTTGATATACCCTGATTCCTTGCTTTACCTACTTCGGGACTAGCTACAGACCCCTAGCTAGTCCCATACCTCAACTATCCATACTTTTGTTGCTTGATTATGGATGGTATTCTGGGCTTGGACTGAGATGTGGGAGATCTCGGTGTGTTTCTAGCGTGTGTTCTGGGTGCGTAGCTCCTTGATGTGTTTTGGCGGGAGAGAGCCGCTTGGTTACTAGTGAACGTCTGCCGAGGGAAGATGCGATCTAGCCTCTAACCCGAGGGACGTGTCGTATGGGATGGAGATGGTGAGTGCTCGCTCTCGGCGCCTTAAGTACCGATCGTCAGTTGACCTTGCTTCGGATGACTTTTACTGTACAAACCGCCCGCCTTGTATTGGGCGGGGGTGCGGGGTGGGACTTGTAGTGGATAGCGTCCCTCCTGTAGGCGGATCAGTGTGATCGTGTCGGGAGTGGTCTTTCCCCCCTTACAAGACTTTGCCCCGGCGAGGCCGGGGAAGGGTTCCACAGCTTCGAGGGACCTCTGGCGGGCAGTATGAGCTCTACCGCGGAGGCTGGGCCAGGCTCGGAGATGCAGGAGGGTACGATCCACTTAATTGGCCTTCAGCCGTATGGTAGGGCCTGGAATCGGTGATGGCCGGTTCCGGTCCTATTCGGGCGGGTACAGTTGTACAACCTCTGTAGAGTGTTAAACCTATAGCTATAGTCCGTGTCCACTGGTTATGGACAGCCTTCCGATCTCTCACCTGACTAGCTACACTTCTCATGTGCTTCTCTCTCTCCCCCGAGTCTGTGAGCTCGGCTTCGGCCGTTGAGATGTGGGGATAGGAGCAGGTGGGCCCCACATCACAGATGAGAGTTGGGAACTGGATCGTGGTTGAGATCTGGTGTTGTGGTGTGGTATCCTTGAGCGGGGTGTGGACCCCAGAGGTGTGGACCTCAGAAACGTGAGCTTCCCCGAGGTGTTGACTTCACAGCTGAGTTCTGCTTACCTTGATCGTTGCTTCGCTGCTTTGCTTAAGCCTTCTACAGCCAGAGTAGGGATAAATCCTGCATAGTAGATTATACACCGCTTTTGCCTCTTTGTTGGGAAGCTGACATGACCTACCCGCTTATCGGGTAGACCCTGGTGTCTCTGACACAGAGCCGGACTACGACTTCGACAACGACGGATGGGTGGACTAGTGCTCTTCCTACACTCGAGCTGCCTGCGGATTTGGAGTTCCTCGCGCTTTCATGGAGACACTGCTAGACGTTTTATTTTTATTTGATTCAGTCCCAATGGACTTGTACCTGGCATGTGCCGAAGAGATGTACTTTGATTAATGTAATAATTAAATGATGTACTTTATCTGTTTTGTTTTATCTTTCTGTATGAATTTTTTGCATCGCTGAGACAGGGGTTGCACGTGGTAGACCTCCTGGGACTACCACCAAGGTGCTGAGAGTCGGGTTTCCGTCCACGAAAATCCGGTTCGTTTCAGTTGGTATCAGAGCCATGCTTGATCGTAGGACGAGCCCCAGGAATGGTCGATAGCTTAGGAAGCCGTTTCTGAACCTTGAAACTTTATATAAAACCCTTGGCTTCCGTATGTATATATCTATATTTATATATATGCATTATCTTGATTAACTTTAACTAACTACCTTACTAACTATGCTCTAACAACGTTGTGAAGATGGCGGAGGAAGCGTGGATCCCCCTTGAGTTGGACGGCAAATGGGCCGGAGGTTTCTGCCACCTTCTGAGGGAGTGCCTGGAGACAGCGGGAGTGGAGACGGACCGGGTCAGCTACAAGGGGAGGACCGTGGGGCCCCTGGACCAGTGTGCCACGTTCATGACCATCACGGTACCGGTGGACCCACGTGTGCCAGAGTTCAAGGGAATCAAGGTGCACTGCTTCGAGTGTTCCACCATGGAGGCACACCAGGTTTGTGTACGCCGAGCACTCAAGGAGGTCTATATCCAGCTTGGGGAGAAGCGGGACACCCCGTTCAGTGTTCTTCCGACGAGGGTCTACGACCCGAGTCACTGGGACATGTACGACCGTGCTCAGTACCTTGAGGTGACTTCAGAGGAGGAGGACAAGAAGATGCACATGGCCAACCGGTGCATCCTGGCTCAGGACCAGGTGCTCTATTGGGCGGACAGTGAGATCACTTACCTGATATGGAAGTGGGACAGGTGTCTGTAGCTTGCTCAGGAGCTGGAGCTGGAGAAGCTGGACTTAGCAGACCGACTGGAGCAGTCTCACTAGAGGAACGGTGAGTTGGTGCAGCTCGGGCTAGCAGCCACCAGAGCTAGTGCAGAGCGGGACGCCATGAGGATCGCCACCCTGGAGGCACGACTGAGGACAGCAGAGGAGCAGCACCGGGCCACAGTGGAGGCCACTCGCATGGACAGGGAGAAGCTGGCAGAGGCGAAGGACCTGTTGGAGTCGGTTGGAGCTGCAGCAGCTGACTACCAGGTGAGGATGTGGGACCTACAGGAGGCGAGTCGACACAACTACAACCACTTGTGCTACCTCGGTGGGTTGGTCTATGAGGAGAGGGACCGAGCTGCCAGGACCCGCACGGCCTGGGAGCGTTTTGACCAGCAGAGGCTGAGGGAGCTGGAGGAGCTCTCAGCACAGCTACCGCCAAAGAAGAGGCCTCGACTGTGAGCAGAGACCTTTGAGCTACCCCCGACACTTCTTCCACGTCTACGCCCGTACCTGAGAGGCTCCCAGGACACATCGGAGATGGACCGCGCTCTTCAGGACACCCGTGACTACTACGGAGGACCGGCGATCAGGATGCCGGGTTACCCAGGAGCTTACTCACCACCGTTCTACTCTGTTCCACCAGACTCCAACCCAGAGGCACCCTAGAGCACCCCGTGACGAGAGTAGAGTTCTAGCAGTAGATCCTGAGATGTCTTAATGAGTTAGTTAGTGCTACCGCTCATGTTGTCATGTCTGTAGTAGCTATCCAATGATGTACGATGCGTTAGCGTGATGTGTTGCTGTGTACCCTTGAAGGTTGTTGGAGTAAACCTCGAGGTACACCCCTTTTGTATGGTGGCATTGATTGAGTGACATGGATCTTCATGGGTTTTCTCGGATTTCATGCTTCTTAATTGTCTGAATGAAATTCTCTGATTGTTAGCAGGATTACTCCTTTATAGTTATTAACCTTATTAGTATTCTCCCTACCACTACTGACTCTTGCAAATGGAACAGATGTTGGGAGCAAGGAGGTCCGGACGACTCCTGGCCCGTTTCGAGGAGGTCGCTGGGGACAACGGGGGGGAGGATGCCCCTAACCCAGCAGGCACGAGGGGTCGCGGACGCCGTGGAGGTCACGCGCCACGAGGAGGACTCCGTGGAGGCCGAGCAGGCCGAGGAGGCCGAGTTGGCAGGCGATGACCCGTGTATGACGACGAGCGAGCTCAGGAGCAGGAGCCCGAGCACGAGCAGGTACCCGAGCCCAAGGGAGGAGCAGGCCAGGCGCAGGGACACGAGGTGCCACCACCGCCACCTCCCCCGAACTTGGCCGACGTGATGGCAGTACAGACCCGACTCGATGCGGACGATCACCTAGTTGCTAGCTCAGAACAACAACAACAACAACCACAGGGGTCAGCACCGCAACGCGCCCGAGGGTTTCCAGAAGAAGGTTGAGAACTTCAACAAGCTGCGACCACCAACTTTCGACCACTCTGCAGATCCGATGAACATGGACAACTGGTTGTGAGAGATAGAGAAGAAGCTGTAGTTGACTGAGCTCACTGAGGAGGAGTGTGTGACCGTGGCAGCGCACCAGCTGATCGGCACAGCCAGTGCATGGTGGGACAGCTAATGCGACTCGCACCTGGACCCATTGCACATCGGGTGGGACGAGTTCGTGGAAGCCTTCAAGAGCCACCACATTCCCGAGGCCATGATGGATAGGAAGGCTGACGTGTTCAGGCACCTGAGGGATGTCAGTGCAAGAGTACGCAAACCGCTACCAAGAGCTGATGAGGTACGTGCCAGACCACACCGACACAGAGAAGAAGAAGGTTTACTGGTTCAGGAAGGGACTGCACAAGGGGATGTCACACCACTTGTCCGCGCATGACTGCCCGACACTTCGCTCCATTATCGACAAGGCACTAATCGTTGAGAGGTCGAGGCTCGAGTACTTGGAGGTCAGTGGAGGCAAGTCGAAGTGCACTGACGATGCAGGACGCTCAGGTCCACCTCAGAGGCAGAGGACAGGTTACACTCAAGGACACCAGACACAGCAGAGACACCACGCCACTCAGTCACAGCCACATAGCAGAGCCAACCCAGGAGGGAGTGGAGGACAGAACAACTGAGACCACCACTGCAGTCAGCAGATAGAGCTCAAGCGGCTTGCTTCAACTGTCGTCAGGTTGGGCACAAGTCGTTCGAGTGTCCGCAGCAGGTGCAACAAGGACATCAGAACCGCAGCTCTCAGTTCCAGACTCCAGCCAAGCCACCAGCACCAGGAGGACAGCCACCCCGTACACAGCAGAGGTCCGCTCAGCCGCCAGCTACTCGAGGCCGCTTGAACCACCTCACCGCGGAGGATGCAGCGGCCGCACCCGACGTCGCACTCGGTGAGTTCCTTGTTGACTCAGTTTTGGCAACTGTTTTGTTCGATATCGGAGCTCAGTTTTCATATATTTCTACCAAGTTTGTTAAAGAAAGGTCGCTACCAACTAAGCCTCGACCAAGGCCTATCTTGACTAGCTCTCGGCTAGGAGAGAAGAGGAGTACGTTAGAGTGCAGGGGAGTGAAGATGGTGTTTGAGGGGCAGCTGTTCACGACAGACTTGACAGTCTTGGAGTCTACCGGGATAGACGTGATCCTAGGGATGGATTGGTTGGCAAAGCAGATTGGGATGGTCTCTTGCAACCCCAGATTCATACAGCTAGAACACCCCAGTGGGACAAAAGTGTGGATCGAACCTCAGAGTCCGAAGGCTGCTACGATGATGTGCAACATGAGTGGGAAGGAAATTGAAGAAATTCCAGTGGTTTGTGAGTTTTCGGACGTGTTTCCAGAGGAGCTTACAGAGTTACCCCCAGACCGAGACGTGGAGTTCGTGATTGAGCTGATGCCCGGAGCGGGGCCCATTGCAAAGAGTCCATACCGGATGTCGTCCGATGAGCTGGACGAGTTGAAGAAACAGCTCAAGAAGCAGCTCGAGCAAGGGTTTGTTCGGCCGAGTGCCTCACCGTGGGGTTCACCTGTGCTCTTCGTGGAGAAGAAATATGGCACCAAGAGGATGTGCATAGACTACCGCACGCTCAACTCGATGACGATCAAGAATAAGTACCCACTACCCAGAATTGAGGACCTGCTGGATAGGCTCAAGAAAGCAAAGTTCTCCTCCAAGATCGATCTAAGGTTAGGTTACCACCAGATGAAGATCCGAGAGCAGGATATTCCCAAGACAGCTTTCACCACACGGTACGGCTTGTACGAGTTCGTGGTGGTTTCTTTTGGGCTGACCAACGCCCCTGCTTACTTCATGAACTTGATGAACAAAGTCTTCATGGAAGAGTTGGACAAGTTTGTGGTGGTGTTTATCGACGATATCCTGATCTACTCTGAGACTACGGAGGAGCACGAGGAGCACATGAGGGTCGTGCTAGAGAGGCTGAGGCAGCAGAAACTGTACGCCAAGTTCAGCAAGTGTGAGTTATGGATGGAGAAGGTCACATTTTTGGGACACGTGTTGTCAGCAGAGGGGATAGCTGTGGATCCGTCCAAGGTCGAGTCAGTTACCAAGTGGGAGCAGCCGTTGAACGTGCCAGACGTCAGAAGCTTCCTTGGGTTGGCAGGTTACTACTGCAGGTTCATTGAGAACTTCTCCAAGATCGCCAAGCCGATGACAGAGCTGCTTAAGAACAACACAAAGTTCGAGTGGTCAGAAGCGTGCGAGAAGAGTTTCTAGGAGTTGAAAAAGAGACTCACCACAGCCCCAGTGCTTACTTTGCCAGATATCAAGAAAGACTTTGTGGTCTACTGTGACGCTTCGAAGCAGGGACTTGGTTGTGTTCTGATGCAAGAAGGGAAAGTTGTGGCTTATGCTTCCAGGCAGCTGAAGAAGCACGAGGAAAACTACCCGACACACGACTTGGAGTTGGTAGCTGTTGTGCACGCACTCAAGATTTGGAGGCACTACCTGATAGGGAACAAGTGTGAGCTATTCTCCGACCACAAGAGCTTGAAGTACTTCTTCACCCAAACAGAGCTGAACATGAGGCAGAGGAGATGGTTAAAGCTGATCAAGGACTACGACATCGAGATCAACTACCATCCAGGCAAAGCTAACGTTGTGGCAGATGCACTGAGCCGGAAAACATATTGCAACAACCTCATGGTGAGAGAAGAGCAACCTGCCCTACATGAAGAGCTAGAGAAGATGAGGATTGAAATTGTGGACCATGGCCAAGTCAACGAACTGTGAGTGACCTACGACCTGGAGGAACGAATCCGAACAGCTCAGAAGTCGTGTGCAGAGATCAAAGCTTTGCGGGAACAGATGAAAGAGGGTAAACCAGAGGATTACTGGATAGATGAGCAAGGCACCATGTGGTTGAAAGAACGGATCTGTGTACCACAAGACAAGGCACTCCTAGAGCAGATCATGAAAGAAGCTCACGATTCGAGGTACTCGATCCACCCAGGTAGCACAAAGATGTACAAAGATTGGAAGACCAGATACTGGTGGAAGGACATGAGGAGAGATATAGCTCACTATGTGGCCTGTTGCGACACCTGTAGCAGAGTGAAGATCGAGCACCAGAAACCTGCAGGATTGCTTAAGCCGTTGGCTATTCCAGTTTGGAAGTGGGAGGACATCTCCATGGACTTTGTGGTGGGACTTCCCCGAACACCAAAGGGGAATGACTCGGTTTGGGTCATAGTGGACCGGCTGACCAAAGTGGCTCACTTCGTGCCGGTGAAAACCCAGTATGCCACCGAGAAGCTTGCAGAACTGTACGTAGAGCACATACTCAGACTACATGGGGCACCCAGAAGCATTGTATCCGATCGGGGCCCACAGTTTTTTTCCATGTTCTGGCAGAGCTTTCACAAGCTTATGGGCACCACCCTCAACTACAGCACAGCTTTCCACCCATAGACCGATGGGCAGACAGAGAGGGTTAACCAGGTTCTGGAGGACATGCTACGAGCGTGTGCACTCACCTATGGCACCGATTGGGAGAGCAGTTTGCCGTTTGCAGAGTTCTCGTACAACAACAGCTTTCAAGCAAGTCTTCGGATGGCATCCTTTGAGGCCCTTTACGGGCGGAAGTGCAGAACCCCGCTAGCTTGGTCGGAGGTTGGAGAATGGGCACTATTTGGACCAGCAATCATTGAAGAAGCAGAGGAGAAAGTTGAGAAAGTTCGTGAGAACCTGAGGATCGCTCAAAGCCGTCAGAAGAGCTATGCTGACAAAAGAAGAAGAGAGTTGACCTTTGCAGTTGGAGACCGAGTGTACTTGAAAGTCTCACCGCTTCGAGGAACTAAAAGGTTCCTGGTGAAAGGTAAGCTCACCCCGAGGTACGTGGGGCCGTACCCAATCACCCGAAGGATTGGAAGTCTAGCCTACCAGCTTGCGCTACCCGAGACAATGGCAGGAGTACACCTGGTGTTTCCCGTGTCACAGCTAAAGAAGAGTGAGAAGGCAGTGGAAGCTATGCAAGTGCCCATGGAGTTGCTTGACCTACAAGACAACTTTGAGTATGCAGAGTATCCTGAGAAGATCTTGGACCGAGCAGTCAAAGAGACAAGAAGAACAACCATTCCCTTTTGTAAAGTGATGTGGAGCAACCATACAGAGCGAGAAGCAACTTGGGAGAAAGAAGCTGATCTCAGGAAGGAGTACCCTCACTTGTTCGCGGAGGAGGTTGGAGTCTAAATCTCAAGGACGAGATTCTCGGTGGTGGGGGAGAATGTAACAACCCAGGATTTTATGTGTGAAAATTTTGCTAAAATTTAAAACTTTATTGTTTGGAATTGAGTGCTATCAATTTTCAAACCAAATTGCTAGCCCTCTCCTAAATTCTCCACCTTTTTGTCCCATTTATAAAAACATAATTTCAAACTATGGTAAAATATGTGAGTTGGATTTTTCTGGTTTTATTTGGAATTAATTTGTGTGAAGTTTAAATTTGAAAAGTATTCAAATTCAAACTCTAAACCTATTTTTTTAATCCTTAAGCTATTTCCAAAAGAATTGAACTGCCAGTCTAGGACCGAATTCCTCTTTCTGACCGATCCAGCCGGCCCAGCCCAGGCGCCAAACTCGGCCCAACAAAACCGCACCAACCCTTCTCACCCTCCCTATCACCGACTGGTGGGACCCGCGTGTCGGGATCCCTTTCCTCACCAACTCCACCTTTTCCTACCGAGCCGGCCCGTGCGCCGCAAAGACCGCACTCCGCGCCCCCGCACGCGCGAGGAGGGGATGGCCGGACCGCCGAGCCGGCACGCACGCCGAGCCCGCGCGCGCCCGTGGCCCACCCCAAGGGGGAATCTACTGTTGGCGGTGTAAAACCGTGCTCAAGTTCACCGCAAGCCTACGGGTGACTTGGTGCCTTTTTCACCAAGGAGGGTCCTCCCTAGATTTGTCAATCCAAGGATCGGAAGCAAACCACTAAGGTTCTCTATCTAACTTACCGGTCTAACCCTATGTGAAGCATTGATTGCATAAAGGTAACATACAAACAAGAAGAGATGTATGGATCACATCCACCCAGCCATAAAGGTAAAACCAAAGGTAAACCTAGCCTATCGTCTTCTTGTTGCTGTTCCGGCCAATGTGATAAACCAATCTAAACCTATACTATGATAAGGATTACACTCGATATGGAGTAACCCGATATGGAGTGGTCCGATGCACGTTCACTCGCCGCTTTCTCCCCTCTCGTACTGTCACTACGTGAGGATAATCATCACCGAGCGATAAACCTCGGTCCATGCACTACTACGGTGTGTCCGCAAGACAAGACTAATCACCATGATTCGATCTAGTCCTACTAAAGGCATATGGTAGCTACACATATGAATAAGTATAACTCGTAGTAGATCAAAGTATGACAAGATATAATTACATCACCGAATGTTGAAGGTACAAACGACTTGACGAATTCAAGTCGCGGCTCCGAAGTCCACCATGGCTTCACCACGCAGGGCCAACCATGGTGGCTAGGGCATGGCCTACGCCATCTCCTAGGCAACTCGAGGACTCGCGGCGGCCGTCGGCTTCCTCCCGGTGCTTCTCCTTCGTCTCGGTGGCTCTATGATGAATGGATGGATGTGGCGGCCGGCGGAGGCAGAGGCAATAAATAGACAAGCACCTAGGGCAAAAGGGGGCGCGAACCGGGCTCGGATCGGGGCCGGGCCGGCCGGCTCGGGCCGACCGGCCCAAGCCCATTTTGGCCCGGTTTGGCCCCGTCTCGCTCCCCGATGCTTCTCGGTCAATTGTTGACTTGCTCCCTTATGCATGTGGGCCCTTGACGTCGTCTTCTCCACGGTGTGGACAGAGCTCCTTGTCGCGCAAGCTTCAGCATCTTTTGTCCAAGTCACTGGAGTTTCACGGCTTCATGCTTCGGTCCCTGGACCCTTTGGAGTCATGTTCATGATGTGTCTTGACTTGTGTCGGGCTTCATGATCGTCTCTTGAAGTGCTTGATGAACTTATCCCACAAGTCTCCCTTTAAGCTCTAGTTTCCTACATAAACAACAAACTCTAAAATCGACATGCGAGAGTGAACTTGATACCTCCGGGGGGTTAGTACCATTGGTTAGAATTTCAAATACGTGCAAATGTTGACGGTAAACTTATAGCTAGGTGTACCAAAATCGACCGTCAACATACCTCCATGCTTAAACCTTGCTCGTCCTTGAGGAAGTCCAAGATCTTTGCTTAATTTGGAAATCAGCGTTGCCCTTCAATGTCTTCCCTGCACTTAGTTATACACAAGACATATTTCTCTCTCAAGTATTTAGCATTTAAGGTTCAAGTTTTGACCGACTACTTCATTATGGAAGATAGACTATCATTAAAGAACATGCCACAATAAAATAAAACAAGTGCTCTCGAACTTAAGCAAACTTCAAACCTTTACCTTGTTGCATCGTGAAGAGTTTTCAAAAAGTTGCACATCTAACATAAGTGAGGTTCTCTTGCAAAAGCTCAAGGAAACACTCATCTCGTCAAGTCACTCAAGCCTACATTAGATTATTCTCAACCTATTCTACTCATATATGGAAGTGAAAAGCTTATGTGGAGCTTTGGAAGGTAAAAACAACCCTAGCAAAACATTATACTTGAAATATTGTCAAACTAAGAGAGAGATCTATTGGAATTACTGAGACTAGTCAAAAAGGCCATGGAAAATAAATGTTGGAAAGGGAGAAAGATGGAACACACACATTTAGAAATGTGGACATGTGCAAGTGGCAAATGGGTGATCCCGAGACACGGATGTAGTTCTCGTTATCGGATTGCACATGGTTCGAAAGTTTGAGTATGGACTTGTCTTCAAAGCTCTCTAAGATTTGAATGAAGCTAAAAAGAACCGAGGAGCATTTTTATTATTTTTTTCTTTCTTCTTCATTTATTACTTCTTTCATTCCTTCATTGTTTTCTTCTTCTTATTTTTTTATTATTTTTTTATTCATCATTTTTTATGCTCCTCTGAACTTTTAAGCAACATAGTACTTGCTATAGCAGTCCTCCCCCATGCTTAAATGATTGCTCGTCCTCGAGCATAGAAGTGAGGGGGCCTATGGCTGCTAAAGAAGTACAAAATCCTTGTATTCCTTTATAAATCTTTTGAAATCTTCAAGGGCATCCTCCATGTCGAAACTCGCATAACACTGATGAGTCCCTCCATATGTTATATGTCTTGAAATCTTGCCAGAAAATCTTCAGAAAATTTATTGAAAGATCATCCATACTCAATTTGGGTTGTGGTCAAGGAGGTAATCACAAAATGATGTTTTGGGTTTAGGGTGGATTCCCAGCGAAGTTTGTGAAATTTCCAATGTAGAAACTCACAATGCGTGGACAAGAATGGCTAGAATGAAAAAGATACGCAAAGGAATGACCAGCTTCTTAGTGTCGTACTACAGAAATCAATCCTAATCCAACTCATCAAGATATAAGTTTGCAAACTAAAGGTTATATCATTAAAGTACTTGTATGTGCATAGGCTTTGGTAGGTAGAGCCTTGCAAGAGATTCACAAATGTAGATAGCATAATAATTTTAAATAAAACAAGTACAAGGCATAGGTCATCGATAAACTTAAATCAAAGAGCAACATAAAGTATGTGGGTCTAAAGATTAATCATTTAACCTCCACAAATGAAAGAGCCGGTATTTAATCAATTTAAGTTCTATTTAATAGAGAGCAAATAGTCATGTTATATAAAACACCATGCAAGTAAAACAAGGCGGCAACCTTCATCATTTTTCCATAATCAAGATATACAAATAATATCATTGTGGTAAGCTCAAAAGAGATGGTGATTTATTTATTGAAAAGTAAAAACTAACTAACCTAGGTTGTCCTCCTAGTAGCTATGTTATTGATAGAGAGATAAATACAAAGGTTGTCTATGGTTGAAAGCATATATGTGCAAGCATTTGAAAGGCGATGAACAAAGATAAAGTTAAGGGTGAGTTACCATCCTTTTTGATGCTCGTAATGAAGTGCAGCGATGCCTCCCCCATGCTTAAGCATTGTTCTTAGCATGGAAAAAGAATGATGAACATCATGTGGTGAAGGTGATTCCTGTACTCCACGTGGCCTTTTCCTTTCATCCTTCAAATTCCCCCCCCCCCCCATGCTTAGCGTGTTGCTAAGTGTGGAAGAACTTGAATTGCTTGTAATTCGCCATGTGTTTGAGAATTGTCTTCACTTCCTTGCCTTTGTTGCTCGTTTTTCCCTCAACTTTTTCTTATCATCATCAAGCCATGGTTCCAATCCTTCGTCATATCGTCATCACCGACTTCAATGTTGTCCTTTGTCGCTGCCTCATCTTCCACAGTTTTTATTTTTCCTCCAGAACAGAAAATGTACTGAAACACCCCTCCACGTTGAAGTTTATGAAACTATCTTTCCAACGAGCCATTATATGCATGAAACGGGTTCCGAACAAGAGAGTTGTCCCAATTTTACTCCGGCGATGCAATCTGTCCAAGGCTGATTTCAGACTGCGCAGCACTCAATGGTTTTGCCATATCTCATCATACGGGTCTTCAAAATTGATGATTCTTGATGCGTTGGAAACAAGGTTTGAAGGAGCTTCTGAAAATTAAATTTTCTTCCATTGTACATCTCTGAACATGTGCACAAATCTTGATGGAAACAGCAACTTCCCTCTCAAGCCTTGTAGATGACTAACGATCTTGATTGCAATTGGTCAAGAACTCATGGGAACACTTCTCCATGCCTACAAAACAAATATAATGCACATTCTACCCCCGGGGTTATGGTTGGGAGTAGAAACAATTGCCAACAAACCAATGCATCCCTAAGATCTTAGCTTGTGGCATAGCTCACCTAGTAAAGAGAAAAGTAAGAACCTAATGAGTGTACGTGCTTGTAGGTGAAAATGCAAATGAAAGGAAGGGATATAAACAAAACAATGTTTACACCAAATTCTAAGCTCCATGCTTACAAAGTGGTTACCAAACTTCTCCACCGCCATAAAGATTTATTAACCAAGGTCAAAACACCATGTTTATCCCAAGATTAACAATTCTTAATAGTGTAAGAGAGGTAGGGTGCATTGTGAAGGTTATAAACCAACAAATGCAATATAAATTAACAAGGCTAAAAAAATCAAATGATGATTGTCTGTAATCAAATCTAAACACCATGTTTACACAAGATTACAAAAGAAAATGCCTCGCGCGCACGAAGCGCCATTAAGGAAATAAAGCATTCATCAAAAAGTTTTGCGAAGAAGCCAAGCTAACCTATGCATGATAGAACAAAGGGGGGTTAATGCAAAATGCAAATGCAAAAAGGAATTAGTGAAAAGGGTCAGCAATGTTTGAAAAAATCTTTCAAAGTTGTTCCTTATAATGACAAGCAAGTCACTTTATGAGAGGTAAAGTCTTGTCAACAAAACATTTTATCAAAAGACCTTAAAACATGCTAACAAGGTTTTAAGGTAAGGCTTATGGGTATCTTATATTTTTGGCTTAAGACAATAATTTTGAAAAGATAAGTCGGGTGAAGAAATTCTATCTAAGGTGGTTTTGAAAAAGAAGAAAAGCAAGGGTTACATTTTCGAATGAAAAACAAACCTATGCTTTTAGGATTACTAAAGGTATGAGGGGTTTTTTCTAAAGGTTTAGGATGAGGCTAGTCAAAACTTTAATTAGAAAGGGATAGAGATATACTTTGTCGACTTGACATAAGTCGATCCCTCCCTTTGTTGGCCTAGGTTCTAGGTGTGGTTTGATAGGAAGGTTTAGGTAAAGATGAGATTTTTTTAAGGGTTATAAAAGATGAGATGCAACATGCAACATAATGCAAAGGTGGAGAACAAAGTGGAATGAAGTAAAACATGATTATGAATGAACAAAATGATATGACATGATATGGTGGTGATCTAAACCAAAAGCAAAAGTTAGCCTAAGTTAACTAGCCACAAGTTTAGAATCAAAAGGGATCATGCTTCATACTTCTCTCTAAAGACACCAATAAAAAGACTCTAAATACTACACAAAAAAGGGGTCTACAAGTTTTCCAAAATTCAAGTAGAAAAGTACTCACTCAATGTGTGTGTGTGTGTGTGTCTATATATTAAAGCATACAACATGTGGTTGTGACATTTATTAGAGCAATGGTACGATGTTACTTGAAGTTTTCAAATAAAGAACACAATGTAGACTTGTCATAGTTTATATAGATATATAAAAAGATCGGGTTGCCTCCCGCAAAGCGCTTCATTTAAAGTCATAGAGCTTGACTTTCTCACTTACCTTTTTATTGTCGTGAAGCCATGGTTACTTGTGCGAGAATCGAAAGTAGCCATGCAGCTTGATGTTGCCTTTAGGAAATCCGTCGTGGTTCGCTTCCAACATCATCATGTGTTGAGTGGTGCCTCTTGTGTCTTCATTCATCCCTGCTCCGGAGGGTTTGTTTTAGTCATAGCTTCTGAATTTCATCATGTACATGTTGTGGCCGTTGCCCCATCTTCTATTTATTATCATTGTGTCCATCTCCTCTATCTTGTCGTCATCGCCTTGTTGCTGCCTCTTCTTCGTGGATTTACCCCTGCATCCAGAACAGAACATATACCAAATATAGTTCTATTGAAAAAATTATAAAATTACCTTTCCAACAGGTACTCATTCGCCTTAATCGGAGTCCGAATGTGGGAGCTATGGCTGTTTCACTTCAGCACTGCTTGGTGTCCAGAATTTCAGCATGTGCAACCATTGGTGATTCGGCCATATCCGCTTGTAGGAACCTCCGATTGCCTTGCCGCTTGATTCGTTGGAGCGTAGACTTCATGCAGCTTCTGAAAATCCAAATATATCTAATTGTTTTCTGCTGAGGCTCATGCAAACATCGTGATGACATCATTATCCTTTCGTCCATCGATCCGGAGATGTGCGTGTGGTCTTCATCTTGAAGTCCTTTAGGGCACCATGTCACGCATCCTTTGGCTTCAAAAATCATAACCATCGCTGCATGAGCATGATGGTAATGGAATCCTTCTCCATTGTGCTTGACATGGTCATTTCCGAAACCTATAGCTTGGACAAACATCCTCCAAAAGACATTAGTCTAAAAACTTAATCGACACATAGGCATACCTTGTTCATCTTCGTTTGCTTCGAATGTTGCAAACTTTTCTCGATCACTTTGTGTCTAGTTTTCCACCTACTTTCAAGGACACAAACAAGAAAGCAAGCGTATATGCAATAATAAAATTAGGGTTAGTTAAAAGAAAGATAGATCGCCTAAAGGTTCGAGTTGCCGATCCCCAGCAACGGCGCGAGAAAAAGGGCCTTGTTGACGGTGTAAACCCGTGCTCAAGTTCACCGCAAGCCTACAGGTGACTTGGTGCCTTTTTCACCAAGGAGGGTCCTCCCTAGATTTGTCAATCCAAGGATCGTAAGCAAACCACTAAGGTTCTCTATCTAACCTACCGGTCTAACCCTATGTGAAGCATTAATTGCATAAAGGTAACATACAAACACGAAGAGATGTATGGATCACATTCACCCAGCCATAAAGGTAAGTAAACCAAAGGTAAACCTAGCCTATCGTCTTCTTGTTGCTGTTCCGGCCAATGTGATAAATCAATCTAAACCTATACTATGATAAGGATTACACTCGATATGGAGTAACCCGATATGGAGTGGTCCGATGCACGTTCACTCGCCGCTTTCTCCCCTCTCGTACTGTCACTACGTGAGGATAATCATCACCGAGCGATAAACCTCGGTCCATGCACTACTACGGTGTGTCCGCAAGACAAGACTAATCACCATGATTCGATCTAGTCCTACTAAAGGCATATGGTAGCTACACATATGAATAAGTATAACTCGTAGTAGATCAAAGTATGACAAGATATAATTACATCACCGAATCTTGAAGGTACAAACGACTTGACGAATTCAAGTCGCGACTCCGGAAGTCCACCATGGCTTCACCATGCAGGGCCAACCATGGTGGCTAGGCATGGCCTAAGCCATCTCCTAGGCAACTCGAGGACTCGCGGCGGCCGTCGACTTCCTCCCGGTGCTTCTCCTTCGTCTCGGCGGCTCTCTGATGAATGGATGGATGTGGCGGCCGGCGAAGGCAGAGGCAATAAATAGATAAGCACCTAGGGCAAAAGGGGGGCACGAACTGGGCTCGGATCAGGCTGGGCCGGCCGGCCTGGGCCGACCGGCCCAGGCCCATTTTGGCCCGGTTTGTCCCCGTCTCGCTCCCCGATGCTTCTCGGTCAATTGTTGACTTACTCCCTTGTGCATGTGGGCCCTTGACGTCGTCTTCTCCACGGTTTGGACAGAGCTCCTTGTCGCGCAACCTTCAGCATCTTCTGTCCAGGTCCCTGGAGTTTCACGACTTCATGCTTCGGTCCCTGGACCCTTTAAAGTCATGTTCATGATGTGTCTTGACTTGTGTCGGGCTTCATGATCGTCTCTTAAAGTGCTTGATGAACTTATCCTAACCGAGTACTTCTCCTCTCGCAATCCTTGTGCTCCACGCCTTCGGGTGTCGTGTAGCGCAAGCCGGTAGTCCCGGGGGCCCACCGAGTAGTCGGTCCAGGTACCCACCGAGGTAGTGGGCCCAGGGAGGTCCATACGACAAGCCCCCGAGTACTTTGTAGTCGAGAAGGATAGCTTCAAATAGTCTTGACGGCCTTAACGAGTAGTCCTCAAGCGTCCTAGAGTACTACAAGTCAAAAGTCCTCAAGAGTAGTCGAAGCATCCCGAGGCTGGAATGTACTCCAGCTGATGTTTGAGCAATCTTGAAGTCTTCTCGAGTAGTCCCAAGCGTCCTCGAGTACCGCCTTCGAAGGTCTTCGAAGAATGCCCGTCTTGTCTTGAAGCTGGAGCTGTTATGGAGGTGCGATTGCAAAATCGCACTCCATATGGAGTAGCCCCCGAGCCTTAGGTTGAGCCGCGTGCTCTGGGCCGAGGGTCCATCCGAAGTCTTGGCAAGAAAATCCCAAAAAATCTGGAGAGAAAAAACCGAAGGACACGTGGCACGGAGCCCCCGAGCCTTGAGTCGAGTACTTCCTCTTGAATTGAAGGGTCATCTTGAAAGAATGTGTCCTGAGACGCTCCTGAGCCTTGCCTCCGCACGGGTAGTCGGGTAGAAGTAGCCGAGCCCCCGAGGTGAGGCACGTCGACTAGTAGAATACGAAGGGTCACGCGCAGCCGCTGAGTCAGCCGCGCGTGGACTTATCTAGCCGGCCGTTGCGGAGCTGGTATGACTTATAAATAGAAGCCAAAACCCTTAGGGTTTTTTCACCCATCCGAGCTGCAGTCATTTCGATTCCATCTGAAGTAGATCCACTTCCAGCGCACACTGCCGCCGTAGTAGATCCAAGTGCTCCGCCACACAAAGCTATTAGGGTAGCCCCCGAGCGGATGTGCGTGAAGACGCCTTGTACTTGGAGAATGAAGGCTTCACCGTCCAAGTCTACGAAAGTCGCCGGGAAGAAGAGGGGCCGCGAAGAGGCCACCGCGGCTGCCACCGGAGTAGCGCCGCCAATGTCTCCACCGCGGGCCGATCCAAGCCGCGAGTGGAAGAAATCCAAAGTGAAGACCGAAGATCTCTTGGCCCTCCTGAACAGCGGATTCATCCGGGAGAAGGAGGTTGACATGTGGAGGGCCGCCGCCGGAGATCCATATCCGATGGAGAAGGCCGAAGATGAAATTCCAATGTTTGCCCGGTTCGTGGAGCGCGGGCTCGCGCTCCCGGCCAACGATTTCTTCAAGGGCCTCCTCAGGTACTATGGAGTCGAGTACCTGAATCTGAACCCTAACGGTATCTTTCATACCGCGGTCTTCGTGCATTTCTGCGAGGCTTTTCTTGGGATCAAGCCGCACTGGATCCTCTTTCGGAAGTTCTTCCTGGTCAAGCCGCAGCCAAGCGCCACCAACCCAAGAGTAGTCGGAGGAGCCGGGATCCAGTTGAGAGAAGACGCCGCAGAGCAGTACCTGGCATACAAGCTCGTTGACTCCAACACAGATTGGAAGACGAGGTGGTTCTATATCACAAACCACCACCCCGGCCTGCCGAAGCCGAGCGGGAGGCAGCCAAGGCACCGCGACTGGTGGAACACGGAGCCCACCATGCAGGAAGGGATCCAGCTCCCCGAACTGCTGGCACGCATCAAGGTGCTGAGGGAAGCTGGACTGAGGGCCGAGCATGTGGCCTTCAGTTTCATGAAGCGGAGGGTGCAGCCACTGATGGCCCGCGACACCTTGGGCTTCGAGTACACCGGCGACGACGACACGTCGCGGATGCCCGGAGGCGAGCTGGACGACGGCGACATCATCGAGAGGCTGACGCGGATCTTCAAGGATATGCCGCCGTACACGGCGTGCCCTGTCCAGGAGTACTCCACCGCGCGCCCACCAAAGGAGGTGAGTAGTCGTACTCCCTTAGTCGAGTAGTCCTAGCTTGGAGTAGACTTGCTGATGTTCTTGCGCCTTTGCAGGATGACTTGAAAAAGTTCATCTCCGAGCCGCAGCCGCCCCCGAGCGGGATCGAGATCCCGAAGGAAGGGAAGGCAAAAGAGCGGCGAGAAGTCGGTGAAGGCGATGACACCGTCATCGTGGAGGACACCACCGACGACGACGATGAGACGTTGCAGGACCGCTTTCAGTTGCGGTCGAGGTTTAGCCGTCCAGGCTGGCCTCATGTGCCTCTGGTGCAAGACCCCCCGACTAGCCTGGAGGCTAGCCTGGCTGCGCCGCCACGGAAGCCGCGCAACCCCGCCCGCAAGCGGGTGACAAAGAAGCTCAAGGTCTCAGAGACCACGCCTCAGGAGGTAAGATGTCTTGACCAGAGTAGTAGAGTACCCATCGTATGAGTACCCTTGCTGATGAGTAGTCTTCCTTGTATGCAGGAGGTGCCGCCAGCGGAGCCCGTCGAGGAGGGCGACGAAGGCGGATGGGACACGAGGGGAGAGCCGGCGGAAGTCGTAGTCCGGCCCCCCCCCCGCCGAGGAGCTCTTGGCGCAGCTTGGAGCGCCAGCCCCCTGCTCCACAGGGGAGCACGGAGCCCGTAGCCGCCGCCATTGAAGAGGTGGTGGCTTCAGGAGCGCAGGAGGGCACTGCGCCGACCGCCATTGCTGTAGAGGAGGCGGTAGCCGCAGGGGCGCAGGAGGAGGCGCCCGCCGAGGGTGGACTGGTATACATTGCCAGCATCCTTGGTGCCCCGGCCGTGACAATAGTCTAGTCGAACTTGTAAGTACTGCATCTTCCCGAGTAGTACTTGTTATAGTAGTCGAGGTTGACTGACGACCAATTGTGTGTGCTTCTGCAGGAAATCCACGGATCTGTCCTGGGAGGGAGACGAACCCTCTTCAGCGGTGGCGGAAGAAGTCGCGTCGCCCGCCGAGGAGTCCGCTCCCGCTTCCCAGGTGATGCCCGAGCCGCCGGCTACCGAAGCACCGTTGCCGGAGGCCAGCGTAGTCGAAGGTGAGTACTCTTCTAAAGTTGTGGAGCTCCTCGAGGAGTAGTCGTAGTCGCTAATGCACTTGTCTTCTCTTTGACAGGTGGCGAAGCCGAAAGGAGTGACATTCCTGCGGGGGTGCCAATGCAAAAGTCGACACCAGGCGTGCCAGAGGGTGCCGGAGGAGCCCCCGAGCCCATGGAAGAAGTCGTCGAAGAAGCCGCCGTGGCGGCCGGCGGAGAGGGGGTCACCACGTCGCCAGAGGTCGCTCTGGAGGTGGCTATCCGCTCCCCGGAGATCCGGGACGCAGAGCCAATCCGCTCTGCGCCGATGACGGAGGCCGCCGCGAGTAGTCGTGGCGGGATAGAACTGCTCGCAGACGATCTTGTCGACCCGACGACGGTGGCTAAGCACCTGGAGGCAATCCGCCGGGCCGAGCAGTGGATGAAGGTAAGTAGCCGTAGCTTCTGAGTAGCCAAACCTCTGTCGTTGAGTACTCGTGTGACTTGAGTTGTCTATGCAGGACGTTGCGGAGAGGTCCCACGACAAGTCCAACATGCTGCAAAGCTATGGTGACGCGTGCTCCGGGCTGAGGCGCTGGAAGAGCAGCTTGTGAAGTCGCGGAAGCACGCGGCTGCCATGCAGTCGAAGCTCGACGCCGCCTTCGCCAAGTATCACAACGATGTCCAAGAGTTGCAGGCGAAGGGCAACGACTTGGTGCAGAAGAATAAGAGCCTCCGTAACAAGAACAAAGGTACGCCGCTGGACTTGTCGGCTAGTTGTTGGAGGTCGAGAGGTAGTCTGACCCGCTGTACTGTTGCTGTGTTGCAGAGCTTGAGGGCCAGGTGGAGCAGCTGAAGTCCTCGGAGACGAGCATGAAGAATCTCTTCTACCGGGAGCAAGAAGCCCGCCGTGTACTCGAGCTCGACTACAAAGAACTTGCCTTCGAGTGCGAGAAGCACATGGAGCTCCGGATTGCATCCGACCGCGATCTCGTCAATCGCTACAAATCATTGCGTGTTGAATGAAGACCGCGAGGCGCTGCGGGCCCAACTGAAGGAGCTTGAGGAGGTCGCGCTGGCGATCGCAAGGCTCTTGGTGCCGCACCCGGGCGGCCCCAAGATTGCTCCACTGGTGGATCGCCTGAAGGAAGCCCCAAGCTGGCTGGCGGCTTATGTGAAGCACATGGCGAGGTCGATCCCGAAGCAGGTCTTGGCCTTCATGAAGTCCTACTTCCCGAAGGCCCTAGTGGAAGTAGTCTCTGGCGGGGTAGCCGCCAACTGCACTGATGAGCAGTACTCGGAGCTGCTGGAGCAGATGGCTCCCATCGCGGAGCAAGTAGCTGAGAAGCTTAATCTCCAGTAGCCCTGTAATAGGTAGCTAGTCGCCAAAGGTTGTACAAAAACAATTGTAATGAATTGCTTAAGTATTAATGAAAGAAAATTTCCAGCAATGAGTACTCGTAGTCGCGATCTCAGAGTGCGGAGCCCATCGTGGAGTGGATGCGAGTAGTCGTACTCGGCAGTAGTGGTCCCGTTGAAGGGAGTAGACAGTAAAGAAGTTGATGAACGATCAAACTTTATTACTGAAGAAGTACACCTGGATGGCCAGGGCCGTAGTTACAGAGTAGTCGCCTGGACCCGGAGGCCGCTTACAGCTGAGTAGTGCTAGGGCGGGTAGCCGCTTACAGCAGTAGATCCGTAGGTAGCCGTGTAGGCTGGATCGTAGATCCGTAGGTAGCCGTGTAGGCTGGATCTTAGAGTGTGGTCTCTCAGTAGACCGCTGCTAGAGTCCTTGACGCTCGTCGCAGCCCAGGGTCCGTAGGTAGCCGCACGGGCTGGATCCTGGAGAGGAGAAGTCCGGAGACTGGAGCCAGGACCCGGAGGCCGCTTACGGCGGGGGGTGTTGATGTAGTCGTGTAGACTTGAACCCCGGAGTAGTCGTGTAGACTAGGCGTAGAATCGACAGAGCTGGTCGACGTTCCACGAGTTGTTGATGTCTTCACCTTCAAGTGTCTGGAGGCGGTAGGAGCCCGGCCCAGTCACCTTTGCCACGGTAAAGGGACCTTCCCAGGGGGAGCTGAGCTTGTGTAGTCCTTCCGTGTTCTGGATACGGCGGAGGACGAGATCTCCAACGTTGAAGGAGCGTTCCTTGATGTTGCGATCGTGGTAGCGTCGGATACCCTCTAGGTACCTTGCTGATTGGACGAGGGCGGCGCAGCGAGCTTCTTCGAGGCTATCGATATCAACTCGTCTGTCGTCTTCCGAGACGCCTTCGTCGTAGTGCTCCACCGCCGGCGAGTTCCATATGACGTCGGCAGGGAGGATTGCTTCGAGCCGTAGACCGGAAGTAAGGGGATTGCCCCGTTGGCTTGGATGGCCGAGTCCGTAGCCCCCACGGTGCGTTGGGTAGTTCCTTGATCCACTTGCCCCCTTTGGAGTTAGCGCGTCGTGCGCCGCTTTTGAGAGCGTCGAGCACCATCCCGTTGGCGCGCTCGACTTGTCCGTTGGCCCGAGGATGGGCAACTGAGACGTATCGTACGTCGATCCCACTGTTCTCGCAGTACTCCCAGAACTGGTGATTGTTGAAGTTGGAGCCCAGGTCTGTGATGATGCGGTGGGGTAGTCCGTAGCGATGTACGAGTTCATCCAGGAAGTCGAGTACTCTGTCAGCCTTGGGGCATGTGACCGGCTTGACCTCGATCCACTTGGTGAACTTGTCGATAGCCACCAATACCCTGTTGAAACCTCCTGGCGCAGTTGGCAGTGGCCCAATCATGTCGAGCCCCCAGCAGGCAAAGGGCCAGGTTGGCGGTATGGTGACTAGCTTGTAGGCTGGGACGTGTTGCTGCTTGGCGAAGTACTGGCATCCTTGGCACCTTCTGACGAGTTCTTCGGCATCGCCCAGAGCTGTGGGCCAGTAGAAAGCTCGCCGGAAGGCCTTGCTGACCAGCGTGCGTGAGGACGCATGGTTGCCGCAGACACCCTTGTGGATCTTCTCCAAGATGTCCTTGCCTTCTTCACGAGGGACGCATTTCATGAGTACTCCAGAAGATGCGCCCCGCTTGTAAAGCTTGTCTCCGACGAGGACGTAGAACTTGGCGCGGCGGACGAGCTGCTCAACCAGGTTCTTGTCGGAGGGAACCTTCTGCTCGCTGAGGTAGTCGATGAAGGGTTGCCTCCAGTCCACGTCGATCATCATGACCTCTTGCCCAGCTGGTGGATGAGCTGGGACAGTGGTCGGTGGCGCCGGCTCCGGGATGGATGGCGCGTGAAGCTCATGAACAAAGACACCCGCTGGTACTTGAGCGCGGGTAGATCCAAGCTTCAAGAGGACGTCCGCCGCAACGTTGTTGTTGCGGACGATGTGGTGGAACTCGAGACCGTAGAACTTGTTCTCGAGCTTGCGAACTTCTAGGCAGTAGGCGTCCATGTTCTCCTTGTTGCGGTCCCAGGACTTGTTGACTTGGTTAATGACCACTGCGGAGTCGCCGTGGACCCGCAGCCGCTTGATGCCCGCAGGCCGCGAGGCGGAGCCCGTGTAGAAGGGCTTCATACTCGGCTTCGTTGTTTGAGACCTTCCAGAAGATCCGCAGGACGTACTTGAGTTGTTCGCCCGTTGGAGAGATCGGGAGTACCCCCGCGCCCTCGCGCCCTCGAGGTTGAGTGAGCCGTCGAAGTACATCACCCAATGCTCGGTCGCACCGTGGGAGTAGGTAGTCGGTTCTCCCGCCACTCCGCCATGAAGTCGACTAGTTCCCGCGACTTGATGGCCGTGCGTGGCTTGAAGTCGATGGTGAGGACGCCGAGCTCGACCTCCCACTTGGAGATTCTTCCGGTAGCGTCTTGGTTCCGCAGATGTCGCCGAGCGGGTAGTCGGTGACAACGGAGATCGAGTACTCCTGGAAGTAGTGTCGTAGCTTCCGCGAGGTGATGAGTACTGCGTACAGGAGCTTCTGCACAGGCTGATAGCGGGCCTTGGACTCTGATAGAACCTCGCTGATGAAGTAGACTGGGCGCTGGACTAGGTAGGCATGGTCGTCTTCCTGCCGCTCGACGACGATGGCAGTACTGACCACGTGGGTAGTCGCAGTGAGGTAGAGCAGTAGCTGCTCGCCCTTGTGACGAGCCGTGAGGATCGGTGGCTTCGAAAGGAAGTCCTTGAGCTGGGCAAGGGCTTGAAAAGCCTCTGGAGTCCACACGAACTTCTCTTGATGCTTGAGTAGTTTGAAGACGGGGAGGCCCCGTTCTCCTAGCCTCGAGATAAATCTGTTCAGTGCCGCCATGCACCCCCGTCGGCCTTCTCGGACATCTTTGATGCTCGTGGGAGCTTTCATGCCGGTGATGGCGGAGATCTTCTCGGGTTGGCTTCAATGCCGCGCTCGGCTAATGATGAAGCCGAGTAGTTTGTCCGAGGGTACGCCGAAGACGCACTTGTTCGGGTTGAGCTTCCGGCGGTACTCGCGCGTGATGCGAGAGTCTCTTCAAGGTCGTCGATGAGGGTACGGAGTTTCGGTCTTGACGACCACATCATCCACGTAGGCTTCGACGTTTTTGTTGAGTTGCCTTTTGAAGCAGGCCCGGATAGCTCGTTGATAGGTGGCGCCGGCGTTCTTCGGCCGAAGGACATAGTCGTGTAGTAGTACGCGCCAAACGGGGTGATGAACGCGGTCTTCTCCCCGGTCTTCTACCTTGATCGCGATCCGGTGGTACCCGGAGTAGCGCCGAGGAAGAAGAGCAGGTCGCGCCCCGCCGTGGAGTCGATGACTTGATCAATACGCGGCAACCCGAAGGGGTCCTTGGGGCAAAGGCTTGTTGAGGTCGGTGTAGTCGACGCACATCCTCCACTCGTTCGAGTTCTTCTTGCGGACGAGGACGGGGTTGGCGAGCCACTCGGGATGGAAGACTTCTCTGATGAAGCCAGCCGCGAGTAGTTTGGCGAGTTCCTTCTTGATGGTGTCCCGTCCGTCGCTCGGCAAAGCGTCGGAGGTGTTGTTGCTTGGGGGTGGCCTTAGGATCGACGTTGAGGCGCGCTCAATCAGCCCCCCGGGCACTCCCGGCATGTCCGCCGGCTTCCACGCGAAGATGTCGCGGTTAGCCCGAAGGAAGCCGATGAGCGCGTCTTCCTATTTGGGGTCGAGGCCAGCCCCGATGGTGGTGGTCTTGTTCCGGGATCGCTCGTTCCGAGGTCGATAGTCTTGACAAGTACCTCCTCGGTGGGCCGAGGCTTGTTGGCGCCGTCGACTTCTCTCCGGGATGTCGAGTTCACTTGTAGCAAGCTTCTTTGACGCGACGTAGACCTCCATCATTGCGTTTGGTACTTGGTTCGTAGAGGCGATCTCCACCGCTTCGTGTCGCAGGCCGTGAGAGATCTTCAAGTCCCCTTGAAGGGAGAGTACACCACCGGGCTTGGCATTTTGAGTACCAAGTAGGTGTAGTGGGGCACCGCCATGAACTTGGCGATGGCCGGTCCGCGGAGGATGGCGTGGTAGGAAGTCTCGAAGTCCGCGACCTCGAACTTTGATGTACTCGGTACGTAGTTGTCCCGAGATGCCCCGAAGGTAATCGGCGGACCACCGAGCCCAGTGGAATAGCCGCGTTGCCGGGGACGATGCCGTAGAAGGGAGTGTTGCTCTTGGTGAGCATGTGAGTGATGTCGAGCTTAATTTTCTTCAAGGTCTTGGTGAAAATGATGTTGAGCCCGCTTCCACCGTCGATGAGCACCTTGTTGAGCTTGGAGCCCGCGACCACCGGCTTCGGGACGAGGGGGAGCCATCCCGGTTCGAGAAGCCGGTCCATTGGTCCGTGCGGGAGAAGGTGATGGGTACCTCCGACCACCCGAGAGGGGTCGGGACCGCGTGCTCAATGGACATGACTTCACGACGGTAGCCTTCGCTCCCGCCCGTCGGGCAATCCGCCGAAGAGGACGTTGACGGTCTTGTCGGCTCCCCGGAAGTCGTTGTTGTCGCCGTCCTTCTTCTTGCCCTTTTGGTCGTGAGGGTGCAGTGGCTCTGGCGTATCCTTGAGTGCATGCCTGAGTTGGTAGCACTGCTCGGTGGTGTGGTTGCCATTTGGATGCCACGGGCACTTCTCCTTCAGCAGGTCTTTGAACTCGCCGGAGTTCTTCTTCGAGTTCCCTTTCGCAAAGCGCTGGATAGCCGCGACAGTGTTGTCTGGCTTGCGCTTGCGGTTGGGACCCGAGTAATTGTTGTTGTTGTTCTTGCGGCCACCTTGGTTCGCGTTGCTGCCGCTGCCGCCGCCCTGGTTCTGCTTGGTCTTGCCACGGATGGCGTCGTACTTAGCATTGGCCTTGTCTTCTTCATCCGCCCAGGACGTGATCATGTCTTTGAGGTGGGGGATGGACCGGGACGGCGACGACCGAAGTCTTCAAAGGTGCGGCGGTGATAGAGACCGTCTTGGAAGAGGTCGATGACCTCCTTGTCGGTGACGTCGACGACGGTAGCGCGCTTGTCGAAAAGCGGCGCATGTACTTGCGGAGGGTCTCGCCTTGTTCCTGCTTGATCATGGCCAGGTCCATGTGAGTACCCGATCGGCCCATGGCGCCCGCGAAGTTACTGGTGAACCGCTCCTTCGCTGGGTCCCACTTGTCGATCGAGTGCTTGTCCGGGCCGACTCGAGCCATGTGAGTGGAGCCCGGTCTAGGCAGTAAGGGGAAGTAGAGGCACTTGGTGTCGCCGTTGCCGCCGCCGTTCTCGATGGAGAGGGCGTAGCACCCGAGCCACCGGATGGGATCCTCGCCGCATCGTACTTGGTGATCCCCAAAGGCTTGAACTTGCTCTGGGGAGGAGCAAGTTGCGAAGTCGAGGTGAGAAGGCGGGGAAGCCGTCGCCGTCGGCCGCGGTGGTCGACTTCTTCCGCCGTAGCTCCTCAATCTTCCGGCGGGCATCGTACCCACCCCCGTGAGGCGCCGAAGCGTGGCCGTTCGCGTGGCCGCGGCCACCGCGACCGCCGCCGCCGCCGCCCTCCTCGTTGGCTCCATGGTTGGAGCTTCCGCCGTCACCGCCGCCGCCGGCCGGGGTCGTTGCCGCGCCGCCGCCGGCCGAGCACGGTGGGGGACGACCTCACGGCTGTCGTTGTCGCGATGTGGAGGTCCGCCGGTGTTGGAGCGACGATGGTTGGGCCCTGGCCGGGAGGTCAGCTCGAGTACGGTTAGGGCCGTTGTTGGCGCTGCGACTTGTGGCTTCGTTGTCGCGGGGTTTGGCTGGAGGAGGTTGGTTGACTCTGTTGTCGACCCGCATGAAGTAGGCGTCTTCGGCAAGCTTGGCGATGACCTCTCCAAGACGTATGCCCGAGCCTCGGCGTGCGATCGCCGTGATCGACATGAGGCATTGCTCGTGGGTAGTGTGTACTCGCTCTCGACCGCCTCGAGAGCTTCCTCAAGGTTGCGGACGGGGGAAGTTGTCGCGGAGGCGCCGGCGACGTTCGCCGTGCTTCCGGCCACGCTCGCGTCGAGCATCTCTCCGTCCGTGGGTTCTCGTTCGGTGGAGCATCGCCAGAGAGCTCGTCGGAGGAGATGTCTTCCGGTACTTGTCCCGAGCCGTGCCTCGAAGGCCCCAGGGGTGTCGCCGGCAGCGCCATGAAGAATTGGCGATCGGGGGTGCCAAGGCTGGACTCGCAGGGTGCCACCTCGCCTGATGTGCTTGAGTCGGCCCCGGCTAGGGGTGTTCCCTCCGGAATGGTAGCGAGTCGATGTAAGTGACATAGCGTGAGTCTCCCCTTATCGGTCGGCCAGCAGCTCGCGTCCGGCTAGTAGACGAATCTCCCGGCCCGGTGTGGATGTTATAACCGCCCCGCAGGCCGGCCCCCGACAAGGGAAGCTCGGTGGAGTTGTCCTCGGACTCGGGCTCCTCGTGGTCCGACCCGAAGTCGAACTCGTAATCCGGTTCGAGTAGAACTCGGAGAGAGGGCTGGAGTTCGAAGCGCGATCGGGGGCGGTGTCGAGTCCGAGTTGTACTCGGGTACGGGCTCCTTGCCGGCCCGGCGCGGCGGGGGAGCCCCCGTGCGGCCCGCCGAGGATGCGGGGGCCGCGCGATGGCCGAGCGGGCCCGGCTCGCATGCGATGGCCCATGGAGACGTCGAGTTCGAGTTGGAAGCGGACTCGAGCTCGAAGTCGCGTGGTGGTTGAAGAGCGAAATTTCGCCGAATTTGTCCGGGCGAGTTCGCCCGTGACGACACCCGGGAGCGTCACGAGGCCGGGCCGGTTGGGCAGCATGGTGAGGCGGCGCCGGAAAGAGCCCGCGCCGTGCTCCGCAGCAGACCTAGGCGCCAAACACGAAAGTGTCGCCGCGGTTGAAGGCGACGGTTGGCTTGAAGTAGACGGGAGGAGTCGAGTTCGCCATGTGATCTCGGTCCGAGACCCCCCCCCTACCGCGCGCCGGTACCGGTCTGTTTTTAGACCGGCAACCTACTAAGGGGAGTACCCGAAGTAGATGAATGTGGCCTCGCCGAGATCGGTAAGTCGAAGGAAGAGACACGTGGCACACAATTTAGACAGGTTCAGGCCGCGAGGTGCGTAATACCCTACGTCCTGTATGCTGCGTAGCTCCGGATTGATTGGGCACGATTACAAGATGGTGCAATAGTGCGCCGCGGGTTGTATGAGATGAGATGATCCTAAAGATCGGTCCCTGCCTCGCCTTATATAGTCCGGGAGGCAGGGTTACAAGTCGGAGTAGGGAGAGAGTACTAGTCGAGTACGTCTAGGAGTCTTCCATACAGTGCGGGACATGTACAGCTTCCTAACCGAGTACTTCGCCTCTGCAATCCTTGTGCTCCACGCCTTCGGTGCTGTACAAGTTTCTTTTAATATAACACCACCCGTGAGCATATTTCACATGTTTAATGGGTGGTTCGGTGGGATTAACAAGAAGCTTATATACAAAATCTTGGTTGGAGCATTTGATTTATGTTGGGTAATTTGGTTAAGTAGAAATGACATGATTTTTAACAACACTCAAGCTTTTACTCCTATGTAGGTTATCTTCCAAGGGACTCACTAGATCCATTTTTGGACGTTGCCGCAGTATGAGGACTCGGCGACCTCATTTTATTTGAGGGTGTCATGTGCTTGAGACCATGTCAATGGAGATCTTTGTCTCAAATGGATGGTAGTTTAGTAATAAAACTGTTGTCAGATGATTTTGAGTTTGTTCCAGAGACCGATTCTTTCGTCTTTATGTTTGCAGTGACCTCCTGTGTAATAACAAATAACTATATGCATAGTTTCATACAAAGGATGGAATATTGAAATCTATTCCCTTTTCTAAAAAAGAGGCATGAGTCTAATTAGCGCATCTTAAAGCAACTTCTATTGATTTGTACAACTCATTTATTGTGAGAGAAAAATATTATGCAACGAAGAAGAAACATTAGTGCAAACAAAAAAGTCAAACGTAAGATTGGGGTGGGGTGGGGGCATAGCCCCTAGATCCGCCCATGTTCCTAATCGTATAAATCGATGTAAGTGTTCCAAGTGACCAAATCCTTTATACAACTTATCAAAGTGTATACTTCATGCAAAGACACTATAGTCATTTTCCCAGAGATTTATATATATGGGAGTGGCCGGCCTGAGCAGCCCATCTCCTTGTCTAGTTGTGAGAGCCTTTGGCTGTGAGAGGGGATAGATGAGAGGGGTGGATCTTTGATTGATCTTTTCGCCATCCAAAGCTTTGTTGTTGTTAAGATTGGCTTGTAAGTTCATAACCGGATTTGGTGAAGTAACCCAAAGATGAAATTCGTGCTTCACTTGTTCATCCTCTTTGAATTTGCGTTTTTTTTCTTTTTTGGGGTTTTCGAAGGTACTTTGGGTGTTTCTTCAATCTCCTTCTTGAGTGCGATTTAGTTCGTATTTCTTGGTGGGGTTTGGTGTTGGGACATGTGCAACATCATCCAAGGTTACTCCATAGCACATCCCCGCACGAGCACCGCACGCTTGGGGGGGGGTGGGGGGGGATAGCCCCGAGATCCACCCATGTTCTTCACTAAAACGTACGTAAGTGTTCCAAGTGACCAAGTTCAAGTTCTTAATTTATACAACTTCTCAAAACAATGCAGATAAATACCAAAATAATAGAATGGCACAAATCGCGCTTGATGTCAATGAATTACTTGGTCACACTTATTGCACAAACATTAGATGAAAATAGTGTTTTTTGTGGTATTGTTTAGGAAAAATACAATAGAATGACATTATTTACACATACTACTCTAAAACTTCACGAGAAATTTATTAATTTAATTATTTACATTGTACAAAAAGTAGTATTGCTATCTTACTTTTGATAAAAATAACATTAGACTTTTGCTCATAATATCTAGAGAAACTCTAGCTCTAGTGTTTTCCTACTTCACCATCTAAATTTGGTGTGGGGGCTACGAGCTATTTAGAGGTTCCAATGAAGTTGGTAGTAATTACTGCGGTGTATGAGCACAAGGAAACCTCCGACTATTTTCTATAATTTTTTATTTCAGACCCCTTTAATTTACTTCCACAGGGAGTTGATTCGAGCCTACTGATTGCTACTCACATGCAACACCAGGGTGGAGACCCTTTCACAAACTTTTCTTGTATTGTCATAAGCCAGACGGTATACGAGACTTTTGCCCTCCTCCTTAATTTATCCCAAAATTCCTAGAATGTTTTATGTTTCACGACAGTAGTGGAGTAGACTATATGGCTGAATGTTCCTTCGGCAATGTATCTAGTGTGCATCCCCTCGATATTTTTTTTAGATTAAAATAGGGTCAAGAATTTTCACAGTACACAGCAACTTTTTTTGTAAAAGAAAAAAAACTGAACGATTTCTGAGTTCTGCTTCAGCATTTTTTGAAGCTTTGCAAATTTTTTACCCCTTCTGCCAATAAAGTTTACACCGGAATTTGGAGGGTTATAATAGGACCAAAACATCCCTAATATTCTATTTTGACTTGAACACTGGAGATATTTTGGGTATTGTAGTATCTTAGCAATGTTGAATGGATATGATTTGTTTCCTGTGCCCGTCAGATCTCGTGTTCACCTCCGTGCGGCGCGCAGAGCTCCAAGCGTCGAGCCATAAACGTCGCCACGTCAAACTTCTTCGTTGCCTTGTATACCCCGGCCGGGCGCCGTCGCAATACGCCATAGCGTTCCCGGACTCCAGATCACGTCGAGGAAGCTCTTCCATTTGTCTCTCACGCCGCGTCCGCTGTCCGGCACGGCGGCAAACGCAGCTGATCTGACCCGTTCGCCTGGACGCCGGCCGGCCTCGATCGCTCTCGGCCGCGAGCGGCCGCGGCCGGCCGTCACTACGCCAAAGTGCTCGTGACTGCGTCCAACACGGGCCATCGTATCTGTACTGTACCCTATCCAACGCGTACCGGGCCGTGTTCCGTGGCTAGCCACAGGCCATCGCGCGCGGCCATGTCGTCGTCGAAGCGGTGGACGTCGGCCTCCGGCACGGAGCTCCCGGGCCGGTCGCCCCTCCACGCCGCCGCGCCGTCGCCAGGCCACCAGAGCGCCCGCCGCTCCGTCTCTTCCCGATCGGACGCAGCCCCAGCCTCCCGGCGGCGCGGCCTCCATCGCCCGAACGTTATGGCCTCTCCTCCTCCATTGGCGGCGGCAAGAGCGGCAAGAACCACAAGGTCCCTCGCCCGCCATCTCCCTTGTCGTCGTCGTCGTCCGAGGCCGCCACACTCGCCGACCACCTCGCCAAAGACGACACACCGCAGGCCCTCTCCCGGCAGCGCAGCTGCACCGAGCTCCCGCGCTTCGCGGACGCCGACGCGGAGGCCCGGAAGATCGGGAAGCCCACCTCCGGCAAGGGCGGTGGCGGCCACGCGTTCGGTCGGTCCATGCGGCTCCTCCCGTCCACGAGGCCCTCGGGTGTGACGCTCACGCCGGGCCGTGTCGCGCCGTCTGACCTCCGCAGGTTCGCCAGCGGCGGCCCGTCCCTGGACGCCGCCGCCGACGTCGCCAGCTCCGGGTCGGAGTGCAGCGACGCCGCCTCCAGGGGCTCCACCACGCCGAGGACGGCCTCGTCCTCGAAGCCGCGCTCACCGCTCCTCCCCCGCACCAGCTCCGTCCGCCTGCTCGGCTCGAGCAACACGCAGTGGGCGCTCTCGCCGGGGCGGCGCAGCGGCTCGCCGCTCAAGGCGACGACCGCGGCGCTGCCCGCGGTGCCGGAGGCCAACGGCAGCAAGAAGAGCCTGATTAGCCTCGGGTGGGGCCATATATTCCACCGGAGGAAGCACGCCGCCGAGGACGCGTCCATAGCCGCGGCCGCGGCCACCCCGCTGTCCTCCTCGCCGGTGTCGTCGTCACGGAGCAGCACCGGAGGCGGTGGCACCGAGGCCGGGCACCAGATGAGGATGGCGCATTGCCGCCTGCTGCAGTGGCGCTTCGCGAACGCCGAGGCCGAAGCCGTGCGCAAGAGGAAGCAGGCCAGCGCCGAGCTGGAGCTGAGGGTACGTGGGCGAGCGTGTCGGAGATGAGAGGGAAGGTGGCGAGGAAGCGAGTGCAGCTGGAGAAGGAGAAGCAGAGGATTAAGCTAAACGCTGTGCTCGCTTTCCAGGTTCAGATGCAAATTTGTAGAACTTATAATAAGACTCTTCCTCGTTAATTTATCTTTCTGATGTGATTGTGGATAACCTTGCAGATGAATGATTTGGAGAGCTGGGGCAGGTGGAAACAGAACATGCCACTGCCCTTGCATCAACCGTAAGCTGCACCCGAGCAGCCGTTTGCAGGCTTCCTCTCATCAATGGTGCCGAGGTATCCATGGCTGAGTGCACGTTTGCGATCACCTCTAGTCTCACGACTAAAATTGAGCCGTGCTTAAAAATTTTAGTCACCTGTAGGTCGGAGCAAGAGCTAAAGTGTATTAAAAGAGGCATTAAAGTCTCTATTTCTCTCTCCCTTTCTCTTTCTCTCTCCTCCTCTTTCTCTCTAGTCTCTCTCTCCCATCAGTGAGCCTATATAGCAGATGATGCTATGGTCATTAATTATGACAGCATAAGATGAGATTTCAGTTCCTTTGAGCTCCTCCACCCCCTACTAAAGTAAGTGCTTGAAATTCTCAAGACTAATTTTAGCCTCCAATTTAGCCACCCGTTTGAAGTTTAGCCTCCGTAGAGGCTAATTTTAGTCTGGCTAATTTTAGTCCTATGACTCCAAATGCATGCTCTAAAGCTTGCAATGTCTGTTGCCTATGGAGATGCATTTTGACAATGAATTTCTTTTCACCTTTGGTGTAATTTTTTTGTTTATAGTAGTAAAAATAAAGCACATGTAACTGAACGAAGTCATGGTGTTAGTAAAATCGGGCCCTTCCCGACATGTTCTTCTTTAAGGTCATTAGCTTGACCAAGCGCAAAACATGATCGAGATTTACAAAACTTATTGTAAACATACGCGTCCATAATTAACACCACATGTGAATTGTAGCAACAAGTCAAGGTGTAAATAAAAGAAGCATATGTTTGTCGCATAGCGCTGTACCTTATCAATAAAAGAAAGCCAGTTGTTTATATGCTAGGATTAATTGGATCAAAAATAAATGTTTCCTCTTTTTCATTCTCAAGAAAATCTAGCCTATCAACATGATCACTATTGGAACAAGGCAGACATTAAACTATCATGCATACTATTATTGAGCATGAGTATTTGAATTTATCAATATCAATACCAATAATATCTTGAGATTTCACATACCTTGCCTTAAAGATTTTTCAACAAGAGTGATATTTGGTTCATCTAGCGGTGTTGAAGGCGAATCGATCTCAACAAGTGTAGTTGCCTCTTCATCACCATGCAATTTCTTCAACTCATCATGTGGAACATGTAATCCTTCAACTATGTACGCATTCATCTCTTCTTTGAAGTCTTCTTTATCAACCATATCTTCATCTTCAAATACTAGATGTCAGCTTTCGATCTTCCACGTACCACATGTCGTCAAGATCGCTTCTTACCGTTGATTCACTCTTTCCTTCATCCTTGAGTACTTCCATGTCTTGATTTGCTAGTGTGTAGGCTTCAATAGCACAAGCTATCATCTAGCTTGAGTCCCATTCTCCCATTTATCCTTTGGAGTCACTAGGCTCATCACGGTTGTACTCTTTCTCTTCCTTCATCATAAATCTTTGAGTTGTCAAACCCGTCGATCCATCCTTCATCTCCCTTCTTCTCTTTCTTCTTCAAACATCTTTTGGATCGACTCTCCACTCATCTCTTGATCAAATATATCTTCAATTAGTTTGGCAATGTGTCGCGCGTTCCTCCTTCCTTCCGTAGTTAATTAGTGGGGCGAAATCAATCTCGAACTCCAACCGGATTGCTTGAACTCCGCCAATGGTCTAGCATTCCACATACTTCTACTACATTCATGTTAGTTTCAACATTTTTAACATCCGAAATGACTTCTCTTACCTTGGGAAGTGGATCTTCACTTTCGTATGGCTCTGCTCATCTTCCTTGACCTTCGTTCATCTTTTTCGTAAATTTCGCAAGCACCCGGGCTTGCTTTGTCATTTTGCTCCTCTCGACAACATCTTTGCCAATCTCGTATTGTCCTTGTCCATTGCTTATCCTTTGTAATATTTGTGCAGCCTTCACTAATTGTTTTATCCAATATATCACCGCCCGCACACATGCTTACAAAACAAGACGAGTTAGGGGTTAGTGAAAAATAAAAAGGTATGCAACATCAAGTCACCGAAAATCCCAAGTTCGGCCCGCTCAAGTAGTTCATTAAAACTATCCCATGCTTCATCAATTCCTTCATCCTCTCCCTGCTTGAAAGTGAGCACTTGCCTCCTTAAGTCTTGGACCTTGCTTATGGGAAAGAACTTCAAAAGAAACTTCTTCACTAGCTCATCCCACTCTCTTTTGCTTCAACGGATGGAAGTGTGTACCATCTTCGCGCTTCATCTTCGAGAGAGAATGGAAAAAGATTCCACTTGGACCAAGCCACTAACCCATTCTTTGTTGCACCGTGTTGCATAACATCGTGAATTCCTTAATGTGTCTATATGGGTTGTCATCCTCCAATCCTCTAAATGGTTTTGTCGCCACTAACTTGATGATTCCAGTTTCCAATTCATAAAGGTTGTGGTGCAAACGTCAAATCTGATTTTTGCATCTCAATGTCTTCCATCGATTTCGCATTGCTAGCTCCCTTAGCGACATCTCTTCGTCTTCCAATGGTGAGGTGAACAAATCCATCTAGGCACAAGAAAAGTAGAAAGAAAAACAAAAAAGATTTTTTTCTTTTTTTAGAAAATAAGGGTTAGGTGTTAGTAATCAACAAAATTAATACTAGATTAAACGAGTAACCGGGCTTGCTCCCCGCAACGGCGCGAAAAAGGGGCTTGTTGACTACAAAACTCGTATCCACCTACGATCCGCAAGCGTACTCGATTCCACACTTTTTTCACCACTAGATTCCCAAGGTTCTTGTCAATCCGAAGGAGCAAGGGGATTACTAGCGCTAACCAAGTACTAATCTAGTTGAATGGAAAACCTTTGGAAAGAGAGTATTAATCTAAAGGTAAAGACAATCTAACTTAAGTTAATCTAAGTTAAGTTGATCAAACAAATCTAGGGTTAAACTAGATGGTAAAGGGTGAGCGTAAGAGAGTGATTAAGATAGATAAGCGTTCCCTCCTAGGATCTAGATAACATGGTATGCATCTACTACACGAAAGCGTAAACCAATCTACCGGGGGTTGTGACCACGGTTTCGCCTTTCCCTCCTCTCGTACCGTCACTCACGCGAAGGTATTCGTGACTAGACCTATGATGGACACGTATGTTGATGGAATCTATGGGAGAGTAGCGGATATCATACGCCCGAAATACACGGTGGCTAACCTTAATCATCAAAGCATCATCAACATGAAAACAATAGATTGAAACCACAAATCGAGTAGCGATCACATAGCATGTATCCATCTAATCCTAGGGATGAACTGGAGACATTACCCCATCATCTTACAATTTCCGATTGAAGCACATAGGGGTGATGGAGACTCCGAGAACGTCGTCGATGAAGATGGCGGCGATGGAGCTTGGGAACACCCCTAGGCCGCCGGCTTGGGAGTCCTCCTCTCGCTTCCTTCTCTCCGCCGGCGTTGGATCCTTGCGTACGAGCCTATCTAACTCTCTCCCTCATCTTGCGGCGGCGTTTTCCGTGATTGGCGTCGTAGGATGATTTGTCCGATGTGGCTCACGACGGCGGCGGAGGGGAATAAATAGATGAACATCTAGGGCAAAGGGGACCGAACCGACCCCGGAGGGGCCGGGCTTCTGGCTGCCCAGCTCGCCTACCAAAGCCCACTTCGGCTCGGCTCGCCCCGGCTTCTCCCTGTTGCTTCTCGTGATCCCTTATTCGTGTGAGTACCTGCATGGGCCTTTGACGTCGTTTCCTTCACTAAGGCTTGAATCCTTACAAGTAAGCTTCGTCGTTTCTCCGGTTGAGTCCCCTCGAAGATTCGCACACGGGGACGCTTCGGTCCCCAAGTCATTTGGAGTCATGCTCATCGCGTGTCTTGACTCTCACCTGTGCTTCATGATCTTCTTCCAAAGTGCTTGGTGAACTTATCCGAAAGTCTCCTCATTAGCGTAGATTTCCTGTGTAAACAACAAACTCCAAAATCGACATGCAAGTGTGAACTTGTTATATCATTAGTATGCCTAGTGGCGGGTTAGTTGCAAATCATAATCGAACCAATGTATAACAAGTACTCTAGGTTGACGTAAATTCACCGTCAACAAATGCGCTCGCAAGTAATGGCCCATGGAGACGTCGAGTTCGAGTTGAAACCACTCCAGCTCGAAGTCGCCGTGGTGGTTGGAGAGCGAAATTTGGTTGATCCGACGACTCCCCGCACCGAAAGCTACGACCCCACGCGGGAATGCCGCGTCGTTATCGCCAACAACCTGGGGACCGCCACCGCCGCGCGGGGGCGGCCGGCGACGGGGGAAGTTACGCCCACCCCCGTGATCGCTCCGCGCCCCCGGCGCCGGGACCGAGCACCCCCGCTCGGGGCCGACATCGACGCGCGCTTAGCCCAAGCCCGCGAACCTCGGCTGGCCGGCGGAGGAGACGGACGGTGCGGTTGCTCCACGCCTCTATGGCGGGGGGAAGCCTCTCGCGCGCGGCGAACGCGCGTGGGAGCCGGGCATGTGCCCGCGACCGCATCAACGCCGACTTCAACGTCGACAACCCGGACACGCCTCCGCGAGCGAGCCAGAAGCTTATTGCCGCCGCGACGCTGCTGCGGGCCATGCCAGCCCCCTCGACGCCTGAGGCGCGTAACCTGCACCGTGAGGTGCAGGCACTCATCGAGCAGCGCACCGTCCAACGAAGCCGAGAGCTTGGTGTCCCGCATCCGCCACAGGGGGACGCACGAGGCGATGGGGATGCGCAGGGAGCCTAGCCCCTGCACGCAGCGAGCGGCGGAGCGACCGGCCAACCCGGATGCACACCGCCAAAAGCACCCGCTCCTCGACACGCGCGGCAAGCGCGGGACCCGCAACGCCCGCAACGTCATCAACGCTCGGCGGACGAGCAAAGCAGATGCGCGAGCGGCGGCAGGCTACCACCCTCGACAAGGTGGACGCTACAACAGCGATGAGGACCGCTCGCCGACGCCGGAACCCCCGGGAACCCGTGTGTTCAGTCGGGAGATCCGCGCGGCGGCCTTCCCCCAGCGCTTCCGCCAGCCTACAACCATCGTCAAGTACAACGGGGAAACGGATCCCCGCGTGTGGCTTAACGACTACTGCCTAGCATGCCAGTCGGGCGGGGCCACCGCCGACGAGGTCATCATCCACAACCTCCCCCCGCACCTCGGCGATTCGGGCCGGACGTGGCTCGAGCATCCGCCGCCGCCGATCCATAACCGGGAAAACTTGGTCCGCACGTTCGTGGGCAACTTCCGTGGCACGTACATGCGCCCGGGAACTCCGGGACCCGCGCTCCGCACCCGGGCAGCTCCGGGCGAGTCGCTCCGGACTTCATACGACGCTTCTCTAAGCGCCGCACGAGCTCCCAAGCGTGGCGCAATCCGAGATTGTGCATGCCTTCTCGAGGGCACCACGTGCCGGACCTCGTGCGCGAGTTGGGGTGCAGCCCGCCGAGCGGACTCCAACGAGCCGTTCGACATCGCCACCGCCCCACCTCGTGCGAAGAGGCCGTGGGGGCGATCTTCGACGGCAAGAAGGGAAAGCGCCGACGACACGCCCGCGGAGGGCAAAGAAGTCCCGAGAGCCCCACCGAAGGACAAGCGGGGCAAGAAAGGGAAGAAGCCGCGCCGCGAGGCGCGCGAGGCAGGACGCGACGGCAACGACGCTGAGGCCCTTGCTGTTGACCCGGCTCGACGGGGCCCTCGACCGGCCCCTCGAGGTCTAGGGGTGTTCGACGACATGCTGAAGAAGCCATGTCCATATCACAAAACACCGGTGAACCACACCCTCGAGCAGTGCGATATGCTCAAGAAGTTCTATGGCCGTGCCGCCGCGAAGGACGCAGAGGCCAAGAAGGACGAAGGACATGGCGACGCCGGCGGTTTCCCCGCCGCGGAGAACGTGTTCCTCATCTTCGGGGGGCGACCGTCGACATGTCGAGCCGCCAGCGCAAGCGGGAGCGGCACGAGGTCCTCGCCGCGGAGAAGGCGCCTCCCTCCTTCCTCGACTGGTCGGAGGATGCCATCACCTTCAGCCGTGAAGATCACCCGAACCGCATCCCTAACCCGGCCGCACTCCACCGGTGGTCGACCCTGCCATTGGGAACATGCGGTTCTCAAAGGTCCTCGATGGACGGAGGCGGCCAGCCTCAACATCCTCTACGCACACACGCCGCGCTCGCTAGGGACGGGTTGGACCGCTCGGCGGCCCGGCCACGACGCCGTTCCATGGCGTCGCGCCGGGCAAGCGCGTCCGGCCCCCCCGCATCGATCCGCCGGTTTGGTTCGGCACTCCGAGCAATTTCCGCAAGGAGATGCTCACCTTCGAGGTGGTGGGGTTCCGGGGCGCCTATCACGCCATACTTGGGCGGCCTTGCTACGCCAAGTTCATGGCCGTCCCGAACTACACCTACCTCAAAATGAAGATGCCAGGACCGAACGGCGTCATCACCGTGGGCTCGTCCATCGAGCACGCGTTCGACTGCGACGTCGAATGCGTCGAGCACGCGGAAGCACTGGCGCTGGATGAAACGCTGGTGACCACCTTGGAGAAGATGGTCAACGAAGACCTCGACTCCACCACCAAGCACGCCGGCAACTTCGAGGCCGTGGAGCAGACCAAGGAAGTGCCCCTCGACCCTGCTGCCCCTGAGGACAAGGTGTTGAGGGTCAGTTCCACCCTCGACCCGAAATAGGAAGTGGTGCTCGTCGACTTCCTCCGCGCCAACACCGACATCTTCGCGTGGAGCCCCTCGGACATGCCGGCATCCCGAGGGAGGTCGCCGAGCACTCCCTTGACATCCCCGCCTCACTCCCGCGTCGTGCGGCACCGCTCCGCCGCTTCGACGAGGAGCGGCGGCGGCGATCGGAGCGGAGCTGCGGAAGCTTCTCGAGGCCGGGTTCATCAAGGAAGTGTTCCACCCTACGTGGCTAGCCAATCCTGTACTAATAAAGAAAAAGAACAGAAGTGGTGGATGTTCCTTTTCCTTTGCCACGTATCGATCAAATTTTTGATTCAACCGCTGGGTGTGAGCTACTTTGCTTCTGTTGACGCAAAATGTGCACCTAGCGCCAAGCACACAGCAAGCCGAACAAGCTGGCTTCACACGTGCAAAGAATCACGAGACGTGCCAGTCAATTTTCCCTGAAAATTAACAAAAGACAAAGTAGTTAGATGCCAAAGCTTGGAACTTGCCGGGTGGTACCAGACAGTTCCATATTTACGGCTACAAAGCCAAATGGGATGACACATAGCTATGGAAAGCTATCTGTCAATAAACTGAAACCATTCGGGAACTTATAAAAGGAAAAGTAACATAGCCGAATGAATGACGTAAGCATGACGACGATCGATCTTTGTTTAGATATAGATGCACGTACACAAGATCGTGACCGATCCCCATGATGATCAACATTAGATAAATGAATAAAGTAAAGCGCGAGCATAAACATGTAATAAATAAGCATGCATAGGCCCAAAGCACTAGTCTACCGCATGTCTAGGTACTTTAAAACCCGTCGGGTACGATTCCAAACAAATCTATCCACAGCATGATACAACTTGCATGGGAATCGTCCCACTTTCCACAAATAGATCTATCCACCGCATGATACAATCTAAATATGGAAAGCTAAAAGCATACATTATTTAAGGCATGATTTACGCACGTGTTCTACTCGTGAAGAAACATAACCGAATACAAATCGAACAACCGATTCGGGGTCCATGAAGAAGGAACGAACATTACCAAGCGAAATAAACCTATCGCATTGATTCGTAATCTAATCCACCGGATGACTAGCTCCAAAGCAACCCAAAAACCTGCATCTACCGCGTGATACTCAGTTTTTTCAAGATTTATACCAACGTTGGAAAGCTTGAACCCGCAACAGGTAGCAACCTAGATCGATTCGGTTTCGGCTATCGAAAAGCACGTGATCCACGTGTTAAATTAGCCTAAGGCACGAATTCTGCTCGCATAAGGATCACAAGGGGAATAAAGCCGATCCAAACCCATCTAGATTGGGCAAAAAGGTGTTACATGAATTTAAACATAAAGCAAAACTCAAAGCAACACGGGGTAACTTAATGAATCTATTGGATCTTGCCAAAATCCAATAGAGCCGATAACTAGCCTCAAGCTAGATCTTAGCCTACCGCATGGCTCATGACCTAACAAGAAACCCTCTTGAACCAAGCTTGAATCTACCGCATGACACGAAGCATGGTAACAAGACTACTTGCATCGATCTAAATCCACCGCATGATACTAGATATGATACAAGGTTGCCGGTACTCACGGAGGTCGACGGATCGATGAACCCTCTCGAAGAACTCGACGACACGACAAATGGACTCTAGGGTTTGGCGTAAGGCCGGCTTGTATTGAGAATGATTGTGTATCCGTTACATACATTCGGGCTCATATTTATACCCCGCGAAGTACAACCTCGAATGGATTTGTTGCCTAACTTATCTCTAAGCTTGATCGCTTATCCATCCATTCGTCCTTCCCCGCTTGAGCCACGTCACCGTCCAATCCCGCAAAATCGCCGCCTCAACCGTTCCCTTGCCGAATGGAAGCGGATAGCCGACCGCGGATCTTTCTGCCGAATACATCTGAGAAAACCTTCCTTCCGCCAGACGGACTCCTCATCGAGCTGGACCCACAAGTCAGACTCCTTACCAAATTTTGGTGTTAACAGCTTCCTTGATGCCTACTCCGGGTACCACCAAATCAAGATGAAGGAGTCCGACCAGCTCGCGACTTCATTCATCACGCCGTTCGGGATGTTTTGCTACGTCACGATGCCGTTCGGCCTCCGGAATGCGGGCGCAATGTACCAACGCTGCATGTAGCACATTTTCGGAGACCACATTGGGCGATCGCCGTCGAGGCGTACGTAGACGACATCGTCGTAAAAACCAGGAAGGCGGACGACCTGGTTGGCGACCTTAACATCGCGTTCGGCTGCCTGCGGGCCAATGGGGTAAAATTGAATCCCGAAAAATGTGTCTTTGGTGTGCCGCGGGGCATGCTCCTAGGATACATAGTCTCCCAGCGAGGCATCGAGGCCAACCCCGAAAAGGTTACAGCCCTCGAGCGAATGGGACCAATTCGGGACCTCAAAGGGGTACAAAAGGTGCTGGGGTGCCTTGCCGCCTTGAGCCGCTTCATCTCTCGGCTTGGCGAAAAAGGCTTGCCCCTCTACCGCCTCCTCAAGAAGCACGAGCGCTTCTCCTGGACCGCCGAGGCCCAGGATGCGCTCGACAAGCTGAAGGTGTCCTTGACCCACGCCCCGATCCTCACACCACCGCGGGACGGCGAACCTCTGCAACTCTACGTGGCCGCGACCACCCAAGTGTTCAGCGCCGTGATCGTGGTAGAGCGCGCGGAGGAAGGTCACGCCCTGCCGGTCCAGTGGCCGGTGTACTACATCAGCGAAGTCTTGTCCGACACCAAGACACGCTACCCTCAAGTCCAGAAGCTGTTGTACGCGATGGTCCTTGCGCGGCGCAAACTTTGCCACTACTTCGAGGCTCACCCCATCACGGTGGTCTCCACCTTCCCGCTGGGGGAGATCATCCGCAATCCAGATGCGGCAGGCAGAATCGCCAAGTGGTCGGTGGAGCTGATGGGCGAGACACTCGCCTACGCCCCGCACATGGCCATCAAGTCCCAGATCCTGGCAGATTTCTTCACCGAGTGGACGGACACGCAATTGCCGCCGTCGCAGATCCAGGCAGAGTGCTGGACCCTGTATTTCGATGGCTCGGTGATGAAGACTAGGGCGGGCGCGGGCCTGCTCTTCGTGTCACCCCTCGGGGAACACATGCGGTATGCAATATGTCTCCACTTCCCCGCGTCGAACAACATGGCTGAGTACGAGGCCCTTCTCTGTGGCCTCAAGATCGCCATCGAGATAGGCGTCAAGCGCCTCGACGTACGGGGGGATTCGCAGCTCGTGATCGACCAAGTCATGAAAAATGCGAGCTGCCACGACGACAAGATGGAAGCGTGATGCAAGGCCGTGCGAGCCCTCAAGGACAAGTTCTACGGCATCGAGCTTAATCACATGCCCCGCCGGTACAACGAGGACGCGGACGAGCTGGCAAAGATCGCGTCTGGGCGGATCACTGTTCCCCCGAACGTTTTTGCCCGAGATGTCGCCCAGCCCTCCGTCACCCTCGAGCCGCACCCTTCGACCGCACGGAACCCTCGGGGGCTCCCTCGAATCCAGCAGGCGCAGAGCCCATGGATGAGGACCCCTCGAACGAGGCGTACGTGCTCTCCCTCCTCGAGGGGTACGACGCCGACGAGGCCGAAGTGATGGATGTCGAGCCAGCCCCCATCAGGGTAGATTGGCGCGACAAGTATATCGCCTGGATGGCCGTAGGGGGAACTCCCCTCGACCGGTCCGAGGCCGGCGCATCGCCGGGATGGCCAAGTCTTTTGCCCCTCGTCGACGGCGAGCCGTACAGGTGCGCCGCTTCCCGCATCCCGCGCGGTGCGTGCCCATCCCCGAGGGGCGCGAGCTCCTCCGGGACATTCACGCGGGCGTCCGCGGCCACCACGCCGCGCCCCGCACCCTCGTAGGCAATGCGTTCCGCCGTGGCTTTTATCGGCCCACCGCGGTCGCGGATGCCGCCGAGATCGTACGCACCGCGAGGGGTGCCAATTCTACGCCGGCAAATTCAACCTCCCCCGCTCACGTCCCGCGGACCATCCCCATCACATGGCCTTTCGCCGTGTGGGGGCCGGACATCGTCGGCCCTTGCGAAAGGCGCCGGGGGCTTCACCCACTTGCCGGTCGCAATCGACAAATTTTCCAAGTGGGTAGAGGTACGCCCCATTACGAATCTCGTGGCGGAACAGCAATGACGTTCTTCACGTACATCGTCCATCGTTTTGGAGTGCCAAACGCCATCATCACCGACAACGGGTCCCGCTCACGGGCAGGGAAATTCCCGGAGTTCTCGCGACAAATTCCACATCCGTGTGGATTGGGCACCGTGGCACACCCACGTACCAACGCGCCAAGTAGAACGTGCCAATGGCATGATCCTATAAGGCCTTAAGCCCAGAATTTTCGACCAGTTGAATAAGTCTGGTCGAAAATGGCCCCCGGGAATTGCCCCTCGCGGTCGTGTGGAGCCCAAGGACCACCCCAAGCGCAGCCACCGGGTTCACCCCGTTCTTTCTAGTCCATGGCGCGGAGGCCGTCCTCCCCACGGACATAGAATATGGGTCACCCGCAGTACGAGGCTATGACGAGGACGCCAACCGCCGAGCCCGCGAGGATTCACCGGACCGCCCGGATGAAGCGCACCTCGTGGCCTTAATGCACTCCGCGAGATACCGCCAGCCCCTCGCACGCTACCAGGCACGGAAGATACGCCGGCGGGACTTCGCCGAGGGGGATTTCATCCTAAGGCTACGCCAAGACAACCGAGGACGCCACAAGCTATCACCTCCGTGGGAGGGACCCTACGTCGTGGTGACGGTGCTCAAGCCCGGCACGTACAAGCTAGCCAACGAGGACGGCGAAGAACTCACCAACGCTTGGAACATCCAACAGCTACGTCGCTTCTACCCCTAGCTAGGATTTCCAAGTCTTTTGTTGTAAATCACGTGCCCAACACCCCAGTTGGCGACGACCATGTAAACATCACCAGTTCAATAAAAAGGGCAACTCGGCTTTCCCCTAAAACCCAAGTTACCCTCGGGGGCTACTACGGGGGGTACCCCACCCCCAAAAAAAAATGGTCCCATTTTTTCGCAAAAATCCACGCGCGCTAAGTACGGTTCGACTTCGGCATCGAGCAAAATTCAAACAGGGCGCAGGCAGCCTAGCGGAAAGGACGCGCAAGTCAGAGATAGCCTACGCCTCCGCGAGGATACGGCCCTTCTCTCTTGCCTCCGGCCCAGCAGGCGGCTCGCGAAAATCGAACTCCCCTAACTCGAATTTACTTAGGAAGAAGGAGAAACAAAACAGCGCAATAAAATAAAAGACACCATTTTGCTTTCACAAATGTTCGAAGCAAAATGATCTGTTTATTTACATGGCCATGCGGCCCATACGCTAACACACAAACAAAAAGGGCTTGGCGCCCGGAAATCTTCAGGCTGGCGGAGCATCGGTGTCGGTGGCGTCCGGGAACAGAAACTCCTCGAAGGCTTCGGCAAGCGCCTCGGCGGCGTCAGCGGCTAACGCGTCCACGCGCTCCATCGCCACCTCGTCCTCGACGCCCTCGGGGACGATGTAGCCCTCCGCCACGGCCTCGAAGTTGATCTCGTAATGAGATCACACCACCCCGAGGGCCTTCTCGGACGCCGAGGTGCGCGCCCGGCGCATGCGCCCGTGACGTGCCCGCCAAGGGCGCGCGGCGGGCCGGCCGCCGAGCTCCCGCCCGCCGCCTCGCCCTCCTCCACCGGCCGGCAGGGTCTAGAGGGCCGCGAGCGCAGCTCCGGCTCCGCTCGGCCGAGCGCTTGTAGGAGGTCCGCAGCCGCCCCGGCACGGTCGGTCGCGTGCCCCGGCGCGGTGCGCGAGCTCCGAACGTTGCCGCAAGAGAGAAATCGAAAAGGGGACGAACCCTCTAAGGGAAAATCAGCAAAACAAAAGACAAACAAGGACTTACCTTCGACCCGCCCTCTCCATCTCGAGGGCGCGGCGCTCGCCCTCGACCGCCTGCTGAAGGCCGTTGACGTTGTCGCTCTCCTCCTTGAGGGCCTGCTCTTGGCTCGCGCTCGTGATGCCGAGGACCACCGCTCGCCCTCGAGCTTCGAGAACTCCGCGTTCCGCTCCTCCGGCCGACTCGCGCCGCCCTCGCGAGCGATGCGCTCCCGCCGAGCGCCGACCGGCGTCGGCAAGAGTAGCCCGCTCCCCGCCGGAGCTGCCCCCTAGCCCCCGGCGGGCGGCGCACGCTCTTGCGGGAGCCGGTCCTCCGCGATGGCGAGCGCCGCAACCTTGGCGTTGAGGGTGGCCTTCGGCTCGTCGGCCGCCTTGGCCCTCTCGCCGGCCGCGCGCGCCCGCTCCTCACCCCCGGCTCTCGCCGGGCTCCGTGCCCCCGAGCAACGAATAGAGCTCCAGGTTGTCGCTGCGGACGGCGACCACCTCCGCCTCCCAGTTGGTCGCCAGGGTGCGCATCCTGCCGCAGCGCCTCATCCCGATCAATGAGGGTCGTGCAAACCCTCTCGAGGGTGGAGGGGCGCGCCACGTCCTACCTTTCGCACTCCTGGAGCTGATCGCGCAGGGCCATAGCCCGGTACGACAGCCAACTGTCTGGAGACCTCAAGGCTTCCGCGAGCGCGGCGAAGGCGTCCCTCTGCTCCTCCAGACGGCGGAGCTCGGCGCTCATCTGGTCAAAGGCGCCATACTTGTCATGGGCGCGGTGCTCAAGCTCCTGCCTCCAGCAAACCAAAACCAGTGAGCGTCGCGTCGCAAGGATCAAGTGCGAAGATGACGAAATCAAAGAAAGTTGGCAGCAACGCCTCACCTGGAAGACGCGCCACGCGGGGCCGCCATGAATCCGCAGCGCCTCGTTCAACGCTCGGTTGAGCGCGGCGCCGTGGTCGCGGAGCTCTCCCCACAGCTCCTGCTCCTCCTGGGCGTCGGCGAAGGCAGGCGGATCGCTGACGTGCCCCTCTCTCGGGGCGGAGCGGTCGGAGTGGGAAGAAGAGGCCTCGGCACCGTGCCCTTGGCCTCCCGCCACCATGTGGCCGTCCCGCCGCCTCACAAGAGCCCCCTCCTGGGACTCGGAGGACGGCGTGGGGAAGCTCACCCCACCGGTCCCACCCGGCGGCGGGGAGTCGTCGTCCGGAATCTCCACCACCACCGCTCGGGAGCCGCCGGCGGGTGTAGGCCCCTCGCCGCGCCTCCACCGACGCCTCCGCCCGCGCCTCCGTGGCCGCGAGCTCCCGCCGCGGCACCGCGGCCACCGCCTCCGGCCGCATCTCCGCAACCGCGGGCGCTAGCCGGCCCTCCACGGCGCACGCCGCCGGCGGCGCCACCGCGGCCGGCGCCGGCCGGCGGCGCCTCCACCGCGATCGGCGCCCGCCGCTCCTCGACGGCCGCCGGCCGCGGCGCGGCGGCGGAACCACCGGCCGCGGCCTCGAGGCCTCGCCCGCACCCCCGCGCGCTCTCTCTCCCGCCGCGGCCGCCCTCGCTCGCCCCCCGCCCGCGGCGCCCTCGACGAACGCCGCCGAGTGGGGACGGATGCGTCTGCCCTCAACACCTTGGCCGGTGCGAGGGGAGGCACGGTTAGCACCACCCTGCGCAAGCATAAGCAAATCGTCAAGTCCCTACCTATCGGACACGCAACCTCTCGAAAGGACAAGCCTCTCACCTCGAGGAGGAAAAGGCACGCTTCCTCTTCCTCGAGGTCCCGGCCGACGACGCAGCGCGGCGGCGCGCGGCCGCCGCCGCGCTCCGGCCATCTCCACCGCGCGCGCGGGCGCATCCGTCGCGCGCACCTCCGTGGCGCGCGCTCGGCGCCCTCCGCGGCCCGCGCCGCCCTCGTTGTCGATTGCCCGGCGGCGGGCGCCTCCGCACCCGCCCCGGGCGATGTCGCTCCCGCCGCCGGAGCCGGCTCCGGCGGACGGGGGCGCAGGCTCCCACCTATCGGGGAGAACCTGCCCCCCAACCTCTTCCTCCTCTTCCTCCTCGTCCAAGGACGAGTACTCCTCGGTCCCCCGGTGAGGAGAGCCCTTGCTGCTCACGCAGCCGTACTCCCTCGTTCCTCCGCTCGCGACGCTCCCGATGTCGCGTCGCACGCTCCTTCTTGCGTGCCGCCCGCTCCCGCTCTCGCTGCTGCGCCGCGCGGCCAAGCGCGCAAGAGCAGGGAGTGGGCGGGTCGGATTTCGCGGCGCTCAACTGCACTAGCTGCGAGCGAAGCATCAAAGCGCGTCAACAATCCGAGGTATTGGCAAAATAAAAACGGAACCAAGAATTCCACTCACCAGCTCGCTGGTGGGGAGCATCTCGAGATCCCACAGGGACCGGTCGTTGTGCACGGACTTGGAGTCGACGGCGCTCCGCGCCCGGGTAGCCGCGTACTCCCGCAGGAGGGGGGCCTGCAGCATCCGCGACCTCGCCAGCGCAATGGGGTCCGCCGTCTCGGTCATCTCGAAGATGCGGAGCGGCCTCTCCATCAGGGGGACGACCCGCCGGTGGTGGAGGAAGGCGAGGACGGCCCCCGCGGTCAGCCTGCGGTCCGCCAGATTCCTCAGCGCGGCCAGGAGCGAATCCAACCGATCTCGGTGCTGGGGCGGGGACACCCCGTGGTGCCAGGAGTCGGGCCTCTCCCGGAGCACCAAACCGGTGTAGGGGGGAGACCGGGCTCGTCGTTGCAAAGGTAGAACCACCCGCGCTCCCAGCCTGCGTTGTTGGTCATCATGGTGCAGGGGATGTACTCGTCCTTGCGCTGGCCCCGCAAGGTGAGCGACATGCCGCCGGCGCGCACCGCGCAGCGGGTCCTCTGCTCCGACGTCGGCTGCGTAAACAGCTCCGCGCGAAAGAGGTGAATCCAGAGATCTCAGTTCACCGGGATCCCTAGATAGCCCTCGCAGACGCCAACGAACGTGGCCGCCTGTGAGATCGCGTTAGGCGCGAAGTTGTGAAGCTCCACGCCGTAGTGGTGGCAGAGCGCCCGCATGAAGCGGCTCGCCGGCACCGCGAAGCCTCGCTCGTGGAAGCGGACGAAGCTAACCACGTAGCCGCTCGGGGAGTTGGGCGCGTGGTCCCTTGCCGGCGGCACGATCCACTCGGCCGGCCGTCCGTCCTCGTTCGCCGCCACCGGCCGGCGGGCACCCGCCCCGGTTCGGCGCCGGCCCGCGTTACCGTCGAGCGCTCCCACGCGTACGGGTCGACGATGACGAGAGGCGGTTGGGGCGCCATGAGGGAAGACAAAGGGGCGAGGGACGAAGAACAGGAAGGAGAAGGAAGGCTCCGATGGAAGAAAGCTGCTTGGGCAAGAACGACTCAAGGGCTGAGGTGCAAAGAGCAGGAATGGCGACGAATGCTAAGGTAAAAAACCGCCATTTTCCCCACTCGTCGGATTTATAGGCCGCGGGCGTGTTCTCCGGAGCGTGCGCTCCGCGCGCATTAACTGCAGGAAGAATATTCTCTCACTAACGGGCGGGCCCCACCACGACCGCGGCGGCCACGCAACCGCCCACAGGCCATCATCACGGCGTAGAAACGGGAGGGCCGTGGCAAGCAGTCACATCCGCCTGCCCACGCCGCCCACTACGCGTGCGGTTGCAGCGCCTAAAAAGGCGCGCCCGCGGCGCGAAACTACAGCCGCGACCGCGAACATTAAATGGCCCGGTCCCTTACTAAGTAAGGAAGACCCTCGAGCGGTGCGAGCCCCTGGCTCAGAAAAATGCGACCATCAAAGGGTGCAAACATCGGCCGGTAACCTCGGGGCCCGTTTGAAGTAAAACAGGCATCACAGGTACCTTCGATGCACTATTTTACTGATCAGCATCTCGAGGGCTGACACGGTCAGGGACCCTCGAGAACTCGCAGATGCAAAGACGGGAGCGCCTCGCCGTCGCCCCGCACTATTTTACTGATCAGCGTCTCGAGGGCTGACACGGTCAGGGACCCTCGAGAACTCGCAGATGCAAAGACGGGAGCACCTCGCCGCCGCCCCGCACTATTTTACTGATCAGCGTCTCGAGGGCTGACACGGTCAGGGACCCTCGAGAACTCACAGATGCAAAGACGGGAGCGCCTCGCCGCCGCCCCGCACGGCCCTACTGATCAGAGGTTCGAAGCTTGATCCTCGGCGGGTTCGAACAGGCGCCCCAGATCACCAGAGTCAGGGACGACGAGGGCACGCGCATTCGAGCCATTCCTCGAGCCCGCCGGCTCGAGGGTGCCCCACATGTCGTGTTCGAGAGCCGCCGAGGGCGGCTAGTCGGGGGATCCCACCGAGGGAGAGCTTCCGCGCCCCTCGGTCCCTAGCGAACGGGACCGAGCCCCCACCTAGCAAACCCACGCAAGCGCTTTAATGGACGCGTCCCCGACCGCACAGCCTACCCTTATCGAACGGGGCATGGGCGTCCACTCGAACCACCCACTAACGCTCAACGAGGAATCGCAATCCGCGACCCGCTCGATGGGGGTTGCGGAAACCTCACCCTCCGTCCCGCGGAGGGACGGCGAGGGCGCGTTAAAAGCAAGTCGTAGAGCTCTGCCCGATCACCTCGAACGGCCCGTGCTCGGGGGCTCGACGCACGGCTACACCTCCTGGATCACGCCGGCCGCGGATAGTGGCAGCTGTGCGTGCGTCACCGAAGCCGGCTGAAACATCGCCGACGCCGGTTGGAATATGTACCACGCCCTCTGACCAAATCCCGCGGTAAAACCCCTGCAGGAGCACTCACGCTCCTACAGGGCTTCGGGGGCTAGACCCGCGGGTCCGCTGACGCGGCCCCACGGAAAGCGTTTGCGAACCAGGGGGAAGGACGTCCTATCAGTAGGCTCCAGCATCTGCGGGAGCCTGGCCGGCGAACCCGCAGATGCTCGGGGGCTACTGTCGGGGACAGCCCTGGGGGTCCCCTTAAACAAATGGGGGAATCCCGCTTAAAACCTGCGAAGAACCAAAGACAAACGCATCTTGCTTAAGCGCACACACAGGGCACAGCCCACGCCGCGGTAGCCCCCGCGGCCCACCAAGGCGGCCCACTCAAAAATCCCCTCGAGCAGGCTCCGCCTCGCTCGAGGGCACACGCCTCCTTCGAGCGGGCTCCGCCCCGCTCGAGGGTGCACGCTTACCTCGAGCGGGCTCCGCCTCGCTCGAGGGCGCTCCGCGCGCGCACGCCCATTCCCGCACGCGGGTACGGGCATTTAATGCTCGACAACGGCCGGGCGGCGCCATCATGCGCCTGGGACTCACGCCCCGGTTCTGTTGCACCAACTCCCTATGGGGAACCCATCCCCGCCACTGTCGGGGACTGTGCGACGTGGCCGGTGTCAGCCCCGTGACGCCACGCCGCCTACTCCAGTACGGCTAACGTGCCAAGCCCTCAAAGGGGGGCCGGCCACACCCTCGAAATGCTTTCCCGTGACCTCACAGGGCCAGGTCAAGATGCTAGGCCGGCGGGGCGCCATCCCTGCCACTATTAACTGCAGGCGGCCGCCCCCGCGCGTACAACACCACGCCGGGCACTGTGGTAACAGCTCCGGCGCTGTGAGGCGTGCGGGAACGGGATGCCACCACGCCTGCCACTGTATTCCGTACGGATCGTCGTCAGCAACCCCCTCGAGCCCGCCTGGGGTCATCACGGCCAACCACTGCACTCCTACCCTCGAAGCCACCACTGTTCGGGTACAAGATACGCCATGATGGCCAGATCGCGGCAAGGACCGTCAAGGCGGCCGCCTACTCTACCACGCGGCGCACCATACTTCCCCATGTAGCTGAATAGTGCAGCATGCATGTAATTCGCCCTCTCCTTGGCCTATAAAAGGAAGGCGAACTCCCCCGCCGCAGGGGACACACACAGAGAGACAGAGTCAGACAGAAGACAACGGACAACATCCGACGCACCACACACACGCTCCCCAATTCTCCCACAACATCTTCAGCCACTTCACCAGGGACTTGGAGGCCAGGCCTCCTCTCCCGCCTTGCTTGTAGCCGCCCCACTACAGGCACCCCGGTGCTGAGCAATATAGTGCCCCGAGCACACCAATGCTGGACGTACGGCCCCCGGCCGGAACCAGGATAAACCTTGTGCCTTTGATTGCTTAGCATCGACCATTGAGGTATAGACCTTGGCGCTTATTACTGGTTAGTGTTGGGACCACATTCCGCACCGACAAGCCGTATGGTAGGGCCTGGAATCGGTGACGGCCGGTTCCGGTCCTATTCGGGCGGGTACAGTTGTACAACATCTGCAGAGTGTTAAACCTATAGCTATAGTCCGTGTCCACTGGTTATGGACAGTCTTCCGATCTCTCACCTGACTAGCTACACTTCTCATGTGCTTCTCTCTCTCCCCCGAGTGTGTGAGCCCGGCTTCGGCCGTTGAGATGTGGGGATAGGAGCAGGTGGGCCCCACATCGCAGATGAGAGTTGGGAACTGGATTGTGGTTGAGATCTGGTGTTTTGGTGTGGTATCCTTGAGCGGGGTGTGGACCCCAGAGGTGTGGACCTCGGAAGCATGAGCTTCCCCGAGGTGTTGACCTCACAGCTGAGTTCTGCTTACCTTGATCGTTGCTTCGCTGCTTTGCTTAAGCCTTCTACAGCCAGAGTTGGGATAAATCCTGCATAGTAGATTATACACCGCTTTTGCCTCTTTGTTGGGAAGCTGACATGACCTACCCGCTTATCGGGTAGACCCTGGTGTCTCTGACACAGAGCCGAACTACGACTTCGACAACGACGGATGGGTGGACTAGTGCTCTTCCTACACTCGAGCTGCCTACGGATTTGGAGTTCCTCGCGCTTTCATGGAGACGCTGCTAGACGTTTTATTTCGGTTTGATTCAGTCCCAATGGACTTGTACCCGGCATGTGCCGAAGAGATGTACTCTGATTAATGTAATAATTAAATGATGTACTTTATCTGTTTTGTTTTATCTTTCTGTATGGATTTTTGGCATCACTGAGATAGGGGTTGCACGTGGTAGCCCTCCTGAGACTACCACCGAGGTGCTGAGAGTCGGGTTTCCGTCCGTGGAAATCCGGTTCGTTTCAGAACATGTCTGACCAGGTCCTCAAAATTGATGAAAACAGCAACGTCCGTTTTTGAGGTTCGGGGACGGTGATGCACGGGTTTGCAACTTTGGGTATGATTCTCTCCTCTTAATTTATATTTAATGCCCTGCATGGTTAGTGAAACTTGGGATTTCTCCCACAATTTGCTCTTTTAAGGTCACTAGCTTGACCGAGCATAAAGCAAGTCCAAGATTTACAAATCATATTGTAAACAAACGCTTCCATAACCACAATTTATGACAAAGTAAGTTGTGATTAATTATAGCATAAGTTTTCTTGATCAGAACTAAACTCTCATTATGCAAAGGTTCATTAGGCATGTAACAAATTTTAAGCACAACAAAGCCTCTTTATCACTCTCAAGAAATTCTAGCCTATCATGATTATCATAAGAACAAGGCATTGAATTGAATCAACCTCACTATTGGATATGAATCATAGATATATCAAAGGAATATTATCAGCTCCAAAAGTGTCTTGAGATGTTAATTTGTACCTTGGCCTTCGAGCTTTTCATCGTGAGTGGTCTCTCGGAGTTGAAAGCAAACAATCTTCAATGATCGGTGGCTTGTGTCGTCTTTTCGCACTTCCTTCGTTCGTGCCACACATCATCAAGGTTGCCTTGTGTAGACTCACTCTTCTTATTCATTTGTGAGACTTCACACATGTCTCAAATATCTTCATGTAACTCCATGATCCTTCGTGTGAGAGCCCAGAGTATCCGCGCCATTGGATGCTATCATTTGTGTGTAATCCATGGTGATTTGCTTCTAACATCTCCTAGCGTCAGATGTTGCCAACTTGTGTCTTATTTTGCCAATGCTCTTGGAGTCTTTGTTTTGATCCAAACTTCTGAATTTCATCTCGTGTGGTCCAATGGAAGCGTTGACCAAGCTTCTCTTTGTTGTCGTCGTCCTCATCTCCACTATCTTGTTCTCATCGTGTGCCGCTGCCTCTTTTTCATGGATTTTCCCCTGTGTACATAACAGAACATATACCAAAATATTGTTCCATTGAAAACTTTATAAAATTACCTTTCCAACGGGTATTCATTCATCTTAATCGGAGCCCAAATGAGGGAGCTATGGCCGTTTTGTTTCCGCTCTTGCATGCTGTCCAGAAAATTTCAGAACGCGCAACCTTCGGTAATTCGGCCATACCCGCTTGTAGGAACCTCCGATCGACTTGATTCTTGATTCGTTGGAAGCATAACTTCATGGGGCTTCTAAATATCCAAAGATATCCTATTGTTCTCCCTTGAGGTTGTGCAGAAATTGATGGGAACAGAAACTTCTTGTGAATTGATCCGATGTTGACGACCTTGATCTTGTGGTCTTCGGGGCGTTACATCGCGTCTCCTTTGGCTTTCAGTCATCACCATTGCTGGACCAGCGAGTAGCATGATGGCAATGGTGTGTCTTCTTCATGATTTTGCTTTAGCCAAAGTGACGGGTGCTTCTTTCGCAACGTGATTGCTTCCAACACCTATTGCTTGGACAAACAAACCTCCATGAAACATTAGTCTTAAAACATTAATTGACACATTGACATACCTTGTTCAACATCACTCATGTATGGTGTGGACTCAATAGCGGATGATGGGACACTAACAAAAGTTAGCACCTACCCTAAAGAGTGAATCTTGATGTAGTCATCATCTTCTCGGAGTGGATGTGAACGTCTTGTGTCTAGCTTTTCACCTACTTTCAAGGACACAAACAAGAAAGCAAGCATATATACAATAATAAAAATTAGGGTTAGTCAAAGAGATAGATGGATCGCCCTAGGGTTCGAGTTGCCGATCCCCGGCAACGGCGCCAGAAAAAGGGGCTTGTTGACGGTTTAAAACCGTGCTCAAGTTCACCGCAAGCCTACGGGTGACTTGGTGCCTTTTTCACCAAGGAGGGTTCTCCCTAGATTTGTCAATCCAACGATCGGAAGCAAACTCCTAGGATTCTTCATCTAACCTATTGATCTAGCCTAACATGAAGCATCGATTGCATAAGAAGATAAACCTTAAAGATGTATGAATTATAGGATAAGGTTGATCGCATCCATGAACGTAGACAAGGTAAAGAGCAAACAAGGGAAACTAATGCCTATCATCTTCTAGTCGTAGTTCCAGCCAAAAGAGCAAGCGCGACATGCATCTCATCCAAAGCCATCTTTAAACTACTATCCTCGGGTACGAATCCGAAAACGCCCGCCTTTTGAAACCCCCGTTCTGTCACAACGTATTCCTATTCATGCGGGTAGTCTAGGGCGAGTTCGATAGAACAAGTTGAAATCACTTGGTCGGTCTGGTATGCACCTCTGGCCACCGCGGCTACAAGAGCACCCTATGCCATCTAGCTATAGACTAGATTAGGAAAGAAGCATAACCAAGAAGAAAACAAAATCATCGAGAGAGGAATTGAGTCGCTAAAAGATCGGATGACATGAAGTACTTAACTCATAATAAATGCGTTTATATCATCTCCACTGAGTACATACCATTGATGACCTCAACTAGCTTCGGAACTCCGCCATGGCTCAACCGTGCAAGGCGGCCATGGCGGCTAGGGTAGGCCAAGGCCATCTCCTAGATGACTTCGAAGACTCGCGGCGGCCGTCGTCGCTCTCTCCTAGGTTTCGCCGAGTTCCTGTGGATGGATGGATGTGGCGGCCGGCGGAGGCAGAGACAATTTATAGACAAACACCTGGGTCAAAAGGGAGCGCGAACCGGGCCCGGAGTAGGCTAGACCAGTCGGCCCAGGCCGGCCGGCCCAGGCCCATTTCGGCCCGGTTCGGCCCCGGTTTGCTCCCCGGTTGCTTCTCGCGTGATCCCTTATTTGTGTGCACTTGCATGTGGGCCTTTGACGTCATTTCCTTCACGGTTAAGGCTTGAATCCTTGCTATGCAAGCTTCGCTGTTTTCTGTTTGAGTCCCTAAAGACTTGCACGTTGACGCTTCGGTTCTCGGGTCATTTGGAGTCATACTCATCGCGTGTCTTGACTTGTGACGGGCTTCATGATCTTCTCTTGAAGTTCTTGATGAACTTATCCCGAAAGTCTCCTCTTTAATGTTAATTTCCTGCGTAAACAACAAACTCCAAAATCGACATGCAAGTGTGAACTTGTTACATCATTAGTATGCCTAGTGGCGGGTTAGTTGCAAATCATAATCGAAACCAATGTATAACAAGTACTCTAGGTTGACGGAAATTCACCGTCAACAACCGGTCAGACCAGTCTAAGCCTGAAAGCCCCCAAATCGCCAAACAGGCCAACCGACCTCCAAACCGACCCAAACTCGAAACAGCCCCAACACAGGACAACAGCAAACACACCCAGACGTTCACCCGAGCAAAATCCCACCAAGGGTTGCACCAGTCAGACCGGTCAAGAGCAACGGTCAGACCGGTGTAGCTTGGGCAACTCGGGATGAACAGCACCCGCGGGTCAACTCCCCCAAATCCAAACCTCGATCTCCCGAATCGCTCCACGGACTTGAACAGGACTTTGGGATAATAGGAACACCTCATGAGGAGTCCATAGCCAAGTTTAATCCCACCAAAACTTGTCCAAAAAGGAGGAATCGAAGAAATCCCGCCAAGAACACCTCTAACCCTAGAACTCGGAAAACCCCAAAATCGAGCCCCTTTACTCACAGATTTGGGAGGGGAATCACAGCCCAAAGAACCACGAAGGGTTCCCACAAATTTCCCCCATCAAATCCCCAAGAGAAAGGTCCCGAAAACAACCCAAGAAAAACACCAAGAAAGGGCTCCGAAAATCACCACCAAGAACAACCGGGAACAACACAACAAGGCCTTGAGGAACCACACCGAATCATCTATACATGTCACAAAGGTTCATACAAGGTCTAGCTTGCCGCCCGATCATCTAACCCTCTCACAAGATCTCACCATGAAGCTCTCAAGCTAGTCCTATTGAAATCCTAAGAAAATAGGAAGGGAAAATAGGAAAGCAAATGAACTAGGGTTCCAAGAGCTTGGCTGCCATCCTCTCACCTCATGGGTTATATGGAGGCAACCGAAAGTCTAAAATACCCTTTCCTAATAACTAGGGATACAAGCCCCTCAAGGGCGGTTTTGGAAGTCTTCAAGCTTTCTCCATCGGACGGATGCCCAGCGACCGCAACCTGCTTAGCCTCGACGCAAGCCTTGCGATCCCGACGCGTGTCCTCCGCTTCAAAGATTCCAGACTGCATCGTCGCACACCGGTCAGACCGGTGCTCCTCACCGGTCAAACCGGTACCCACCGGTCAGACTGGTTTGGCGCTGCTGCATCACCGTCTTCGGTTCTTCGGTCTTGGCTTTGTGGATCAACCAAGGAACCTAGTGGTTTTCTGGTGAACCACTGGAAACCCCGCGAACTCGGTGTAGCCTCCGCCAATCGCCACTCATGACTCGGCTCCCACGTAGTCCCGGCTCGACCTTGGTTTTGAGGCTCAACCAAGAAACCGTCCATGACTTCATCTTGCTGTTCATGCCACCATGCGGCCCGCACTTGACCCCGCTGGCCACCGGGTCCCTCGAACGAATCCTACTTGTCTTCTCCACACCTGGAGGCCTCACCGGAGACGACCTTTCGCGCTTGCTCTTCAACTGCACCAACACCAGTCAAGCCGCAACCTGCACCTGCAATACTTAGCCAAGAATCAGTCCACACAATGTTGTCAATCACTCATCACACAAGGAAGCGACCATCCACCGGTCCTCGAACCACACATGGTCCTCACAACGCAATACAGTGCCCCGAGCACACCACTGCTGGACGTACGGCCCCGGCCGGAACCAGGATAAACCTAGTGTTATTAGTTGCTAGCACTTGCCCATCGAGAGGAAGATCTCAGCGCTTATTACTAGTTAGTGTCGGGACTACATTCCACACCGACACTAGCTGCCTTGGCCCGGCAAGCCCTCTCCCTCTTCTTCTCTCCGTTGGCTTCATGGGCCTGGGCCGCTTCACATTTTCTCATCTCCTAACGATGGCACATTTCCTTCTGTTCCTCCTTTTTTTCCTCTCTTTTCCCATTCAACCATGTGCAACCACCTCTCCCTTGCATCACGGGCTTCTCCGTTGACGTAGCTCTTGTCGAAGTTGGACTGCTCGGTATCTAGCCACTGCATGAAATCACAAAGAGGAGGTGGAATCTTTTTCCAAAGACATGTTAGCAAATATTAAATCAGAAATGACAAATGAATAATTGAGAAATATAGTAAGTCTTTATTTTGGCTCTAAGGTTACGGTTGAATGGCTGGATCGGGTCGTGTGCATAGTTAGCACACATGAAGAACCTCATCCCATAGGCGTACCCTAGAACCTTGCACCTAACAAGCTTGCAATTGTCACCGCAGAAGCACATAGGAGTGTCGATCTCCTGTGGCACCTCGACATTGTCCTTCCTCTTCGTGAGGAAGTCCAAGTCCAACTCAGGACCTAAGAAGGCCAATGCAAACCTGCAAAACAAGATTCGAACAATCAGAGGCCAAAAATAATACAACCGAAATTGGCATAATTATTAAAAAAGAATAGAATAATCACCAGCAAAATAGTACAAATAGAAGTTTAATTATTACAATACAGTACCATGCATAAGTTCATATAACAAATATAGTTCAAGCAATTTTCCATATTCCTAGTTACGTATTTACTTACGCCATGCTATTGTGCCTTGGATGATCCACATCTTCGGGTCAGGCGCTGATGAGCACATTGAACTATCCATGTGGCTGAGAGCCCTCACAGCCAAGGCACAATGACGCAATTATTAGGGGCGCGCTCTACCACTGAGCTAATAGCCCGTCGCGTGGGCCTCCCAAAAGGAGGACTGCTACGCCAAAAGTGAGAAAAACACCTACCCACCTCTGTTGGTTTCGGGTACATGTACCCTTTTGGTGGTTAAATGCCCGAACATTACAAACAATTGTGATCATTTGAATCCTGCGTTGGTCCTATGCCCACGTCCGCGTCCGCGTCCACGTCCGGATGGGGGTTGGGATGGTCCTGAAGTTGCTGATGAGCCCACACTGCCCGTAGGTGGTGCATTGCAAGCATAACTTGTGGTTGTGCACCTCTTGTATATGTGACCTGTGCTTAGGCACTTGTAGCACATCACTACTGCAGCTCCAGCTTCTGCTTCATCCATGTTATCCTAATCCTTCTTCTTCCATCTTCCAATGCCTTGGCACAACTGAGGATCTGGATTTGGTATGTGCACAACATTTTTTTGCGTTTCTGTCAGATGGTGAGATCTGGACAGCCCACGGGGGTATTAATCCCTGTGGTTTAGTTATTCGGCGGGGAGGAGTCTAAGGTTAAGAACTCGAAGGTCGCACACAAGTACGCGGAACACAGAGAACACGGCGAGTTTATACTGGTTCGGGCCTCCGGAGAGTAATACCCTACGTCCAGTTGTTGGTGTAGATTGCTTAGGGATTGCGTGATGTTACAAAGGGTCGCCTCGTCCACTTATATTGGCTAGCGGATGAGGTCAGTTCCCTGACTCCTGGTCGGTTACGACCAGGAGACCTAAGTCTACTTTACACATCTTTCCATATCCCATCGATCTGCTTCAGGCGAAATCCGTCGAGGTCTTTGTCTTGTACGCCAAGTCTTGAGGTCGTAATGAATCAGGTCGTCTGGGGAATCTTCTAGAAGGCCTTCAGGAGGTCGTACGGGCCACCAACTAGGTCGGTCGGGCCCACTGACAGGTCAGTGGGTCTTGTATTAGGCCGAACCCGCTTGTCGAGGACGGCCGTGAGCCTAGTCAGTGGGGACCCAGGGGTACCCATGTCTCACAAGCCCCCGAGCGAGGTGTAGGCGCAACGACCTTAGAAAGGTCATGACGAAGTCGTAGAGCTATCGACATGTCGAATAGCATGCACGTCGGTCCAAAAGAAAAAAGAACAAATTGACTTGGCAGCCGACCTGTTTATAGTCTTGCCGAAAGAAGAGAGGTCGAGTGATGGCCTATAGGAAGTAGGCTTCCAATAGATCGAAACGACGATGAAAAAATTCAGAGGGCATCGAAGATGCACTCATGAGTAGTATCCGAGCATCATGGCAGGCAAGATGACCGGTATGATGGTGCAAAAAGAAAGAGAAGAAGTAGGTCGAGTAACGACGTGATGAGAAACAGGTTTCCCAGCAGGTCAGTACGATGAGGAAAACAAGAGAGCGTCGAAGACACACTCGTAGAGTAGTCCCCGAGCATTGAAGCAGGCAGCATGGCTGGTTTGATGCTCCAAAAAGAGAAGAAAAACTAAGGTATGGTCTTGATCGAACGAAGTGTAGAGACACCCAGATCTTCAAGCATAGCTGCAAGAGTCTGGCAGGGCCGACCTCGAGGAGGCCTTGTAGGCGTGCTGACCTCAAAGAGGTCCCAAATCAATGATGTCCAGTATTCGAGGGTATCCAACAGGATCTTGAAAGGTACGTCGCATGAAGAGGTTGTCAACGATGAATCTAACGAAGCAATGTTGATCTTTGAACTAATGGCGTGTAGAGACATCCAGATATCTTGCATAACTGCAAGAGTCTGGCAGAGCCACTTGAGGCATGCCGACCAAAGGAAGGTCTCAAGTGTATAGCGCCCAAGCACCCAGAAGCACTTGGCAGGGCCATTAGGCGTGCACCCCACAGGGAGGCCTTCATTTCGACGTAAAACCCCAGGTGTCCAGAGCGGGCTGGCAGGGCTACAAAAGCACACTGACCTCAGAAGGTCACGCATACGGGGCGCCCAACTAGGTTGGCAGAGCCATAAGCATACCCGAGGTATTGTAAGACCTAGGTATTTGCAGCACACCGACCTCAAGGAGGTCGTTTTGGTGTCCAAACGACCAACATAGCTGCCAGCCGTCCAGCGGAGCCAAGATACTAAGGTATTGGCGACCTTAGCAATAGGCACACCGACCACAGGGGCCCGACGAGAATTGTAGATCTCCATGATGTTCCTCAGTGCCATGGTATTTTGGATCTCCAGGCGCCCAGAAAGATCTGGCAGAGCAGCAAGGCACGCCTACCTCGGAAGGTCATCAATCGAACTTACGACCATTCTGCTTAGGAAACAGAAATATAGGCTGATTGGAATAGGTCCGATTACGTGCAGAGCCATAGCGGGTGCACTAGGATGCAGAGCCTAGCGGGTGCAAATAATATTCATCAGGTCGTAGAAGGAAGGTCGTGAAGTCATCGTCGAAAGGGGGCTTAGCTAGGCATGGAGCCTTCTGACACGGGGTCGGGTTTTGTCTTGTGGCGTAGACTGCAGGGTCACGGGTCAACAGTGGTCGGAGATGCTCTTGCCACCCAGAAAACGACAAGCTTCCCACTGATCGAGGGGTTACTGTAGCCATGTGACCTCTGCGGCGAGGCTCAGGCATCATTGATGCACAAACGACAAAGACGTCGTGAGTCAGGAAAAGTAATTTCATCACCTTTAATAATGCACAGGCTACATTCCCTATTATCACGTGGTAACAGAGTCATTACCCCGCCAGCTGCCTGTGTCGTGGCGTCGGCTATAAATAGCACCGTGAGGCTGAAGGAGGCAAGCACAAAGCATTGTTGAGCTATGAAGCCACAGAGTAGTTAAGGCCATGCCATGGGCATGCGACCGTCCACCAGAATGTAATGCTGTGCTCTTGTAGATGCTTGGAGCTAGGAGAATTCTCACGAAGTGTAGGCAACATCTCCATCCTCTGAGCCCAGCCTCTGCGTGGTACCAGGCAGAGTTTGGAGGTGATGCTGGTCGAGCTAGAGCTATAGCAGGACGTCTCTGGTGAGCACCGGGAGCTCACTGGGGCTTGGTGCTCAACACCGAAGAGCAAGCTTGTGTCTCCATTCCAATAGTTAGAGCCAAGCATGCCTTAGATTATGTGTTGTTCTGCAGTTGGTCCCCGCAAGGCCGCCATCAAGGTCCTGATGCTAGAAGTCTCGCGACATGCCCTGCTTTGGCAGAGTAGGTCAAGATAACCGCTCTGAGTAGATCAGGTCTTGTAGTATGTTTATCTTGTGTGCCGGATTCTGGATCCAGTGAGGTCGCAGGTGACTTGTGTACCTTCAGATTCTGGATCCAATGAGGTCGTAGATAGTAGGTACCCTGAGGGTAATCCGTGTAATGTTCGCTCTCTTCTGTCGTGTAATTAGTCGGTTTGGCAAAATGATTCGCCAAATACCTAATCTTGAAGGATGGGGGGCTTGCAAATTGTGTTTGCCATTAGGGTGACCTGATGTTGTCTTCATGTTTAGCTTACGACCTAAACTCAGATTTAGGTCGTAGCACTTGGTCTGTTAGCGAAAAATCCGCCTCAATCATCTTGCAAACTTCTCGGGGTAGAGCCGTTGGGGCGTGTTGTACGGAGCAAGGAGCTGCAACGGATAGATTTGGTGGTCCCCCTATAAATAGGGTGAGCCGGGGTGGGGTTGGCCCCATTCCTTTCATCTTCTTCCTCCCGCTCCCATCGCCTTCACTCTTTTCTCGCTACAACGATCTTGCGACCGCCGTGCTCCCGCGCCCGCGCGCCCAACTCCTTCCTCTGGCTAGGCTCGTACTAGCACCACCGCTTCTCGCTGTGCTCCTCCGGCATATGCGCGTTAAGTCTCTGTGCCATATAAGATCCACCGCAAACCCTAACCGTGAGATGACGGTGGAGACGCCTTGCATCCCGGACCCCCAGGTGGCATGGGTCTGGTCGACGATGACCAAGGCCAAGATCCAGGCGTTGGTGGACCGGGGGCTGCTCCGGCCGAAGACAGAGGTGGAGTGGAGGGTGGCCGCTGGGGAAGATTTCCCGAGCGAGGACGTCAAGGAGTAGATCGTCTTTGCTTCCTTTTTCGAGCACGGCTTCAACCTCCCTACAGAGATTTCTTCCGCGGCTCGTCGTACTACTACGAGTCGGAGCCGGTACACCTCGTTCGAAACTCCATCACTGTAGTGTCGACTTTCATCCATTTTTGTGAGGCGTATCTGGGGAAACTGCCTCACTTCACATTGTGGAGGTATTTTTTCTGCATCAAGAGTACTAGCAAGAGGTTAGGGCCAGTGGGGGCTGTAATGTTTAATTTGAGGTCAGGCCTCACGACCGAGTGGATAGACACCGACCTCCCCGACAACACCGCCGGGTGGAGGTCGGAGTGGTTCTATATTGCAGACCAGATTCCAGGTCTTCCGCGGCGAACTGGCCATAAGCCAGTGAAGATTAGCGAGTGGGATCTAGGACTCCCCACCCGTGACCTCGAGGACCTTAAGGGGGTCCTGGAGCTAGTCGGCGACATGAAGAAACAAGGAGTGACAGAAGCGGCAGTGGCGAGGTTGTTCTGTCGGCGGATGATCCAGCCGATCAAGTATCGGGTCTACCCTGCGTATGAGTACTGTGGGCAATCAGATCCCACACGCGAGGTGAATCGCAAGGTCTCCAAGGAGGAGATGGCAGCTAGAGTTTCCCAGATGTATTCTGGGAAGGTGAAGGTGAAGAAGTGCCCGAGGCACACTCGTTGAAGAGGCCGGCTGACCCGGTAAGATCCTGAGATCTGTCTTTAGGTCATTGTACTTTGCTTTCTTGATTCACTTAGGTCGTATAACATCTATGTCATCTGTTTTGTAGATGCGCGAGCTCCAAATGTGGTGCCCGGTGCCTCTCCCTGAGGGGGAGATACATCGGAGGAAGCTGAGGTCGGACAAGTACAAACCTCCAGCAGGTTGTCTACTGGAGAATTATGAGTCTGACTCATCGGTGGAGGCCGACGAAGACACTAACACGGAGGCTGGGGCGGACCCAGCTGCTGGTGCCGCAAAGTCCCGACGCAGGACCCAGTCGACGGCAGCGAAGAAGTCTGCTTCGGCTGTTGCTGCTGCGATCTCTGCGTTGAAGGCCGCAGAGAAGAAGAAGAAGAGGAAGAGAAGGGCCGCATCCCCTCCGGCCATCGCTACTCCAACGATTCCGACGCCTCGTTCACGAGAGGTCGGGTCGGAAGATGAGGAGGAGGAGGATAAGGAGAAGGATGAGGCCGTCGAAGAATTGCCGGTCCCTGAAGACCAGGCAGCGAAGAGGCCGAAGAGTCCTACTGCCAAGAGGCAGCAGGAGCTAGTGCAGAAGACGTCGGAGGAAGCTCTCTGGTGTGGTTTGGAAGCGCAGTGCTGCGGCGGTGCAGGAGAAGATACCTGTGGCTATTAAGCCTCAGGTGTTTTGGCCAAAGACTCAGCTTCCGGCTGTGCCGAGGTATTAACTTAAGAGCTGATGCTATCTTTATGCTTTTTATCTGAACTCTATCTTGACGAAGTATTTTGCCATGCAGGCCGGTGGCAAGACCACAAGGGGTGTCGGTTGCCCCATCATCTCCCTCCCGCACGAGGTCGCCTGAGCCACAAGTCGTGGGGGAGGCGCTTGCAGATGATGCGCATACCGCTACCCCGACGCGAGGAATAGCGGAGGGGGTGACGACTTTGCCACCCGTGATTGACGCGAGGGCGGGTTCTCCCCTACGCACCACTGAGGGTGTCGAGACCTCAGCTGCGGAGATCGGGGCGACGACCTCCCCAACAGTCGTAGACGTTGACCCCATCAGGACTGTTCCTGGTGGGACTAAGGATGTGGCCAGGGACCAGCCTCAGATCGATTTGGCGCCAGGAGGTCCGGAAGCATCTGGCGCACAGGTACTTCCATCTTCAACTTCAAGCCCAAGGTTGCCACGTCGATCAATTAATTGGAATCACACCCCTTGGCAGGAGGATTGGTTCAAAGACAATGAGGATATGCAGGCCTTGCGGACCAGCATCGTCACCATCAACAACACACTCATGGTGAGTTGCCTATGATATAATATCATTGCTTGATTATTTTGCTTTTGAAGCATTGCTGACGACCTTGTGACTTTGTAACAGTCGCTAGCAGAGAGGGCCAAGGGCCGGGCCGACCTGCTGAGGCATGCCGAGGAGAAGGAACAACGGATTGCTGACCTTGAGCGAGAGCTCAAGGAGGTTCGTGAGGTGGCAGCCGCCGATAAGAGGAGGCTCGAGGACGAGCTCGCTGAGGAGAGGCGCAAGGCCGTGGAGGCCACTGCGCAGTTTAAAACTGCAGCTATTGGTAGGTCTTAGTCTTTGTCCCTTTTTTGAACAGGAGGTCGTTAGCTGTCAGCTAACTGTTGTGTGCACAGATTTCCATAACCGCGAAGAGGAGCTGAAGAATGCTCTAGCGACCTCCAGGAGCAAGATTCGGGACCTGGAGGTCAGGGTCCGGGAGATCGAGGCTGGGGGGCTGGAACTCAAACGGGCGATGAAGGAAGCCACCGAGAGTGAGTACGCCATATCTCAAAAGCTGGCTTATGAGACCGCAGCTCGTCGGGGCCTTGAAGTCGAGTTCGAGGTTGTTTTGAAGTCATTGCAAAGTGACCAAATCAACATTACAGGGTATGAGGTGGAGCTAAACGACCTCAAGCGTGCTGCCAATTATGCAATGTCTTGCATACCTGTTCCGGAGGAAGGGGATCAGCAGCAGTCCATCGTCGATCGCCTCGTAGATACTCCTAACAGGTTGTTGCTTTTGTTGAGGGCAACTGGTTTGGCGTCTACGACCGATGTGCTGGTGAGAGTAAAGTCCCACTATCTTGAGGTAGATATGACCAAGATCAAAGATGGTGCTGACACCACAAAGGACCTTCAAGCCCTGGAGCTCGAAGTTGATGAAGCTGCCACCGCAGTGGCGGTGAGCATTGACTTTGAAGGTGATGATGGAGCCGGTGCGGAGGTGGCGACGGCGGCGACCGCAGTGGCTAGGAGCCGTACCTCCCCTCCCCGTCATAACTTGTAAAAACTTATAGAGACATGTTGAAGAAAGCTCTAACGAAGTACTTGCCTTTTGCCCGCATGAGTTTTGGTTGATCTTGTAGATGACGACATATTGTACTCTTGACTCGCTAACCACTACTCGCGAGAGGCCGGCTTGCCGACCTCTATAGCTCGCCGTGGAGGCTTACGAGAGATCGGTGCGTGAGGGAGGAGCCCGGGGCTCGTATCCGGTGACCTTTCGACCAAGCATGCTCGTGGCGGCAGGAGGCTTAATACTCATTTGCGATGATGTCCTTAGGTCGGGCGACCCTTAAGTTGGCTTTTTAGCCAAGCCCCCGAGCATATCGAGGAGAAGGAATAAAGAAGACTTGGAAACCCTAGGTCTTGCGACCCAGATGTTGGCTTTAGCCAAGCTCCCGAGCATGTCGAGGGGGGTGTTTACAACATGAGGATGGAGGAGGTAGTGCTCGACTCGTAGCAGATGACTGCTTGAAATGCTTGTTTATTTAATCCGAAAAAGAGAAATGCAAAAGGGGAAAATACATAGCTTGGAAAACTAATCTACGGATAGAATCGTCGTAGATGCTCCATGTTCCGGGGTTGGGCACTCCTTGCCCGTCGCCCCACTGAAGTCGATATGTTGACGGGCTGATTACTTCCGTGACGATGAAGGGTCCCTCCCAAGGGGCAGAGAGCTTGTGCATGCCGTCAGCCTTTTGGATGCATCTAAGGACGAGGTCGCCAACGTTGAAGGAGGTTTCCCTAACATTGCGATTGTGGTAGTGATGTAGCTGCTGGTCGTGACGGGCTTGTCTCATGACAGCGGTGAGTCTTTGTTCTTCGAGACTGTCGAGGTCGATGCGACGTGTTTGCTCGGCCTCTCCTTCCTCGTAGAACTGAATTCGCGGAGCTCCGAAAGTGACGTCGGTAGGAAGTATGGCTTCGATCCGTAGACCGTAAAGAAGGGCGAAAAGCCTATCGCAGCCGACTTGGGTCCCGAGACCCCGGATTACATGAGGCGGCTCGGCCTAACCATCTGGTGGCGTAGTTGGAGGCGTCATCGTAGATACGGTCCTTGAGTGCTTGGAGCACCATGCCATTGGCTCTTTCGACCTGGCCGTTGCCTTGGGTGGGCGACCGAGCAATAATAGACGTCAATGAGGTTGTCTTGGCAGAAGTCCGAGAAGACCGAGCCAGTGAAAGCTTTGCCTAGGTTGGTGATGATCCTGTTAGGCACACTGAAGCGGTGTTTGATGTCTGCGATGAATTTAACTGCCTCTTCCGATGTTACTTTCGCAACAGAGTCGGACTTCAATCCACTTGGTGAATTTGTCTACGGCAACCAGGATATGTTTGTAGCCACCCGGAGCGGTACGAAACGGTCCTACTGCGTCGAGACCCCACATAGCGAAGGGCCAAGATGGAGGAATAGTGCGCAGGGCCTAAGCTGGCATGTGCTGCTGTTTGGCAAAGAACTGGCATCCTTTGCACCTCTTGACGAGGTCTTTAGCGTCAGTTACGGCTGTGGGCCAATAGAATCCAGATCGATACGCCATAGCGACCAAGTTCGTGGATGCCGCGTGGCGTGCACACTCACCGCTATGGATCTCGGCTAAGAGTTGTAAGCCCTCCGATCGTAGGATACACTTCATCAAGATGCCAGTGGAGGCGGCTTTCCCGTATAGGTCGAACCCAATCACGACGTAGTTAGCGCTTCGCCGTGTAATACATTCTCGCCCGCTTTGTCGTCGGGGACACGCCGGTCGAGTATGAAGTTTATGAAGGGCTTGCGCCAATCGTCCTCTTTTTCAAACATGAGCACGTCACGGGGAGGTGCCGAGTTCGGTCGTTTGAAGATGACTCCGGATTATCGGGATCTAGGAGTTTGATTGAAGGCTTGCGTAGGTCTTGGACGAACACGCCTGCTGGGACTAGAGCTCGACGAGAGCCTAGAGCCTAGTTTGGAAAGCACGTCGGCGGCGACGTTGTTGTTGCGTGGGACGTGCTGGAATTTGATCCCCTCGAAGTGGCCTTCGAGTTTATGAATCTCAGCGCACTAAGCATCCATCATGTCCTTGACGCAGTCCCACTCCTTGTCAACTTGCTCGATGACGACCTTGGTATCACCAAAAGCCAGTAGTCGCTTGATGCCAAGGGACACTGCTATTCGGAGCCCGTGGATCAGGGCTTCCTACTCTGCTCCGTTGTTGGAGGCCTTGTAATGAATCTGCAGGACATACTTGAGCTGCTCTCCCTGAGGAGAGATAAGTAACACATCCGTGCCTACTCCTTCAAGGTTGAGTGCGCCGTCGAAGTACATTATCTTTCGCAAATCGCCGCAGCTTTTGCTTGATAGGTCGAGCGAGCCTTGTTGACTTCAAGTTTGTGCTCGGCCCGGCTCCCCGGGGACTCCGGGCATATCGGACGGACTCCATGCGAAGATGTCGCCGTTATCCCCGAGGAAGCCGGTGAGCGCGAGTTCCTATTTGGGGTCGAGGTCGGCCCCGATGATGACTTCCTTGGATGCGTCGGGCGGGGCCGAGGCAAACCTTTTTGACGACCGGACTTGGGTCCAAAGCCGTGCTTGTACGCTTCTCGCTCCCAGACTTGAAGAGTAGTTTGGTCGATCTTGGTCGCCCGAGCGACCATGACCGTTGCCGCGGCTTTGATCGCTGAATCTTTGGAGAGCTCGACGCTGGCGCTTTCACAATTGTAGGAGACCATGATGTCCCCGAGGACGGAAAGGATTCCGTTTGGCACCGGCATCTTCATGATGAGGTAGGTGTGATGTGGTATAGCCATGAACTTGGCGAGCATAGGTCGTCCGAAGATGGCGTGGTATGATGAGCGGAAGTCTGCGACCTCGAACGTCGTGTACTCGTTCGGAAGTTCTCCTCCGTGCCGAAGGTGACGGCAGGCACACGCGACCTATGGGGTACGCAGCCTTGCCAGGCACGACCCCGTAGAAGGGTTCATCACAGGCGGTCATTTTGGTGAAGTCGAACTCCATCCTGCGTAGCGTCTCCGTGAAGATGATGTTTAGGCTCGCCGCCTCCATCGATGAGGGTCTTAGGCAACCCGTGCCCCATTGACTATGGGGTTGACGACCGGCGGATAGGTTTCGGGGTCGGGGATGTGAACCCAATGATCTTTCCCGGAGAAAGTGATTGGGAATTCGAGACCACCACAAAGGTCGCGGGTTTTCGGTGTTGACGTGTCCGATCTCTCCGGCGTTCGATCAAGTTTGTCGGTTGGTTTTGATCGCTTGGCGACCTCCTCGACAATGAAGTTGATCTCGCGGTTGGCCTTCTCGGAATGCACTTGTTGGGGTTTCCCCCTTTGGGTAGTGGCGGAGGTGTCCGCTCCTTACGGTTTTTTTCTTGGCGGTTGTGGTCATCCCGGCGACGTCGATCATCACGCCGGTCGTTGTGGCGATCATCATGGATCGTCACGACGATCACTTCGTCGCGCCCGTTGGTGCGGTCGTCGCGACGGTAGTCGTCGCGTCCGACATCGCGGCGGTAGTCGCGGCGATAATCACATGGATCCCTATCGTCATTGCGAGGATAGGGTCTACGGTCACGGTAATCTCGCCGATCGGGTCAACGGTTACGATTGTCGAAGCGTTGACCACCACCGCGGTCTTCATTGCTTGTTGCTCCCGGTCTTCTTGGAGGTAGATGGTACCCCAAGGGCACGCTTTAGCCGCTCGCACTCCCTCATGGTGTGCTTGGCGTCGCGGTGGAACCGGCACCGGTCGTCCATGACCAAATTGAAGTCACCTTCGAGGAAGGTGAAAGGTCTTCGTGGATCCGTTACGTAGGCTTCGCCGGATCGCTTGCGCGACCCGGTGCCTCCGTCGTCGTGATCTTCTCCATTGAAGTCGTGCATTACCGCCTCTTGAGTGTCAAATCCGCTTGTCGACGTAGGCCATGAGGTCGCCAATGGTTTTGGTGTCGGCCTTCGTGGATTTTCTCGAACAACTTGATGTTGGTGATTCCCTTTTTGTAGTAGGCGATGACGTCGTCATCTTTGACACCTGCGAAGGTGTTGTGGTTCTCGAAGTAGCGGTTAGTGTACTCACGAGAGAGTTTCATCGCTTCTCACCGTACTCTAGCGAGGTGGTGAGTATTGCCACGACGATTGTAGGTCGCCCGGTAGTTGGTCGTGAATAGGGGGGACAAAGTCGCCCAGAGGTGATGCATTCTGGCCGGGAGATTGTCGAGCCACGGAGTGGCGCCTAGCCCATCATGAGAGGAAAGTATCCGGCCATGTGGTCTTCATTGCCTCCCCGAGGCACGTGCGGCTATACTGTACATCTTGAGCCATATACTTGAGTCGGAGCGACCGTCGTACTTCTCAATTGAAGGCTTGAAGTCTTTAGGGTATCTGATCGTCCGGAGACGTCGTGAGAAAGCTGGAAAATTATTGACCGCTCTCGGGCTTGCTGATGGAGCATGATCAGCAGAGATAACGTAGAGGTCGTCTGGAGGGCCATTGTCTTGGTCGTACTGGGCACGTCGTAAGAGTTCCTGGTCGTGCATGATCCGGAGATCTGTAGCTTGGATAGGGTTGTTGGCGTTGAGGGTGTCGTGGGACTCCATGCTCGTGGTCGTAGTTTGCACGCCGAGCTATTTCGACTTCATCTCTTATGCGGTGACGCCGACTTCCCTCCGCACGATCGGCCTGGACCGGAGGAGGCCGAGCTCCCGCATTGCGACTTGGGTTTGGGGCGGGGTTTCTCTAGATGTTGGTAGCATTGGCCGCATTGTTGGCGGCATTGCCGGCGGCATTAGCCGGGGTGTTTGGCTGGAGCATTAGCCGCCGGGTTGGTTGGAGCATTGATCGCAGCGTTAGCGATGGGATTAGCCACCGCATTACTTCGTTTTCGCCTCTTCCTTCTTCAGCCACCGGGTCGAGGGGACCCCGGCTACGACGTCGCCGGCGAGGACGCTCCGATCTGCTTCTAGAATAGGAACTTGCCGCAGATCTACCGTATCCGGGCCTCTTTCCTCGATCTGAGCAGCTGCAACACGGACATTGGCTTGGAGGCGCCGGATCGCTGGAGAATCTTCAAGGTGGTTTAGGATGGCGAGAGCGGCTCCCAAATTGGTCCGTGGTGAGTTGTAGACTTAAAGTCCGTCGCGCTCAAAGTCCCCGAGGAGATCCCTCGCACGTAGTCCGTTGGCACGAGGTGGATCAACTTGGCGTCGCCGCCGTGGGGCCGCCGGTGCCACGAGTGCTTGTTGCGTGGAATTGGCGTTGACCTATCCGGCATTAGCCGGTTGAAGGCCTCGCACTGGGGCGGCGGGCGCGTGACCTCTTGTTGTCGTCGGACGGCCTCAAGCGGCGTTAGCATTTTCACGCTCTTGACACCGCGCATATGTTTCTCCATCTTGCGGTGGTACATCCGCAGAGATGACCAAGATCCGACGATCCGCAGTCTCGAGCTCTTCTCCCGGATAGTTCGGGGGAGATTGTTGTGTGGGCGACTTGGAACGCAAGGCGGTCCGAAGACGACTCTTGGTTCAACCGGTGGCGGTGAGCTGCGGAATGGGTCGGCAAAGCTTTTTGAGGACACGGCACCGGCGTGCGATGTGCTTGGAGTTCTCGTGGATGGGACAGGGCTTGTCGAGGTGACTCCCATAGCTTCCATGATCTTGATGGTAGAGTCCGAGTTGATCTGGATCTTACGCTTCATGTAGCGTGATGCTACACGAGCGGCATTACGCAAGCCAAGAGGCATGCGGAGGTCGAAGAAATCGAGCGAGGATGCTTGACGCGCTCACGGACTTTGATTGTACCGGAGAGCATATCCTTGACACGATCAATCCCGGTGATCGGGTCGCTAGGAGTGGGTGGGTGGGTCTCCTTTGACGGATATGTTTCGATCCGTTGGTGGGTGGTGACCGTGTTGCCTTCAATGACGAGGCAGCGGCGGAGCGATGGATGCCACCGGCATCGAGCCGAAGCGGATGTCGACGAGGTTGGTGAGGAAGTCCGCCATGCTCTCCGGAAGATGACACCGTTGGTCGAAGCCATCGAGTTACACGAAGAACCTTGACTCATCCCCCTACCCGGCGCGCCAACCGTTAGATGGTGAGATCCGGACAGCCCCCACGGGGGGTATTAATCCCCGTGGTTTAGTTGTTCGGCGGGGAGGAGTCTAAGGTTAAGAACTCGAAGGTCGCACACGAGTACGCGGAACACGGAGAACACAACGAGTTTATACCGGTTCGGGGCTCGGAGAGTAATACCCTATGTCCAGTTGTTGGTGTAGATTGCTTAGGGATTGCGTGATGTTACAAAGGGTCGCCTCGTCCGCCTTATATTGGCCGGTGGATGAGGTCCGTTCCCCGACTCTCCCGGTCGGTTACGACCAGGAGACCTAAGTCTACTTTACACATCATGCCATATCCCGTCGATCTGCTTCAGGCGAAATCCACCGAGGCCTTTGTCTTGTACGCCAAGTCTTGAGGTCGTAATGAATCGGGTCATCTCGGGGAATCTTCTAGAAGGTCTTCGGGGTCGTGTGGGCCACCAACTAGGTCGGTCGGGCCCACCGACGAGTCGGCGGGTCTTGTATTAGGCTAAACCCACTTGTCGGGGACCCGCCGTGAGCCTAGTCGGTGGGGACCCGGGGGTACCCATGTCTCACGGGTTCTCGCAAAAGAACCCCGCACGACGTAACCCTAACTTGTTTGGTTCCAAATGTTCGAACAGTTTCCTTGTTGTAGTACCATGGCACGTACCTATGGAAGCCGAATTGTTGCAGTTCATAGCATACGGCGACCACATGTGCGCGGGGGATGTGTAGTAACAAGTGGTTTCGGCATGTACATCCGCATATTTGATTGCCAAGTTCGCTAATTTGAAACGCCTTTTCACACTTCGGGCCTAGGCACAATTTCCCTTTGCACTCAACCTCATAGCTCCACATAATCTCATTTTCATCGACTAGTGCAAAGGTTGCGCCGTGACCTTGTGTTTAAGTGCTTTGTCCCGAGCCTTGCTCGCATACTCCGTCATATTTGTGCAAGTATCTCATTTGAGTGTTTCTCATAACCTCATCCGCTATCCGGCTCCTAGTGTGAAAGTACAACATTGTACGATACATAAAGAACTCAATGATGCCAACTAGAGGAAGAGGTCTTGCACCGCAGCACACAGTTGTAAGACTTAGCAAAAATAGTGGTCTTTATTCCATATCTTGCTCCGCTCTCATCAAACAGAGATACCACTTCTCATTAGGCTCATTCCCAATCCACCGTCCGAATGTCTTCACACCACACCCTCTTCCGCGCCTAACTTGAGGGGCATCTAATCCCACATCCTCGAGAGAAATTGGCTCCTCTCCGGGGTTCGGGATTCACCGGCCTCTTTGCTATCTCCTCCGATGCCTTCTTTGTCGGTTCATCTAATTTCTTCCGGATGGCATCAAACTTCTTCTCGTTGATTCCGCTCACACAACCTCTCAAACAATTTAGTCGTGGTCTTGTTATTGAACCGGCTATGGAAGTTTGCTTTCATGTGCCTAACGCTCCACCTCGCTCGTAACATCGGCCACAATGGAGCTCTCGTATCGCTCCGTGCTTGCCCTCTTTCATGTCATTGATTGCTTGCAAAAAACCTTTGTGCCTATCGTGTATGACACACACATTTTGCACATCCCGGACCACCATGTTCTTCAACTCTCAAGGAACCAAGCACCAACCGTCACCATTCTCCCCCTCAACAAATGCAATGATCAAAGGAAGCAACCGATTGTTACTTGTCACCGCCACAACTGTCGGATTGTTCCTTTGTATTTGCCTATGAGAAAAGTGTCATCTATGCAAATGACCGGTCGCCATAATTTGAAAGCTCGAATGCGAGGCACCGCCCAAGAATGACCACCGAAGCACAAGCTTGTCCGGGTTTCTCCACACAAGGATAGTCCTTGATATCATAGTAGCCGTCAGATTCATCCGAACTATTGCGTGTAGCAAGTTTGGCAAATTGTGGTAGGATGCTTCATAAGTACCCCACTTATGCTCCAACACATTCTTCTTTGCTTAGTATGCCTTGTCGTAACCGATGGTGTACCCAAACTTTTTTTCAATTGCACCAATAATTGCCTTTGGTGCATATTCGGTGGTATTCACTATGTGAGGGAACATGTGGCTTGCAACAAAATCGGCCGAAATGCTTCGATGTCTTGCATCAATACGATCAAGAGTACAAGTTTGACCTTTCACTTCTTTCACCTCGTATGTAATTGTCCCACTTCCCTATATATGCATACACTCGAAAAGAACAACCATCCTTGATGCAACACACATCATATATCCTAGGAGAGCTCTTGACTACCCCGAAATCCCTCTCGAGAGTGAAGGTGGACCACTCGTTTCACCGCATCCTTCAGATGTGTAGTACTGGGGAACATAGCGCCTACACAAACCTCGTTCTCCGTGTACTCCCATGGCACATTCTCACCAGTATTAACAGTACACTGGGAGAAATCGTAGTTTCGCCAATGCAAAGGCACATGATCCTCACACTCATCATCATCATCATCATCATCATCATCTGAAGAGTCCTCTTCCAATGCACATTCATCAACTTCCAACTCTCTCTGATATTGTCTCATCACCTCTGGGTTTTCTTCTCCCTCATCAATAACACCAGTGACAACATAACCTCTAGATGCATGCTCACCCTTAGAATCCCCTTCTTCATCCTCTTCTTGTTCACCTTCTTCAGCATCTTCAGCACCTTCCCCTTCTTCAGCACCTTCCCCTTCTTCACCACCTCCCCCCTCGTCCACATCCTCAACTTCCTCATGCACTTGACTGCTAGACCCACTCTTCCGGTAAACTTGGACAAACAAAATCACAAGCAAACCAACTCGGCATGCATTTCGATAAAACCCCCTCCATCGTGGAGTGCCTTCAAGTGCCACGAGCTCCCAATACACCGGTGTACTTCGTTGATTAGTGCCATCACCGACATGCATCGGTGCTCTAAATCTACTGAAAATACCTTGCCTAGCCGCTTAGTTATAACCTCCCAAGTTCTTTCTCCCGCTCTTGGAACATTTTTCTCAACTGAAATAAAATTTGACAAGTCAACTCCTTGTGGACCATATATAATCTCTCCGATTCCATAATATATTTTGATTGTCATCGACTCCAACATGTCTCCAACATGTCCGATTCATAATAAAAAGTAGTAACTACTATCAAATGCTACATCCAGGCACTAAGAAACAAATAAACTTATCTAAACTACATTAACAAACTAATCGGCTACAATTTACACACTTACCAATAAATCTATTACGTAATATAAACTACAACTATATATCTATAAACTACAACTACGGATCTACAAACTACAACTACGAGACACCGAAATAGAAATTTCTAGAATTAGTGAAATCGGTGAACTACTTGCAAAGTTAAGAAGTAGCAGAGCTTCACTACTCCGCACCCTCCACCTCCCCTCTTCTCCACCCCAAACCTAACCCTACAAACAGGAAATTTTTAATACTGCAGATCTAAAGAAACACAAGAAATCACTAAATACGGTTCTAAATAGCCGCTAAAAGATTTTAAATCGATGAAATACTTACAATGACGCGAAGAACCAGCAGAGCTTCGCTACTCCACCCCCTCACTCTCCTCCCCTCTCCTTCCCAACCCTCTCTTTCTTTTTTTCCCCGAATTTTTGTGACATTTTCGGGCTAATTTTCGACTTATATAGTGCCGGGAACTTGCCACCGTACGCCACGGCGGGCCGGACGGGCCATACCGCCGTGGGCTACGCGGTTTGACTTGCCATCGTAGCGCACGACGGTTTGTCGCTAACCGTGCGGGCCCACGGGCGACATCCTATAAGTCGTGGGCCATGTCGGTAAGTCCTGAAACGGTCGTATATTTTTGCAAAATAATTTTAAAAAATATAAAAAAAATTCTGGTTTCCTATGCATGCGAGTCGAAGCACAACAAACAGCAAAGTACTCCCTCGATTTTTGGTAAAGCTTATTGAAGGAACAACTTTAAAATGGTTTTTTTGAACGGACGGTGGAAGCTTAAGCTTCCCCGAATTTTTATTAGAAGAAGAGAGTTGACCTAGTTTATAAGGAAAACCGGGCCCGAAAACCATACAACTCGGTCGATCGACCGCACAACTAGGTGAGCGGAACCCCGAACGACTCCGGTTCGCGGACCATACAACTAAGCCCCTCCCGGTGGGTTGAATTGGGACCTCAACACGCACCGCTCAACTCAACAACTCATCGGTCGGATTGGGACATCGACACGATCAACTCAAACAACTTTACAGGGATCAGTCTAGTCGGATTGGGACATCGATCCAGGTTTCCGCAACTGAGTTCTGCTGTCGACGCAAGCCACCACACACGCAGCCAGGAACCACAACCTCTCTTCTCCCCCGCTCAAAGGAGAAATTACTACCTACTAAGACTATACTCTTTATCTCTTTTCCCCTTTCATTTCACAAAGGAAAGAAAAGGAAAAGAAAAGCATCCTCACAGAGCGTCCCGCGAAGCACCATGTCGACGACGCCGCCACCGGCCCTAGGCGGAGCCCGGGTAGGCAACCAAGATGCCCGATGTCGCCTCCAAGAAGGGAATGACGCCGCCGCGCCAACGGCACCGTCTCCTGACTTTAAAATGGTTTCACTACTGAAAGTGGAGAGAAGTCACAAAATAGCTTGCACTAAAGATGAGCCGAAAAGATTGGCTACGCAAATTTCTTCTCCCTCTTCAACTATTAATTGACCATACAATTACTCATACTAGCCCATCAACCCGTGCTCCTGCACGGGTTAGAAACTAAAGTATTGTGCATTCGTAGTTAAATTGAGGCCAACAATTAATAAAAAATATTTTCTTTGATTAGCAATTTGGAAATTATTGTACTCTGTTACAATACCTTGCTTGGCTTTTGCAGTAGGATTTTTCCACCGTGCCTTTGATGGATTGTCTTGATGATGCATACTATTCCAAGCCATATTCAGTGCATGATGTCTTCTAGGCAAGGCACATAAACCTATAAATTATATTGTCTAAAAAACTATGAATTATATAAAAAATTGAAGAATGAAATCGTGTGCAATGCGCTTACTTTTTCTTATTCAGCTGCACGAAATTCTCTTAGCATGTGAGCTCATGATGACAAAACGTATCTGCATTAATTTAGACTAATTAAATAAATGACCGAATTACATAATCAATTTTGAACTTCTGAGTGTTTTGGTTACCTGCAAAAGTCTAATTGACCCTAAAAGACAAGCTAAAAGCACGCTACCATAAGCTTTTCAGTCTGTGCCTTTGAAATCATTTGGCTTTTAAAACCAATCCAAAAGTTAGCGGTTTAATAAAAGTTGTTTATATCTTATAAGGACATCTGCAAGAGTCTTTCTAAAATTCACTCTCTAAATCATCATTTAAAGAGTCATTTGCATAAAAATCATTTTCTATATATTTTTACTTTCCAACAGTTTTCTATTTCTTATGCGCACTCAGGAGAGCCTTTTTCATTTTCTATATCTAGCGAAAAATCGAGAATAGAAAATGACCATATTTAGATGACCATTTAAATAAGTTTTGGAAGATATTTTTTCGCCAAAATCTGTATTTCTATCATTTAGAAAGAATATAGAGAGTTTCTTGAGATGCTGTAAGATTTTTTTTCTTGGGAGTCTTTCCTAAAGTTGCGCCATTGTATTTCTCTTCTTTTTAATAAAAAAGTGCACATCTTAAAAAAATGAGAGCCTTTCTGTGAAGTCCATTATGGCCAAAGATCACTTGGAAGTGAACTGGTCGGCTGATCAGTTTTTCGTTATAATGTTTTGGCAATTATTTCAGTGATAAACAATACTGTGCACACTCCGATTTCATTGTCTCTAACAGCCTGCCAAACTAGTACATCAGTATATCATGTAATCAACCTCCGCATACCGGTCTCGCCACGTCAACTTTCGTCTTTCATGTCTTTGGGCTCCTTTCGTTTCATCCGAGATGGCTGTGTTTTTTTAAAAAGAAAATTGGAAGAAATCAGCACCAGGAGTACATTATGTAGAAAAGCCAAGACAGATCATTCGAGATGTGACACATGACGTAAGCGATGACGGCGGGCGTGCCCGATTCCAGCGTCAAACGTCGGTCGGTCTCATCAGATCACCCCGTTCTGGCAACGGCAACACACTTTTGGACACGACTTTCGACAAGCTCCACGTTCACTGTGACGTGGCAACCTTTCTTTTGCTATGTTTCATTAAATGTGATTTTGTGAATTTTGTCGGCTCCGACCATGCAAAATAATTAAGGGTATGTATAATTTTTTAAATTTGAACTCCAATTCACTATTCACGGTCACATTTTCAGCTTTTTTGTTAAATTAAATATTTTTAATATAAATTTTCACTATTCATCCGTTATATTGTTTAATTTAGTGGGGAAGGTCACGTCACCATAGGAGTGAAATCAATTTATTTTGCTTCGCTTTCTCTGAAGCATTCGGTTCGTGCAGGCATACAACTCGGTAGCATCTCTGTGCTGTGCAGAGTCGTAGAACTATTCCGCGGGTAAAGTCTACGGCTTACGACGACTGGCGGCATCGCACCACACACACAATTTACCACTTGCGGAGGCTGCTCGGTTGGCTGGTGGTGACACTCTTAGCTTTGTTTCGGCAGGAAAATCATCTTACTTACTCTGGCGCTATTCTTGGCTCGGTTCGTTCTGGAGAAAGATCTTCTTGTTTGGTGGTTGATAAAGCGAAGCGAACAAACGGCGGAGGCTGCTATCCAGGAACCTGCTGCAACTGAAGGTAGACAATTTCAGTTCAAATTCTTGCAAGTGAAGCCACATGCTTGGAGGGCGCCCCAAGCAACAATCTTATCATTGGATTGAGGGATGGAGATCACCAAAGTCAGAGACGGCAACTAGTATCTTCCTCGATGATTCAGTCAGTAATCCCAGTAATCTCGTGCCTATAAAGTCATGGTTATCCTCCGCTCGAAACTCGAAAGTTCCCAAGATTCTTGCCACTCCGCTTTCTACGCCCTTCCTCGCAAGATCCATACAAAAAGGTGCCCACCTGATCTGTTCCCAACAGCGCCGGCGCCGGCTCGCGGCCCAGCCAACCATGGCGGTCGTAGATGAGCAGCGGCCGCTGCACATCCTCTTCTTCCCGTTCCTGGCACCGGGGCACCTCATCCCGGCCGCCGACATGGCCGCGATCTTCGCCGCCCGCGGCGTCAAGTGCACGATCCTCACCACCCCAGTGAACGCCGCCGTCATCCGCTCGGCGGTGGACCGCGCCAACGATGCCGAGGGCGCCCTCGCCATCGACATCACCGTCGTGCCCTTCCCCAACGTGGGGCTGCCCCCCGGCGTCGAGAGCGGGCCGGCGCTTAACTCCGAGGCCGACCGGGCCAAGTTCTTCCACGCGATCCAGCTGCTCCGGGAGCCCTTCGATCGGTTCCTGACCAAGAACCGCCCCGACGCCGTCGTGTCCGACAGCTTCTTCGACTGGTCCGTGGACGCCGCGGCGGAGCACGGCGTCCCGCGGCTGGCGTTCCTCGGCAGCAGCCTGTTCGCGCGAGCCTGCAGCGTCAGCATGCTGCGCCACAACCCACTGGAGGCTGCCCCCAATGACCCCGACGCGCTCGTGCTGCTTCCTGGGCTGCCGCACCGCGTCGAGCTGAAGCGCAGCCAGATGATGGATCCCAAGAAACGGCCGGACCAATGGACCTTCTTCCAGCGCGTGAACGATGCGGACCAGAGGGGCTACGGCGAGGTGTTCAACAGCTTCCACGACCTCGAGCCGGACTACCTGGAGCACTACACCACGACGCTCGGGCGCCGCGCGTGGCTCGTCGGGCCAGTCGCGCTCGCCAGCAAGGACGTGGCGACGAGGGGCGCCGCCGCCAACGGGCTCTCGCCCGACGCGGACGGAATCCTGCGGTGGCTCGACGGTAAGCGGGCCGGCTCCGTGGTGTACGTATCCTTCGGCACGCTGTCTCATTTCTCGCCGCCTGAGCTGCGCGAGCTCGCACACGGCTTGGACATGTCCGGCAAGAACTTCGTCTGGATCATCGGCGGCGGCGCGGACACCGAGAAGCCGGAATGGATGCCCGACGGGTTCGTGGAGCTCCTGGCGCATGGTGACCGTGGGCTCATCATCCGGGGCTGGGCGCCACAGATGCTGATCCTTAACCACGCCGCCGTGGGCGGCTTCGTCACGCACTGTGGGTGGAACTCGACGCTGGAGGCCGTGAGCGCCGGCGTACCGATGGTGACGTGCAGTGGCCGCGGTACGCCGACCAGTTCTACAACGAGAAGCTGGTCGTGGAGCTGCTCAAGGTCGGGGTCGGCGTCGGGTCGACCGACTACGCGTCGAAGCTGGAGGCCCGCCGTGTTATCGGCGGCAAGGTTGTCGCGGAGGCCATCGGGAGGGTGATGGGTGACAGTGAGGAGGCGGAGGCGATTAGGGAGCGGGCCAGGGTGCTCGGTGAGAGAGCTAGGCGCGCGGTGGAGAAGGGTGGGTCCTCATACGATGATATCGCACGGCTGATGGACGAGTTGATGGCTCGCAGGGGATCGTGAATAGTAGGTGGAAGTATGCCGAAAGTCGTGAGTGGGACACTACGGTTTGGTGGCGTATGCTCATCGAATTGAATGAATGAAGAATGGTTGTCGTCAAAGCTAGGTCAGTCTGCTCCCTCCATCCAAAAACAATGCCGTTTTCGGATTCAAATTTGTCCAAAAAAATAATGTTTTACTTAATTTGCTATGTGCGCATGTGCATGTAAGCATGCAACAATCAATTAGCACCTAATATGATAAATAAATAGGCGCAATCGAGGTCATTTGACCTCCTTAATAATTTGTCATAAAATTCGTAGAATTACATTCTTTTTGGGACAGAGAGTACTTTCTTTTTTTCCTTATCAAGTTACATCTTTTCTCGCAATATGGATCTTGGTACATATTCTTTTCACAAATTTCACCATAATACACTGTTTTGTACACCTTCCGTCCCAGAAAGAGTATCGCTAAAAAAACTGTATGTCTCACAAACGCTTACCAAACGACACTCTTTTCGGGACGGAGTAGTACACATCAACACAACTCAGACCCCTATTCTGTATCATCTTCTTTCTTAAACACTTAAAATATCTCTCTATACTTATCTCTATCTCTACTATATATTATCTATACTATAAGAGTTGAGCAAATTGAAATCAATTCTCCCCAAAGTAAAACATACCCACCCCTCACAAAGTCCCCACGTGTCAGGCTGGCCCACCGAAATTGATACGACGAAACCGTGTATTGACGAAGAAAATCAGCCCAAAATCAACGCTACACCGTGCACTCTGGATGGAATTTATCCCGGGCGTCCACTTCTACGGGGATCTGTGTTTTTTTGTCTGTTCCGCGCGTATTTCGTTCGCAGGCGAATTTTTTTATCGTATTCTGGTCGTAGTTGGCATGCGGACAGGACATAAAACTACTTTTTACCACTGCTCCCATAGCACAGAATGTCGACATAAAGATGGTCCCGGCCGCGCGTTGCCTGCCAACGAACGTGGAAAGTCTGACACTTTTTTCTACTCCCGCGACAAGCTGTTCTAGTGTTCTGTCGGGCGCTGTCATGTCAGAATTTTTTTAACTTTTTCCCTTCCCATCTCCCCCACCCTCTACTGTACCCACCGAATGTTGCCTTACATGGAGGGAGTACATCGAACATAGCCATTGCCGGGGACAACCATGAGGGTCCCCTAAACAACCAGGGGAAACCCGCTTAAATTTGTAAAAAACAAACGCAAACGAACCTAAACGCACGCGCAAAACAAACCCACAGCCCACCAGACAATCGGCCTGGCCACCCTCGGGCGGAACTCCGCTCCGCTCGAGGGACACGGGGCCGCCCCGGTACAACCTCGCCACGCTCGAGGGCCAGTCGCCCCCTCGGGTGAGGTTCCGTCTCGCTCGAGGGTCGGACGCCCCCTCGAGCGGAATTCCGCCTCGCTCGGGGGCTGGACGCCCCCTAGCGCGAGGCCCCGTCTCGATCGAGAGCCAAGCGCCCCCTCGAGTGAGTTTCCGTCTCGCTCGAGGGCATCACGGGCCCGCCGCCTCCATACCTGCTACTCCGGCAGGGGCGTTTAATGCACTGACATCTGCAGGCGTCCAAGTCAAAGGCGAATCCACGCCACTACTCGCCTGAGAATCATGCCCCGGCACTGCTCCGCCAACTCCCATGGCGCGGCCGTCCCTGCCACTGTGCGACGCTGTGCGGCGTGGTCAGCAACCACCCCGTGGCACTGTACCACCCACTCCCGTACGGCCGACGCACCACCCCCTCGAAAAAGGACGGCGGAACCCTCGAAGGGAAGATGCACGACTACTCCTCGCCCGCACGGGATGGCGTCGTGACGTCAGGCCAGTGGGAGCGGTCACCTCTGTCGCCATCAGCCCTGTGCGGCCATCCCCGCCACCGCGACGCCATCCCGGCCACTGCATCACCATACCCGACACTAAGGAAGCATGCAGCGACGGGACACCGCCACGCCAGCCACTGTGTCTTGTACGGCCTCATGTCAACGGCACCCTCGAGTCCTCCCACGGACGGCCCTCGAACGAGCAACCTCTACGCCACCCCCTCGAAGCCACTCCTGGACGCGCACAGGACACGCTGTGACGCCCCGCCAGAAGCGGGATTCGCCAGGACGGCCGTCTACTCCATGGAACTGTACGCCATGCCTCCGCACGTAGCTAGAACAGTGTGGCATGCTTGTAAACTGCTTCCTCCTTGGCCTATAAAAGGAGGGGCGGTCCCTTAGCCACGGGGGACGGGACGACAGACAGCGATCCCTCACACGCTTTCCGCCTTCACCACGATATTGGCACTTGCCTCAATCCGTACCTCCGGGACCTGGAGGCCCGACCTCCTCTCCCGCCTCGCTTGTAACCCCCCTCTATGAGCACCACGGTGCAACGCAATATAGTGCCCCGAGCACACCTCTGCTGGACGTACGATCCCCGGCCGGAACCAGGATAAAAACCAGTGGCACTAGTTTCTTAGCACTGGCCATCGAGAGATAGATCTCAGCGCTTCTCACTAGTTAGTGTCGAGACTACTTTCCGCACCGACAGTTGGCGCGCCAGGTAGCGGGACGCGCGCTGAAGATCAGCTCCCGCCAGCCATCTCGATGGTGATTCGCACCGAGTACCGGGGCCAGAGGTACTCCATGGGCAGCTCGGAGCCCCTCCCAGCCGGGTTCAAAATCCGGTTCGGGAGCCTGAACTTTCAAGCCACGGGGAACGGCTACCTCATGCACATCACCAACCGCGACGAGCTTCACCCGCAGCAGTCGACCGGGCCAGAACCGGTCCCCATCGCATCCACTGCTGACGCCCCGGCGCCCACCCAAGCGGACGCTGCGGGCCCTTCAGTACCTTAACGCCGACGACGCTCCAGTCAGCGCTCTTGACAGGCGCGGACGGAACGAAGACGGGTCGCGCGCGTCGCCTCGCAACGCGACGCGATTGCTGAAGAGACGGCAACCGCTCCAACGGGGGGGCGTTTGGTTTCCGGGCCGCGGTTCCCCCTCGGCTTGCGCGGCGCCGCAATGGCACACGCCTCGTCTGCCAGCACCGACGTGGCGGCGCGCAGGAGTCGGCTAGGAACCTCGCTGCAACCACTGACGACGAGTCATACCACGGCTCCACCAGCGAGCTGCCACCCGCCACTTCACACGGGTACGCGGAGTGGGACTTTTCGGCGTGTCGAACCCAGTAATCTTCCAGCGGTTCCTCGACGCTGCGGACTACTGGTTCGGCTATTCTGACAACTCCAGCGCCGAGAGCTACGACCCCACGCGGGAGTGCTTCGTCGTGATCTCCAACGACCAAGCAAACGCCGCGAACGCGACGGAAGCTGGCGACGGAGAGGTTCCCCCCAACTCGGGAGCTGGACCGCACCAGGATGCGGGGCCGAGCGCGCCTCCCCCCTCACCGCCGAGGGGTGCCGACATCAACGCGCAGCTGGCCCAAGCGCACGAGCTCGAGACCAAACTCGCGGAGGAATACCGCGCGGTGCGGCTACTTCGTGCCTCCATCGCTGGGGAAGCCTCCGCGCGTAGAGAACGCGCGCTCGAGCTGGGCAAGCAAGCCCGCGAGCGCATCAACGCCGACTTCGACGTCAACAATCCTATAATGCCCCCGCGAGTGAGCCAAAACTCATTGCCGTCGTGACACTGCTGTGGGCCATGCCCGTCCCCTCAACGCTCGAGGCACAGAATGTACACCGCGAGGAGCAGGCGCTCATCGAGAAAGCGGCCGTGCAGCAGGCCGAGAGCTCGGCGTCCCACATCCGCCAGCAGGGGAGCGCACGAGACGATGGGGCGCGCAAGGCCCTAAGGCGTCAGTTCACGCGGGCGGCGCGGCGGGGGTAGCCCGCCAACCAAGGCCGAACGCCGGTCAGGGAGCGGATCCTAGACACGCGTGGGCAGGCCCAAGACGGCGACGCTCACAACGTCATCAATGCCCGACGGACGGGCAACGCGGAGACGCGGGTGGTGGTAGGCTACCACCCGCGGCGAGGTGGGCGCTACGACAGCCGAGAAGACCGCTCGCCGACGCCGGAGCCCCCGGGGACCCGCGTGTTCAGCCGGGAGATCTGCATAGCGAGCTTCCCTCAACGCTTCCACCAGCCCACGTCGATCGACAAGTACACGGGGGAGACGGACCCCCGTGTATGGCTCAACGACTACCGCCTAGCATGCCAGCTGGGTGGAGCCACTACCGATGAGGTGATCATCCGCAACCTGCCGCTACACCTCGCCGACTCGGCGCGGACATGGCTCGAGCATCTGCCGGCCAGCCAGATCCATAACTAGGACGACCTAGTCCGCACCTTTGTGGGGAACTTCCAAGGGACGTACGTGCACCCTGGGAACTCCTGAAACCTACGCGCGTGCACCCAGAAGCCTGACGAGTCACTCCGGGACTTCATACGGTGCTTCTCTAAGCGCTGCACGGAGCTCCCAAGTGTGGCCCAGTCCGAGATCGTACATGCCTTCCTCGAGGGCACGACCTGCCGGGACCTCGTGCGCGAGCTTGGGCGCAGCCCGCTGGTCGACTCCAACGAGTTGTTCAAAATTGCCACCAACTTCGCCTCCGGCGAGGAGGCGGTGGGGGCCATCTTCGACGGGAAGAAGGGAAAGCGCGTGGACGACGCGCCCGCGGAGGGCAGCAAGTCCAAAAAGCCCCAGCAGAAGCACAAGCGGGGCAAGAAATGCAAGAAGCCGCGCCATGAGGTGCGCGCGCAGGGGCACGACGACGACAGGGACGAGGCCCTCGCTGTCGACCCGGCTCGAAGGGGCCCTCGAGCGGCCCCTCGAGGCCCCAGCGTATTCGACGACATGCTGAAGAAGCCCTGCCCGTACCACAAGACGCCGGTCAACCACACCCTCGAGTAGTGCGACCTGCTCAAAAGATACTACAGTCGCGCCGCCGCGAAGGATGGCGAGGCCAAGAAGGATGGGGGTGACGGCGATGTCGGTGGCTTCCCCGCGGTGGAAAACATCTTCCTCATCTTCGGGGGGCTGACCGTGGCCTTCAGTTTCATGAAGCGAAGGGTGCAGCCGCTCATGGCCCGCGACACCCTAGGGTACGAGTACACCGGCGACGACGATACGTCGCGGATGCCTGGAGATGAAGTCGATGACGACGACATTGTTGATAGGCTGGCCAGGATCTTCAAAGATATGTCGGTGTACACACCGTGCCCAGTACTAGAGTACTCTGCCGCGCGCCCACCAAAGGAGGTCAGTAGCCGCATCCGTTGTCGAGTACTCATTACATAAGAGTAGTCGTATTGATGTGTAGTGCTTCTTGCAGGATGACTTGGCGAAGTTCGTCTCCGAGCCGGCGTCGCCTCCTCAACTGGTCGAGGTCCCAGAGGAAGGAAAGGCCAAGGCCAAGGAGCGGCGCGAGGTTGGCGAAGGAGACGACACAGTAGTCGTCGAAGACTTGTCCGAGGAGGACGATGATGAAGAGACGCTGCAGGAGCGTTTCCAGCTGCGATCAAGGTTTAGCCGCTCTGGATTGCCGCACGTTCCTCTCGTTCAGGATCCGCCGGCTAGCCTAGAGGCTAGTCTGCCCGCGCCGCCAAAGAAGCCGCGCAATGTGGCCCGCAAGCGCGTGGCCAAGAAGTTGACGGTCTCTGAGACCACATCCCAGGAGGTAAGCCGTCTTCACTAGAGTAGTCGAGTACTCATGTCTCGATCTTGTGTGTTGACGATGAAGTACCCTTGATTGCAGGAGATGCCGCCTTCTGACCCCGTTGAACAGGGCGTCGAAGGCGATTGGGACACCGTGGGGGAGCCGGCTGGGGGTAGTCGTAGCCCAGCCCCCACCGTGGAGGAACTTTTGGCGCAGATGGAGCGCCAGCCCCCTGTTGCTCAGGGGAGCACAGAACCCGCCGCTGCTGCTACTGAAGAGGCAGCGGCTACCGAAGCGCAGGAAGAGGCGCCTACCGAGGTAGGACTGGTCGACATCGCCAGTATCCTCGGCACCCCAACCGTGACGGTGGTCCGGTCGAGCTTGTAAGTGTTGATCCCTCCCGAGTAGTACATTAGATGTGGTAGTCGTACTAGGTTGACAACCAGCTTGTATACTCTGCAGGAAATCGACGGACCTATCCTGGGAGGGGGATGAGCCCACTACAGCGGTGGCGGAAGAGGAAGTTGCGCCGCCCACTGAGGAGTCCGCTCCCGCCCCTCAGGCGGAGTCCGAGGCACCGACCGTTGAGGCGACGTTACCTGAGGCCAGCGTCGTTGAAGGTGAGTACTCTCTCAGGTACAAGTAGCCCCGGAGAGTAATCATAGCCGCCAGGCGCGACTGATACACTTTTACTTTGATGACAGGTGCTGAAGCCGAGGGGAGTGATATCACGGCTGGGGTGCCCGATGAAGTCGTGGCACCGGAGACCCAGGGAGCTGCCGGAGGAGCCCCCGAGCCAGTGGAGGAGGCCGTCGAAGAAGCCGCCGCGACGGCTGGAGGAGAGGGCGACAACATGCTGCCATAACCCGCTCTGGAGATAGTTGTGCGCTCTCCGGAAATCCAGGACGGGGAGCCAATCCGCTTGGCGCCAATGTCTGAAGCCGCGACGAGCAGTCGTGGCGGGATCGAGTTGTTGGCGGATGATCTCGTCGACCCGGCGACGGTAGCTCGGCATCTGGAGGCGGTGCGTCAGGCGGAGCAATGGATGAAGGTGAGTAGTCGAGACCCTTGAGTAGTCAATCCTTTAACGTTGAGTACCCTTTTGACATGTGTTATGTGTTGCAGGACGTCACGGGGAGGTCTCGGGAGAAGTCCAACATGCTTCAGGGCTTCGGCGACGCAGTGCTCCGGGCGGAAGCCTTGGAAGAGGAACTCGTGAAGTCCCGGAAGCACGCCGCCGCCATGCAGTCGAAGCTGGACACCGCCTTCGCCAAGTATCACAATGACGTCCAAGAGATGCAGGCGAAGAGCGACGATCTGGTGCGGAAGAACAAGTCTCTCTGCAACAAGAACAAAGGTACGCGACCGCCTTGTCGAGTACTTGTTGATAGTAGCTTGAGGTAGTCTGACCCACTTTGCCTTGTTGATTTGCAGAGCTTGAGACCAAGGTCGATCAGCTGAAGGCTTCGGAGACCAATCTGAAGAATCTCTTCTACCGAGAGCAGGAGGCCCGCCGGGTACTGGAGTACGATTATAAGGAGCTTGCTTACGAGTGCGACAAGCACATGGAGCTCCGTATTGCATCCGATCGTGACCTCGTCAACTACTACAAATCCTTGCGTGCCGAACGAGGACCGCAAGAGGCCGTGGGCTCAACTCAAGGAACTCGAGGAAGCCACGCTCCCCATCGCGAGGCTGCTGGTGCCTCACCCTGGCGGTCTGAAGATAGCTCCACTGGTGGACCGGCTGAAGGAAGCCCCCAGCTGCCTAGTGACCTACGTGAAGCACTTGGCGAAGTCGATCCCGAACCAGGTGCTGGCCTTCATGAAGTCGTACTTCCCGAAGGCCCCGTGGACGTAGTCGCCGGCAGACTAGCCGCCAACTGTACGGACGAGCAGTACGCGGAGCTGCTGGAGCAGATGGCGCCCATTGCGGAACAATTCGTCGACAAGCTTAATCTCCAGTAGTCCTGTAATAGTTAGCCCATAGCAGTAATTGTACATAAACAATTATAATGAAATTGTTTAAGTATGAATGAAGAAAACTTCCATGAATGAGTACTCGTTATCGCGATCTCTGAGTGCAGAGTCCCATCATGAAGCTGTCGCGAGTAGCCGTACTCGCCAGTAGTCCCGTTGAGGGAGGAAGACAGTAAAGTAGTTGATGAATAATCAAACTTTATTACTAAAGAAGTAAACCTGGATGGCCAGGGCCGTTGTTACAGGGTAGTCGCCAGGACCCGGAGGCCGCCTACGGCTAAGTAGTGCTGGGGCGTGTAGCCGCTTACAACAGTGGATCCGTAGTAGTCGTGGATCTAGGAGTACATGGTCTCTCAATTAACCACTGCTAGAGTCCTTTGTCGCTCGTCGCAGCCCAAGATCCGTAGGTAGCCGCATGGGCTGGATCCTGGAGAGGAGTAGTCCGGATATTGGTGCCTGGACCCGGAGGCCGCTTACAGCGAAGGGGTATTGATGTAGTCGTATAGACTGGGGCCCCCAGGGTAGTCGTGTAGACTAGGCGTAGAACCGACAGAGTTGGTCGACGTTCCACGAGTTGTTGACGTCTTCGCCTTCAAGTGTCTTGAGGCGGTAGGAGCCCGGTCTAGTCACCTTTGCAACTGTGAAGGGACCTTCCCAGGGCGAGCTGAGCTTGTGTAGTCCTTCCATGTTCTGGATGCGACGGAGGACAAGATCGCCAACGTTGAAGAAGCGTTCCTTGACGTTGCGATCATGGTAGCGTCGGATACCCTCCAGGTACCTTGTTGATTGGACGAGGGCGGCACAGCGAGCTTCTTCGAGTCCATCGATGTCAACTCGTCTGCTGTCTTCGGAGACGCCTTCGTCGTAGTGCTCCACTGCTGGTGAATCCCACATGACATCAGTAGGGGAGGATTGCTTCGGAGCGAAGAGACCGGGATGTATGGAGATTGTCCCATTGGCTTGGAGGGCTGAGTACGTAGCCCCCAGAGAGCATTGGGTAGTTCCTTGATCCACTTGCCTCCTTTGGTGTTGGCAGCGTCGTGAAGCCGCTTCTTGAGAGCGTCGAGCACCATCCCGTTGGTCCACTCGACTTGTCCGTTGGCCCGAGGATGGGCTACTGAGATGTATCGGACGTCGATCCCGTTGTTCTCGCAGTACTCCCAAAACTGGTGATTGTTGAAGTTGGAGCCCAGGTCTGTGATGATGCGATGGGGTAGTCCGTAGCGATGCACGAGTTCATCCAGGAAGTCGAGTACTCTGTCAGCCTTTGGGCATGTAACCGGCTTGACCTCGATCCACTTGGTGAACTTGTCGATGGCCACCAGTACTGTTGAATCCACACGGCGCGGCTTGGGAGTGGCCAATCATGTCGAGCCCCCAGCAGGCGAAGGGCCAGGTTGGCGGTATGGTGACTAGCTTGTAGGTTGGGACATGTTGCTGCTTGGCGAAGTATTGGCACCCTTGGCATGTTCTGACGAGTTCTTCGGCGTCGCCCAGAGCTGTGGGCCAGTAGAAGGCTCGTCGGAAGGCCTTGCTGACCAGCGTGCGAGAGGACGCGTGGTTGCCGCAGACGCCTTTGTGGATCTCCTCCAAGATGTCTTTGCCTTCTTGTCTGAGAACGCACTTCACGAGTACTCCTGAAGACGTGCTCCGCCTGTAGAGCTTGTCTCCGACGAGGACGTAGGACTTGGCACGGTGGATGAGCTGCTCGGCCAAGTTCTTGTCCGAGGGAACCTTCTGCTCGCTGAGGTAGTCGATGAAGGACTGCCTCCAGTCCACGTCGATCATCATGACCTCTGGCCAGTCGGGGATGTCTCCGGGACAAGTGGTCGGTGGCGCCGGCTCTGGGATGGATGGCGTGTGAAGCTCGTGGACGAAGACGCCCGCTGGTACTTGAACGCGAGTAGAACCAAGCTTCGACAGGACGTCCGCTGCAACGTTGTTGTCGCGGACGACGTGGTGGAACTCGAGACCATAGAACTTGTTCTCGAGCTTGCAGACTTCTAGGCAGTAGGCGTCCATGTTCTCCTTGTTGCGGTCCCAGGACTTGTTTACTTGGTTGATGACCACTGCGGAGTCGCCGTAGACTAGTAGCCGCTTGATGCCTAGTGAAGCCGCAAGGCGGAGCCCGTGTAGGAGGGCTTCGTACTCGGCTTCGTTGTTTGAGACCTTCCAGAAGATCTGCAGGACGTACTTGAGTTGTTCGCCCGTTGGAGAGATCAAGAGTACTCCCGCACCTGCGCCCTCGAGGTTGAGCGAGCCGTCGAAGTACATCACCCTGTGCTCTGGGTGCTCGGTTGGAGTAGGTAGCGGATTCTCCCGCCACTCCGCCAGAAAGTCGACTAGTGCCTGCGACTTGATGGTTGTGCGTGGCTTGAAGTCGATGTTGAGGGTGCCAAGTTCGATTGCCCACTTGGAGATTCTTCCAGTAGCATCTTGGTTCCGCAGGATGTCGCCGAGCGGGTAGTCGGTGATGACGGAGATCGAGTACTCATGGAAGTAGTGTCGTAGCTTCCGCGAGGTGATGAGTACTGCGTGCAGAAGCTTCTGTACAAGCTGGTAGCGTGCCTTGGACTCTGACAAGACCTCGCTGACGAAGTAGACTGGACGCTGGACTGGATAGGCGTGGCCGTCTTCCCGCCGCTCGACGATGATGGCGATGACCGACCACATGAGTAGTCACGGCGAGGTAGAGCAAGAGGCGCTCGCCTTTGCGAGGAGCCGTGAGGATTGGCGGCTTCGATAGGAAGTCCTTGAGCCGGGCAAGGGCTTGGTCCGCCTCTCGTGGTCCACACGAACTTCTCTTGGTGCTTGAGTAGTTTGAAGAAGGGGAGCCCCCGTTCTCCAAGCTTCGAGATAAATCCGTTCGGGGCCGCCATGCACCCGATCGGCTTACGGGCGTCTTTGATGCACGTGGGAGCTTTCATGCCGGTGATGGCGAGAGATCTTCTCGGGGTTGGCTTCGATGCCGCCGTGGCTGATGATGAAGCCGAGTAGTTTGCCCGAAGGTACGCCGAAGACGCACTTGTTCGGGTTGAGCTTCCCGGCGGTACTCGCGCGGGGATGCGATAGTCTCTTCAAGATCATCGATGAGCGTCTTGGAGTTTACGGTCTTGCCGACCACGTCATCCACGTAAACATCGACGTTCTTGTTGAGTTGCCTCTTGAAGCAAGCCTGGATAGCTCGTTGGTATGTAGCGGCGGCGTTCTTCAACCCGAAGGACATGGTCGTGTAGCGACGTGCCAAACGGAGTGATGAACACGGTCTTCTCCTGGTCTTCTTCCTTGATCGCGATCTAGTGGTACCCGAGTAGCGATCGAGGAAGCGGAGCGAGGTCGCGGCCCGCCGTGCGGTCGATGACTTGGTCAATCCGCGGCAACCCTGAAGGGGTCCTTGGGGCGCGATGCTTGTTGAGGTCGGTATAGTTGACGCACATCCTCCACTCGTTCGAGTTCTTCTTGCAGACGAGGACGGGGTTGGCGAGCCACTCAGGATGGAAGACTTCTTTGATGAAGTCGGCCGCGAGTAGTTTGGCGAGTTCCTTCTTGATGGCGTCTCGTCTGTCATCAGCGAAACGACAGAGGTGTTGTTGCTTGGGGGTAGCTTTAGGATCGACGTTGAGGGAATGCTCGATCAACTCTCTGGGCACCCCTGGCATGTCCGCTGGCTTCCACGCGAAGATGTCGCGGTTAGCCCAGAGGAAGCTGATGAGCGCGTCTTCCTATTTGGGGTCGAGCCCCGCCCCGATGGTGGTGGTCTTGCTGTTGTCGCCTGTCCCGAGGTCGATTGTCTCGACCAGAACCTCCTCCGGCCGGAGGCTTGTTGGCTTTGTCCGACTTCTCAGGGATGTCGAGTTCACTTGGGGCAAGCTTCTTCGACGCAGCGTAGATCTCCATCATAGCGTTGGGTACTTGATTTGTGGAGGCGATCTCCACGGCTTCCGTGTCGCAGTCGTGTGAGATCTTCAAGTCCCCTTGCAGTGAGAGTACACCTGCTGGACTTGGCATCTTGAGTACCAAGTAGGTGTAGTGGGGTACCGCCATGAACTTGGCGATAGCCGGTCTGCCGAGGATGGCGTGGTAGGAAGTCTCGAAGTCCGCGACTTCGAACTTGATGTACTCGGTACGATAGTTGTCCCGAGATTCCCCGAAGGTAACTGGCAGGACCACTGAGCCCAGTGGGATAGCCGCGTTGCCGGGGACGATGCCGTAGAAGGGCGAGGTGCTCTTGGTGAGCATGTGGGTGATGTCGAGCCCCATCTTCTTTAAGGTCTTGGCGAAAAGGACGTTGAGCCCGCTTCCACCGTCGATGAGGACCTTGTTAAGCTTGGAGCCCGCGACCACCGGCTTCAGGACTAGTGGGAACCGTCCTGGTTCAGAGAAGCTTGTCCATTGATCCACGCGGGAGAAGGTAATGGGTACCTCCGACCACCTAAGAGGGGTCGGGACCGCTGGTTCAATGCTCATGACTTCTCGACGGGTAGCCTTTTGTTCCCGTCTACTAGGTAATCCACCGAAGAGGACGTTGACTGTCTTGTCGGGTTCCTGGAAGTCGTCATTGCCTCTGTCGTTCTTCTTCTCGCCTTTCTTCTCATGAGGGTGCGGTGGCTCTGGAGTACTCTTGAGTGCTCGCCTGAGTTGGTAGCACTGCTCGGTGGTGTGGTTGCCGTCCAGATGCCACAGGCACTTCTCTTTCAGCAAGTCTTTGAAGCTGCCAGAGGTCTTCTTCGGGTTCTCCTTCGCAGGGCGCTAGATGGCCGCGACAGTGTTATCTGGCTTGCGCTTGCGGTTGGGACCTGAGTAGTTGTTGTTGTTGCGACCGCCTTGATTCCCGTTGTTGCTGCTACCACCGCCCGTGTTCTGTTTGCTCTTGCCACGAATGGCGTCGTACTTGGCGTTGGCTTTGTCTTCTTCATCCGCCCAGGACGTGATCATGTCCTTGAGATAGGGGATGGACTAGGGGTGGCGTTGACCGAAGTCCTCAAAGGTGCGACGGTGATAGAGACCGCCTTGGAAGAGGTCGATGACCTCCTTGTCGGTGACGTCGACTACGGTTGCACGCTTGTCGAAGAAGCGCCGCAGGTACTTGCGAAGGGTCTCGCCTTGTTCCTGCTTTACCATGGCCAGGTCCATGCGAGTACCCGAGCGGCCCATTGCGCCCGTGAAGTTGCTGGTGAACTGCTCCTTCAGCTGGTCTCACTTGTCAATCGAGTGCTTGTCCAGCGACTCGAGCCATGTGAGCGGTGCTTGGTCCAGGCAGAAGGGGAAGTAGAGGCACTTGGTGTCGTTGTTGCCGCCAGCGTTCTCGATGGAGAGGGCGTAGCATCTAAGCCACTGGATGGGGTCTTGCTTCGCGTCGTACTTGTGATTCCCAGAGGTTTGAACTTGTCCGGGAGGAGTATGTTGCGAAGCCGAGGAGAGAAGGCGGGGAAGCCGTCGTTGTCGCCTACGGTGGCGGACTTCTTCCGCCGCGGTTCTTCGATCTTCTGGCGGGTGTCGTAGCCGCATTGTGAGGCTCCGGAGGCGTGGCTGTTCGCGTGGCCTCGGCCGCCGCGATCGCCTCCACCACCGGCCCTCCTATTGGCCCCGTGGTTGGAGCTTCCGCCGTCGCTGCCTCCGCCGCCAGGATCGCGATGAGGGACGATCTCGCGATCGTTGCCAGCAACTGCAGCGCTGTTGCCAGCTTGAGAGGGTCCGCCGGCGTTTGCCCGAGTATGGTTGGGCTGGGCCGGCAGCTCGGATCGAGTATGGTTACGGCCGAGGTCAGCACTGCGACTTGTAGCTTCGTTGTCGCGGTTCCTGGCGGGGGGTGGCTGGGTGACCCTGTTGTCGACTCGCATGAAGTAAGCGTCTTCTGCAAGCTTGGTGATGACTTCTCCAGCACGTATCCCCTGAGCTTGGCGTGCGATCGCTGTGATCGACATGAGGCATTGCTCCGGGGTGGTGTGTACCCTGCTCTCGACTTGTTCGAGAGCTTCCGCGAGGTTACGGATGGGGAGGTTGTCTCGGAGACGCCGGCGTCGTTTGTTGCGCCTTCTGTTACGCTCACGTCGAGCGTCCCTGTTGGCGTCGGTCTCATCCGCGGGTGCTTCAGCAGACAGCTTGTCTGTGGAGATGTCTTCAAGGTAGCGGTCCTGTGCCCCTGAAGTTTTCCTGGCGTGTCGCCGGCAGCCATGAAGACTTGGCGATCGGGGTTGCCAAGACTGGAGTCAAAGCTTGCCACCTCAGTTGGAGAATACTCCTCAGTTCGAGTGAGTGGTGTTCCCTCCTGGAACAGAAGCGAGTCGAGGTAGGCGACCTAGCGTGAGTTCCCACCTATCAGGTCGGCGGGCTTGCGGTCTGGCCAGTAGACGAATCTACCGGCGGGTGTGGATGTTATAACCAGCCTAGAAGCCGGCCCTGATAAGGGTTGCCCAGTAGAGTTGTCCTCGGACTTGGGATCCTCAGGGTCCGACCCGAAGTCGAACTCGTACGGCGTTGACGGTTAATAGTTGTATCAAAGTTCGTTTGTGACTTGCAAGCGGACAAGTCTCCCGTCGTAGTCAAGGGACCCTTCTTCCCTCGAGTGGTGAACCCAAGGTATCGAATCCGTGGAACAATGTGCAACGCAAGGATTCAATCTAGTAAAGCAAGGTAAGCTATCTTATGAAGGTAAGTTGCATCTAATCTACTAACTCATAAAGAAAACGAATCTAATCTAATCTACTAAAAAGGTAGCAAGGGAAAGCAAAAGATAACCAATCTAGAGAATCTAGATCATGCTTATGTTGTAGCTCCAAACAAGATAGATGAAGATAGCAAAGCGAATCTCATTAAAAGCATCTTTAAATCGTGGCCTTCCCATCCGACTCCGAAAACATCCGCCTTTCGAGACCCCCGTTCTGTCACAACGTATCCCTATTCATGCGGGGAGCTTAGGGCGAGTTCGATAGAACAAGTTGAAATCACTTGGCCGGTCCGGTATGCACCTCTAGCCACCGCGGCTACAAGAGCACCCTATGTAATCTATCTTAAGTATAGATCGTAGAAGAAGCAAAACCAAGAAGAAATCAAAATCATCGAGAAGGCACTTAATCGCTAGAAATCGGATTCACTTACAAACTTCACCATGAATGATTACATGAACAAGATCACCACCGGGGCCCTCCCTCGATCTTGATCCTCGCTCCGAGCTCCGACGTGGTCTTCCATGCAAGGTTCCCACGTCGGCCGGGAAACCCTAGACAACTAGCACGACCCTCATCTTCAAGTTGGTGTCCCTCAAGCTTCTCTCGCTCCTCGGCGGTGGAATACGACTTCCGTTCTCCGTGGCTCTCGGTCGGGGGGCTATTTATAGCCCGAGAAGCAATTAGGTCAAAGGAGAGGCCGATTGGGCCCCCGAATTGGGCCGGGCCGGCCGGCTCCGGGCCGACCGGCTCGGGCCCAATTCGGCCCATCCCGCGGCTCCGCTTCGCCGGTGTTGCTTCCCACGTCTTCTAGATGTTCTCCCCTTTTGCATGTGGGCCCTTGACGTCGGTTTCTCTCCGAATTGGACTCAACTCCTTGTCTTGCAAGATTCGACGCACTTTTCGGTTCGGTCCTCGGAGTTTATCATCTTCTCGGGCTTGGTCCTTGGGCTCTTGGAGTCATGTTCACTTCATTGCTTGACTTGTATCGGGCTTCAAGGTCTTGTCATGAGGTGCTTAATGAACTTATCCCGGAAGTCTTGCTTTCAACGTTAAAACCACGCGTAAACACATAACTCCAAAACCGACATGCACAAGTGAACTTGTTATACCACGGGGGTTAGTACCAATGAATAAGATACAAAAGTCATGCCAACACCGAAGGTAGACTCATGGCTAGGTTGACGGATTTTCACCGTCAACATACGCGGAGTCCGAGTAGAAGCCGGAGAGGGGGTTGGAGTCTGAGGTGTGGCCGGGAGCGGTGTTGGAGTCCGAGTTGTACTCGGGTACGGGCTCCTTGCCGGCCCGGCGTGGAGGGGAAGCCTCCGTGCGGGCCTTGCTGAGGTTGCGGGGACCACGCGCGAAGCGCTCACGGGGGTGGGCTGTCCACGTGCGATGGCTGAGCAGCCGGCTCGCACATGGTGGCCCACGGGGATGTCGAGTTCGAGTTGGAGGCGGATCCAAGCTCGAAGTCGGCGTGTCGGTCGAAAAGCGAAATTTCGCCGAATTTGCCGGCGAGTTCGCCCGTGACTACTTCGGGAAGCGTCACGAGGCCGGTCTCCGGGTTGGGCGGCATGGTGAGGTGGCGTTGGAAAGATCCAGCACCATCGACAGTGCAGACCCAGGCGCCGAAGACGAAGGTGTCGCCACGGTTGAAGGCGACGGTTGGCTTGATGTAGACGGGAGCCGTCGAGTTCGCCATGTGATCTCGAGCGAGATCCCCTACCGGCGCGCGCCGGTGTCGGTGTTTTAGACCAGCAACCTACTAAGGGGAGTACCCGAAGTAGATGAATGTGGCCTCGCCGAGATCGGTAACTCGAAGGAAGAGACACGTGGCACACAATTTAGACAGGTTCGGGCCGCGAGGTGCGTAATACCCTATGTCCTGTATGTTGGGTAGCTCTGGATTGATTGGGTACGATTACAAGATGATGCAATCTTACGCCGTGAGATGATATGATCTAGAGAGGGGTCCCTGCCTCGCCTTATATAGTCCGGGAGGCACAGTTACAAGTCAGTTCAGGGAGAGAGTACTAGTCGAGTACGTCTAGGAGTCCTCTATACAGTGCGGGACATGTACAGCTTCCTAACCGAGTACTTCTCCTCTGTAGTCCTTGTGCTTCACGCCAACAGGTACCGTGGAGCGCAAGTCGGGTAGTCCCAGGGGCCCACCGAGTAGTCGGTCCTCGTACCCACCGAGGTAGTGGGCCCAGGGAGGTCCATACGGCAGTTTTATACCTTATCCATTGGTACTAACCCCCGTGGTATAACAAGTTCATGTGTGCATGTCGGTTTTGGAGTTTAGTGTTTATGCAGGATTTTAGCGTTGAATGCAAGACTTTAGGGATAAGTTCATCAAGCACCTTGTGACAAGACCTTGAGGCCCGTACAAGTCATGCAATGAAGCAAACTTGACTCCAAGAAGCCAGGGACTTAATCCGAGAAGATGACAAACTCCGAGGACCTAACCAGAAAAGTGTTGAATCTTGCAAGACAAGGAGTTATGTCCAAATCGGAGAGAAATTAACGACATGGACCTACATGTAGACTGGGGAAGCATCTAGAAGACACATGAACAGACATAGAGCAAAGGAGGCCACGGGCTGGGCCTGGATGGGCCCAGGCCGGCCGGCCCAGCCCTGTCCAGTGCTTGTTCGTCCCCTCCTTTGCCCAAGCCGTCATTCGGGCTATTTATAGCCTCGGGGTCGAGAGCCACACATCATCCAATTCGTCATCGGCCGTCGAGGAGCAGAGAAGAGAGGGACACCATCCCGGAGAGGAGAGGGTCAAGCTAGTTGACTAGGGTTTCCCTAGCCGACGTGGGAACCTTGCACGGAAGACCACGTCGGAGTTCCCGGAGCTAGAAGCAAGATCAAGGAAGGATCCCGGTGGTGATCTTGTGTATATATCATTGTCATAGTTGAATTATCAAGTTGAATCTATTCTTAGTGATCAAGTGTTTCCTCGAAGATTTCATTTTTCGATCAGTTTGCTTATTCTAAATCTATTCTCAAGATAGAATACATAGGGTGTTCTTGTAGCCGCGGTGGCTAGAGGTACACGTTGGATCTTCCGAAAGAATCTCGACTTGTCTTTTGACTCGCCCTAGACTCCCCGCATGAGTAGGGATATGTTGTGACAAAACGAGGGTTCCGAAAGGCGGATGTTTTCGGATTTGGACAGGAAACCACGGTTTAAAGAGGCTTCTTATAAGATTCGATTTGCTACTTCTTCTCTTGCTTGGAACTTCAACAAAGGCTTAACCCGATCTCTCTAGATCGGTTTATCTACCCAATCTTACTTTGTTATCTCCGCTCTTTAGTAGATTAGATTGGTTTCGTGTCTTTTACCTAGATGCATTAGGGTTTCTCTTTTACCGATGATTGAAGTTGCTTGGCTTTACTAGATCAACTTTTGCGTCACACATTTGTTCCACGGATTCGATACCTTGGGTTCACCACTCGAGGGAAGAAGGGTCCCCTGACTACGATGAGAGACTTGTCCGCTTGCAAGTCTAAACGAACTTTGATACAACTGTTAACCGTCAACAAGCCCCTTTTTCTGGTGTCGTTGCCGGGGAACAAGTGTTCAAGATTTGATTTTTTATTGCCTTTTTGTAATTTTCAGTTTCTTTTATTTTTTCTTTTTGCATCTACTAAACTTTGATCATCCTCAAAATACATCTAATCTAGTTTGTCTAACCCTAGTTTTCATAGATTTATTTTTACTTTCTAGTTTTTGCATATCTTGTTTATTGCTAACCCTAACAGGAGATGGACGGCTACCTCTCCAACAAACCTGATAATTTTGTGGATGATCCAGAAAAACTTTACAGGCTAAGGAGACATGAAGCACATCAAGCTAAAAAGCTAGATTTTGTAGATTCAGAGTCGGAAGACAAAGGATCGAATGAATCTCCGAAGAATTCACCACCTCAAAGTCCTCGGGAGAATCGATTTCCACCGACGGGTGACCAACCGCAAGAGCGCAAGATTGGGGAGCTATGCACCCCGGATATCATCGACCTACCAATCTTGAACCTTGAGGAGATCGGAAGACCATTCGAGATCAAGACCTCAACAATCCGCATGGTGCAACATTCACCCTTCACCGGTAAAAAGGATCCGAACCTTCACCTCCAAGCGTTCATTCAACTATGTCAGACTTTCAACATGGATGGGGTGACTCATGACCAAATGAGGGCAAGGCTTTTTCCGTTCTCACTACTCGGGAAGGCTTTGCAATGGTTCCACTCTCAACTGGTGGAGACGGTGCAAAATTGGAACACGTTGATGAAGGCTTTCATGAAGGAATACTACTCACTGGGTAAAACTCAAAGCTTGCGTAATAAGATTGCCACCTTTGTTCAATATCCTACGGAAACTATCTCGGAGGCATTCGAGCGCTTCAACGAGTACACTCGGGCGGTTCCACATCACAAGTTCCCGAAGGAAGACCTCGTGGAAAAGTTCTATCAAGGACTCACCATGGCGTCAAAGACGATCATCGATGCATCAGCGGGAGGATCTATCATTGAACTTACGCCGACGGAAGCTTTCACTCTATTCAAGAAGGTCGCGGATAATGACACATGGGCGTCATCCGGGCGTTCTACATCCGGTTCAACTCACGGGGAACGTCAAAGGAGTCTTGCAAGTGGAGAAGGAGAACATACTTGAAGGCAAGATCGACTCGCACATGAGGAGGTTGGAGAAGATGGAGATGGAAAAGAAAGAGGCTCAAGACTTGAAGGCCGCTGAAGCAAGATCCACATGCGAAGAATGTGGAGAGTATGGCCATGTCCGCAAAGATTGTCTGGAGGAAGCCAAAACGCTTGACTACATGAGTAAGGGAGAATTGCCGAACTTCCGCTACGGGCAAGGTAGACCTCAATTCAATGCAAGCTCATCCGTTCCGAATTCGGTTCCGCTTCGTATACAATTGAAGGAATTCATGGACGAGCAAGATAAGATCAACAAGGACATCGTCACCAAGTTCAAGACCATAGACAAGGTGTTGGAGAACATCAATAGCGAAGTGACGGAGGTCGGAAGTTCCAATCATCAAGTGCTCAACATGATGAAGATGCTCAAGACGCAAGTTGGACAACTTGCGGGGCGCCTCACTAATGATGAAGGGAAGCTTCCGGGACAACCTAAAAGTCCCGAATCGGCGAAGGCCATTCAAACACGTTCGGGGAAGGAGACCGAAGACCCGGAACGTTCCGCGGGAGTAAGGAAGCCTAAACCATCCGCCAAAGCGGAAGGAATTGCTAAAGAGAAGGTTACGGGGATCGTCACCGAAGAGCCCGAATTTGAGATGCCGGAAGAAGACACGAGGATACCGCAACTCAAGCCACGCTACTTCCGAGGTAAACTTGACAACCACTTTGAGAAGTTTGTGGAGGTTGTGCGTAGACTTAGCATCAACATGACATTACTAGATGCCCTACAAGTACCTACATATTCTCGTTACTTTAAAGACATACTTGCAAATAAATATGAGATACCAACACTCGGGGTAGTTCATGTTAAGATGTCCGAGGAGTGTAGTGCCGCTATTACTAATGGGCTAGAGAAGCAAAAGGACCCCGGGTGCCCTACAATTCCTTGTTCCGTTGGTTCTTTCAACTTCGAGAAGGCGTTATGCGACCTTGGAGCAAGTGTGAGCGTCATGCCAAGGGATGTGTTCGAGAAGCTACGCCTACCAATGGAGCCTACGGGTATATGTTTGGAGTTGGGAGATAACTCCATTCGCTATCCCTTGGGTATTGCCGAAGATGTACCCGTGAAGGTCGGACACCACTTCATCCCCGTCGACTTCGTGGTGCTCGAGATGGGAGAGAGGGATAAGCCGCCGCTCATCCTTGGGAGGCCTTTCCTCAAGACCGTGGGAGCTACTATTGATGTTGGCAAGGGGGAGATCATGTTCGATATCAACGGAGAAAGGAGTTCCTTCAAGTTTCGACCACGACTCGAGGCATGCAACATGATTGGAGTAAAGGAAGAACCAAAGAAGAAGGGGGCTGAAAAAGAAGGAGCCGAAAAAATGAACGTAAAGAAAATCAAAGAAGGTGTTGCAGCCGTCAAGACAAAGGAAGAAAAGTCTCCTGTGAAGACCAAAAAAATGACTAAGCCGGAAGACAAGCCCGTGCCCAAGATGGTGCGGAAGTGGGTACCCAAGATTGCAATGCCCGCATAGAGCATTGATCCGAAGTAATCAAGTGAAGAAGTCTAGCTATGGACTATAAACGAAGCGCTAGGCGGGAGGTAACCCGTTTCGTCAAGTCAAGAATAAGCTACCGGGAGGACAACCCGATTCCAGGTTTTTTGAGTCTTTTTAATAATTTAGTTTTGAGTTTTATTACGCAAAGACATTAGACTTAGAAGTGGTTGAACAATATTAGAGACATAATTCTTGGTTGAATATTTTGCTTTATCATAAACCCTTTGCATGAACCCTCCTATGTGTTTGTTTGTTTCTTTTCGAGAAACCACAACCAAATAATTTCAGAACCTAACTCAACCTTTCACCCTTATTATGGTGTTGTGGTTGACTTATTTTTCATGCTAAAAACACACGAGTAGAGCCACGACTTATACCTAGGTGTTAATTAAATTTCAGCACGTGGTAGGACTCGCGTGAACCTAGAAACCTAGCTTTTGGTTGGTTTAAAAATCTATATCCTCGGTTTCTCTAAGATTAGAATTTTTCTAAGCCTCATTTAATTTTGTTTTATTCAAAATCTCTCTCATTTAGCCAAAATTAGAACCTAAACCTATGCCCCCATGATCAAGCCGGGAAAAGTTTGCTCTCAACCGATGAAGGCAAACTATACCGGTGAGACCGATATCAACGTAGTCGGAAAATATTTTCGACTTACATTTGTTTTTAATGGTTTAAAAACTTCTCTAAATTTATGCTTGGGCTCTTGCATGGCTCTGAAAATACTTTTAATTTTCGAATTATAGGAGTGCTTAACCTTAAACATACCTAAATGGAGGCAATCTAGTTTGAATTAATCATGCATGCACCATTGGATACTCTTTCATCAACTTTCACCAAGTCCACATGCAAAGGGCAAGCATGGTGGGCAGCAAGCATAAACTTTGCAGGAATTTCATGGTGGCATGTGAAGCAAGTGGAGCAAGGGAGCATGGACATGACTCAAAGGATGAAGCATCAAGTGGAAGGACCAATAATGCAAGAAAAGGAGTGGACGAGAGCGTTTGGGCGGTGCAACTCGTGGAGCACGCGGGCAGGAAAGTTGTAGTGGCGAAATGATCGTGCCGGAAGAAAGTCGAGGCGGGGAGGAGCACCAGGCCACCCAGGCCGGTCGGCCCAGGCCGGCCGGCCTCCCCTACTTAAGGAGCCCCCCGGCTCCCGTTTTCTGCAGGCAAGATTCCCTCTCCTTCCTCAGTTTGTGTGCCCAGAACCTCCGTAGACATAGCCAACCTTCCCAAGCTTGATAGCTCAAAAAAATCCACAACCTTAATCCACTCAAAGTCCACATCCCGAAGTAAGTTCTTAAGTGCCTAGTTACCGGTTGCAACCCGGAGTTTTAGCGGAGAGAAGAGTGCAGCAACCATGTGGAAGAAAACCACAAGTCTCTTCTCCAAGAAGAAGGGTCCATCGTCATCCAAGCCGTCGTCGACGACGTCTTCGAGGAGGCACTCGGTTTCCGAGTCTCCTCGGAGCATGGAGACGGATACGGCACCACCAAGGAGGAATGATGCTCTCCTCCTTGGTGGCATGAGGGAAACATGGAGCACGTCCATGAGGTTTACCGAACCTCAAGGGCACACGGAGGAGCCGCCCGTGCCACCACGACGATCGACCCATTCGACCGCGCCACCTCCATACACTCCGATATATTCCTCATATGGCTTCATCATATTGTCGGAGGAGGAGGAGAAGAAACTCTCTCGTCTTGAGAAGAGGCTTGTGCCCAACGTCGACTTCGACGACCAAGCACTCAACTACTTGGGTTTCGGCACCGACATATATTACATGTTGGGGCACCTTGGATGGGTGCAATTCTCCAACGGAGTGCCGACGGACGCCCACAAGGAGTTCGCCTTGGAAATCTTGATGACCATTGCACCTATCCTTGATGATGGGGTGCAAAGTTTATCATTTAGTTTGGAGGGAGTCCAACAAGTGGTTCCCTACAAGCATGTTAGGGAGCTACTTGGGTTCCATAAGGGAGCTCCGGAGAAAGTTGACGTGCCACCCGGCATGTTAGATGGATTTTGGAATTTGATCTCCGGAGAAGCCCACCAACAACGCAATTGCATCCGCAACCCTATTATCCGAGTATTCCACTCTTGGATGTGCAAGAGGGTATTGGGGAGGATGAGGGAGACGAAGGTGACCGACACGGAGTTGAATTGGCTCTACTCGGCTTTAATTGCCAAGCAGCCAATAGACCCCTCATGCCTTATGATCAACCGTTGGTGTTGCGAGGCAACATCGGGAGCGGGAGATATTGGTTCGGGGTGCTACCTCTCTATGTTGGCCATCTCCCTACGGTCGGGGATCACAAGAAACCCCGAACATCTTTTGCGTGGGACCTCTCTCGACATTGAGTATTTGCGACAAGGCAAATATATTAGTGGAGATGAGAGAGGAGGTTTTCGTTTGGCCACGGTGAACCTACCCCTTCCGGATGCAAGGCTTAGGCTTTTCATCCAAGGGAGGGAAGATTGGTTGTAAGAGGGACTCCTTGTCCCGGTAAGGAAAAATAAAAGAGGAAGAATCGTAGAGGAGGGATCCACCTCCGCTCAAGCGGGTAGTGCACAACCCAATGTTGTGCCACCTTTCGGCGGGATTCCTCTTCCGCCAAGTTATTACGGAGGGCCACAAGAGCAAGCATGGGGGGGGTGGTGCACCGGTACCCCCACCAAATTATGTGGTGCCCAACGTAAACTTCGCAGAGCCCTACGCACAATATCCCCAACCACAACAAAGCGTGGCCATAATTGGAGGGTATGTTGCGAGAAACGCGCAAAATGTCGCAGCCATCCAAGCCAACGCGGCTCAACTTGGTGAGGGCAATGCAAATATTGCCTATGAGCTTGGACGCCTTCACCTAGTGGAGCTAGATCAATTCGTTGGAGGGGATGTCCAACCTTACTACGAGCAAGGGTACTACTATCAAGATTATCAACACCAACCACCGGCGGAGGACTAGGAAGATTAAGGAACTTTAGTTTTCTTTTCTTTCCCTTTCTCTGTAATTTTCAGCTTTTGTTTGTGTGTGTTTGTGTAATATTTTCTGTTTTTATTTAAATTTCAGCAAGTGTGATTGTTTATTTTCAGTTTGTATTTCAGCTTGATTTCATCATTAATAAAGACACCACCTTGTTTATATCATTGGAAAAGTTACAAAAATTTGTGCCATGATGATATATGATTATAATTGCCGCTTTGTTTATCTTTGTAATTGATTTATGCATGTTAAAGCTAGTGCTCTCTTAAAATACGAATCTGAATTTATCTAAATGCTAGCTTAATCTTTAGCGGAGGTTATGATTAAAATAAAGACCCATATTGTTTTATGTGCTCGCAAGTTATGAATAGATTAAAGATGGTTTTTATGCTCAAAAATATCGCTAATCTTGTCATAAATATCACTTGTGTGTTTCTCAACCTATCCAGAGCATAATATATATTTGAGTGCATAAACCTTAGTGTACAAGATTTATTTTTGAGTGAGTTATTGTAGGCCATGATTTCTCTGGCCCGAGACTAAGAAGCTGGTCATTCCATTTTTGCGTATCTATCTTTTTGCTAGCCTTTTATCCGTGCATTGTGTATCCCCACATTGGAGATCTCACAAACCTCACCAGATATCCACCCTTAAACCAAATATCATCTTTTGTGATTACCTCCTTGACCTCAACCTATCATTGAGAATGGATCATCAATTCAAGGAAGATCGCAAGACGGTGCCAACATTGAAGAATTCAAGTACCTCTCCAAGAAAAAATATTTCCGGTACCTACCTTCTTTATCGCCTCTTTGCTCGAGGACGAGCAACGTCTAAGCATGGGGGAGGAGGTAGGTACGATGCAATTTTTAGAGTTCAAAAGGGGAGCAAATAAAAAAATTTATGAGAAAGAAAGATAAAAATGAATGAGAAAAAGAAAGAAAGAAAGACAAAAGGAGAAAAAGAGAAAAAGAAGAAAAAATATGAGTATGTGTAAAAGTAAAAATAAAGTGAACTCCCCGGTTCTCTAAAGTGCATTCAAGGCTTCAAGATTAAAAGATCCATACTCAATTTTCCAACCATGTGCAATCTGATAACGAGGACTTCCTTTGTGCCTCGGGATCACTCTTTGTCATTTGCACATGTCCACTCATCTCAAGTTTGTGTATTTTTCTCTTTCCCCTCCTTGATATAACATTATTTTCCGATGACCTTTTTGATGAGTCTCGGTAAGACCATGAGAAGCTTGTCTTGTTTTGACAACATCTCATTTATAAAACCTTGGTAGGACTAAACTTTCCCAAAGCTCCATATAAAGCCTACCACATATATGTTAAGAGAGGGAAAGGAGTAGAATGTATAGGCTTGAGAGAGAAAGTGAGATGAGAGTTCATGAGCAATATACAAGAAGATTTAAATTTGTGAACTTGGTTTAGTTTTTCTTCATCTCGTTCTTTATTTCGAAAATTCTGAGATCTACTTAAACTTTGGGAGCATGTTAATACTTGTGGGATAGGCTTAATTAAGAATCTACCCTCCGTAGAGATGAAGGCTAGTACATTATGGAACTTTAACGATTAAAATTTTCAGAGCATTATGTTTTCTCATGTATGATCAAGTGCAAGATTTAAACATTGATGGGCAATGATGATATCCATCGAAGGCTTACTCGAGGACGAGCAAGGTTTAAGCATGGGGGAGATGTTGACGGTGAAAATCCGTCAACCTAGCCATGAGTTTACCTTCGGTGTTGGCATAAGTTTTATACCTTATCCATTGGTACTAACTCCCGTGGTATAACAAGTTCACGTGTGCATGTCGGTTTTGGAGTTTAGTGTTTATGCAGGATTTTGGCGTTGAATGCAAGACTTTAGGGATAAGTTCATCAAGCACCTTGTGACAAGACCTTGAGGCCTGTACAAGTCATGCAATGAAGCAAACTTGACTCCAAGAAGCCAGGGACTTGATCCGAGAAGATGACAAACTCCGAGGACCCAACCAGAAAAGTGCTGAATCTTGCAAGACAAGGAGTTATGTCCAAATCGGAGAGAAACTGACGACATGGACCTACATGCAGAAGGGGGAAGCATCTAGAAGACACAGGAACCGACATAGAGCAAAGGAGGCCACGGGGCCGGGCTCGGATGGGCCCGGGCCGGCCGGCCCGGCCGTGCCCGTCTAGTGCCCGTTCGTCCCCTCCTTTGCTCTAGCCACCATTCGGGCTATTTATAGCCCGGGGTCGAGAGCCACGCATCATCCAATTCGTCATCGGCCGGAGGAGCGAGAGAAGAGAGGGACACCATCCTGGAGAGGAGAGGGTCGAGCTAGTTGACTAGGGTTTCCCTAGCCGACGTGGGAACCTTGCACGGAAGACCACGTCGGAGTTCCCGGAGCTAGAAGCAAGATCAAGGAAGGATCCCGGTGGTGATCTTGTGTATGTATCATTGTCATAGTTGAATTATCAAGTTGAATCTATTCTTAGCGATCAAGTGTTTCCTCGAAGATTTCGTTTTTCGATCGGTTTGCTTATTCTAAATCTATTCTCGAGACAGATTACATAGGGTGTTCTTGTAGCCGCGGTGGCTAGAGGTACACACCGGATCTTCCGAAAGAATCTCGACTTGTCTTTTGACTCGCCCTAGACTCCCCGCATGAGTAGGGATACGTTGTGACGGAACGGGGGTTCCGAAAGGCGGATGTTTTCGGATTTGGACGGGAAACCACGGTTTAAAGAGGCTTCTTATAAGATTCGATTTGCTACTTCTTCTCTTGCTTGGATCATCCTCAAAATTTTCGGTTTTCTTTTAGTTTGTCTAACCCTAGTTTTCATAGATTTATTTTTACTAACCGTCAACACTTTTTTTGTAATTTTCAGTTTTCTTTTAGTTTTTCTTTTTGCATCTACTAAACTTTGATCATCCTCAAAATAAATCTAATCTAGTTTGTCTAACCCTAGTTTTCATAGATTTATTTTTACTTTCTAGTTCTTGCATATTTTGTTTATCGCTAACCCTAACAGGAGATGGACGGCTACCTCTCCAACAAACCCGATAATTTTGTGGATGATCCAGAAAAACTTTACAGGCTAAGGAGACGCGAAGCACATCAAGCTAAAAAGCTGGATTTTGTAGATTCGAAGTCGGAAGACGAAGGATCGAAGGAATCTCCGAAGAATTCACCACCTCAAAGTCCTCGGGAGAATCGACTTCCACCGATGGGTGACCAACTGCAAGAGCGCAAGATCGGGGAGCTATGCACCCCGGATATCATCGACCTACCAATATTGAATCTTGAGGAGATCGGAAGACCGTTCGAGATCAAGATCTCAACAATCCGCATGGTGCAACATTCACCCTTCATCGGTAAAGAGGATCCGAACCTTCACCTCCAAGCGTTCATTCAACTATGTCAAACTTTCAACATGGATGGGGTGACTCAAGATCAAATGAGGGCAAGGCTTTTTCCGTTCTCGCTACTCGGGAAGGCCTTGCAATGGTTCCACTCTCAACCGGCGGAGACAGTGCAAAATTGGAACACGTTGATGAAGGCTTTCATGAAGGAATACTACTCGCCGGGTAAAACTCAAAGCTTGCGTAATAAGATTGCCACCTTTGTTCAATATCCTCCGGAAACTATCTCGGAGGCATTCGAGCACTTCAATGAGTACACACGGGCGGTTCCACATCACAAGTTCCCGAAGGAAGACCTCGTGCAAAAGTTCTATCAAGGACTCACCATGGCGTCAAGGATGATCATCAATGCATCGGCGGGAGGATCTATCATCGAGCTTACACCGACGGAAGCTTTCACTCTATTCAAGAAGGTCGCAGATAATGACACATGGGCGTCATCCGGACGCCTACATCTGGTTCAACCCACGGGAAACGTCAAATGAGTCTTGCAAGTGGAGAAGGAGAACATACTTGAAGGCAAGATTGATTCACTCATGAGGAGGTTGGAGAAGATGGAGATAGAAAAGAAAGAGGCTCAAGACTTGAAGGCCGCCGAAGAAAGATCCACATGCGAAGAATGCGGAGAGTATGGCCATGTCCACAAAGATTGTCCGGAGGAAGCCAAAGTGCTCGACTACATGAGGAAGGGAGAATTGTCGAACTTCCGCTACGGGCAAGGTAGACCTCATTTCAATGCAAGATCATCCATTCCGAATTCAGTTCCGCTTCGTATACAATTGAAAGAATTCATGGACGAGCAAGCTAAGATTAACAAGGACACCGTCACCAAGTTCAAGACCATAGACAAGGTGTTGGAGAACATCGATAGCAAAGTGACGGAGGTCGGGAGCTCCAACCATCAAGTGCTCAACATGATGAAGATGCTCGAGACGCAAGTGGGACAACTTGCTGGGCGCCTCACTAATGATGAAGGGAAGCTTTCGAGACAACCAAAAGGTCCCGAATTGGCGAAGGCCATTCAAACGCGTTCGGGAAAGGAGACCGAAGATCCGGAACATCCCGCGGGAGCAAGGAAGCTTAAACCATCCGCTGAGGCGGAGGAAGTTGCTAAGGAGAAGGTTACGGGGATCGTCACCGAAGAGCCCGAATTTGAGATGCGGGAAGAAGACACGAGGATACCACAACTCAAGCCACGCTACTTCTGAGGTAAACTTGACAACCACTTTGAGAAGTTTGTGGAGGTTGTGCGTAGACATAGCATCAACATGCCATTATTAGATGCCCTACAAGTACCTACATATTCTCGTTACTTTAAAGACATACTTGCAAATAAATACGAGATAGCAACACTCGGGGTAGATCATGTCAAGATGTCTGAGGAGTGTAGTGTCGCTATTGCTAATAGGCTAGAGAAGCAAAAGGACCTCGGATGCCCTACAATTCCATGTTCCGTTGGTTCATTCAATTTCGAGAAGGCATTGTGCGACCTTGGAGCAAGTGTGAGCGTCATGCCAAGAGATGTGTTCGAGAAGCTACGCCTACCGTTGGAGCCTACGGGTATGTGTTTGGAGTTGGGAGATAACTCCATTCACTATCCCTTGGGCATTGCCGAAGATGTACCCGTGAAGGTCGGACACCATTTCATCCCCGTCGACTTCATGGTGCTCGAGATGGGAGAGAGGGAGCAGCCGCCGCTCATCCTTGGGAGGCCTTTCCTCAAGACCGTGGAAGCTACTATTGATGTTGGCAAGGGGGAGATCATGTTCGATATTAATGGAGAAAGGAGTGCTTTCAAGTTCCGATCACCACTCGAGGCATGCAATATGATTGAAGTTAAAGATGCTCCACCTCATCGTCGCGTTGTTAAGGAAGAACCAAGGAGGAATGAAGGGCTGAAAAAGAAGAAAGAGCCGAAGAAGAAGGACGTAAAGAAAATCAAGGAAGATGTTGCATTCGTAAAGACAAAGGAAGAAAAGTCGCCTGTGAAGACCAAAAAAATGACTAAGATAGAAAATAAGCCCGCGCCCAAGATGGTGCGGAAGTGGGTACCCAAGATTGCAACACCCGCAAAGAGCGTTGATCCGAAGTAATCAAGTGAAAAAGTCTAGCTATGGACTATAAACGAAGCGCTAGGCGGGAGGCAACCCGTTTCGTCGAGTCAAGAATAAGCTACCAGGAGGACAACCCGATTCCAGGCTTTTCGAGTCTTTTTAATTCAGTTTTGAATTTTATTACACAAAGACATTAGACTTAGAAGTGGTTGAACAATATTAGAGAGATAACTCTTGGTTGATTATTTTGCTTGATCATAAACCCTTTATATGAACCCTACTATGTGAGTATTTGTTTCTTTTGGAGAAACCACAACCAAATAAATTCAGAACCTAACTCAACCATTCATCCTCATTATGCTGTTGTGGTTGACTTGATTTTCATGCTAAAAACACACAAGTAGAGCCACGACTTATACCTAGGTGTTAATTAAATTTCAGAACGTGGTAGGACTTGTGTGAACATAGAAACTAAACTTTTGGTTGGTTTAAAAAAATCTATATCCTTGGTTTCTCTAAGATTAGAATTTTTCTAACCCTCATTTAATTTTATTTTATTCAAAATCTCTCTCATTTGGCCAAAATTAGAACCTAAACCTATGCCCCCATGATCAAGCCGGGAAAAGTTTGCTCTCAACCAATGAAGCCAAACTATACCGGTGAGATCGATATCAACGTAGTCAGAAAATATTTTCGACTTACATTTGTTTTCAATGGTTTAAAAACTTCTCTAAATTTATGTTTGAGCTCTTCCATAGCTCTGAAAATATTTTTAATTTTCGAAATTAGAGGAGTGCTTAGCCTTAAACATACTTAGAGGGAGGCAATCAAGTTTAAATTAATCATGCATGCACCATTGGATGCCCTTTCATCAACTTTCATCAAGGCCACATGCAAAGGACAAGCATGGGTGGGAAGCAAGCATAACTTTGCAGGAAATTCATGGTGACATGTGAAGCAAGTGGAGCAAGGGAGCATGGACATAACTCAAAGCATGAAGCATCAAGTGGAAGGACCAATAATGCAAGAAAAGGAGTGGACGAGAGCATTTGGGTGGTGCAACTCGTGGAGCACGCGGGCAAGAAAGTCACGAAGGAGAAATGATCGTGCTGGAGGAAAACAGAGCCCTGGGGAGGCACACGGCCACCGAGGCCGGTCGGCCCAGGCCGGCTGGCCTCCCCTACAAAAGGAGCCCCCTGGCTCCCGTCTTCTGCGGGCAAGCATCCCTCTCCTTCCTCAGTTTGTGTGCTCAAGTTTTCGTGCCCCCAGAACCACCATAGACATAGCCAACCTTCTCAAGCTTGATAGCTCAAACAATACACACCCTTAATCCACTCGAAGTCCACATTCCGAAGTAAGTTTTTAAGTGCCTAGCTACCGGTTGCAACCCGGAATTTTAGTGGAGAGAAGAGTGTTGCAATCATGTGGAAGAAAACCACAAGTCTCTTCACCAAGAAGAAGGGGTCATCGTCATCCAAGCCGTCTTCGACGACGTGTTCGAGGAGGAACTCGGTTTCCGAGTCTCCTCGGAGCATGGAGGACGACACGGCACCACCAAGGAGGAACGACGCTCTCCTCCTCGGTGGCATGAGGGCAACAAGGAGCACGTCCATGAGGTTTACCGAACCTCAAGGGCGTACGGAGGAGCCGCCCGTTCCACCTCGACGATCGACCCGTTCATCCGCGCCACCTCCATACACTCCGCAGTATTCCACATATGCTTCATCATATTGTCGGAGGAGGAGGAGAAGAAACTCTCTCATCTTGAGAAGAGGCTTGTGGCCAACATCGACTTCGACGATCAAGCACTCAACTACTTGGGTTTCGGCACAGACATATATTATATGTTGGGGCACCTTGGATGGGTGCAATTCTCCAACGGGGTGTCGGCAAACACCCACAAGGAGTTTGCCTTGGAAATCTTGATGACTATGGCGCCTGTCCTTGATGAGGGGGTGCAAAGTTTATCATTCCGCTTGGAGGGAATCCAACAAGTGGTTCCCTACGAGTATGTTAGGGAGCTAATTGGGTTCCAAAAGGGAGCTTCGGAGAAAGTTGATGTGCCGAATGGCATGTTAGATGGATTTTGGAATTTAATCTCCGGAAAAGCCCACCAACAATGCAATTGCATCCGTAACCCCATTATCCAAGTATTCCACTCGTAGATGAGCAAGAGGATATTGGGGAGGATGAGGGAGACGAAGGTGACCGACACGGAGTTGAATTGGCTCTACTCAGCTTTAATTGCCAAGCAGCCAATAGACCCCTCATACCTTATGATCAACCGATGGTGTTGCGAGGCAACATCGGGGTCGGGAGACATTGGTTCGGGGTGCTACCTCTCTATGTTGGCCATCTCCCTAAGGCCTGTGATCACAAGAAACCCTGAACATCTTTTACGTGGGACCTCTCTCGGCCTTGAGTATTTGAAACAAGGTAAATATATTAGTGGAGATGAGAGAGGAGGCTTTCATGTGGCCAAGGTGAACCTACCCCTTCCGGACGCAAAGCTTAGGCTTTTCATTCAAGGGAGGGAAGATTGGTTGGAAGAGGGACTCCTTGTCCCGGTGAAGAAGAATAAAAGAGGAAGAATCGTAGAGGAGGGATCCTCCTCTGCACAAGCGGGTGGTGCACAACCCAACTATGTACCACCATTTGGCGGGATTCCTCCTCCGCCAAGTTATTACGGAGGGCTACAAACGCAAGCATGAGGGGTGGTGCACCGGTACCCCCAACAAATTATGTGGCGCCCAACGTAACCTTCGCGGAGCCCTACGCACAATATCCCCAACCACAACAAAGCATGACCAAAATTGGAGGGTATGTTGCGAGAAATATGCAAAACGTCACAGCCATCCAATCCAACACGGCTCAACTTGGTGAGGGCAATGCAAATATTGCTTATGAGCTTGGGCGCCTTCACCTAGTGCAGCCGGATCAATTCGTTGGAGGGGATGTCCAACCCTACTACGATCAAGGGTACAACTACCAAGATTATCAACACCAACCACCGGCGGAGGATTAGGAAGAAGGAGAAACTTTAGTTTTCTTTTCTTTTCCCTTTTTCTGTAATTTTCAGCTTGTGTTTGCTTGTGTTTGAGTAATATTTTCAATTTTCATTTAAATTTCAGCAAGTGTGTTAGTTTATTTTCAGCATGTATTTCAGCTTGTTTTCATCATTAATAAATACAGCACCTTGTTTTCACCATTGTAAAAGTTACAAAATTTGTGCCATGATGATATATGATTATAATTGCCGCTTTGTTTATCTTTGTAATTGAATTATGCATGTTAAAGCTAGTGCTCTCTTAAAATATGAATCTAAATTTATCTAAATGCTAACTTAATCTTTAGCGGAGGTTATGATTAAAATAAAGACCCATAGTGTTTTATGTGCTCTCAAGTTATGAATAGATTGAAGATGGTTTTTATGCCCAAAAATATCGCTAACCTTGTCATGAATATCACTTGTGTGTTGCTCAACCTATCCAGAGCCTTATATATATTTGAGTGCATAAACCTTAGTGTACAAGATTTATTTTTGAGTGAGTTATTGCGGGCCATGATTTCTCTGGCCCGAGACTAAGAAGGTGGTCATTCCGTTTTTGCATATCTATCTTTTTGCTAGCCTTTTATCCGTGCATTGTGTATCCCCACATCGGAGATCTCACAAACCTCGCCGGATATCCACCCTTAAAACCAAATATCATCTTTCGTGATTATCTCCTTGACCACAACCTATCGTTGAGAATGGATCATCAATTCAAGGAAGATCGCAAGACGGTGCCAACATTGAAGAATTCAAGTACCTCTCCAAGAAAAAATATTTCCGGTACCTACCTTCTTTATCGCCTCTTTGCTCGAGGACGAGCAACGTCTAAGCATGGGGGATGAGGTAGGTACAATGCAATTTTAGATTTCAAAGGGAGCAAATAAAAATTTTTATGACAAAGAAAAAGAAAAAAATGAGAAAAAGAAAGAAAGAAAGAAAGAAAGAGATATATGAGAAAAAGAGAAAAAAATATGAGTATGTGTAAAAATAAAAATAAAGTGAACTCCCCGGTTCTCTAAAGTGCATTAGGAATTTCAAGGCTTCAAGATTAAAAGATCCATACTCATTTTCCAACCATGTGCAATCCGATAACGAGGACTTCCTTTGTGCCTCGGGATCACTCTTTGCCATTTGCACATGTCCACCTATCTCAAGTGTGTGTATTTTTCTCTTTCCCCTCCTTGATATAACATCATTTTCCAATGTCCTTTTTGACGAGTCTCGGTAAGACTATGAGAAGTTTGTCTTGTTTTGACAACATCTCATTTATAATATCTTGGTAGGACTAAACTTTCCCAAAGCTCCATATAAAGCCTACCACACATATATGTTATGAGAGGGAAAGGAGTAGAATATATAGGCTTGAGAGACAATATGAGATGAGAGTTCATGAGCAATATGCAAGATGATTTAAATTTGTGAACTTGGTTTAGCTCTTTTTCATCTAGTTCTTGAATTTCAAAAATTCTGAGATCTATTTAAATTTTGGGAGCATGTTAAATACTTATGGGATAAGCTTAATTAAGAATCTACCCTCCGTAGGGACGAAGGCTAGTACATTATGGAACTTTAACGAATTAAAATTTCGAGAGCATTATGTTTTCTCATGTATGATCAAGTGCAAGGTTTAACATTGATGGGCAACGATGATATATCGAAGGCTTACTTGAGGACGAGCAAGGTTTAAGCATGGGGGAGATGTTGACGGTGAAAATCCGTCAACCTAGCCATGAGTTTACCTTTGGTGTTGGCATAAGTTTTATACCTTATCCATTGGTACTAACCCCCGTGGTATAACAAGTTCACTTGTGCATGTCGGTTTTGGAGTTTAGTGTTTATGCAGGGTTTTAGTGTTGAAAGCAAGACTTTCGGGATAAGTTCATCAAGCACCTTGTGACAAGACCTTGAAGCCCCGTACAAGTCATGCAATGAAGCAAACTTGACTCCAAGAAGCCAGGGCTCAACCCGAGAAGATGACAAACTCCGAGGACCTAACCAGAAAAGTGCCGAATCTTGTGGGATAAGGAACTACGTCCAACTCGGAGAGAAACTGACGACAAGGGCCTACATGCAGAAGGGGGAAGCATCTAGAAGACTCAGGAACCGACACCACGAGAAGGAGGCCTGAAACTGGGGCTGAATGGGCCCAGGCCGGCCGGCCCAGCCCTGTCCAGGGCCCAATTCCCCCCTCCTTTGACCTAGTCGCCATTCGGGCTATTTATAGCCCCGGGGTCGAGAGCCACACATCAATCAACTCGTCATCCGCCGCCGAGGAGCAGAGAAGAGAGGGACACCATCCCGGAGAGGGTCGAGCTAGTTGACTAGGGTCTCCCTAGCCAACGTGGGAACCTTGCAAGGAAGACCACGTCGGAGTTCCCGGAGCTAGAAGCAAGATCAAGGTAGGATCCCGGTGGTGATCTTGTTTATGTATCATTGTATTAGTTGAATTATCAAGTGAATCTATTTCTAGCAATCAAGCGTTTCTTCGATGATTTCGTTTTTCGATCGGCTTTGCTTATTTTAGATCTATTCTCGAGATAGATCACATAGGGTGTTCTTGTAGCCGCGGTGGCTAGAGGTACACGCCGGATCTTCTGAAAGAACTCGACTTGTCCTTGGACTCGCCCTAGACTACCCGCATGAATAGGAATACGTTGTGACAGAACGGGGGTTCCGAAAGACGGGCGTTTTCGGAGTTGGAAAGGAAACCATGATTTAAAGAGGCTTCTAATAAGATTCGATTTGCTACTTTTTCTCTTGCTTGGAACTTCAACAAAAGGCTTAACCCGATCTCTCTAGATCGGTTTATCTACCCTACCTATCTTTGTTATCTCCGGTCTTTAGTAGATTAGATTAGTTTTGTGTTCTTTATCTAGATGCATTAGGGTTTCTCTTTATCGAAGATTGAAGTTACTTGGCTTTACTAGATCATCTTTTGCATCACACATTTGTTCCACGGATTCGATACCTTGGGTTCACCACTCGAGGGAAGAAGGGTCCCTTGACTACGACGGGAGACTTATCTGCTTCCAAGTCTAAATGAACTTTGATACAACTATTATCCGTCAACACACGCTAAGTACGACTCGACCTGAGCCTCCGGCGAATTCAGGTGGGGCGCGAGCAGCCAAGCGGAAAAGACACGCGAGCCGGAGATAGCCTACGCCTCCGAGAGGATACGGCCCTTCTCCCTCGCCTCCGGACAGCAGGCTACTCGTGGAATCGAACCTCCCTAGCCCAAATTTGTCTAGGCAAAGGAAAAAGAGCGACAGAACAACGTGACAAGTGAAATAAAAGGCATTACTTCAATTTACAAACATTCGAATGTTTCAAGCAAGTAACTATTTATTACATGGCCACATGGCCCGAACTCTAATACTTAAACGACAAGGGCATGGACGCCCAACTACTTTTCAGGCTTGGGGGCCACCCGCCACGGGAGCGTCGGGGAACAAGAAGTCGGTGAAGTCCTCAGCGAGCATATCGGCGGCGGTGGCGGCGAGCGCATCTGCACGGTCCATCGCCACCTGGTCCTCGACACCGACCGGGACGATGTAGCCCGAGGACACAGCCTCGAAGTCAACCTGGTAGTGGGACGCCACCACGCCAAGGGCCTTCTTGACGCCCAGGTGAAGGGCGCGGCGCATGCGCTGGGAGACGTGCCCGCCGAGGGCGCGTAGGCGACTCGCCAGCGAGCTCCCGGCCTGCGCCTCGCCTTCCTCAACCTCCTGGCAGACCTCGAGGATGGCAGCCCGCAACTCCTCCAACTCCTGTTGCGAGGAGTTGTAGGCCGTCTGCACAGCCTCAGCCTAGGTGGTCGTATTCCCCAGGGCGGTCCGCAGGCTTGAAAAAACAACGACAAAGAAACAAAATCGGGAGTGGATCCCGAGCAAGCCAAATCGACGAACAAAAAGGGGCGGAAACACAACTCTTCGACCTGCTTCCTCTCCGAGTCGAGGGCCTTGCGTGCTTCCTCAGCATCTCGCCGCAGGTCATGGACCGTGGCCTCTTGCTCCTCGAGGGACTGGCGCAAGTCCTCGTGCGAGATGCTGAGTTGGACCAGCTCCCCATTAAGCCGCGAGACATCATCGTCCCGCTGCTTAAGGGTTGTCTGCGCCCCCTCGAGCACGGTGCGCTCTCGTTGGAGCCGATCCTGCGCCTCTTCCCACACTAGGTGTTCCTGCTCGAGGGCAGCCTGGGCCTCGACGAGGGCAGCCCGCTCCTGCTGGAGTTGGTCCTCTGCCTGCTGGCGTGCGGCCCGCTCCTGCCGGAGCTGCTCCTCCGCCGACGCGAGAGACGCGGCCTGCTCGATCACGCTCGTCCTCAGCTCCTCTGCCTCCTTGGCCTTCTCCTCGACCTAGCGTTGCCAAGCACGTGCTTCCTCGAGGGTCGCGCGGTCTTGTTGAAGCTGGGCACAAACTGAGGCCACCTCAGTCTCCCACTCCGCCGCCAGAGTGCGCGCCTTTACCAGATCTTCCCTCGCCCTCTGCAGCACCTCGTCCTGGTCCACGAGCGCAGTCTGCACCTTCTCGACGGCGGAGACCCCCTCCGCGGTCTGACCAACTCCAGGAGCTGGCCCCGCAGGGATTCCGCCCGGTACGTCAGCCATCCGTCGCCTGTCCTCAAGGCCTCGACGAGGGCGTCGAGAGCATTGCGCTGCTCTCTCGAGGACCATGTGTGGTTCAAGGACCGGTGGATGGTCGCTTCCTTGTGTGATGAGTGATTGACAACGTTGTGTGGACCGATTCTTGGCTAAGTATTGCGAGGTGCGAGGTTGCGGCTTGACCGGTGTTGGTGCGGGTGAAGAACAAGCGCGAAAGGTCGTCGCGGTGAGGCCTCCAGGGTGTGGAGAAGACAAGTAGGCTTCGTTCGAGGGACCGGTGGCCGGCGGGGGTCAAGTGCGAGCCGCATGGTGGCATGAACGACAAGATGAAGTCATGGACGGTTTCTTGGTTGAGCCTCAAAACCAAGGTCGAGCCGGGACTACGTGGGAGCCAAGTCATGAGTGGAGATTGGCGGAGGCTACACCGAGTTCGCGGGGTTTCCGGTGGTTCACCGGAAAACCACCGGGTTCCTTGGTTGATCCACAAAGCCAAGACCGGAGAACCGAAGACGGAGGTGCGGCGGCACCCGGACCGGTCGGCCGGTGGGGACCGGTCGACCGGTGAGGAGCACCGGTCGGCCGGTGTGCGACGACGCGGTCCGGAATCTTCGAAGCGGAGGACACGCGTCGGGATCGCATGGCTTGCGTCGAGGCTACGCGGGTGCGGTCGCGGGCATCCGTCCGATGGTGAAGACATCAAGAATTCCAAATCCGCCCTTGAGGGGCTTGTATCCCTAGTTAGTAGAGAAGGGCATTTTAGACATTCGGTTGCCTCCATATAACCCAAGAGGTGAGAGAGGATGGCAGCCAACTCTTGGAACCCTAGCTCATTAGTTTTCCTATTTTTCCACCTATTTTCTCTAGGTTTTCCTTAGGACTAGCAAGAGAGCTTCACGGAGAGATCTTGTAGAGAGGGATGGATGATCGGGCGGCTTGCTAGACCTTGTACGAACCTTTGTTTCATGTATAGATGATTCGGCGTGGTTCCTCAAGGTTTGGATGTGTTTTCCCCGGTTGTTCTTGGTGGTGATTTTCGGAGCCCTCTCTTCGTGATTTCTTTGGGGTGTTTTCGGGGCTTTTCTCTTGGGGATTTGATGGGGGAAATTTGTGGGAACCCTTCGTGGTTCTTTGGGCTGTGATTCCCCTCCCAAATCCGTGAGTAAAAGTGCTCGATTTTGGGGTTTTCTTGAGTTCTTGGGTTGGAAGTGCTTTCGGCGGGATTTCTTCGATTCCTCCTTTTTGGACAAGTTTTTGTGGGATTAAACTTGGCTATGGACTCCTCATGAGGTGTTCCTGATATCCCCAAAGTCTTGTTCAAGTCCGTGGAGCGATTCGGGAGATCGAGTTTTGGATTTGGGGGAGTTGACCGCGGGCGTCGTTCATCCCGAGTCGCCCGTGCCACACCGGTCGGCCGGTGCTCTTGGCCGGTCCCTCGACCGGTGCAAGCCCTTGTGGGTTTTTGCTCGGGTGAACGTCTTGGTGTGTTCGTTGTTGTCCCGTGGTGCTGCTTGTTTCGAGTTTGGGTCCGTTTGGTGGTCGGTTGGCTCTGTTTGGTGTCTTGGGGGCTTTCGTGTCGCCATCGGTCCGACCGTGTGTCTCACCGGTCGACCGGTGTAGAGCCACTTAGTGGAAGTTGCTCGGTTTCACCGGCGGGGACCGGTCGGCCGGTGGTGCTCACCCGGTCCGACCGGTGTGTGTGTCTGTAGACTCGAGGTTTGGTTTTTCCGCCGCGTTTCTCGGATCGGAAGGTTGAGTGTTGGTTCCTAGGTCCGGTGGCACTTCGGTGGCTACGTGGGCTTGACCAACCTTGGTAGTGAGTCGGAGACGTGTGTTGGAAGCCGCGTTCGTCTTGTTGGAGTTTTCATCTCCTTCGAGAAGAATTTTTATCGGCTCCCATTCACTCCCCCCCCCCTCTCCCGGTTCGCCGTATCGGTCCTTCAAGTGGTATCAAAGCCGGTTCGGGTCTTTGTTGACTCTAACCGATCTAAGATCCAAGGATGGCGTACCGGGAATGGGGTTCGGGTCCTCCACACTTCGATGGCAAGAACTACCGGATGTGGAGCAAGCGGATGGGTGCGTTCCTCCGCGGAAAGGGTCGAGCCGCTTTGGGATGTCACGGTGGACACGGGCTATGTCCCGGCGATGGATTTCCTTGCTCCGGGGTCGAGGGACGGATTCGACGCCAACAATAAGGCGGTCGACTACTTGTTTCGTGCTTTGTGTCGGCCGAGTTCGATCGGGTGCACACCGAGCACTTGGCTTGTAGGATTTGGGCGGTGTTGAAGGAGGCTCATGTTGGGAACGCCCGGGTTCGGGCACGGTTGTATGCGACCTACGGAGAGAGTACGAGAACTTCACTCATCTCCCCGGTGAGTCCATCGATGCCTTGTTTCGAGAGGTTCACGGTGGTGGTGAACAACATGAGGGCCAATGTGGACGTGCTCCCGTACGATGATCATGATAGAGCGGTCAAGCTCTTACACTCTTTGGATCGTACGATATGGGGCGGAAAGTTCGAGGCCATAGTCGAGTCGGAAAGGTATGATACTCGACGGTGAACGAGCTATTCTCGAAGCTCAAGTCGGGCCGAGGTGGATAGGGGCATGAGCGCAAGCTCGAGGGACCGACCGATTCCCATAGTCTTGCCCTCGTTGGTGGTTCCAAAGGAAAGAATAACTCTAACCCATCCACCGGGATGTTCTCGTTTTCCTCTTTGATGTCTATGCCGGATGAGGAGTTTGATGACCTTGGAGAGGACGAGCCGGCGGTGTTGACGAGGCGGTTCGAGAGGCCGCACGAGAACCGCGTGAACATGAGGAGGAACACGAGGACTTGCTTCCCGGTGCGGCAAGCGGGACACTTCGTCGCCGACGCCGGAGAAGGCCGAGAACAAGGACAGCTACAAGCACAAGCCGAGAAAGAACGATGGCAAGTACCGTTCGAGGCGCGACCACAAGAGCAAGCACAAGAACAAGTACAAGGACGAGCGACGGTCGAGGAAGAAGGAGGGCCGAGGCAAGGCCCGAGCGATGGTTGGAGAGAGCGACGTCGACTCCGGTTCCGCGTACTCCACCTCGAGCTCGAGCGGCCGGCGAAGACGAGGGAGATCGCCGCAAGAACAAGAGGTCGTCCAAGAACCTGAGCGGGCTGAGCTGCTTCGCGAGAGATGGCTTCTGCACCATGGCGTTGAGCTCCGGCGGCAAGAAGAGCACACGGAGCGACTCGGACTCGAGTCCGACGATGAGGTGCGTGATGAGCTTCCCTTCTTGCGCCAGGAGAATGAGAGGCTTGGCTCTTTGCTTGATAACCGTGATGACATGCTTAGAGAGGCCAAGAAAATGAGGAAAGAGCTTAGGGCTTCACTCGAGGATGCTAGGACTAGAGTGGGTCGAGCTAGAGACACGGGTGCTTGATAGCAAGCTTGAGATTGATTCGCTTAAGGCTAGCCTCGTTGTTTCGATGAGAATGATTGTCTTGATTGCTCCATATTCCTTGCTGATCTTGCTTTGTTTAAGGAGAAGCATGCCTCCAAGTGTGAGGAACTAGATGTGCTTAGGGTTGAAGTGGTGAGCTTAAGTCTAGACTCGCTTTGCTAGGTGCTTGCACTTCTTGCCCCGTTTTGCATGCTAAGATTGATGAGATGCATGCTTACACTAGTTCGCTCGAGGCTAAATTGAAGGAACCCATGCCTACATCTTGCTCTACCCGTGAAATGCATGCATTGAAAAATTTGGAGCTTGCACATTATGTTGACCGTTTGCGGGATGAGAATGATGATTTGAGGAAGTTGATGGGTTGGTTGTCCGGTCATGAGCCTCGATTGAGGATGATGATCGAGGCCTTCAAGAGGCAAGATGGTGAGGGGCTTGGAGCAAACAAGGTTGGTGAGGGAAGTGGAGAAAATATCCGGAGCCACCAAAAACCCACCACAAAAATGATTTCCCTCCAAAACCTAACCATCTAAGGAATCGACTAGACACAACCCCGGCTCCACCCGTGTTTCCTACACCCACAAATGACCTACAAAAGCCTATCAAGTTTGTGAGCACTTCGGGGAAAGTGTTCTTTGGGAAGGAGAGTGAGAAGGCAAGTGGTGAGAAACGGTGGAGGGTTTGAGTGGAGAGAAACCGAGTGAGCGACCACATCCCAAGCCAAAGCCTAAGCTTGTGAGGTTCCATTGTGGCTATTGTGGGAGAGATGGCCATAAGGAGGAGTTTTGCTTCAAGAGGAAGCGAGAGGAGAGAATGGAGAAGGAGTGGGCTAACAAGGACAAGTACCACCCTTCCGATGGTGTACTTGAGCCTCGTATGCGGATGCCCGGGGGCAAGGCGATTGTGAGGATAGTTCGGGCTTGGGGAGAAAAGAAGGCTGCGGGGTGGTGTTGCTTGCCCGGGTCACACCGGTCGGACCGGTGTGGGGCACCGGCCGGACCGGTGCGGGCACGGACGGACGGATGTTCGGGTTTCGAGCTCGTACGGAGTGCGAGGGTTGTTTACGGTGGTCGTGGTTCGGTGGTTGGGGTGGAAAGGGTGCGGGTGGTCGGTTGCTAGGCGTTCTCCTCCTCGTGCTCAATACGGGGATTGGAGGAGTCGTGGCGTTGAGTTGGAGAGGAAGGATGTTCCACGGGCTTTCTTGCGTGGTTTTGGTCCTCCTCCGGGGCGGAGAGAGGGGTGGTTCCCTCGGGGTGGTTACCGTGGTGGTGTTCGTGGAGGTAGCTTTGGTAGGAGAGATGCTTTGGTTGGTGCTAACCCCACTTTCGAGCAAATGGCTCGGCCTTGGTTTTCCTCTTTTGGTACTAACCCCGATCTTTGAGTCGTTTGTTCGCTCACGTGCCTATTTTTGATTTTCGGGTGGGAGACTTGAAGAACATTTGGTTGATTGACTCGGTTGTTCGAGGCATATGACCGGAGACAGGGGGTGGTTCTCAAGTCTCGTCCCGGTGGTGACGAAGAGGTACATCACTTTTGGGGACAATGGGCGTGGGCGTGTGCTTTCAAAAGGTGAGATAAAAGTGAGTGACAAGATCACTCTGAGGCGTGTTGCTCTTGTTCAATCGCCGGGGTACAATTTGCTTTCGTGTCCCGGTTGTTGGATGAGGGTTTCGAGGTGTTGTTTCGGCCTCGGTGGTTCTCGGATTGTGGACTCTCGAGGGGACCTTGTCCGTATGGTCGTTCCCGAGGGTCGGGTGTTTCGTGCTTGATTTTTCTCGGTCTTCGGGTGTGGAGCGTTGTTTCTTGGCCGGTTCTTCGAGTGAGTTGTGGAAGTGGCATAGGAAGTTGGGTCACTTGAGCTTTGACCTTTTGTCTCGCTTGAGTAAACTCAATTTGGTCCGAGGATTACCACGGTTGAGGCTTGAGAAAGAGTTGGTTTGTGCTCCGTGTAGGCATGCCAAGATGGTGGCCTCTTCTCACCCGCCTCTCACCGATGTGATGACTGAGCGTCCATGCGAGCTGCTCCATATGGACCTTGTTGGCCCAGCTCGTGTGCGATCTCGCGGGTGGGAAGTGGTATGTCCTTGTTGTGGTGGACGACTATTCTCGGTATGCGTGGGTGTTCTTTCTCGAGGATAAGGGGGAGACGTTTGGTTTTGTTCGAGATCTAGTCTTGAGGTTGAGGAACGAGAGGCACGGAGATGGCATACGAGCTATCCGCAGTGATAATGGCTCGGAATTCAGGAACTCTCGTTTTGAAACCTTTTGTCATGACTTGGGTCTTGAGCACCAGTTTTCGAGTCCGTATACGCCTCCCCAGAATGGTGTTGTGGAAAGGAAGAACAGGACCTTGTGCGAGATGGCTCGGACGATGCTTGATGAGCATAGGACTCCGAGGAAGTATTGGGCCGAGGCGGTGAATACCGCATGCTATGTGTCGAACAGGATATACCTCAGAGTGCACAAGAAGAAGACATGCTATGAGTTGATGCATGGCCGCACACCCAAGGTGAGTCACTTCCATGTCTTTGGTTGCAAGTGTTTGATTCGCGAAGAAAGGCGGGGAAGTTGGATAAGTTTGAGGCTAGGTCCGTCGATGGCATTTTCTTTGGTTATGCATCTCATTCTAGAGCATATTGTGTGCTCAATCTTGAAACTAACCAAATCGTGGAGACTTGCGAGGTAACCTTCGACGAGACGAGCCACGTAGTCGGCTTGTCTTTGAGTGTGCGGGTGATGATGAGCTTGGCGAGGAGATCTTTCGGGAGGAGGAGCATGAACATGGTGATGATGAGGATGGTGGTGCGGTGCCCCCGCCGAACATGTACCCACTACTTCGACTACGATGATGGATGGACCCTCTGCTACACCTACGACGACAAATCAAGAACGAGGAGAAGGCGGTGTTGAGGGGGAGGTAGCTTCGAGGCGAGAACCTCCCCGGCAAGTTCGGGTGGATCACCCGGCTTCGAGGATCATCGGCGACATGAATGAACGCACTACACGGTCGAGGGTTCGAAACAATTCCCATTTTGCTCATGCTGCATTTGTTGCTTCTTTCGAGCCCAAAGACATTGGACACGCACTATCCGATCACAATTGGGTTAACTCGATGCATGAGGAGTTGGAGAACTTTGAGAGGAATCGGGTGTGGGAGTTGGTTGACCCTCCCCCAGGGTGTAAGCCGATTGGTACCAAGTGGGTGTGGAAAAACAAAGAGGGAGAGAAGGGTGAGGTTGTGAGGAACAAGTCGAGACTTGTTGCCCAGGGGTTCAGTCAGAAGGAGGGGATTGACTACGAGGAGACCTTTGCTCCCGTAGCCCGTTTGGAGGCGATTAGGATCCTTCTGGCCTTTTTTGTGGCTAAAGGGTTCAAGTTGCACCAAATGGATGTGAAGAGTGCTTTTCGATTGGTGTCTTGGAGGAAGAAGTGTATGTGAGGCGACCTCCGGGGTTTGAGAGTGAGAAGTACCCCCACCGGTGTACAAGTTGAGGAAGGCGCCGTATGGGTTGAAGCAGGCGCCTAGAGCTTGGTATGGCGAGGTTGAGGGGGTTCTTTTTTGAGAGAGGTTTTGAGATGGGGAAGGTCGATCGGACCTTGTTTTTCTTTGAGGCGGGCGGAGATATCCTAATTGTGCGGGTATACGTGGATGACATTGTCTTTGGTGGCTCGTCTAACTCTCTTGTTGCGAGGTTTGCGGATGATATGAGCGGGGAGTTCGAGATGAGTATGATGGGTGAGTTGCGGTTCTTCCTCGGGCTACAAATCAAGCAATCAAAGGAAGGAACATTTGTGCACCGAGGCTAAGTACACCAAGGACATTGTGAGGAAGTTCAAGATGGAGGACTCCAAGGCTATGACGACGCCGATGAGTACGACTACGGCTCTTGATGCGGACGAGGAAGGTGAACACGTGGACCGGAAGGAGTGCGGAGCATGATCGGGTCACTCCTCTACTTGACGGTGACGAGGCCGGACATACGGTTCTCGGTGTGTCTATGCGCTCGTTTTCAAGCGTCTCCGAGGACTTCGCATCGGCAAGCGATGAAGAGAATTTTCGTGTACTTGCGTCACACTCCCGACTTCGGCCTTTGGTACTCCGTGTCCTCTTCTTTGGCGCTTCATGGTTTTTCGGACGCGGATTTTGCGGGTGTCGGTTGGATAGGAAGTCCACTTCGGGACTTGCCGCGTTTTTGGGTTCTTCTTTGGTGTCTTGGTCTTCCCGCAAGCGGTCGAGCGTAGCTCAATCCACGACCGAGGCCGAGTATGTTGCCGCCGCTAGTTGTTGCTCTCGGCTCCTTTGGATCACCTACACCATGAGTGACTTTGGTGAGGAGTATACCCACGTCCCACTTCAATGTGATAGCACCGGTGCCATAAGCGTTGCAAAGAACCCAGTGCTCCATTCCAAAACCAAGCACATAGAAGTGAGGTACCATTTTCTGAGAGACAATGTTGAGAAAGGAAAGATAGCTTTGATCCATGTACCCACACATGACCAACTAGCCGATATTTTCACCAAACCCCTAGATCAAGCAACTTTCACTCGTTTGCGGGGGGAACTTGGTGTGTGTTTGATTTCTTGAGTTGGGTGTGTGGGAGCTTTCTTTTGCCGGTGGTGTCGAGCCCGTTTTGCCTCCCCTCGAGGAGCCGGTTTGTAGCATATGTATAGCTTTCCTTTGTGCATTTCTTGCATTTGGCATGGCATATGTAACATGATGTATAGGCATCCTTGTATCTTAGATTGCATGCATTTTGTATCATATGCATTGGTTAGGAAAAGCTTCTCTCATATACATTGTTCACCATGGAATGAGATATATGCCTTTGTGAGCTTGTTCGGTATGCTACGGTTAGTTTGGCTTAGCTCTTGATGATCTTGATGAATAATCCATGGTTGATAGCTATGCTTTTGAAAAATGTCACGTGTATGCTCTCTCATGTGTAAATGCCTTTACATGCTCTTGACATGTTTGTGTGGCCTTGCTATGCTTAATTTGTGGTTGGATAGCTAGTTTATTGATCATATGGGGCCAAAGGCTCATTTGCCATCATGAATGTTTAGCCCTCTTGACTTATCTTGTGGAGGAGCATAAGTTCCTTTTTGTCGCAAAGACATTTCATGTACCATTTACAAATCTGAAAATGAAATGAAAAATGCTTGGAAAATATGCTCCCATGTCATATGTGCTGAATTTAATTTGCTTTGGGTGCTAAACCGTTGCATGATGCCTACCAATGAGAAGTCTCATAAATAGAAGTAGGCACATGGCTCGGTGGCTTTGACATGACATGAGGTGCTTGTGGGTGTTTGTGATGGTCTTATGATTAGAATAGCTGTCCTAGCATGAAGTTTGTGTGGCTTTGCCATTTTGATATGCTTTGATCATGTTTAGGACTTTGCTCATGAGAGGCAAGTTTTTCGCAAAATTGCCAAAATCCATCTTAGCTTCGTCCAATGGTTGTGAAACTTGGTGATCATGTAGTTGAGATCGATACGAAGCCGTAGAGTACCTAACTTGCTCATTTGGACATGTGTAGCATTCTTTGTTGAATTTTGTCTATTTGAGAAGCTCTAGGTTGAAAGTTTTGCATTTTTGGCTTGATTCATGCATTGCCAACAAGGGGGAGAAGTTTTGAGCTTGAAATGGCTTCTTTGGACGTGTTTAGAAGGTTTTCGAGTGGTTTCGAGCCATTTCCGGGCTCTTCGTTGTGCACCGGTCCGACCGGTCGGGGTCACCTGGTCGACCGGTGTGAGTCCTGGGTTCTGCTCACATGTTGCACACCGGTCGACCGGTGGTGTTGACCCCGGTCCGACCGGTCGGGGTCGTTTTGTTGCGGCTGCCTGTTTCAAGTGGTGTCTTGCATGCTTTCGTCCGGGAGGAAGTGCATTGGTTCGGGGGAGCTTGCATGTGTGCGGGGGAGCTCTTTGTGGTTGTTCGAGCTTTGATTTGGTGGTTTGTGCTCTTTGCTTGAGCTTTGCTTTGCCTCGGATGTGTCGAGCCGTTGCCCTTGCCTAAGGGGTCCGAGACTTGTTTCCTTCAAGTGATCTTGCTCTTTGCCTTTGTTTGGTTTTCGATCGCTTGTTGGAGTTTCTTTTTGTTTGTTTCTTTTCTTTTTCTTTTCTCTCTTGTTACTTTCATGTGGGTGTTGTCAATGCACTCATCAAGGGGGAGATTGAGGACCATGTGTGGTTCAAGGACCGGTGGATGGTCGCTTCCTTGTGTGATGAGTGATTGACAACGTTGTGTGGACCGATTCTTGGCTAAGTATTGCGGGTGCGGGTTGCGGCTTGACCGGTGTTGGTGCGGGTGAAGAACAAGCGCGAAAGGTCGTCGCCGGTGAGGCCTCCGGTGTGGAGAAGACAAGTAGGCTTCGTTCGAGGGACCGGTGGCCGGCGGGGTCAAGTGCGGGCCGCATGGTGGCATGAACAAGCAAGATGAAGTCATGGACGGTTTCTTGGTTGAGCCTCAAAACCAAGGTCGAGCCGGGACTACGTGGGAGCCAAGTCATGAGTGGAGATTGGCGGAGGCTACACCGAGTTCGCGGGGTTTCCGGTGGTTCACCGTGAAAACCACCGGGTTCCTTGGTTGATCCACAAAGCCAAGACCGAGAGAACCGAAGACGGAGGTGCGGCGGCACCACCCCGGCCCGACCGGTGGGGACCGGTCCCGACCGGTGAGGAGCACCGGTCCGACCGGTGTGCGACGACGCAACCGGAATCTTCGAAGCGGAGGACACGCGTCGGGATCGCATGGCTTGCGTCGAGGCTACGCAGGGGTGCGGTCGCCGGCATCCGTCCGATGGTGAAGACATCAAGAATTCCAAATCCGCCCTTGAGGGGCTTGTATCCCTAGTTAGTAGAGAAGGGCATTTTAGACATTCGGTTGCCTCCATATAACCCAAGAGGTGAGAGAGGATGGCAGCCAACTCTTGGAACCCTAGCTCATTAGTTTTCCTATTTTTCCACCTATTTTCTCTAGGTTTTCCTTAGGACTAGCAAGAGAGCTTCACGGAGAGATCTTGTAGAGAGGGATGGATGATCGGGCGGCTTGCTAGACCTTGTACGAACCTTTGTTTCATGTATAGATGATTCGGCGTGGTTCCTCAAGGTTTGGATGTGTTTTCCCCGGTTGTTCTTGGTGGTGATTTTCGGAGCCCTCTCTTCGTGATTTCTTTGGGGTGTTTTCGGGGCTTTTCTCTTGGGGATTTGATGGGGGAAATTTGTGGGAACCCTTCGTGGTTCTTTGGGCCGTGATTCCCCTCCCAAATCCGTGAGTAAAAGTGCTCGATTTTGGGGTTTTCTTGAGTTCTTGGGTTGGAAGTGCTTTCGGCGGGATTTCTTCGATTCCTCCTTTTTGGACGAGTTTTTGTGGGATTAAACTTGGCTATGGACTCCTCATGAGGTGTTCTTGATATCCCCAAAGTCTTGTTCAAGTCCGTGGAGCGATTCGGGAGATCGAGTTTTGGATTTGGGGGAGTTGACCGCGCGGGTCTTGTTCATCCCGAGTCGCCGGTGCCACACCGGTCTGACCGGTGCTCTTGACCGGTCTGACCGGTGCAAGCCCTTGTGGGTTTTTGCTCGGGTGAACGTCTTGGTGTGTTCGTTGTTGTCCCGTGGTGCTGCTGTTTCGAGTTTGGGTCCGTTTGGTGGTCGGTTGGCCTGTTTGGTGTCTTGGGGGCTTTCGTCGCCATCGGTCCGACCGGTGTGTCTCACCGGTCTGACCGTTGTAGAGCCACTTAGTGGAAGTTGCTCGCTTTCACCGGCGGGGACCGGTCCGACCGGTGGTGCTCACCGGTCTGACCGGTGTGGGTCTGTAGACTCGAGGTTTGGTTTTTCCGCCGCGTTTCTCGGGTCGGAAGGTTGAGTGTTGGTTCCTAGGTCCGGTGGCACTTCGGTGGCTACGTGGGCTTGACCAACCTTGGTAGTGAGTCGGAGACGTGTGTTGGAAGCCGCGTTCGTCTTGTTGGAGTTTTCATCTCCTTCGAGAAGAATTTTTATCGGCTCCCATTCACTCCCCCCCCCTCTCCGGTTCGCCGTATCGGTCCTTCACTCTCGCAGCCGGTGGAGCTCGGAGCTCATCAGGTCGAGGGCACCGTACCTCTCCCTGGCCCGATCCTCCAATTCCTGCCGCCAGCGGATAAAGACCAAGGGGCACAGATCAGGGAAGCACGGACACGGAAGGAACGAGAGGGGAAGAACCACAAGACTCAACGAACAATCGCATACCTGGAAGACGCGCCACGCAGGACCGCTGTGGATCCTCAGCGCCTCGTTCAGCGTCCGGTTGAGCGAGGTGCCGTGGTCGCGGAATTCCTCCACCACCGCCGCCTGACTGCCATTGACTGGGGCCGGCGCCGGCGAAATCGATGGTGCGGTGACCGCCATGGTCATGACTGATGTCGTGGCCGCCGCCACCTGCTGCGGCTCCGCGGTTGCGGCCACGCTGTGCGGGGCCTCGCTCGTCGCAGTCGACGTTCTCCCGACCACCCGTGGTGCCCTCGATGAGCGCCGCCTCTTGGGGATGGATGCGTCTGCCCTAAGCGCCTTAGTGGGCGCAAGGGGGGGGGGGGACAGTCGGCGCCACCCTGCGAATGCGAAATCAGAAATATTAAACTAACGCCTCTCGAAAATAGGGCGTCTGGAGGAGCGACGGCCTACCTCAGGGTGGAGAAGCCCCACTTCCTCTTCCTCGAGGGCTCGACGGGCGCTGAGGCCGCGGCCGACGTCGCCACCGTCGCGCTCCCGGCGCCTCCGCGGCTCGTGCCGACGCCTCCGCGACGTGCGCCGGCACCTCCGCGACGCTCGCCGCCTCTTCCGTAGACCGCCGGCGGCGGGCGCTTCCGCGCCCGCCTCTGGCGCTTGCTCCTCTACCGCCTCCGCGGCTCTCGGTGAGGGGGCGTAGGCTCCCACCTCTTAGGGGGGCCCGCCCACAATCACTCTCCTCCTCCTCTTCATCTCCCGGCGATGAATCCTCCAAGGTCGCCGGGGGAAGTCCCTGCTGCTCGCACAGCCGGAATTCTTCGTCCCTTTGCTCCTGGCGTTCCCGCCGCCGAATTCTCCGCTCCTTCTTACGCGCCGCCCGCTCCTGTTCCTGCCGCTGCGTCGCGCTCGCGCGCTCGGGCTCGGGGGTGTGGGCGGGTCGGACCGTGCTGCGTTCACGGCCACCCTCTGCCGGGAAGGACGAAACGTCAGAGTCGCGGCGGCACCTGGCGGAAGAATAAAGAAAAGGGGGGAAGAGCCCACTCACCAGCAGGCCGTTGGCAAGCATAACGAACGACCAGAGGTCGTCGTTGCTGTTCTTGACAGCCTTAAGGTTGATGGCGCACCTCGCCCTCGTGGCCGCGTACTCTGGGGGGAGACGGTCGTGTACCAACTGCGAGCGCGCCAGCGCCACAGGGTTGGCCGTCTCTTCCATCTTGAAGATGCGGAGCCCCCTCTCCATGAGGGGGATGATCCACCGGTGGTGAAGGTTCGCAAGAACCGAGGCCACGCCCAGCCCGGCGTCCACCAGGCTCTTCAGCGCGAGCAGGGCTGACTCCAGCCGGTCCTGGCGCGAAGAAGGGGACAGGCCATGCCACCAGGAATCGGCCTTCTCCCTTAGAACCTTGCCGGTGTAGGGGGGAGGCCGGGCTCGTCGTTGCGGAGGTAGAACCACCCCCGCTCCCATTCCGCGTTGTTGGAAGTCATCATGCAGGGAATGTAAAATTCCCTGCGTGACTCCTGCAGCGAAATAGACATCCCGTCGGCGCGCACCATGCGGCGCACCCGCGGCTCTGGCGTAGAGAGCGTGTGCAGCTCCGCGCAGAAGAGGTGGACCCAGAGATCCCAGTTCGTCGGGATCCCTAGGAACCCCTCGCACACGCCGACGAAGGTGGCTGCCTGTGAGATTGCGTTCGTGGCGAAGTTGTGCAGCTCCACGCCGTAGTGGTAGCACAGCCCACGCATGAAGCGGCTCGCCGGCGCCGCGAAGCCATGCTCGTGGTGGCGGATGAAGCTGACGACGTAGCCAAATGGCAGATTGGGCTCCCGATCCGCCGCCGGCGGGACGATCCACGTCGGGGGTTGCCCGTCCACGTTCGGCGCCAGCTGGCCGCCGTTCTTGAGCTCGTGCAGCGCGAACTCTGTCACCGTCGAGCGTGGCCACGATAGCGGGTCCAACACCTGGATCGACTGCGGGGGCGCCATTGCAGTTAGCGGTGGCGAGCGGAAGAGAGACGGGCGGCGAATGCTAGGAGAAACGAAAGGGCGCGCGGTGATCTGGAGCGGAAGCAAGAAAGACAGGAGCGATGGGAGCTAAGTGTTGAGGTAAAGAACTCGCCCCTCCTTCCTCTTGGATTTATAGATCCATGGGAGTCGCGCTCCCTGAGTCGCGTGCTCCGCGCGCATTAACTGCAGGTGACAGCATCCGTCACTAACGAGCGGGCCCCACCACAACCGGAACAGCCAGGCGCACGCACGCGCGCGATCATTACGGCGTGGCAACCAAAGAGCCGTGGCGGGCCGTCACGTCCGCCCGCCCACGTCGCCCACTACGCGCGCGGCTGCGACGCCTGAAAAGGCGCGCCCGCAACGCATGATTGTGGCCACGACTGTGGGCATTAAATGGCCCGGTCCCTTACCAAGTAAGCGTGACCCTCGAGCGGCCCGAGACTAGGGCTCGAAAAACCCGACCCTCGAAGGGTGCAACTACCGACCAGTGGTCTCGAAGCCCACTCAGCGAAAGCGGGCGCCGCAGGTACCCTCAATTCAAGAGGTTTACTGATCAGCAACTCGTGGGCCGGTTCGACCGCAAACCCCCGAGTCGTGCAGATGCAAAAAGTCGGGGGCACCCAGCTGCCACCCCGCAACGGCCCTACTGATCAGGGGTTCGAAGCCTGACCCTCGAAGGGTTCGAACAGGCGCCCCAGATCAACAGAGTTAGGGACGACGAGGGCGCGCGCATTCGAGCCTATCCTCGAGCTCACCAGCTCGAGGGCGCCCCACATGTCGTATTCAAGAGCCAACGAGGGCAGCTAGTCGGGGGATCCCATCGAGGGAGAGCTTCCGCGCCCTCGGTCCCTAGCGAACGGGACCGGGCCCCATCTAGCAAACCCGCGTAAGTGCTTTCATGGACGAGTCTCCGAACCACGAGCCAACCCTTATCGAACGGGGCATGGGCGTCCACTTGAATCACCCGATAACAACTCAAAGAGGAATCCGCAATTCGAGACCCGATTGATGGGAGTTGCGGAAACCTCACCCTCCATCCCGCGGAGGGACGACGAGGGAGCATTCAAAACAAGTCGAAGAGCTCACCCCGATCGCCTCGAACGGGCCCAGGCTCGGGAGCTCGACGCACGACTACACCTCCTAGGGTGCACCGAATGCAAACAACGCCAGATACGTGCGTGTGGCACCGCCGAGGCCTGCTGGAACATTGCCGATGCCGGCTGAAACTAACACCCCTCACGTCGGTAGATCCTGTGTAAAAACCCTTGCAAGAGCACCCACGCTCCTGCAAGGCTTCGGGGGCTAGACCCGCGGGTCCGCTAGCGCGGCCCCACGGAATAGCATCAGCAACCAGGGGGAAGAACGTCCCATTAGCAAGCATCAGCATCCGCGGGATCCTAACGGATACACCCACAGATGCTCGGGGGCTGCTGTCGGGGACAACCATGAGGGTCCCCTAAACAACCAGGGGAAACCCGCTTAAATTCGTAAAAAACAAACGCAAACGAACCTAAACGCACGCGCAAAACAAACCCACGGCCCACTAGACAATCGACCTGGCCACCCTCGGGTGGAACTCCGCTGCTCTCGAGGGACACGGGGCTGCCTCAGTACAACCTCGCCTCGCTCAAGGGCCAGTCGCCCCCTCGGGTGAGGTTCCGTCTCGCTCGAGGGTCGGATGCCCCCTCGAGCGGAACTCCGCCTCGCTCGGGGGCTGGACGCCCCCCTCGCGCGAGGCCCCGTCTCGATCGAGAGCCAAGCGCCCCCTCGAGCGAGTTTCCGTCTTGCTCGAGGGCATCACGGGCCCGCCGCCTCCATACCTGCTCCTCGGGCAGGGGCATTTAATGCACTGACATCTGCAGGCGTCCAAGTCAAAGGAAAAACCACGCTTGGGAATCATGCCCCGGCACTGCTCCGCCAACTCCCGTAGCGCGGCCATCCCCGCCACTGTCTGACGCTGTGTGCATGGTCAGCAACCACCCCCGTGGCACTGTACCACCCACTCCCGTACGGCCGGCGCACCACCCCCTCGAAAAAGGACGGCGGAACCCTCGAAGGGGCACGACTACTCCTCGCCCGCACGGGATGGCGCCGTGACGTCAGTCTAGTGGGAGCGGTCACCTCTGTCGCCATCAGACCTGTGCGTCCATCCCCGCCACCACGACGCCATCCCGGCCACTGCATCACCTTACCCAACGCTGTGAAAGCATGCGGCGACGGGACACCGCCACACCAGCCACTGTGTCTGGTACGGCCTCATGTCAACGACACCCTCGAATCCTCACGCGGACGGCTCTCGAACGAGCAACCTCTACACCACCCCCTCGAAGCCACTCCTGGACGCGCACAGGACACGCCGTGGCGCCCTGCCAGAAGCGGGATTTGCCAGGACGACCGTCTACTCCATGGCACTGTACGCCATGCCTCCGCACGTAGCTAGAACAGTGTGGCATGCTTGCAAACTGCTTCCTCCTTGGCCTATAAAAGGAGGGGCAGTCCCCTAGCCACGGGGGACGGGACGACGGACAGCGATCCCTCACACGCTTTCCGCCTTCACCACGATATTGGCACTTGCCTCAGTTAGTACCTCTGGGACCTAGAGGCCCGACCTCCTCTCCCGCCTCGCTTGTAGCCCCCCTCTACGAGCACCACGGTGCAACGCAATATAGTGCCCCGAGCACACCTCTGCTGGACGTACGACCCTCGGCCGGAACCAGGATAAAAACCAGTGTCACTAGTTGCTTAGTACCGCCCATCGAGAGATAGATCTTAGCGCTTCTCACTAGTTAGTGTCGGGACTACTTTCCGCACCGACAGTCATGATGTACACCCTTCGCACAGATCTGCACCATCTTCCCTGCATTGACTTTAGAACCCCGGTTAAATAGTATGTATTAATCATGTACCCACGAATTCCAACCACACTGTCATTCACCCGATAGCCATTAGCACCGGTACATAGGGGAACATCAAAACAACAAGTGCAAAGTAATCTTTTTGCACAGATGTACTCTAGGTTACTTATTCTTTAATTAGACTTTTTAACATTTTGCACTGATGTACTCTCTTACCCTTTTAAACATTACTCTCTCCCTTTTACACATTACTCCCTCCAGGTGCGTATAACTATGTAACACACAACCAAGGAGAACTTTAATATCTTTTAACTGAAATATGCAAATCTTAATGGAACACTGCATGCATCTGCCGCTTTGCTCTCTCAACCTCTCGGTACATCGAGCCGCTTGGCTCTCTCGACCTCTCGGTACATCGACAAAGGAAAGGAAGAACAAAAAATTGAGTACAACAACTAGCTCACCAAAAGTAAGAAGGAAGAAGGAAGAAAAACAAAGAAAAAAAAGGTACATCTCAAAATTCAAAGGAAAGAAAAAATATCACAGCTTCCTTGGTCGCCCAGGAGTAGCAAAATTGCAAAAATCTAAAACAAAATCGCGAGCAACAACATCTGTAAAAGAAGAGGATCTGGAGGAGAAAAACAAGAGCAGCGATAAATAGTCCTCAACAATCCAAGAAAATGAAACTACCGTCCTCAACAATCGAAGAAACCGAAACTACCGACGGGAAAACCAAAAATCGAGAAAATGTAAATGAGCAAATCCACGATAAAGTACTAGGAAAAAACAGATCTCAGACGGAAAACACCACTTCGGCACTTCGGCATCCTCGCATGGTCACGCCACCGCTCATGTGCTGCACCGCTTGCCCTGCGTTGGGCTGGGTCGACCTCTGGAGTTCTCGATGTTGTACAAAGGGGCCCGCCACGGGTGCTTGCCACGGCGGACAGATAGCTTTGGTCTGCGACCTCCGCGTCAAGATGGTCGGGGTGCCGCATCCCGCAGCCGCCGCACCAATCGTCCTACACCTCCACACCGAGGTTCTAGAGCACGTCTGCTGCGGACGGCTGCTGCGCCGCCTCTCCTTGGACAGGCACATGGGCACTCCGTTCTGTCAGGCCTTGCAGTCACGACCATCGCTGCAACCTCTGTGCGCAGACGCCGACCGTGTTGGCGTTGGGGTGGATCTTGCACCACCACCGGGGATGTTGACCACCGCCAGCGTGGCCGCGGTAACCGGCATGCCGCCGCTCGACGTCCCATCTACGAACAATCCGCCACGTGTTGCTGCTCCTCCACTTGCGGATGCCCGCCGCCTCGCCCCCTTTCTGGAGTGCCTCAGCATCATCATGCCCCACCGTCCGCGCCTCCCCCTTCCCACCGGCCGACGAGCAGATTCGCGCAGCCGCGACGAGACGAGTTCGCGCGGGCAACCCCAGATCCGGTCTCCCCGTGCCGCAGGGGCGACCGTGGGGCCTAGGAGCGACGTAGGAAGCCGGGTGAAGCCACCGCTTTGGGCCCGGCCGCTGGGTGAAGCCCCCGCTTCACGCTGCCGCCACCGCCGCCGCCGCTCGCACACGGACTCGTCGTGGTGGGGGAGAGGGGCCATCACTGGCGTAGGGGACGGATCCTCCATCTTTGGCACGGGATCCCGCCACCGCCCCGGTGTCCGTCCCGCCGCAACCACCACCGGCGGCGCGCACCGTGCCGCGCCGCTCGAATCGCCGTAGCTGCGGCCACCACGGATCTGAGAGTGGAGAGAGTGGAGCGGATGAGAGAGACAGCTGGAGATTCGAATGATTTTGAATCTATGCGGTGTGGAGGCGGGTCCATAAATATTGTATAGATTCTGTATGTATTATGTACATGTGTCTCTACACGTATTCGTATGAGTACATGATGTGACACCTTCCTTTATGCCAGGTACGGTGCATCTCGAAGAGGGGCAGGATGACAAAACCGGCGGCCAGGATAACCCCCATAGGGACTCCATGGAGTATGGCCAGTCTCAATGGAGAGTTTCACCTCCCGATTTCCAAGATGTGAAACTTTGATATGAAATATGCGTCTCTCTCAATGCACAATTTTATTGCACAGTTTCATATGCTCACGGGTCCCACAACCTCTCTCTCATTACATGATTTGTTGTATAGTTCCATGGTGAATTTCACCCCGTTTCCAATGCATCAAATGCATGTGAAACAGTGCCCAAAGGTTTCACCATGGTGAAATTTTTTCCTCTCTCTCCTAAGAGTTTCATACAAAAAGTAGAGTTTTGCTTATGTGGCGCTGCATTTAATGTGCATGAAACACTTTTGAAACTCCCATTGAGACTGGCCTTATATCTTATCAGTGCTAGAAAATGTTTATACCGATATGGCTTGTTTTTTTCACCCGCGCGGCTTCTAACCTGCCCACCTATACGGGATATTTAACTTTTTACCATTATAGTGGGTGGCGCCTCTTCGTATAGCATCTTCTCGGTTGCCACTACACATTTAGCACATGAGAGAGAAAATGCATACAGATTTACCACATTTGCTCGCGTGGCGCGCCAGCGTGGCTCTCCAGCTCGGATCCGTCCCCACACAAAGTGACAATTGACCTCTAATGCCCCTCCTTCTTCTTCCTCGTGACTCCATTCTCCCATCCGCTGTGTGCCCTCCCGACCACTGCGCGCCTGCGACCTCCGGTCGCCGCGCTCGACCTAGCCACCGCGCCTCATAGCTCTGACATGGCCGCCGAGCCCGAGAGCCCCACTGGCCGCTGCCGCCCCTCCCTGGCTCCGCATACCACAGCCTCGAGCGCGGGAGCTCGAGCTCGATTGCTCCTCTGGTCTAGCGTTGTCTCCGAGAAAGAAGAGCAAGGGCACAAGCAAGACTAATTCGATGACTGATGCATGGAAAGCGATGTGGATCTTGGTTCTTTTATGGTCTTCTCTTGCTTGAGTTCTCGAATCTCGATTCTTTTGTGCCCCATATTTGGGGATTTTTTTGCTTAGTTACGGCTGAGGTGCGGCGGCGGGAGACGGTTAAGGTGCACATTGGAGTAGTAGTAGCTCTGGTAGTCCGGGTCCGCGCAGAGGTCGTCGTCGAGGAATAGGCCGCCGGCGACGACGGTGGCTCCCATGGTGCCCTCGACGGTGGGTGGCGCGGAGCCACTGCGGAAGTCCTCGATGTCCCAGTCCGCCTTCGCGCCGAACGCCTCGCTGCGCGCGCGCGGGACGGAGGTTGAAGATGATTATGACCTGCGGGTCCCACACGTCAGTGACTATGGAAGGGAGAAAGGGGGAGCGGATGGAGGAAAGAGAGGGGTAGTGTGGTCATTTCGCATGCCTTGCTGACTTGGATATGAGCTGGACTGCGGAGCTGGCGTGCCACGCGAGCAAATGTGGCAAATCTGTATGTATTTTCTCTCTCATGTGCTAAATATGTAGTGGCAATTGGGAAGATGCTATACGGAGAGGCGCCAACCACTGTAAGGGCGTCTCCAACAATCTAGCTTAGAGCGAGTGAAATTATTTTTTTAATCATGAAACATTGCAAAAGACAAGAGACTAATTAGGAGAGAAGAGATAAACTCGCTCAATTCCCAATACACTGTTCTCTCACTGCACACTATTCAAAGCTAGTTGTTGCACTTTTTTCTCATTTAAATTCATCAACTTAGAGCTAGTGCTATCTCATACGATTGGAGACGCGCCAATGGTAAAAAGTTCAATATCCCAACTGTACTCACCAATCCTATCGAGAGTTTTACTCGTATGCCATTAAAAAAGATGGTGGTGACTCGTGTGCCATTAAAAAAGTTGCTCGCACCCTGTGTGCCATCGTCCTAAACTTCTTTACCCTCTGTGCCATTCCGTCCACGATCCGTTAGAGATCCACCGTTATGACGCCCTGACATGTGGGACCGGACACGCGAAATGTCTATCTTACCCCTATTGACTTGTTGACTGTCAATCCACCGGTTCTCTTCCTCAATCCTTTCTCTCGATCCGTGCTCTCCCGTGCTCTGTGTGAACCCTAGGGGCGGCGGCGGGTGCTTCCGGCGTGGGGGCGGCTTCGGCGCGGGCACGGCGCGCGGGCGGACCCGGCCGGCGCGGCGCGTGCCCGGCCCCCGCGCGCGCGCGCGGGGGGGCGGCTTCGGCGGCCGGCGCGGCGGGCGGACCCGGCCGGCGCGGCGGGCGCGCGTGCCTAGCCCGGGCGGCGCGGGGGCGGCTTCGGCGGCCGGCGCGGCGGGGCGGACCGGCCGGCGCGGCGGGCGCCGTGCCTAGCCCGGGCGGCGCGGGGGGCGGCTTCGGCGGCCGGCGCGGGGGCATACCCGGCCGGCGTGGCCGGCGCCGTGCCTTGCCCCGGGTGGCTCGGGGCCTCCATTCCGGACAAGAGGTGAACTAACAATCCATTAACCCAAATTTCCCGTAAAGTGATTTCTTCGGTATGGAGTCGACAAATTAGCGTGAGGTCAAAAACGATCCAATACAACTCTTTCAAGAATTTATCTAAGCATATTAATCAATTTAGGCTGCCTGCACTAGTATTTGTGAGACCTCTGTTAAGATTATGTGTTTTTGCCGCGAACTACTCTTTCATCAACCTTGTGTCTAGAATCGTTAGGGATTTTCCGGTGGCCATGTGTCTAGAATCCATTTTCTCGTTCAATCAAAACAAACGAGTTTGAGCTTTATAGGGAAATAAAATATGAGGTAGTGATTTCCAGAAAAACAGAGAATTTTTATCACTTTGTCAGGCCTACAACTATGAAGTACTATTTTTAGGAATTGTGCTTAACAAGTCTGCAATTATTCAGTTTTGATGTTGCTAGCTAGAATGCCTCTTATACATAACCAAATATCTGATTAGCAGGAATTGTCCAGGACGGCGGGTGGAGCATGACGGTGAACAGCGACGGGGGTGGATCCGAACCTATTTTATATTATGCTCTTGGATATTATGAGATGAATTTGAACATATGATGGGTATCTGTTCATTATTATGTGATGAATGAATTTGAAACAAAGTGATGTCTTTGTTATGTTGGTTACTTTGTCAAGAATTAATTTACATGTATAAGTAAGTTTTTTTTTGTTTTTTACCTAAATAAAGACTTTGTTTTTTCGGACAAAATAAAAATGAATTTGTTTTTTCTAAATAAAAATGAATTTGTTTTTTTCGGACGAAATAAAAATGAATTTGTTTTTTGCCAAATTAAAATGAATTTGTTTTTTTCTAAATAAAAATGAATTTGTTTTGTGCTTAAATAAAAAAATGATAACACTCTTGTTAATTTCGAAATGAGTGGCATACGAGGTAAAGTAAAGGTAATATTGAAATTTCGAAAATTGGGTGACATACGGGTAAAAGAAAGTTGAGTTTGTTGCTCATGGTTGGAGGGGTACAATGGTCATTTCCCCTATCCATTTAACACCGTTACTTGCAAAATTGGACGGAATGGCGCGAGAGGGTAAAGAAGTTTAGGACGATGGCGCGCGGGTGCGAAAGAACTTTTTTTAATGACACACGGCCACCACCATCTTTTTTAATGGCATACAGCTAAAACTCTCAATCCTATCCGCGAATCACGCTCTGACTCTACGTTTCTTTCCTTCTGCCCGTCCGCCGCCGCCCACCCTCCCTTGCACCTGCCCCAGGACAGCCCTCCTTCCCTCTCCGCCTCCTCCATCTCCTCGCCTCCCCAGCTCCCTCCGGTGCACCGCAGTGTTCCCTGCTCCCTCCGCTCGTGCGCTCGGGTGAAGCTCCTCTCACGCATGATGGCCGCGGCAGTGGAGTTACTCTCGCTTGCCGGTCGTGGACTCGTGGTGGCGGAGCTCCTCTATGGGGGCGTCGGCGGCAGATCCGCCGCATCTCCAGCTCGGCAACCCGGCAGCCTCCTCCGCCAACTCAAGTGCGCCGGCCTCCTCCCTTCCCTCTCTTGGCCATAGCGGCCTCTCCTCCTCCGCTGTGGCCAAAGGTGCACCGCCACGCCGGCGACCTCCTCGCGGTAGAGGAGCAGCAGAGGTGAGAGGCGCCGACGAGGAGGGAGCCGACGGAGATCAGGCCACAGGCTACGCGCGGGGAGGAGCAGCAGCGGGCCTCCGGATCTCGAGCGGCGGTCGCACGACGGGAGGGAAGAGGAGGCAGTCACGGCCGACGGGAGGTTGCGAGCTCGCCACTGGCAGCGGAATCGACCCTGTCGTCGGACATGAGACCGCGCCTGCGGCGGAGGACGCCGGGATCGACCTCGCTTCCGCTCGGTAGGAGGACCCCGCCGCCGCAGCAACTCGTCGTCCGCGTCCGCGGAATATTTAACCTATTGCCATCATATGGGGTGAGTGGCAACAGATTTGCCACCCATGAGAGAGGAGTGAATGTGAGAGGGATTAATTGACCGTAGCTAAAAGTGGCAAATAGTTAAATATCCCCGCGTTCGCAGCCCTACGCCTCCTACGACCCACCTCCTATACTCAATTTTGTGGTAATTAAATCGTTGTGCATTGTCTTCTTTTTTACTATAAATCTATTACTTGCAGAATTCATTGGCATAGCATCATTTACTTTCGATCTTGCTGCAGACTTTCATTGATCTCAGTTTTTGTTGTGCATCGATTTGTTGGCCCCAATATTCTTAGGTTCCTGCAACATTGGCATTGTCTGTTGCCGAGTTCGTGCCCCCATCCATCAGTTTCGTGAATTGTTTAGAGCTCTGGCGGAGCAGGGAAGTCAAGAAAAAAACATTGGGCAATTCTGGGGCATTGCTCCGTGGGAATTTGAGGTCAGTCTTCCTAATTTACCCACATTCCTATTCCATGCACAGTGCTAAGCAATGTAGTACTAACTCATTTATCCTACAGCAAATTGGTAGCAAACCCTTGAACCTATTGACCACCGAGCAAGGCAAACTACAACATCAGTTCTGAAGCATGACAATGGCAGTGAGCTTTGATCTTGGCTACTAAACAGTGGTTACTTCATATTGGTTTCTGAAGTGGCATGCTGCAAAAATTTTCTGGGTGAAGGTATTGTCATTCTGAACTTGGGCTAATTAATGCAGATTTGGGATTACTTTATTCATTGGTTTTGCATTCAAAGAATTGGAGTAACAACTACATCAACAAGCTAGAGATCTTAGTTAGATTTAATTCCAAATCTTAATTTAGGATTCCTATGAGAAGGTGGTTTCCGGAATTCTCAAATTGGTGCCATTTTGAATAACTGCTAACTAGCATCAATCAATACGGTGGCTGTGGGGCACTTGCGAGGAACTGGACAGGTCTGGGGAGTTGGATGCTAGGATTAGGGCTGGACGAAAAGCTTGAAGCTTGTTAGCTCGCTCGAACTCGCTCGTTAGTGGCTCGGCTCAGCTCGTTAGTAAATTTGCAACGAGTCGAGCTTAGGTTTTAGCTCGCTACGATAACGAACCGAGCTCGAGTTGGCTCATGAGCCGCTCGCGAGCCCTAACGAGCCGGGGTTGCAATAACCAACAAACAACCTAATAGATCCAGTTTCAGATCACAACCTAATAACTTAGAGTACTATACTGCTTTTTGACTACTTGTTTCATTGTTGGTTGGCTGGTAAACATGTTGCATTTGTTGATTTCATACTTACCTGTTAACTATGATTTTTTTGAATTTATAACCCTTAACGAGCTGGCTCGCGAGCTTAACGAGCCAGCTCGAGCTTCTTCGAGCCGAGCCGGGTTCCTAGCTCGTTAAGATAACGAGCTAAAACGAGCCGAGCCTTAACGAGCTGAGCCAGGCTCGATATCCAGCCCTAGCTAGGATGTTGTTTTGGGAGAAGATGAGGCGAGGTTGCTGGTACGTGCATGTTCTTTGGGTTTTTGAATATCTCTGTGTTCCATAATATGGAATAACATGCGAAGTTTTTTCTATGCGAATGGAATGTATTCAAATTGGTATGTTTTCGCACCATAGGAAGAGTCGGTGTTTTGTGGGCATTTCTCGTAGCATGATATCTTCATATAATATAATTATTAATCCTGTTGCAACCGAAGCAAGATCTGGTTTTAATGCAACTTGTGGGCATCGTGAAGAGGCCCTTCTAACTTAATGTTGCCCAAATCTTTGTTGTTTTGATCTCTTATGCAGGTGTTGACACATTTTATTTTATTTCAATGATTTGTGCAATAACCATCTTTGTGGCCTGATTTCCTAGGACAAAGCAATAAAAAACTATTTAATCATTACAAATTTAAAGTGTCAATTTATTGTAGTAATGATTCATAGAAATTGTACGAATATAAGGGCAAGCTTTTAATTTTTATGTAATTATATTTTCAGATTTTGGTGATGTGGATGTGTGTACCAACAGTTACCATGAAGCCTTATGACTATGACCAAGTAAGACTATCAGAAAAGAAGAATCAATTATATGATTATTCCCTTTGCTGCGCAATTTCTCTTTATGGTATCGTTGGAATGTAGAATGCATGCGTGTCGGGCATTCTTAATTTTCTCAATGCAGCATGTCATATGAAGAGCTATCAAGACCTAAGTCAGATTTATTAAATAGTACTCCTTGATAATAGCTTTAATTGTTTCACTTGACCATCTGTGTTCCATTCGACTTCCTTCGCTTCTAGCCGACGGTGATACTTGTGGGTTGGGCGCAAATGGGCAGTCCAGGAGCTAGTTGGAGTTGTATCGTTCTGCCTGTCCATGGTGATAAAATCATTTTAATTGCGGAACGAAATTGATTTTAATTAAAAGTACTAAGCTTCGTGGTTCGTTTGCTTCTACGGGAATGCTTCAATAAACACATTCCATCAATAAGTTCACATTTCCTGTAGAATTTCGGTATGTTTCACCATGCCGCCAAGGAGAAGGCACTGGCTGAATCTTATCTGACGCATCTGCAACCTGCATAATTATTTCAGACGCGCGGGAAATCTCCCAAAAGAACCTGAAACGTCGGTGTCGCTCTGGAGACCGGTGGCTGAGTTGACATCAACATTAAGCACCTTTATTTTCTTTTCTCCATAGTGGTCAGTAAAGTATCATGTTTGCAAGGACTGATCACAACTCTGAAGAAGGGATCTTGATGCTGGTAGTACACTTCAGACTACAATACTGGGGAATCTCTTCTGCACTTGATTTGCTACTCATGAAAGCTTCTGCAGATTCCCTGTCATCTATTGGTTAACATTATATTAGATTTTCTTTGCCTGGAGTTTATATATATTTTTGAAGGGGCCTGGAGTTTATATTAGAGTATACTGAACTGTCATTCTGTGAAGACCCTTTCAACAGAGATATGATTGCCTCTGCATTTGGTGGAAAACATGCTTGCACCGACTTCACCCATCCATCACTTCTGTTTACTTATCATGCAGTGATGAAAAAGATGTTTATATGTACTGAGAGCTTCCAGCTTTCTTCTCCGCATCACCGTTTTCTGGTTGAGCTTCTTCACGAAGGTAAGCCCATCTCCCCTTTCTTTTGAGTAGCAAGAAAGTGTTAGAGCCAGGAGCTGGACTTCGGCTTTTTGCTTGGTAGTTTTAGTTGATTTTATGGCTATACAATGCTCTTATGTGCAGCACAACATTGTTTCTTTTTTTGTGGAAGAATAAAGATGCATCTGAGTTCTCATGTGAAATGCAAATTTCAGTTGTCATGGCTAGAGATGGTGGTTGCCGAATGCAGAAACCTTGTGATTGTTGCAAAAGATACTTGGATCACATAGTGAAGAATCAAAATATGAGCTGCTTCCTCAGGCATATGACTGCCAACTTTAAGCATAGCATGGTAAAGTCAGTTTGATATCTTGCTTGTCTTCCAACATACATGGTTTTTCCCTAATTTTTGTTTGACATGATTCTTTTGTTGGTATCATCAAGTGGATATAATGGCTTTAGACCTTTAGTACATTGCTATACCTGATTCAAGCTAGCCAGAACTTTTAACTGAATGTATAATGATCTTTTTCAAGATTCCTCAAGTAATTCAGTGTTTCTGTGACATGAGAAGCTCAAAACAGTAGCAGAGGATGCTTATTTGGGCCTGTTTCAAACATCTTAAATCCAGCTTATGGCCAAAATAAGCAGAAACTAAAGCCAAATGACCTGCTTTCCGGCAGCTTTTTTTGTTGCCACACTTCTCCTCACCACCCCCATCTGCACTGAAACGCGGAAGCTGGTTCAAACCTACTTGTCAAATAAGCGTTATTTCAATGTTTATACAGCTTATTTGAGAAGCGCCTTTTCTAGCCGTGGTTCCAAACAGGGCTTTTGTATGTCACCTTACATTGCGATCAGCTTCAATTTGCCCGAGATTTACTATTTTTCATATGTGTGTCTTATTACATACACCGCTTTAGACCTTTGTACTTTGGTACACTTGGTTCGAGAAACTGCTAACTGAAGATAGTGCAAATTTCCAAAATTCATCAGCGGCTTCAATATTATTGTGACATGTATACCAAGCTTAAAACAGCAGCAGAGGCTTGTATGTGTCACACTACATCAGGATCAGCTTCAGACTTAGTATGTTCATGTATATGAGTTGTCTTGTGCACACCATTGATCACTGTCACTGCTAAAAAAGTAATTGCCATTTTGTTCAAAAAATAAAGTAAATTCCATCTGCATTAATCCCACAAACATGGGTCCTCATCAACATTTATTTAGCCTACAAACCTCCCATGGTTGGTAAATCCTGTCTTTCAGAATGTTATAAAGCTTGTTATTGATTGTTGTGCTCAAATGGTTTTAGACTTTTGATAAGTTAGTTTGGCCACACCTCAGCTTATTTGTGACAAAACTAAACTTTTTAAAACCGACAGCGAGGGACCCCCCTTGTGGTATAATAGGGTAGAATTATTATATAAGAAAACGAGAAGAATAACTGTACACAGACAAGAGTCCAAAACCAAAAAGAAAAAAGAACCATCAGGAAAGCCTCAAAGAAAACTAGGGGGTAGGGCTGAATATTAATTCTGTGTGCTTGCAGTCTTGCCGCCTCTATAAAATTGGACAGCCAAACCTAGATTGTTGGTCTTTTCCTTTCAAAGATGAGAAGAGCGAGTGCCCTCTGAAATCAACAGGGTCGTACAGTGAAAAACTAATTAATTTTGCTATGTTCAACCCTTCGATCTCTGTTGAGAAACACATTCCTTTTCATTGTTGTGAGTATATATCGTGTAATTCAGTCCATGTTATTGGTTCATAAATAGGTTCGTCGACATCATCGGTTCACATTGTCGATCAATGCTCAGACCATTATTCATTTGTTTTGATGAAATCCATTTTTTCTTATAATTGATACCATAGCAGAATAGCTTGTGATGATCGTGCTTTATTAGCTCCTCGCTCTACTGTCAATATCTCACTCCATGTGAATTGTATGCCCCGAATGTTTAGGCTTATGTCATTTTAAATATTTTAGCCGGTCATGGGTTGCAATTTTAGATCAAATATCATGGGCTCCCAGAGAAGGATTTTGTTTTTCATTTGCACATGTTTACTTTCCTTCTTACAAAAAAGTAAGATTAGTAACTTTTCTGATCTTTAACTACAGCACAAAAGCTTGTGTATTCTGAATAGTGTTGTGTGTCTTATTATGCAGCGCATCTGTGGCAATAATCTTGGAGTGATGGGTGCAATCAATGCCCCCTTTACTTTGTGATCTTGGAGTACAAAGGCTCGGTGACAAAAAGTTGGTTAGTTTTGATAAGATTCCCAAACAAGCTGCCGTGAGCAGGCTGTCCGGCTTGGAGGGACAGGTTGTAGAAAAGCAAAAAAAGTAGCCATGTAGGTGTATAAAAATGGTATGGTCCCCCCTCTAAGGATGCAGGCAGGCGCAGGAGTACCTGCCAGCCCGCGAGGCCCGCCTGCGAGAATCGGCAACGCGGGCTCCTGCAGAGGCCTGCGAGGTTCTAGCAAATAAGCCTGCGAGGCCCGGTGGGTGTTAGCAGGTGGGCCCGCAAGGCCCGCATGACCTTCAATAGCCTGCAATAGCCCCCACGCATGTTTCTCAAAAAAAATAGCCCTCACGCATCGCACGCATCCCCGACCTCCCGCTGCCCTGCAGCGGTGGCTCGGCACCACCGAGCGCCGCCACCCCCCCGCCGCCCGTCTCCTGCTTCCACTCCCGCCGCCCGTCTCCCACCGCTCATCTCTCGCTGCCCGTCTCCGGCAGCTATCCGGCTTCTACTTCTTTCTCTGTTACTGCGCATCTATTGAAGGTACGTACGCATCTACTTCTTTATCCGGCTTCTACTTCGGTCGATTGATCCCTTATCTCCTAGTGCTATGACTAGTGCTAGTGCCTCCTCCGATTTGTACTGATAAATTGGTTGTAGATGCCAAATGTTGGTTTTATTACTTCCGTAGAGGGGGGTATTTCTTTGGTATAAATGCATATGCAATATTTCTCAACAGGATCTGGCCTTAATGTCCCCTCCTAAAACAAATGTGCTGTCAATAAGATGTATTGCAGAAACAAATTACAAAGTACAACTTGTTTTCTTGTAAAAAATTGATAAATATAGTTCTTGCATTGGCTCTGGTAGGCAACTGACCAGAACCCTTTTTTCCCATCTAGAACACGCACGTGTGATACTTGAGCTGCTGCAGACTCTGTTAGAGCACACAGAGGTGCTACACTACTTTTGCTTGGCCCGGCTTGATCGATCTCCATGGATTGACTAGTTATTGGTAGCAACCTATATGTCTGCCTAGCTCTCGCCATTGGTTGGAATTGATAGTTGATATTCTGCAACCGTTAGAGTTTAATGGATATCCTAGAGAGTAAGAAATGCCTGTGCTGTGTAAATTTATTTTCAACTGCTGTAAAGTTATTCAGATCCAAATTCGTGGCAAATTCAGCTCAGTTGTTTCAGTTCAGCTCGATTTGACACTTCAATGTAAAAGTGCCATACACCCAGTAAGAGGAGAGTAAGAGGGATTCCCTAGAGTTACCAAAATATAATAAAGTGAAAGTCAACATTAAGAATTCTGATATCAGGAAAGAATTCTGATATCAGGAACAATCACTTGTAGCCTGTGTGTGTGCATGACAGACTATTCAGAAAACAAATATGAAAAACTATGAAAAAATTTTCTTGCATAGCCTATTCAATGCAGGTTCTTGCGATTGTTATTTGGGTATACTATACACAGTCAGTTCTGCAATTCACTTCAGCAATTTAGCAATTTACTGCATAGTTTAGGATGATTTGTTTCAGACACTATAAATTGGGATTTTTTTCTCTCATTTCAGCATACAATGGGAACGGTGTCCTCACCATCTGAACTACAAGATGTTGGGGGTTCCTCAGGTGGGCCACCTCCTATCAGCTCTTCAGCAACAAAGCGCAATAAATGGGTGAAGTCTGCTCCTGCTGAAACCCAACAAAAATCTCTGAGAAACTCTCCACTGAAGAGGCCCATTCCCATTGAAACAAGTACAAACAAACAACCAGCTGCAAAGCGGACAAAACATTCTGCTACCGGAAGTCAGGAAAAAACTTCCACAAGCTCCCCACTAAAGAGGCCCATAGAAACACTTACAAAGAAACATCCACCTGGAAAACGGTTCAAACCTCCTATGGCAGAGAAGTCTCCTTTGGTGAGAAGGTCTCCATTGGCAAGGAATCCACAATTGAGGTTGGCAGTGTCCCCTGTGGTGATAGCACATGGCCAGAGAAATTCTCCATCGCCTCCACCAGTAGCGGTAGAGAGGTCCCCATCCCCTTCTACATCAGCCCCACTTTACTTGGATGAAGAAACAAGTTTACTTGGTAATTGTTGTTTATGTCCTCATTTTGTCAGTGTCATTGTATATATGCTCTTTAGAGTTTTGATCTGTTTAATGAGAACCAATGTTTCTTTTACAGGTTCCTCTTCGGTACAAAGTAAAGTACGGAAGCTGAAATCAGGAATTTGGATGGATATGGACCCTATCTATCACGGTAGGAAACTTATTCAAGCTCGGTGCAAACACTTCTATGAGGTATTTTCAGCTGCACGAAATTCAGGAAACAGTCACATTCGTAGGCATTTGGGTTTGTGTGTAGAAAGGCTTAAAGTGCATAACATGGTTCAAAAGTTGAAATCATCAGCATTTTCTACCGAGGCAGCTGCCCTAGCAAATTGGAAATTTGATCGAAAAATCACTCGTCGTGAACTTGTTAGATTAATTGTGCAACACGAACTTCCATTCTCATTTGTTAAATATGAAGGTTTTCGTACTTACTCCCTCAGTTTGAACCCACTTGCCGAGTCTGTTTCTGGGACAACCATAAAAGAAAATTGTATGGAGGCTTTTCAGAACCACAAATCATCACTAAAAGATCTGTATCTGTTTGGTAGTTGGAATTGTAGATTCTCATTAACAAGCGATATATGGACATCTAATCAGAATATTGGATATATGGTTATCATATGCCGCTACATAGATGAAGATTGGAAAGTTCAAAAGAGAATCATTAGATTTTCTGTGGTCAAAACGCCACATGATGGGTTTAACCTTTACAGTGTAATGTTGAAAACCATTCGGTACCACAATATTGAGGATAAACTTTTTAGCAATACACTAGATAATGCGAGTGCTAACAAAACGATGATGGACTTATTGAAAGAAAATCTGTTAGCAAAGTCTATGTTGCATTGCAATGGAGATCTATTCCATGTCTGCTGTGCAGCTCATGTCCTTAATCTAATTGTAGAAGATGGGCTCCAAGTGATTGATGAAGTCATCAAAGATATAAAGATATAAGAGAGAGCGTGAAGTACCTTAAGGCTTCAACATCTAGAAAAGAGAAATTTGAGGAGATAATAGGAGAGGTCGGCATATAATGTGGGAGTCGTCCTACATTAGATGTGCCGACACGTTGGAACTCTACCTGTGATATGTTGGAGTCGGCTTTGCCGTTCAGAGAAGCTTTTTATGAGTTAGGAAAGCAGGACCCCAACTACATATACTTCCCTTCAAGTGAAGAATGGCAAAGAGCTAAAGTGGTACTCCCTCCGTCCTGAAATATAAGACATTCTAGGATTTTTAGGACGGATTAAAGAGGTGGGAAAATGTCACATATGCCCTTAACCAATGATAATTAAAGGTAAGTTTTTAGTTAACAAGTGCAATATTTGGCAAGTCTTTAATTGAGTTGAGTGGGTACTTACCAAAAACTTCTATGATGCCTTATATTTGGGGACAAATTTTGAACCGTTGAATGCCTTATATTTCAGGACGGAGGGAGTATGTAACTTGTTAAAGGTATTCAAGAAGATGACCACTGTTATTTCAGGTTCAAAATACCCCACCTCCAATCTTTATTTTCATGAAATGTGGAGTGTGAAAGAAGTATTGGAAAAAGAATCATCAAGTCCAAACCCAATTATTGCAAAAATGGTTGTAGGAATGAAGGCAAAGTTTGAGAAATATTGGAACATCTCATACTTATCAAATTGCATACCGGTTATAGTTGATCCTCGATTCAAATTTGGATTTATTGAGTTTCACTTAAACAAAGCCTTTGGAGAGACAACTAGGGTTCATATTGATAAAGTGGATAAAGCTATAAGAAGTTTGTACAGCGGTTACTCATCTGAAATGGGAGAGTCCTTCAATAATTCTGCTCAAGGAGGTGAGAGTGCCAATTCAGAAAAAGTTCACTCATGGTCCGACTGGAGTCAACACATGAGTTATCAAAGTAACAAAGTTACGGGAGAACTTGATAGATACCTTCGGGATGAGTTATTCCCGTGTGATGGTGATCATTTTGATATATTATATTGGTGGAAAATGCACGTACCGAAATGTCCCATTCTGTCCCGTATGGCACGTGATGTATTTGCTGTCACAACATCTACTGTTGCATCTGAGTCTGCATTTAGTACGAGTGGACGAATTGTGAGTGACTATAGGAATAGACTATCAAGCAACACCATTGAAGCTCTGATTTGTTTCCAAAACTGGATTAGGGAAGCAGGTAATATGTTACTGCTTTTCTGTTTTTTGCATTGGTTTGTTTATTTGAATCATAAAAACTGTACTAACTTTTCTTTTCTGTAGGTACATCTTACTTGGACATCATAAAAATTGATACCTTGAATGATATTGTTGAGGAAGCTGGATCTGCATGATCAAGTACTATCAGTTTGGCTTGATTGTCCTGTTCAGTTAGATTTCCTTGTCATATTGTCTCATTCTCTAAATCGGGTAGCCTGTAGACGTACAAGACTTGTGTGACACTGTGGAATTGTTTGTTGGTAGCAGATATATGCATGGTATCTGAATATCACATCACTCGTACTCATTAGCATATATATGAAAGTTTTTGTGGGTTTGTGATCTGGGCTGTGTTATTTCTGTTAGCAGTTTGAAAATCAATGAGTGGGGCGCTGGTTATTAGGTTAGTTGACATTATGTCCCTCTGCTGTGTGTAGCCATGACGCGCTTTCTTAATTTCTTTCTTTGAAACGACATCCTATCATGTACTCATTGTCCTTGTACGTACTGCAAATGTGCAATGAGGCTGTGATCAGACTATGCACACATTCCCTAAGAGATAAGCGTGATGTTTAGCTGCCCTTATTAGCTGCTTGTAATGCTAATGTGCAATGAGGTCGTGATCCGGTTAGCAAAGAATATCCCGCTCGAAGATGGATCAATCAATCATCATGTGTGCTTATTAGTCGCTCGGGAGTATATATCATTGACTCCAAACAACTAAACCTCGCAACATGGTGCGGTACACAATGATGCCTTATTGTTCTGTTTTTCCATTGTCTTTTAGATATATACTAATGATGTGGCTTTTTAACTAATTCTTGTGAACTAGTTTATTAAGCACAAATGGCTGGTCGTATTGGGTAGCTATTTATTTATTTTTAAACTATTAGGTAACTACTTGATATGAATTCTCTCTGAGCATTACTCGCAAGCCATGTTAGAGCATCTCCAAGAGTTTGCCAAAATTTACTTGGCAAATCCTGTGTTTTGCCAACTTCTAAAAAGCTATGCAAAGTAAAAAAAGAATTCATCTCCAACAGTTTGGCATAATTCACTTGCCAAATCCAGATCTAACTTACATCAGGAATCCTAAGAGAAACAAAATTATATATGTGCCCTTCCACCTCTTGAAAAACTTACATCAGGAATCCTTCTTTATTTTCTTTTCACCCTCCCACCTAGAGGGAAACAACGATGGCAACTACGATCCGCGCGCGCATATATGCGTGTGGGGAGGTGAGTTTTGCCAAGTTTCTATTTTTGTCAAGTTGGTTTGCCAAACTGTTGGAGGCCAATTTTTCTTGTTTTGCCAAAGTTATATGGATGCCGAGTTGGTTTGCCAAACTGTTGGAGTTGCTCTTAGTGTGGTGAATGTTGACTTCTCTGGAGTTTTGCAGGTGTGTTCCGTCAGGGGAAGAGATGGTTAAATCATGAACCATGACTCCTTGACAGCTTTTCTGAGCATGTCTCTGTCTTCCAGAGTTACAAAAGATCAGATGCTAGACTTGTGATGTAAAACTTTAAATTGTGTCAGATTCTGGTAACTTGTAGGTCCTATCTATTTGCACCTTTCGGAGGTCTTGTGATGTACTCCCAATACTATTTGCAGCAATAACTTGTCAAATTCAGTAACTGTCATCCAGAGGTCATTTAGCTAGAGATGCTCACCAAGAGTGAACGTTCAGTATGTGTGTATGCATCTCTGTTATTGTTATTTTGTTGACTGTTGGCAACATGTCCCTGGTGATATACTCACGACTATGTTGTATTATGGATCTTATTTATCCTTTTGTATGCTATGTTCCAACAAGGCCCTGAAAGAGAAAGTGACAAGGAGCACAAGTGCCTGTTGGAGTGTTGTTCGGCCGTTCACAGAGTGAGCCTCCTGAGCGGAGGCGAAGTTATGAATTTTGTTGGCAGACTTCGGCAGGCACCTGCAAGCCTGCTTTCTTTATTCTGCAGAACCCGACAGGATATCTCAGGAATTAGGCAAAACGTCAGCAGACTCTGCAGGTTGGGTAATTTTTGCAGGCAGGTGGTGCAGGTAGCTCTGCGGGTGCCGGCAGACGCGCCTGTGTGCATCCTTACCCCCCTCTCTACCCGACACTTATTTACAATAGAGAACTGATTTATTTTGTTTTCCTTATTCTAGGAGGATGCTATTGGTTAGCAATCACATGTGATCAGGGTTCACCATTTCGCAGTATACCGGCCGGTATACCGCGATTTTGGGGGTTACCGGGCCGGCTCGGTAGCTAAACCGGTCGGTATACCACTCGCCAACCGAACCTGCTAATAGCCTCCTATCGGTATACCGGTCGGTTTGACCGGTATACCGGTCCGGTATTTTCGGTTCAAAAAACCGACCGGTTCACGGTTTGGTAAACCCTGCCTGTGATGACTTGCATGTGATCAGATTTGTTAGGAACTCTAGTTTTGAGGATGTCAGAGTAACACGAGGTACCATTTCTGAATGCAGGCTATTTCGGCTCTGGCCATAGAATTTCAAGATTAGTTTGCTAATTTTTTTTGTATATGCAAAATGGGTGTAAGTGAAGTCATAGTTTCTGTTTCAAAAAATTCCTCAAAAAAAGTTTCTGTTTCAAAAAAGAGAGTGGATGTCTGATATGAGGGGTGGTGAGGTACCACTTATATGCCTCTATGCACTAATGGCTAATTGGAAAGGTAACTTTTCATAGAAATTGTCATTGATATTTATGGCTTCTGCAGATTTGAAGAAACCTTGTTAAGGCTAGATGTTGATAAGGTAGTGAAATCAATCTTAATATAATCTTGAAAAATGTAGGCATTAGAACTTCTATGTGAGTGAATGTCAGAGCTAATCAATTGTTCTTTAAATCTCTCTCTTAGTGAGGAATGTTAGAACTTGGAAGGGATACACGATGTGTTACTCTGGAAAACGGTTAAAACATTTCAGTTCTGCCTGATTTTTTATCATGCAGGTTAGTTCTTGTTCCCTTCTTTTTGGGTATAGTTGAAATCATGAATTCACTGACAGCTCATTAGTTAGGCCCAAAACTTAATTGCAGTTTTGCTTTTTTTGTTAGGTTTGCAAATATGATAGGCATGTTTCTTTTTATTCAGATTAGACTGGTTGATGAGCCTGATATTCTCTTAGGAAACACCAGAATCAAGTGCTTCTCTTCCCAAATATACTATTGCTAACATATTTTGGATTACTTTTCTGATGAGATGTTGTTTTACTTACCGTAGATGGTAGAGCAAAAATAGGAGCAGTAGAATAGGATGGGGCACAACTGATGATATGTTCCATGGTAAAAACAGTGCTTCTTAATGTACCTGATGGTAACTGCCATTCTTTGAATATGTAATTCTACAGATCATGGTTTTACATTCTTATTGGCAAAAATTATTTACTTTCCTTTTCAAGTCTTTTTTCTTACTAGAAATTGTTTGGTCAATATATTATGAGCACAATAATTGTTCAAATGATATTGGATTTAGATACTTTCATATTTGTTTTTATTCACATTATTATTGTAAATTTTAAAAAATATATATATTGTTGCTCGTAGTAACCCATGTGTTGGGGAAAAGTAAATCCTGGTACATTATGAGTTGCAGTGCATCTTAGCGAAAAGCAAAGCATCGATTGGTTGAAGATTTAGGAGTTCTATGAACTGCTTAGTGGAGTTTCATTGCAATATTTACTTATATATATTTTTGATATTGTTGTATCAGCAAGCATGAGATGTGGGGCTGCACTCAAGACACTAAGTTTGCTCATAATCATTTGGAAGGCTATGAAACTTCATAGGAAGTGGAGCTGAGCCGATTTTGGGTAGTGTTTGGTTCAGCTCTTTATAGTATAGATACACATTTGGAACCAAACAATGTCTATAATTTGTTACTTTGTAATCGTTACCAGCGCTCAGGGTAGAGGTGGTTGTGGTAGTGGGTGCAATAATAGTAAGACAAGGTGCATACAATTGGGTCGGAGCACAAATGCTGGATAAGATCAGCGTGGAGAGGGAGAGGTGGGCAGATTCAGAGATGCGGGGAAGAGGGTGGGTCGGGGGCGACCATGATATTGATGTGAGTGTAAGACTATTATTTAAATATCGAGGATACACATAATTTTGTCATTAAATATATCCATATTTCTTAATTTATAAATTTAAATTCTTGTTTATATGTTGTTAGACACGTGTGTGTTGTACATGCACTTTAAATTGCTTTGCTTTTGAGATTTAGCCGACTTCGTTTTCTCTCTTTGATACTTGCTATGCGTGTGGGTTCTATTGTTTTCATACACCAATCTTATGTTTTTTGTGTTTAAACAACTTTATTTTATATTTAGCATTTGCCTTTGGTATTGTGTAAGATCAGCATGGCAGATGGATTTCGTGGTGATAGCCGCTGAAGACGCATGAAACAAAGTGGGGCAGGGCGAACATAAGAATGATGCGAGAAGAAGACTGTTCTTTAAACATCGTGGGTAGCATCGTGGGTAGGCGTAATTTTGTCAATACTGGGTAAGGATCAGTGTGGCAAGTGGGGTGGGTTGGACTTTGGAGGTAAGGGGGCGGATTCGGTGGTGATAGGCACTGAATATTGTTCTTTAAATATCAAGGGTAGGCTTAGTTTTGTCGATACTAGGTAAGATCAACGTGGCATCAAGGGTGGATAGGGTGGGGTGGGGTTGGAGGGGAGGGGGCGGATTCGGCGGCTAGCCGCCAAAGAAGCATGAAAGAGGGGGCGGATTTGACGGCTAGCCGCCAAAGAAGCATGAAAGAGAGTGGGGCGGGTGCGAACTTCACATTGATGCGAGTAGAAGATTGTTCTTTACACATCGAGGATAGGCATAATTTTGTTGATACTTGGTAAGATCAGTGTGGCATCAGGAGTGGAGTGTGTGGGGGAGGGGCGGGAGTGAGGGTGGGGTTGGAGGGGAGGGAGTAGATTTGGCGGCACTAGCCGCCGAAGATTGCATGAAAAGGGTGGGGTGGGGATGAACATGAGATTGATCCGAGTAGAAGATTGTTCTCTAAACATCAACGGTAAGCATAATTTTGTCGATACTGGGTAAGATCAGTGTGGCATCGGGGGTTGTGATGTGTGGGTTGGGGTTGGGGAGGGGGGGGGGGCGGATTCGGTGGCGATAGCCATTGAAGACGCATGAAAGATGGTGGGGCGAGGGCGAACATGAAACTGATGTGAGTAGAAGACTATTCCTTAATATTTAGGGTAGGCATAATTTTGTCAATACTGGGTAAGATCAGCGTGGCATCGGCGGTGGGGTTGTGTGGGGGGGGGGGGGGGGGCAAACACGAGATTGATGTGAGTAGAAGACTGTTCTTTAAACATCGAGGGTAGTCATAAATTTGTTATTGAATATATTCATATTTATTATTTTTTATAAACATAAAAACTTATATATGTGTTGTTAGACACGTACATACTACACACCCACGTACATTTTACTATGGTTGTAACTCCTTTATTACTAAGCGGGCAGTTAACCTGGTAGCATTGCATTTTTAATAGAGAGGAGTTATGTATCTTTTTAGGGTGATATCCAATTGGCTCTTCAGCGAGGAAGATTACATCTGTGTGAGGTGGAGTTTCCCTAGGAATATGCTGGACTTAGAGATGGATGACTGGACTTGCGGTGATGGGCAAATGAGCGAGGAGACAATGTGACGGTGGTACCGCTATCAAGGCAGATCAGTTGGGTTGTGTAGGGTTAGACATATGAGTGAGGAGACAAGGTGACAATGGTACCGCTGGTCAAGGCAGAAAAGGTCATCGTTAGAGCAACCATATCGCGGAAGATTATTAGCATGCTCGGTAGGGGTGGAGTGGTGGCGGATTTAGAGGTAGAATTGCGAAGGTGGGCGGATTCGACGGCAATAGCTATCGGAGACACAGGGAAGAGGGTGGAGCAGGGGCGAACATGATATTCATGCAAAGTGTAAAATTGTTATTTAAACATTAAGGGTAGGCATAATTTTGACATTGTATATATCCATATTTCTTTATTTTATAAACATAAAATCTTATTTATGTGTTGTTAGACACGTTGTGCTCCACATGCACTTAAGTTGCTTTGTCTTTGAGATTTAGCCGGAAGTTTAGACTTCAGCTTTTCTCTTTGATACTTGTTACGCCTTATGTGTCCTATAATTTTCTATACACCAATCTCAATTTTTTTTGTTTTTAAACTTCATAAGTTCTTGAGGGTAGGCATAATTTTGTTATTGAATATATTCATATTTCATTATTTTCTAACCATAAAATCTTATTTATGTGTTGTTATACACGTGTGTGCCGCACTTGCACTCTACTTTGCATTGTGGTTTTTAGACACGAAAGTGTCGCATGAACGTGAATTTTATTATGAGTGTAAGTAACTCGTTTGTTACTAAGCGAATGATAACTACAATTAATCTGGAATCATAAATATAATTATATAAATATATAACTATTATTTACTAGATTTTAATTTTAATTTTATTATATTGTTATATCACGTGTGTGTCGCACGTGTACTTCCACTAGTTATTATTATATCTTCTCTACTCCTAAAAAGAATGAAGTCGAGACGAAAACTTGATCGACCTTTTTTCCGCTCTCTCGTGCGTTCGCCCTCCCAACCCCACGTGGCCGCGCGTCCGCCTTCCCCGAGCACCCTCTGCTCCACCTCCATACGTATTTTGGTCCGTTCAATTGCTCCTCACAACCCCGCATCCTCCTCGCACCTTTCCATCGCCGCGCCTCTGCATCGTCCGCTCCACCTCCACGCCTCCGCATCGTCCGCTCCGCCTCCGCGCCCTCATCTCCTGACGAGGGCCCGGATTAGGGCCCCCCTTCGTCGACAAGATTATCCTCCTTAAACAACGGCGAAATCACGACCCTCGAGGTGAAGTCAACCATTTGCTGGCAAGCAGCTCGAGGATGGTCATACCCTTGCTGACTACAACATCTAGAAGGAGTCCACCCTTCACCTAGTGCTGTGTCTCAAGGAAGGCATGCAGATCTTCGTCAAGACCCTCGCTGGCAAGATGACTAGTCCTTGGCCGGACGACTGCATCTCCGACTAGTTTCCCACTAGAGGAACCCTCACACGACAAGTCTCCGCCTCGCACGACAAGTCTTCGCCTCGCACGACAAGCCCAGACTCCAACTAGTGTGTGGGCCCAGACGCACGACTCGAGCGGCGCTACCGATGCGTGAGGAGGAGCGAATCTCCACGTCACGTGGAAGCAACAGCTGGCAGCCATGCAGGCGACCTGCCCCGGCAAGAGCCTTAATGCAGGTCTGACAAGCCGCGCAGCCATCACATCGCCATCATCTCCTACTCTACCACACGCAAGACTCAACCCGAGGCACTCAAGCACCCTCTACGACACGCACAAGCCTAGACTTAGGCTCGGGCGTGGCAAGATAGGCAAGCACTCGGGCAGACTAAGACAAGCCCAAACTACTCGGGGAGAAGGCCAAGCGTCCCGGAGGGAACAGTCCAACCCGGCCACGTGGCGGCTTCCCTGACAAGGCATCGCGACTTGGCTTCAATGCACCCCGACGGACAACGACGTACAACAGGACGTGCCAGCTGCCAAGCACTATAACTCCTTTGCATTTCCCCTATTCCCCTCCCCTTGAGACTATAAAAGGGAGAGGAGGACAACGGTCACAAGGGTTAGACCTTTACACGATCAAACACCACCTCCCGGAACTTGGGAACAAACTACCTCTCCCGACCAGCTTGTAATCCCTAATACGAACACACCTGGCTCAGGAACACGGCTGCACCACACTGGACGCAGGATATTACTCCTCGAAGACTCGAACCAGTATAAATCCCGTTGTCTCCTGCGCTAACCATCCGAGCCCGACACGCGATCGATAGAAATTTACTGCCGACGGTTGAGAACCCCGACAGTTGGCGCGCCAGGTAGGGGCACATCGTGTGTCTCGACGAACTCAGCGGATCGGATGGATGGGCGCGGGATCACGATGACTCCCGGGACCACACTGCACTTCGGCTCTCTCGGCTTCGTCTACACCGGGCCGGTGGAGTCCGTTGCCGGCCGTACCTTCGGCTGGCCGCCTCGCCCCAATGTCCTCACAAGGGCTGCGATGTGTGAGGCTTTCGTCCGAAGCCTCTCGGGTGACGTCGTCATCAGCATGTTGAGGCCAAACCCAATGCAGGAGCGTTTTAGGCTCACCGCCTATTACCTCACCGACCTCGCCTTTCCAGGCTAGCGGAGACGGACCGCTGGGCTGGAGGGAGTTCATGGAGCGGTACACCGCAATTTACCCCCATGGACGCCTAGCCTCCCGGTCGACCCGGTGACGGCCTATGTTAATGGCCTCCGCACGGCCAGCGTAGCCCCTGGGTGTACGACGACTCGGGGGGCACGGACCGCGTGACGTCATGACACCCACGCGGGAGTGCAACGTCTGTGTGGCCACCGCATCGAGCAGCTCCTCATCGGAGCTAGCTCCGCGCCACCGCGGCGCCGATGACCAGTGGCGCGCGCGACTCGACAAACTTGCGGAGGCAAGGCGCCAGCTCGACGAGGAGCAGGCCCTCCTACACCAAGAGCTCGGCGTGGAAGCTGAGCCACGTGAGCGACAACCAGCGCAAGGCGCGCTAGTGCAAGGCCAAGCCCACGAGGGGAATGGCAATCGACGCCCGATACAGGACGTTCCTGTGCAGGGTGAGCCCCGTGGGGAGAACGGCAACTGGCGTGAGCACCGGCCGGCTGCAGACCAGCCGCGCGGTCGTGCACCTACGCCGCCGCGCGCGCGGGCCCGACAACAATCGACGCGCCAAGGAAGGCGCGAATGCCAACGCTGATGCACCACTACTCTTCTGGCCGGCGTCCCAGAACATAGCCGCGGCGGCCGTCGTCGCCGCGCGGCGTCCGAGGCCCGCAACCTCCGAGGAGCGGCGTGTGTGGGAGTAGTTCAAGGCACTGCTCGAGGACGCGGCGGCTCGGCCAGCGAAAGCTCGCTTCGCGCCAGTGCTTAGAGCGCGGGCGGGCTGGAGCGCCATCCGCCCACGGCCCGAACCCGCCTCTCCTCATCAACAGGGACAAGGGGACGGAGTCGGGGCTGCGGCGTTGGCGGTCAAGAGCCGTCTCGGGCCCCACCGCGACGCCCGACACACCATCGAGGCTCGCCGACGAGCTGAGAGTGTCAACAACGACAACAACAACCGCTCGCGCCACAACGACGATCGTGGGCGTAGGCGGCGCCACGACAGCGACGACGACCGCGAGCGGAGCTAGTCACTGAACCAGCGGGGTCCACGGGCTTTCGGTTGGAGCATCCGTGACGCGAAGTTCCCCTCACGCTTCCGGGCCCCGACTAACTTACCGAGATACGATGGGGACACCAAACCCAGTGTGTGGCTCGAGGACTACCGGCTCGCGTGCCACGCCGGTGGGGCGACCGATGATCTCTTCGTGATCAAGAATTTGCCGCTCTACCTCAGTGACTCCGCGCGCACGTGGCTCAAGCATCTGCCACATGACAAGATCCAAGACTGGACTGACCTACGTCGGGTCTTCGTCGGCAACTTCCAGGGCACGTACATGCGCCCTGGCAAGCAGTGGGAGCTGCGCAACTGCAAGCAGCAGCCCGGGGAGTGCCTTCGCGAGTACATACGATGCTTCTCCAAGCGCTGCACCGAGCTCCCCAGCGCAACCGACAACGATGCCATCTCGTCGCTTCAGAACGGGACGATGTGTACCCCCCTCATCCATCAGCTTGGGCGTCACATGCCGCATACCATGTGGGAACTCCTCGACGTCGCGAGCAATCACGCTGACAGCGAGGAGGTGGTGGCCGCGACACTCAACACCCCTCAGAGCAAGGGGAAACAAGTCGTGGGCCATGCCGAGGGAACGTCCTCACGCTTCAAAAAGAAGAAGAAGAATGACAAGCGCCGCCGCGACGACAACTTTGTCGCGGCGGTGGAGCGCAAGACGTCGCACCCAAAGGGCAACCCGGGCAAGCCTGCACCAACCAGGGACCACTTCGAGAAGCTCCTAGATGCACCGTGCCCGCACCACGAGGTCCCCGTCAAGCACACTCTTAGGGAGTGTCGACTGATGAAGAACTACGTCAAGAGCACCCTCCAGTCGAAGACGGCGGATCATCCCGACAAGCAAGGCCCCTCCCACGACAACGATGATGGCACAGGGGCTATGTTCCCCGGTGAAGACGGAGCGGTGCATATGATCTTCGGAGGGTCACCGGCGAGGCCCTCGAGGCGGCGTTAGAAGCTCATCCGGCGTGAAGTCATGAACTCCGACGTTGCGAAGCCGTCCTACCTAAAGTGGTCGGAGGTTCCGATAACCTTCGATCGCAAGGACCATCCCAACACCGTACCCTAGCCTGGATCCTACCCATAGTGGTAGCCCCCCTATTCAAAACCAGAAGGATCCACAAAGTCCTGATGGATGGGGAGAGCGGGATCAACGTGCTCTACGCGTCAACACTTGATGAGATGGGCATCCCGCGGTCCGCGCTGAGGCCGTCGACGGTGCCATTCCATGGGGTCATACCTGGAATCGAGGCGCTTCCCCTCGAGCAGATCGATCTGCCCATCACATTTGGGGATGTGCGGAACTTCCGCACAAAAACCCTCACCTTCGAAGTGGTGGGGTTCTCGGGGACGTACCATGCGATCCTCGGGAGGCCGGCATATGCGAAGTTTATGGTCGTGCCTAATTATACGTACCTGAAATTAAAAATCTTCAGACCGAGGGGTATCATCACAGTAGGGCTTACGTACCAGCGCGCGTACGAGTGCGACGCTGAGTGCTTTTATTCACTGAAGCAACTGTCCGGTCCGCGAGGCTCCACGCTGAGCCTCGTTCCGAGGACCAGGACGTCCCCGAGTCGTCCAAGTGTGCGGCCTGCTCTTTTGAGCCCGCCAAGGATGTTAAGGACGCGGTTGTCTCCGACGATGGCCGCAAGCTCCGTATCGGGACAATGATCGATCCTAAATAGGAAAGTGCGCTCGTCAACTTCCTCAAAGCGAACCTCGACGTGTTTGCGTGGAAACCCTGTGACATGAAGGGGATCCCGAGAGAGGTTGTTGAGCACAAACTCAACATCAAGCCGGGATCGAAGCTGGTGAAACTGCGCCTACGCCACTTCAATGATGACAAGTGCAAGGCGATTGGCGAGGAGATCTTGAAGCTCCTTAGTGCAAGGTTCATCCGTGAAGTTTACCACCCCGAGTGGTTAGCAAACCCTGTACTTGTAAAGAAGAAGAATAAGAAATGGAGGATGTGTATTGACTATACGAGCCTTAACAAGGCATGTCCCAAGGATCCGTTTCCTTTGCCTCGCATAGATCAGGTATTCGATTCAACCGCAGGGTGCGAGACCCTCTGTTTTCTCGATGCATACTCCGGGTACCACCAAATTGCAATGTGCGTAGCGAACCAACTCGCAACCTCGTTCATCACACCGTTCGTCGCGTACTGCTATCAAATGATGCCCTTCGGGCTCAAGAATGCGGGCGCAACTTTCCAACGATGCATGTGACGCGTCTTCGGGGAGTTGATAGGCCGCATCATAGAAGCGTACGTCGACGACATCGTAGTCAAGTCGAAGAGAACAGGGGATCTGGTCCCCGACCTCACGGAGGTCTTCGCGAAGCTACGGCAACACGGGGTGAAGCTGAACCCCGAGAAGTGCATTTTCGGGGTTCCAAGGGGAATGCTCCTCGGCTTTGTCGTGTCGGAACACGGCATCGAAGCTAAACCCAAGAAGATCTCAGCCATCATGGATATGGGGCCAATCAAGAACCTGAAGGGCGTACAACGCATCACAGGCTGTCTCGCGGCTTTGAGTCGCTTCATAACGCGACTCGAAGAGCACAGCCTGCCACTGTACAAGCTGATGAAGAAGTCCGACCACTTTACATGGACCCCCGAGGTGCAAGAGGCACTTGACTCACTCAAGAACCTCCTCAAGAGTCCTCCGATGTTGACTGCTCCGACCATGGAAGAGCCGATGCTTCTGTACATCTCGGCAACGACCTAGGTCGTTAGTGCGGCTTTGGTGGTAGAGCGGGAAGAGCCCGGGAGGTCCCAAAAAGTGCAGCGACCAGTGTACTTCGTCAGCGAGGCACTCTCTGACTCCAAGACGCGCTACTCACAGATGCAAAAGCTCGTGTACGCGATCTTGATGACCAAGCGCAAGCTCCGACACTACTTCGATGCGCACCCCATCACTGTGGTGTCAAAGTATCCACTCTGGGAGGTCATCTAGAACCCCGAGGCTGAAGGGAGAATCGCTAAATGGGCGCTCGAGTTGATGGGCCAAAATATCATGTATGCTCCGCGCAGCGCGATCAAATCCCAAGTACTTGCAGATTTCGTGGCCGAGTGGACGGAGATGCAAACTCCACCAGCGAAAATCGAGCATGAGACCTGGATCATGTACTTCGATGGCTCGGTCATGAAGGAAGGAGCCGGTGTAGGCCTTGTCTTCATCTCGCCCCTCGGCGTGCGTATGGAGTACATGGTCCGACTACATTTCCCAGCGTCAAACAACGCTGCCAAGTACGAAGCCCTGATCAACGATCTCTGGATTGTTGTCGAGCAGGATCAAGCGCCTCGAGATCACGGGTGACTCAGAATTGGTCGTGGGACAAGTCATGAAGGACAAGAACTGCGTTGACCCGAAGATGGCAGCATATTGCCAAGCCGTACAAGATCTGGAGGGCAAATTCCATGGCCTCGAGTTGCACCACGTGTTGTGCGACTACAATAAGCGGCCGATGTGCTTGCGAAAGTGGCATCCAGTCGCAGCCCAGTTCCACACGGTGTCTTCGCGAGCGATCAACATCAGCCGTCCATGCGAGAAGAGGGCGAGAATCCACCTGAAGAGCCGGGGCCCGAGGTCATGGCAATCGACGAGCCACCGGAAGTAAACCTTGAGGATCTCGACCGGTGTTTCCCCATCCTCGAGTGGTTGGTCGAGGGGAAGCTCCCTTCCGACCAGAAAGAAGCCCGACGCATCGCCCGCCGCGCGAAAGCTTTTGTCATCATCGACGGCGAGCTCTACAAGCACGAGGCGGCCGGCATATTCATGCGGTGCATTCCCGGAGATCAAGGCCGCAGGCTGCTGCAGGAGATACACGCCGGTACCTGCGGTCACCATGCCGGGCCGAGAACCCTTGTCGGAAAAGCTTTCCGACAAGGTTTCTATTGGTCCACAGCGGTCGCCGACTCGAAGGACATTGTGCAGCGTTGTGAGGGTTGCCAATTCTACACCAGACAAACTCACCTCCCGGCGCAAGCGTTGCAGACGATCCCCATCACATGGCCTTTCACAGTCTGGAACCTCAACATGGTGGGACCACTCCGACAAGCACCCGGGGGCTTCACTCACCTCCTCTTGGTGGTCGACAAGTTCTTAAAGTGGATCGAGGCTCGACCCATCGTCAGCGTCCACTCTGAGGAGGTCGTTTCGTTCTTCACCGACATCATCTACCGTTTCGGCATCCCCAACACGATCATCACCGATAACAGCACCGAGTTCACAGGGAAAAAATTCCTCAACTTCTGCGACGACAACCACATCCGTGTGGACTGGTCAGCTGTTGCTCACCCGAAGACGAACGGGCAAGTCGAGAGGTCGAACGGTATGATCCTGCAAGGCTTGAAGCCGAGAATCTTCAAGCGGATCTATAAGTTTCGGGCAAGATGGGTGGCCAAACTACCGTTCGTGTTGTGGAGTCTACGTAGTACGCCAAGTAGGGCCACAGGGTTCACGCCCTTCTTCATGGTACATGGCTCTGAGGCGGTCTTGCCAACCGACATGGACTACGGCAGCCCACGGGTGCGGGCATACACCGAAGAAGGGAACCAAGTCGCGCTCGAAGACGCGATCGGCCAACTTGACGAGGCGCGCGACGTAGTGCTATTGAGGAGCGCCAAGTACCAGCAGGCGTTACGACACTACCACGAGCGCAACATGCGCCCGCACGAGTTCCATGTCGGCGACCTCGTTCTTCGACGGGTTCAAGCCAGCAAGGACCGACACAAGCTGTCGCCACCTTGGGAGGGGCCCTTCATCATTCACGAGGTGCTCCGACCAGGGACATACAAGATCAAGTACGAGGACGGGAGGGTCATCACCAACGCATGGAACATCGAACACCTGCGCCCGTTTTACCCTTAAGTAAATGTTCAGAACTTGTACATCAATAAATGCATGTTGTTTGCCTCTGTGCACATGTCTCAGAGTTCAAGTTTATATATTCGGCTGTGCGCTTTATTCTTTATGGCAATGCTTATGCTTGAGCAGGTAGCGTCTTTGCACCAAGGCAAAGACGCTCCCTGCTCGGGGGCTACCAAGGGTACAATGCCCACGTGTCCTCAACGTTTTTTCGAAATTTTTCAAAAAATTCCGACAACTTTGTCGAGACCGATCACACGAGCGAGAAGTTTTTTGATGGAAACTCGAACTCGAAAAAAGCGAAGATGACAGTTTGCATGAGATGGCGAGTCGCCTATTCGTTCAAAGCTCCTAGTGCTAACGCCCCTGCGGCTACAGCACGAAGACTTGCGAGTACTTCTCTAGTATCTGGCTTTCATCCGAACCCTTTCCGAGAACATTCGAGTGACCACCGGGACTCCGGTCCAAAAGAGGAGTTTGCGCAACCAAAACCTCAGCTAAAGTTATCTCCCGAACCTCTCGAGGTCCCGGGGGCTGCGAACGAATGGTTGAGCTTAGCGGTTCGAAGGGGCCAAGCCTTACGACTCTTACGCCCCATGGCTCCGGAGCACGGCTTGACTGTTTCACTTCTCTAAGTCTGACTGCCGTTGCTGCAGTCATCCTCGGGCGCTTGGAAGCGATCGAGAGATAACGCTAGATGAAAAGCCTAGCTACGCGATAACCTGGCAACGTGTTCAAATTATTACTAATGGTTTGTGGCATATTTAATTTAGGGGCCCGGGAACTTCTGGAGCCTCTGACTCATCTTATGGCAGCAGCTCCAGATCCTTCAATGCAGCATCGGCCATCTCACGGGTGAAGGCGGCGTAGTCCACCTCCAGTTTGTCGCACTGATCGTCGGAGATGCCAAGGGCCCAGCCGCCGCTCAGCGCCATGCGGTCCAGCCCTTGGTAGTGCGACTTGATCATGGCGAGGATCCATTGTACCGCACGACGAGCCATCGACAATTCAAGTTCTCGTACCACGCCAGGAAGGCGGCCAACCTCCTCGATCAGCGTCTCAGACGTCCGCGGACCAAGAGACACACCGAGTGCGGCCATGGCCGAACTCATCACCCTGCAGAGCTTGGCAATGTCCCCGATGGCCTTCTCGGCAATGGCTTCCGACTTGCGCCGGGCCTCGCGGGCTTGGTTCAGGGCGGCCGTGTCCTGCTCTTGAGATGCCCAGGACTGCTCCAGCTCGGCCTGGACCTTTGAAGAACAAGCAAGGACAAGGAGTCGTGGAGGGCTCGAGAGGAAGAAAAAGAACAGGAAGACAACACCCAAGTTCATTACGTACTCTGGATCTGCTCCAGCAAGTGTTTGAGGACACCATCCTTCTCGATAACTTTGAGAACAGCGGCGTTTCGCTCTTGCTTGACCGTCGCCAGCTGCACCACCATCCCTGCGTGGATCACGCGCGACCCTGCAACCAAGGTCATCAAGTCAAGCCCTGACAAGGAGCAAGCGCTGAACTAGACAAGAACCGGGGGATCGTCTGAGTTACCCTCGAGATCCTGCGACAACTTGACGTTGGAATTCTGAAGCCGTGACACTTCCTCGGTTGCCACCTGGAGCTGGTTCGTGACCTGGGAAAACTGGTGGCTCGTCGTCGCCAAGTCTGTCGTGGCCATCCTCAAATCACTCTCCAGCTCCAACACCTTTGCCTCGAGGGCCGCCTTCTCACGAGCGGCAGCCTGGGAGGCTTCTCAGGCAGTGGTCTCTACCATGGCTACGAAGGTCTTGGCTCTCTCAACCGCCTCCTCCGCGGACACTGCGGCCGCTCCAAGCTTCTCGATCTCAGCCTCGGCAAGCGCGAGCCTCGACGCCAGCGAGTCCCGCTCGGTGGCAGCCGCTGCGGTGGCGGTCTCGGCGGAGATGGCTCGATCTTCCGCCGACTGGCGGGCAGCCTCAAGGGACGCCCGCTATTAGAGTATGTATAGTTGTATTAGCTAACTTGTACCTCAAGCCTATGGCTACTTGTACTCCAAGTCTATATGGCTATATATATGAAAGGTCACCCCCTCATAGGGTGTGCGGTGTTTCCCATCTCTCTACATGGTATCACGAGTCCGGGTCCTCCCCCGATTCGCCCCCCCTCCGCTGCCCTAGGCGCCGTGCCTTCCCTGCACGCGCGCCCCCTCTCAGCGCCGCCGCTCCCTTGACACGCGCTCCCTCTCTTCCCCACCTCCAAACCCCTGCCGATCCAATCAGGACGGCAAAACCTCTCCCCCCACGCCAATCAAATTGAATCAAATCGGTTCAATCTACTCCCCCGCAGCTGATCATGTCGACTGTCTCTACCCAATCCTCCACCCTGTCCCAATCCAGCGCCTCTCTGTCCTCCAGCCAGGAGGGCGACTCCCATGGCACCGTCTTCACCATCTCCTAGGCCACTGTCAACATCAAGTCACACGTCCCTGTGATGCTTGATCTGAAGGCCTCCAACTTCAACAAGTGGTCCTCCTTCCGCGCCATGTGCGGAAAATTCGGGCTGCTGCCGCACATCATTGGCGATGCTCCTCCCAACCGCACTGACGCCGCATGGGAGCAAGCCGATTGCTGCGTCCGCAGTTGGATCTACGGCTCCGTCACCGATACCGTCCTCGACCTCGCCATGGACGGCACCGACCAGACGGCCAAACAACTCTGGGTTGCCATCGACAATCTGTTCCAGGCGAACAAGGCGCCCAGAGCCATCTACCTGAGCCACGAATTCCATTTGTTGCCTCAGGGCGATTTGTCCATCGACGACTACTGCTTCCGTGTCAAGACTGCCGCCGACGCACTCCGTGACGTTGATCAGCCCGTTCCCGAACCTGCGCTGGTCCACAATCTGCTGCGAGGCCTTAACCAGCCCTACTCCAACACTGCAGACAACATCGCCGCTAGCGACAACCTCACCTTCGCCTCCGCTCGTCACCAGCTCCTTCTCAAGGAGTTGTGCCTGAAGAACGAGGAGAAGACCACCGCCGCCTCTCGCCCTTGTCGCCGCTTCGCCCCGCATCCCCGCGCAACTCGGCCGCCGCTCCTCCCGGTGGTGGACGGCGGCGGCCACAAGAACAGCGCGAAGCAGCCGCCCGCCCGGCAGCATAGAAGCGCGCAACAGAAGAACTACGGTGGCAAGAGGTCCTACAACAGTGGCGGCAGCGGCTCTGGCAACGGCGGCCAGCAGCACCGCAACCAAGCAGGAGCAGGCCTCCCAGGCGCTGGACCATGGATCTGCTTCTCCCCCGGGACTCCTCAGCATGGCGGAACATCTGGCACAGGAGGCAACTGGGGCGGCCAGGGTTGGCACAATCAGGGAGTTTTGGGTTCCACTCCACAGGCCCATACAGCCTTTGCTCCAGTTCAGGCCTCCACACCCACAAATCAGTGGGATGCAGCAGCTCTCGTCGCTGCTGCTATTCAGCAGATGTCCCTACAAGGGAACTCTCCATGGGTGATGGACACTGACGCTTCTTCTCACATGTCGTCATCGGATGGTATACTCCTGCAGCACCTCCCTCCATCTCCTTCCTGCATTATAGTAGGCAATGGCACTAGTATTCCCGTCCAGTCTAGAGGTCATTCTATCCTTTCAACCATAGCGTCTAATTTTGCCCTCAACAATGTCCTTGTCGTTCCTTCCATTATCCGCAACTTGCTTTCTGTACGCCAATTCACACGTGACAATAGTTGTTCGATAGAATTTGACGCTTCTAGTTTTTCTGTCAAGGACCTCCGGACGCGGCGCGTGATTCTTCGCTGCAATAGCGATGGGGATCTCTACACACTGCCATCTTCCTCACCAGCCCCTGCACATGCGCTCCTTGCTGCTTCTTCCACGACATGGCACCACCATCTCGGACACCCAGCACCTGCTGCTTTAGATAGCCTTCGCAAGAAGAATTTTATCTCTTGTAATAAAGTAGAACGCTCTATCTGTCATTCTTGCCAATTGGGCAAGCATACGCGTCTACCTTTTAGCTTGTCAAAATCACACACAGTTGCTTCTTTTGAACTTCTTCATTGTGATGTTTGGACCTCGCCAGTTCACAGCATATCTGATTTCTCCTATTATTTAGTGATTTTGGATGACTATACGCATCACTGCTGGACATTCCCCCTCAAACGCAAGTCTAACGTCCATCAGCACATGGTTGAGTTCATAGCTTACGCCAACACCCAGTTTGGTCTGCCCGTTAAGTGTTTTCAGGCTGACAATGGCACGGAATTTGTGAACAATGCTACTGCTTCCTTCCTGGCAGCTCGCGGCATTCTTTTGCGTCTATCCTGCCCCTATACTTCCCCACAAAACGGCAAGGCCGAACGTGTTCTTCGTACGCTTAACAATTCCGTGCGCACGCTGATGCTCCATGCTTCCATGCCACCATCCTATTGGGTAGAAGCTCTTGCAGCTGCAACCTATTTGCTGAACCAGCGCCCGTCCAGCTCCATTGGGGATAAAGTTCCCTACGTCCGCCTTCATGGCAAGCCGCCGCAGTATGATCACCTCCGCGTTTTTGGTTGCCTTTGTTATCCAAACCTTCAGGCTACCTCTGCGCACAAACTGGCTGCCTGTCATAAAGCTCGCTGGGTTGTCAGGGGTTTCTCTCAGCAGCATGGAGTTGACAATGACGAGACGTTTAGTCCAGTTGTCAAGCCGGCCACTATCCGGACAGTTCTCACCATTGCTTCGTCCCATCAGTGGCCAATCCATCAGCTCGACGTCAAGAACGCCTTCCTACATGGTTATCTTAATGAGACAGTTTACTGCCAGCGGCCTTCGGGATTCATTGATCCATCTCGGCCCGATCATGTTTGCTTTCTCCAGCGATCCTTATATGGTCTGAAGCAAGCTCCCCGTGTCTGGTACCAGGTTTTGTGCCCTCGGTGACTGACACATCACTTTTTGTCTACAATACTGGTGGTCAGACTGCATACTTGCTCCTCTATGTAGATGACATTGTCCTCACTGCATCTGCAACAGACCTGCTCCATAGCATCATTCAGCGCCTGCACTCAGAGTTTGCCATGACTGATCTTGGTGCTCTTCACCATTTTCTGGGAATATCAGTCACACGCTCCTCTGACGGTCTATTCTTGTCTCAGCGTCAGTACGCCATGGATGTGCTTCAGCGAGCAGGAATGTCAGACTGTCACCCTTCGCTGACACCAGTGGATAGCAAGTCGAAGTTGTCCGCCACCAATGGCCCCCCAGTGGATGACGCCTCTGGATACAGAAGTATTGCCGGCGCTCTTCAGTGGCTCACGTTGACTCATCCTGATCTTGCCTATGCAGTTCAACAAGTATGCTTGTTCATGCAATGACCCTCGAGAGCCTCATCTGGCGTTTCTCAAACGCATCTTGCGCTATGTGAAGGGTACACTGGCAGATGGTCTTCACATTGGCACCGGTGCTGTGGATACATTGATTGCCTATTCGGATGCCGATTGGGCAGGTTGTCCGGATTCTAGGCGCTCTACCTCCGGGTATTGTGTTTACCTTGGCGACACTCTGGTCTCCTGGTCTTCCAAGCGACAGACGACGGTCTCTCGCTCCAGTGCTGAGGCAGAGTATCGTGCTATTGCTCATGTAGTTGCTGAGTGCTACTGGCTTTGTCAACTCCTCCAAGAGCTTCACGTTCCACTTGCCAAGGCCACTGTTGTTTATTGCGACAATGTCAGTGCTGTCTACATGACTGCCAATCCGGTGCATCATCGTCGCACTAAACACATAGAGATTGACATTCACTTTGTCCGTGAGAAGGTAGCCCTGGGACAGATTCGAGTCCTCCATGTGCCGTCTTCTCATCAGTTTGTAGACATCATGACCAAGGGCCTTCCTGTACAGTTATTTAACGACTTTAGGTCCAGTCTTGGTGTCCGGCATGGCCCCCCTGTGACTGCGGGCGGGTATTAGAGTATGTATAGTTGTATTAGCTAACTTGTACCTCAAGCCTATGGCTACTTGTACTCCAAGTCTATATGACTATATATATGAAAGGTCACCCCCCTCATAGGGTGTGCGGTGTTTCCCATCTCTCTACACCCGCGCGGATTACTCGCTCGCCACGGCACCGGCTGCCGCTACCCGGGCCACGACAAGCTGCATCTCCAGCTAGGTCCGCTCCACACGGAGTTGGCGCACCTCGCGGGCGCGTCTCCGACCTGAAGACTCGAGAGTCTGCGGCCAACAGAACCGGAATAACTGGCGTATCTCGAGAAGATTGCAAAATCGAAAAGAATCCTTGACAAGAGAACTCACCGAGGTCGCGGGGAGGATGAGCTCATCAAAGGCCCGGTGCGCCTAGGTCATCCCACGCTCCAAGGTGCGGCGCGCTGCGGCCTCCTTGTCGCCCTCGGAGTCGGCGTCAAGCCCGGGGGTAGCCGCCCATGAAGTGCTCGCAAGCTCAAGGGTCCGGGCCTCGCCGCCCGCTGCGCCTTGTGAAAGGGACGCCCCCATCTCCTCGGCCTCCTGGATCTCCGGGGTGGTGGCCCTGGTCATCATCCTGGGGACGGCCGACCCTTGCACAATGGTGGCCAGCTCGTCCAGCATGCGAGCCTCAACACCCTCGGCTTTAGCGGCAACTGGACGAGGCGGCGATGTTCCCTCTTCTCCGTCAACGGGCTCCGCCACGCCAGGCTCCGGGAGAGAGGCTGGAGTTTCGGCGGCTTCCACCAACTAGGGAGGCAACGCCTCCCGACCTTCATCGACCTGCGGCGGCACAGACGCATCTGCTGTCGGCTCTGCATGAGCCGCGGGCACCGCGAGGACCGCATCCCCCGCGTCTGTTGCAGCGGCTGAGGCAAAGCCGCCGGCGCGCTCGTACTCTTGCAGCACCTTCGAGACCGACGCAATTGTCTCCATGATCGTCGGCTCGTTGGACCTCTGCTCCGCTGCCACCTCGTTCTCCTTCTCTGGAAGTTGGGGCCCTTCGAGGTCGATTACCCCGACACCGGGGAAGTCGATGTACCAGCATGTCGCCAGATCCATCATCTCCTCGCCCGCGAGAGCAACCCGGGCCGAAGAGGACTCCGCCACCTCCACGGTCGGGGGAGGACCCTGAACTTCCACTGTCGGAGAGGGAACCGGTACCTCCACAGCGGGGAGAAGGCTCGTCGTTGCCGATACTTGGGCCGGCTTCGACGCCGGGGCAGTCGCGGGATCGCGACTCTCCGACGGTGGGGGAGGCGCTGAGTCTTCATCCAAGACCACCACCACCCCCTCGACGCTCAGGCCAGCCTCGGACGGCGCTTCCAGGGCCGCCTGAGTGACGATCGTCTCCGTGGCCGCCTCACCCTCCTCGACGGTGGTGGCGGGGGCTGGTGGAGGTGGTGCGATTGGAGCCCTCGTCTCGGCGACCTCCAACGACTCCTCTTCAGCCCGAGGTAGTGTCGGCTCGGTGCTCGGGGGCTGGGGGCGAGGCTCAGAAGAAACCACCCGCGCTCTTAACACCAGGCGCTTCAGGAGCCCTAGGTTAAGCACGCTGGTGTCAACGTGTCTACGAGAAGACAAGTGCCAACATAAATGAGCAAGTCGGAAGATTCATGACATGCAAAAGTTGAAGTCAGAAACTTACATCTTGGAGCGCACCCGGGCTTTCTTTACCGGGCGACCCGACATCCCCTGCTCGGGGGCTGCACGCTTCGAGCCCACCGACTCGGGGGATACGCGCTCGGAGCTCACCGTCTCGGGAGCAGCTCCACTTCGACCTGCTGCCTCCACGACGGCAACATTCTCCCCCATTTGCTCGGGGGCTGTTCCTCCGGCCTCAGCAACGGTCGGAGTTAGACCATGGCCCCCGCTAGTGACGAGGGACACATGAACATCCGGGGCTCCGCCACCCCATAAATGCAACGACTGCAAGCACCACGGGACAACACTCGGTTCTGCTGCCGGCAGCGCGCTCGGTGTCGACGCCGAATCCGACGACCTCCCCCGCGACCGGCGCCTCTGTAGGGAGTCGGAGTCGGGCCGATCTGAGCCGTCATAAAGCTGGCGGACGGACACCGATCACTCCTCCGACCTTCTCGGAGGATCATCTTGGCGGAGCGCAGGTCTGTGTGGCCCGGGAGTGCCCGTCCCGCTGGGCGCCGTACGGGAGCGGACCGACCGCTGGCCCACTCGGGCAAGGGGGAGCCGCCGGACGTGAGCTCGAGCCCACAGTCTTGTCGCGCCCCACCTCTCGCGGCCGGCGCAACAACGACACTTCACCGCCATGGGGCGGCGACGACGAGGACGACCCCGACATGTTGCTCTAGTCGACCGCCGCTCCAGTCGACATCGCCGCTCCACGACGGCTCGGGCGACGGGCCCTCATCGGAGGAGACGCCCTGCTCCCCCGCCTTCCGCCTCTCGTTGTGATCGTGCTTGGCGATCTCGCGTTTCTTATGTTGCGCCTTACGCGCAGCGCGCCTCTTCTCCGCCACAGCCTGGTTCTGGTTGAAGATCGCCTCCTCCGAGAGAGGCACCTTGGCCGGGATGAGGTGGGCGCATTTCAACTGCCGCAACAAGAACGCACCAAGGTCAAATCCGAGAAGATCTTTCCACGACAAAGGGCGAATGAAACTTGCCGAGAAGACAAACAACTTACAAATTTCTCTGTCCCTGCGTTGTGGAGCATCGGAAGCATCCGCGACGACGGCCACGAGTAGGTCGCTCTCCCGATTGCCTGCGCCACGCAGCGCCGAACCTCGAGCGGCGACATAAGCTCCGGCGTGGTCACCGTCCCCACCCATGGGGCCCTGTTGGCAGCCATGTCGTAGAGCCGGAGCGGCTGCCTCCGGAGAGACACGTCTCCTCGGGCGTGGTACCTCCCGACCACCTCTGCCAAGGTGATCCCGACGTTCTGAAGACACCCGAGCACAACCCAGTGAGACTTGAGCATCTTTTCCTGCTCTTTCTTGGTTGGGCCATCAGCCCAGTTCCTCTGCGACTTCGCGATGGAGCACCCGGTGTACGATGGGAGTGCGTGCTCGGGGTCATTCCGCAAGTAGAACCACCCCCTGTGCCAGCCGCTGTTCAAGTTGGTTAGCATCACCGGGATGTAGTCATCGCCACGGCCTTGCTTCGTCCGGAGGTTGGCGTAGCCGATCGTCGCCGCGCGGGAGCCGTCCCTCAGGAAGGTGAACCTAAAAAAGTACTAGAACAAATGCTAGTGTGCGCCAATGCCAAGGAACCCCTCGCACATCACTTCAAAAGCAGCCATCTGCTGGATGCTTTTTGGGTTGAGGTGCTGAAGCTACAGCCCGTACACGAACAACACCTCGCAGATAAACCTGCCGGCGGGGACGGAGAAGCCACGCTCGTGGAAGACCACGAACGACACCACGTACCCGCTGGGAGGGCGTGGCACGGACTCATCGGTGGGGGCGATCTACTCGACGGCCTCGTTGAGGGGAGGCATCTGGCCCGCCTCAACGAGACGAAGGAGCTGCTCGCGGGAGATGTTGGAACGCGCCCAGTTCGACATCAAGACGACGAGGTCTCGGGCGAGCTAGAAACGCAAGCGGCGGCGGTGATGTGGATGCGAAAGAACTTAGAGCTCAAGGGGCAAGCACGAGGGAGAAAGGAAGCAGACGGAAAGCGAAGTCCCGAACCAGCGCTCGACGCACGGTTTTAAAGGGGACATGCCTGACTCTCCATCTTCGGCGCTGGGCCCACCGTGTCAGCAAGACTTTCGCTCGCACACGCGCGTGTGCCGGCGAAACAGCCGCACGCAACCACGACGCCTCGATTCCCGCGGCATGCAGACCTGCAGAGCCTGCGTGCAGTCTTGATGGAGCGGTCATATCGGTCACGTCAGCCGAGATACCCACACCCATGACTGCGCCCACATCACCACTACGACCATAACTGCCCGACGAAACCTCTAAGGCTACAACGGCTACAATTACAAATAAAAGCTCGCGAGCGAGTCTCCAACTCACTCACGAGCTCGGGGGCTACATCTGGTGGATGCGCTCGTGCGCACCCACCGAGAACCTGAAGAACACCTCCAACTCCAAGATCCACCAACTGAGCCTGAGCGCGACTCCCCGACTCCCACTTAGGCTCGAGGGCTACTGAATAGGGCCCGGATTAGGGCCCCCCATTGACGGCAAGATTATCCTCCTTAAACAACAGCGAAATCATGACCCTCGAGGTGAAGTCAACCGTTTGCTGGCAATTAGCTCGAGGATGGTCGTACCCTTGCTGACTACAACATCTAGAAGGAGTCCACCCTTCACCTGGTGCTGCGTCTCAAGGAAGGCATGCAGATCTTCGTCAAAACCCTCGCTGGCAAAACGACCAGTCCTTGGCCGGACGGCTGCATCTCCGACTAGTTTCCCCCATCGTCGTCCTCGTCCCGGTCGGCGCCCGTCGCGCCCTCGCGTCTTGACGCCATCTCCAACGTCGTCGTGTGCGTCGAGCTCCACAGCGGTGCCGTCGGGTGGAGGAGGCACCCGTGCTGCCACCCATCGCCGACGAGGGCTAAGTGGTCGTGCTCTCTCTCTACCTCACCCACACCCAAACCCGCTGCTCTTCCTCTTACGCCGCCGTCGAACCCCTGTCCTCTGTCGTCATCACCATCCCGCATCCTCTCCGCACCCAGCGGCTGGTGACTCTAGGGCACGAACTCTGGCCCGACGTCACCACTCGACCCCGAGGTAATCTCCACAACATGTTTCTCCTCCGGTCCTTCCACAACATTCAAGAGCAACTTCTGTTTGAAAGGGATCCCCGTGGCAATGTTCACGATTTCATGTAAAGCTGAGAAATTTATCAGTATTAGTATGGTAGTTTGATTTGTGATATACCACCTCTCTAAGATTTGATAACAATGGAAGACGAGAGTGCCTTTGCTTTGCATATTAATTGTGTCACTGCCTTGGTATGTTAGGCCTTCATCCATTGTCTTTGGACCTCCTCTTGTGTCTTGAGTTCTTGAATTATGGTTGCTGAGGATATAGATGTGTGGTTTCAGTTTGGTATGATACTCTTACATGGACGTTGATACAGCTGTCTGATTTATAAATTTTTTGTACATGCCAAATAGCTCTGGTTTGTCAGAATCTGACAATGGCGCAGGTGTTCAACTTGGCAAAAAGTTATGACAGTTTTCAAGTAACACTTTGACTCGTTGAGGTTTAACTTGCATATTTTGAGGGACTGTCTGCCAAAGTGCCAATAGTTGGAGCTAATTGTAGATTTGTCTTTAGTTTGTTAGATTATTTTGAAATGCTTTAGTGTACTATTACTGTTAAGAAATGCTGATTTATCTGTTAAATTATTCTGCATTCATTTATTCTACATTCCAAAGTGAAAACTGTACATATTTATTACAAGGGCATCTGCAACTTGCTTTCAGTGTACGTCTTTATATATTCTGAAGATAAGTTGTACTTGGGTGCACAACTCTTTTTTATTAGATTCACTGAAGGATTCACACCAACAACATTTCTAAATTTTTTAGTTCAATGTTGAATGATTTGTTCACAAGGACAAGTGCCATTTGTTTTTAAAAGCACACTATATGCTAATGCTTGGGTACATGTCGGTACTCTATAAAAACATTGGCAAGAAAGTCCAATTTTATTCGGAGTTATGAAATTCTGGAAATAGATTTAAATAGGATATTCACAATTGTGTTATAAGATATTGCTTTGTAATACATCACATACTTAGTGTCATGTCACTCTGCTATCTAATGCAGTTTCAGTCACGTCAGTGCTAAAATTCATTAATTCATTGATGTAGTTGAATTATTTTTGGTGCCATATCAGCTTGTGTGATGAGTTACTTACGTGGTTAATTCTTTTCACAATGAGCTACTTAAGTGAGTTCAACATACAAAGGCCCCATCAATTTCTTTTCACAATGACCGCTATAAATTTTGCAGAGCAAGTTCAATTTTCTTCGTCAATCCACCAAATTGATATCATTTTCTCCAGTCCAAAATGGCAGTGATACTTTTAGAAACCGAGCACTTGGAGGATGCCAATTTGCAGCCTTTGCTGGGAAGAATCATATAAAGGAAATGAAGAATTATTTGCCCTCTACTGCTGTTTCCTTGATGGAGTCTGTAATTAGCCTTCTTTAATGTAGTTTCTGAAGTAAACATCGTGACTGTCTGGATGATATGCTAATTGAACATGTAATGGTGATTTTCATTGATGCCAGTAGGGCAAACTACTACTGTAATTAACAATGGGATTTCCTTAATTCTCCTGAGTTCGGACGACATAGAGACAAGACTCGCGCTGATGAGCATGGCAACCTGACTGAAACAACTTTGTTGCACTTCCTGTCTGTTGCGTGTATGTTATCCACCTTGTCTTTTACTGTTTTAATCACAACCATTAATCACAATTCACAAGAATGAAGAACTACAACATTCTTTCGATTTTTCCTGGTTAATAGACAGGTGTTGATTGCAGCCATGGTGTGCTCGTGCAACATGTCAAATACTGGCCTATGCCTGATTGCCCGCATGACAGCAGCCCCGCATACGGCTCTCCCCGGTCGGTTTGATGCATCAACATCTCTACAACAAATGACTCAACTGATCAACTGAAAATGATATATTCAATTTTCTCACAATGTTAATCCATGATTTTTATGTGAGAACTGAGATGCTACACATAATTGTGATGCACACAACTCTGAGGTAATATATGTGGTCAGACAATGATGGTCTTTTCAATTTTCTCATAATGTTAAGCTGCAGATACTTGTGCTTCTGCTCTGATTTTTGTTTTCTTTTTTTTGGGAAATGGTGTTGCAGCCATGGAGAAGAATATGTTGCAGAAGTGAAGCTCATTGCCTGGAAAGTTCAGATTACACAGGAGGCATTCTTGTGCTTGGTGAACTTATGGAGCTAGGCTTAGTTATACTTTTGATGCCATTTTTCTGATGAAAATTATAAATGTGCCCAACTTTCCTAATGGGCGCATCAATGACTGTGTGCATCTGTTATGCCTTCTGCTGGTCATCATCAAATCTACCACATAATTTTAATTGAGAGGCTCCACTTTGGAGACCAGTCTCAATTGTGTGTTACCTTAATGTAGTTCATGTTTAGAGTCTTCTGGAGTTGCTCACTGAACTGACACAATGCTTAGATGTAATTCTGAACTATATTGTTCACAATACGCACCATAGATTTTGGAAGAACGAATATATATATATATTTCTGTGAGAGGGAGAAAATAATAATGACTAATGTTTTGTTGTTTGAGATGCATTTGTCCTAACATAGAGAACATAAATAATTTCCGTATAAATAATGAATAAATATATTTGTTGCCCGTAGCAACGCACGGGCACGATCCTAGTATCTCTATCTCTACTCCTAAAGAGAATGAAGTCGAGACAAAAACATGGTCGACTTTTTTTCCTCCGCTCCCCCCACGCCCCGATTCTCCTTCGGCTCAGGGCCCACCGCGCGTCCACCCCACGTCCTCCGGGTCGCACCTCTTCTTTCGACGAAAAAAAATTGGGCAGAAAAAAACTCCGCCCCCCATGCAACTGCGCCCACCAACCACTCCTGCCACCGTCGCCCAAGCGAAGGATCACTGTCGTCGCCGTCTCGGTTCGCCGTCGTCGCCGTCCGGGTTCGGCGTCGTCGCCGTCCGGGTTCGGCGTCGTCGTCGGGGCCGCCGTCCGGGGTCGCCACCATCCGGTCGCCACCGTCGTCCGGGGTCGCCGCTGCCGTCCAGGATCGTCGTCCGAGCAGCCATCCCTGGTCACCTCCATCCGGTCACCGCCGTCGTCCGGGGTCACCACCGTGGATGTCGAGGTGAGAAGGCCCGTGCCGACGGGAGTGCAGACGGTACGCCCCAGCTAGATCCGTCCAGCCAGCATCCACACGATCGGTTTCCATTTCTCGTCGTCTGGGCTAGGCCACTGCACTAGGGTAGTGCCGGCGGTCGGCCGGCGCACAGCCTTGGCGGCAACAAGGGAGGCCCTCAACAGGCCTGAGCAGAGAGAGGCCACTCCACTCGTCAAGCATCCTGCATAGGTTATCTACCAAATCTTTTCTCAATTATGTGGGTTTAACTGATATTGATGCATATGACTATAGGTCTATAGGAAGATGGATGTTCACCTGAATCCCCATGGTGTTCTCACATTTGCTTTCCTCGATGCGGTACTCATGCATCACCCAGTTGGTCCTAAGCCCCTGAGGAGCTCGACCCTTGTAGTAGACCAACGTGTTCTTCATGCCAATTGGTCTGTTCTGGTAGTTGACTCGCTGATCTTTGCCTGTTGATTTCCCGCATCCTCGCTTGGGTTGCACGGTTTGTGCGGCATCCATTTGTACACTTCCTATCCCTTGGCCCAAAGAAGTACCACTCGGTCTCTCGCTAGGCGGGAATGATTTCTCTTCCAAAACAAAGAAATTTCAATTTCAGCCATGTGAGATATTAGGATGAGCAAACCGAATGAACTTGGATTGTTGGTTATCCGCCCGCTCCCAAGGCTCACATTTGTAGAGGTCTACTTCGGGGATTATGTCGAGCTCGATGCCGAGTCCATGAACCTTCTTCTTCGGGTAATAGTTCACAAGCTCCTCATCGGTTGGATGGAACCTAAAGCCCGGAGGGAGATCGGCGGCGCCATGGTCTCCCCGGCTACGCTCGCCTCCTTTCTTGCTCGATCTTTCTCTTTGTCTTTAGCCTTTGTCTTTCCCTTCCGTTGCCACCACTTGTGCTCTTTAGCTCCACCGTGAAATGATTCAAAGCCTCGCCCTACAAGTAGCCGTGTTTCCCTTTACGGGATTCTCACACAAGCTCTAGACGTCTTACGAAGATCGCAGAATTTTTTCTTTTCTTATCTTTTAGCGAAACCGACTTTATATTTGTGTTTTTATGGAAAACACACTTTTGTGGTATTCATGCAAGTAGATTGTGTAGGGCTGTATTGGGATGCAAAATCTGTCACGACGGTGTGCCGCTTGCGTCGTGGGGTCTCGTTCTTTTGTTCACCGAACTTGTTTTTGTGTCTCAGAAGCTTGGCCTCTGAAGTGTCAGAGAGAAGAAGTGGACTAAAGGTAAGGGTGATCTGTAGTAACATGTCCCTATGTATCGGGATCAGCACTGCAAAACAGAATGTTTAGGGAAGGTAAAAAGAAAAAGGAAAGGTCTGTGCAGCCATGAGGCCTTCCAGTGTTGATGAGCTTGCATTGCTATCTATTTACCCATCTAGATCGGACAAAACTTTTATTACATTGGTCCCCCTTGAATTTTGTACAGGGCTTCAATTTGTGCCGGCACGGCCCTGATAGGCGCTAGTAGGTTAGTAATGAGTATAGATATGGTGTTAGACATACTCTCATTTAATCTCATTTTATCTATACAGTAGTATAGTACTCATTTTATTTATACAGTAGTATAGTACTATATTGTCACACCCGATTTTCCAAAGGAAACCAAGTGCAAACCTATATGCATGCCAGGATCAAGTTTCATGCATATAGTGACATAAAAGTGTATACAGAAACAGTATCACGTATGAAAAAGAAAGATTATCAGAGATTTACGCTTAATCCTGGAAACGAAGGCTCCAAACTTCACGGGCGATCGGCGGGGGTTGCGTACGCCTAGCACCGGCAACATCTTCATAGCATCTTCCTCTTCTCGAGCAACATTGTTTATAGCAAGGGTGAGCACTTGTCGTACTCGGCAAGTGTGGGGAAAAGGATGAATGCAAAGGCTTTATAGTGGACCGGGCTATAAGCATTTAAGCAATTTTTAGTTGGTCAAATTTTATTAGCACCCGATTACTAATAAAGTATAAGTATATACCAACCCACAATTAAGCATAAGATAAGAGGTACGCCATAAGCACATGGCAAGCATAACCAAAGAGAGAGAGCGATTTAAATCCATCTTCAAGTTTAATTATCATGTGAGGGTCCAGGCCGCCCGTGACCGTGGGCACGGCTAATCGATTAGTTTTACACTGGGCAGAGGTCGTACATCTTTACCCACAAGTCGCGTAAAAGTCCCGAAGAACTTTAGACCCAACCATGCGATGCTAGCTAGGCATCATACCACACTCGCCGAGGTGTGATTGCATAGGGACGCTACGAGGCCGTTACAAAGATCCCCGGATGTAGGTCGCCCGCTAGGTTACCCGGTCGGTGCAACGTATAAAGCTCCCGGACGAGTACCGTGTCTTAGCCAAGCCCACACCTACGCCCGAGCAGTCCATACGCCACTACCCGCCGGCCCCCAACCCTTATCGGGTAAAGCATACCTAACATCTAGTTCACTAATTAATAAGCCAAGACGAGCCATATGTCTTGTGGTAGTACTTGTTTTCCGGGTGGTCGTTCCATGTTCCGATTAATGCACAGTGATCTTGTATTAACCGGAGATATATAGCATCAAAGTAAAGCATGTTCATCATTGTTGTTCATTAAAACCACCATAACCCGGGTATAGCAACTAAGCATAGCTACCCAACATAAACATAAACCCAGGTTGACAAGGAATGATGACAAAGACTAGGCAAACCTTAATAGGACCCATCAATATTAATGCAAAGCAATGCAAAGTGATTAATCGAGTTATTGGGACAAAGATCAAGGACACACTTGCCTTTAACCAAGGTAGTTGCTCGTAATCTTCAACTTCAAGCTCTTCCAACTTCTCGAACGGCGTTCACTCTAAGCGCATCAATCATCGGGCACAAACATACAAACAAACGGACATACTAAGAACAAAGCACCAATCAAAAGAAAACTTTAAAAGAACGCACTAAAGGATAGGCCGATTAGATGGATCACTAAAGAACACAAAGGGTGCTTGGAAAGGCTTGGTTAACTTTAAAGAGATGGTTATGAAAGATTGAGCAAGAACCGGAAAGATTACACTCGCATTGAGCCGAGAAAAGAACGTCTAACGAATATTTTGCACATATGAGAGAACAACGATATGAGCTAGGTTCATTTTAATTAACAAAACAAATATAAAGGATATTTCAGAAATAAAATACCCTATGTTGACATTAATGCAATATTGAACTTTATTTATGAAACCGGTGTAAAGAACTAGTCAAATTTTATTAATAAAGATTCATATATGAATTAACCGATTAAGCATTTAATTTAGAAAAACTAAACTATATGAACAATCTAAACGAAACTTTGTAATTCGAGTAGATCATATTATTATTAAAAACATTATGCTATTAGCATTAATCAAATTAATATTTATTGTAAAAGCCGATGTAAAAGCCTAATCAAATTTTAATTAGAAAATATTAATTAACGATTAAACAAATTAACATTTGGTTTACGAAAACCGAGATAAAGATCTAATTAACTTTTATGTACAAAAAAATGTGATAGAAACATTAATCAAATTAAATTTGCTTATGAAAACGACGTATAGATCTATTTTGCTTTTATTTATAAAATGCATGCATAGCTAGTCATTAATCAAAATTAATATTAATTTTATTTTCAGAAACAAAACATGGTGAAAACACACCGCTAACGCGTGCTTTAGATCATTATGAACCTAACGCAACTTGAACGGATTAAATCGGAGCTAAAACGAAAAAGATATGAGAAAAACAAGATTGAAAGGACCTAGTCGTGATTAACCGTAGATTTGGAGGGGTAGCAGAAAAGATTTGCAAGACACAATAAACAGTGCTCGCAAAAAGATAAAACTCAGGGTTAGATCTATAAAAGAGCATGGGTGGGCTTTATGTGCGAATGGTGGGATTATTCTAGGGGGTTTTGTGGGAAACTTGCAAGACACAAAATAGATCTAAACTTTACAGGAAAGTCTAGGGGGCTGAACACAAAACAAGGGGTCTTCTTCCACCTCTGGACAGGCACGTACAGGAAGGGTCACGGCCCTACAGGAGCTTCTGGGCGTTTCAAATCGCCGGGGCTCCAGGCAGCTAGGGGTTTGGGGAAGATGCAAAACGGAGAGAGGAGATCGAGGGGATCGTGATGATGTGCTCACCAGCGTGGGAGACGGACGGGAGCAACCGGATTTTCGAGAGGGGCGGCGGTGGTCAACCATGGTGGTCGGTACTGTTCCTCTAGGGCGGCGGTGTTCCGGTGCTCGGCTGGCGACGGGGATTAGTGGAGGAGATGCGGCTCGATCTCGCGGACCTCATGATGGCCTCGGCTTCCTCCAGTCGGCTCCATGGCCGGCGGACCAAGGACGGCCGGAGGCGGTGGTGTTCGGCTCCGGCGAACTGCGCGGCTAGGCGGCGGCGCAGGGCAGGGCGGGCTAGGGCATGGGGCCAAGCGCACGCTCTATATAGGGGCGCGACACGCAGCAGTCCAAGGTGCGCACGCCCGAGGCAGGAGGCAGCGGCGGCGTGTCCGCCATGGACAGCTGCCGACCGATGGGCTCCCGCGGGCTCAGATGGGCCCCGCGCGGGCCGTCGGCTGGGCCGGTGCGGACCTGGTCGGGCCTTCGGGCTCGGCCCAGATAGATAGGATAGATTTTCTCTTTTTTTCGAAATTATTTTTAATGCGAAAACAATTCCAGAAAAATCCTAGAAATTGTTTAAATGCACGAAAAATATTCCGAAAATCACAAAATTTCCAGAAAAATTCCCAGAGCTAGATTTGAGCATGAACAATCCAAAGAAAGTATTTGAAGCTCATGAAAAAGATTTTAGAGCCTTCTAATAAATAGAAATAGCTCAAGAAAAATGAGAATAAATTCCAGAAAAATCCGGAAAATTCTCGGGAGAGTTTGGACAGCTCCTAAACGCATTTTTGAAACCTTTTTGCACTCAAGAACCACTAGATGCATCGGCATGAATGCAACACACATAACTTTTATTTAATTTAGAAAATCAATCAAAGGATTTTTCCTATACTATATTCCCTGTAAATAAAAATAAATGTTCGAAAAAATTTTAAAATTATGAGAAAATCGTTTTTTAATTATTCTTTCTATTCACATCCTGAAATTGGAAATTTCAGGGTGTGACAAATCTACCCCCCTTAAAAAACGGAATCTCGTCCCGAGATTCGAAGAAAGAAGAAGCAAGGAGGAGGGAGATAAACAAAAACATTGCTCCGAAGTTAGATAGGCGGTCATCCTCTTTTGTTGATCGGTGCGAAATCTCTAATCTTTTTCTTCGATGATTGTTGGAGTCTTCATCGAATGAGCTAGGTGGGACAAAAGCAAACACAAGGTGGGAAGGAAGGTAGAGTGATGTCTTCTTTTCTTCATCTCGCATCCGCCTTTGACTTCCTTCCGTAACACCTCTAGCGAGTTGAAACAAAAAAAAGATGACAAGGATGTGGGAGGTACAAAAGGAAAACCCAACTAGGCAACCGATGTTATTGCAGATATAAGACCCACAATACACCAACACTCACTTCAAAGAACCAACACAAGTAATGTCATAAAACCAAGCATCATCATGCAAACACACAATTCCACCAATCAAGGCATAGCTAAAGGGGAACGACACTACACGTTGTTAATGAAGTCAGAGGGTATCCTCCTAATAGATCAGATATATCTCCCAGCAAGGATATCCATAAATAATGGATTTTTCCCAGATCAAGGAGGCCAAAATTATGAGTTCAACCCAACTGGAATCACCTCAATCGGAGGTTCAGAACTCGAGATATGAATTAAACAAGATGGCTATGTCAGCAGTGTTGGCAGATTCTGAATGCTCCACTAATTCGTAGGCATCTCCTTGGATACAAAACGAATACTGCTGAATTTTGGACAGAGCGAAGCTGATGCAATTCCTGAACTACTCCAATTGGATTTACCTCAATCGGAGGTCTATAGCCCGAGATATAGAATATTGAAGGTAACTAGGTCAGCAGGGTTTACAGATTCTGATAGCTCCAATGCTTCGAGCATAGCTCCTGGAACATGTACTGGATAGGGCTGAATTTTTGATAGAAATTCACTTATGAAATTTAGGAACTAACCCAACTGGTTTCATGTCGATCGGAGTTCCGTAGCTCGAGAAAGAATTAAAACAGCGCTGATGTGTCGGGGAGGTGCGCGAACGATAGAATGCTAAGGGTAACGGTTCTACCCATGAATCAAGGGGGTGTTTATTGCTTGAGGGAATGAGTAGGTGAGGTCAAAGAGATGTTCAAGGAGAGTGAAGATAAATATACAAGCATTCATGGTATGGAGAAAAGTAGATGGTTAAGAGGCGAGATCCTTCATCGAGAGAGGTCGGGGATAAGGCAAGGAGGGATTGTAGAACAAAAGAGGCATTAAGAAACGAGCGATACTAACTAGGCTTACGTCCTACGATCGATACAGCTCCGATACCACTGTCACACCCGGTTTTCCGAAGGAAACCAAGTGCAAACCTATATGCATGCCGGGATCAAGTTTCATGCATATAGTGACATAAAAGTGTATACGAAAACGTATCACGTATGAAAAAGAAAGATTATCGCAGATTTACGCTTAATCCCGGAAACGAAGGCTCCAAACATCACAGGCGGTCCGACGGGGGTTGCGTACGCCTAGCACCAAGCAACATCTTCATAGCATCTTCCTCTTTCGAGCAACATTGTTTATAGCAAGGGTGAGCACTTGTCGTACTCGGCAAGTGTGGGGAAAAGGATGAATGCAAAGGCTTTATAGTGGACTGGCTATAAGCATTTAAGCAATTTTTAGTTGGTCAAATTTTATTAGCACCCGATTACTAATAAAGTATAAGTATATACCAACCCACAATTAAGCATAAGATAAGAGATACGCCATAAGCACATGGCAAGCATAACCAGAGAGAGAGAGCGATTTAAGTCCATCTTCAAGTTTAATTATCATGTGAGGGTCCAGGCCGCCCGTGACCGTGGGCACGGCTAATCGATTAGTTTTACACTCTGCAGAGGTCGTACATCTTTACCCACAAGTCGCGTAAAAGTCCCGAAGAACTTTAGACCCAACCATGCGATGCTAGCTAGGCATCATACCACACTGCCGAGGTGTGATTGCATAGGGACGCTACGAGGCCGTTACAAAGATCCCCCGGATGTAGGTCGCCCGCTAGGTTACCCGGTCGGTGCAACGTATAAAGCTCCCGACGAGTACCGTGTCTTAGCCAAGCCCACACCTACGCCCGAGCAGTCCATACGCCACTACCCGCCGCCCCCCAACCCTTATCGGGTAAAGCATACCTAACATCTAGTTCACTAATTAATAAGCCAAGACAGAGCCATATGTCTTGTGGTAGTACTTGTTTTCCCGGGTGGTCGCTCCATGTTCCGATTAATGCACGGTGATCTTGTATTAACCGAGAGATATATAGCATCAAAGTAAAGCATGTTCATCATTGTTGTTCATTAAAACCACCATAACCCGGTATAGCAACTAAGCATAGCTACCCAACATAAACATAAACCCGGGTTGACAAGGAATGATGACAAAGACTAGGCAAACCTTAATAGGACCCATCAATATTAATGCAAAGCAATGCAAAGTGATTAATCGAGTTATTGGGACAAAGATCAAGGACACACTTGCCTTTAACCAAGGTAGTTGCTCGAATCTTCAACTTCAAGCTCTTCCAACTTCTCGAACGGCGTTCACTCTAAGCGCATCAATCATCGGGCACAAACATACAAACAAACAGACATACTAAGAACAAAGCACCAATCAAAAGAAAACTTTAAAAGAACGCACTAAAGGATAGGCCGATTAGATGGATCACTAAAGAACACAAAGGGTGCTTGGAAAGGCTTGGTTAACTTTAAAGAGATGGTTATGAAAGATTGAGCAAGAACCGGAAAGATTACACTCGCATTGAGCCGAGAAAAGAACGTCTAACGAATGTTTTGCACATATGAGAGAACAACGATATGAGCTAGGTTCATTTTAATTAACAAAACAAATATAAAGGATATTTCAGAAATAAAATACCCTATGTTGACATTAATGCAATATTGAACTTTATTTATGAAACCGGTGTAAAGAACTAGTCAAATTTTATTAATAAAGATTCATATATGAATTAACCGATTAAGCATTTAATTTAGAAAAACTAAACTATATGAACAATCTAAACGAAACTTTGTAATTCGAGTAGATCATATTATTATTAAAAACATTATGCTATTAGCATTAATCAAATTAATATTTATTGTAAAAGCCGATGTAAAAGCCTAATCAAATTTTAATTAGAAAATATTAATTAACGATTAAACAAATTAACATTTGGTTTACGAAAACCAAGATAAAGATCTAATTAACTTTTATGTACAAAAACATGTGATAGAAACATTAATCAAATTAAATTTGCTTATGAAAACGACGTATAGATCTATTTTGCTTTTATTTATAAAATGCATGCATAGCTAGTCATTAATCAAAATTAATATTAATTTTATTTTCAGAAACAAAACATGGTGAAAACACACCGCTAACACGTGCTTTACATTATTATGGACCTAACGCAACTTGAACGGATTAAATCGGAGCTAAAACGAAAAAGATATGAGAAAAACAAGATTGAAAGGACCTAGTCGTGATTAACCGTAGATTTGGAGGGGTAGCAGAAAAGATTTGCAAGACACAATAAACAGTGCTCGCAAAAAGATAAAACTCAGGGTTAGATCTATAAAAGAGCATGGGTGGGCTTTATGTGCGAATGGTGGGATTATTCTAGGGGGTTTTGTGGGAAACTTGCAAGACACAAAATAGATCTAAACTTTACAGGAAAGTCTAGGGGGCTGAACACAAAACAAGGGGTCTTCTTCCACCTCTGGACAGGCACGTACAGGAAGGGTCACGGCCCTACAGGAGCTTCTGGGCGTTTCAAATCGCCGGGGCTCCAGGCAGCTAGGGGTTTGGGGAAGATGCAAAACGGAGAGAGGAGATCGAGGGGATCGTGATGATGTGCTCACCAGCGTGGGAGACGGACGGGAGCAACCGGATTTTCGAGAGGGGCGGCGGTGGTCAACCATGGTGGTCGGTACTGTTCCTCTAGGGCGGCGGTGTTCCGATGCTCGGCTGGCGACGGGGATTAGTGGAGGAGATGCGGCTCGATCTCGCGGACCTCATGATGGCCTCGGCTTCCTCCGGTCGGCTCCATGGCCGGCGGACCAAGGACGACCGGAGGCGGTGGTGTTCGGCTTCGGCGAACTGCGCGGCTAGGCGGCGGCGCAGGGAAGGGCGGGCTAGGGCATGGGGCCAAGCGCACGCTCTATATAGGGGCGCGGCACGCAGCAGTCCAAGGTGCGCACGCCCGAGGCAGGAGGCGGCGGCGGCGTGTCCGCCATGGACAGCCGCCGACCGATGGGCTCCCGCGGGCTCGGATGGGCCCCGCGCGGGCCGTCGGCCGGGCCGGTGCGGACCTGGTCGGGCCTTCGGGCTCGGCCCAGATAGATAGGATAGATTTTCTCTTTTTTTTCGAAATTATTTTTAATGAGAAAACAATTCCGTAAAAATCCTAGAAATTGTTTAAATGCACGAAAAATATTCCGAAAATCACAAAATTTCCGGAAAAAATTCCCGAGCTAGATTTGAGCATGAACAATCCAAAGAAAGTATTTGAAGCTCATGAAAAAGATTTTAGAGCCTTCTAATAAATAGAAATAGCTCAAGAAAAATGAGAATAAATTCCGGAAAAATCCGGAAAATTCTCGGGAGAGTTTGGACAAACTCCTAAACGCATTTTTGAAACCTTTTTGCACTCAAGAACCACTAGATGCATCGGCATGAATGCAACACACATAACTTTTATTTAATTTAGAAAATCAATCAAAGGATTTTTCCTATACTATATTCCCCGTAAAGAAAAATAAATATTGGAAAAAAAATTTTAAAATTATGAGAAAATCGTTATTTAATTATTCTTTCTATTCACATCCCGAAATTGGAAATTTCGGGGGTGTGACATATATGTTGCTGTGAGAAGAATCTTTGATTTGAAACTTGGCATCTTTCATCTCAAAATTACAGATCAACCTGTCGTAGTGTCAGATAAAAGTACATTTGATTGTAGATAATACTAAGGGAGAAGAATTATTTTCTTTTCTTCACTTACGCAACTTGAATACTCAAGAATAGCTTTTAAGGCCTATCTAATTTCCATATAAAACATAAGCCTCCTAAATTACAGAGTTAGTAAACTCAATAATCTATAATCTTAGTACCAAAACCATAACTCAGTGGTTGGTTTTCAGCTTATTTAGTGCCATATGAGAAACACATATAATGTCAGCTTATTGAGTGCCATATGAGGAACTCTTCCATGGATGGCTCCTGAAATGCTTGAAATGAGCAGCAATATGGTATCAACCAAGGTACAGTTGTACTTTGTTTCACCTTGGACAAACCAAAATCAGCTGTATGCAGCCAAGTTTACCTGTTGCTTTGTTTCAGTTCACATGGAAAAGAAGGGCCTATTAATATATCTCTTGCCACTCATTTTATACCCAACATAAACATTATATTGATGGAAAGGTGGCACACCTTGCATATGGTACGATATGGATCATTGAGATTCACCAGCAAGTTATCACACTTCAGATCAAAATGAATTATATCCTTGGAATGCAAGTATTCCATTCCAATAGCCACATCCATAGCAAGAGTTATCCGTTTACGCCTGTCCAGAAATTTTTCTTTGTGTAGAAGGACTTTCTTGAGGGATCCACTGGCCATGAATTCTCTGACAGTTGCTAATGTTCCCACAGATCCATCATTCACAATCCTGTAGAATGCCAACACATTAGGGTGGTGAATTTTCGAGAGGATGGCTGCTTCTCTCCAAAACTCCACAATCTGCATGACAAAATATGCATCACATTACTGATTTATATTGCCATATAATGGAAGGGAAGCAAATTGCATACAAATCTGGGCCTTCCATGCATATCTTTATCTACTTATTGTGTGATGTTTTTTGCCCTACTTATTTGCTAGTAAATCTACATTCTTCCATTGCTTCTGCTTTCTCTTAGGTATTTAGTAAATTTAATATTCCTGCCTTGTAGGTGTGTCATTGAAGTTTGTGACGGTTTTACATTCAATTGATGTATTTGTAACTAATTCACTTAACTTGATAATTTTGTTTTATTAATCTTTATATATTGTGTGTAACATTAATTTTCAAATCATGTGCACAATGATGGAAAAAAAGATGTATGAAAAGTTCCTCAAGTAAATTAGCATGTTCCGGATTAGGATGGACCTCTAAATTGTGCTGAGAATGTTTGTGTAGGCAGAGAGCGATTAGAGAATTGATGGATGGGATTGGTTTAGAAACCACTACCTAAGGGCAATTGCTTTAGGATATGCCTTCAGTTTGTTGGGGGGTACCCGAAAAATTCGGAATACAACCCTAACACGAGTGAAAGTTCTCAACACGTTCAAGCACAAAGTTAGAGCGCAAAGAGATCGTGATCCTCTCTCGCAAGTGGCACAAGTTCCAAAAAAGTCCGAATCCGTTTACACGTGCCCTTGCGCCCCCTTTTATAGGGAGACGAAGGGACTTTTACATGCCGATAACACCCTCGGGCTCGGAGAATATTCCTAATGTGAACACACACAAGAATGTCTTTTCCCACCTAACACATTTACAAGTCTGCCACTAGTTCACACTCTAAACCCGTACTTTTTGGGACTACAACTTTGACTTTGCTTCTCCCGTGATTCGTGAATGTCTTCGCCCGAAATTCTCGAACTAGGTCTTCAACAGATTCCCGAAGTGGCTCTTGCTTCCCAACGGTTCGTGCGTGTCCACGCGCCCGAGTCCCGAACCGAGTCTTCATCGATTCCCGAATCGGCAGTCCCCCGAAGTTCGGACCATCAACGCTTGAGATTCCGGCTCCCGCATGTTCGTGACTCCGCCTCTTCACCGAATCAAGATTCCCGACCCCGCACATTCGCGAATTCGTGACTTCACAGGTTCCAGGCTTCCGAGAATCGCGAATTCCCCCGCTCCCGAAAAAACATGCTTTGAGAACTCGTTAAACTCAACGTTTTGAGGGTGACGGGTTTTCCCGAATTCCCCCAACACTAGCCCCTCGGGGAAGAGGGTTGACTCCGACGATCCGATTCCACGAACCTTTCGGAAATTTAGTAAAAAACGTCACCCTCGGAATGTCGGAGGGGACACGCGTCGCCCGGGAGCCAAAGGCGGTTAAATCGAGACGCACTTCGCGGAACTACCCCTCCCCGGCCCTATAAATAGCGGGTCGGCTGCGGCTTAAAATTTTTTTTATCGCTCTCGAGCTTTTCATGATTCGCGCATCTCTCTCTTTTCGCGGAATCGGCTTTCTCGCTTGAAAGCTTACGAACTCCAGGCCTTGTTCGCGCTCCTCTAAGGTATTCATTTATCTATTCTTCGTCGATTCGTTAGTTCGTTAAACTTTGGTGTAGTGATGTTGCGATTTCATGAGTTTTGTTCTCGAACATTACCCTTACCTGTCTGAATGTTCGTAATTTTTGGTTAGGTGGCTCGCGTTAAGAGTACAGCTAGGCCCATGACTACTGAAGAGCTCATCGCTGCCGGCCTCCCACTTGACCCAGCTGCCGAAATCGCGGATCGCCCGGCCCGAAGATTCCCGGTTCGCCCGGCCGGCTCCCGAAGTCGCGAAGATGGGGAGGTTGGGTCCGACGTCGGCGAAGAAGTTGGGGATGTAGACGCCGTGTTGATGATCCGGTCATGCTAAGGACCTCCGGCCCGTTGCCGCCTTCGCTCGCCTTCGGAGAATCAAAGGTCACGAGCAACATGGTTCGCGAGTACGAGAAGGCCGGATTCTTCTCCCCCGCGCCGGCGCGCCCCTCTCGATGAACTGATTCCCACTCCCAAAGAGGGAGAGATTGTGGTGTTTCGAGACTTCTTCGTCTGTGGGCTAAGGTTCCCTTGTGATCCCGTCCCGCCGGCGATTCTTGACGCTTTTCGGTGAAGATCCACCGGCTCACCCCCGACATCCTTCCTCGAAGTGTCGAAGTATATCCGGATCTTGAAAACCTTCGGCCGCAATCCTATCGTCGACGGTTTCACTCGGTTTATGAGTCGGTGATCACCCCCGAAGTTATCAAGGGCGACGACGGGCAGTTCTACCATAGTCAGCACGCGTGCTGCACCTTCAACACGCGACGCCAGAACACCCGACAGGGGATCACTCGAATCCAGATCGCTCCTTGCTGCAAGACCAACCTCACAGACGATTGGAGGTCTTATTGGTTTTACTTGAAGGTTGATGAGCCGAAGATGTCGAGCCCGATCGCACCCCTCGCCGCAAAGGAATGTCGGGAGATACAACCGGCGGGCCTTGGGAATCGAAGTTGTGAAAGTGCATTTCATCCGGCCAGCACGATACTTGGTGGCCGCGACATTATTGAAGAATTTGTCGCCGCGCGAATCCGGCCTATCTCGAACGGTTGGTCCCCCCGCCGAACTCGTATACTACAACGTCAACTCGGGCGGATCGAAGGTGCCTTTCCCGAAGTTCGGGATCAAACTTCGCGAGGGCCAGAGCGCCAAGGACTTCATGGACGAAGTGGAGAAGAGGGTCACCGTCATGGTAGGCGAATATACCATGAACGAGTACAAGGCATACAAGGCCCTGGTGAAGCACAAGAAGAAGATTAATCGCGTCTTCTCGGAGATCGGCGGTGATAAATTTTTTGACTCTCGAGGTCCTGGCCCCAAATTGAAAATTCCCGCCGTTGCTGTGGCCAGCTGCTCAGCCGCCCCCATCAACGCTCCCCGAATTAGATCGTCGAAGCGCAGCTCGTCGCCTGCCACCGAGGGAACCTCTTCGGGAGTGAAGCCTTCAAGGACCAGATCTCTTGAATCGTCGAAGCGGAAGCGAAAAACCTCCAAACCTCAAACCTCGGAAGCTGAACTCCAAGCTGCTTCGGGGCTTGCCCAGATGAGCCGCAAAAAATTGAAGAAGGCTGCGAAGAAAGTTTCTTCCACCGGAGTTCGGCGGGTCCCATCCGCCTTTGACGACGACACCCTCACGAAGACGGATAGCCTCAAAGGTGTTTTCCTCCGGCCATTATTTAACTTTCGAGACGGTTGTCCCTCGGTTCCGAAAATGAATTCGTGGACATTGATTCCTTTCCAGATGTTGCTCCCGAAGTCCGAAGGGAGCCGTCTCCTGCTGTTGCTGAGAAGCCCATTATTGCTGCCGAAGTTGTTGTTCACACTGAATCCCCCGCCGCCGCCGAAACCCCCGTTCGTTGAGGTCGCCGCCGCTGATCAAGTTTCCTCCGACCCGCCGGGACCTTGAGCGCACTATTCAAAGGGAGGGCCATTCTGCCGAAAATGTTCCTTTGGTCGAAGTTCGGGAGGTCGTCCCCGAAGACCAGGCGCCTTCTCCTTCCTTGGCCGCTTTTAACAAAAGCTTTGGTACGTCTCATCGCGGCAAACTATTGCGTGTTGGTTTCGAGACAATTGGCGTCGGGGGCAAGACGTCCAAGTTTTTAACTCTATGGAAATCGTCCACAATTGTTGATGAAACAGGAGAGGAGGCGTCGGAACGACCTAAAGAAGCCGCTCAAGGCTCCGAAAAAAGGCCTCTCTCTATCTCCGAAACTACTCCTTCATCTCAGGGGAAGGCCTCTTCGGGTTCGACTAAACTGGTCACCATGCAGCATTTTAGCAAGCAAGGTTCGTTCATTCTCACTGCCTCTTTGTGTCATTCACGATTGTTGAATCTTCACCTGAGATTTATTCCCGAATTTTTCGGAATTCAAGAATCTCGTTGCATTCTTACTCTCCTTCGAAACTTGCACGCTTCCACGAGGATTATACTCTCAAGTACTCTATGCTTGGGAAGGTTGCCATAGAGCGGCTTTCCAAGCGGAGAAGATTAATGAAGAACTTTCTCTGAAGTCCAAGGAACTAGAGCGTAACTTTAGCCTCGCGCAATCCACGAACCTGGAACTCAAGAAGAAGGTGGCTGAGCTGGCGGAGGCTTTGAAAAGGAGTCACGACGAGAAGAAAGTCGCAGAGGCCGCGCTCGAGGAGTCCAAGAAAGAATGGGAGAACGTTCAGAAATCTCACGAAGATGACCTGAGTGTGATCGAAAAACTTCGGCAAAAACAAGAGCGGGCTGCGAAAATTACCGAGGATCTTCGCATCAACAACGCCAGCCTTGCCAAGTCACTGAGCACGAAGGATCGGAAGATCGTGGATCTTGAGAAGGCACCGGCGAGAACAAAGTGAAGCTTCAAAGAAACACACTTCGGAAATTCTCGGGAAGGCGAAATTGCTCTATGCCGAGTACCGAAATCCCCGAATGAGTACGGAGTTCGCCCGGCCCCTCTCCCGATGACATTAATATCCCCGATTTCATGGATTGGCCGGAGGACGAATTCAAGGCTCTTACCGAAGTGATTTCGGTGCCGCCGACTTCGCCGTTGCTTTCTCTCGTGGAGAGTATCCCGAAGATCCTTCACGATTACAACCGTGTGGACTTGGCGAAGTTTCGCGCGAACCTTTCTCAATTCCCCGAGCGTTACCGCCGACGCGATACTTCGAGCAAACCCCGATGTTGTGGCTATCAAGGTGAAATTCGCGAAGGAGTTCGGATGGTCGGCGGTGGCGGAAGTTGTTAAGACTATTGCGCGAGCAAAGCTTGCCGAGGTAGTTTCTTTTGCTCGACTTCGTGACTTGTGTTCGTCGCGGGTGTTCCGCTTTCTTAAGCCTTCCTCACTCTTTTCTTCCTTTCGCGGTACCGAGGGAAAAGGAGAACCAAGAAGGTACCGCCGCGTCTCCCGAAGGATCGACTTCCGGCGAGAGTTCGAGTGGGTCCGGCGAAGATGGCTCGGGCGGCGGCAGCGGTAGCGGCAGCGCCGATGATGGCGACGACGGTGAACAAATCCCCGAACGAGAAGAGGATTCGCCGAAGGTGGATATTATGTGGACCGGAGCGTCCCGGTGGTCGATGGATGATCGCTCCTCATTGATGAGTGATTGACAACGGGTGTTGGACCGACTCTTGGCTTAGTGCGCAGTGTAGGCCGCGGCCTAGTTCGTGTTGTTGCGGGTGAAGAACGGGCGCGAAAGGTCTTCGGCCTTGAGGGGCCTCCGGGAGATGGAGAGACAAGTAGGCTCGGTTCGAGGGACCCGGTGGACGGCGGGATCGGGTGCGGGCCACATGGTGGCGACACAAGCAAGACGAAGTCATGGACAAGTGAGCCGGTGCACGGTGGCGGTCAAGTCAAGTGGTTTGGCGGGAGGCCGGACCGAGCACGCGGGGTTTGGTGGTTTGCCCACAAAACCACCGGCGGACGGTTTCTTGGTTTGGGCCTCAAAACCAAGTCCGAGGGCCCAACACGACGGAGACGGGATCCGGCGTGTCGGGAAGCTTCGAGGCGGAGGACACGCGGCGGGATCGCATGGCTTGCGTCGGGAGGACGCGGGGTGCGGCAAAGGTGTGGCCGTACGATGGGAAGACCCACAAACATTACCAAAATGCCCCTACGTGGGTTGTATCGCCGTAGTTTAGTTAGGGGTAGTCGAGTCATTTACCACTCCCGGCGGGACTCGATATATAAGCCATGAGTGTGTGTTGATGGCTCTCTCTCTCCGCGACTTAGGGTTTCATTTGCTCCCTCCTCTTTCTCATTTTCGTAGCTATTTTCCTTCCTATTTTCTCTAGGCTAGCATGAGAGCTTCATGAGAGATTTGTTGAGAGAGATGGATGCTAGGGCGGCATGCTAGACCTTGTGAATCTTTCCTCGGTTTGTATAGAAGATTCGGGGTTGTTTTTCGTGGCTTTTTGTGCTTGTTTTCGTGCCTTTGTTCCCGGTGTGATTCCGCGGATTTGAGTGGGTTTCTCTCCGGATTTCTTTTAGGGAAACATGGATAGATGTCTTGTGCATCTTTGTGCTTGATCTTGTGCCCTCAAACGCCGGAAACCACTTCGATTCGTGAGTTTTTGTTCGGTGCTCTAGCTTTTGGTGGTGCTCAAAGGATTCGCGATTCCCGGTGATTTAGGGAGTTAGGAGGCAAGATTTTTGGGCTATAGCATCCTTGTGTGACGCTTTTCAAGTCCCCAAACCCTTGTCTCCATAGCTTCAACCATTTGGGAAATCCGATGATGATTTGGGGGAGTTGACTTTCGGGGTCGGGGTCGTTTCTCGCTCCGTCCGCACCGCGGACGGTCCGCGGGGAGGTCGCGGACGGTCCGCGTGGGTCGTGTTCGTCCCGTGTTCTTCGTGTTCTTGCTCGCCCTTCGTTTCGATCCGTCGTGATTTTGGTTTTTGGTTGGACGGAGTTTTGGACGGTCCGCGGTGTTGGGCGGACGGTCCGCGGTGCTTGGCGGACGGTCCGCGTGCTCCCCGCGGACGGTCCGTGGTTCGTGGGTGGCTTTGGTCCGTTCGTGTGATTTAACGGACGGTCCGCGGCTCGGGCGGACGGTCCGCGGCTCGGGTGCGGACGGTCCGCGGTACCCGGCCGGACGGTCCGCGCGGCCCCTGCGGACGGTCCGCCCCTCCCGCGCGGACGGTCCGCCGAGCCCGTGTGCTTTGTTTCTTGGTTCGATTCCTTCCTCCCTTTCTAGTGCTTCCGCGTGTGCTTCTAGGAATCGTTCCTAAGGCTAGAGGTTGATCCATAACCTCGTGGTCTTGGCGATTGGTGCGTGATTCGATCCATCGCTTGTGTGTGACCGGGATTTGAGTAGGGCATAGGCGGGTTCTTTGGGAAGAATTTTTACCGGCTCCTATTCACTCCCCCCCCTCTCTAGTCGCCATCCGATCCTTCAATTGGTATCGAGCTTGGTGCGGATTCTTTGCGACTTTGACAAGTCTCGAATCCTAAGATGGCGTACGTTGAGCGGGGCGGTCCGCCGCACTTCGATGGCAAGGGTTACCACAAGTGGGCGGCTCGTATGATGATTTTTCTTCGTGGAAAGTCGTTGGATTTTATTGTGCTTGACAAGACCTATGCTATTCCGGTCAACATCCATACTCTTATGGTGACCGATGCCGATGCTAAGGCCAAGTATGAGGCTAATGCAAAAGCCATTGATCACTTGTGCCGGAGCTTGTGTGATCCAGAGTTTGAGCGTGTTCTCCATTTGAATCTTGCTTGGCAAATTTGGGAAAAGTTGTTGGTTGCTCACGGTGGTGATAACCATGTGAAGGCTCGCCTCTTTGTCTCTTACCGGATGCAATATGAGAATTTCACTCCACTTCCCGGTGAGGACATTGATGCGATGTTTCGCAGGTTCACCGCCATCGTGAACAACATGAAGGCTAATGTTGAGGATTTTCCGTACTCCGAGCATGATCGAGCTTTGAAGCTCTTGCATGTCTTGGACCCAAATGTTTGGGGTGCTAAGGTTGAGGCCATCAAGGAGTCCGGGCATTACTTGACTATTGAGTTGGATGACCTCTTTTCTAAGCTCAAGTCGGCCGAGGTTGACGGAAGTTGCTATCCAAGCATGAGGGCTCGACCGACCATAGTCTTGCTCTTGTGGGAGGATCAAAGGGCAAATCTAATCCTTCCTGGTCGACGAGTTTTCTTTGTCCTCTCTTATGTCCATTCTAGATGAGGAGTTTGATGTGCTGGGCGAGGAGGAGCTGGCCTTGCTCTCAAGAAGGTTTGAACGACTACACGAGAGTCGGAGGAATGCAAGGCGGAGCTCAGGGACGTGCTACAAGTGTGGCAAGCGTGGCCACTTCATCGCCGAGTGCCCGAAGCGGAGGAGAACAAGTACAAGGTGAATGAGTACAAGGCGCACCCGAGGCGTGAAGACAAGTACTCCTCCAAGGGCAAGCACTTCAACAAGTCCAAGAGCAAGGACAAGGACAAGCGGCGACCGAGCAAGAGCGCCTACAAGAAGAACAAGGCAAGAGCGATGGTGGCCGGTGTGAGCGACGTCGACTCAAGCTCAAGCGAGGAGCGAGTCAAGCTCAAGCGGCGAAGATGAAGACGCCGGGAGGCGCAATGGCAAGAAGAGTGCAAGCCGGAACCTCGGCGGCCGAGCCGTGTGGCGCTTGAGGGCTTTTGTGGCATGGCCCATAGCTCAAGCGACAAGAAGAGCGAGAAGGAAGACGGCGACTCCGACTCGAGGATGAGGTAAACCGTGACCCCGACTCTTTGCTTGCTGAGATTGCTAGGTTAAATGGTTTGCTTGATAACCGTGATAGTGTCTTTGAGAGATGCCAAAAAGATGAGGAAAGATCTTAGGGCTCGGCTTGAGAATGCTAGCGAGAAAGTAGGAGAGTTAGAGTCAAAATTGCTTGAATTGAAACTTGAGAATGACTCTTTGAAACTTGCTCCTACTCCTCCCGATGATGTTGAATGCGTTGAATGTGATGCTTGGTTGAATGAGATCAAACTCGCTTAATGAGAAGAATGCTTCTATTTTGGCTCAACTAGATGCTCTTAGGATCGAACATGATGAGCTTAAGGCTAGACCCACTTTGCTTGGTGCTTGCAAATCATGTCCTACTATGCATGCTAAGCTTGTTGATGCTCGCTCTACTATTAGCTCTTTGGAAGCATCTTTGAAATCTCCCGTTGCAAATGCATGTTCTAGCCGTGATGAAGTTACTTTGCGCAATCTTGAACTTACTTCCCGTTTGGATGTCATCTATGAGGAGAATGACTATTTGAGGAAGGTGTTGGGTTGGTTGTCCGGGCGGGAACCTCAATTGAAAATCATGATTGAGGAGTTCAAGAGAGCGATGGTCGTGGTTTGGGGTTTGAGAAGTTGGGTGAGAAAGTGGGAGAGAACGAGTGGGGGAGAGTGTGTACGAGAAGTGTGTTGAGTCTAACTCCGAGTTTGAGGTGATCGGAGAGATCCAAGTCCCACTCCCAAAAGCACCCAAGAACTCTTTCACACCAAAGCCCAACCACCTTTGCAACAAGCTTGACACAACCCAAGATCCACCCAAATTCCCACCTAAGACAAATGATTTCCGGAAACCGAAGTGAAGTTTGTGGGTGAGAAGGGTGAGAAGCCTAGAGAGAAGCCGAGCCGAGCCAAAACCAAAACCCATCCCTTTCAGGTGTGAGTATTGTGGCAAGGAGAGGCATCTTGCGAGTTTTGCTACAAGAGGAAGAGGGATGAGAGGCTTGCTAGGGGAGCAAGCGAACCAGGATCGGTATCGCCGGCCTCATGTTATTCCCGAGCCTAGAGTGCCACTTCCACGGGGTGTGGGAAGTGTGAGGAGTGTTGGCAGGTTCCCACAGAGAGGTGGTGGTGAGAGGTTTGTCAGGAGAGAGGATGGTGTGCGTGCTGGTGAGAGGCTTGGTCGGGCTCGTGGTGGTTTTGCTGGACGTCCTCCTACTCGTCCTCAGTACGGGTTTAGGGGAGATGATCGCAGCTTTGGGTTCCAGAGGAACTACGGACCACGTTTTCCCCCTCGTGGTGCGCGTACTCCTCCCATGGGACATGGGAAGTTTGATGGCAAGGGAGTGATGTTTGCTAACCCCTCTTTTGAGCGGATGGCTCGACACCGGTTTAACTTTATCCGTGCTAACCCCGCGTGTCGAGTCGCTAGCTCACTCTCGTTCTTGTTTCCCCGACCGGGCGGGGGCTTGGAGGACATATGGTTGATCGACTCCGGTGTTCTCGACACATGACCGGAGATAAGAAGTGGTTCTCCGACCTCACCCCGGTGAAGGAAAAGATGTACATCACATTTGGGGACAATGGACGAGGTAGGGTGCTTTCGGAGGGTGTTGTGCATGTGAGTGACAAGGTAACGTTGAAGAGAGTGGCTCTTGTGAAGTCTTTGGGTTTCAATTTGCTTTCGGTTTCTCGGTTGCTTGATGAAGGTTTTAAGGTGCGTTTCAAGTCCGGCGAGTCTCGTTTGCTTGATTCTCGAGGTGATCTTGTCCGTATGATCATCCCCGAGGGTCGCATTTTCGTGGCTGATTTCTCTCGTTCTTTGGGTCCTCGCTTTCCTTGTTTGATGGCCGATCCTTCTTCGATTTGTGGAAATGGCATAGGCGGTTGGGACACTTGAGCTTTGATTTGGTTTCCCGCTTGAGTGGTCTTGACCTTGTCCGAGGATTGCCGAGGTTGAAGCTTGAGAAGGATTTGGTTTGTGCTCCTTGTAGGCATGGTAAGATGGTAGCCACTCCCCATCCACCCCCGACCGATGTCATGACCGAGCGTCCGACGGAGCCGTTGCATATGGACCTTGTTGGGCCAGCTCGAGTTCGCTCGGTGGGTGGGAAGTGGTATGTCCTTGTTGTGGTGGACGATTACTCTCGCTATGCCTGAGTGTTCTTCTTGGAGGATAAGAGTGAGACTTTTGGTTTTGTTCGAGATCTGATCGTGAGGTTGAAAAACGAGAGGCATGGGAATGCTATTCGAGCTATCCGCAAGGATAATGGCTCGAGTTCAAGAACTCTCGTTTTGATGCCTTTTGTCGTGATCTAGGTCTTGAACATCGGTATTCGACCCCTTATGTGCCCCCTCAAAATGGAGTCGTGGAAAGGAAAAATCGGACTCTTTGTGAGATGGCTAGGACGATGCTCGATGAGCACGGGACTCCTAGGAGGTATTGGGCTGAGGCGGTCAATACAGCTTGTCATGTTTCCAACAGGATTTTATTGCGAGCTTTCAAGAAGAAGACTTGTTATGAGCTTATGCATGGTCGGGCACCCAAGGTGAGTCACTTCCGAGTTTTTGGCTGCAAGTGCTTTATTTTGAAGAAGGGAAAACTCGACAAGTTTGAGGCTAGGTCTAGTGATGGTATTTTCTTTGGATATGCTAACCACTCTAGAGCCTATAGGGTGCTTAACCTTGAGACTAACAAAATCATGGAGACTTGCGAGGTGACCTTCGACGAGACAATGCCATGTACCTCTCTTGGCTTTGAATGTGCGGGTGATGAAGAGATGGCCGAGGACCTCTTTGAGGAGGAGAAAGATGAAGATGGAGATGATGATGGGGAGAACCATGCGCCTGAAGCTGAGCATGTACCCACTACTTCCCCTACGACCACTTTGGAGCATGGACCGTCTACTTCATGGACAACGACGGTGCAACAAGAGGACCAGGCGAGAGAAGGCCGAAGTTGAGGGGGAGGTAGTCTCGAGGCGTGAGGCTCCCCGCGGATTCAAGAAGTGCATCCCCCGTCGAAGATCATTGGGAACATCGATGAACGCACTACACGGTCGAGGTCCGGGAATTCCTCTCATTTTGCTCATGCTTGCTTTTGTTGCTACTTTTGAGCCCAAGGACATTGGACATGCTTTATCCGATGCAAACCTGGGTCAATTCTATGCATGAGGAGTTGGAAAACTTTGAGAGGAACCGAGGTGTGGGAGTTAGTTGAACCACCTCCAAATTGCCATCCCATAGGAACCAAGTGGGTTTGGAAGAACAAAGAGGGAGAGAATGGGATGGTTGTGAGGAACAAGTCCGGACTTGTTGCTCGGGGGTTTAGTCGAAGGAGGGGATCGACTATGAGGAGACCTTTGCTCCCGTGGCCCGTCTTGAGGCAATTCGGATCCTTCTAGCCTTTGCCGTGGCTAAAGGGTTCAAGTTGTTTCGGATGGACGTGAAGAGTGCTTTTCGAATGGGGTCATAGAGGAGGAGGTGTATGTGAAGCGACCACACCGGGTTTGAGAGCGAGTTGTACCCACACGGGGTATACGGGTTGAAAAGGGCTCGTATGGGTTGAAACGGGCGCCCCGTGCTTGGTATGGGAGATTGAGAGGTTTTCTTTTGAGCGAGAGGGTTTGTGATGGGTACCGTGGATAGAACCCCGTTTCTCCTCAAGCATGGAAATGATTTGCCGATTGTTCGGATATACGTGGATGATATTTTCTTTGGTGGCTCGTCACATAACCTTGTTGCCAAGTTTGCGGATGAGATGAGCAGGGAGTTCGAGATGAGCATGATGGGCGAGTTGCGGTATTTTCTCGGGGCAATCAAACAAGTGAAGGACGAGTACATTTGTGCACCAAACCAAGTACACGAAAGACATGCGAGGAAGTTCCAGATGCAAGATGTGAAGCCGATGTCGACTCCCATGGGGAGTACGACCACTTTGGATGCGGATGAGGACGGAGAACCAGTGGACCAGCGGGAGTACAGGAGCATGATCGGCTCCCTCCTCTACTTGACGGCGACGAGGCCAGACATACAGTTCAGCGTGTGTCTGTGCGCTCGTTTTCAGGCTTCGCCGAGGACATCACATCGACAGGCCGTCAAGAGGATTTTCAGGTACCTACAGTCTGCCCCTGGTCTTGGCCTTTGGTATTCTTCCTCCTCGACTCGTTCTCTTCATGGTTTTTCCGATGCGGATTTTGCTTGGTTGTCGAGTCGAGAGGAAGTCTACTTCGGCACTTGTCGGTTTCTTGGTTCTTCGTTGGTCTCATGGTCTTCTCGCAAGCGGTCTAGTGTAGCTCGGTCTACCACCGAGGCGGAGTATGTTGTTGCCGTGAGTTGTTGTTCCCACCGTTGTGAATTTCCTACACTTTGAGAGACTTTGGTGAGGAGTGCACCCGGATCCCACTTCTTTGTGATAGCACCGGTGCCATAAGCGTAGCCAAAAACCCAGTGCTTCACTCCAGAACCAAACACATAGAGGTGAGGTATCATTTCTTGAGGGACAATGTGGAGAAAGGAACCATTGTTTTGAGCCATGTCCCTACCCAAGATCAGCTTGCAGACATTTTCACAAAGCCTCTCGACCAAGCTACATTTGTGCGCTTGCGGGGGGAACTTGGAGTTTGTTGCCCTTTCTAGTTGATTCTTGGGGGATTTCCTTTTTGTACCATATGTATCATACCATGTTTACTTTGATGTATATACATGCTTTGCTTGATGTATAAACCATGGTAGGATAGCCATCTTGTCATATATCATGTTGCATTTGTCATATATTGCATTTTAGGACAATGAGCTTCTTTCATATGCCATATTTGAGTCTCTTTGGCTATTTGTGAGATATTGGTTATATGTGTGGAGAAATGGTGATGTGAGGCTATGCTCTTGGAATATTTGAGATATATGTGTGGTGAGATAGCCCCTTTTGAAATAAATGCTTAACTTGACTAATTTTTGATGAAATATGCTCCACTCGTGTGTAGTTGTGTATCCATGTCACAGTTTGGTCTAAATGTGCTTTTCATGCTTAGATTGTGCTTGGATGCCTTGTTCTTGCATTTGGGCCAAAGGCCGAATATCATTGTGAATGTTTAGCCTATGTTGCATTCATGGGGGAGCATAAGCTTCTTTTTGCCGCAAAGGCACTTCATGTACCATGAAATGAATTAATCTTGAAAAGAAGTGTGAATGCTTGAAAAATGCTCCATCCATCATGTCTCTGCTTAAAATGTTTTATCTTTCACATATGGGTGCAAAACATGTTGCATGATGTTCACCGGTGGAGAAGTCTCCCCGAAGTGGACACATGGCTCATGAGCTTTGACATGACATGCTTTGCTTTATGGGTGTTTGCCATGATCTTTTTCCGAGAATTTGATATCCTTGTATGATCTTTGAATGGTATGCATGTTTGTGGCTCAAGTGTGACATGGATAGGCCTTTACATGTGAAGCGAGCCTTCTTTTGGTAAAACTGCTTAAATCTGAAAATTTTGCTTTGTCACATGCTTGTATTTTCATATATTACTTGTGGCAATGCTTTGACTATGCTATGATTCATGTGTGTGATCTTTGTCTCATTTTTAGCCTTTGACACTAAATTTGGCCTATTTGAGAAGCTCATGTAGTTGTTTATATGCTTTGCTTTTGCATTTCTGCATTTTCACCTTGATTCATACATTGCCAACAAGGGGGAGAAGAGGTGAGCTTAATGAAAATTCAGAAGAGGTGAGCTGAAATTTGGGAGTTTGCATGAGTTTGCATCCACATGTTCAGGGGGAGCTTGCATTTGTTCAGGGGGAGCTTTCTTGCTGTTTTCGGTGTGGATTTTGTGCTTTGCTTGGCTTGTGACCTTTCTTCGCCTTTCTTCGGTTTTGGTCAAGAGTTGAGCTTATTTGTTTTCTTTCTTCTTTCTTTTCTCTTTTACTCGAATTTCATTTCGCGTTGTGTGTTGTCAATGCACTCATCAAGGGGGAGATTGTGGACCGGGAGCGTCCCGGTGGTCGATGGATGATCGCTCCTCGGTGATGAGTGATTGACAACGGGTGTTGGACCGACTCTTGGCTTAGTGCGCAGGGTGTAGGCCGCGGCCTAGTTCGTGTTGTTGCGGGTGAAGAACGGGCGCGAAAGGTCTTCGGCCTTGAGGGGCCTCCGGGAGATGGAGAGACAAGTAGGCTCGGTTCGAGGGACCGGTGGACGGCGGGGCCGGGTGCGGGCCACATGGTGGCGACACAAGCAAGACGAAGTCATGGACAAGTGAGCCGGTGCACGGTGGCGGTCAAGTCAAGTGGTTTGGCGGGAGCCCGGACCGAGCACGCGGGGTTTGGTGGTTTGCCCATAAAACCACCGGCGGACGGTTTCTTGGTTTGGGCCTCAAAACCAAGTCCGAGGGCCCAACACGACGGAGACGGGATCCGGGCGTGTCGGGAAGCTTCGAGGCGGAGGACACGCGGCGGGATCGCATGGCTTGCGTCGGGAGGACGCGGGGGTGCGGCAAAGGCGTGGCCGTCCGATGGGAAGACCCACAAACATTACCAAAATGCCCCTACGTGGGTTGTATCGCCGTAGTTTAGTTAGGGGTAGTCGAGTCATTTACCACTCCGGCGGGACTCGATATATAAGCCATGAGTGTGTGTTGATGGCTCTCTCTCTCCGCGACTTAGGGTTTCATTTGCTCCCTCCTCTTTCTCATTTTCGTAGCTATTTTCCTTCCTATTTTCTCTTGGCTAGCATGAGAGCTTCATGAGAGATTTGTTGAGAGGGATGGATGCTAGGGCGGCATGCTAGACCTTGTGAATCTTTCCCGGTTTGTATAGAAGATTCGGGGTTGTTTTTCGTGGCTTTTTGTGCTTGTTTTCGTGCCTTTGTTCCCGGTGTGATTCCGCGGATTTGAGTGGGTTTCTCTCCGGATTTCTTTGAGGGAAACATGGATAGATGTCTTGTGCATCTTTGTGCTTGATCTTGTGCCCTCAAACGCCGGAAACCACTTCGATTCGTGAGTTTTCGTTCGGTGCTCTAGCTTTTGGTGGTGCTCAAAGGATTCGCGATTCCCGGTGATTTAGGGAGTTAGGAGGCAAGATTTTTGGGCTATAGCATCCTTGTGTGACGCTTTTCAAGTCCCCAAACCCTTGTCTCCATAGCTTCAACCGTTTGGGAAATCCGATGATGATTTGGGGGAGTTGACTTTCGGGGTCGGGGCCGTTTCTCGCTCGTCCGCACCGGCGGACGGTCCGCGGGGAGGTCGCGGACGGTCCGCGTGGGTCGTGTTCGTCCCGTGTTCTTCGTGTTCTTGCTCGCCCTTCGTTTCGATCCGTCGTGATTTTGGTTTCTCGGTTGGACGGAGTTTCGGACGGTCCGCGGTGTTGGGCGGACGGTCCGCGGGTGCTTGGCGGACGGTCCGCGTGCTCCCCGCGGACGGTCCGTGGTTCGTGGGTGGCTTTGGTCCGTTCGTGTGATTTAACGGACGGTCGCGGCTCGGGCGGACGGTCCGCGGCTCGGGTGCGGACGGTCCGCGGTACCCGGCCGGACGGTCCGCGCGGCCCGTGCGGACGGTCGCCCCCTCCCGCGCGGACGGTCCGCCGCAGCCTGTGTGCTTTGTTTCTTGGTTCGATTCCTTCCTCCCTTTCTAGTGCTTCCGCGTGTGCTTCTAGGAATCATTCCTAAGGCTAGAGGTTGATCCATAACCTCGTGGTCTTGGCGATTGGTGCGTGATTCGATCCATCGCTTGTGTGTGACCGGGATTTGAGTAGGGCATAGGCCGGGTTCTTTGGGAAGAATTTTTACGGCTCCTATTCACTCCCCCCCTCTCTAGTCGCCATCCGATCCTTCATATTACGAACCGAGCGATATGCCCGGACTTTTTTTTTGGGTTAATTCGAGACCGGTTGTACATTCATGTAGATTCGTTAAACTTTTCTCGAACGCATGTTTGTAAATTTTAACCTCGCGCAGTCCCGCAAGCCGGGCCTCGCGCGGACGTGCTACCACTTCGGATTCGTCGGGATAATATGTTCGTTAGTGTTGAAGCGTGGCGCCCGTTCAAGCGAGCGCATCCCGAACAGGATTTTTCCGATTTTTGGCTTGAGGCCTCGCTTAAGTTTTCTATAGGTTGTTTTGATCTCTCCTCGTTTTTCTTACTTCGTAAAAAGGTTCGTTCGCGTCGTCTACTCCTCCGTCCGTGAAGGTTCCTAAGGCGGAGCCCCTTAGCCCCTTAGCCGATGCATCCGACTTCGCCTATGCTAGTGATACGTACCGAAGACAATGTTTGTAAACCGGACATGTTGTTGAGCTTTCGTTTTGAATTTTGCGCCAAGTTTTGTAATTATTGAAGAACAGTTCGGAAGTTTTTATGCGAATAAGGCAATGAATATGTTTTTTCTTTGAAAAAACGTCACCCTCCCCCACCTTGCCGTTTCGCATGAAAACTAAATTGCAGGTTCGCAAGTCTTACTATTCACGAATTTCTTAGCACATCTTTGGGAGAAGCCTTTGTCAATTTTCGAAAATTTCGACCGTCGTTGAGCAAGTCGACAAAATTTGTTTTTCGAATTTTGTGGACTTGCCCCGATTGGCGGACTTGCCGCGGTTGAAATTGCAACCTTCAGTTGCTTCAACCAAGATTTTTATGTGAACGTCCGATGAAGCCCCTTGCCCCTTTCTTACAATGGTGATACCTGCAAAAAATTTCAACAATCTGAACTGAGTGAAAATACACAAGCGAACCCTTAGACATTCGTTTTCTCGAACTCATCATGCGAACTTTCTGGTGGGAATCCCTTCGTGGATGGGATTTTTCTAGGCCACAACTTGTTGTTGTCTCAGGCCTTTTTGGTGGGAATCCCTTCGTGGATGGGATTTTTCTAGGCCACAACTTGTTGTTGTCTCGTGCCTCTTTTTCATTGACGGAATTCTGGCTATCGCAAAGCCTTTCTCACGAACTTTTTCTTTTTTAGCGATGGGATTTCGGCTATCAGGAAGCCCTTTCTCACGAACTCTTTCTTTTTTCACGATGGAACTTCGGCTATCACGGAGCCTTTCTCACGAATTTTTTCTTTTTTCACGATGGAATTTCGGCTATCACGGAGCCTTTCTCACGAACTTTCTCTTTTTTCACGATGGAATTTCGGCTATCACGGAGCCTTTCTCACAAACTCTTTTCTTTTTTCACGATGGAATTTCCGAGACACAAAATACGAAACACGCAATTTGGGGGAAGACTCTTTTCATATATATATATCAGAAAGAGTATTTACATGGGACCCGCCTCGTTAAAAACCTTGCCTCTTGATTTAGAGCCCCCTTTGCAAGGAAAAGAGTACGGTCCTTCTTATTCTAGAACTACGATTAAGACATAAAACTAGTTTCTTCCCGAAGTCACTTATAGACACGTGATTCGGGCTTTATTTTCCTAAAGTGCGAACTTACGAAAATTGAAAAACTGCTACCTACTACACTTATGGACAACTAGGGTCTTCATGGATAATACCTCTTTAGGCTATCGGCATTCCACGAATACGGCAACTCTTCGCCGATCGCTCCATCGGGCGAAAAGCCCCCGGCATATTTGTTTCCCCGGCTATGTAAGGCCCTTCCCATGACTCATGAAGTTTTCCCGGGTTCTCCCAATTTTTCTTTCTTTTCAAGACAAGATCACCGAGTTTGATGTCCTTTCGGACCACCTTTTTGTCTCTCCATGCCCTTGTCTCTCTCTGGTACTTCTCAATATTTTCCGCTGCTTCAAGGATTGTCAGCTCTATCATGTCTTTCTCCACCTTCTTATCAATTTCCTCTATCTCTTTTCCTTTCAAGACTCTCATGCTTTCATTATTGATCTCCTCTGGTGTCATAGCCTCAGTCCCGAAGAGTAGGCGAAAAGGCGTGAAACCTGTTGCCCTTGAAACCGTGGTATTGTGAGACCGCATCACCTTCGGAAGTTTATCCACCCACTTTCCCTTTTTCTCGATCAAATAAACATTTCTTGATTCCCAAAAAATCAAACCATTGGCTCTTTCGACCGCACCATTGGACCGTGGATGATATACTGATGAAAATTTCGCTTGTGTGCCTAAGGTTACTCCGTATTCTTTGAAGGTGTAACAGTCAAACTGTTTGCCATTATCAACCGTCAGTTCTCTAGGAACTCCGAACCTGCAGACTATGTTCTGCCAAAAGAATTTTTGAACCGTTGCCGCTGTGATATTCGCGAGTGGTTTTGCCTCTACCCACTTCGTGAAATAGTCGACTGCTACAGCCGCAAATCGGCAATTACCCTGAGCTACTGGCAACGGCCTTACTAGGTCCATTCCCCATCTTTGCAGAGGCCGGGTTGGAGGAATTAAATGAACTGGCATTGAAGGCAGATTCTGCTGATTTCCCGTCTTCTGGCATGCTTCACATTGCCGAACCAACACCTTAGCGTCGATGTTTATGGTTGGCCAATAGAATCCCTGTTTTATTGCCTTGCCAGCCAAAGCCCTGGTGCCTATGTGTGCCCCACAAAATCCACTGTGAATTTCTTTCAGGAGTTCGCAACCTTTTTCAGAGGTGATGCAGCGCAGCCAAGGCTCAGTTACTCCCGATTTGTATAATTCTCCATTTACCACTGTATAGCCCCGAGCCCTTTGCTTCAACCTTTTCTCCTCCAATTCATCTTGCGGTTCGTAATGTCCCCTCAGGTAGGCCATTATTTCTGCTCTCCAGTCTGGAATTTCCACCATATTCACGATTTGAGTTCTTGAATCTTTGATGGAAGGTTCTCTGATGATTTCAAAGAACACGTCCGGTGGTAACTCCTGATTTCTGGCTGCTGCCTTCGCCAGTTTATCCGCCTCATTGTTATCATCCCTTGGGATATGCTAGACTGAATAGCCTTTGAAGTGTCTTTACATTTCTCTGACTTTTTCAAGATATTTCACGAGAACTGGATTCCTGGCCTCGCTTTCCTTCTCGATATGTTCCTGGATCACTTTCGAATCCGTTCTGATTATGAAGGTCTGCTGCCCCAAGGCTTTCATTTTTCTCAATGCCAGCAGTAAAGCTTCGTACTCCGTTGTGTTGTTCGTGGAATGTTCATTGTTCGCGAATACGAGCCGCGCCGCATATCTTATGACCACGCCCGTTGGGGACGTTACAACGTACCGAAATTCCGACCCCCTTGTAACACCATGCTCCATCACACCGCACTATCCACGGTTCGGGCATATTTTCCTCAAGATTCCGAGTGGGTGAGGTCCGATCCACGACAAAATGCCGGAACTTGCGATTTTATTGCACTTCTTCTCTCGAAATCCACCACATATTCGGAGAGTTCGGGACCCCACTTTATGATTCGGGTGGATGCTTCCCTATTTGCGAACAAGTCACTTAACGGTTGGTTGGTGATAACTCTTATTCCGTGGCCCTCGAAGTAGTGTCTTAGCTTTCTTGCTTGCCATGATGACCGCATATGCGATCTTCTCCGGTTCGGAATAGAAAACCTTGGAACCGGACAATGCTTCGGAGGCGAAGTATACATGAATTTGCCCGAGCTTTCCTTCTTCTTCCTTTTCCCCGTACCAAAGACCGCGCTTCCGCCGAATTTGATGCGGACACATACGGCGAAGCGGCGATTTTGGCTCGGGAGGACGAGCTTGGTCATGCTTGGACAAGTAGTCCTTCGGTTCGCGAAAGGCCCGCTTCGAGGTTCGGACCACCTGGAATTTCTTGGCACTTCCGAGAACTTGGAAGAATGGCAAACTTCTTTCTCGCGGCTCGGGGATGAATCCGTTGAGAGCAGACCACGTCTCTGTCAATTTACGAACATCTTTCACCGAGATTGGCTCTTGCATTTCCATCGAGCCTTTATCTTGTCGGATTTGCTTCAATGCCTTTTGTTGAAACTAGGCATCCAAGAACTTTCCCCTTGTGAATGCCGAACACACATTTTTCTCGGGATTTAGCTTCAAGTTTGCTTGCCCTCAAGTTCGCGAATGTTTCGCCAAATCGCCGATATGGTCTCTCCTTCTCGAACACTTTTGACAACTATGTCATCCACGTATGCCAAAATGTTTCTCCGAATCTGCTGGTGCAGCACTATTGCTATCATTCTTGAAAACGTGCATCCTGCATTCTTCAGCCCCTCTGGCATTCTTACGAAACAAAATGTTCCGAAAGGAGTGATGAAACTTGTCTTCTCTTCGTCCTCTTTGCGAACTCTGATCTGATGATACCCAGAGAACATGTCCAGGAGCGAAAGCATCTCACTGTTGGCTGCATCATCCACGATTTTATCTACCCTTTCCAAGGGAAAATCGTCCTTCTTGCATGCCTTGTTCAAATCGGTGAAATCCACACACATTCTCCATTTGCCATTTTTCTTCTTGGTCGGCACGGTGTTGGCTAACCGGACCGGGTACTTGACCTCTCGATCACTTGGGCATCCTACAACCTCCGAACTTCTCGCTTCCACCGCCCCGACCTTTTCGTCGGACATTTTCCGAAGTTTTTGCTTCTTGGGTGGTATCTTGTCGTCTGTTTCGAGGACATGTTCGATTATGTCCCTGTCAACGCCTTGCAAATCTTTAGCTGACCATGCGAAAACATCCTTGTTTCTGTTCAGGAAGTGAATGAGTTCATCATCCTCTTCGGCGCTGAGGTTCGCCCCTATTATGACTGCTTTCTGTCGGGCATGTCATCCAAATACACTCTCTTTGTTTCATCTTCTGCGACTATGTTATTTTTCTCTTTGTCCCGTTTGGGCTCTTCATAGGTTTCCTTCCTCTCTTCGAGTTGCTTTCGGTGGTACACATTCGTTTGGCCGGGCGTGTGGCCCTTTTCTATGTTCCCGGCCTCCTGCCGATTGCCGAATACGTGATAACCCCTTTGGGCGCGAGCATCTTCATGCATAGGAACTTGTTGCCTTATGACGGCATCAAACTTGTTCATGAAACCTCTGCCGAAAATTGCAAGGTACGGGTGATATATATCAACTACATCAAAGGTGAGGTTCTCCGTTCGGCATTCTCAAGATCTCCGAAAGAAACCGGGAGTGATATTTTTCCCACCGCTTGATGGGCTTTCCCTCCGAACCCCCGCAATGGGTACTGCGGTGGATCCAACATGTGCTGGCTCGCATTCATTTTCTCGAATGTTTTCGGGGAACGGGATGTCCGCCGAACTCCCGTTGTCCACCAAGATTTTTCCTATGACCCATCCAACAATATTGACTTCGATCACCATGGCGTCATTGTGGATCGCGGATTTCAACCTGAAATCTTCTTCTGTAAAGGTAATTGGCACCTTCGCCCACTCCGGGCGGGCGGTGAGCCATCATTGATGATGGTATTCACGGATCCGAAGTAGTTGTTTCGTTGCTTCTTTGTTTCGAATTCCATAGCGGATCCACTCGTGATTGGCATGATAGTCCCGAACGATGGAAATGCTTTGGAGTTCGAGGTTCCGAACTTGACCGAGGCCTTGATGAGCTTTCCGGAGGCGGTGGCAAGATTTCCCGAATGGGCCGTGGCCGCCGGATCGACCGTATCGCTTGCGGCCGAGGGAAGAATTGCTGTGAAGGCTGCCATGCTGATTGCGATTGTGGAAATTGCTGAACTGGTACAGAGCTTGACTGCGGACTCGCGAACTGCGGTTGCCAGAAGTTCGGCCGAAACTGGGTTGGCATCGAGGATGCAATGCTCATCAGTGCTTTCTCTTGTTGGATTCGTGCCATGTTCTTCTTTGTCTCTGGGCACCCTTCGGTGCTGTGGCCTCTTCCATGATACTGGCAGTAGAAGTGGGGATCTCTTGGGTTGTGGTTCGGGAGGCTTGGGGTTCCTCTTCCTCTCCCCCTTCCTCTATGATCGAATCCTCCCCCGGCACTTGGCTCCTTTCTTGTTGTTGCCGAGAATTTCCAACACCGTTTACGGTTCGTGGATGCTTGGGGTGGTGCCCGCCAGGTCATATCTCTGCCGCCCTGTCTTGCCTCGTTTCGTTCGGCTACTCTCTTGCGGTGGTCATCATCAGACAAAATGTAATCCTCCAATTCCCGAAATAGTTCTTCAACTGTCTCAGGCTTCTTTCTTGTGAGGTGGGAAGCCGTTGGCCCCGGGTGAGACCTTTGATCGGTGCCTTGATCATTGTCTTGTCATCGGCATCGGGGATCCGAGACCTCCGTTGCATGAACCTTCTCACGAAGTTCCGCGGTGGTTCCCCGTCCTTCGCTTGTAGTTGTACGGATCCGAGGCTTCGAGTTTGTTGTGTCATGGAACATACGAAACGCTTGCATGAACTTTGTTTTGAGATCTACCCGATTGTAGATCGAGTGTGGAGAAGCAGCGGTGAGTACCAATTCGAAGATCGGTCCTTCGCAAGCTATGATGAAGGATTTGGCGAGTGCAACATCATGTCCTCTCGCTGAATTCACGGTGACTCGTATCTCATGAGAAACTGCCTGGAGTTTCCGAAACCATTGTACTTGGGAAGAGAGACTGACTTGAACTTCGGCGGCCAAGGTGCTGTTTGCAGCCCTATTGACAGCGGCGATTCAGAATCCACGAAGTGTGAGACTCCGTTTCCCGCGAAAAAGTTTTCTTTCGGGGATTCTCTTGCAGGCGCAGGGTTCTGCTGCGGTGTTTCTTGCCACAGGGAGCTGTTCTCTTGTTCTTTCATTTCGTCAATTTCTCTCTGTATTGCTTGTATCTGCTCTTTTGCTTTGTTCAGCTGCTCTAGCTTTTCAGAGATTTTTCTCTTCGCCTGCAACTGAGCCGCGAACTTTTCTTTGTCTTTCTGTAGTTGTTGTATCTTTTGGTGGACCATGGCTAGCTCTCTGTCTATGGAATCATCGTCAGCATCAACATTCTCGTGCTCTTGCTGTTCAGCAGGTTGTTCTTGGATGTGAGCTGTCTTTTCTGCTCTTGCCTTCATGAGGGCTTCGAGCTTCTCTCTTCGTTGCTGGCCTGTTACGTTCGAGGACTCAGGGACAAACGAGTTTTCGTTCCCCTGTGTGAGATGGCGATCTTCCTGGTTTGCCTGCGCTGGAGCAGTCTTCTTTGACTTCTTCTGAGGTGGCATCGTGAGTTTCTTTTCGGCTGGAACACGGTGGGCGCCAATGTTGGGGTGGGGGGGTACCCGAAAATTCGGAATACAACCCTAACACGAGTGAAAGTTATCAACACGTTCAAGCACAAAGTTAGAGCGCAAAGAGAGCGTGATCCTCTCTCGCAAGTAGCACAAGTTCCAAAAAAGTCTGAATCCGTTTACACGTGCCCTTGTGCCCCCTTTTATAGGGAGACGAAGGGACTTTTACATGCCGATAACACCCTCGGGCTCGGAGAATATTCCTAATGTGAACACACACAAGAATGTCTTTTCCCACCTAACACATTGACAAGTCCGCCACTAGTTCACACTCTAAACCCGGACTTTTTGGGACTACAACTTTGACTTTGCTTCTTCCGCGATTCGTGAATGTCTTCGCCCGAAATTCTCGAACTAGGTCTTCAACGGATTCCCGAAGTGGCTCTTGCTCCCCAACGGGTTCGTGCGTGTCCACGCGCCCGAGTCCCGAACGAGTCTTCACCGGATTCCCGAATCGGCGGGTCCCCGAAGTTCGGACCATCAACGATTGAGATTCGGGCTCCCGCATGTTCGTGACTCCGCCTCTTCACCGAATCAAGATTCCCGAATTCTGCACATTCGCGAATTCGTGACTTCACGGAGTTCCGGGCTTCCGAGAATCGCGAATTCCCTGCTCCTGAAAAACATGCTTTGAGAACTCTGTTAAACTTAACGTTTCGAGGGTGACGGGTTTTCTGAATTCCCCAACACAGTTCTTGACTGAGCTACAGGAAGAGTATAATAAAAAAAAGTGTAGAAAGAATTACCTTTGATTTTCTACTTACCTATACCACGAATAAGTGACATCGATCTTAGCAAGGTAGGACCTTCGGAAACAATCAAGAAAACAAATGGTTATCCTGTTGGACCTATTCTGCTTGGGTTGTTTGTCTTCATTGTTGTTGGATCATGTAAGCATTTGTGTTTTTTTTATGATTTGGTCGAGTAACTGGCTTCCTGCATAGTTTTACCCTTTGATGGTCCAGTGCATCTGTTTCAAATATCTTAATCATCAACCCTGAGACCATTGTTTACATGCTATGTAACATGTTATCTCAAATGTTTATGGCTGCTACCAACGTATTTTGAATTGCTTTTGTAATATTAAATTTCTTTAGTTCCTTCATGTTCTGTGTAATTACAGTGAATTCAGTTTTGCTAACAAGACGCTAGAATTTGTTACTGCCCATGGACCACCAGTAACCATCTAGACGGCTTGTGATTCCTCTTGGTCACGTCTCAAATACATATCAAACAGGTAACGATTCTCAATTTAAATGTCATCGCAACATGCATCTTCTTTTTGTTGTGGTCTAACCTAGATTTTGGTAGAGGGGCTGCAAGAAGAATCGGCTTCCAAAGATCGTAAGAGGCAGAGGGATAGAGAACGCTATGCAACAATGTCAAGGGAGGAAAAGGATGAAAGAAACAGGAAGGAACGTGAGAGGAGGATGAAGAAGGCCCTGTCGGATGGAAACAGGCTAGGTCAAGTCCATGTCCCAATGGAAGAAAACGTTGATACTGAATGTCTACAAAGTGGACAATTGACTGAGCACTGTCAACAAACAAGTTCGTCTGATCTGTTGTTCGATATTCCGAGGGTTTACATGTCGACCTAATCACCTCTTTGTTTGTTCCGTGTAGCTGGGGGTGAGGTATTGACCAACGCAAATCGCAACGTCCAAGGCATAAATGACAGTTGCATTGGTGCCATTATAGATGCAGGTAAATCTGCTGGTAACCCCCAAATATTTTTTAGTACCACCAATCGGTGACGACTTGCTTTTTGTATAGCTTGGGGCGAAGCTTTGAACAATGCAGAAACCAACAGTAGTGTCAAAGATGACAGTTGCATTGGGACAACTATGGGTGAAGGTAAATGCATTGTTAACCAATTACTGTATATTTGCATCCAAAAATTGCACAAAAATGCACAATGATTCCCACAGAAAAGATTATAATCATATTGTATCAAGCATAAGTACCTCCTATTTCTAATTAATTACTCACTAAAAGGATCTTGATGTCGCCTAGAGGGGGGGGTGAATAGGCGAGTACTGAAAATCACCACTTAAAACAATTTTATTAGTGAAATCCGGATACTCCGGACTTTTCCCCGAAGTTTCTAGAAAGTCCGGAATCTTTGGACTGGCGCCTGCGCAGCAGAATATGCACACTACCCACCGATTTTGCAAATCCGGTGCCACCGGGTTTGCCTAGCAGTGACTCCCCTCTAACCTCCTTCTTGATTGCTTGCTTGAAATCAACTAAAGCTGGGTGAGTAGTTCAGAGTGAAGTTCTATGAAGAATATTTAATGCCTGCACTTCACAAACACAAACACCCGAGTAGATCGACAAATATTACAAAGAGCAAGCTAGGAATAAGAAGTAAGGTAAATGTGAGGTAAATCAACAAGAGATACAATGATTTATTTTACTGAAGTTCGGATTCACCACCGTGTGAATCCTAGTCTCCGTTGGGTGCTTCTCCTACCGAAGCCGGGTTGCATTCAACCATTTTCCCGATCCACTAGAAGGGTTATGAACAACCAAAGGCCTAGAGGCACCTCCTCGCCGTATTCTCCTTGCCGGCGGTAGCAAAAGCTCTCTTGATGCCCATCCTTCCCACGGTGAGAGCAATGGTACAAAGGCCTATCGAGAGGCACGGTCGAGTAGATGAATTACCATTCTCTTGTAAGTGGGAAGTCCCTTGGGACTTAGAGCATGAAGCATCAACCCCAACATCCAACTTGGTGCCCACATTAGAATCACACGTGCCATGAGACGGGCTACGTGGCTTCTTAAAAGCTTTAGCACGCACACGTCGCTCGTGCTTGACACGGCGAAAGCAAAACTCAACGGTATGCCCATCCTTCTTGCAAAAGGTGCATTGGAACCTCGGCTTGGGAGTATGAGTTCCAAATATGTGGGAGGCACCCTTTCCATTCAAATCACCTTGGGCAACACCGGAAGAAGAAACAAGCTTAGGAGTAGCTATGGGAGAGCTATCCAAAGCACTAGCACACTTACTAGCATCCAAAGACTCACACTCAAGAAAAGAAGTCGACTCCGGTTTAGAAGAAGCAAATTTAGAAGCATCAACATCGGAGTGACAAGAGAAGTGAGAATCCAAACCCTTGGCACAAAGACTCTTGCACCTTGTGCGCAAAACCTCATTTTGAGACTTGAGGCGCTCACAAGTACCACATGTCATATTTCTCAAATTATTGATTTCTTCTTCAATGCATTTAGCATATGTGGTACGCAAGAGTTCATTTTCTTTCTCAAGGTTGGCACTCATCTCATCATGCTCAACCAACTTAGCGCTCATATCCTCGCGCATCTTTTTCAAAGCCAAAACTTCATTTTCCAAATCAATGCATGAGGTGCAAACAAAATCACATGAACAAGCAACATCAATTACATCTCGCAAAGCATTATCATCATTGCAAGAAGTATGGCAAGCATCCTCAACCAGCAACAAAGAACACTTGCTACAAGGCATGGATTTTATATCACAAATTTCAGCCCTAGCATGCTCAAGATCATTTACACATGTGGTGTGAGTCAATTTTAATTCATTAATTTCAGCATGCAAAGACTCACAAGAAACACATGGTAAAGAAGCACTTGTCTCTAACAAAGCAATCTTACTCCTAGCCATATCAAGCTCATCATTCAAAACAACACAAGAGTTGCAAGGCATAGAAGCATTGGATTTCAACAAGTCAATTTCAGATTGCAAGTTAGCAAGAGATGATCTCAATTCATCATTCTCAAAATCAAGATTGTCGCATGCTCTTCTAAAAGCTTCAACATGCATTTTGCGCCAACTAACTTCATATTTTAATTTCTCATTTTCAGCACACAAGGCATCGCATGATTTGCAAGGCAAAGAAGCTTTGAAATTTAACACCTTAATTTCAGATTTCAAGCATGCAATGGAAGCAATCAAAGCATCATTTTTAGCATGCATGGTGTTACAAGAAGTGCAAGAATTCAAAGCACGAGACCTCCAATGAGCCATACCACATTTCAACCTAGTAAGAGAGCATTTCATCTTCTCATTCTTCCTACGCAAGGCATCACACAAATCTATGTTTCTCCTATGCAAGTCTCCACAATCACACTCACAATCATCCAACCTATTGCATAGGATCAAGATAGCTTTGGCAAGTGTACCTTGGTTCATGCCTCCTAGCTTTTGGTAGAGCTTGCCTTTCTTGATGTCACCATCTCGATAGTCCTCGATGAGAGATATCATCTCCTCCACTTCGGCTTCCGCCTCAACCTCCATACTCCTCCTGCTCAAAGAACCACAAGGAGAAGAACTTGGTGCCATAAACAAAGTACCGGTTAGGATTAGCCGAAACCAAGCTCAAGGAACAAGCAACGATGCAAAGAAAGCGCTCAAAAAGCCTCAATTCTCTAACGACTACTGATGAGTTCAATAGCAAAGAATCTTATCTTTTTCCCAAAATTTTACCACTGAACAAGGAGCACCAAATATAGAGGCACAAAAAATTTCAGCTCAAGATAAGGTGAAATGAAGCCTAGAGAAAATCCAGAAGAAACAAGACAAAGCCGCAAGAGACATAAATGAGGATTTTTCAATTATCTTCTTGATTTTTTCTGAATTTTTGAAGACCCCAAAATGATCTTTAGATTATTTTGGATCACCTACAAATGGAGTCACGAAACCGCTGTAAAAATTTGAGCCAAAACGGAGCACCGAGCGAAAAGTTATGCCCGTTTTACTGAAGGTATCTAAAGTTATGGTTTTCCAAGGACACAACTCTAAATCGTCGGACTCAAAACGTGCAAACCAAGGTCGCAAGCAAAAGCACCTCTTTCCTCTAGTCACCCTATGGATTCAAGACTTGTTAGAGCCAAAAGAATCCACAACCGGCTCTGATACCAATTGAAGGATCGGATGGCGACTAGAGAGGGGGGGAGTGAATAGGAGCCAGGTAAAAATTCTTCTCAAAGAACCCGGCCTATACCCTAGTCAAAACCCGATCACACACAAGCGTTGGAACGAATCACACACCAATCACCAAAACAACGAGTCCTAGAAACACACGCGGAAGCACGAATGAATGAGGGAGGAATCGAACCAAAGAGCAAAGCGACCGGGCTTTGGCGGACCGTCCGGACAGAGGGGCGGACCGTCCGCGCGGGCCTCGCGGACCGTCCGGCCCGCCCTCGCGGACCGTCCGCGCCAACCCCGCGGACTGTCCGGCCATACACCGCGGACCGTCCGTTAAAGCACACGGAACACCGAAGCGACCCGAGAAAAACGGACCGTCCGCCGAGGCCGGGCGGACCGTCCGCGCCACCCACGGACCGTCCGCTACTCAAGCCCGACCGTCCGCAACCGGCCGCAACAAAAAGCAAAAGCCAAACCGGATCGAAAACAAAGGCGCGCAAGAACACGAAGAACACGCGAAGAACACTGTACACGCGGACCGTCCGCCTGGCCCTCGCGGACCGTCCGCCGAGTGCGGACAGAGCCGAAAACGCCCGACCCCGAAAGTCAACTCCCCCAAATCATCATCGGATTTCCCAAACGGTTGAAGCTTGTAGAGACAAGGGTTTGGGTACTTGAAAAGCGTCACACAAGGATGCTATAACCCAAAAATCTTGCCTCCTAACTCCCTAAATCACCGGAATCGCGAATCCTTTGAGCACCACCAAAAGCTAGAGCACCGAACGAAAACTCACGAATCGAAGTGGTTTCCGGCGTTTGAGGGCACAAGATCAAGCACAAAGATGCACAAGGCATCTATCCATGTTTCCCTCAAAGAAATCCGGGGAGAAATCCACTCAAATCCGCGGAATCACACCAAGAACAAAGGCACCAAAAACAAGCACGAAAATAGCACAAAAGAGCTCCGAAAAGGCAATAAAAGAAATTCGGGAATAGAAAGATTGGCACAAGATTTAGAGGATGAAATCACTATGAATATCTTGTCCAATCGATTACAAGCCACTCCTAGAAATCAAATCTAAGATGGCAAAAAGCTCCAATCAAAGAGCCACTCTCCCCTCTCTCCCTCTCTCCCAAAGCACTCCAAAATAAAAGAGTACCGCAGCCTCTAGCCCAAGAGTTGGCTGAAAATTCAGCCCCCTCCTCCTATATATAGGCCCTCCGGAAAAGACCGAAGTGCCCCTACACTAGGAGTACAACACAAGCCCTCACAGGGGCGTTTTGGTCAACACATGAAGTTCACCATCGGACGGCCGCGCATCCATCAGGCCTTCACGTCCTCCCGACGCAAGCACCTAGATCATGCCGCGTGTCGCCCGCCTCGAAGCTTCCCGACGTGCCGGATACCGTCTCCGTCACGCCGGGCCCTCGGGCTCGGTTTTGAGGCCCAAACCGAGAAACCCTCCTCCGATGGTTTTGTGGCCAAACCACCAAACCCCGCGTACACGGCCCGGCCTCACCACGCCAAGCGTCGAGCCCGCCAAGCCTTTCACCTCCGGCGCCGGACGGTCTACTCGGTCTTGCCTCGTTCCTTGACTTGGCCACCACCGATGCACCAGCTCCATGTCCACGACTTCGTCTTGCTCTTCTTGCACCATGCTGCTCGCACATTATCCCGTCAGCCACCGGGTCCCTCGAACCAAGCCTACTTGTCTCTCCACTCCTCGGAGGCCCTGCAAGGCTAAGACCTTTCGCGCTCCGTTCTTCACCTCGCACCAACGCAAACCAAGCCGCAACCAACACCCGCAATACTAGGCCAAGAGTCGGTCCACACAACGTTGTCAACCACTCCTCATGAGTGCATTGACAACACACCACATAAACAATAAGGTAAATACACAAAATAAAACACACACAACACAACTCAACACTACACACACAAAGCTTCAAACCATCCGGTCAATCACTCATCACACACGAACCAAGGTACTTCTCAACTTGGTTCCTCAATGGCTTCTTCCCTTGTGGAGGCGAAGCAAGACCTTCACAAACTTTCCCACAGCTCACCACACCTTGGGAGCTTATGGGCGATGCCTAGCCGTCTAGGAGGCTGAGGACCAAGTGTGGTTCGAGGACCGGTGGATGGTAGCTTCCTTGTGTGATGAGTGATTGACAACGTTGTGTGGACTGATTCTTGGCTAAGTATTGCAGGTGCAGGCTGCGGCTTGACTCGTGTTGGTGCAGGTGAAGAACAAGCGCGAAAGGTTGTTGCTGGTGAGGCCTCCAGGTGTGGAGAAGACAAGTAGGCTTCATTCGAGGGACCCGGTGGCCGGTGGGGGTCAAGTGCGGGCCGCATGGTGGCATGAACATCAAGATGAAGTCGTGGACGGTTTCTTGGTAGAGCCTCAAAACCAAGGTCGAGCCGGGACTACGTGGGAGCCGAGTCATGAGTGGAGATTGGCGGAGGCTACACCGAGTTCGCGGGGGTTTGCGGTGGTTCACCGAGAAAACCACCGGGTTACTCGGTTGAGCCACAAAACCGAGGCCGAAGACTCGACGAGGTGGCGTGGCCACCCGGGCCGGTTCAACCGCCGGGAGGGGCGGTCGGACCGCCCGGGGCCGGTCGGATGCCGGGCCGGTCCTAACCGCCCGGGGGGCGGTCGACCACCCCGGTCACCGGTGCCGAGATGCTTCGAAGCGGAGGACACGCGTCGGGATCGCAAGGCTTGCGTCGAGGCTAAGCAGGGTGCCGTCGACAGGCATCCATCCGATGAAGAAAATCTGAAGACTTCCAAATTCGCCCTTGAGGGGCTTGTATCCCTAGTGTTAAGTAAGGGTAGTTTAGTCTTTTGGGTGCCTCCATATATACTCATTGAGTGGATGGATGGCAGGCAGCTCTTGGAACCCTAGCTCATTTGTTTTTCCATTTTCGTTCTCCTTTTTCCCTAGTTTTTCCTAGGACTAGCTTGAGAGCTTCATGTGAGATCTAGAGAGAGGGATGGATGTTTGGGTGGCAAGCTAGACCTTGTACGAACCTTCATGGTATGTATAGATGGTTCGGCGTTGTTCCTCAAGGTGGTTTTCCCGTCCTTCTTTGTGTTGATTTTCGGAGCTCTTTGTTGGCGGTGTTTTGAGGACGATTTCTTGGGGTCTTTGGTGTGTGTCATGTATGAGGATCTTGTGCCTCTTTGACTTGTGACTTTTCCCCCAAATCTCTCTTGAACCGGACTCGATTTGGTGGTTTTTCGTGTTGGGCAAGTTCTTGACCTAGAGAAGCGATTTCTTCAATTCCTCTTGATTGTGAGCATTTCTGGTCGATTCCTTTGAGGTAGAGGTTTCTCAGGAGGTAAAGCAACTATTCTCGAAGTTTTGCTGCAATCCGTGGAGTGATACGGGAGATCGGACACGAGGAAGTTGAGGTTTGAGCCGCGGGTTCATTTTCTGGAAGGGGCGGTCTAACCGCCTGGGGGGACGGTCTAACCGCCCTAGGCTTTCCAGGTCAAAGTTTTGTTTCGCCGGATTTTCCTCTGTGAGTTTGTTCGCCTTGATCAGAGGAGCGTCTGGGTGAAATTTCGGGTCGTTCTTGTGCCGGTTGCTAGGAGTTCTTGTGTGGAGTTCGTTGCTGGGTACAGGAGGTTAGACCGCCCCTGGTAGCCGGTCTAACCACCCCTAGGCCCCTGGGTGGAGTTTTGGTTTTCACCAAGATTTTCTGGTAGCTAGCATGGCCCAGACCAGAGATCTCTGTTGGTGAAACCGTGGTTTGTTTTTGTGCTCGGAAGAGGTGTTTCGGAGGATTTCTTGGTTGCCTGGTGGAGGCGGTCTAACCGCCCCCTATACCCGGTCTAACCGCCCCCTCTGGACAGTCGGCTTTCGAGTTGTTTCCGCTGTCGTGGGTGCGTGTGTGTTGAGGTTGCTGGTAGTGTTTGTTCCTAGGACCAGTAGCACTCGAGTGGCTACGTGCTTTTGGCAAACGGAAGGTAGAAGTGCGGAGCGTGTGATTTTGGGGGTCCGACCGAGCGAGTTCATCTTGTCGGAGTTTCAATCTCCTTCGAGAAGAATTTTTATCGGCTCCCATTCACTCCCCCCTCTCTAGTCGCCTAATCGGTCCTTCAAGTGGTATCAGAGCCGGTTCGGGCCTTTGTTGACTCTAACCAGTCTAAGATCCAAGGATGGCGTACCAAGAACGGGGTTCGGGTCCTCCACACTTCGATGGCAAGAACTACCAGATGTGGAGTAAGCGGATGGGTGCATTCCTCCGCGGAACGGGTCAGATCCTTTGGGATGTCACGGTGGACACAGGCTATGTCCAGCTGATGGATTTTCTCGATCCAGGATCGAGGGACAGATTCGACGCCAACAATAAGGCGGTCGACTACTTGTTTCGTGCTTTGTGTCAGCTTGAGTTCGATCAGGTGCACACCGAGCACTTGGCTTGTAGAATTTGGATGGTGTTGAAGGAGGCTCATGTTGGGAATGCCCAGGTTCAGGCACGGATGTATGCAACCTACTGAAGAGAGAACGAGAACTTCACTCATCTCCCCGGTGAGTCCATCAATGCCTTGTTTCAGAGGTTCACGGTGGTTGTGAACAACATGAGGGCCAATGTGGACGTGCTCCCGTACGATGATCATGATAGAGCTGTCAAGCTCTTACACTCTTCGGATCGTACAATATGGGGTGGAAAGTTCGAGGCCATTGTGGAGTCAAAGAAGTATGACACTCTGACGGTGAACGAGCTGTTCTCGAAGCTCAAGTCGGCTGAGGTGGATAGGGGCATGACTGCCAAGCTCGAGGGTCCGACTGATTCCCATAGTATTGCCCTCGTTGGTGGTTCGAAGGGAAAGGCTAACACTAACCCATCCACCAGGGTGTTCTCTTTGTCCTCTTTGATGTCTATGCCAGATGAGGAGTTCGATGTGCTTGGAGAGGACGAGCTGGCGCTCCTGACGAGACGGTTTGAGAGGCTGCACGAGAACCGAGTGAACATGAGGAGGAACACGAGGACATGCTTCCAGTGCGGCAAGTCGGGACACTTCATCGCCGACTGCCCGGAGAAGGTCGAGAACAAGGACGGCTACAAGCACAAGCTGAGGAACGATGGCAAGTACCGGTTGAGGCGCAACCACAAGAGCAAGTACAAGAACAAGCACAAGGATGAGCGGCGATCGAGGAAGAAGGAGAGCCGAGGCAAGGCCCGAGCGATGGTTGGTGCGAGCAACATCGACTCCAGTTCCGTGTACTCCACCTCGAGCTCGAGTAGCAGTGAAGACAAAGGTGATCGTCGCAAGGGCAAGAAGTCATCCAAGAACCTGAGCGGCCGAGCCGCTCGCTAGAGACGGCCTTCGCACCATGGCGCCGAGCTCCGGTAGCAAGAAGAGCACACGGAGCGACTCGGACTGCGAGTCCGACGACGAGGTGCGTGATGAGCTTCTCTTCTTGCGGCGGGGAGAATGAACGGCTTGGTACTTTGCTTGATAATCATGATGACAAGCTTAGAGAGGCAAAGAAAATGAGAAAAGAGCTTAGGGCTTCACTCGAGGATGCTAGGACTAGAGTGGGCGAGCTAGAAACACGGGTGCTTGATAGCAAGCTTGAGATTGATTCCCTTAAGGCTAGCCCCGTTGTTTCGGATGAGTTTGATTGTCTTGATTGCTCCATATTTCTAGGCCGATCTTGCTTTGTTCAAGGAAAAGCATGCCTCCAAGTGTGATGAACTAGATGTGCTTAGGGTTGAAGTGGGCCGAGCTTAAATCTAGATCTCGCTTTGCTAGGTGCTTGCACTTCTTGCCCCGTTTTGCATGCTAAGATTGAGGAGATGCATGCTTACACTAGTTCTCTTGAGGCTACATTGAAGGAACCCATGCCTACATCATGCTCTACCTGTGAAATGCATGCTTTGAAAAATTTGGAACTTGCACATTATGTTGATCGTTTGCAGGATGAGAATGATGAGCTGAGAAAGTTGATGGGTTGGTTGTCTGGTCATGAGCCTCAGTTGAGGATGATGATCGAGGCATTTAAGAGGCAGGATGGTGAGGGACTTGGGGCAAACAAGGTTGGTGAGGGAAGTGGAGAGAATATCCCAGAGCCACCAAAAACCCATCACAAGAATGATTTTCCCTTAAAACCTAACCATCTTAGGAACCGACTAGACACAACCCCAGCTCCACCCATATTTCCTACACCCACAAATGATCTCCAAAAGCCTATCAAGTTTGTGAGCACTTCGGGGAAAGTGTTCTTTGGGAAAGTGAGTGAGAAGGCTAGTGAGGAGAAACCGGTGGAGAAGTTGAGTGGAGAGAAACCAAGTGAACAGCCCCAATCCAAGCCTAAACCTAAACTTGTGAGGTTCCATTGTGGCTATTGTGGGAAAGAGGGTCACAAGGATGAGTTTTGCTTCAAGAGGAAGCGGGAAGATAGGATGGCAAAGGAGTGGGCGAACAAGGATAGGTACAACCCTTCCCATGGTGTACCTAAGCCTCGTATGCCACTGCCCAGGGGTAAAGCTGTGGTGAGAAGTGTTCCGGCATGGGGAGATGCGAGTTCCCACAGCCGAGGAGGCGTTCGGGAGAGGGCGGTCGGGCACCGGCCCGGCTAGGCGGTCGGACCGGCCCCGCCCGCAGGGGGGCGGTTAGGCCCGGCCCGGCTAGGCGGTTCAACCGCCCCCCCCCCCCCCCGACTCGGGGCGGAGTGGTTTTCGAGGTGGTGAGTCGAGAGGTTTCAGTTCTGGAGGTGGTGTTGCTGGTGGGTGGTCTGGAGAGTCAGCAGGTGGTCGGTTTGCTAGGCATTCTCCCCCTCGGGTTCACTACGGGGATGGGAGGAGTTGTAGCTTTGAGAAGGAGAGGAGGGACGGTCCACGAGCCTTCTTTCGTGGTTTTGGTCCTCCTCCAGGCAGCGAGGGTTGGTTTCCTCGGAGTGGTTACCGAGGTGGTGTTCGTGGTGGTAGTTTTGGTAGGAAGGATGGTTTTATGTGTGCTAACCCCACTTTCGAGCAAATGGCTCGGCACTAGTTTTACTCTTTTGGTACTAACCCCAGTGCTGAGTCATCTGTTCGCTCACGTGCTCATTTTTGAATTTCAGGTGGGAGAGTTGAAGAACATTTGGTTGATTGACTCCAGTTGCTCGAGGCATATGACTGGAGACAGGGGGTGGTTCTCAAGTCTCGTCCCGGTGGTGACGAAGAGGTATATCACTTTTGGGGACAATGGGCGTGGGCGTGTGCTTTCAGAAGGTGAGATTAAAGTGAGTGACAAGATCACTCTGAGGCGTGTTGCTCTTGTTTAATCGCTGGGGTACAATCGCTTTCGTGTCTCGACTGTTGGATGAGGGTTTTGAGGTGTTGTTTCGGCCCAGTGGTTCTCGGATTTTAGACTCTCGAGGGGACCTTGTTAGTATGGTCGTTCCCGAGGGTCAGGTGTTTCGTGCTGATTTTTCTCAGTCTTCGGGTGTGGAGCGTTGTTTCTTGGCTAGTTCTTCGAGTGAGTTGTGGAAGTGGCATAGGAAGTTGGGTCACTTGAGCTTTGACCTTTTGTCGCGCTTGAGTAAACTCAATTTGGTCCGAGGATTGCCACGGTTGAGGCTTGAGAAAGAGTTGGTTTGTGCGCCGTGTAGGCATGCCAAGATGGTAGCCTCTTCTCACCCGCCTCTCACCGATGTGATGACTGAGCGTCCATGCGAGCTGCTCCATATGGACCTTGTTGGCCCAGCTCGTGTGCAATCTGCGGGTGGGAAGTGGTATGTCCTTGTTGTGGTGGACGACTATTCTCGGTATGCGTGGGTGTTCTTTCTCGAGGTTAAGGGGAGACGTTTGGTTTTGTTCGAGATCTAGTCTTGAGGTTGAGGAACGAGAGGCACGGAGATGCCATACGAGCTATCCGCAGTGATAATGGCTAGGAATTCAGAAACTCTCGTTTTGAAACCTTTTGCCATGACTTGGGTCTTGAGCACCAGTTTTCGAGTCCGTATACGCCTCCCCAGAATGGTGTTGTGGAAAGGAAGAACAGGACCTTGTGCGAGATGGCTCGGACGATGCTTGATGAGCATAGGACTCTAAGGAGGTATTGGGCTGAGGAGGTGAATACCGCGTGCTATGTGTCGAACAGGATCTACCTCAGAGTGCACAAGAAGAAAACATGCTATGAGTTGATGCATGGTCGCACACCCAAGGTGAGTCACTTCCATGTCTTTGGTTGCAAGTGTTTCATTCTGAAGAAAGGTAGGAAGTTGGATAAGTTTGAGGCTAGGTCTGCCGATGGTATTTTCTTTGGTTATGCATCTCATTCTAGAGCATATCGTGTGCTCAATCTTGAAACTAACCAAATCGTGGAGACTTGCGAGGTAACCTTCGACGAGACAGAGCCACGTAGTCAGCTTGTCTTTGAGTGTGCCGGTGATGATGAGCTTGGCGAGGAGATCTTTCAGAAGGAGGAGCATGAACATGGAGACGATGAAGATGGCGGTGCGGTGCCCCCGGCTAAACATGTACCCACTACTTCGACTACGATGATGGACGGACCCTCTACTACACCTACGACGACAAATCAAGAGCGAGGAGAAGCTGATGTTGAGGGGGAGGTAGCATCGAGGCGAGAACCTCCCTGGCGATTACAAGTGGATCACCCAGCTTCGAGGATCATTGGCGACATGAATGAATGCACTACACGGTCGAGGTTTCGGAACAATTCTCATTTCGCTCATGCTGCATTTGTTGCTACTTTTGAGCCCAAAGACATTGAACACGCACTATCTGATCACAATTGGGTTAATTCGATGCATGAGGAGTTGGAGAACTTTGAGAGGAATCAGGTTTGGGAGTTGGTTGACCCTCCCCCAGGGTGTAAGCCGATTGGTACAAAGTGGGTGTGGAAGAACAAAGAGGGAGAAAAAGGTGAGGTTGTGAGGAACAAGTCGTGGCTTGTTGCTCAAGGGTTCAGTCAGAAGGAGGGGATTGACTACGAGGAGATCTTTGCTCCCGTAGCCCGTTTGGAGGCAATTAGGATCCTTCTAGCCTTTTCCGTGGCTAAAGGGTTCAAGTTGCACCAAATGGATGTGAAGAGTGCTTTTCGAATGGTGTGTTGGAGGAAGAAGTGTATGTGAGGCGGAGATATCCCGATTGTGCGGGTGTATGTGGATGATATTGTCTTTGGTGGCTCGTCTAACTCTCTTGTTGCAAGGTTTGCAGAGGATATGAGCAGGGAATTTGAGATGAGCATGATGGGCGAGTTGCAGTTCTTCCTCGGGCTACAAATCAAGCAATCAAAGGAAGGAACATTTGTACACCAAGCAAATACACCAAGGACATTGTGCGGAAGTTTAAGATGGGGGATTCCAAGGCTATGACGACGCTGATGAGTACGACTACAACTCTTGATGCGGACGAGGAAGGTGAACATGTGGATCAGAAGGAGTACCGAAGCATGATCGGGTCACTCCTCTACTTGACAGCGATGAGGCCGGACATCCAGTTCTCGGTATGTCTGTGCGCTCGTTTTCAAGCGTCTCCGAGGACTTCGCATCGGCAAGCGGTGAAGCGAATTTTCAGGTACTTGCGTCACACTCATGACTTCGGCCTTTGGTACTCCGCGTCCTCTTCTTTGGCGCTTCATGGGTTTTCAGACGCGTATTTTGCCGGGTGTCGGTTGGATAGGAAGTCCACTTCTGGGACTTGCCAGTTTTTGGGTTCTTCCTTGGTGTCTTGGTCTTCCCGCAAACAATCGAGTGTTGCTCAATCCACTACCGAGGCAGAGTATGTTGCCGCTGCTAGTTGTTGCTCTCAGCTCCTTTGGATTTCATACACCATGAGTGACTTTGGTGAGGAGTATACCCATGTCCCACTTCAATGTGATAGAACCAGTGCCATAAGTGTTGCAAAGAACCCAGTGCTCCATTCCAAAACCAAGCACATAGAAGTGAGGCACCATTTTCTGAGAAACAATGTAGAGAAAGGAAAGATAGCTTTGATCCATGTACCCACACATGACCAACTAGCCGATATTTTCACCAAACCCCTAGATCAAGCAACTTTCACTCGTTTGCGGGGGGAACTTGGTGTGTGTTTGATTTCTTGAGTTGGGTGTGTGGGAGCTCCTTTGTAGCATATGTATAGCTTTCCTTTGTGCATTTCTTGCATTTGGCATGGCATATGTAACATGATGTATAGGCATCCTTGTCTCTTAGATTGCATGCATTTTGTATCATATGCATTGGATAGGAAAAGCTTCTCCTATATACATTGTTCACCATGGGTTGCTATATATGTCTTTGTGAGCTTGTTTGGTATGCTATGGTTAGTTTGGCTTAGCTCTTGATGATCTTGATGAATAATCCATGGTTGATGGCTATGTTTTTTGAAAAATGTCACATGTATGCTCTCTCATGTGTAAATGCCTTTATATGATCTTGACATGTTTTAGTGGCTTTGCTATGCTTAATTTGTGGTTGGATAGCTAGTTTATTGATCATATGGGGCCAAAGGCTCATTTGCCATCATGAATGTTTATCCCTCTTGCTTTATCTTGTGGATGGGCATAAGTTCCTTTTTGTCGCAAAGACATTTCATGTACCAATTATAAATCTGAAAATGAAATGTAAAATGCTTGGAAAATATGTTCTCATGTCATATGTGCTGAAATTAATTTGCTTTGGGTGCTAAACCGTTGCATGATGCCTACCAATGAGAAGTCTCATACATAGAAGTAGGCACATGGCTCGGTGGCTTTGACATGACATGAGGTACTTGTGGGTGTTTGTGATGGTCTTATGATTAGAATGGCTGTCCTAGCATGAAGTTTGTGTGGCTTTGCCATTTTGATAGGTTTTGCTCATGTTTAGGTTTTTGCTCATGAGAGAGTAACTTTTCGCAAAATTACTCAAATCCTTTTTAGCCTTGTCCAATGGTTGTGAATCTTGGTGATCATGTAGTTAAGGTCATTACGAACCTGTAGAGTATCTAACTTGCTCATTTGGACTTGTTGAGGACCATGTGTGGTTCGAGGACCGGTGGATGGTCGCTTCCTTGTGTGATGAGTGATTGACAATGTTGTGTGGACTGATTTTTGGCTAAGTATTGCAGGTGCAGGTTGCGGCTTGACTCGTGTTGGTGCAGGTGAAGAACAAGCGCGAAAGGTCGTTGCCGGTGAGGCCTCCAGGTGTGGAGAAGACAAGTAGGCTTCGTTCGAGGGACCCGGTGGCCAGTGGGGTCAAGTGCGGGCCGCATGGTGGCATGAACGAGAAGATGAAGTCATGGACGGTTTCTTGGTTGAGCCTCAAAACCAAGGTCGAGCCGGGACTACGTGGGAGCCAAGTCATGAGTGGAGATTGGCGGAGGCTACACCGAGTTCGCGGGGTTTCCGGTGGTTCACCAGAAAACCACTGGGTTCCTTGGTTGATCCACAAAGCCAAGACCGTAGAACCGAAGACGGAGGTGCGAGAAGCACGAGGACGGTCCCGACCGGTGGGGACCGGTCCGACCGGTGAGGAGCACCGGTCCGACCGTGTGCGACGACGCGGTCCGAATCTTCGAAGCGGAGGACACGCGTCGGGATCGCATGGCTTGCGTCGAGGCTATGCGGGGTGCGGTCGCCGGGCATTCGTCCGATGGTGAAGACATCAAGAATTCCAAATCCGCCCTTGAGGGGCTTGTATCCCTAGTTAGTAGAGAAGGGCATTTTAGACATTCGGTTGCCTCCATATAACCCAAGAGGTGAGAGGATGGCAGCCAACTCTTGGAACCCTAGCTCATTAGTTTTCCTATTTTCCACCTATTTTCCTTAGGTTTTCTCTAGGACTAGCAAGAGAGCTTCACGGAGAGATCTTGTAGAGAGGGATGGATGATCGGGCGGCTTGCTAGACCTTGTACGAACCTTTGTTTCATGTATAGATGATTCGGCGTGGTTCCTCAAGGTTTGGATGTGTTTTCCCCGGTTGTTCTTGGTGGTGATTTTCGGAGCCCTCTCTCGGTGATTTCTTTGGGTTGATTTCGGGGCCTTTCTCCCGGGGATTTGATGGGGGAAATTTGTGGGAACCCTTCGTGGTTCTTTGGGCCGTGATTCCCCTCCCAAATCCGTGAGTAAAGGTGCTCGATTTTGGGGTTTCTTGAGTTCTTGGGTTGGAAGTGCTCTCGGCGGGATTTCTTCGATTCCTCCTTTTTGGACGAGTTTTTGTGGGATTAAACTTGGCTATGGACTCCTCATGATGTGTTCTTGATATCCCCAAAGTCTTGTTCAAATCCGTGGAGCGATTCGGGAGATCGAGATTTGGATTTGGGAAGTTGACCCGCGGGTGCTTTGTTCATCCCGAGTCCGCTCGAGCTACACCGGTCGACCGGTGCTCTTGACCGGTCCGACCGACCGGTGCGAGCTCTTGTGGGCTTTTGCTCGGGTGAACGTCTTGGTGAGTTCGTTGTTGTCCCGTGTTGCTGTCTTGTTTCGAGTTTGGGTCCGTTTGGTGGTCGGTTGGCTCTGTTTGGTGCCTTGGGGGCTTTCGGTCGCCATCGGTCCGACCGGTGTGTCTCACGGTCCGACCGTGCGCAGCCACTTAGTGAAAGTTGCTCGGTTTCACCGGCGGGGACCGGTCGACGGTGGTGCTCACCGGTCCGACCGGTGTGGGTCCGTAGACTCGAGGCTTGGTTTTTCCACCGCGTTTCTCGGGTCGGAAGGTGGTGTGTTGGTTCCTAGGTCCGGTGGCACTCCAGTGGCTACGTGGGCTTGACCAACCTTGGTAGTGAGTCGGAGACGTGTGTTGGAAGCCGTGTTCGTCTTGTTGGAGTTTCTATCTCCTTCGAGAAGAATTTTTATCGGCTCCCATTCACTCCCCCCCCTCTCCGGTTCGCCGTATCGGTCCTTCAAGTGGTATCGCAGCCGGTTCGGGTCTTTGTTGACTCTAACCGCCCAAGATCCAAGGATGGCGTACCGGGAACGGGGGTTCGGGTCCTCCACACTTCGATGGCAAGAACTACCGGATGTGGAGCAAGCGGATGGGTGCGTTCCTCCGCGGAAAGGGTCGGCTGCTTTGGGATGTCACGGTGGACACGGGCTATGTCCAACCGATGGATTTCCTTGCTCCGGGGTCGAGAGACGGATTCGACGCCAACAATAAGGCGGTCGACTACTTGTTTCGTGCTTTGTGTCGGCTCGAGTTCGATCGGGTGCACACCGAGCACTTGGCTTGTAGGATTTGGGCGGTGTTGAAGGAGGCTCATGTTGGGAACGCCCGTGTTCGAGCACGGTTGTATGCGACCTACGGAGAGAGTACGAGAACTTCACTCATCTCCCCGGTGAGTCCATCGATGCCTTGTTTCAGAGGTTCACGGTGGTGGTGAACAACATGAGGGCCAATGTGGACGTGCTCCCGTACGATGATCATGATAGAGCGGTCAAGCTCTTACACTCTTTGGATCGTACGATTTGGGGCGGAAAGTTCGAGGCCATAGTCGAGTCGGAGAGGTATGATACTCTGACGGTGAACGAGCTGTTCTCGAAGCTCAAGTCGGCTGAGGTGGATAGGGGCATGACTGCCAAGCTCGAGGGACCGACTGATTCCCATAGTCTTGCCCTCGTTGGTGGTTCCAAAGGAAAGACTAACTCTAACCCATCCACCAGGATGTTCTCGTTTTCCTCTTTGATGTCTATGCCAGATGAGGAGTTTGATGACCTTGGAGAGGACGAGCTGGCGCTGTTGACGAGGCGGTTCGAGAGGCTGCACGAGAACCGTGTGAACATGAGGAGGAACACGAGGACTTGCTTCCAGTGCGGCAAGCCGGGACACTTCGTCGCCGACTGCCCGGAGAAGGCCGAGAACAAGGACCGCTACAAGCACAAGCCGAGGATGAACGATGGCAAGTACCGTTCGAGGCGTGACCACAAGAGCAAGCACAAGAAAAAGTACAAGGACGAGCGACGATCGAGGAAGAAGGAGAGCCGAGGCAAGGCCCGAGCGATGGTTGGAGCGAGCGACGTCGACTCCGGTTCCGCGTACTCCACCTCGAGCTCGAGCGGCCGGCGAAGACGAGGGAGATCGCCGCAAGAACAAGAAGTCGTCCAAGAACCCGAGCGGGCCGAGCCGCTTTGCGAGAGATGGCTTCGCACCATGGCGTTGAGCTCCGGCGGCAAGAAGAGCACACGAGCGACTCGGACTGCGAGTCCGACGACGAGGTGCGTGATCAACTTCCCTTCTTGCGCCGGGAGAATGAGAGGCTTGGCTCTTTGCTTGATAACCGTGATGACATGCTTAGAGAGGCCAAGAAAATGAGGAAAGAACTTAGGGCTTCACTCGAGGATGCTAGGACTAGAGTGGGCCGAGCTAGAGACACGAGGTGCTTGATAGCAAGCTTGAGATTGATTCGCTTAAGGCTAGCCCTCGTTGTTTCGATGAGAATGATTGTCTTGATTGCTCCATATTCCTTGCTGATCTTGCTTTGTTTAAGGAAAAGCATGCCTCCAAGTGTGAGGAACTAGATGTGCTTAGGGTTGAAGTGGGCCGAGCTTAAGTCTAGACCTGCTTTGCTAGGTGCTTGCACTTCTTGCCCCGTTTTGCATGCTAAGATTGATGAGATGCATGCTTACACTAGTTCGCTCGAGGCTAAATTGAAGGAACCCATGCCTACATCTTGCTCTACCCGTGAAATGCATGCATTGAAAAATTTGGAGCTTGCACATTATGTTGATCGTTTGCGGGATGAGAATGATGATTTGAGGAAGTTGATGGGTTGGCTGTCCGGTCCACGAGCCTCGGTTGAGAATGATGATCGAGGCCTTTAAGAGGCAAGATGGAGAGGGGCTTGGGGCAAACAAGGTTGGTGAGGGAAGTGGAGAGAATATCCGGAGCCACCAAAAACCCACCACAAAAATGATTTCCCACCAAAACCTAACCATCTAAGGAACCGACTAGACACAACCCCGGCTCCACCCGTGTTTCCTACACCCACAAATGACCTACAAAAGCCTATCAAGTTTGTGAGCACTTCGGGGAAAGTGTTCTTTGGGAAGGAGAGTGAGAAGGCTAGTGGTGAGAAACCGGTGGAGGGTTTGAGTGGAGAGAAACCGAGTGAGCAGCCACATCCCAAGCCTAAGCCTAAGCTTGTGAGGTTCCATTGTGGCTATTGTGGGAGAGATGGCCATAAGGAGGAGTTTTGCTTCAAGAGGAAGCGAGAGGAGAGAATGGAGAAGGAGTGGGCTAACAAGGACAAGTACCACCCTTCCGATGGTGTACTTGAGCCTCGTATGCGGATGCCCAGGGGCAAGGCGATTGTGAGGACGGTTCGGGCTTGGGGAGAGAAGAAGAGCGGCAGGGAGGTGTTGCTTGCCCGGGTCACACCGGTCGGACCGGTGTGGGGCACCGGTCGGACCGGTGCGGGCACAGACGGACGGTTGTTCGGGTTTCGAGCTCGTACGGGTGCGAGAGTTGTTTCGGTGGTCGTGGTTCCGGTGGTTGGGCCGGAAAGGGTGCGGGTGGTCGGTTGCTAGGCGTTCTCCTCCTCGTGCTCAATACGGGGATTGGAGGAGTCGTGGCGTTGAGTTGGAGAGGAAGGACGTTCCACGGGCTTTCTTGCGTGGTTTTGGTCCTCCTCCGGGCGGAGAGGGGTGGTTCCCTCGGGGTGGTTACCGTGGTGGTGTTCGTGGAGGTAGTTTTGGTAGGAGAGATGCTTTGGTCGGTGCTAACCCCACTTTCGAGCAAATGGCTCGGCACTTCGGTTTTCCTCCTTTGGTACTAACCCCGATCTTTGAGTCGTTTGTTCGCTCACGTGCCTATTTTTGATTTTTAGGTGGGAGACTTGAAGAACATTTGGTTGATTGACTCCGGTTTCTCGAGGCATATGACCGGAGACAGGGGGGTGGTTCTCAAGTCTCGTCCGGTGGTGACGAAGAGGTACATCACCTTTGGGGACAATGGGCGTGGGCGTGTGCTTTCAGAAGGTGAGATAAAAGTGAGTGACAAGATCACTCGAGGCGTGTTGCTCTTGTTCAATCGCCGGGGTACAATTTGCTTTCGTGTCCCAGCTTGTTGGATGAGGGCTTTGAGGTGTTGTTTCGGCCTGGTGGTTCTCGGATTGTGGACTCTCGAGGGGACCTTGTCTGTATGGTCGTTCCCGAGGGTCAGGTGTTTAGTGCTGATTTTTCTCAGTCTTCGGGTGTGGAGCGTTGTTTCTTGGCTGGTTCTTCGAGTGAGTTGTGGAAGTGGCATAGGAAGTTGGGTCACTTGAGCTTTGACCTTTTGTCTCGCTTGAGTAAACTCAATTTGGTCCGAGGATTGCCACGTTTGAGGCTTGAGAAAGAGTTGGTTTGTGCTCCGTGTAGGCATGCCAAGATGGTGGCCTCTTCTCACCCGCCTCTCACCGATGTGTTGACTGAGCGTCCATGCGAGCTGCTCCATATGGATCTGGTTGGCCAAGCTCGTGTGCGATCTGCGGGTGGGAAGTGGTATGTACTTGTTGTGGTGGACGACTATTCTCGGTATGCGTGGGTGTTCTTTCTTGAGGAGAAGGGGGAGACGTTTGGTTTTGTTCGAGATCTAGTCTTGAGGTTGAGGAACGAGAGGCACGGAGATGCCATACGAGCTATCCGCGGTGATAATGGCTCGGAATTCGGGAACTCTCATTTTGAAACTTTTTGCCATGACTTGGGTCTTGAGCACCAGTTTTCGAGTCCGTATATGCCTCCCCGGAATGGTGTTGTGGAAAGGAAGAACGGGACCTTGTGCGAGATGGCTCGGATGATGCTTGATGAGCATAGGACTCCGAGGAGGTATTGGGCCGAGGCGGTGAATACCGCGTGCTATGTGTCGAACGGGATATACCTCGAGTGCACAAGAAGAAGACATGCTATGAGTTGATGCATGGCCGCACACCCAAGGTGAGTCACTTCCATGTCTTTGATTGCAAGTGTTTCATTCGAAGAAGGGCGGGGAAGTTGGATAAGTTTGAGGCTAGGTCTGTCGATGGCATTTTCTTTGGTTATGCATCTCATTCTAGAGCATATCGTGTGCTCAATCTTGAAACTAACCAAATCGTGGAGACTTGCGAGGTAACCTTCGACGAGACGAGCCACGTAGTCGGCTTGTCTTTGAGTGTGCGGTGATGATGAGCTTGGTGAGGAGATCTTTCGGGGAGGAGGAGCATGAACATGGTGATGATGAGGATGGTGGTGCGGTGCCTCCGGCTGAACATGTACCCACTACTTCGACTACGATGATGGATGGACCCTCTTGCTACACCTACGACGACAAATCAAGAACGAGGAGAAGCTGATGTTGAGGGGGAGGTAGCTTCGAGGCGAGAACCTCCCCGGCGAGTTCAAGTGGATCACCCAGCTTCGAGGATCATCGGCGACATGAATGAACGCACTACACGGTCGAGGGTTCGAAACAATTCCCATTTTGCTCATGCTGCGTTTGTTGCTTCTTTCGAGCCCAAAGACATTGGACATGCACTATCTGATCACAATTGGGTTAACTCGATGCATGAGGAGTTGGAGAACTTTGAGAGGAATCAGGTGTGGGAGTTGGTTGACCCTCCCCCCGGGGTGTAAGCCGATTGGTACAAAGTGGGTGTGGAAAAACAAAGAGGGAGAGAAGGGTGAGGTTGTGAGGAACAAGTCGAGACTTGTTGCTCAAGGGTTCGATCGAAGGAGGGGATCGACTACGAGGAGACCTTTGCTCCCGTAGCCCGTTTGGAGGCGATTAGGATCCTTCTAGCCTTTTCTCGTGGCTAAAGGGTTCAAGTTGCACCAAATGGATGTGAAGAGTGCTTTTCGAATGGTGTGTTGGAGGAAGAAGTGTATGTGAGGCGGCCTCGGGGTTTGAGAGTGAGAAGTACCCCCACCGGTGTACAAGTTGAGGAAGGCGCCGTATGGGTTGAAGCGAGCACCTAGAGCTTGGTATGGCGAGGTTGAGGGGGTTCTTGTTTGAGAGAGGTTTTGAGATGGGGAAGGTCGATCGGACCTTGTTTTTGCCGAGGCGGGGCGGAGATATCCCGATTGTGCGGGTGTACGTGGATGATATTGTCTTTGGTGGCTCGTCTAACTCTCTTGTTGCAAGGTTTGCGGATGATATGAGCGGGGAGTTCGAGATGAGCATGATGGGTGAGTTGCGCTTCTTCCTCGGGCTACAAATCAAGCAATCAAAGGAAGGAACATTTGTGCACCAGGCTAAGTACACCAAGGACATTGTGAGGAAGTTCAAGATGGAGGACTCCAAGGCTATGATGACGCCGATGAGTATGACTACAGCTCTTGATGCGGACGAGGAAGGTGAACACGTGGACCAGAAGGAGTACCGGAGCATGATCGGGTCACTCCTCTACTTGACGGCGACGAGGCCGGACATACAGTTCTCGGTGTGTCTGTGCGCTCGTTTTCAAGCGTCTCCGAGGACTTCGCATCGGCAAGTGGTGAAGAGAATTTTCGGTACTTGCGTCACACTCCCGACTTCGGCCTTTGGTACTCCGCGTCCTCCTCTTTGGCGCTTCATGGTTTTTCGGACGCGGATTTTGCGGGTGTCGGTTGGATAGGAAGTCCACTTCGGGACTTGCCAGTTTTTGGGTTCTTCTTTGGTGTCTTGGTCTTCCCGCAAGCAGTCGAGTGTTGCTCAATCCACGACCGAGGCCGAGTATGTTGCCGCTGCTAGTTGTTGCTCTCAGCTCCTTTGGATCACCTACACCATGAGTGACTTTGGTGAGGAGTATACCCATGTCCCACTTCAATGTGATAGCACCGGTGCCATAAGCGTTGCAAAGAACCCGGTGCTCCATTCCAAAACCAAGCACATAGAGGTGAGGTATCATTTTACGAGAGACAACGTCGAGAAAGGAAAGATAGCTTTGATCCATGTACCCACACATGACCAACTAGCCGATATTTTCACCAAACCCCTAGATCAAGCCACTTTCACTCGTTTGCGGGGGGAACTTGGTGTGTGTTTGATTTCTTGAGTTGGGTGTGTGGGAGCTCTCTTTTGCCGGTGGTGTCGAGCCCGTTTTGCCTCCCCTCGAGGAGCCGGTTTGTAGCATATGTATAGTTTTCCTTTGTGCATTTCTTGCATTTGGCATGGCATATGTAACATGATGTATAGGCATCCTTGTATCTTATATTGCATGCATTTTGTATCATATGCATTGGTTAGGAAAAGCTTCTCTCATATACATTGTTCACCATGGAATGAGATATATGTCTTTGTGAGCTTGTTTGGTATGCTACGGTTAGTTTGGCTTAGCTCTTGATGATCTTGATGAATAATCCATGGTTGATAGCTATGCTTTTGAAAAATGTCACATGTATGCTCTCTCATGTGTAAATGCCTTTACATGCTCTTGACATGTTTGTGTGGCCTTGCTATGCTTAATTTGTGGTTGGATGGCTAGTTTATTGATCATATGGGGCCAAAGGCTCATTTGTCATCATGAATGTTTAGCCCTCTTGATTTATCTTGTGGAGGAGCATAAGTTCCTTTTTGTCGCAAAGACATTTCATGTACCATTTACAAATCTGAAAATGAAATGAAAAATGCTTGGAAAATATGCTCCCATGTCATATGTGCTGAATTTAATTTGCTTTGGGTGCTAAACCGTTGCATGATGCCTACCAATGAGAAGTCTCATAAATAGAAGTAGGCACATGGCTCGGTGGCTTTGACATGACATGAGGTGCTTGTGGGTGTTTGTGATGGTCTTATGATTAGAATGGCTGTCCTAGCATGAAGTTTGTGTGGCTTTGCCATTTTGATATGCTTTGATCATGTTTAGGACTTTGCTCATGAGAGGCAAGTTTTTCGCAAAATTGCCAAAATCCTTCTTAGCTTCGTCCAATGGTTGTGAAACTTGGTGATCATGTAGTTGAGATCGATACGAAGCCGTAGAGTATCTAACTTGCTCATTTGGACATGTGTAGCATTCTTTGTTGAATTTTGTATATTTGAGAAGCTCTAGGTTGAAAGTTTTGCATTTTTTGCTTGATTCATGCATTGCCAACAAGGGGGAGAAGTTTGAGCTTGAAATGGCTTAGTGGATGCATTTAGAAGGTTTTCGGGTGGTTTCGAGCCATTTACGGGCTCTGTTGTACACCGGTCGACCGGTGAAGAGCACGGTCCGACCGGTGTGAGTCCGGTCTGTACATATGTTAGGCACCGGTCGGCCGGTGGTGATGACCGGTCGACCGGTGTGAGCTGAAATTGCTGCAGCTGCCCCTGTTTTCACCGTTTTGCATGCATTCGTCCGGGGGAGTTGCATTGGTTCGGGGGGAGCTTGCATGTGTGCGGGGGGGGAGCTCTTTGTGGTTGTTCGAGCTTTGTTTTGGTGGTTTGCGCTCTTTGTTTGAGCTTTGCTTTGTCTCGGATGTGTCGAGCCGTTGCCCTTGCCTAAGGAGTCCGAGATTTGTTTCCTTCAAGTGATCTTGCTCTTTGCCTTTGTTTGGCTTTCGATCGCTTGTTGGAGTTTCTTTTTGTTCATTCCTTTTCTTTTTCTTTTCTCTCTTGTTACTTTCGTGTGGGTGTTGTCAATGCACTCATCAAGGGGGAGATTGAGGACCATGTGTGGTTCGAGGACCGGTGGATGGTCGCTTCCTTGTGTGATGAGTGATTGACAACGTTGTGTGGACTGATTCTTGCCTAAGTATTGCGGGTGCGGGTTGCGGCTTGACTCGTGTTGGTGCGGGTGAAGAACAAGCGCGAAAGGTCGTTGCGGTGAGGCCTCCGGGTGTGGAGAAGACAAGTAGGCTTCGTTCGAGGGACCGGTGGCCGGTGGGGTCAAGTGCGGGCCGCATGGTGGCATGAACGGCAAGATGAAGTCATGGACGGTTTCTTGGTTGAGCCTCAAAACCAAGGTCGAGCCGGGACTACGTGGGAGCCAAGTCATGAGTGGAGATTGGCGGAGGCTACACCGAGTTCGCGGGGTTTCCGGTGGTTCACCAGAAAACCACTGGGTTCCTTGGTTGATCCACAAAGCCAAGACCGTAGAACCGAAGACGGAGGTGCGGCGGCACCGAGCCGGTCCCGACCGGTCGACCGGTGGGGGCCGGTCGACCGGTGAGGAGCACCGGTCCGACCGGTGTGCGACGACGCGGTCCGAATCTTCGAAGCGGAGGACACGCGTTGGGATCGCATGGCTTGCGTCGAGGCTACGCGAGGGTGCGGTCGCCGGGCATCCGTCCGATGGTGAAGACATCAAGAATTCCAAATCCGCCCTTGAGGGGCTTGTATCCCTAGTTAGTAGAGAAGGGCATTTTAGACATTCGGTTGCCTCCATATAACCCAAGAGGTGAGAGGATGGTAGCCAACTCTTGGAACCCTAGCTCATTAGTTTTCCTATTTTCCACCTATTTTCCTTAGGTTTTCTCTAGGACTAGCAAGAGAGCTTCACGGAGAGATCTTGTAGAGAGGGATGGATGATCGGGCGGCTTGCTTGGACCTTGTACGAACCTTTGTTTCATGTATAGATGATTCGGCGTGGTTCCTCAAGGTTTGGATGTGTTTTCCCCGGTTGTTCTTGGTGGTGATTTTCGGAGCCCTCTCTCGGTGATTTCTTTGGGTTGATTTCGGGGCCTTTCTCTTGGGGATTTGATGGGGGAAATTTGTGGGAACCCTTCGTGGTTCTTTGGGCTGTGATTCCCCTCCCAAATCCGTGAGTAAAGGTGCTCGATTTTGGGGTTTCTTGAGTTCTTGGGTTGGAAGTGCTCTCGGTGGGATTTCTTCGATTCCTCCTTTTTGGACGAGCTTTTTGTGGGATTAAACTTGGCTATGGACTCCTCATGAGGTGTTCTTGATATCCCCAAAGTCTTGTTCAAGTCCGTGGAGCGATTCGGGAGATCGAGATTTGGATTTGGGAAGTTGACCCGCGGGTCTTTGTTCATCCCGAGCCGCCCGGAGCTACACCGGTCCGACCGGTGCTCTTGACCGATCCCGACCGGTGCGAGCTCTTGTGGGCTTTTGCTCGGGTGAACGTCTTGGTGAGTTCGTTGTTGTCCCGTGTTGCTTCTTGTTTCGAGTTTGGGTCCGTTTGGTGGTCGGTTGGCTTTGTTTGGTGCCTTGGGGGCTTTCGAGTCGCCATCGGTCCGACCGGTGTGTCTCACCGTCCGACCGGTGCGAGTCACTTAGTGAAAGTTGCTCGGTTCACCGGCGGGGACCGGTCGGCCGGTGGTGCTCACCGGTCTGACCGGTGTGGGTCTGTAGACTCGAGGCTTGGTTTTTCCACTGCGTTTCTCGGGTCGGAAGGTGGTGTGTTGGTTCCTAGGTCCAGTGGCACTCCAGTGGCTACGTGGGCTTGACCAACCTTGGTAGTGAGTCGGAGACGTGTGTTGGAAGCCGCGTTCGTCTTGTTGGAGTTTCTATCTCCTTCGAGAAGAATTTTTATCGGCTCCCATTCACTCCCCCCCTCTCTGGTTCGCCGTATCGGTCCTTCACTTGTGTAGCTTCTTGTGATGAATTTTGTGTATTTGAGAAGCTATATGTTGAAACTTTTCACATTTTGCCTTGATTCATGCATTGTCAACAAGGGGGAGAAGTTTGTGCATGCTTTGGGCACCTGGGAGTGTTTGGAAGGTGTTCCAATTGGTTCGCGCAAATTTTGAGCAGTTTGGTACAGGGCCGGTCACATGGGGCGGTCTAATCGCACCCAGGCGGTCAGATGTGTGGTAGGCGGTCTAACCGCCTGGGGTAGGCGGTCTAACCGCCCTGGGCAGAGTGAGCAGTTTTTTGCTCTTTGTTGCATTCCCGTGTTGCATTGCTGCATTTGTTCAGGGGGAGTGTGCTTTGGCTCAGGGGGAGCTTGCATATGTGCAGGGGAGCTCTTTGTGGTGTTCGAGCTTTGGTTCGGTGGTTTGCGCTCTTTGTTTGAGCATGGTTTTGTCTCGGATGTGTCGAGTCATTGCCCTTGCCTAAGGGGTCCGAGACTTGTCTTCTTCAAGTGATCTTGCTCTTCGCCTTTCTTTGGCTTTCAATCGCTTGTTGAGGTTTCTTTTCTTTTTCTTTTGAGCTACTTCATGTGGGTGTTGTCAATGCACTCATCAAGGGGGAGTTGAGGACCAGGTGTGGTTCGAGGACCGGTGGATGGTCGCTTCCTTGTGTGATGAGTGATTGACAACGTTGTGTGGACTGATTCTTGGCTAAGTATTGCAGGTGCAGGTTGCGGCTTGACTCGTGTTGGTGCAGGTGAAGAACAAGCACGAAAGGTCGTTGCCGGTGAGGCCTCCGGGTGTGGAGAAGACAAGTAGGCTTCGTTCGAGGGACCCGGTGGCCGGTGGGGTCAAGTGCGGGCCGCATGGTGGCATGAACGAAGAAGATGAAGTCGTGGACGGTTTCTTGGTAGAGCCTCAAAACCAAGGTCGAGCCGGGACTACGTGGGAGCCGAGTCATGAGTGGAGATTGGCGGAGGCTACACCGAGTTCGCGGGGTTTGCGGTGGTTCACCGAAAAACCACCGGGTTACTCGGTTGAGCCACAAAACCGAGGCCGAAGACTCGACGAGGAGGCGTGGCCACCCAGGCCGGTTCAACCGCCCAGGAGGGGCGGTCAGACCGCCTGGGCCGGTCAGATTGCCCGGGCCGGTCTAACCTCCTAGGGGGGTCTGACCGCCCTGGTCGCTGGCGCCGAGATGCTTCGAAGCGGAGGACACGCGTCGGGATCACAACGCTTGCGTCGAGGGCAGGGTGCGGTCGCCGGGCATCCGTCCGATGAAGAAAATCTGAAGACTTCCAAATTCGCCCTTGAGGGGCTTGTATCCCTAGTGTTAAGTAAGGGTAGTTTAGTCTTTTGGGTGCCTCCATATATACTCATTGAGTGGATGGATGGCAGCCAACTCTTGGAACCCTAGCTCATTTGTTTTTCCATTTTCGTTCTCCTTTTTCCCTAGTTTTTCCAAGGACAAGCTTGAGAGCTTCATGTGAGATCTAGAGAGAGGGATGGATGTTTGGGTGGCAAGCTAGACCTTGTACGAACCTTCATGGTATGTATAGATGGTTCGGCGTTGTTCCTCAAGGTGGTTTTCCCGTCCTTCTTTGTGTTGATTTTCGGAGCTCTTTGTTGGTGGTGTTTTGAGGACGATTTCGTGGGTTCTTTGGTGGGCGTCACGTATGAGGATCTTGTGCCTCTTTGGCTGGTGACTTTTCCCCCAAATCTCTCTTGAACCAGACTCGATTTGGTGGTTTTTCGTGTTGGGCGAGTTCTTGACCTAGAGAAGCGATTTCTTCGATTCCTCTTGATTGTGAGCGTTTCGGGTCGATTCCTTTGAGGTAGAGGTTGCTCAGGAGGTAACCCGGCTATTCCCGAAATTTTGCTGCAATCCGTGGAGTGATTCGGGAGATCGGGCGCGAGGAAGTTGAGGTTTGACCCGCGAATTCGTTTTACGGAAGGGGCGGTCTAACCGCCCGGGGGCGGTCTAACCGCCCGGGCTTTCCGAGTCAAAGTTTTGTTTCGCCGGATTTTCCTTTGTGAGTTTGTTTGCCTTGATCGAGGGAGCGTACGGGTGAAATTTTGGGTCGTTCTCGTGCCGGTTGCTAGGAGTTCTTGTGTGGAGTTCGTTGCTGGGTACAGGAGGTTAGACCGCCCCTGGTAGCCGGTCTAACTGCCCCTAGGCCCCTGGGTGGAGTTTTGGTTTTCGCCAAGATTTTCTGGTAGCTAGCATGGCCCTGACCAGATATCTCTGTTGGTGAAACCGTGGTGCGTTTTGGTGTTCGGAAGAGGTGTTTCGGAGGATTTCTTGTTTGCCTGGTGGAGGCGGTCTAACCGCCCCTATACCCGGTCTAACCGCCCCCTCTGGACAGCCGGCTTTCGAGTTGTTTCCGCTGTCATGGGTGCGTGTGTGTTGAGGTTGCTGGTAGTGTTTGTTCCTAGGACCAGTAGCACTCCAGTGGCTACGTGGTTTTGGCAAACGGAAGGTAGAAGTGCGGAGCGTGTGATTTTAGGGGTCCGACCGAGCGAGTTCATCTTGTCGGAGTTTCAATCTCCTTCGAGAAGAATTTTTATCGGCTCCCATTCACTCCCCCCTCTCTGGTCGCCTAATCGGTCCTTCAGAGGCAACCCTCCAAGAGTAACAAACGCCACGAAGATCTCTTGCTATGAACTCGAGTGCTCAAGGATGGATTAGCTCAACTTTCACTCAATCTTTCAATCCCTCACCCAAATCTCTTCTCTTCTCAAATCTCTTGCTATACTAGAGATGGGAGGGCTTAAAAGGGCTGTGGATATGTGTTTTTCATGTGGGGAACCAGCAACCCCAAATGGGAGAGGGTGAGAGGTATTTATACCCATCACCCAAAAACTATCCGTTGGCTGTTAAGTCCCGGAAACTCCGGAAAAATCCCCCGGATACTCCGGAATCTCCAAAACTAGCCGTTAGGTTCAAAAGTTCCAGATATTCCAGACATTTTTCGGAATCTTTGGAAAGTCCAGAATCTCCGGAAAATTCCCCGGAATATCCGAAGCTTCACTGGACAGCACAAGTCACCTCGGAGAAAAAGCCATAACTTTTTACTCCGGACTCTGAATTCGATGATCTTGGACTCTATGGAAAGCTTATTCAGAGGAGCATCCATTCCAATGGAAAATAAGCTCCAAAACCATCAGGTGCACGTGTTGTGAAAAGTGTTTCTCTCATGATAGCACTTGCGAGGTTAGGTTTGAGCACCGAGACATAAGCAAAGCTATCCACGTTGCATCCCTCTTGATAGTACGGTGTACCTATACTCAAGATCAAATATAAATGCAATATTAGAACTCTTGAGCTTCTTGTTCAAGAATGGCCATACTTGATCAATATATGCTCATGAGAGATCCATCCATCAATGCCTCATTGATTTGAGCACTTCTACCTTGAGCTAGTGACTTTGATCTTTATATAAGAATGAAATCCAATTCTCGATTAAGTCACCCTTCACATGACTCAACGAATATGTAATGCTTCTTCATTGCTTCACTCGGTTAGGCTCGACTTGATACCTCGAAACTTTCCAAGCTATAGCCACTTCACCCTAGCCAAGCACATGGTCCAAGTCACTACTCGGCCAACCTTAGCTTAGTACCTCGTTGCTAATCCCTTGCTTGATTTCTTCATCCATTCGTTGCCAATTTGAGTGAAACTTTGATTCAACATCAAGAGTGGAATTCTATTGAGATCATGTCTTCTTTTAATTTAAATATCTCTTTTTATTATAACAAGCTTCTTTCTTCAATAAGAGGCCATCCAATGTTCCAAAATCAATATGCCTCTTTCTTATCCTTCATTAGCTTGTCATATACCATCTATATGCTTCATGGGAACACACATATCAAATATCATGACATTCACCATTGAGTTAAGCCATTTCACAATATGAGGCTAAAACCATGCCTCAACTTATCTTGTATACACATAGCTTGTTTTCACCATGTAGATAACCAATGTCATATATATCAACCTGTTCACATGCTTGACAAAGACATTAGATGTTTAATCTAGTTGTCAATCAATACACCAAAACCCACTTAAGGGCCTAGATGTCTTTCACTCACCTCTGTTGTTTAAACTGATAATTGTTAATTGTTGTGCGTCCTTAATATAGCTTGGGGTGAAGCTTCGAACAACGCAGAAACCAACGACAGTGTCAAAGATAATAATTGCATTGGGACAGCTGTGGATGAAGGTAAATGTGCTGTTAATATTGGTACCTCTTATCTTGTTAACACTCATGTTAGATGCTGTTTTTTGTTAATTAAATTACCTTGACAATTAATATATCTAAAGTGGAGTTTTATGGTTTATTCAAATGACTGTATAATTAAAATCTGAACACAACTAATCAGTTATTACAAATCATTGAATAAATACCAGTTACTGTATATTTGCATCCAATAAATGCACAAAAACATGCACAATGATCCCCGTAGAAAAGATTATGATCATATTATGTCAAATATAAGTACCTCATATTTTGTAATAATTACTCACCTGTTTCTAATAATTACTCACATGTTGTTTAAACTGATAACATTTAATTGTTGTGCACCCTTAGTATAGACTTAAGAATTATCATTGCTATTATATTTAGCACCAATTGGTGATATGGATTTTAGGAGGCAAAGATGATCCCAAGTCTGTGGACGTCCAAAACCTCTCTCCTGGCGATCGTCGTCGTAGGAGGATTAGGGCACATTATGCGGAAATGTCTCCTATTGCAAAGGAGGCACTACTCAAGAGAAGGCGTGATGCATGAGCTTCAAAGAGGTTATTTAAGACACCAAAAGAGGTGAAGGAGAGTAGGAGGCAAGTCAACATCAACAATCGAAAGAGGAGCAAGGAACAAAGTGAAAACAACTTGCATCCTGACTCCATCACCATGACAAACCCTCAATGGAAGCTAGAGCTTTTATTCCCTCCTGGCGCTAAGCCTTCCTCGAGAGTATCGGAAGAGATGGTGATCCCTGATTTCGGTGGCAGTCCTGTCTATGTTGAGGTAGAAGTACGGGAACCTCCACAGTAAGATGAAACCCCGGAGACATTTCTATCCAACACTATCCATACAGCCCACCTAACTCCAGGATTACGAGAATCTCGACGAAAGCGTTGTAATCAAGAGTTTGAATCAACCATCGGAAGAAACACATTTGGGACCACTATTGAAAATGAGAACATTGCGAGTCAGCCAACATAGTCGTGTGTTGTTGACAATGGTAAACTACTTGCCAACCTTTATTATAACTAATAAGTTAATACACATTTAACCAACCTCTGTTTTAATGTTCTATATATAAGGTGTCACACAAATCTGCCCTCCGGCTGATGGAACATCGGAACCTCGTAATGAAAGGTGTATTCTGACACAACCATCCGTGGTTGATGAGTCTGATTCTATGCCACCACGCGAATTGCACAGATACCCTTGTCAAGGTATGTGTCCATGACGCGCACGCTCTTCCTGTTCACATTGTGCATATTCACCTATGTTCGTCTCACCATTCATGTCACATGTGGTTGTGTCAGATGGTGATGAGAACATCGTATTCGGTGAGGACGAGGAAGATGATAAAGGGTTTCTTTTCGCGGGACAAGGTATACTGAGCCGCAATTATCTCATGTTAAGATTTCATTAAAACCAACATATAGCACCCTTGACCTATGCTAAATATTATCAGATGATGATGATGATTCTGTCGTGAATGGCGACCTCACGAGAGGCGATGATGATACGCTTGAGCCGGATGCACCAGATCCATTCTGTGGGGTTTACGCCAATGTTCCAAAAGAGGGTCACACGCTGAAGCCAGTAGATAATTGCGAGTTCTGCAACGCCAAGAAGTTTGAGTATGAACCGTCGGGATTCTGCTGTCGTAGTGGAGCTATTCATCTATCCACCCCTGAGACGTCCCCGGATGAACTCGTGCGATTGTGGACGACCTCTGACTCTTATGCCAGACATTTTCGTGACCACATCAGATATTTTAATGGGCTCTTCTCCTTCACTTCTCTGCACTGTAATCTTGATGGTGCGACCACCAACACTCGAAAGTGTCCCATATACACCTTCCGTGCGCATGGCGCACTTTACCATAATCTTAAAAACTTTGGCAAAGAAAATAAGTATGAACCTAATCACCCCGAGCTTTATTTCTACGATGACGATCCTGATCTTAATTATAGGCTTAGCAAGTGTCGTGACAAGACTGAACAGAAAGATAGAGAGGTTATTCGTATGCTGGTAAACATCTTCAATAGTGGTGTTAATCCCTACTCTGATCAACTTCGCACGATGGGAGAGGTAGAGGATTTTTCCGATTACCATATCGAGTTCAACCTTGATCAACAAGTTGATCAAAGAACATACAACAAGAATCTAACGTTAGAGGTTGCAGCCGTTTGGGTTGAGGGGAGCGAGCATCGGGGTCAGTTTGAAAATAGTGTCATTCTCCATGGGAAGGATAGGTCATGGAAAGGCATCCGTTCGTATCATGGCTGCTACGACCCCCTCTCGTACCCGCTCTTCTTTCCAAGGGGAGAGCTCGGGTGGCACAACTGCATTCCCAAAGTTGGTGTGACTGAGGCGCAGGTCAACAGAGCCCAAACGATATGCAAGCAACGTGCTCAGGGGGACTTAGCATACCAGGTAGGGAGACTCGTGTCTGCGAACATTTATCTTTCACGTTCCAGGTAAAGTACTTTGGAAAATCACAGTACAAGATCCCTCGAGCTTCCGGATGATGTTGGTTGTAGGTAAACCATTCTGTGAGCATCGAGTCCTCGATACGTGGTTTTTTTAAAACTCGTTCAATCTTGTCCCGTGCATGAAATGAAACCATATGCTGGCCGAGGAGATGACATTGCAGCGCCAGCACCGGTGGGTGACACTAGTGTAAGTCAAAGCCGTATAACCTCCACATTGCTTCCGGAAGTCCCACCCACTGGGCCTCTTTGTAGTCCGTGATCTCATCAACGTTCCCGTTGGCATCTTTTTTCCCATTCTCCCTAACAGCCACATATGCTCTATCATGGTCCTTGTAGATATACTTGAACAGATATTTCACAGACTTAATGCTGCTGCATGCCTCAACATTAATGTGGCAGTTGAAAGTACGTATGAGATACGGGTTGTACGGGACAACCCATCGATTGTCCAGCATGTGACCTCGAACCATCTCCTTACGACCATCATCGCGCCACCTGTACACTGGGTACAAATCCTTGCCTTGCGATGTTGAATCACAGAATGGTCGCGGGTAATAGTTCTTGCACGAAGTACGCTCCTTTGTGCATGGGCAATTTGGATTAAGCACCCCGCATGGTCCGTGCATCATATGCTTGGTGACCATCTTGTAGAGCTCAGGGTACTTCTTTTTGTCAGGTAGCTCTGCAGTGATAATTGCATCGTACTGCTCAAGGCAAGTGATTTTGTACTTCCTCTGCATTACCAGCAACCAGTGTGCATGCGGCAAGCCCCTCTTCTGAAACTCAATGAAATATACGTAGGCTTTTACCTTCCCAAGTATGTCATTGTACAACAAACGTCGCCTCAACTCCTCCAACTTGGTTCTGAACACCCGAGCCACGAGATCTGGATGGTCTTGCACGCACTATCCTGGATATAGCTCATTTCTAATCTCATACCAATTCAGATTGCACGTCATGGTGAGAAAGATGCCCGGTTTGCCATACTTCTGCACCAGGGCCATCGCGTCCATATACCAGCGCCTCATATCACGGGGGCCACCGATGAACGTCGGTGATAGCACGGTACGCTTCCCAACCTCATTCGCTTCTTCCACCCCCGTACGTAGCTGTCAACCAAACCCTGGTACAGGTCAGCCCTCATAGTATCCTGATTGTTTCTGATGAAGTCAAGATGCGAGCTTTCAATTTTCACGTAGGTGTCAACGACAACCTGTACGAATAGTAATCACGAACTGAAACACATTTATTACCGGCAGACCCTACACAGAGGAAAGATATCAGTTAGTATCATGATGCACGGTAATAGGGTCATATTTTTTAAGAGGAAATATGCAATTACCCGCTTCATCATTGCCACCCCCTGAGCACGTTGCTTGCGGATCGCTCAGGCTCTATTAACCTGCGCCTCAGTCACACCAACTTTGGGAATGCAGTTGTGCCACCCGAACTCTCCCCTTGGAAAAAAAGCGGGTACGAAGGGGGTCGTAGTAGCCATGAAATGACCGGATGCCTTTCCATGACTTATCCTTCCCATGGAGGACGACACTATTTTCAAACTGACCCTGATGCTTGCTCCCCTCAATTCAAACGGCGGCAACCTCTAACGTTAAAGGCTTGTTGTATGTTCTCTGGTCCAAACACTCGATATGGTAATCAGAAAAATCCTCTGCCTCTCCCATAGTGCGAAGTTGATCCGAGTAGGGATTAACACCACCATTGAAGATGTTTACCAACGTATGAATAACCTCTCTGTCTTTCTGCTCAGTCTTCTCACGACACTTGCTAAGCCTATAATCAAGATCAGGATCGTCGTCGTGGAAATAAAGCTCGAGGTGATTAGGTTCATACTTATTTTCTTTGCCAAAGTTTTTAAGATTATGGTAAAGGGTGCCATGCGCACGGAAGGTATATATGGGACACTTCCGAGTGTCAGTGGTCGCACCATCAAGATTACAGTGTAGAGAAGTGAAGGAGAAGTGCCCATTAAAATATCTGATGTGGTCACGAAAATGCTTGGCATCAGAGTCAGAGGCCGTCCACAATCGCACGAGTTCATCCGGGGGCATCTCGGGGGTGGATAGATGAATGGCTCCACTACGGCAGTAGAATCCCAGAACTCGCAATTATCTACAAGCTTCAGCGTGTGACCCTCTTTTGGGACATTGGCGTAAACCCCACAGAATGGATCCGGTCAGTGGCGGACCGCTGTCAGCCCGACGCCTAGGGCCACTATATGGACCAGCTTCGAGAAATGAGTCTAAACCTTATGCTACATTGTGCTACAGTAGTGCTACAGTATACAAATCGTGGGCCGACGCCTAGGGCCACGGCCCGGGTGGCCCTAGGCGTCTATCCGCCCCTGGATCCGGTGCATCTTATTCAATAGTATCCTTATCACCCCTCGTGAGGTCATCATTCACGAAGGAATCACCATCATCCTCTGATAATATTTAGCAAAGGACAAGGGTGCTATATGTTGGTTTTGATGAAATCTTAACGTGAGATAATTGCAGCGAGATATACCTTGTCTCGCAAAAAGAAACCCTTCATCATTTTCATCGTCCTCATCGAATACGATGTTTTCATCACCATCTGAGAAACCACATGTGACTTGAGTGGTCAAACGAACATAGCTGAATATGCACAATGTGAATAGGAAGAGCATGTGCGTCATAAACACATACCTTGACAAGGGTATATGTGCAAATCACGTGGTGGCATAGAATCAGGCTCATCAACCACGGATGGTTGTGTTTGAGTACACCTTTCATTACGAGCTTCTATTGTTCCGTCAGCTAGAAGGTAGGTTTGCATGACACCTTTATATATACAACATTAAAACATAGTTTAGTTGAATGTGTATTAACTTATCAGTTATAATAATGTATAGGTTGGCAAGTAGTTTACCGTTGTCAACAACACACGACTGTATCGGCTGACTCGCAATGTTCTCATTTTCACCAGTGGTCCCATTGGTGTTTCTTCCAATGGTTGATTCAAACTCCTGATTATGACGCTTTCGTCGAGATTCTCGCAATCCTGGAGTTAGGTGGGCTGTATGGATAGTGTTGGATAGAAATGTCTCCGGGGTTCCACTTGATGTGGAGGTTACCGTACAACTGCCTCGACATAGACAGGGCTGCCACCTAAATCGGGGATGACCATCTCTTCCGATACTCTTGAGGGAGGCTTAACACCAGGAGGGAATAAAAGTTGTGGTTTCCATTGAGGGTTTGCCATGGCAATGGAGTCAGGATGCAAGTTGTCGTGACGGTGTTCTTTAATCTTTTTTTTGTAGTCATGTTGTTGTTGCCTTCTAATCTCCTTATCTTGTGGCGTCTTAAATAAACGCTTTGCAACTCTCACGTCACACCTCTTTTTATTGATTGCCTCCCTCTGAAGATGGGACATTGCTACATAACGTGCTCTATTTCTCCTACGTTTATGGTCACCGGGAGATAGGTTATGATCGGCGTCGGAAGTTTCTTCATCAACCACACCTAAAATCAAGATTATTCATGCCCCACGGGTCCAAAAATAATTATATCATGGCTGTGAATATATTTGTCTTGTAACAGGTGCTTGAGCTTAGTCATAATTGGTGCTGACCAATACAAGGTGTGAAGGCTTTAAATATATTTCGATTGTAACATGTCCCAACCGTTTTAAGTATTATTCGGAGCTCAGTAATAATTATTGGTGCTGACCAATAAAAGTTGTGTTAAGCCTTTAAATATATTTGGCTTGTAAAATGTCCCAACCGTTTGAAGTGTTATTCGGAGCTCAGTAATAATTATTGGTGCTGACCAATAAAAGTTGTGTTATGGCTTTAAATATATTTGGATTGTAACATGTGGCTCGGTAATAATTGGCCCTCACCAATAAGTAAACGTTTGACAGTATATTAAACAATAATAAATATTAACTGGTAATCAGAGAATAGGAAAGAACCAGATTGCCAACTTGCTTTATTAATACAGATTAATTACCTCTATCAGCAACAGTACTCTCAATGTGTTTGTCATCTATGCAATCGTCATTCGTCTTTGCACTGATCAATACCTCGCTCCCAGCTACAAAACAAACAGCTTGTCAAGTATAGATACATATTTGAATATACAAGTGGTGATACCAAAAACAAAAGTTCAGTCATTATTTCCCATTAGCCGTGACTATTTTGAGACTAACCAATTGTTTCAGACTAACTTGGTAACTCATTGGTTTGTGTCAAATTTCCCCTATGGAGCCATTCATTATTTTCATCTTCATCCATAGATTCGCTAATACCTTCATAAAATAAACCCTTGCAATAAGTTATGATAAAAAACAATGCATTTAATACAGAATCTTGATGCATGTTCATAATAAATTTATTTAACACAACCGAAAACTTCTTACACAGTTCGTGCGTCAAAGACGGAACAGAGAGTTTCAATCTTTACATATGTAGGATTTCCCATAACCCTCCAGTATATGGACCTAGCCATTCACTAACCTGGCACATCATTATTTTGATTGAAATGTCTCGTATGCATCCATTCATTGTCTTTAGCTTCATCCCTTGATACACTAACATCTGTTCAATATCATTGGCACATACATTTACATCGTGCATTTAAAGAATTAGTATTGTTGCATATGAAGACATCAATTGTTTACTTAGCAAATCCTCGTGACGGTACCTGACTGACCAAGGGATGCAGCTTGTCTATGGTTCTCTTGATTAGTACCTACATTAAATTCCTGGAACAGTGAGCTTCCATCCAGCCCTAATTAGTATATGTGTGCAATGCTTCAAATAAACAATACCACCATCACATCTTTTTTGCTCCATGCACCTTTCACGCGACTTCCTGTTGAGCTCATCCTTCTTCTCTGTTGACATTGATGCATAGCGCTCCCTGTCTCTTTGTCTCCTCCGCTCTCTACGATCCAAGACCCCTAGCAACAACACAACCAAAACACATACAGATTGAGCCTACAACATACACTAAGTTTTGTATTCTGTAATATTGATTCATCGAACCTTGATTTATATTGTTTGTGATATCTGCAAGCGGGATCGGACTATCTACCACTCCCAAGGGATCCATCTCAAATCAGAGTGGAACCGCTTTGTATGAAACCAGGAAGGAAGTGTTTTCCTAAACCAAGTCTGCATGAGAGCATGCTTCCATCTACATTAAATGTCTACATGAAATGAAGGAGAGGAAGCACACATCACAGCATACCGTGCGTCGTCAGGGGGAAGATGTGTACAGAGAGATGGTGACTGCAGCGTGGTCTTTAGCGGAGGGGTCAATGAAACATTCGATTTTGCAGCAAGCAGGCATGACATACCTCACTGAATTTGAGATCAAAATGGCTAAATCACAAAAAACCATAAAGTATTCATAGTTGGATAAGAAATCCGAATCCGGCAATGGATACCAGACTATAGTTTGTAAATAGCAGGACAAATAAAGAATAAGTTATTACTGAGAAAAATATCGAGAACAATGAAAAAATTGTTTTGACAGCCACCAGTTGCAAGATTGACCTAATTAGTAATCACAACCACCATTCATAATTTTTTTGTATCACACTGCTACACAATTTTTTGTTTTAAAAAAAGTGATGCAAGCATTACCATTGCTGACAACGGAAGCATGCTGAACGGCTTAGTGTAGACCTAAAAATCATAATCAACAGGGGAGCTGTTACCATCCATTCTGAAGAAAATTTACAAACCAACCTGCTCAATTTAGTGCCAGAGAGACCACTAATGTAGATTATGCATGTTACGGGCTGCTTACATAGGGCATCTATACCACAACCTAAAAACAAGCATATGGACTTAAAATGGATTTATGCTTTAGAGGTGTTGGTCTTTTCGTTTCTGATGAATAGTACATGAATACAAACCAACCTGCTCAATTTAGTGCCAGAGAGACCACTAGTGTAGATTATGCATGTTACGGGCTGCTTACATAGGGCATCTATACCACAACCTAAAAACAAGCATATTGACTTAAAATTGATTTATGCTTTAGAGCTGTTGGTCTTTTCGTTTCTGATGAATAGTACATGAATAAAATAAATTTGCAATTACAGTTCCTAATCAGAAAGCTCGCTAGAAGAACCACTATGTAAATGCTGAATTTACCAGATGGAAACATCTAAATATCCCAGTATTATTGACGGTTGATTGAAAAAATTAATAATTTCATGGTCAATTTTTAATTCACTATTTGGAAGATAAAACTGGCATTCATTTTACGACGACAGCGACGATGAAGAAATCACCTCACGAAAGGATGCGTGGGGGGCGGCGGGTCGGGGCTGCAGTGTTGGAAGGGCGCCGGGAAAGAGCCAAAGGATAACAAGATAAGTTAACAAGGAATAGTGCTAGTTAATTTTTTGCTAAATCCCACAGAACCACAGTAAAGTTAAAGCAACTAGAACGGTTGGGTGCGCAATGCGCACCCTACCAATATCTCACCAAAGAACAACAAATAAAAAAATAAATAGAATCACAATTCACAACCACCAAATATTGAATTACATTGTTTCACCATGAAAGATACTGAAGTTACAAATTGCTTTTTTCCTAAAAATGAATTAGAACACTAAAGTAACAAAATTGCTATCACCTGCCCAAAAGATCAACCTTACCCCAAAGAATTTGATTGCCAAAAACCCTGCTTTATCTCGCTTACAACATGTGGCTCTAGAAATTGAAGTTTCGGGTTCCTCTTCAAAGGTCAAACTTTTCATATCACAAAATTGCTAAAATGGAAGCTTAATATTTCAAGAAAAAGATCATACTCTCCAAACCAATGGTCTAGCAGTGTAATCAACTACAAGTCAGTACCATGGTGCGATCTGAAAAAAACACTTTGTTTATATGCAATAAAATTTCTACGCAGCCATCTCATAGATTAGGCAATTTTACTCAGATAAAGGATAATCCACAAGCCTCCTCATCAATCAGCATCGGACCGCAATGATGAAACTTTCTTACTTTGCAGCCTAAAATGACACAGAACCAACAACTATACTACCAATTTTAGAAAGCGCATGAATTTTTCGCATCTAAACCAAAGGAAACCAACCAAAACCAACCAAGTCCAAGCATATTTCCAGACAGTACCTAAGAAAACCTAAAAAAAACCTGAGACTGATGCGTCTCTGAAATACCAACATTGGACTTACCAAGAAAGGTTTCTTCTCCACCCGAGGCTTGCCACCACAAAAGACATGAAATTTGTCATTCAAACCACGTCTGGAGCAAAGGATAAACATCAATTCTCCAACATTATCTGTAGTATAGGCAAAACACAAACTTAGATGCAAAAGCAAATCAACTATATATCTACAAAAATGATGAGCTCTGCAAATTATAGCAAGTGTCGTATGGACCTCCCTGGGCCCACTACCTCGGTGGGTACCAGGACCGACTACTCGGTGGGCCCCTGGGACTACCTGGCTTGCGCTACACGGCACCTGAAGGCGTGGAGCACAAGGACTACACAGGAGTAGTACTCGGTTAGGGAGCTGTACATGTTCCGCACTGTATGGAGGACTCCTAGACGTACTCGACTAGTACTCTCTCCCTACTCCGACTTGTAACCCTGCCTCCCGGACTATATAAGGCGAGGCAGGGACCGATCTCTAGCATCCAATCTCATCTCATACAACCCACGGCGCACTATTGCACCATCTTGTAATCGTGCCCAATCAATCCAGAGCTACGCAGCATACAGGACGTAGGGTATTACGCACCTCGGGGCCCGAACCTGTCTAAATTGTGTGCCACGTGTCTCTTCCTTCGAGTTACCGATCTCGGCGAGTCACATTCATCTACTTCAGGTACTCCCCTTAGTAGGTTGCCGGTCTAAAACACCGACACCGGAGATCACATGGCGAACTCGACGGCTTCTGTCTACTTCAAGCCAACCGTCGCCTTCAACCGCGGCGACACCTTCGTGTTCGGCGCCTGGGTCTGCACTGCTGATGGTGCGGGCTCCTTCCAGCGCCGCCTGCCCAACCCGAAGACAGGCTTCGTGACGCTTCCTGAAATCGTCACAGGCGATCTCGCCGGCAAGTTCGGCGAAATTTCGCTCTTCGACCACTACGCTGACTTCGAGCTCGAGACCGCTTCCAACTCGAACTCGATGTCGCCATGGGCTATCGCATGCGATCCGGCTGCTCAGCCATCGCAGGCGGTCCCCTCACCTCGCGAGCGCTCCGCGCGCGGCCCCCGCACCCTCGGCCGGGCCCGCGCGGGGGCTCCCACTTCGCACCGGGCCGGCAAGGAGCCCGTGCCCGAGTGCAACTCGGACTCCAACGCCACCCCCGATCGCGCATCGAACTCCCGCCCTCTCTCTCCGAGTTCTACTCGAACCCGGACTACGAGTTCGACTTCGGGTCGGACCGGAGGAGCCCGAGTCCGAGGACAACTCCACTGAGCTTCCCCTGTCGGGGCCAGCCTCTGGCTGGTTATAACATCCACGCCGGCCGGGAGATACGTCTGCGGCCGGACCGCAAACCTCCCCGATCGATAAAGGGAGACTCACGCTACGTCGCCTACATCGACTCGCTACCGTTCCAGGAGGGAACACCGCTAGCCCGGCCGACTCAAGCACACCAACTTAGGTGGCACCCTCCGAGTCCAGCCTTGGTACCCCCGATCGCCAAGTCTTCATGGCTGCTGGCGACACCCCAGGGCCGTCAGGCACGGCTCAGGACAAGTACCTGGAAGACATTTCCTCCGACGAGCTCTCTGCTGATGCGCCACCGAACGAGAACCCTGCGGACAGAGACGCTCGACGTGAGCGTAACCGGAAGCGCAGCGAACGTCGCCGGCGCCTCCGCGACAACTTCCCCGTCCGCAACCTTGCGGAAGCTCTCGAGGCAGTCGAGAGCGAGTACACACCACCCCCCGAGCAATGCCTCATGTCGATCACGGCGATCGCACGCCGGAGCTCGGGGCATACGCACTGGAGAGGTCATCGCCAAGCTCGCTGAAGACGCCTACTTCATGCGGGTCGACAACAGAGTCAACCAACCTCCTCCAGCCAGAACCCGCGACAACGAAGCCACAAGTCGCAGCGCTAACAACGGTCCTATCCGTACTCGAGCTGACCTCCCAGCCGAGCCAAACCGTCGTCGCTCCAACGCCGGTGGACCTTCACAGCACGACCACGGCAACCGAGAAGTTGTTCCCCACCGCGCTCCGGCCGGTGGCGGCGGCAACGACCCCGACGGCGGTGGCAGCGGCGGCGGAAGCTCCAACCATGGAGCCAACGGAGAGAGCTGGCGGCGGCGGCAGTCGCGGCGGCCGAGGCCACACGAACAGCCATGCCTCCGGCGCCTCACATGGCGGGTACGACGCTCGTCAGAAGATTGAGGAGCTGCGGCGGAAGAAGTCAACCACCGCAGCCGAGGGCGACGGCTTCCCCGCCTTCTCACCTCGACTTCGCAACTTGCTCCTCCCCGACAAGTTCAAGCCTTTGGGGATCACCAAGTACCGCGAAGCGAGACCCCATCCGGTGGCTCGGATGCTACGCCCTCTCCATCGAGAACGGCCGACGGAAATAGCGACACCAAGTGCCTTTATTTCCCCTTCTCGCCCGGACCAAGCACCACTCACATGGCTCGAGTCGGCCGGACAAGCACTCGATCGACAAGTGGGACCAGTCGAAGGAACAGTTCACAAGCAACTTCGCGGGCGCCATGGGCCGATCGGGTACTCACATGGACCCGGCCATGATCAAGCAGGAACAAGGCGAGACCCTCCGCAAATACATGCGCCGTTTCTTCGACAAGCGCGCTACCGTCGTCGACGTCACCGACAAGGAGGTCATCGACCTCTTCCAAGACGGTCTCTATCACCGTCGCACCTTTGAAGACTTCGGTCGTCGCCGCCCCAGGTCCATCCCCCACCTCAAGGACATGATCACGTCCTGGGCGGATGAAGAAGACAAGGCCAATGCCAAGTACGACGCCATCCGTGGCAAGACCAAGCAGAGCCATGGCGGCGGCAGCAGCAACGCAAACCAAGGCGGCCGCAACAACAACAACAACTACTACTACTCGGGTCCCAACCGCAAGCGCAAGCCGTACAACACCGTCGCGGCTATCTAGCGCCCGCGAAGGGGAACTCGAAGAAGAACTCCGGCGGCTTCAAAGACCCGCCGAAGGAGAAGTGCCCATGGCATCCAAACGGCAACCACACCACCGAGCGGTGCTACCAACTCGGGCATGCACTCAAGGATACGCCGCAGCCACCGCACCCCCATGACCAAAAGGGCAAGAAGAAGGACGACGACAACGACTTCCGGGAGCCGGACAAAACCGTCAACGTCCTCTTCGGCGGATTGCCCGACGGCGGGAGCGGAAGGCTACCCGTCGTGAAGTCATGTCCATCGAGCCAGCGGTCCCGACCCCTCTCAGGTGGTCGGAGGTACCCATCACCTTCTCCCGCGCGGATCAATGGACCAGCTTTTCTGAACCAGGACGGTTCCCCCTCGTGCTGAAGCCAGTGGTGGCGGGCTCCAAACTCAACAAGGTGCTCATCGACGGTGGAAGCGGGCTCAACGTCCTCTTCACCAAGACCTTGAAGAAAATGAAGCTCGACATCACTCATATGCTCACCAAGAGCAACACGCCCTTCTACGGCATCGTCCCCGGCAACGCGGCTATTCCACTGGGCTCAGTGGTCCCGCCGATTACCTTCGGGGCGTCTCGGACAACTACCGTACCGAGTACATCAAGTTCAAGGTCGCGGACTTCGAGACCTCTTACCACTCCATCCTCGGCGGACCGGCCATCGCCAAGTTCATGGCGGTGCCCCACTACACCTACTTGGTACTCAAAATGCCCGGCCCCACGTGTGTACTCTCCCTCCAAGGGGACTTGAAGATCTCCCACGACCGCGACACGAAGCCGTGGAGATCGCCTCTACAAACCAAGTACCCAACGCGATGATGGAGGTCTACGCCGCGTCGAAGAAGCTTGCTACAAGTGAACTCGACACCCCGCAGAAGTCCGACAGCACCAACAAGCCTCGCCCACCCGAGGAGGTACTCGTCAAGACGGTCGACCTCGGAATAGGCGACCCCGAGCCAAGACCACCACCATCGGGCCGGCCTCGACCCCAAATAGGAAGACGCGCTCATCGGCTTTCTTCGGGCTAACCGCGACATCTTCGCGTGGAAGCCGACGGACATGCCGGAGTGCCCGGGGAGCCGATTGAGCACCGCCTCAACGTCGATCCTAAGGCCACCCCCAAGCGACAGCACCTCCGACGCTTTGCCGACGACGGCGGGACACCATCAAGAAGGAACTCGCCAAGCTACTCGCAGCCGGCTTCATCGAGAAGTCTTCCATCCCGAGTGGCTCGCCAACCCCGTCCTCGTCCGCAAGAAGAACTCAAATGAGTGGAGGATGTGCGTCGACTACACCGACCTCAACAAGCACCGCCCCCAAAGACCCCTTCGGGTTGCCGCGGATTGATCAAGTCATCGACTCCACGGCGGGGCCGCGACTCGCTTCGCTTCCTCGATCGCTACTCCGGTACCACCGTATCGCAATCAAGGAGGAAGACCAGAGAAGACCGCGTTCATCACCCCGTTTGGCGCGTCTCGCTACACGACCATGTCCTTCGGGTTGAAGAACGCCGGCGCTACCTACCAACGAGCTATCCGGGCCCGCTTCAAGAGGCAGCTCAACAAGAACGTCGAGGCCTACGTGGACGACGTGGTTGTCAAGACCGGGGACTCCGCACCCTCATCGACGACCTTGAAGAGACCTTCGCATCACTACGCGAGTACCGCTGAAAGCTCAATCCGAACAAGTGCGTCTTCGGCGTCCCTTCGGGCAAACTACTCGGCTTCATCATCAGCCAGCGCGGCATCGAAGCCAACCCCGAGAAGATCTCCGCCATCACCAGCATGAAAGCTCCCACGAGCATCAAAGACGTCTAGAAGCTGACAGGGTGCATGGCGGCGCTGAACAGATTCATCTCGAGGCTAGGAGAACGGGGCCTCCCCTTCTTCAAACTACTCAAGCATCAAGAGAAGTTCGTGTGGACTCCAGAGGCGGATCAAGCCCTTGCCCAGCTCAAGGACTTCCTATCAAAGCCACCAATCCTCACGGCTCCTCACAAGGGCGAGCAGCTATTGCTCTACCTCGCTGCGACTACTCACGTGGTCGCATCGCCATCGTTGTCGAGCGGCAAGAAGACGGCCACGCCTACCCGGTCCGGGCGCCCGGTCTACTTCGTCAGCGAGGTTCTATCAGAGTCCAAGGCCCGCTATCGCCCGTGCAGAAGCTCCTATACGCACTACTCATCACCTCGCGGAAGCTACGACACTACTTCCAGGAGTACTCGATCTCCGTCGTCACCGACTACCCGCTTTGCGACATCTGCGCGGAACCAAGATGCTACCGGAAGAATCTCCAAGTGGGTCGTCGAGCTCGGCGCCCTCACTATCGACTTTAAGCCACGCACGCCCATCAAGTCGCGGGCACTAGTCGACTTCATGGCGAGTGGCGGGAGAACCGCCTACCCACTCCCACCGTGCGACCGCAGCATTGGGTGATGTACTTCGACGGCTCACTCAACCTCGAGGGCGCAGGTGCGGGGGTGCTCCCCGATCTCTCCAACGGGCGAACAACTCAAGTACGACCCCGCGATCTTCCGGAAGGTCTCAAACAATGAAGCCGAGTACGAAGCCCTCCTACACGGGCTCCGCCTCGCGGCTTCACTGGGAATCAAACGGCTACTAGTCTACGGCGACTCCGCAGTGGTCATCAACCAAGTCAACAAGTCCTGGGACCGCAACAAGGAGAACATGGACGCCTACTGCCTAGAAGTCCGCAAGCTCGAGAACAAGTTCTATGGTCTCGAGTTCCATCACATCGTCCGCGACAACAACGTTGCAGCGGACGTCCTCTCGAAGCTTGGATCCACCCGCGCTCAAGTGCCAGCGGGTGTCTTCGTCCACGAGCTTCACGCGCCATCCATCCCGGAGCCGCGCCACCGACCACCGTCCCCGCCCATCTACCACCGGGCAGGAGGTCATGATGATCGACTTGGAGTGGAGGCAACCCTTCATCGACTACCTCAGCGAGCAGAAGGTCCCCTCCAACAAGAACGCGGCCGAGCAACTCGTCCGCCGCGCCAAGTCCTACGTTCTCATCGGAGACAAGCTTTACAAGCGGGGCGCGTCTTCTGGAGTACTCATGAAGTGTGTCCCTCGTAAAGAAGGCAAGGACATCTTGGAGGAGATCCACAAGGGCGTCTGCGGCAACCACGCGTCCTCACGGACGCTGGTTAGCAAGGCCTTTCGGCGAGCTTTCTACTGGCCCACGGCTTTGGGCGACGCCGAAGAACTCGTCAGAAAGTGACAAGGATGCCAGTACTTCGCCAAGCAGCAACACGTCCCAGCCTACAAGCTAGTCACCATACCGCCAACCTGGCCCTTCGCTTGCTGGGGGCTCGACATGATTGGGCCACTGCCAACTGCGCCAGGAGGATTCAACAGGGTATTGGTGGCTATCGACAAGTTCACCAAGTGGATCGAGTTCAAGCCAGTCACATGCCCCAAGGCTGACAGAGTACTTGACTTCCTGGATGAACTCGTACACCGCTACGGGCTACCCCACCGCATCATCACAGACCTGGGATCCAACTTCAACAACCACCACCCGGGAGTATTGCGAGAACGGCGGGATCGACGTCCGATACGTCTCGCTTGCCCATCCACGGGCCAACGGACAAGTCGAGCGCGCCAACGGGATGGTGCTCGACGCTCTCAAGAAGCGGCTACACGACGCCGCGAACTCCAAAGGGGGCAAGTGGATCAAGGAACTACACAACGCACTCTAGGGGCCGCGGACTCAACCATCCAAGCCAACGGGGCAATCCCCTTACTTCCCGGTCTACGGCTCCGAAGCAATCCTCCCCGCCGACGTCATATGGAACTCGCCAAGCGGTGGAGCACTACGACGAAGGCGTCTCGGAAGACAACGGACGAGTTGACATTGATAGCCTCGAAGAAGCTCGCCGCGCCGCCCTCGTCCAATCGCAAGGTACCTCGGAGGGTATCCGACGCTACCATGATCGCAACGTCAAGGAACGCTCCTTCAACGTTGGAGATCTTGTCCTCCGTCGTATTCAGAACACGGAAGGGCTTCACAAGCTTAGCTCCCCCTGGGAAGGCCCCTTCACCGTGGCTAAGGTGACCGGGCCGGGCTCCTACCGCCTCCAAACACTTGAAGGAGAAGACATCAACAACTTGTGGAACGTCGACCAGCTCGTCGATTCTACGCCTAGTCTACACGACTACTCCGGGGTTCAAGTCTACACGACTACATCAATACCCCCCCGCTCGTAAGCGGCCTCCGGTCCCGGCTCCGCCTCCGGACTTATCCTCTCCGGTGCTCCGGCCCGTGCGAGTACCTACGGACCCGGGCCGCGACGAGCGTCAAGGACTCTAGCAGCGGTCTACCGAGAGACCACACTCTAAGATCCGGCTCGCACGGCTACCTACGGATCTACGATCCAGCCTACACGGCTACTTACGGATCAACTACTGTAAGCGGCTACCCGCTCCAGCGCTACTCAGTTGTAAGCGGCCTCCGGGTCCAAGCGACTACTTTGTAACTACGGCCCTGGCCATCCAGGTGTACTTCTTCAGTAATAAAGTTTGATCGACTTCTTTACTGCCTACTCCCTACAACGGGACCACTAAAGCCGAGTACGACTACTCGCATCCACTCCACGATGGGGACTCCACACTCTGAGATCGCGACTACGAGTACTCATTGCTGGAAAATTTCTTTCATTGATACTTAAGCAATTCATTACAATTGTTTTCCTGTACAACCATGGCTACTAGCTATCTATTACAGGGCTACTGGAGGTTAAGCTTCTCAGCTACTTGCTCCGCGATGGGAGCCATCTCGCTCCCGCGGCTCTCCGCATACTACTCATCGGTGCCGTTGGCGGCTACCCCGCCGGCGACTACCTCCACCGGGGCCTTCGGGAAGTACGACTTCATGAAGGCCAAGACCGCCTTGGGATCGACCTCGCCATGTGCTTCACATAGGTCGCCGCCGGTCGGCTCGGAGCTTCCTTGAGGCGATCCACCGGTGGAGCAATCTTGGGGCCGCCCGGTGCGGCACCGGGAGTCTTGCGATCGGCGAGTGCGGCTTCTTCGAGCTCCTTCGCTTGGGCCCGCAATGCCTCGCAGTCTTCATTCAACTTCTGCAAGGATTTGTAGCAGTTGACGAGATCACGGTAAGAAGCAATCCGGAGCTCCATGTGCTTCTCGCACTCGAAGGCGAGTTCTTTGTAGTCAAGCTCGAGTACCTGGCGGGCTTCTTGCTCCCGGTAGAAGAGGTTCTTCATGCTCGTCTCCGAGGACTTCAGCTGCTCCACCTAGCCCTCAAGCTCTGCAACATGACAACAATACAGCGGGTCAGGGACTTCTCAACCTCCAACAAGTACCCGACAAGTTCAGCGGCGTACCTTTGTTCTTGTTGCGGAGGCCCTTATTCTTCCACACCAAGTCGTCGCCCTTCGCCTGCAACTCTTGGATATCGTTGTGGTACTTGGCGAAGGCGGCGTCGAGCTTCGACTGCATGGCAGCCGCGTGCTTCCGCGACTTTACAAGTTGCTCCTCTAGCGCCTCAGCTCGGAGCACCGTGTCTCCATAGCCTTGCAGCATGTTCGACTTGTCGCGGGACCGCTCCGCAACGTCCTGCACAGACAACTCAAGTCACACGAGTACTCAAGGATAGAGGATTGGCTACTCAGAGGCTACGGCTACTTACCTTCATCCACTGCTCGACCTGACGGATCGCCTCCAGATGCTTGGCCACCGTCGCCGCTCGATAAGATCGTCTCGCGCGCGGCCTCTATTCCGCCGCGACTACTCGCGGTGGCCTCCGTCATCAGCGCAGAGCGGATGGGCTCTGCGTCCTGGATCTTCGGGGAGTGGATGGCCACCTCCCGCAGCGACCTCGGCAACGTGGTGACCCCATCTCCCCCGGTCGCCACGGCGGCCACTTCAACGACTTCCTCCACGGGCTCGGGGGCTCCTCTCGCGGCCTCCGGGGCCTCTGGTGTCGACCTCTGCATCGGCACCCCCGCGAGGATGTCACTACCTTCAGCCTCAGCGCCTGCCAAAAGAAGATGAGTGCATCAGCGACTACGACTACTCCCCAAGGAGCTCTGTAGCTTCAAGAAGAGTACTCACCTTCGACAACGCTGGCCTCCGAACAACGGCGCCTCGGCGCCGGTGGCTCGGAGCACCGCCCCGGGTAGCGGGAGCGGACTCCTCGGCGGGCGGCGCGACTTCTCCCGCCACCGCTGAAGAGGGCTCATCCCCCTCCCAGGACAGATCCGTGGATTTCCTGCAGAAGCACGCATAATTGGTCGTCAGTCAACCTCGACTACTTCAACAAGTACTACTCAGGAAGATGGAGTACTTACAAGTTCGACCGGACTATTGTCACGGCCGGAGCACCGAGGATGCTGGCGATGTTGACCAGTCCACCCTCGGCGAGCGCCTCCTCTGACGCTCCCGCGGCTACCGCTTCCTCCACGGCCCGGCGGCGGCGCGCGGTGCCCCTCTCCTCCCGCGCTCCCCGAAGCCACCACCTCTTCAACGGCGGCGGCTACGGGTTCCGTGCTCCCCCCCGTGGAGCGAGGGGCCGGCACTCCGACCGCGCCAAGATCTCCTCAACGGTGGGGGGCGGACTACGACTTCCACCGGCTCCCCCACCGTGTCCCACACGCCTTCATCGCCCTCTTCAACGGGCTCCGTCGGCGGCACCTCCCCGCATACAAGGCGGACTACTCATCGCAAGGGTGCTTGGGCGATGGGTACTCGACTACTCTAGTCAAGACATCTTACCTCCTGAGGCGTGGTCTCTGAGACCTTAAGCTTCTTCGCCACCCGCTTCCGCCGGGGTTGCGCGGCTTCGTGGCGGCGCAGCCGTGCTAGCCTCCGTGCTAGTCGGGGGTCTTGCACTAGAGGTACATGAGGCAAGCCTGGACGGCTAAACCTCGACCGCAATTGGAAGCGGTCTTGCAACGTCTCGTCGTCGTCGTCGCCGTCGTCGGTGGTATCCTCCATGACGACGGTGTCATCGCCTTCACCGACTTCTCGCCGCTCCTTCGCCTTCCCTTCCCTCGGGATCTCGATTCCGCTCGGAGGTGGCTGCGGCTCGGAGATGAACTTCTTCAAGTCCTCCCCGCAAGTGTTGACGGTGAAAATCCGTCAACCTAGCCATGAGTTTACCTTCGGTGTTGGCATGAGTTTTATACCTTATCCATTGGTACTAACCCCCGTGGTATAATAAGTTCACGTGTGCATGTCGGTTTTGGAGTTTAATGTTTATGCAGGGTTTTAGTGTTGAATGCAAGACTTTCGGGATAAGTTCATCAAGCACCTCATGACAAGACCTTGAAGCCCCGTACAAGTCATGCAATGAAGCAAACTTAACTCCAAGAAGCCGGGGACTTGATCCGAGAAGATGACGGACTCCGGGGACCCGACCGTAAAAGTGTTGAATCTTGCAAGACAAGGAGTTGAGTCCAATTCGGAGAGAAACCGATGACATGGACCTACATGCGAAGGGGAAAACATCCGGGAAGCAAGGGAACCGACGTGGGGCAAAGGAGCCCGCGGGGGCGGGCCTAAATGGGCCCCGGGCCGGCCGGCCCCGGTCCGGTCGGCCCGGGCCCATTTTGGGCCCAAACACGCCCTCCTTTGCCCTAGCCGCCAATCGGGCTATTTATAGTCCCCTGACCGAGAGCCACGGAGAGAAGATTTCGTCTTCGGCCGCCGAGAAGCGAGAGAAGAGAGGGACACCATCTCGGAGAGGAGAGGGTCGAGCTAGTTGACTAGGGTTTCCCTAGCCGACGTGGGAACCTTGCACGGAAGACCACGTCGGAGTTCCCGGAGCTAGAAGCAAGATCAAGGAAGGATCCCGGTGGTGATCTTGTGTATGTATCATTGTTATAGTTGAATTATCAAGTTGAATCTTTTCCCGCCGATCAAGTGTTTCCTCGAAGATTTTGTTTTTCGATCGGCTTTGCTTATTCTAATTCTATTCTCGAGATAGATTACATAGGGTGTTCTTGTAGCCGCGGTGGCTAGAGGTACACGCCGGATCTTCCGAAAGAATCTCGACTTGTCTTTTGACTCGCCCTAAGCTCCCCGCATGAATAGGGATACGTTGTGACAGAACGGGGGTCTCGAAAGGCGGATGTTTTCGGATTTGGACGGGAAACCACGATTTAAAGAGGCTTCTATTAAGATTCGATTTGCTACTTCTTCTCTTGCTTGGAACTTCAACAAAAGGCTTATCCCGATCCCTCTAGATCGGTTTATCTACCCAATCTTACTTTGTTTTCTCCGGTTTTTAGTAGATTAGATTCGTTTTGTGTCTTTTACTTAGATGCATTAGGTTCTTTATTGAAGATTGAAGTTATTTGGCTTTATTAGATTAAGTCTTGCGTCACACATTTGTTCCACGGATTCGATACCTTGGGTTCACCACTCGAGGGAAGAAGGGTCCCTTGACTACGACGGGAGACTTGTACGCTTGCGAGTCACGAACGAACTTTGATACAATTATTAACCGTCAACAAGCCCCTTTTTCTGGCGTCGTTGCCGGGGAACAAGTGATCAAGATCTGATTTTTTATTGCCTTTCTTGTAATTTTCAGTATTCTTTTTGTTTTTATTTTTGCATCTACTAAATTTTGATCATCCTCAAAATACATCTAATCTAGTTTGTCTAACTCTAGTCTTTATAGATTTGTTTTTACTTTCTAGTTTTTTTGCATACTTTGTTTATTGCTAACCCTAACAGGAGATGGACGGCTACCTCTCCAACAAACCCAATAATTTTGTGGATGATCCGGAAAAACTTTACGTGCTAAGGAGACGCGAAGCACATCAAGCTAAAAAGCCGGATTTTGTAGATTCGGAGTCGGAAGACAAAGGATCGCAGAATCTCCGAAGAATTCACCACCTTAAGGTCCGCGGGAGAATCGACCTCCACCAATGGGTGACCAACCACCGAAGAACGCAAGATTGGGGAGCTATGCACCCCGGACATCATCGACCTACCAATCTTGAACCTCGAGGAGATCGGAAGACCGTTCGAGATCAAGACCTCAACAATCCGCATGGTGCAACATTCACCCTTCACCGGCCAAGAGGATCCGAACCTTCACCTCCAAGCATTCATTCAACTATGTCGGACTTTCAACATGGATGGGGTGACTCAAGATCAAATGAGGGCAAGGCTTTTTCCGTTTTCACTACTCGGGAAGGCTTTGCAATGGTTCCACTCTCAACCGGCGGAGACGGTGCAAAATTGGAACACGTTGATGAAGGCTTTCATGAAGGAATACTACTCACCGGTAAAACTCAAAGCTTGCGTAATAAGATTGCCACCTTTGTTCAATATCCTACGTAAACTATCTCGGAGGCATTCGAGCGCTTCAACGAGTACACCGGGCGGTTCCACATCACAAGTTCCCCGAAAGAAGACCTCGTGCAAAAGTTCTATCAAGGACTCACCATGGCGTCAAGGACGATCATCGATGCATCGGCGGGAGGATCTATCATCGAGCTTACACCGACGGAAGCTTTCACGCTATTCAAGAAGGTCGCGGATAATGACACGTGGGCGTCATCCGGGCGCCTACATCCAGCTCAACCCATGGGGAACGTCAAAGGAGTCTTGCAAGTGGAGAAGGAAGACATACTTGAGGGCAAGATCGACTCGCTTATGAGGAGGTTGGAGAAGATGGAGATGGAAAACAAAGAGGCTCAAGACTTGAAGGCCGCCGAAGCAAGGTCCACATGCGAAGAATGTGGAGAGTATGGCCATGTCCGCAAAGATTGTCCGGAGGAAGCCAAAGTGCTCGACTACATGAGGAAGGGAGAATTGCCGAACTTCCACTACGGCAAGGTAGGCCTCAATTTAATGCAAGCTCATCTATTCCTAACGCGGTTCCGCTTCGGATACAATTGAAGGAGTTCATGGATGAGCAAGCTAAGATCAACAAGGACACCGTCACCAAGTTCAAGACCATAGACAAGGTGTTGGAGAACATCGATAGCAAAGTGACGGAGGTCGGAAGTTCCAATCATCAAGTGCTCAACATGATGAAGATGCTCGAGACGCAAGTTGGACAACTTGCGGGGCGACTCACTAATGATGAAGGGAAGCTTTCGGGACAACCCAAATGTCCCGAATCGGCGAAGGCCATTCAAACGCGTTGGGGGAAGGAGACCGAAGATCCGGAACGTACGCGGGAGCAAGGAAGCTTAAACCATCCACCGAGGTGGAAGGAGTTGCTAAAGAGAAGGTTACGGGGATCGTCACCGAGGAACCCGAATTCGAGATGCCGGAGGAAGACACGAGGATACCGCAACTCAAGCCACGCTACTTCCGAGGTAAACTTGACAACCACTTTGAGAAGTTTGTGGAAGTTGTGCGTAGACTTAGCATCAACATGCCATTACTAGATGCCCTACAAGTACCTACATATTCTCGTTACTTTAAAGACATACTTGCAAATAAATATGAGATAGCAACACTCGGGGTAGATCATGTCAAGATGTCCGAGGAGTGTAGTGCGGCTATTGCTTATGGGCTAGAGAAGCAAAAAGACCCCGGTGCCCTACAATTCCATGTTCGGTTGGTTCTTTCAACTTCGAGAAGGCGTTATGCGACCTTGGAGCTAGTGTGAGTGTCATGCCGAGGGATGTGTTCGAGAAGCTACGCCTACCGATGGAGCCTACGGGAATATGTTTGGAGTTGGGTGACAACTCCATTCGCTATCCCTTGGGCATTGCCGAAGATGTACCCGTGAAGATCGGGCACCACTTCATCCCCGTCGACTTCGTTGTGCTCGAGATGGGAGAGAGGGAGAAGTCGCCGCTCATCCTAGGAAGGCCGTTCCTCAAGACCGTGGGAGCTACTATTGATGTTGGCAAGGGGGAGATCATGTTCGATATCAACGGAGAAAAGAGTTCCTTCAAGTTCCGTCCAAGGATTGAGGCATGCAACATGATTGGAGTGAAGGGAGAACCAAAACAAACGGAGGGGCTAAAAAAGAAGAAGGAGCCGAAAAAAATGAACGTAACGAAAATCAAAGAAGGTGTTGCATCCGTCAAGACAAAGGAAGAGAAGCCGCCTGTGAAGACCAACAAAATGACTAAGCCAACTAAGCCGGAAGACAAGCCCGCGCCCAAGATGGTGCGGAAGTGGGTACCCAAGATTGCAACGCCCGCAAAGAGCGTTGATCCGGAGTAATCAAGTGAAGAAGTCTAGCTATAGACTATAAACGAAGCGCTAGGCGGGAGGCAACCCGTTTCGTCGAGTCAAGAATAAGCTACGGGAGGACAACCCGATTCCAGGTTTTTCGAGTCTTTTTAATAATTTAGTTTTTGAGTTTTATTACGCAAAGACATTAGACTTAGAAGTGGTTGAACAATATTAGAGACATAATTCTTGATTGAATGTTTGCTTTATCGTAAACCCTTTGCATGAACCCTCCTATGTGCTTGTTTGATTCTTTTCTTTTCGAGAAACCCTCAACCAAATAATTTCAGAACCTTAACTCAACCTTTCACCCTCATTATGGTGCTGAGGTTGACTTATTTTTCATGCTAAAACCACACGAGTAGAGCCACGATTTATGTTTAAATGTTAATAAAATTCAGCACGTGGTAGGACTCGCGTGAACCTAGAAATCAAAGCTTTTGGTTGGTTTTAAAAATCTTTATCCTTGGTTTCTCTAGGATTAGAATTTTTCTAAGCCTATTCTAATTTTGTTTTATTCAAAATCTTTCTTGTTTAGCCAAAATTAGAACCTAAACCTATGCCCCCATGATCAAGCCGGGAAAACGTTCGCTCTCAACCGATGAAAGCAAACTATACCGGTGAGACCAAAATCGACGTAGTCGAAAAATATTTTTGACTTACATTTGTTTTTAATGGTTTAAAAACTTCTCTAAAATTATGCTTGAGCTCTTGCATGGCTCTGAAAAATATTTTAAATTTCGATTTAGAGGAGTGCTTAACCTTAAACACACCTAAATGGAGGCAATCTAGTTTGAATTAATCATGCATGCACCATTGGATTCCCTTTTATCAACTTTCACCAATTCCACATGCAAAGGACAAGCATGGTGGGCAGCAAGCATCAACTTTGCAGGATTTTCATGGTGGCATGTGAAGCAAGTGGAGCTAGGGAGCATGGACATGACCCAAAGCATGGAGCATCAAGTGGGAGGACCAATAATTCAAGAAAAGGAGTGGACGAGAGCGTTTGGGCGGTGCAACTCGTGGAGCACGCGGGCGGGGAAAGTTGCGGAGGCGAAATGATCGTCTTTGGGAGAAAGACGCGGTGGGGAGGAACCGGAGGACCCCCGGGCCGGCCGGCCCGGGCCGGCCGCCCGACCTATTTAAAGAGCCCCCCGGCTCCCGTTTTCGCAGGCAAGCTTCCCTCTCCTTCCCTTGTTTGTGTGTTCAAGTTTGTGTGCTCGGAACCTCCGCGTACATAGCCAACCATCCCAAGCTTGATAGCTCAAGAAAAAATCCACATCCTTAATCCACTCAAAGTCCACATCCGAAGCAAAGAGTTTAAGTGCCTAGTTTACCGGTTGCAACCCGGAATTTTAGTTGAAGAAAGAGTGCAGCAACCATGTGGAAGAAGACCACAAGTCTCTTCTCCAAGAAGAAGAGTTCTTCGTCGTCCAAGCCATCATCAACCACGTCTTCGAGGAGGCACTCGGTTTCCGAGTCTCCCGAGCATGGAGACGGACACGGCACCACCGAGGAGGAACGACGCTCTCCTCCTTGGTGGTATGAGGGCTGCAAGAAGCACTTCCATGAGGTTCACCGAACCTCGTGGGCACACGGAGGAGCAGCCCGCGCCACCACGACGATCGACTCGCTCAACCGCACCACCTCCTTACACCCCCGACACACTCTTCGTACGGCTTCATCATCTTGTCGGCGGAGGAGGAGGAGAGGCTCGCCAATCTTGAGAAGAGGCTTGTGCCGAACGTCGAGTTCGACGACCAAGCACTCTACACCTTGGGTTTTTGCACCGACATATACTATATGTTGGGGCACCTCGGATGGGTGCAGTTCTCCAACGGAATATCGGTGGACACCCATTTGGGTTACGCCTTGGAAATTTTGATGACTATTGCACCCATCGTTGATGATGATGGGGTGCAAAGCTTGTCATTCCGTTTGGAGGGAATCAAACAAGTGGTTCCCTACGAGCACGTTAGGGAGCTGCTTGGATTCCACAAGGGAGCTCCGAAAAGTTGACGTGCCACCCGGCATGTTGGCGGGATTTTGGAACATGATCACCGGAGAAGCCCATCAACAACGCAATTGCATCCGCAACCCCATTATCCGGATATTTCACTCTTGGATGTGCAAGAGGGTATTGGGGAGGATGAAGGAAACAAAGGTGACCGACACGGAGTTGAATTGGCTATACTCGGCTTTAATTGCCGGGCGGCCAATAGACCCCTCTTACCTCATGATCAACCGTTGGTGTTGTGAAGCAACATCGGGGGCGGGTAATATTGGTTCGGGGTGTTACCTCTCCATGTTGGCCTTTTCCTTGCGGGCGGGGATCGCAAGAAACCCCGCTCACCTTTTGCGTGGTACCTCTCTCGGTTTTGAGTATTTGCGGCAAGGCAAATACATTAGTGGAGATGAGAGAGGAGGTTATCGGTTGGCCATAGTGAACCTACCCCTTCCGAATGAGAGGCTTAGGCTTTTCACCGAAGGAAGGGAAGATTGGTTGGAAGAGGGATTACTTGTCCCCGCAAGGAAGAACAAAAGAGGAAGAATCGTAGAGGAGGGAACATCCTCCGCACAAGCGAGTGGAGCACAACCCAATGTGCAACCATTCGGCGGGGGTCCCTCCTCCGCCAAGTTATTACGGAGGGTCACAAGGACAAGCATGGGGGGTGGTGCACCGTACCCCCACAAAACTATGTTGTGCCCAACGCTAACTTCGCGGAGTCCTACGCTCATCATCCCCAACCACAACAAAGCATGGCCATTATTGGAGGGTATGCTGCAAGAAATGCTCAAAACATCGCAGCCATCCAAGCTAACGCAGCTCAACTCGGTGAAGGCAACGCAAATATTGCCTTTGAACTTGGACGCCTTCACCTTGTGGAGCCAAATCAATTCGTCGGAGGAAATGTCCAATCGTATTATGAGCAAGGGTATTATTATCGGGATTATCAACATCAACCACCGGCGGAGGACTAGAAGATTTAGGAACTTTAGTTTTCTTTTCTTTTTCTCTGTAATTTTCAGCTTTTGCTTATGTGTGTTTGCGTAGTATTTTCTGTTTTTATTTAAATTTCAGCAAGCATGTTTGTTTATTTTCAGTTTGTATTTCAACTTGATGTCACCATTAATAAAGACACCACCTTGATTATATCATTGGAAAAGTTACAAAATTCGTGCCATGATGATATATGATTAAAATTGCAGCTTTGTTCATCTTTGTAATCGATTTATGCATGTTTAAGCTAGTGCTCTCTTAAAAATACAGATCTGAATTTATTTAAATACTAGCTTAATTTTCAGCGAAGGTTATGATTAAAATAAAGACCCATAGTGTTTTATGTGCTCTCAAGTTATGAATAGATTAAAGATGTCTTTTATGCTCAAAAATATTGCTAACCTTGTCACAAATATCGCTTGTGTGTTGCTCAACCTATCCCGAGCCTTATATATATTTGAGTGCATAAACCTTAGTGTACAAGATTTATTTTTGAGTGAGTTATTGCAGGCCATGATTTCTCCGGCCCGAGACTAAGAAGCTGGTCATTCCATTTTTGCGTATCTATCTTTTTTGCTAGCCTTTTATCCGTGCATTGTGTATCCCCGCATCGGTGATCTCACAAACTTCGCCGGATATCCACCCTTAAACCAAATATCATCTTTTGTGATTACCTCCTTGACCACAACCTATCGTTGAGAATGGATCATCAATTCAAGGAAGATCGCAAGACGGTGCCAACGTTGAAGATTTCAAGTATCTCTCCAAGGAAAAATATCTCCGGTACCTACCTTATTTTTCACCTCTTTGCTCGAGAACGAGCAACGTCTAAGCATGGGGGAGGAGGTAGGTACGGTGCGGTTTTAGAGTTCAAAAGGGAGTATTTTAAAAAATATATATATAATGATGAAAGAAAAAAATCGGCGATGTACGTGACTTCCAAGGTGAAGAAAGAAAAAAATATATATATATAAGAAAGAAAGAAAGAAAGAAAGAAAGAAAGAAAGAAAAATATGAGAAAGAGAAAAAATATATATGTGCGTAAAGTGAACTCCCCGGTTCTCTAAGAGTGCATTCAAGGCTTCAAGTTAAAAAGATCCATTCTCATTTTCCAACCATGTGCAATCCGATAACGAGGACTTTCTTTGTGCCTCGGGATCACTCTTTGCCATTTGCACATGTCCACTCATCTAAAAGTGTGTGTATTTTTCTCTTTCCCCTCCTTGATTAACATTATTTTCCAATGACCTTTTTGACGAGTCTCGGTAAGACCATAAGAAGCTTGTCTTGTTTTGACAACACCTCATTTATAAAATCTTGTTAGGACTAAACTTTCCCAAAACTCCATATAAAGCCTACCACATATATATGAGAGGGAAAGTGTCGTATGGACCTCCCCGGGCCCACTACCTCGGTGGGTACCGGGACCGACTACTCGGTGGGCCCCGGGACTACCGGCTTGCGGCGCACGGCACCCGAAGGCGTGGAGCACAAGGACAACACAGGAGTAGTACTCGGTTAGGACTCTGTACACGTTCCGCACTGTGTAGAGGTCTCCTAGACGTACTCGACTAGTACTCCTGCCCTACTCCGACTTGTAACCCTGCCTCCCGGACTATATAAGGCGAGGCAGGGACCGATCTCAGGATCACCTCATCCAATCTCAACTCACGGCGCACTATTGCACCATCCTGTAATCGTGCCCTATCAATCCAGAGCTACGCAGCATACAGGACGTAGGGTATTACGCACCTCGCGGCCCGAACTCGTCTAAATTGTGTGCCACGTGTCTCTACCTTCGAGTTACCGATCTCGGCGAGTCACATTCGTCTACTTCGGGTACTCCCCGTAGTAGGTTGCCGGTCCAAAACACCGACAGCTGGCGCGCCAGGTAGGGGCTCTCGCTCGAGATCACATGGCGAACTCGACGGCATCCGTTCACATCAAGACAACCGTCGCCTACAACCGCGGCGACACCTTCGTCTTCGGCGCCCCGGGTCCGCACGCTGGCGATGGCGCGGGCTCCTTCCAGCGCCGCTTGATCATGCAACCCGACTCGAGGACAGGCCTTGTGACGCTTCCCGAAGTCGTCACGGGCAAGCTCGCCGGCAAGTTCGGCGAAATTTCGCTTTCCAACCTCCACGCTGACTTCGAGCTCGAGTCCGTCTCCAACTCGAACCCGACGTCGCCATGGGCCGTCGCTTGCGAGCCGGCTCCTCAGCCATCGCAGCGGTCCCCTCTCCATGCCGGCGCTCCGCGCGAGACCCTCGCGTTCGAGCGGGCCCGCACGGAGGCTTCTACACCACGCCGGGCCGGCAAGGAGCCCGAAACCGAGTACAACTCGGACTCCGACGCCGTCCCCAACCGCGTCTCGGACTTCAACCCTCTCTCCGAGTTCTACTCGAACCCGGACTACGAGTTCGACTTCGGGTCGGACCCTGAGGAGCCCGAGTCCGAAGACGACTCCTACGAGCTTCCCTTGTCGGGGCCCGGCCTGCGGGCTCGTTATAAGATCGACGCCGGCCGGAAGATACGTCCTGCGGCCGGACCGCAAGCCTCGCCGAACCGACAAAGGAGGACTCGCGCTACGTCGCCTACATCGACTCACTACCGTTCCGGAGGGAACACCACGCGGCCCCGGCGACTCCAACACACCCCCCGAGGTGGCACCTTCCGAGTCCGGCCTTGGCACCCCCGATCGCCAAGTCTTCATGGCTGCCGGCGATACCCGGGAACCTCGAGCACGGCCGCGGACAAGGACCCGGAGGACATCTCTCGCGGACGAGCCGTCCGCCGATGCCCCCGCGCACGAGACCGACGCCGGCGGGGACGCCCGACGCGAGCGCAACAGGAAGCGCAACGAACGACGCCGGCGGCTCGGGGGACAACCTCCCCATCCGCAACCTTGCGGAAGCTCTCGAGGCGGTCGAGAGCGAGTCCACACCACCCCCGAGCAATGCCTCATGTCGATCACGGCGATCGCACGGCGGGCCCGGGGCATACGCGGCGGAGAGGTCATCGCCAAGCTCGGCCGAAGACGCCTACTTCATGCGGGTCGACAAGAGAGTCGGCCCAACCTCCCCCGGCTAAGCCTCGCGACAACGAAGCTACTAGTCGCGGTGCCGACCCCCGGTCCTAACCGTACTCGGGGCGACATCCCGGTCGACCCAAACCGTCGACGCTCCACCGCCGGCGGACCTTCACGACAAGAGCAAGGCAACCGAGAAGTCGTCCCCCCACCGTGCTCCGGCCGGTGGCGGCGGCAACGATCCCGACGGCGGCGGCGGCGGCGGCGGCGGCTCCAACCACGGAGCCAACAAGAAAGCCCGGAGGCGGCGGCGGCCCGCGGCGGCCGCGGCCACGCGCATAGCCACGCCTCCGGTGCCTCCCATGGCGGGTACGATGCTCGTCAGAGGATCGAGGAGCTGCGGGAGAAGAAGTCGGCCACCGCTGCTGAAGGCGACGGCTTCCCTGCCTTCTCACCCGGCTTCGTAACCTACTCCTCCCCGACAAGTTCAAGCCTTTGGGGATCACCAAGTACGACGCGAGCGGATCCTATCCGGTGGCTCCGATGCTACGCTCTCTCCATCGAGAACGGCGGCGGCAACGGCGACACCAAGTGCCTCTACTTCCCCTTCTGCACGGACCAAGCCCCACTCACGTGGCTCGAGTCGCCGGACAAGCACTCAATCGACAAGTGGGACCAGCTGAAGGAGCAATTCACAAGCAACTTCGCGGGCGCCATGGGCCGTTCGGGTACTCGCATGGACCTTGCCATGATCAAGCAGGAACAAGGTGAGACCCTCCGCAAGTACATGCGTCGCTTCTTCGACAAGCGCGCTACCGTCGTGGACGTCACCGACAAGGAGGTCATCGACCTCTTCCAGGACGGACTCTACCATCACCGCACCTTCGAGGACTTCGGCCGACGCCGCCCCAGGTCCATTCCCCACCTCAAGGACATGATCACGTCTCGGGCGGATGAAGAGGACAAGGCCAACGCCAAGTACGACGCCATCCGCGGCAAGTCCAAGCGAGAACCAAGGTGGCGGCGGCGCGCAACAATCCAAACCAAGGCGGCCGCAACAACAACAACAACAACAACAACTTCTCGGGTTCTAATCGCAAGCGCAAGCCGGACAATACCGTCGCGGCTATCCGGCGTCCTCCGAAAGGGAACCCGAAGAAGAACTCCGGCGGGTTCAAAGACCCGCTCGAAGGAGAAGTGCCCGTGGCACCCAAACGGCAACCACACTACCGAGCGGTGCTACCGGCTCGGGCATGCACTCAAGGATACGCGGAGCCACCGCACCCTCACGATCGGAAGAACAAGAAGAAGGACGGCGACGACTTCCAAGAACCCGAGAAGACCGTCAACGTCCTCTTCGGCGGACTACCCGACGGGCGGGAGCGAAGGCTACTCGCCGTGAAGTGATGTCCATCGAACCGGCGGTTATGACCCCTCTCGGTGGTCGGAGACACCCATTACCTTCTCCCGCGCGGACCAATGGACCGGCTTCTCCGAGCCGGGACGTTTCCCCCTCGTCCCGAAACCAACGATGGCGGGCTCTAAGCTCAACAAGGTGCTCATCGACGGCGGAAGCGGGCTCAACGTCCTCTTCACCAAGACTGCGAAGAAGATGAACCTTGACGTCACCCCCATGCTCGACAAGAGCAACATGCCTTTCTACGGCATCGTCCCGAGCAACGCGGCCATCCCACTAGGCTCGGTGGTACGTCGATTACCTTCGGGGCGTCTCGCGACAACTACCGCACCGAGTACATCAAGTTCGAGGTCGCGGACATCGAGACTTCCTACCATGCCATCCTCGGCGGACCGGCCATCGCCAAGTTCATGGCGGTGCCCCACTACACATACTTGGTACTCAAAATGCCAAGTCCGGTGGCGTACTCTCCCTCCAAGGGGACTTGAAGATCTCTCACGACTGCGATACAGAGGCCGTGGTGATCGCTTCAACAAATCAAGTACCCACCCCAATGATGGAGGTCTACGCCGCGTCGAAGAAGCTTGCCACAAGCGAACTCGACATCCCAGAGAAGTCTGACAGCGCCAACAAGCCTCGGCCACCCGAGGAGGTGCTCACCAAGTCGGTCGACCTCGGAACAGGCGACCCCACCAAGACCACCACCATCGGGGCCGGCCTCGACCCCAAATAGGAAGACGCGCTCATCAGCTTCCTTCGGGCTAACCGCGACATCTTCGCGTGGAAGCCGACGGACATGCCGGGAGTGCCCGGGGAGGCCGATCGAGCACCGCCTCAACGTCGACCCAAAGGCCACCCCTAAGCGACGGCACCTCCGACGCTTCGCCGACGACGGACGGGATGCCATCAAGAAGGAGCTCGCCAAGCTACTCGGCTGCGGCTTCATCGAGAAGTCTTCCATCTCGAGTGGCTCGCCAACCCCGTCCTCGTCCGCAAGAAGAACTCGAACGAGTGGAGGATGTGTGTCGACTACACCGACCTCAACAAGCCCTTGCCCCAAGGACCCCTTCGGGTTGCCGCGGATTGATCAAGTCATCGACTCCACGGCGGGCTGCGACTCGCTCTGCTTCCTCGACGCTACTCCGGTACCACCGGATCGCGATCAAGAAAGAGGACCGGGAGAAGACCGCGTTCATTACCCCGTTTGGCGCGTCTTGCTACACGACCATGTCATTCGGGGCCGAAGAACGCCGGCGCCACCTATCAACGGGCCATTCGGGCTCGCTTCAAGCGGCAACTCAACAAGAACGTCGAGGCCTACGTGGATGACGTGGTTGTCAAAACCGGGGACTCCGGTACCCTCATCGACGACCTTGAAGAGACCTTCGCATCACCTTGCGCGAGTACCGGCCGGAAGCTCAACCCGAACAAGTGCGTCTTCGGCGTACCTTCGGGTAAACTACTCGGCTTCATCATCAGCCAGCGCGGCATTGAAGCCAACCCCGAGAAGATCTCCGCCATCACCCCGCATGAAAGCTCCTACGAGCATCAAGGACGTCCAGAAGCTGACGGGGTGTATGGCGGCGCTGAACAGATTCATCTCGAGGCTAGGAGAACGGGGTCTCCCCTTCTTCAAACTTCTCAAGCATCACGAGAAGTTCGTATGGACTCCGGAGGCGGATCAAGCCCTTGCCCAGCTCAAGGACTTCCTGTCAAAGCCGCCAGTCCTCACGGCTCCCTACAAGGGCGAGCAGCTACTGCTCTACCTAGCTGCGACTACTCACGTGGTCGATCGCCATCGCCATCGTCGTCGAGCGGCGGGGAAGACGGCCACGCGTACCGGTCCGGCGCCGGTCTACTTCGTCGGCGAGGTTCTATCGAGTCCAAGGCTCGCTACCGGCCGTGCGAGAAGCACGTACGCTGCGCTCATCACCTCGCGGAAGCTACGACACTACTTTCGGGAGTACTCGGTTTCCGTCGTCACCGATTACCCGCTCGGCGACATCCCGAGGAACCCGGACGCCACCGAAGAATCTCCAAGTGGGCTGCTCGAGCTCGGCGCCCTCACCATCGACTTCAAGCCACGCACGGCCATCAAGTCGCAAGCTCTAGTCGACTTCATGGCGAGTGGCGGGAGAATCAACTACCCACTCCCACCGTGCGACCGAGCATTGGGTGATGTACTTTGACGGCTCACTCAACCTCGAGGGCGCGCGGCGCGGGGGTGCTCCCGATCTCTCCAACGGGCGAACAACTCAAGTACGTCCTGCGGATCTTCCGGAAGGTCTCGAACAATGAAGCCGAGTACGAAGCCCTCCCCGCATGGGCTCCGCCTCGCGGCTTCACTTGGCATCAAGCGGCTACTAGTCTACGGCGACTCCGCGGTGGTCATCAACCAAGTCAACAAGTCCTGGGACCGCAACAAGGAGAACATGGACGCCTATCGCCTAGAAGTCCGCAAGCTCGAGAACAAATTCTATGGTCTCGAGTTCCATCACATCGTCCGCGACAACAACGTTGCGGCGGACGTCCTCTCGAAGCTCGTATCCACCCGCGCCCAAGTACCCGCGGGCGTCTTCGTCCATGAGCTTCACGCGCCATCCATCCCGGAGCCGGCGCCACCGACCACCGCCCGGCCATCAACCGGTGGGCGGGGAGGTCATGATGATCGACGTGGACTGGAGGCAACCCTTCATCGACTACCTCAGTGAGCAGAAGGTTCCCTCCGACAAGAACGTAGCCGAACAACTCGTCCGCCGTGCCAAGTCTTACGTCCTCGTCGGCAACAAGCTTTATAAGCGGGGTGCATCTTCTGGAGTACTCATGAAGTGCGTACCTCGTGAAGAAGGCAAGGACATCTTGGAGGAGATCCACAAGGGCGTCTGCGGCAACCACGCGTCCTCCCGCACGGCGGTCGGCCAAGGCCTTCGGCGAGCCTTCCTACGGCCCACGGCCACCGGGCGATGCCGAAGAACTCGTCGAAGGTGCCAAGGATGTCGGTTCTTCGCCAAGCGAAGACACGTCCCCGCCTACAAGCTAGTCACCATACCGCCAACCCGGCCCTTTGCCTGCCGGGGGCTCGACATGATTGGGCCACCGCCAACCGCGCCGGGGAGGATTCAACGGGGGTGCGGGTGGCTATCGACAAGTTCACCAAGTGGATCGAGGTCAAGCCGGTCACATGCCCCAAAGCCGACAGAGTACTCGACTTCCTGGATGAACTTGTACACCGCTACGGGCTACCCCACCGCATCATCACAGACCTGGGGTCCAACTTCAACAACCACCAGTTCTGGGAGTACTGCGAGAATAGCGGAATCGACGTCAGATACGTCTCCGTCGCCCATCCACGGGCCAACGGACAAGTCGAGCGCGCCAATGGGATGGTGCTCGACGCCCTCAAGAAGCGGCTGCACGACGCTGCTAACTCAAAAGGGGGCAAGTGGATCAAGGAACTACCCAACGCACTCTGGGGGCTGCGGACTCAACCATCCAAGCCAACGGGGCAATCCCCCCTACTTCTCGGTCTACGGCTACGAAGCCATCCTCCCCGCCGATGTCATATGGAACTCGCCGGCGGTGGAGCACTACGACGAAGGCGTCTCGGAAGACGACGGACGAGTTGATATCGACGGCCTCGAAGAAGCTCGGCGTGCCGCCCTCGTCCAATCGGCAAGGTACCTCGAGGGTATCCGACGCTACCACGATCGCAACGTCAAGGAACACTCCTTCAACGTTGGAGATCTTGTCCTCCGCCGTATCCCGAACACGGAAGGACTTCACAAGCTCGGCTCCCCACCGGGAAGGCCCCTTCACCGTGGCCAAAGTGACCGGGCCAGGCTCCTACCGCCTCCAAACACTTGAAGGCGAAGAAGTCAACAACTCGTGGAACGTCGACCAACTCTGTCGATTCTACGCCTAGTCTAAACGACTACTCCGGGGTTCAAGTCCACGCGACTACATCAACACCCCCTTGCCGCAGGCGACCCTCCGGGTCCTGGCTCCAAGTCTCCGGACTACTCTCCTCCAGGTCCAGCCCGTGCGGCTACCTACGGACCCTGGGCTGCAACGAGCATCAAGGACTCTAGCAGCGGTCTACCAAGAGACCACACTCCAAGATCCAGCCTCGCACGGCTACCTACGGATGCGCATCCGGCCCTACACGGCTACCTACGGATCACTCGGCGCAGCGGCTACCCGCTCCGGCCACCACTCGGTAAGCGGCCTCCGGTCCGGCGACTACTTGTAATTACGGCCCCGGCCACCCGGTGTACTTCTTCGGTAATAAAGTTTGATTGTTCATCAACTTCTTTCTTGTCTACTCCTGCGACGGGACTACTAAGCCGAGTACCACTACTCGCACCTACTCCACGATGGGCGCTCCGCACTCTGTGATCGCAGTTACGAGTACTCATTGATGGAACATCACATTTCATTGATATATGAAAGAGTTCATTACAACTGTTTCCTATACAACTACGGCTACTAGCTATCTATGCGGGGCCCTTGGAGGTTCAACTTATCGGCTACACGCTCCGCGATGGGAGCCATCCGCTCCGACAACTGCGCATCTTGCTCATCCGGCCGGTTGGCGGCTACCCCGCCGGCGACTACCTCCACCGGGGCCTTCGGGAAGTACGACTTCATGAAGGCCGGCCTCGCTTCGGGATTGACTTGGCCATGTGCTTCACGTAGGCGGCCGGTCGACTTGGCGCCTCACGAAGTCGATCCGCCAACGGAGCGATCTTGGGGCCGCCCGGGTGCGGCACCAGGAGCCTCGCGATCGGGAGGGCAGCCTCTTCAAGGTCCTTCAACTGGGCTCGGAGCGCCTCGCAATCTTCGTTCAACTTCTGCAAAGATTTGTAGCAGTTGACGAGGTCTCTATCAGATGCAATTCGCAACTCCATGTGCTTCTCGCACTCGAAGGCCAGCTCCTTGTAGTCGAGTTCAAGTACACGGCGGGCTTCTTGCTCCCGGTAGAAGAGATTCTTCATGCCGATCTCCGAGCCTTTCGGCCGCTCCACCCGGCCCTCGAGTTCGCAACATCGGAACACAACAACGGGTCGAGCCCGATGACTCTCAACAAGTACCCGACAAGTCAAGAGACATACCTTTATTCTTGTTGCGGAGGCCCTTGTTCTTCCGCACCGGCTCGTCGCTCTTCGCCCGCAAGTCCATCACATCGTTGTGGTACTTGGCGAAGGCGGCATCAAGCTTCGGCCGCATGGCGGCCGCGTGCTTCCTCGACTTCATGAGCTGCTCCTCCGGGGCTTCGGCTCGCGATGCCGTGTCGCCGTAGCCTTGCGGTAGATTCGACTTCTCGCGGGATCGCTCCGCGACGTCCTACACAAGACAAGTACAAGTCAAGCGGTGTACTCAACGCAAAGGATTGACTACTCGGGAGTCAACGGCTACGTACCTTCATCCATTGTTCGGCTCGCCGCATCGCCTCCGAGTGCTTTGCGCCAACACCGCCGGTTCGACGAGATCGTCGGCAAGCGGCCTCGATCCCGCCACGGCTACTCGTTGTAGCCTCCGTCATTGGCGCCGAGCGGATAGGCTCCGCGTCTTGGATCTCCGGGGATCGGATCGCCACCTCCAGGGCAACCCCTGGCGACGTGGTAGCCGCCTCCTCCTCGGCGGACTTCTCGACGGTTTCCCCCATGGGCTCGGGGGCTCCTACCGCAGCCTCTGGGGCTTCTGGTGTCAACTCCTGCATGGGCACCCCTGCAGGGATGTCACCTCCTTCGGCGCCTGTCACCAAGGAACACGCGCATCAGTATCTACGACTACTCTTTTTGGGGCTCTACAGCTTCAGGAGGAGTACTCACCTTCGACTACGACCGCCTCCGGCAGCGGCGCTTCGGCAGCTGGGGGCTCGGTCGCGACTTGGGCTTCTGGAGCGGGCTCCTCGACGGGCGGCGCGGCCTTTTCTCGCCTCCGCCGTCGTGGGCTCCTCTCCGTCCCAGCTCAAGTCCGTGGATTTTCTGCACAAGTATCCACGAGAGGGTCGTCGGATAAAATCGGCGCTACAATGAGTACTACTCATGAAAGCGTGGTACTTACAAGTTCGACCGGACGATAGTCACGGCCGGAGCACCAAGGATGCTGGCGATGTCAACCAGTCCACCCTCGGCGGGCGTTTCTTCTTGCGCCTCTTCGACTACCGCCTCCCCCACGGTGGCGGCGGCCGGCGCAGACATCTCCTGCGTCCTTGCGGCTTCCGTCCCTTCAACCGCGGCGGACGCGGGCCTACCTCTCTCTCTGGAGCGGGGGGCCCGGCGCTCCGGCTGCGCCAAGATTTCTCCAACGGTGGGGGGTCGGACTTCGGCTTCCCGGCCCGGTTCCCCCCACCGTGGGCCACATGCCCTCATCGCCCTCCTCCACGGGCTGCGTTGGCGGCCTCTCCCGCACACAAGGACGACTACTCGTCGGCACCGTATCCGATCACTTGGGTACTCGACTACTTTGCTCAAGATGATTTACCTCAGGAGGCGTGGTCTCTGAGACCTTCATCTTCTTGGCTACCCGCTTCTTGGCGGGGTTGCGCGGCTTCCTCGGCGGCGCGGCAGGCTAGCCTCCAGGCTAGCCGGAGGGTCTTGGATGAGAGGTACATGAGGCAAGCCTGGACGGCTAAACCTCGACCGCAGCTGGAAGCGGTCTGCCGCAGCGTCTCCTCGTCTTCCTCGTCATCGGAGGTATCCTCCACGATGACGGGATCGTCGTCGTCTCCGACTACTCGGCGCTCCTTCACCTTCTCCACCGCCGGAATCTCAATTCCGCTCGGTGGTGGGCGCGGCTCGGAGACAAACCGCTTCACATCATCCTCGCGCAAAAGACATAAAGGCGTCGGCAACTGCGCTACAAGTGCCTACTACTCGACGAGGGGGGTACGGTTACTTACCTCGTTGGGTGGGCGCGCGGCGGAGTACTCTTCGACAGGGCACGCCGTGTACTCCGGCATGTCCTTGAAGATCCTCGACAACCTCTCGACGATGTCGTTATCCTCAATTTCGCCCCCCGGCATCCGCGACGTGTCGTCATCGCCGGTGTACTCGAAGCCCATCGTATCCCGCGCTGACAGCGGCTGGATCCGGCGCTTCATGAAACTGAAGGCCACATGTTCGGCCCTCAGTCCTGCATCCCGCAGGGTCTTGATGCGTGCCAGCAACTCCGGGAGCTGGATCCCTTCCTGCATGGTGGGCTCCGTGTTCCACCACTCTTGATGCTTGGGTTGCCGTCCGCTCGGCTTCGGCAGCTCGGGATGGTGGTTCGTGGTGTAGAACCACCTCGTCTTCCAGTCGGTGTTGGAGTCCACGAGCTTGTACGCCAGGTACTGCTCCGCGGCATCCTCCCTCAGCTGGATCCCGGCCCCTCCGACTACTCTGGGGTTGGAGGCGCTGGGCTGCGGCTTCACGCGGAAAAACTTCCGGAAGAGAATCCAGTGCGGTTTGATTCCCAAGAAAGCCTCGCAGAAGTGGACGAAGACGGAAGTGTGGAAGATACCGTTGGGGTTCAAGTTGAGGTACTCGATGCCATAGTACCTGAGAAGCCCCTTGAAGAAGTCACTCGGCGGGAGCGCAAGACCGCGCTCCACGAAGCGCGAGAACATCGGGATCTCGTCTTGTGCCTTCTCCATTGGATAGTGATCTCTCGCCGGCGGATCTCCACATGTCGATCTGCTTCTCCCCGATGAACCCGCCGTTCAACGGGGTCAACAAGTCTTCGGTCTTCACCTTTGATCTTTTCCACTCGCGGCTTGGGTCGGCGCGTGGTGGAGACGTGGGCGGCGCCGCTCCGGTGCCGGCCGCGGCGGCCTCCCGCATGGCTCCTCTTCTTCCCGCCGGTTTTCAACGTCTTCGACGGGGGACGGCTTCATTCTCCAAGAGCAGGGAGTCTTCACTCGCATCCGCTCGGGGGCTACCCTACAGCTTTCGGGTGGCGATGCGCTCGGATCTATTACGGCGGCGGCGCTCGCTGGAGTGGATCTACTTCAAGATTCAAGTGGCGAATGACTGCGGCTCACTTGGGTGAAAAACCCTAAGGGTTTCGGCTTGTATTTATAAGCCAAAACGCCTCCGCAACGGGCGGCCGGATAAGTCCACGCGCGGCTGACTCAGCGGCTGCGCGTGACTCTTCGCATTCTACTAGTCGACGCGCCTCATCTCGGGGGCTCGGCTAGTTCTACTCGACTACCCCGGGACGCGGCTAGTCTCAAGAGCATCTCGTAACACATTCTCCAAGAAGACCCTTCAATTCGAGAGGAAGTACTCGACTCAAGGCTCGGGGGCTCCGTGCCACGTGTCCTTCGGTTTTTCTCTCCGGATTTTTCGGGATTTTCTCGCCAAGACTTCGGATAGATCCTCGGCCCGAGCCCGTGGCTCGAGGCTCGGGGGCTACTCTACATAGATGGCGGTTCTGCAAATCGCATCTTCTTGACGGCTCCGGCTTCAAGACAAGGCGGGCATTTTTGAAGACCTTCGAAGGCGATTTCAAGGACGCTTGGGACTACTCGAGAAGACTTCAAGATTGCTCAAATATCGACCGGAGTACATTCCGGCCTCGGGATGCTTCGACTACTCTTGAGGACTTTTGACTTGTAGCACTCGGGGACGCTTGAGGACTACTTGTTAAGGCCTTCAAGACTACTTGAAGCTATCCTTCTCGACTACAAAGTACTCGGGGGCTTGTCGTATGGACCTCCCCGGGCCCACTACCTCGGTGGGTACCGGGACCGACTACTCGGTGGGCCCCTCGGGACTACCGGCTTGCGCCGCACGGCACCCGAAGGCGTGGAGCACAAGGACAACACGGGAGTAGTACTCGGTTAGGACTCGTACACGTTCCGCACCGTGTAGAGGTCTCCTAGACGTACTCGACTAGTACTCTCGCCCTACTCCGACTTGTAACCACCGCCTCCCGGACTATATAAGGCGAGGCGGGGGACCGATCTCGGGATCACCTCATCCAATCTCAACTCACGGCGCACTATTGCACCATCTTGTAATCGTGCCCAATCAATCCCGAGCTACGCAGCATACAGGACGTAGGGTATTACGCACCTCGCGGCCCGAACCTGTCTAAATTGTGTGCCACGTGTCTCTTCCTTCGAGCTACCGATCTCGGCGAGTCACATTCATCTACTTCAGGTACTCCCCTTAGTAGGTTGCCGGTCTAAAACACCGACAGCAAGAGCAGGAACAGAAAGGTATGATCAGAGGGCAATATAGGACAATGCAAATGGCGGCGAGTCCTGCAACCCTTTTGTGAGGTGACGGGCGAGTCCTGCAAATACCAGCAGATGCAACAGAGAAAAGGGTATGCAAGATCAGATATGAAACCAATTTGCACAATTCAAGTAGAAAGCAGAGGGCACAAACAGCACCAAGCATAAATTCCTAGGAAAGTAATCTGAATACTATAACTATGGCTAGATTGTATGTGGCAAAAAATCATTTCTTACTCACTGATTAACAAAGCATTGGATCCACAATAATTGATCCAATATATTTGAGCCCAAGTATTCATCAAATCACGGGACCGGTTGCTACACAATACTAAAAAATAAATGCAAATGTACGGGAGTCGGGGGCCCAAATGTGTTGGCAAGCATGCGACGGGCGTTACCACGCAGATTATTACCGGCAAATAAAAATGGAAGATAAACAATGACAAAGATATGCTTAAGAATGTGTACGCAAAGCCTATGTAAGCCTCTATAAGAAGAGTAGGTGATCTATGAAATACCACCGATATCGCATGAGAAAGAAGAAAACGGTATACATCATAAAAGAGTCCGAAATGCAAGCGAGAAGTTGAGATATCTAATCTTTACTATGTGTCCGACCGTTAGCATCATATTTATGACATCACAATCTACTAAATTAATTTGATTTGAAACATCTAGTACCCCACAACTAAAGTTGATTCAAAAGCTAGATCAAATAGAAGCGTTAACGACGGCACATATAATGTGGACCACATGATTATTTTTGTTTACGGACGAAATAATCCTTAGTTGCTGAAAAAGTGAGTTGCAAGTGACAATCCCTAGAAAATGTAATATAATCCCAATATAACATACTACTTGATTCACATCTATAGAAGATAATAAATTACAAAAAAATACTTACCCATGACCAAAAGAGGGTGCTCTTGGTGCTTTCTCAGCCATCACAACACTGATTTTATAGCCTCTCAACCTGGAACATGAACATTAGCTGCATTAAAACTGAATTGGACTGCGCATTGGAGAAATTGGTATCACTGAACATCACAAAGTGAACTGGACTAAGACAAGCATCTCGTTTGGCTTTTCCATATTCGTCATTCATGCATAACGGCCAATCAACAGCAGGTCAAGGCACAAATAAGATCACTCAGTAAATAATGCATAGAAAGGGGAAGGTAGACCTTAGGATAAGAATGATTTACCAGAAAGCTCATAGATCCAGGCAACCTGCACACCTGCAGAAAGACGAGAGATTCATCAGAGGGGCAGGCAGGCAGCAAGAGGAATGAAGCGAGAAATGTTAAGATGAGAAGTGAATTTAAGAGAAGCGTGAGAGATAGATGAAGAAGAGAGGGCGCGGCCCCGGCGGCGGGGGGCATCGGTCGGAGGCCGACCAACATCCTAGCTTCCGTGCCGCCACCTTCTTGCCTTCCCTCGCCGTTGAGGATGCGCCACTGCCACCACCATTCAAGGATCCGAGCACCTGAGAGAGAGAGGAGAGGGAGTTGTTGGATCCGTCATGCAGTGCCCGTTTGGGAGGGCCCGCCGCCGGGCAGGACCGACCGGCCCACGTGACGCGCCCACGGAGCACGGGGTCGGCGGCGGCGAAGAGCAGGGAAGGGTGGTGGCGGAAAGCCAGCGGGGAGGCGCTGGTGGAGATCCAGAGGGAGGGGGCACGGCATGGCCGCCTGAGATTCGAGGGCGCGGCAGGAGGGCTCTCTGCTCGGGCGATGAGCGGGCGGGACGGCAGCGACAGAGCCAGACGAGAAGGGTGAAAGAGGAGGGGAGATGGCGGCGAGAAGCAGTGGAGAAGGCGACAGGGCGGCCAGGGAGTGGAGGAGGGGTTAGGGTTCGGGCCGCGTCGCCCGGGGGGGGGTGTTAGTTGGCTTGTGGGGTGGTGGGAGGGTGCGTTTGGAAAATGCCTCAGAGGGGTTTGTTGCAAAAAGCATTTGCATATGATTTTTCCTTCTTTGAGTGGAAATAAAAATCCGTTTGAGGGCTTATGCGTAAAATGAACATACGAAGTTACACTACGGCTCGGCGGTTCTGGACTCTTTCACTTTATGGAGAAAGTTGAAGGGTTTTTTCTACAAAAAGACCACGCCTGCGTCGGGGGTGACGTGGCGAGAAGTGGAGAGGCCACCGATGCCTCAATTAATCTGGTGCGAGCAAAGAGGGGGAACTTTTAAGAACTTTGATTGTTTGCTTGTCCATACAAAGATACGATACAAGGCAGAAAAAACCCCAATCCATTTCAAGCTAATCTAAGAAATAAACTAATTTCTCAGAAGGGGGTCAAAACCCCAATAGAACCATAAACCTTTCAAGACCTGCACATTCATATGGTGCAAAGTAATGTTAGTGAGATCCTAACACAAAGGTAAGTCCAAAAAAGGGCTTCTTTTTTACCCCAAAATCTTGTTGCAGGCATACCAAAAGCTAAACGACGAATTCGAGCCCCTGTTGGTAGGAATGAAACACGAGCTGCTCTAAACTGACCGAACAATCTTGACGAAATCCGGCTTTCATGCACCTGTAACGGTACTTGAGTACTTCCTACCTAGTACCCAAATCGCAAATATAATCCCTACGCTCGAAAAGAGCCTGCCTGATAAAGAACCATATTCGATCAATCTCCTCAGGAACAAAAGGCTCCAATAATCTAGCTTCCAGGTAAAGCAAACAATCAATGGACAAATTTCCCAAGCAAACTTGTCAGAAACGGCATCCTGCTATTAATCCCCTAGCAGCATAAGAATGAATCGATGGCGCACAGCCAAGAGCCGCTACTCGCCCCTACCCAGATAAACTCCAGGAAGTGAAGATGACGCCTTGGCCTTGCCAATCAAAGAATTACCAAATAAACGACGAGAAATCGAAAGAAGAACACTCACTCTGGATCATGGTCACTTGCAGAGATCCAGCAGCCGGTGGGGATGGGTGCGTTCCAGCGGTGAGCTCGGCGTCGGTCGCGGAGGGAGACGACGATCGAACTGCTACGGCGGCGAGCCTCAGGGATGTCGACGGAGCGCGTGGAGGCCGTGATGTGGGACCGGGGGACGGAGGCGCGGTTCGCAAGGGGTTGGAGCGGAGGGCGGACGGCGGCGCGGGTGCGGGGGATGGCGCTTTGCGCCTCGACGGATGGCGAATCCTCCTCTGCCGGTGCGACGGCGGAGGGAGGCCGCGCGAGCGCGCGGGGCCGATGGGGGAACGGCGGGCTAGCGCGGACGGCGGCGCGGGTGCGGGGGGACGGCGGCTCCTCTCGCGGGGCGGCGACGTAGGGAGTCGTGGGTTCTTTTTTTATTCCCGGGGGTCGTGGGTTGTGACGGTTCGAGAAAAGGAATAAAAGAGAGAAACAGTACCGTGCGGCGGAGGGTAAAAATGGAAGAGGGAAAAATGACGGACCGTGGGCGCGGCGCGGTGGATGGCTCGTTTGTTGGACCGGATTTTTGTCGCCGGTTCATTCTTTTTATAGTAGAAGAGATGAAGTAGAGAAAAAAACTGGTATCACGTTTCCCCTTTGCCCTCACGTCCGCCTTCCGCTCGAGACTGCACGCGCGTCCGCCATCCAATTTTGAGCGTCAGATCATGGGCTCCCTCATCCGCGCGTCCTCCTTCCTCCTCGCTTCGCCTCCGCCTCTGCGACCTCGCCCCCTCATCTGCGCATCTGCCTCCACCGCGACCCCTCGCCGCCGCCGCACCGATCCGGGTTGATGTCCCCTCCGCTCCTCTCCCCCAGCCATCCGGCCGAGAACACCACCGCCATCTCCCCCGCCGTCCCTGGATCGGTCTGGCCGTGGACGGCGCCGTCGACATCTCCTGCTGACTCTGCCTCCCTCCAGATTCCAGATCGACGCTCTCCTCGCTCCAGGTTTGATTCCATCGACGTTGGCGCCCTCACCTCTCCTACGCTAATGCAACAATGCCGCAGCGCCCTCGACTCCATTCCGTGGTCGCCTACGATTGGATAACGGCAACGTAGTTCACTCCACCCCCTTGTTATTTAATCTAGACGATCCTGATCTCGTACTCTGATTTGTCCGATCCCGTACTCTGATTTGTTTTTGGTTTTCTTATGTGTGCAGGGATGTTAGCAGACAGTGTGTCATTCTTTAGTTTATATTTGCTAAACCATGAACAAAATCATATGTGGTGTATCCCTGTACTCTGGTTCTTTGATTCTAATGTGTACATGCCCTCGGCCTTGCATTGACCACCTGTGACATTTTATTCTCTATTTTGTGCACGTAAAGATTGTCAAATGAGCAAACTGGCCTAGGGAAGAGGAGGATATGGACATGTTCATATATCATCTAAGCAGATTTCGATTTGGATCAGTACACCTAAATTTAGTCCATGTTCTTACACAGTTTGGATATCAAACCTTGGAGTTCTGAATCAGGGTAAGTCGTATGTCTGCCATTCTGGAGTGATCACAATGCAAGCAAACTACAGATTTCAGAAGTTAGAAACAATGAAGGTTATGTTATTTATAGGTAAACATTTGTTTTCCAAGCCCTATGCCTAACTTTAGAAAATGGGGAATTAATCTTCTTTATTGATTCTGCTGCACACATGCACTTTGGGGAAGGCATGATGCATCCAGTTGACACTCCGAAGACAACACTTTGGGCTTTCTGAAGGGCTAAGTTGGATTACCAAATTATAATTATAAATGCATTATTTTCAAATATAAGTTCTTCATCTTTCTTCATCTGTTCCTAACATTTATTCTGGGTGGCAGGACAGTTTGGGCTTTCTGAAGGTCCGAGAGGTTAGTAAATATTGAATAAGGAAAGTAGCTATAGAAATGCCACACTATGTTTTGTTTAATCAACTAAATATAGATGTCATAATGAGCCTTGAGCTCCGGAACTGCCAACAGAGTACGCTTGTCCACACTCACAAGAATCATAATTTGTAGTGTGCGGATCATTGGGGGGTCAAGCTTGGCCCACAAAGAGCTTATGTTCAGATTTTTATAATGCCAACACTCACATATTTTGTATTTCTAATGGGTAGAATTCTCATTTACTTTTACAGGTTGATGAAACTTCGTGTATCACTGAGGATTCAGATTGCAAGATTAGCAGGTGTGTGTATCGGCAATTGCATTTGATTAGGTGCTTGATTAAATACCTCTTTGCATATATTATCTGAAATACTTGTGTTTGTATGTTTTTCGTTGACCTTTTTTTATAACAACATGCTGAATCGGCAAGAATCATATCTCCATTGGTGTTGATATCATCTTGTTTATAAAATTGATTTAATAAATTGACTGGAGACCAAGCTGTATAAATTTGTTTTAAAGTGTGAGTTCTGACAGAACTGTCATGGCATCTTTGTCAGTTACAACATATTGTGTCCCTCTTGTAATATGCACATTGGTGACTAGCAGTTGGTTCATACAGCCCTTGAACTCAAATGTGATAGCGACTATTATTACTATTGTGGCTATGGTCTATTTTTTCTGTATGTATTAATACAGTCCTTAATTTACTGGTAATTGTTAGTACATGCTTTAATTATCAATAGATGAGACCTCATGATGCCGGACCTATTTGGTTTTTTCCTAATTAGCTTCTCCGCTGATGCTAACTATAAGTTATATGTGTACAATTTCAAAATATTCTTCTGATGTGCATCATTTTTGTGGAGACTTCATTTTGTCTGATAATAATTGGGCCATAATAATTTCCATCCTCGCAGTTCCGGCGACCGAGCTTCGCCTGCCCCTGCTCAGACCGTCCTCGATTCAATTCCGGTGCGGATGCAGCCTGATCCCCGTCAGCTCCGGTGCGCCTGCAGGTCTTGGTCCTCGCCAGGGCCACGAGGTCTTCCTTCCGCAACAATGTCAGTCGTCAGCTCCCAAGGTTTGAAATCCTAGCTACTGGATTCCTCTTAATTCGACATTAGATGGATTAATTCTGCATCATAGATGGATAAGTGACTAATTCATTGATGCCATGCATTGTTGACACACTAGGAACAAGAAATTTGTGGTTAACCTGACATTGTTCCATTGAATTCTGCAATGTCACGAATAGCTTAAGGCTGCGTTTGGAAGTCTGTATTGGAGTGCTTGGCATTGAATTGATATCAATATCAAATCCTTCATGGTATTGTATTGGACCATAATTTGAATTCAGTTATTTGGATGACTATGCATTGCCTTTTGGAATCCTTGTAACCAATCCAGTTCCATTTTCTGTTTGTATGCACAGAAGGGATGGAATCGTATTTTGGTCACCCATCTCCATCCACTCCCAGGAGCTCCATGCCATCGAGGGAGGCTGGGAGGGGTGGCGCGCTCGCTGGCGAAGGGAGGCTGGGAAGGGCGGCGAGCTCATCGGCGGAGGGAGACCGGGAGGGGGCGGACTGCTAGCCGGCAGAGGAAGCCGTGGTGGTACGGCGCCTTCGCCGGTAGAGAGGTAGCCAGGTAGGTGTGGCAGGGCGGCACACTCGCCGGTGGAGAAGAAGCCTGGGAGGGGTGGTTCGCTTGCCGTCGGAGACGAAGCTCGGGAGGGAGGGGGGGCGTCGCTGGCTCAGTAGCCCGGGAGGGACACGGTGCGCAGCTGGTGGAGGAGCTCGGGAGGGACGGCTCGCTCGCCGGTGACGAGCGCCATGTAGGGTTGTTGCGCTCGCCGGTTGAGGAAGGGTGGCGCGTGCCGCTCTGCTCGTGTTGAAGACGACGATGGTGTGTGGGAAAGGGAGAGATGCAGGGGGAGAGATGGTGTTTAGTTCCAGGTGGTGCTCAAAGCCTCCTGTTTATTTGGGTGATCCATTCATGTCTTGCGCATATAGGTGCTCCTTGTTACAATTCTGGGTGCTTATAAATTGAGTTCATGGAGGCAAAATGTGATAGGTTATTGTACTAATATATAGTATTGCTCAATAACCATTTAATATATATGGTTTTGCAGGATTTCAAAGTTGAAGCTTGTTTGGGATGAGCTGGCAATGCTATTTGTGGCTATGATGTTTGGTGGTTTTATGAAATATAAGAGGAAGAGTGGGTTGATTTTTTAAGTCATTCCATCAATATTAATTGCAATGCAACATGTCGTTTTAGAAATTATTAGATGGGTTCTCTGACAGCTCCTATGTCTCTTGCATCCTTATCACTTGTATACTGACGTCCCAACAAGTAGTGCACGATGCAACTATGCTCAGATGGCTTAGTCAGCTATGATGGCTTTGAACAAACATTGTGGTTTTAGAATGTTTTGTACCAGAGGGAAAGCTCTTGATCTGGTGAAATACACTTTGCATGTATCTATGTAGTTCATATTTCAGAGTTGTGGCTCAGCTTAATTTGTTTTTTAAATTCCTAGATGAAACATGAATGTGTTGCTTAAAGAATGTATTCTTGAACTAATTATGTTTTATTATATATTTGTTCTTGACTTCATATTACTAATTACACAAATAGGCCTGTATTGCTGTATTGCGTGAGGGATCCGATCTCCCATAGGTCTTCAAGAAATCAACAAGAAACCATTACAAGAACTTTGCATGATGTTGTTTTTTACATCACATAGTTGTTTTTTCTTTTTTTAATGGATTAAGGAATGGTCCACCAGGTAAAAGTGTTTATTGCACCTACAGCTTGTTATGTGCTGACATATGTGTCCTTTAAAGATGGCAACTGGCTGCGGATACATATGCCTCATGCCCGCGCCCGCAGTCAAAATCTCGTGCCCGAATCCGCACCCGCTATCCGTCACGGGCAAGAAACCATGCCCGCACCCGCTATCGGGCATGCCCGTGTGCCCGTCAAATATTTTTCCCATCGTTATATCACAACACATTTCATCACAGTTTGTAGAAGAGTCCATGAATCAAAAATTACAAACAGTAATCCGAGGATCTCCAGGCTCTCCGCTGTGAAGTTCTGATGGTATGGATTTACAAGTATAACAAAAAAAAACTGCAAAAACAAAGGAGAACCATAATCCCCATTAGTGGTCGAAGTATGCAAGATAGAAAAATCAGATCAACATTTAACATGTGAAAGCACAGAGACCCATAAACAGCTAGCTTTTTTAAAGAAAGAAAATCAGATTGGACGAACAGCTTGAGCCAAAATTTGAACGGGAGGGCTCAGGGACCGAGGGTGAGGAGGTTGGTGGCCGGGTGAGGCTTGCGGGGAGGCGGTGGCGGGGCGACTTGTTTGTGCGGCGACCGGCGGTCAGGCAGCTCTCGCGATGCAATGCGAGTGCGCCCCATGCGCGATTCGAGAGGATGAGTGGAGGGGGGCGGCGGCGGTGTGGGTCTGGATTTGAGTGAGGAACCCTAAAATCTGTGTGTGTATATATGCACATTTATTCGCAAGTCCCACATGTCAGGTTTGCGGAGCGGGTCTGACGGGTACGCGGGCGCGGATAGCAGTTTTCTGTGCCCGCGAACAAGTATCCTCTGGGTTTAGGATGGTACCCGCACCCGTGCCCGCGGGCGAGAATGACGCCCGTATTCGTGCCCATCGGGTTTCATGCCCGCGGGTATGCAGATATTTTGTGCCCCTTGCCATATTTAGTGTCCTTGTCAAATGCTTTAGTATTTGTTTTTAGATTGTTTGGCAAGGACAAAGAAACTTGCTGGTTTTATGTATTTTAGTTCTTTAGACCATCTCCGGCAAGTGCTGCAAATGGATATGCGAGTACTATTGCAGCTCCAACAAGTGCTGCAAAGGACGTGCATTTTGCAGCAACACCCGCCGCACGCGGGTCTCTCTCGTTCCCCATCGCTCCGCAGCCAACTACCGCACCCGCGCCTCGCCTCCCTCGCGCAGCTCCGGCCTCCTCGTGCCCCTGCTCCGCCAGCACCACCCCAGTCGAATCGAGACCGGCCACCCCCAGGCGGATCGAGGCCCGCAGACCCGCCTCAGATCGATGCCCGGCGGATCGAGGCCCTGCAGATCGAGGTCGCGGCAGAGGAGCACGACCCACCGGCTGCCGACACCTACTCGAGCTCCTCCAACGCCCACGCCTGCTCGAGCTCCACACCGTCCCTTGCCGGCGGTCAGCCTCCCCGTCCGCCATGCTATCCGCCTGCGCCTCACCTCCTCGCCCACCTGCGCCTGGTCTCCTCCCCCAAAGTCGAGCACGGCGTGCGCCAATCCGTCCCCAGCGGGCAGAGCAGGGGTGTGGCGGGCGGAGTAGGAGTGCGGCGACGTCCTGCCACGTGAGCGCGAGGCGGAGCAGGGGCTGACGCGGTCCGAGCTAGAGGTCCTGGAGATCTACGGCTAGCCGCCAGCGCCGCGGGTCCCGGCGTGGAGGCAGTGTGGAGGCAGAGCAGGAGTTCCATCCTCGCGGCCGGCTACGCCGCGGGTCCCGGCTTGATCCGGCACCTTCCTCCCCAGCACGACGGCAGATCGATGGGCTGCTCTGGGTACGGCTTCCCCACGATGACGTACGGACTCCCCTACTCCGCTTCGCTCCTCCACTCGATCCCCGACCTCCTCCATCCCCGGCTCGTGCGACGGCGGCCTCCGACCGCACGCGGGAGCCAACTGCCAGGAGGCGATGCGCGAGGGGAACGACACCACCGCTTCGTACAAGCATTTTTGCAGATGCGCATCTGCATCGTTGCCGCGGATGGTCTTAGAAAATTAAAAAGAACAATGTTTTTTCTTGGAGGGGTATTGATTATCCACCTCTCTATGTGAATAATTTGGCTTACAAAATCTAAATCTCATAGAGTAACACCACGATAATTTAGTGTTTTTTCCTTTTACCATTAATATTTGGATGCTCATAGCAACGCAGGGGCACGATCCTAGTTACTTATCCCTATCTCTTCCTACCCTAAAAAGAATGAAGTGGTGACAAAAACACAGTCGAACTTTTTGCCCCGGACGACCACGGCTCTGAGGTCCGTCATTTTCCCTGTTTCCATTTTTACCCTCCGGTCCGAGCTCCTGTGCGTCCGCCTCCCCTCGTGTCCGCCCCGCCCTCTACCCCGTGCTTCCGCCGAACCCCTGTCCCCCGCACCCCTCGAACCCTAGATCCGCCGCTGCCAGTCCCCTCCCCCCGCCGCTCGGCCACCGGGTGGCCTCAAGCCGTCGCCGCTGTCATCCTCCAATTGACACCGCCTTCGACCATGTCCCCGCTGCCGTCCTTCGATCCCTCACGGCGCCGCCGTCTTCAGATCTTTAAATAGACTTCGTCGCCGCCGTTGTCGGTCGTCCTCTCGCCCTGCTTGCGCCACCGGCCCGCGTGGATATGCTCCCTCACCCTCCACCTCCTGGCCACTGCTACGCTCCGGCCCTATTCCCGCCCTCGCCCCCTCCGATTTTCCCATCTCTTGCATCGCCATCACCACCGTCCCCGCTTCAGCCACCAGCACCGAAGACAGATCAACAGAGGTGCCAATTCGAGGCACCAATCCCAGCCGCCTCACACCCCGTACGCATTGTCTTGCTATCAAGGCAGACGTGAACGTCGTCTTCCTTAGCGACCTCGGGGACGTTCCCATCTACAGCAGAACAACACCGCCGGCCGGATGCCTGTTTCCTCCGTGTTGCTGTTGGAGGGTTAAACTACAATCGCGTAAGGTATGCTGGCATCTAATTTTGTTGCTTATATCATCTAATCCACTCAAATTACTGTACCCCATCGGTTGCGCCCTCCACTCCTACACCATCGGCATCAGGCACAACCACACAAAATCCAGGATCGGTTGTACCAGTGGATGCTAAGTATCATTATAGAGTACTGTATTTTTCATTGTTCTTTGATTCCTGTTGTGTTAAATATTTTTAAAATATCAGTAGAGAACCTGCCTATCAGTACAGTACTTCTGTAGGATGTTTTTTTGTAACACCCTAATTCTATTAAAAATTTGGCTTTATAAAATTTGCTAGAAACCATTCTATTGCTTAAGGAGTATAAGGTTGTTTTATTTATTTTTAGGCATTTAAAACTTTTCTAAAATAAAATTAATGAAATATAAGAGTTAATTGTTGCATACATGCTGGAGCATTATTTTTGGTTGCTGGAATTCAAATTCAAATTTGAATTCTATTTGTTTGAAGCCTTTTTCCTAAAATCCCTAAATTCCCAAAACCCTCTACTCCTTCCCTTTCTAATCCAGCCCATCGCCCCTTGCCAGCCCAACCCGCGCTGCTGCAGGCCGTCGCAGCCCGCGTGGCCCCGCGTGCGCCCCCCGCAAGGCCGCCGCCCCGCCCAACCTACCCGCGAGGCCCGGCTCACGCGCGTCGCTTCGCGGCCCGGGCCCGGCCCGGCCAGCCCCCGCACCGCTCCCTCTCCCCTCGCCGCCGCCGACCGGGGGGGCCCACACGTCATCCCCTAGCTCCGCCGGCTCCGCCCGGGACTCCGCCGCCGCCGCGAGTCCGAGCTCCGCACGCGCCCTTCGCGTGGCCCGCACGCCAAGGCGTCGCCCGGACTATTTAAAGCGAGCCGCCGCCCCCGGACACCCTACCCGAGCACCCGTCGCCCGCCGCCTCTTGCGCCGCACCTTACCCGAAACCCTAGCTCGAGCTCGCCGCCGCCGCCGTCGAGACCTCGACTCCGCCGCCGACGCGCCGTCAAGGAGCACATCCAGAGCTGCGCAAGGAGGTGAGGCACCCGCCGGCGCCGTTTGTTGTCGGTTCCGTGCACCCCGCCGTCTTGGAGCCGCCGCGGAGTTCGCCGCCGCACCGAGCCGCGCCGCCGCGCCAAGCATCCGCGCCGCCGTGTTTACGCCAAGACCGCCGCCCCCAGGTCGATTCGCCGTCCCGCGCGCTTCGTCTAGATGCTAGCCGCGCGCCGAACCGTGCCCCGGAGCCCGTAATTGGGTTCGCCGGCGAGCTCATCACCCCGCGCCGCCGCGCCCGCTCGCCGCCGGCTGCCGCCCCCGCCGCCGGCCGCACGCACGCGTCCGTGGCCGCCGGATCGAGATCCAGTGGCCAGGTCTAAGCCAGCCGCCCGCCTTAAGCCACAGCCATCAGATCTAGATCCAATGGATCTGGATCGAGTCAACTCGAGTCAGCGGTCAACCCCACTGCCAGCCCTGGCAATTTTGCAGAAAAGCCCCTGAGTTTTCCTATATTTACAAAAATACCCTTCCACCTTAGAAGTTTCCTCACAGTTTAGTCCTTTTTCTTTATTTGAGCCCAGAATCTTTTCAGATCTTCACAGATTGGTCCCTATACCTTCCCTAAGCCATAACTTAGTCGTTTTAGCTCCGATTTTAGCGTTCTTTATGTCCACGCGTTCGTCTCGAAGCGTAGATTAGTTTTATGCTACTGTTTAGATCTGTTTGATCTGTTTGGTGACTGTTTCTTATTTATTTCTATTGTATGCTTGTATGTGCTGATTGTGGACCGTAGAGAGCGATTCGTTCGAGGGATTTGAAGATCAAGTCGTGCAAGAGTTTGAGCGACAAGGCTTTGTTGAAGGCAAGTATTCCTTGATCCATGCCCGCTTGTCCTACATAACATGCATTTAAATTCACCGTCTTTACTTTTCCGCTTGCATTAATTTGATGGGAACCTATTAAGGATCATGCCTAGCTTTTTGCTACCTTTACCTTGATACCGGGAATTTAAATTAATCTTGTGGTAGCTATTGCTTAGCATGCTCAACTGGGAATTGGTAGTAATCAACTTGGTTACCTTTTGTTATTCTATGTTCCGTTTATGATCTTTTACTTTACAAGACCACTTTAATATGATAATCGGAACATGGAGAACCACCCAGGAAAACGAGACAACCACAAGAACTAATGGGAAATGGTCTTGGCCGAATAATTAGGAACTTTAGCTTGGGATGGTCTTACCGATAAGGACAAGGGATCGGCGGTACTGTGGGGTATGGACTTGCTCTAGCAGGGGGTTGGGTGAGTTATTCGTTATGGTGGGGTATCGACCGCTAGGGGACTTTATACCTTGCTAAGCGATCCGGACCTTGTGGGTCATAACTTGCTAGGGAACCTTTGTAAAGGCCATGTAGCGTCCCTATGCAATCACACCTCGGAAGTGTGATATGGTGTCTTGCAAACACCGCATGGTTGGGTCCAAAGTTCTTCGGAGCTTTTACGCCGCTTGTGGTGAAAGTGTACAACCTTTGCGAGTGTTAAACTAATCGATTAGCCGTGCTCACGGTCAAGAGCGGCTCGGACACTCACATGATTAAATTATGGAACTTTAATGTTTAATTGCTATTTTTACTCTTTATTTATGATGCTTATATCTTATTAATTGGGTTGGTATGAACTTACACTCTTTAGTAATCGGGTGGCTAATAAAACTTGACCAACTAAAATGCTAAAGTGCTTGAACCTTAGCCATCCACCATATGGCCTTGCATGTTATGTTGTTCTCTCTTGCTTGAGTACGATATGTGCTCACGCTTGTTTATTCTCTTGCATCTATAATACCCGGATTTGCTTTGCTCGGACCGGGGAGAACTTTGAAGATATTCCGGGAGATTTCCGGGAGTTCTAGGTGTGCGTAGTCTTCGATCGGTACTGTGGAGGCATTTTTGTCCGCTACGAGAACTCGTTTATTTAAGATTCGTTTAAGACTATGGTTTGTAATAACTCTTTATTCGTGTGGCACTGTTTTTGGTATTCATAATGTCTAAGCGTGTGTGTAACTTGATCCTGGCGCACACGTGATCAATGCATTCGGTTTTGCCTTTAAAACCGGGTGTGACAGAGTGGTACCAGAGCTGTGTTGATTGTAGGAACGCTAGCCTAGATAGAAATGGTCGAACTAAGGATTTTATACTCATAGAAGCTTTCTCTAACATGCTAGCTTTATTCTTAGTAACCTTACTCTTGCCTTTTTGCTTCACTCTTGAGCTATCTGCATTCTTTACCTTGTGCTTGCTTTAGCTCTCGTCCTTTTGCCTTACCATCTTTCTCATTCTGCACTGCACTACAGATGGTTCGTAGTTTGAAGACCTCTCAGGCTGGAGCAATCCATCAGTATGCTCCACAGGAGCAAGACAATGACTTGCATGATGGAGATACGGATGAGGAGATTGAGATGGAGCCCGCACTGTGGTTTTCCCTAACCTTATCATGGTGCCCGATGATGAGGAAGATCCGGAGGAGATGATTCCGGAGGAGGATGAGCTAGGCCGAACGACCAAACCTAGAGGAGCAAGCGCCGGAGAAGATGAGGATCACCTTGATCAAGAGATGGAGGAAGAAGAACAAGAGCAAGAGGAGGAAGGCGAGGAAGCGATCCGGGAAGTGTACCACTACGTAGCCGATGGAGTAGGCATTCCCATGGCGGACCACCCGAGAGCGATGGTACTCCGCCCGGGCTATGATAAGGCCCCTGTCTACCATTGTGAGCCGTGGACTCATCCGTGGTTCGAGCCCCATTGGGAGGTTGTTTGCCATCTTGGAGGAGTACATTCCATGCCGTGGAGTGAAGGAGGTGTCCAAGCATCATGATGTGGCTCACGGGACTACTATGGATGCTTGGGATAGCGAGAGTCGGCTCGGAGGGCGCTCTATGTGCTCTCTCACAAGGAGCGTGACGAGGTTGGAGGATACCCACCGCCGTTACACACCTTTCGAGCAAGTGGGGAAGCCAAGACTTACATCGCCCCAAAGACCAGCCTATGAAGGGACGCTCAACAATGTCCGAGTCTACTTGCAGCCGTGAACACCGCATTGGATGATGCCAACAACACTCTATATGCAGCACAACGCAGATTTTCACTCTAGAGACGCGAGGCGTGCCTTAGAAGCCGCACTTCGAACGGGGAGCGACCGAAGCCCATGAAGCCACGGAAGGATGTACCTCCCCGTCACCCAAGAGGCCACACTACGACCCCCCCGACGCCCGCACGGATGCCATGGCAGAAGATAGTCCTTAGGTTTAAGATTAAGGATAGGATCTCTTTGTAATCGCTAGTGGACGATCGGTAAAGTGTGTTTAGTTTAGAGGTGTGGTTGAATGCTTGATTTTGTGCTTAATGTATGAGTTGGATTTTTGGTTGAGTGCAATGTGTTGTGGAGTGATGACCACAACGACATTGGTTTAGTAGTAAGTTTGTGGGGGTTAACTTTCAGTCTCAATTAGTTATCTATCTTAATCTTTTTATCCCTTTAAGTTTTCCCTTAATGCAAATTCGAGATCCCTAAATCTGTTCGCCCAGCTTTCTGAGTCAGCTGCACTATTTTGATTTTATCTCGGGCTACAGAACTCCGATTGCAGTAAAACCAATTGGAAAAGTTCAAGAATTTCGTGACTGATTTTCTGTGAAAAATTCAGAATATTTGGATGGATAACCAGAGAGTTATAACAGAAACATTACAGCCTCACGAATCTGTTAAACACTGCTGACCTACCTGACTTGTTTATTTTATAACCAGAGCTACACAACTCCGATTTAGGTGATTCCAGTTGGAGTAGTTTCGTAATTTCATTACCTTTTATCGGTCCAAAATATATAATTTTTGGTTACCCGCACTGAGAGCTATGCCTGATTGTTTGGAGTCAACAGAATCTGTCTTATCTGAATGTCATTGCTATCTTATCTTCCTGAGTTTAACCCTTGGTGCAATCATCTAAAATAATGTCCCTAACACTCAGATGGTGAACACCAGGTCAGGATCAGGTGTAGATCAACCAGCGCAGGAAGAGCACCCCGCCCCGGTACAAATGGATCCCGCTTTGCGGCAGTTCCCGGAGGCACGGACCCGGCTCCTCCCGAACTTGACCACCACCGTGACAAACTTGCAAGCCCGTGTCAACAATCCACCGGTGCCACCACCCGTGCCTCGCAACAAGCACCGGGAGTTCATGAGTCATCACCCTCCCGTGTTTACTCACGCCGCCGATCCACTCGAAGCGGAAGATTGGCTAAAGACAATACCGAAGATGCTCACTACCTGTCGGTGTGACGACAGAGAGAAGGTCTCGTATTTGCGGGACGACTTCAAGGATCTGCAGCCGCTTGGTGGGATGCGTACTCGCCGCTCATGCCGCCCCCGGACACTATCACTTGGGAGGAGTTTACCACCAACTTTAGGAGTCATCACATACCCTCTGGAGTCATGAAGATCAAGAAGAAGGAGTTCCTTTCTCTGAAGCAGGGAGGAATGTCAGTGGCTGAGTACAGAGACAAGTTCACTGAGTTGTCCCGCTATGCAGCGGAGGAGGTTGCTGAAGACAGGAAGAAGCAGGAGCTGTTCCTGGATGGGTTAGGCGGTTCGGCTGCGGTACCGACCGATGTCCTATCCTTTCCCTAACTTTCGGCGGCTAGTTGATGCCGCCATCCACTTGGAGCACAAGCGCAAGGAGCTCGGAGAGCAGAAGAGGAAGGCCGCTAGCTCTGGGCGCTTTGGGAGTGCGTCTCGCCCGCGCTTCAACCCATCGCCGAACACCCCGTTCTGCTTTGGGGAACCGGGTGGAAACTTTGGGCAGCGGCGGTCCCGGCGTCCCGCTCGGCGGTTCCGGCCCGATGCCCTTCTCGGCGGTTTCGGCGTCTGTTCCTCGGACTCCCCGCCCGGCTTCCCGGCGCAGTCGGCGAGAGAGCCCCGGTTGGCACACCCGTAAGGTCCGTGACACCACCCAATCCTCGCCACCACTACTTGCTTCAAGTGCGGAGAGCTTGGTCACTATGCAAATGCTTGCCCAAAGAGGAACCCTCCACACACCCCCGTGCGGAACCGAAAGCGAGACAAGGAGCGGAAGCCAAACCCCGCGGTCCTAACAAAGGACAATAGAGCTATGCACGAGGCAAGGCGATGCACGTTGATGCTGAAGTCGCTCGGGAGAACCCCGCAGTAGTGCTCGGTATGTTTCTAGTCAACTCTACTCCCCGCCTCGGTTTGTTTGATTACGGAGCATCCCATTCTTTCATTACATCCCGCTTCGTAGCTCAACATAATCTACCTATCGGTCCCATGTCTCGCCACATGTTAGTTACCTCACCTCGGGGGGGAATTGAAAGCTATCTATAAATGTGACAACGTCCATCTCAAGATTGTGGGCGAGAGATTTCCATGCCAATCTTATAATCTTGGATTCAAAGGGGATCGATGTGATATTGGGAATGGGATGGTTGACCGCGTGTGATGCGGTGATACGGTGTGCTAAGAGATCAATCATTCTTACAAGTCCAAATTGGTGAAAGGTTTGAGTTTGCAGCAGATCCCGCACCATCAAACACCAGTGCCGTGAATAAGCTTGATGGAGCAGCCTTGGAGGACATACGAGTAGTGTGCGATTATCCTGATGTGTTTCCCGAAGAGTTGCCAGGTATGCCCCCTGACCGAGATGTTGAGTTCGTTATTGATCTTTTACCTGGTACTGCCCCTATCTCTAAGCGCCCATATAGAATGTCTAGTGATCAGTTACAAGAACTTAAAGCTCAGATTAAAGAATTATTGGGTAAAGGGTTCATTCGTGCTAGTTCATCACCTTGGGGAGCACCCGTTATCTTTGTGGGTAAGAAAGATGGCACACGAGAGGATGTGTGTTGATTACGGGTCTCTTAATGATGTTACCATCAAGAACAAGTATCCTCTGCCACGTATTGAAGATTTGTTTGATCAGATGAGAGGAGCTAAAGTGTTTTCTAAGATCGATCTGCGATCTGGTTATCATCAGTTGAAGATTAGGCCTTCAGATATCCCTAAGACAGCTTTTACTACCAGGTACGGACTTTATGAGTACACAGTTATGTCCTTTGGGTTAACCAATGCACCCGCGTACTTTATGTACTTGATGAACAAGATCTTTATGGAGTATCTGGATAAGTTTGTTGTGGTATTCATTGATGACATTTTGATTTACTCCAAGAATGAGGAGGACCATGAGGAGCATTTGAGGCTTGTGTTGCAGAAGCTGAGAGAGCATGAGTTATATGCGAAGTTCAGCAAGTGTGAGTTCTGGCTCAAGGAAGTGTCTTTTCTAGGTCATATCATCATCAACGGAGGTATTGCAGTGGATCCCAGCAAGGTTAGTGATGTATTGAAGTGGGAAGCCCCTCGTACAGTGTCTGAGATCCGGAGTTTCCCTGGACTTGCTGGTTACTATCGTCGGTTTATTGAAGGATTCTCCAAGATTGTGAAGCCTCTCACTACACTGCTAGAGAAGGACAGGGAGTTCAAATGGACCAGTGCATGTCAGTCCAGTTTTGAAGAGTTGAAGAAGCGGTTAACCACAACACCTGTTCTAGTAATGCCTGATCTACGGAAGAGTTTTGACATTTACTGTGATGCATCTCGACAAGGTCTAGGATGTGTGTTGATGCAAGAAGGTCATGTTATAGCCTATGCATCTCGTCAGTTGAGGAAGCATGAGTTGAACTATCCTACGCATGATCTTGAGTTAGCGACGGTGGTTCATGCATTGAAAATTTGGAGACACTACATCATGGGAACTAAGTGTCAGATCTATACTGATCACAAGAGTCTGAAGTATATCTTCACTCAGAAGGATCTTAATCTAAGACAGCGTCGTTGGTTAGAGTTGATCAAGGACTATGATCTAGAGATTCATTATCATCCGGGTAAAGCGAATCTGGTTGCTGATGCTTTGAGTCGGAAGGGCCACACTAACATGGCTATGACCATTCAGTTTCCTGATGAGTTGGTAAAAGAGTTTGAAAGGCTCAACTTGAAAGTGGTTGCACATGCAGAAGGAGTGACTTTGGAAGTACAGTCCACTGGAGCAAGAGATACGTAAGTGGCAGCTAGAGGATGCTGGAATACAGAAAATTAAGGAGAGTATGCAACAAGGAGAAGCCCCGCATTTCACGAGAAGATGAGCAAGGAACCGTGTGGTTTAAGAACCGGTTGTGTGTACCAGAGACAGGAGATCTCAGAGAGACGATCTTGAGAGAAGCTCACGACTCAGCTTACTCTATCCATCCCAAGCGGTACTAAGATGTACCGGGATCTCAAGCAGAGGTATTGGTGGTACGGTATGAAGAGAGATGTGGCCGCACATGTGGCTTTGTGTGACACTTGCCACCGAGTTAAGGTTGAACATCAGAGACCCGCTGTTTTGCTTCAATCATTGAAGGTGCCTGAGTGGAAGTGGGAAGAGATCGGAATGGACTTCATAGTGGGTTTACCCCGAACCCGAGATGGTTATGGTCCGATTTGGGTTATCGTGGATCGTTTGACTAAGGTAGCTCACTTCATTCCGGTAAAGACTACTTATACGGGAGCTAAGTTGGCGAGCTATACATGTCCAGGATTGTGTGTTTGCATGGTGTACCAAAGAAGATCGTGTCGGACGAGAGGTACTCGCGTTTACTTCTCGTTTCGGGGGAAGTTGCATGAATCTCTGGATACCAAGCTAAATTTCAGCTCAGCTTATCATCCACAGACAGATGGACAGACAGAGAGAACCAACCAGATCCTAGAAGACATGCTGAGAGCATGTGCGCTTAAGCATGGTTGTAGTTGGGATAAGAGCTTGCCATATGCTGAGTTCTCTTATAACAACAGCTACCAAGCTAGTCTCAAAATGTCACCCTTTGAGGCCCTGTATGGAAGGAAGTGTAGAACCCCGTTATATTGGAGTGAGACAGGCGAAAGGCAGTTATTTGGGGCAGATATCATCAGAGAAGCAGAGAAACAAGTTCAGATCATCAGAGAAAATTTGAGGATTGCTCAGTCTAGACAGAAAAGTTATGCAGATGGCAAACGAAGGGATGTGGTCTTTCAGGAAGGCGATTATGTGTACCTAAAGGTATCACCTATCAGAGGTTTGCGTCGATTCAGAGTTAAAGGAAAGTTGTCACCCAGGTTTATTGGACCTTTCAAGATCCTCGAGAGGGTGGGAGAAGTGGCTTACAGATTGGAGTTGCCAGTCCAGCTAGCTGATGTGCATGATGTGTTCCATATTTCTCAGTTGAAGAAGGGTTTTGGTCCCCATGACAAGGAGCCGTTACCCTTGGACGATCTAAACGTGAAAGAGGATCTCACTATCGTTGAATACCCTGTTCAGATATTGGAAACAATGACAAGGGTCACCAGGAACAGTGTAATTAAGATGTGCAAAGTACAGTGGAGTAATCATGCAGAGGATGAGGCAACATGGGAAAGAGAGGATGAGCTGAAAGCGGAGTTTCCAGATCTTTTTCCCAATCTGTCTGAATCTCGAGGACGAGATTCTTCTTAAGGGGGGTAGGATTTGTAACACCCTAATTCTATTAAAAATTTGGCTTTATAAAATTTGCTAGAAACCATTCTATTGCTTAAGGAGTATAAGGTTGTTTTATTTATTTTTAGGCATTTAAAACTTTTCTAAAATAAAATTAATGAAATATAAGAGTTAATTGTTGCATACATGCTGGAGCATTATTTTTGGTTGCTGGAATTCAAATTCAAATTTGAATTCTATTTGTTTGAAGCCTTTTTCCTAAAATCCCTAAATTCCCAAAACCCTCTACTCCTTCCCTTTCTAATCCAGCCCATCGCCCCTTGCCAGCCCAACCCGCGCTACGCGCAGCCGTCGTAGCCCGCGTGGCCCCGCGCGCGCGCCCGGCAAGGCCGCCGGCCCGCCTAACCTACCCGCGAGGCCCGGCTCACGCGCGTCGCTTCGCGGCCCGGGCCCGGCCCCGGCCGGCCGCTCCGCTCCCCTCTTCCTCGCCGCCGCCGCCGACCGGGGGGGGCCCACACGTCATCCCCTAGCTCCGCCGGCCTCCGCCGGACTCCGCCGCCGCCGCGAGTCCGAGCTCCGCACGCGCCCTTCGCGTGGCCCGCACGCCAAGGCGTCCCGCCCGGGACTATTTAAAGCGAGCCGCCGCCCCCGGACGCCCTACCCGAGCACCGTCGCCGCCGCCTCTTGCGCCGCACCTTGCCCGAAACCCTAGCTCGAGCTCGCCGCCGCCGCCGTCGAGACCTCGACTCCGCCGCCGACGCGCCGGTCAAGGAGCACATCCGTAGCCGCGCAAGGAGGTGAGGCACCCGCCGGCGCCGTTTGTTGTCGGTTCCGTGCACCCCCGCCGTCTTGGAGCCGCCGCCGGAGTTCGCCGCCGCACCGAGCCGCGCCGCCGCGCCAAGCATCCGCGCCGCCGTGTTTCGCCAAGACCGCCGCCCTAGGTCGATTCGCCGTCCCGCGCGCTTCGTCTAGATGCTAGGCCGCGCGCCGAACCGTGCCCCGGAGCCCGTAATCGGGTTCGCCGGCGAGCTCATCACCCCGCGCCGCCGCGGCCCGCTCGCCGCCGGCTACCGCCCCCGCCGCCGGCCGCACGCACGCGTCCGTGGCCGCCGGATCGAGATCCGGTGGCCGGGGGTCTAAGCCGCCCGCCCGCCTTAAGCCACAGCCATCAGATCTAGATCCAATGGATCTGGATCGAGTCAACTCGAGTCAGCCGGTCAACCCCACTGCCAGCCCTGGCAATTTTGCAGAAAAGCCCCTGAGTTTTCCTATATTTACAAAAATACCCTTCCACCTTAGAAGTTTCCTCACAGTTTAGTCCTTTTTCTTTATTTTAGCCCAGAATCTTTTCAGATCTTCACAGATTGGTCCCTATACCTTCCCTAAGCCATAACTTAGTCGTTTTAGCTCCGATTTTAGCGTTCTTTATGTCCACGCGTTCGTCTCGAAGCGTAGATTAGTTTTATGCTACTGTTTAGATCTGTTTGATCTGTTTGGTGACTGTTTCTTATTTATTTCTATTGTATGCTTGTATGTGCTGATTGTGGACCGTAGAGAGCGATTCGTTCGAGGGATTTGAAGATCAAGTCGTGCAAGAGTTTGAGCAGCAAGGCTTTGTTGAAGGCAAGTATTCCTTGATGCATGCCCGCTTGTCCTACATAACATGCATTTAAATTCACTGTCTTTACTTTTCCGCTTGCATTAATTTGATGGGAACCTATTAAGGATCATGCCTAGATTTTAGCTACCTTTACCTTGATACCGGGAATTAAATTAATCTTGTGGTAGCTATTGCTTAGCATGCTCAACTGGGAATTGGTAGTAATCAACTTGGTTACCTTTTGTTATTCTATGTTCCGTTTATGATCTTTTACTTTACAAGACCACTTTAATATGATAATCGGAACATGGAGAACCACCCAGGAAAACAGTACAACCACAAGAACTAATGGGCAATGGTCTTGGCTGAATAATTAGGAACTTTAGCTTGGGATGGTCTTACCTGATAAGGACAAGGGATCGGCGGTCTTGTGGGGTATGGACTCGCTCTAGCAGGGGGTTGGGTGAGTTATTCGGTTATGGTGGGGTATCGACCTGCTAGGGGACTTTATACCTTGCTAACGATCCGGACCTTGTGGGTCATAACTTGCTAGGGAACCTTTGTAAAGGCCATGTAGCGTCCCTATGCAATCACACCTCGGAAGTGTGATATGGTGTCTTGCAAACACCGCATGGTTGGGTCCAAAGTTCTTCGGAGCTTTTACGCTGCTTGTGGTGAAAGTGTACAACCTCTGCAGAGTGTTAAACTAATCGATTAGCCGTGCTCACGGTCAAGAGCGGCCTAGACACTCACATGATTAAATTATGGAACTTTAATGTTTAATTGCTGTTTTACTCTTTATTTATGATGCTTATATCTTATTATTTGGGTTGGTATGAACTTACACTCTTTAGTAATCAGGTGGCTAATAAAACTTGACCAACTAAAATGCTAAAGTGCTTGAACCTTAGCCATCCACCATATGGCCTTGCATGTTATGTTGTTCTCTCTTGCTGAGTACGATATGTGCTCACGCTTGTTTATTCTCTTGCATCTACAATACCCGGATTTGCTGCTCAGACTGGGAGAACTTTGAAGATATTCCAGGAGATTTCCAGGAGTTCTAGGTGTGCGTAGTCTTCAGTCAGCGCTCGTGGAGGCATTTTTGTCCGCTGCGAGAACTCGTTTATTTAAGATTCGTTTAAGACTATGGTTTGTAATAACTCTTTATTCGTGTGGCACTGTTTTTGGTATTCATAATGTCTAAGCATGTGTGTAACTTGATCCTGGCGCACACGTGATCAATGCATTCGGTTTTGCCTTTAAAACCGGGTGTGACATTTTTACATCCTCAAGCATTAATCTCTTAGTTAGTAGCGAGCCTGCTTATCTATACTTCAGGGATGCCATTAACATACGTTATTCGCCTTGCCTCACTACCCTCCAGGGGCGACGCCGCAACATCACCTTGGTTCTATGATGTCGAGTGCAGCTTCCTAGGCTTGCAAAGGGAGCGGGTCGATCCACTTCTGAACTCGCCCCAACCCTCAAATTAAGAGACGAATCGAAGCGGGTCAATCCTAATCAGAACAGGAGCAATAGGTTCGTTGCTCCCATCGAACCCAATCGCCCCTAGGGTCGACCCTCGCAATGCCGGCGGCTTCACTTCGCAGCTCTCCGCCGCCTCGTACCTTGGTCTCCTCTCGATTTTACCCTTTGAAACCATGATGGAGTTGGAACTTGCCTGCCTCTAGGCCGGGCTCATCGTTGGTGTGCCGACTTACTACCTCGCGGGCAGCCTCGTGGACCTCGGCAAGTTCGCGCTCCAGGGTGTAGCCACCATGACCTTCGCCAACTTTGTCATCGTCGCCACCCTCGTCCTCATGGCCACGCCGGCGGTTAGGCACAGGTTGCCGTTCCCGGTGCTCGCGCGCGCCGCCTTCGGGCAGCGTCATCTGCTCGTACGTCGACTGGGGTGGTTCTGCATCGAGTCCTAGATCAGCGGTCGTGCCATCTTCCTCCTCCTGCCCTCCCACCTCAAGTCGTACTCGCCGAGCTGCGTGCTTCCTCGCCTTCTCGGCCACACAGATCTCCGTCATCATGCGCGGCTAGGGGATCTTCAAGCGACCGCTCGAGAAGTACACCGCGGCTGCCGCCCGGTGGCCATCGTTCTCACCTCCGGGCTGTTGGCCTGGGCCTACACGTCGGCAGGCGAGTTCAAGCGCTTCCTCACACAGATGGCAAAGTTGACCCTGATGGAGCTTGCCCATTTGTCCAACTAGCTTCTCAGACCTAGCTTCCTTGCCGACTCTACACCTACTCCAGCTGCACTATCTCGCGTCCGGTTCGACCCTTGATGCCCCGCGGGTCAGCAGCATTCCCCTAATGCAAGGGGCGGGTCGATGTTGTGACCCTCTTTTTCTCTGAAGGAGCAGAGGAGCGCTCCGATCCGCACCCCTTGTAGGCCTACAGCTTCCTACAAAACAACATCGCTCCGATTTTTTTTCTTCTTCCTAGGTACCTTCAAAAACCTTAGCAGTAGCCTCTCATTGCTACCAATTAATGGATCGATTCATTCTCCTTCAAATTAAGGTCCAGGTTCAGATTTTTTACGCTTCCACTCAGCACACAAATAATTAGCACGACGAGGACGACGATGGTGCCTATAGGGATCCTGGATGTTGTTTCATGGATGGAGAGGGAGCTGTAAACCCACAAGAGCAACACCCGGTAAAGTTATAATTAATTGGCTAATCAGTCTATAAATAGGATGTACATATACCATGTATGTGTAAATATTTTTGTTCCTATTTCTAGCATCCATTTGTGCAGTTCTCATTATAGTGGCTGTAGAAACAAAAATAAAACATGTTTCATTGCTTCTGTTTATCTGGAGTGGTGCTGAGATGTTTTGGCCCTGGCAAGTGTGTACAAATTTAATTATTGTTTTGTCAACAGAGAATTATCATGCTATCAATATGGACTTTTGATTTTGATGATGCATTATGTTCCCTCCTCACATACACAGGTACTTCCACAATTGAAATGGAGTGTGTTTCTGGATGGATATGTAATGCATTAAGGAGGACTTCTTTCAAGGAGGACTTCTATTATTGACTTCACCACATTCTTTGAACTTTGAAGTTGCTGCTCTTGAATAGATATCGAGTGATCAAAGCAAATAGTGATCCTAATCAACACTGAATTTCTGAACTGGTGGGATTAATTCAAGTGGTGGTACTGATAGCTTGAATTACTTGTTGTTTAGAAGCTGAATATTGTTTTAGCACACATTACTCTATCTTTGTTCATTTTTATCACTTTTGCATAAACGAAATATTGTGTACATGAGTTTGTTTGTGTCCATGTAAAGAAATCATTTACCTTATCTCTGGCTCATCAAAAAGTGCTTTCCTCTCAGATATTTTTTTATCACTTTTGCATACATCTGAGTGGCCTTGTTGTTTCTATCTTTTTCAGGGGTTCTTAAATTTAATTGGCCTGCTGCTTTCTGGACATGATGTATCTAATCCAAGATTATCAGGTTTCTCTTGCAGGCTATCAGAGATCAACTTGACATCGGCTCCGTACATCCCAATGAAATGCCAAGCCTACCTTTGCAAGGTCGTCGTTGGCTCAAGGCTGCAGCCTCCCCACAACCTCATTGGGGACATTGTTGTCTTGGTGAGTGCTAATAGTATGCAATGCATCTGTGCTATGCATATATATAGGTGCTCCTGTATAGTTATTAGGTGCTTCTGAATTAAGTTCATGCTAATACTTTAGTTTGTCTTGGTGATGGATACAGAGTATTTCCGGGTTCGCATGCCCTACGCTTGGAATGATCGTGTCATTGTAACGCTAAAATCTGAGGATATCTGCTGGGCATGGATGTTTCCTGTTCTTATGTAAAATCAAATATTGATATTATAGATTTACCTTAACTTCTTCTGCCACTAAAACAACACAAGCAAAGAAATAAGATTCAATGACTTTTGGATGTCATGTCGTTTCATAACGTAACTACGTTCTTGGATATTTCATATTTCAAACTATTATTGCCATGTTAATTCAATGTATTTCGGTATAAATATTTGTGTGGCCCGTAGCAATGTACGAGCACTTTCATAGTACTCCTAATCATTTTCATACTTTTTAGGAATACTATGAAACCTCTTAGCTTCTTCCTGTTGTATTAATACATTTTTATTTATCATTCAACTGTCCAGACCTACGAGGAAGTTAGGAAAATCAAACCAAAGATAACATTGATTGCTTGTAGGAAATCATTGACCAATCATGTACATGCTCCAAGACCTAATCGTTCTTCATCAGCACTCTTTGTACTACCCAGTGGCTTGTTTCAGTCATATTGTGTTTCATTTCCATGTGGTTACAGAGAACAAAAACCCACCCTTGATCAAAATGCTTCTCTGTAACAAATATTAGGTATATGCTTTCATGTTGATTAGAAAGGCTGTGCTCACAGCAAACGGGGCTGTTTGCTGTGAGCTCGACATTTGGTTCACGGCAAAACCAGCAACTCATTCTCACAATGGGGTTCACGCTGTCGGGGACAGCCCTGAGGGTCCCCTGAAACAACTGGGGAAATCCCGCTTAAAACCTGCTAAAAGAACCAAAGCTAAATGCATCTTGCTTAAATGCACAAACGGGCACGGCCCACGCTACGGTGGCCCCCGCGGCCCACTCAAAGGTCCCCTCGAGCAGGCTCCGCCCCGCTCGAGGGCGCACGCTTACCTCGAGCGGGCTCCGCCTCGCTCGAGGGTGCTCCGCACGCACATGCCCGTTCCCGCACGCGGGTATGGGCATTTAATGCTCTGACGACGGCGGGGAGGCGCCATCATGCGCCTGGGACTCACGTCCCGGCCCTGTTGCACCAACTCCCTAGGGGGAACCCATCCCCGCCACTGTGGGGGACTGTGCGACATGGCCGGTGTCAGCCCCGTGACGCCGCGCCGCCTACTCCCGTACGGCTAACGCGCCGAGCCCTCAAAGGGGGGCCCGCCACACCCTCGAAACGCTTTCCCGTGACCTTGCAGGGCCAGGTCGTGACGCTAGGCCGGCGGGACGCCATCCCTGCCAATGTTAAATGCAGGCGGCCGCCCCCGTGCGTACAACACCACGCCGGGCACTGTGGTAACAGCTCCGGCGCTGTCAGGCATGCGGGAACGGGATGCCGCCACTGTATCCCGTACTGATCGTCGTCAGCAACCCCCTCGAGCCCGCCTGGGGACATCACGACCAACCACTGCGCCCCTACCCTCGAAGCTACCACTGTTCGGGTACAAGATACGCCATGATGGCCAGATCGCGGCAAGGACCGTCAAGGCGGCCGCCTACTCTACGGCGTTGCACACCATACTTCCCCATGTAGCTGAATAGCGCGGCATGCTTGTAATTCACCCTCCCCTTGGCCTATAAAAGGGAGGTGAACTCCCCCGCCGCGGGGGGAGAAAAAGAAAAAAGATACAACACACGCTCCCCAATTCTCCCACAACATCTTCAGCCACTTCATCAGGGACTTGGAGGCCACGCCTTCTCTCCCGCCTTGCTTGTAGCTGCCCCACTACAGGCACCCCGGTGCTGAGCAATAAAGTGCCCCGAGCACACCACTGCTGGACGTACGGCCCCCGGCTGGAACCAGGATAAACTTTGTGTCTCTGATTGCTCATCATCGACCATTGAGGGATAGACCTTGGCGCTTATTACTGGTTAGTGTCGGGACCACATTCCGCACCGACAGTTGGCGACCACCGTGGGGCAAACGAGCGCCTAAGGTCAATTCACCGTCAACTCCCTCCATGGTGATTCACACCGAGTACCGCGGTACGCGCTACTCTATGGGCATCTCGGACCCCCTCCCCGCCGGGTTTGAAATACGGTTCGGGGGCCTGAACTTTCAGGCCACTGGGAACGGCTACCTGATGCGCCTCACCAACCGTGAGGAGCTCCGTGCGCGGCGCCAAGCTGGGTCTGCCCCGGTCGCCTCTGCGCGCGCCGCCATGGTGCAAATGCCCGCTGGCACGGACGCCGCGGGCCCATCGTAGTCTCGGCGTCGCCGCCGCTCCGGTCGGCGCTCACGCCGGGCGCGGTCGGAGCGACGGCAAGCCGAACGCGCCGCCTCCCCAACGCGGCGCGCCCGTCAGTACGACGACTGCCGCCCCGGTGAGGGAGCGTGTGGTCTCCGGGCCGCGCTTTCCCATCGGTCTGCGCGGCGCCACGACGGCGTATAACGCCAACGCCAACACCACGATGTGCAGGGTTCCCCCTGGCCGTCACGTCTTCGTCGCCAGGGACCCTAGCGCCTCCGCCGGCGACGAGTCGTCCCTAGGCTCTCTCGACGCGTTGCCACCCGCCAACCTGCACGGGTACGCGGAGTGGGACTTTTCCGGCGTACCGGACCCAGTAATGTTCAGGCGATTTCTCGACGCCACGGACTACTGGTTCGGTTGCTCCGACGACTCCAGCACCGGGAGCTACGACCCCGCGCGGGAGTGCTGCGTCGTCATCGCCAACGACCCAGCAAATGCCACCGGCGCAGCGGGCGCCGGCGATGGGGAAGTTACGCCCGCCCCAGGGATCGCTCCGCGCCTGGCAGCGGGACCGAGCGCCCCTGCTGGGGCCGATATCGACGCGCAGTTGGCCCAAGCCCGCGAAGCCAAGCTGGCGGAGGAGTATCGGACGGTGCGATTGCTTCACGCCTCTATGGCGGGAGAAGCCTCCGCGCGCGGCGAGCGCGGGCGGGAGCTGGGCATACAGGTCCGCGATCGCATCAACGCCGATTTCAACGTCGACAACCTAGACACGCCTCCGCGAGTGAGCCAGAAGCTCATCACCGCCGCAACGCTGCTGCGGGCCATGCCCACCCCCTCGACGCCTGAGGCGCGGAACCCGCACCGAGAGGCGCAGGCGTTCATCGAGCAAGCGGCCGTCCGGCGGGGCCGAGAGCTCGGCGTCCCGCATCCGCCAACAGGGGGACGACGCGCGGGGCGATGGGGTGCGCGAGGGGCCGAGCCCTCAGTGCACGCGGGTGGAGCGACGGAGCGACCCGCCAACCCGGGACACACACCGGCTAAAGAACGACTCCTCGACACGCGCGGGCAAGTGCGGGACGGTGACGCCCGCAACGTCATCAATGCTCGGCGAACGAGCAAAGCGGATGCGCGAGCGGCGGCAGGCTACCACCCTCGGCGGGGTGGACGCTACGATAGCGATGAAGACCGCTCGCCGACGCCGGAACCCCCGGGGACCCGTGTGTTCAGCCGGGAGATCCGCGCGGCGGCCTTCCCCCCGCCCGCTTCCGCCGGCCCCACGACCATCGTCAAGTACAACGGGGAGACGGATCCCCGTGTATGGCTCAACGATTACCGCCTAGCATGCCAGCTGGGCGGGGCCACCAGCGACGAGGTCATCATCCGCAACCTCCCCCTGCACCTCGGTGATTCGGCCCGACGTGGCTCGAGCATCCGCCGCCGCCGGATCCATAATTGGGACGACTTGGTCCGCACATTCGTGGGCAACTTCCAGGGCACGTATGTTCGCCCTGGGAACTCCTGGGACCTGCGCTCCTGCACCCAGAAGTACGGCGAGTTGCTCCGGGACTTCATATGGCACTTCTCCAAGCGCTGCACGGAGCTCCCAAGCGTGGCGCAATCCGAGATTGTGCATGCCTTCCTCGAGGGCACCATGTGTCGGGACCTCGTGCACGAGTTGGGACGCAGCCCGCCGGCGGACTCGAACGAGCTGTTCGACATCGCCACCAGCTTCGCCTCAGGTGAAGAGGCTGTGGGGGCGATTTTCGACGGCAAGAAGGGCAAGCGCTCGGACGATGCGCCCGCGAAGGGCAGCAAATCCAGGGAGCCCCACCGGAAGGACAAGCGGGGCAAGAAAGGGAAGAAGCCGCGCCGCGAGGCACGCGAGCAGGGACGCAACAGCGACGACGCCGAGGCCCTTGCTGTTGACCCAGCTCGACGGGGCCCTCGACCGGCCCCTCGAGGTTCGGGGGTATTCGACGACATGCTAAAGAAGCCATGTCCATACCACAAGACTCCAGTGAACCACACCCTCGAGCAGTGCGATATGCTCAAAAAGTTCTACGATCGCGCCGCCGCAAAGGACGCAGAGGCCAAGAAGGACGGAGGAGATGGCGACGCCGGCGGCTTCCCCGCCGTGGAGAACGTGTTCCTCATCTTCGGGGGGCCGACCGTTGACATGTTGAGCCGCCAGCGCAAGCGGGAGCGGCACGAGGTCCTCGCCGTGGAGAAGGCGCCTCCCTCCTTCCTTGACTGGTCGGAGGATGCCATCACCTTCAGCCGAGAAGATCATCCGAACCGCATCCCTAACCCGGGCCAGTACCCACTGGTGGTCGACCCGGTCATTGGGAACGCACGGTTCTCAAAGGTCCTGATGGACGGAGGCAGCAGCCTCAACATCCTCTACGCGCACACGCTGCGCCTGCTGGGGATCGGGTTGGACCAGCTGCGGCCCAGCACGGCGCCGTTCCATGGCGTCGCGCCGGGCAAGCGCGTCCAGCCCCTCGGGCAGATCGATCTGCCTGTTTGGTTCGGCACTCCGAGCAATTTCCGCAAAGAGATGCTCACCTTCGAGGTGGTGGGGTTCCGGGGCGCCTATCACACCATACTTGGGCGGCCTTGCTACGCCAAGTTCATGGCCGTCCCAAACTACACCTACCTCAAAATGAAGATGCCGGGACCAAACGGCGTCATCACCGTGGGCTCGTCCATCGAGCACGCCTTCGACTGCGACGTCGAATGCGTAGAGCACGCGGAAGCGCTGGCGCTGGATGAAGCGCTGGTAACTACCTTGGAGAAGATGGTCAACGAGGACCTCGACTCCACCACCAAGCACGCTGGCAACTTTGAGGCCGCGGAGCAGACCAAGGAAGTGCCCCTCGACCTTGCTGCCCCCGAGGGCAAGGCGTTGAGGGTCAGTTCTACCCTCGACCCAAAATAGGAGCCCCTCGGACATGCCAGGCATACCGAGGGAAGTCGCCGAGCAATCCCTTGACATCCTGCCTCACTCCCGCGCCGTGCAGCAACGGCTCCGCCGCTTCGACGAGGAGCGGCGGCGGGCGATCGGAGCGGAGCTGCGGAAGCTTCTCGAGGCCGGGTTCATCAAGGAAGTATTCCACCCTACGTGGCTAGCTAATCCTGTACTAGTAAAGAAAAAGAACGGGAAGTGGCGGATGTGTATAGACTACCCTAGTCTTAATAAAGCATGTCCTAAAGTTCCTTTTCCTTTGCCGCGTATCGATCAGATCGTTGATTCGACCGCCGGGTGCGAACTACTTTGCTTCCTTGATGCCTATTCCGGGTACCACCAAATCAAGATGAAGGAGTCCGACCAACTCGCGACTTCATTCATCACGCCGTTCGGGATGTTTTTCTACGTCACGATGCGGTTCGGCCTCCGGAACGCGGGTGCAATGTACCAACGGTGCATGCAGCATGTTTTCGGAGACCATATTGGCCAGACCGTCGAGGCGTACGTAGATGACATCGTCGTGAAAACTAGGAAGGCGGACGACCTGGTTGACGATCTCAGCATCGCGTTCGGCTGCCTGCAAGCCAGCGGGGTAAAATTAAACCCTGAGAAATGTGTCTTTGGTGTGCTGCGGGGCATGCTTCTGGGATACATAGTTTCCCAGCGAGGCATCGAGGCCAACCCCGAAAAGGTCGCGGCCCTCTAGCGAATGGGTCCAATTCGGGACCTCAAAGGGGTACAAATGGTGCTGGGATGCCTTGCCGCCTTGAGCCGCTTCATCTCACGGCTCGGCGAGAAAGGCTTGCCCCTCTACCGCCTCCTCAAGAAGAACGAGCACTTCTCCTGGACCATCGAGGCCCAGGAGGCGCTCGACAAGCTAAAGGCGTCCTTGACTCACGCCCCGATTCTCACACCACCGCAAGACGGCGAACCTCTGCAACTCTACGTGGCCGCGACTACCCAGGTGGTCAGCGCCGTGATCGTGGTAGAGCGCACGGAGGAAGGGCACGCCCTGCCGGTCCAGCGGCCGGTGTACTACATCAGCGAAGTCTTGTTCGACACCAAGACACGCTACGCTCAAGTCCAGAAGCTGCTGTACGCGGTGGTCCTTGCACGGCGCAAGCTTCGCCACTACTTCGAGGCCCATCCTGTCACAATGGTCTCCTCCTTCCCGCTGGGGGAGATCATCCGCAATCCGGACGCGGCGGGCAGGATCGCCAAGTGGTCAGTGGAGCTGATGGGCGAGACGCTCGCCTACGCCCCGCGCAAGGCCGTCAAGTCCCAGATCCTGGCGAATTTCGTCGCCGAGTGGACGGACACGCAACCGCCGCCGCCGCAGATCCAGGCAGAGTGCTGGACTCTGTATTTTGACGGCTCGGTGATGAAGACCGGGGCGAGCGCGGGCCTGCTCTTCATGTCACCCCTCGGGGAGCACATGCGGTATGCAGTACGACTCCACTTCCCCGCGTCAAACAACATGGCTGAGTACGAGGCCCTTCTCTGCGGCCTCAAGATCGCCATCGAGATAGGCATCAAGCGCCTCGACGTGCGGGGGGATTCGCATCTCGTGATTGACCAAGTCATGAAAATTGCGAGCTGCCATGATGACAAGATAGAAGCATACTGCAAGGCCGTGCGAGCCCTCGAGGACAAGTTCTATGGCATCGAGCTGAACCACGTGCCCCGCCGGTACAACGAGGAGGCGGACGAGCTCGCGAAGATCGCGTCCGGGCGGATCACTGTCCCCCCGAACGTTTTCGCCCAGGATATCGCCCAGCCCTCCGTCACCCTCGAGCCGCACCGCTCGAATGACGCGGAACCCTCGGGGGCTCCCTCGAATCCGGCAGGCGCAGAGCCCATGGATGAGGACCCCTCGAACGAGGCGTACGTGCCCTCCCTCCTCGAGGGGTACGGTGCCAGCAAGGCCGAGGTCATGGACATCGAGCCGGCTCCCATCAGCGCGGACTGGCCCGACAAGTACATCGCCTGGATGGACCGAGGGGAACTCCCCTCGGACCGATCCAAGGCCAGGCGCGTCGCCAGGATGGCCAAGTCTTTTGCCCTCGTCGACGGCGAGCTGTACAAGTGCGCCGCTTCCGGCATCCTGCAGCGATGCGTGCCCATCCCCGAGGGGCGAGAGCTCCTCCGGGACATACACACGGGGATTTGCGGCCACCACGCCGCGCCCCACACCCTCGTAGGCAACGCGTTCCGCCAAGGCTTTTATTGGCCCACCGTGGTCGCGGATGCCAGCGAGATCGTGCACACCTGCGAGGGGTGCCAGTTCTACGCCCGTAAATCCAACCTCCCTGCTCACGTCCTGCAGACCATCCCCATCACATGGCCTTTCGCCGTGTGGGGGCTGGACATCGTCGGGCCCTTGCGAAAGGCGCCGGGGGCATCACCCACTTGTTGGTCGCAATCGACAAATTTTTCAAGTGGGTAGAAGTACGCCCCATTACGAATCTCGGGCGGAACGGCGATGACGTTCTTCACCGACATTGTCCATCGTTTTGGAGTGCCGAACTCCATCATCACCGACAACGGGTCCCGGTTCACGGGCGGGAAATTCCTGGAGTTCTGCAACAAATTCCACATCCGTGTGGACTGGGCAGCTGTGGCACACCCACAGACCAACGGCCAAGTAGAACGTGCCAACGACATGATCCTACAAGGCCTTAAGCCCAGAATTTTCGACCAGCTGAAAAAGTCTGGTCGAAAATGGCTCCAGGAATTGCCTACGGTCGTGTGGAGCCTAAGGACCACCCCAAGCAGAGCCACTGGGTTCACCCCGTTCTTTCTAGTCCATGGCACGGAGGCCGTCCTCCCCACGGACTTAGAGTATGGGTCACCCAGGGTGCGAGGTTATGACAAGGACGCCAACCAGCGGGCCCGTGAGGATTCACTAGACCAGCTGGATGAAGCGCGCCTCGTGGCCCTAATGCACTCCGCAAGATACCAGCAGTCCCTCAGGCGCTACCAGGCTCGAAAGATACGCCGGCGGGACTTCAGCGAGGGGGATTTGGTCCTAAGACTACGCCAAGACAACCGAGGACGCCACAAGCTACCACCTCCGTGGGAGGGACCCTACGTCGTGGTGAAGGTGCTCAAGCCCGGCACATACAAGCTAGCCAACGAGGACGGCGAGGAACTCACCAATGCTTGGAACATCCAACAGCTACGTCGCTTCTACCCCTAGCTAGGATTTCCAAGTCTTTTGTTGTAAATCACATGCCCAACACCCCAGTTGGCGATGACCATGTAAACATCACCAGTTCAATAAAAAGGGCAACTCGGCTTTCCCCTGAAACCCAAGTTACCCTCGGGGGCTACTACGGGGGGCTCCCCCCCAAAAAAAATGTTCCCATTTTTTCGCAAAAAATCCACGCGCGCTAAGTACGTTTCGACTTCGGCCTCGAGCAAAATTCGAACAGGGCGCAGGCAGCCTAGCGGAAAGGATGCGCGAGTCAGAGATAGCCTACGCCTCCGTGAGGATACGGCCCTTCCCTCTTGCCTCCGGCCCAGCAGGCTGCTCGCGAAAATCGAACTTCCCTAACTCAAATTTACTCAGGAAAAAGGAGAAACAAAACAGCGCAATAAAGTAAAAGACACCTTTTCACTTTCATAAGTGTTCGAAACAAAATGATTTGTCCATTTACATGGCCACGCGGGCCATACACTAACACACAAACAAAAAGGGCTTGGCGCCCGGCAATCTTCAGGCTGGCGGAGCGTCGGCGTCGGTGGCATCTGGGAACAGGAATTCCTCGAAGGCCTCGGCGAGCGCATCAGCAGCGTCGGCGGCTAGCGCATCCGCACGCTCCATCACCACTTCGTCCTCGACGCCCTCCGGGACGATGTAGCCTTCCTCCACGGCCTCAAAGTTGACCTCGTAGTGGGAACGCACCACTCCGAGGGCCTTCTGGACGGCAAGGTGCAGAGCCCGGCGCATGCGCCCGGTGACGTGCCCACCGAGGGCGCGCAGGCGGCTGACCAGCGAGCTTCCAGCCTGCGCCTCGCCCTCTTCCACGACTTGGCAGGTCTCGAGGGCCGCAGAGCGCAGCTCTAGCAGCTCCTGCTCGGAGGAGTTGTAGGAGGCCTGCAACGCCTCGGCCCACTTGGTCGCGTGCCCCAGCGCGGTGCGCAGGCCTGAACGTTGCCAGCAAGAGAGAAATCAGAAAGGAGGGCGAACCCTCTAAGGGAAAATCAGCAAAACAAAAGACAAACATTGACATACCTTCGACTTGTTTCCTCTCTACCTCGTGGGCGCGGCGCTCGGCCTCGACCGCCTGCTGAAGGCCGTTGACGGTGTCGCTCTGCTCCTTGAGGGCCTGCTCCTGGCTCGCACTCGTCATGCTGAGGACCACCAGTTCGCCCTCGAGCTTCGAGAACTCCGCGTTCCGCTCCTCCAGCGACTTCTGCGCCGCCTCGCGAGCGGTGCTCTCCCGCTCGAGCGCCGACCGGGCGTCGACAAGAGTAGCCCGCTCCTGCTGGAGCTACCCCTCAGCCCCCTGGCGGGCGGTGCGCTCTTGCAGGAGCCAGTCCTCTGCGATGGCGAGCGCAACAACCTTGGCGTCAAGGGTGGCCTTCAGCTCGTCGGCCTCCTTGACCCTCTGCTTGGCCGCGCACGCCCTCTCCTCAGCCTGGCTCTGCTGGGCCTGCGCCTCTAGGAGCCACGCGCGAACCTCCCGGTTCTCGGCTCGGACGGTGGTCACCTCCGCCTCCCAGTTAGTGGCCAGCGTGCGCATCCTCTCCAGATCCGGCCGCGCCTGCCGCAGCGCCTCATCCCGGTCGATGAGGGCCGCGCAAACCCGCTCGAGGGTGGAGGGGTGCGTCGCGGCCGGCCTCTCGCACTCTTGGAGCTGGTCGCGTAGGGCCTCAGCCCGGTACGACAACCAGCTGTCCGGGGTCCTCAAGGCGTCAGCAAGTGCGTCGAAGGCGTCGCACCGCTCCCGGAGCTGGCGGAGCTCAGCACTCATCTGATCGAAGGCGTCATATTTGTCGCGGGCGCGGTGCTCGAGCTCCTGCCGCCAACAAACCGAAACCGGTGAGCGTCGCGCCGCGAGGATCGAGCGTGAAGACGAAGAAATCAAAGAAAGTAGACAATGGCGCCTCACCTGGAAGACGCGCCACGCGGGGCCGCCATGAATCCGCAGCGCCTCGTTCAACGCTCGGTTGAGCGCGGCGCCGTGGTCGCGGAGCTCTCCCCATAGCTCCTGCTCCTCCTGGGCGTCGGCGAAGGCGGGCGGACCGTCAACGCGCCCCTCTCCCGGAGCAGAGCGGCCGGCGCGGGAAGAAGAGGCCTCGGCGCCGTGCCCTCGGCCTCCTGCCACCATGTGGCCGTCCCGCCGCCTCACAAGAGCCCCCTCCTGGGACTCGGAGGACGGCGTGGGGAAGCTCACCCACTGGTCCCACCCGGGCGGCGGGGAGTCGTCGTCCGGAATCTCCACCACCACCGCCCGGGAGCCGCCGGCGGGTGCAGGCCCCTGCTGCGCCTCCACCGACGCCTCCGCCCGCGCCTCCGTGGCCGCAAGCTCCCCACCGCGGCGCCGCGGCCGCCGCCTCCGGCCGCGTCTCCGTAATCACGGGCGCCGGGTGGCCCTCCACGGCGACGCCGCCGGCGGCGCCACCGCAACCGGTGCCGCCGTCCGCACCTCCACCACGACCGGCGCCCCGCCACTCCTCGACGGTCGCCGGCCGCCGCGCGCGGGGCGAAACCACCGGCCGTGTCCTCGAGGCCTAAGCCGCACCTTGCGGGCTCTCACCCGCCGCCGCCGCCGCGCTCGCCCCCGCCTGCGGCGCTCTCGACGAACGCCGCCGGGTGGGGATGGACGCGTCCGCCCTCAACACCTTGACCGGTGTGAGGGGAGGCACAGTTGGCACCACCCTGCGCAAGCACGAGCAAACCGTCAGGTCCCCGCCTACCAGACACGCAACCTCTCGAAAGGACAAGTCTTTCACCTCGAAGAGGAGAAGGCACGCTTCCTCTTCCTCGAGGTCCCGGCCGACGACACTGGCGCGGCCGGCTCGGTCGCCACCGCGCCCCCGGCCATCTCCACCGCGCGCGCGGGCGCATCCGCCGCGCGCACCTCCGAGGCGCGCACCGGCGCCTCTCGCGGCCCGCGCCGCCCCGTTGTCAATTGCCGGCGGTGGGCGCCTCCGCGCCCGCCCGTGCGACGCTGCTCCAGCCACCGGAGCCAGCTCCGGTGACGGAGGTGCAGGCTCCCACCTATCGGGGAGACCCTGCCCCCCGACCTCTTCCTCTTCTTCCTCCTCCTCGTCCGATGACGAGTACTCCTCGGTCCCCGGTGAGGAGAGCCCCCTCGCTCGCGCGCGGCGGTACTCCTCGCTCCTCCGCTCGCGACGCTCCCAATGTCGCGTCGCGCGCTACTTCTTGCGTGCTGCCCGCTCCCCGCTCTCGGCCGCGCGCGCGCGACCAAGCGCGCGAGAGCGGGGAGTGGGCGGGTCGGACTTCGCGGTGGTCAACCGCACCAGCTGCGAGCGAAACATCAAAGTGCGTCAACAACCCGAGGCATTGGCAAAATCGAAACGGAACCAAGAACTCCACTCACCAGCTTGCCGGTGGGGAGCATCTCAAGATCCCACAGGGACCGGTCGTTGCGCACAGACTTGGGGTCGACGGCGCTCCGCGCCCGGTAGCCGTGTAGTCCCGCGCGGCGGGGGGCTGCGGCACTCGCGACCTCGCCGCCGCGATGGGGTCCACCGTCTCGGTCATCTCGAAGATACGGAGCGGCCTCTCCATCAGGGGGACGATCCGCCGGTGGTGGAGGAAGGCGAGGACGGCCCCCGCAGTCAGCCCACGGCCCGCCGCCGCATTCCTCGGCACGGCCGAAGCGAGTCCAACCGATCCCGGTGCTGGGGAGGGGACACCCCGTGGTGCCAGGAGCCGGGCTTCTCCCGGAGCACCAGACCGGTGTAGGGAGGGAGACCGGGCTCGTCGTTGCGAAGGTAGAACCACCCCCGCTCCCAGCCTGCATTGTTGGTCGTCATAGTGCAGGGGATGTAGTCGTCCTTGCGCTGACCCCGCAAGGCGAGCGACATGCCACCGGCGCGCACCGCGCGGTGGGTCCTCCTCGCTCCGACGTCCGCTGCGTGAACGGCTCCGCGCGAAGAGGTGAATCCGGAGATCCCGGCTCCGACCGGGTTCCCTAGGAAGCCCTCGCAGACGCCAACGAACGTGTCCGCCTGCGAGATCGCGTTCGGCGCGAAGTTGTGAAGCTCCACGCCGTAGTGGTGGCAGAGCGCCCGCATGAAACGGCTCGCCGGCGCCGTGAAGCCTCGCTCGTGGAAGCGGATGAAGCTAACCACGTAGCCACTCGGAGGGTTGGGCGCGTGGTCCCCAGCCGGCGGCACGATCCACTCGGCCGGTCGTCCCTCCTCGTTTGCCGCCAGCTGGCCGGCGGTCACCAGCTGGTTCAGAGCCAGCCGCGTCACCGTCGAGCGCTCCCACGCAAACGGATCGATGATGACGAGAGGCGGTTGGGGCGCCATGCGGATAGACGAAGGGGCAAGGGACGAGGAACAGGAAGGAGGAGAAGAGCTCCAAAGGGGGAAAGGTGCTATAGCAAGAACGACTCGGAGGCTGAGGCGCAAGGAGCAAGAATGGCGAATGCTAAGGTAAAAAACCATCGGTTTCCCCTCTCGTCGGATTTATAGGCCGTGGGCGTGCTCTCCGGAGCGTGCGCCCCGCGCGCATTAACTGCAGGAGGAATATTCCCTCGCTGACGGACAGGCCCCACCACGACCGCGGCAGCCACGCAACCGCTCGCGGGCCATCATCACAGCGTAGAAACGGGAGGGCCGTGGCAGGCGGTCACATCCGCCTGCCCACGCCGCCCACTACACGCGTGGTTGCAGCGCCTAAAAAGGCGTGCCCGCGGCGCGAAACTACAGCTGCAACTGCGAGCATTAAATGGCCCGGTCCCTTACTAAGTAAGGAAGACCCTCGAGCGGCGCGAGCCCCTGGCTCAGAAAAAATTCGACCCTCAAAGGGTGCAAACATCGGCCGGTAACCTCGGGGCCCGTTTGAAGTAAAACAGGCACCACGGGTACCCTCGATGCACTACTCTACTGATCAGCGTTTCGAGGGCTGACACGATCAGGGACCCTCGAAACCCGCAGATGCGAAGACGGGAGCGCTCAGTCGCCACCCCACACTACTCTACTGATCAGCGTTTCGAGGGCTGACACGATCAGGGACCCTCGAAACCCGCAGATGCGAAGACGGGAGCGCTCAGTCGCCACCCCGCACTACACTACTGATCAGCGCTTCGAGGGTTGACACGATCAGGGACCCTCGAAACCCGCAGATGCAAAGACGGGAGCGCATAGCTGCCGCCCCGCACGGCCCTACTGATCAGAGGTTCGAAGCCTGACCCTCGATGGGTTCGAACAGGCGCCCCAGATCACCAGAGTCAGGGACGACGAGGGCACACGCATTCGAGCCGTTCCTCGAGCCCGCCGGCTCGAGGGTGCCCCACATGTCGTGTTCGAGAGCCGCCGAGGGCATCTAGCCGGGGGATCCCACCGAGGGAGAGCTTCCGCGCCCTCGGTCCCTAGCGAATGGGACCGAGCCCCACCTAGCAAACCCACGCAAGCGCTTTAATGGACGTGTCTCCGGACCACGCAGCCTACCCTTATCGAATGGGGCATGGGCGTCCACTCGAACCACCCACTAACAGCTCAACGAGGAATCCGCAATCCGCGACCCGATCGATGGGGGTTGCGGAAACCTCACCCTCCGTCCCGCGGAGGGACGGCGAGGGCGCGTTGAAAACAAGTCGTAGAGCTCTACCCGATCGCCTCGAACGGGCCTAGGCTCGGGGGCTCGACGCATGGCTACACCTCCTGGACTGCACCGACCGCGGATAGTGCCAGCTGCGCGTGCGTCACCGAAGCCGGCTGAAACATCGCCGACGCCGGTTGGAATATGTAGCACGCCCTCTGGCCGAATCCCACGGTAAAACCCCTGCAGGAGCACTTACGCTCCTACAGGGCTTCCTCGCCTTCTCGGCCACACAGATATCCGTCATCTTGCGCGGCTAGGGGATCTTCAAGCGACCGCTCGAGAAGTACACCACGGCTGCCGCCCGGTGCCCATCGTTCTCACCTCCGGGCTGTTGGCCTGGGCCTACACGTCGACCGGCGAGTTCAAGCGCTTCCTCACACAGATGGCAAAGTTGACCCTGATGGAGCTTGCCCATTTGTCCAACTAGCTTCTCAGACCTAGCTTCCTTGCCGATTCTACACCTACTCCAGCTGCACTATCTCGCGTCCGGTTCGACCCTCGATGCCCCGCGGGTCAGCAGCATTCCCCTAATGCAAGGGGCGGGTCGATGTTGTGACCCTCTTTTCTCTCCCGCAAGGAGCGAGAGGAGCGCTCCGATCCGCACCCCTTGTAGGCCTACAGCTTCCTACAAAACAACATCGCTCCGATTTTTTTTCTTCTTCCTAGGTACCTTCAAAAACCTTAGCAGTAGCCTCTCATTGCTACCAATTAATGGATCCATTCATTCTCCTTCAAATTAAGGTCCAGGTTCAGATTTTTTACGCTTCCACTCAGCACACAAATAATTAGCACGACGAGGACGATGATGGTGCCTGTAGGGATCCTGGATGTTGTTTCATGGATGGAGAGGGAGCTGTAAACCCACAAGAGCAACACCCGGTAAAGTTATAATTAATTGGCTAATCAGTCTATAAATAGGATGTACATGGACCATGTATGTGTAAATATTTTTGTTCCTATTTCTAGCATCCATTTGTGCAGTTCTCATTATAGTGGCTGTAGAAACAAAAATAAAACATGTTTCATTGCTTCTGTTTATCTGGAGTGGTGCTGAGATGTTTTGGCCCTGGCAAGTGTGTACAAATTGAATTATTGTTTTGTCAACAGAGAATTATCATGCTATCAATATGGACTTTTGATTTTGATGATGCAATATGTTCCCTCCTCACATACACAGGTACTTCCACAATTGAAATGGAGTGTGTTTCTGGATGGATATGTAATGCATTAAGGAGGACTTCTTTCAAGGAGGACTTCTATTATTGACTTCACCACATTCTTTGAACTTTGAAGTTGCTGCTCTTGAATAGATATCGAGTGATCAAAGCAAATAGTGATCCTAATCAACACTGAATTTCTGAACTGGTGGGATTAATTCAAGTGGTGGTACTGATGGCTTGAATTACTTGTTGTTTAGAAGCTGAATATTGTTTTAGCACACATTACTCTATCTTTGTTCATTTTTATCACTTTTGCATAAACGAAATATTGTGTACATGAGTTTGTTTGTGTCCATGTAAAGAAATCATTTACCTTATCTCTGGCTCATCAAAAAGTGCTTTCCTCTCAGATATTTTTTTATCACTTTTGCATACATCTGAGTGGCCTTGTTGTTTCTATCTTTTTCAGTGGTTCTTAAATTTAATTGGCCTGCTGCTTTCTGGACATGATGTATCTAATCCAAGATTATCAGGTTTCTCTTGCAGGCTATCAGAGATCAACTTGACATCGGCTCCGTACATCCCAATGAAATGCCAAGCCTACCTTTGCAAGGTCGTCGTTGGCTCAAGGCTGCAGCCTCCCCACAACCTCATTGGGGACATTGTTGTATTGGTGAGTGCTAATAGTATGCAATGCATCTGTGCTATGCATATATATAGGTTCTCCTGTATAGTTATTAGGTGCTTCTGAATTAAGTTCATGCTAATACTTTAGTTAGTCTTGGTGATGGATATAGAGTATTTCCGGGTTCATATGCCCTACGCTTGGAATGATCGTGTCATTGTAACGCTAAAATCTGAGGATATCTGCTGGGCATGGATGTTTCCTGTTCTTATGTAAAATCAAATATTGATATTATAGATTTACCTTAACTTCTTCTGCCACTAAAACAACACAAGCAAAGAAATAAGATTCAATGACTTTTGGATGTCATGTCGTTTCATAACGTAACTACGTTCTTGGATATTTCATATTTCAAACTATTATTGCCATGTTAATTCAATGTATTTCGGTATAAATATTTGTGTGGCCCGTAGCAATGTACGAGCACTTTCATAGTACTCCTAATCATTTTCATACTTTTTAGGAATACTATGAAACCTCTTAGCTTCTTCCTGTTGTATTAATACATTTTTATTTATCATTCAACTGTCCAGACCTACGAGGAAGTTAGGAAAATCAAACCAAAGAAAACATTGATTGCTTGTAGGAAATCATTGACCAATCATGTACATGCTCCAAGACCTAATCGTTCTTCATCAGCACTCTTTGTACTACCCAGTGGCTTGTTTCAGTTATATTGTGTTTCATTTCCATGTGATTACAGAGAACAAAAACCCACCCTTGATCAAAATGCTTCTCTGTAACAAATATTAGGTATATGCTTTCATGTTGATTAGAAAGGCTGTGCTCACAGCAAACGGGGCTGTTTGCTGTGAGCTCGACATTTGGTTCACGGCAAAACCAGCAACTCATTCTCACGATGGGGTTCACGCTGTCGGGGACAGCCCTGAGGGTCCCCTGAAACAACTGGGGAAATCCCGCTTAAAACCTGCTAAAAGAACCAAAGCTAAATGCATCTTGCTTAAACGCACACACGGGCACGGCCCACGCTACGGTGGCCCCCGCGGCCCACCAAGGCGGCCCACTCAAAGGTCCCCTCGAGCAGGCTCCGCCCCGCTCGAGGGTGCACGCTTACCTCGAGCGGGCTCCGCCTCGCTCGAGGGTGCTCCGCACGCACATGCCCGTTCCCGCACGCGGGTATGGGCATTTAATGCTCTGACGACGGCGGGGCGGCGCCATCATGCGCCTTGGACTCACGCCCCGGCCTTGTTGCACCAACTCCCTAGGGGGAACCCATCCCCGCCACTGTGGGGGACTGTGCGACATGGCCGGTGTAAGCCCCGTGACGCCGCGCCGCCTACTCCCGTAAGGCTAATGGGCCGAGCCCTCGAAGGGGGGTCGACCACACCCTCGAAACGCTTTCCCGTGACCTTGCAGGGCCAGGTCGTGACGCTAGGCCGTCGGGACGCCATCCCTGCCACTGTTAAATGCAGGCGGCCGCCCCCGTGCGTACAACACCACGTCGGGCACTGTGGTAACAGCTCCGGTGCTGTGAGGCATGCGGGAACGGGACGCCGCCACTGTATCCCATACGGATCGTCGTCAGCAACCCCCTCGAGCCCGCCTGGGGACATCACGACCAACCACTGCGCCCCTACCCTCGAAGCTACCATTGTTCGGGTACAAGATACGCCATGATGGCCAGATCGCGGCAAGGACCGTCAAGGCGGCCGCCTACTCTACGACGTTGCACACCATACTTCCCCATGTAGCTGAATAGCGCGGCATGCTTGTAATTCACCCTCCCCTTGGCCTATAAAAGGGAGGTGAATTCCCCCGCCGTGGGGGGAGAAAAAGAAAAAAGATACAACACACGCTCCCCAATTCTCCCACAACATCTTCAACCACTTCATCAGGGACTTGGAGGCCACGCCTTCTCTCCCGCCTTGCTTGTAGCTGCCCCACTACAGGCACCCCGGTGCTGAGCAATAAAGTGCCCCGAGTACACCACTGCTGGACGTACGGCCCCCAGCCGGAACCAGGATAAACTTTGTGTCTCTGATTGCTCATCATCGACCATTGAGGGATAGACCTTGGCGCTTCTTACTGGTTAGTGTTGGGACCACATTCTGCATCGACACACGCTATCACGGAGCCTTTCTCACATTTTCAAGAATTTTTTCTCATGATGGAATTCAGTCTATCACGGAGTCTTTCTCACACTCTTTTCACGATGGAACTTCGACTATCACGAAGCCTTCTCACATTTTCACGGATTTTTTCTCATGACGGAATTCAGGCTATCACAGAGCCTTTCTCACACTTTCTTTTCACGATGAAACTTCAGCTATCACGAAGCCTTCTCACACTTTCTTTTCACGATGGAACTTCGGCTATCATGAAGCCTTCTCATACTTCTCTTTTCACGATGGAATTTCGCAAAACACATAATTTGGGGGAGGACTCTTTTCATATATATTACAATGAGTATTTACATAGGATCGGATTCGTTAAAAACCTTGCCCCTTGATTTAGGGTCCCCTTTGCAAGGAAAAGAGTACGGTTCTCCTTATTCTAAATTTTAAGTGCGAAAAAGTAAATGTTTTTGTTCCCGAAACCACTTATAGATCCGTTATTCTGAATTTTACATTTTTTTCGAATTTTAACTTACAAAAAGAAATGCTGAAAAATAAATCTAACTACTTTCGAGATTCTCAGGGATAGACCCTCTTTAATCTGTCAGCATTCCATGAATGTACAGCTCTTCGCCAGTTTGGTCTAGCAAGCGGAAAGCCTCTGGCATGTTTGTTTCCTTAGCTATGTATGGCCCTTCCCATGGTTCTTGAAGTTTTCCAGGGTTTTCCCAATTTTCTTTCTTTTCAGAACTAGATCATCAATCTTGATGTCTTTTCTGACCACTTTTCTATCATTCCATGCCTTAGTTTATTTCTGGTACTTCTCGATGTTTTTAGCAACTTCGAGGATCGTTAGCTCAATCATATCTTTCTCTATTTATTTCAACTTCTTTGATTTCTTTTGCCTTCTGCACTCTCATGCTCTCATTCTTAATTTCTTCTGGTGTCACTGCTTCGGTGCCAAAGAGTAAGCGAAAAGGTGTGAAACTTGTTACAATTGATACTGTGGTTTATGAGATCAGATTACTTTCGGAAATTCCTCGGTCCACTTGCCCTTCTTTTGATCAAACAAGCACTTCTTGATTCCTGAAAATATCAACTCATTTGCTCTTTTGACAGATCCATTAGACTGCGGGTGATACACTGACCAAAACTTCGTGTGATTGCCCAAAGTTTTGCAGTATTCCTTAAAGGAGTAACAGTCGAATTGCTTCCCATTATCAACGGTCAGCTCACTTGGTACCCCGAATCTGCAGATTATGTTTTGCTAGAAGAATTTCTGGATTGTAGGTGTTGTGATATTCACCAATGCCTTTGCTCCCACCCATTTGGTTAAGTAATCAACGGCCACAGCTGTGAATTTGCAATTTCCTTGAGCTGTTGGCAGCGGTCCAACTAGATCCATTCCCCACCTTTGCAAAGGCCCTGATGGAGGAATTAGGTGAACTGGCATGGATGGTAAGTTTTGTTGATTCGCTGTTTTTTGACATGCTTCACATTCCCGAACTAGCTTCTTCGCATCAATGTTTATGGTAGGCCAGTAGAATTCTTGCTTTATTACTTTGCTTGCTAGAGCCCTTGTACCTATATGTGTGTTGACATTGCTAATGTCATCGACTAGTAATGGATATAAAATCCACCTCTACCGATGACACTAGGAATGCGAAGGTATATCTTAACATGATGCTAAGTGTATATCGTATGTTGCTTTCAAATAAACTAAAAGATGAATTCCGACACGATTCATAGCGCAACTCGATATAGGTTGTCAGCCTGACATGTGTGCCTGAAAATGCATGGATATGGTACTCTTATATATGACTTGGATCTCTAGAAAAGAAGATATATATAAACATGCTATCAGCAAGCGCACATATATGAATATGCCATTATAGCATTTTAACCAGGAGTAAACCAGGTATCGTATTTATATTCTACCACAGGGAAAGAAGTCTTTCTAATTCATAATAGCTAATACATGCTCATCTCTCAGTTTAATAATGTAGAGTGGCCAAAATATATCAATTGCTATAAACAGGGGTAAGTCACATAAAATGTAGATAATAATAGCACTGTTCATGTCATAACATCATGAGTAGCTAGAAAGTGTCATTATAACAAGAGAAACATAGCAAAGTCTAGCTAGAGAGGATACTCCTCGGTAATTCTAAACTATATGTCAATGCAAACTATGATTAGTGCAAACATTTAGCAATCATAGAAGAAGAACTATTATATTAATGCACGGGGAGACTATCCAGGAGGAAAAGGGCCAAAACTTGAAAAGTGTTGACTGTGTATTTTGGTACACCTAGCATGTTCATTACACTTTGGTTTGGATTTTATTATGGAACTAACCCGCCACTAGGCACACTTATCATATAACAAGTTCATCTATGTGCATGCATTTGGAAGTGTTGTGTTTATGTAGGAAAACATGGACATAAAGGACGGATTCGCAACAAGTTCAAAGGAGCATTTACAGAGTCTTGTTCGTGTTCATGAGCTTGATGAAATCACTTCCAATGGTGGCAAGGATCGAAGTGCTACGAGGAACACCCCCGGGGATTGAAGCGTAAAAGACCGAACTTCATGCGCGGAGAACCTCCATCTTGGTCGCGAGGATGACATTGTCAAAATCATGCAAGTGGAGGGGGCAAAGTGCATAATCACCTGAGGACCCACGGGAGGGAAGGGGCGACCGAACCGAGCCGAGATGGGCCTGGGCCGGTCGGCCCAGCCGGCCGGCCCGGCCCACTCCGGTGGTCGGTGCGGCCCCCCTTTCCTTCCACTCGAAGGATCTTCAACCCTAAAAGCCTGGAGGCACCGCCATTCGACAAGGAGAGAGCCATTCGCACCAGGAGGCCATCCACAAGCTAGAGAGAGAGGAGGGAGATCTTCGAAGGGAGATCGTCCACCTCGAAGGAAGCACCCACAAGTGGAGAAGAAGGAAGACACCGTCAGAAGGGAAACCATGATCAACGGTGCTATGTCTAGCACCTTGATGGGGTAATCTCCTTATTCGTCCATGGGTTGTAATCGATCTTGAGATGTAATCGTACTTTGTCGGATTATCTATCTATCATCTTGTGTTGAATATACTTTAATGCTTAAGGTTAGCTACCATGCCGTAAAGGGAGTATGAGCTCCAATGCTTCCTTGGATCCATTCAATACGCCGTGTCCATCATAGGTCTAGTCATGAATACCTTCGCGTAGTGACAGTACGAGAGGAGGGAAAGGGCGAAACCGTGGTCACAATCCCGATAGATTAGATTGGTTTTCATCTCTTTAAGCGATTACATGTTCTAGTATCGTAGACCCATGGGCGAGTGTCTTTTATCTTGATATCCTAATCATTCTCTCTAGTGTAGTTTAGTTATTTTCTAGTTTAATCGTAGTTAGAGGTTTGAGTAGCTAGAGTGTGAAGGTAGATCGAACGCTTGTAATCCCATTGCTCCGCGGATTGACAAGAACCTTGGGAATCCCGTGGTGAAAAAGGTGTGGGGTCCGTACGCTTGTGGATCGTAGAGGGATACGTCTTTTATCCGTCAACAAGCCCCTTTTTCTGGCGCCGTTGCCGGGGAGCAAGCTAGTTACATCGTTTGATTTGCATCCAACTTAGTTTTATATTTTAGTTTATCTTTTGTTTGCTATATCTAACATATATTATCTAGAAAACCACTTGTTTTGTTTTTCTTTTTGTTTTTATCTTATTGTCTAGATGGCGTTCGTCAATCAACCCATGGAAGAACCAGAGAAATCACTAAGGGATTACGCTAGCCCTCGATGTGAAGACATAAAAGTACAAGAGTCAGATTCGAAGCTCGAAGTGACCAAGTATGAAATTAAATCCAAGATCATTGAGATGGTGGCGGCAAACCCGTTTGAAGGGATGGTTACGGAGAACCCATATAGACACATAAGGCTTTTCACAACGCTATGCAACACGGTGCGTCAAGAAGGAGTTCCCAATGAATGGTTCAAATGGAATCTCTTTCCCTACTCACTTGCCGGCAATGCAAAGACATGGTAGTCGTTTGCGTCCTTTGAAGTTGAAGGCAATTGGAACAAGTTGACAAAGAAGTTTTGCGAGAAGTTCTTTCCAATTAGCAAGGTTCAACATCTAAGGAGGCAAGTGATCACTTTCATGCAAGGAGAAGAGGAAGGGATAGACCAAGCTTGGGATAGGTTTAATGAGTTAATCGAACAAGGACCAAGACTCGGCTTCTCCGGTGACGTACTCTTGCATACATTTTTCTTTTCCCTAACCCCTAGTTGCATGCAACACGTCCAAATGTGTGCAGGTGGGGATCTCATGGAGAAAACACTCACGGAAGTCGCCCAACTTCTACAAAACATTAGTAAAGCGGCTGCCATGCGAAGAGATTGGGAAACAAGACTTGAGGAAGAGCCGGAATACAATTCAAGGAAGAAGAAGTGTGCTGAATTTTCTAAAGAGGCAACCCTAGAAGTCACAAAAGAGGAGCCAATCCCGGAAAAGCTTGAAGAAGAACACATCAAGTCAAGAACTACCCCGAGCGTTGACTTCGTTGTACCAAATGAGACAAACATGAGAAGCATGTCAAGTGCGAAGCCACTAAGGGAGTTCGAACCAATGGATTGGGTTCCTATCGATTACAGAGAAGTATTTGACAAGAGAAGACTGTTCCCTAATCAAAAGGGAATGGCGAGAGCATTGGAATTGGATTTCCCACCGGAGAAGAAAGTGGAAGAATCATACAACCTTGAAACCACCGGTGAGATCTTTCAAAAGCTCTTTGGAGATGATGAAGTGGATCCGGAACACATAGCCGAGGTGAAGACAATCATGGGGATCAAGCCCGAAGCATCACCATACGCTCGCCTCGCCGAAATTTACGCGATAGGATCCGAAGAAGAAGAGAAGATGGCACCACGCTTGAGTTGCGAGATCAACGGAATTCAATGAAAAGCTTTATGCGACATCGGAGCCCAAGTAAGTGTCCTATCTTCTAAAATTTACAATAAAGTTCAAGACCACAACCTAGACATAGCTCCAACATCAACGAAATTAATTATGGGAGATGGTAGAACTATTAAACCTCTAGGTATTGCTTGCAACATGAAAGTAAAAATCTCTGGAAAATGTATATCAACCGATTTCTTTGTTATTGATGCTTACCATAGTAATCATGATCACATAATCCTAGGTAGGCCCTTTCTTAAGTTGGTTGATGCCGTGTTGGATGCCGGAGAAGGCAAAGTAACAATGAACCTTAATGGAACAAAGTACACATATAATTTTCTTCGCGTATCTAAACACCCTACACCCTTTCCTCCCGAAGACGAAGAAGTAGAGGAGATAGATAGTCTTTGTTTTGTTGAAACCCTTAGAGACCCGCTGCAAAGAGCGATAGAAAATCAAATTAGTAATCAACAAGATGAAGAATTAGAAGAAGCAACAAAAGGCTTAGAACCACATGATGGAAGCGTGGAGGAAGGAAAATTTGAGGACATAGGAGAAATAAAACCCGAGGAGCCACAAGTGCCCGAGGTAGACCTTAAACCTTTGCCCAAGGGATTAAAATATGAATTTTTGGGCCCAGACAAGACTTATCCAGTCATCGTGAGCGACGAGTTGAGTCCCGCAGAAAACGAGAAGTTGCTGATTTTATTGAAAAAACATAGGAAGGTGATTGGATATTCAATTAATGATCTCAAAGGTATTAGCCCAGCCTTTTGCACTCATCGTATACCACTGAAAGACCAATGTAAGCCCGTAGTGGACCACCAAAGGAGGCTAACTCATGCCATGCGAGAGGTAGTAAAGAAAGAGGTCATCAAGTTACTTGATGCCGGAATCATCTACCCGGTAACGCATAGCGAATGGGTGAGCCCAGTACATTGTGTACCAAAGAAAGGAGGTTTGACTGTGGTGAAGAATGAGAAGAACGAATTGATACCGCAAAGAACCGTGACCGGGTGGCGGATGTGTATTGATAATCGTAAGCTTAACAAAGCAATGAAGAAAGATCACTTCCCCCTACCGTTCATCAACGAGATGCTCGAGAGATTAGCGAATCACGCTTATTTTGCTTTCTCGATGGGTACTCGGGGTTCATGCAAATTCTCATTCACCTGGATGATCAACACAAAACAACGTTTACATGCCCTTATGGAACGTTTGCATATAGAAGGATGCCCTTCGGTCTATGAAACACTCCTGCCTCTTTTCAACGTTGCATGATGGCCGTATTCTCGGAATTCATCGAAGAAATTGTCGAGGTGTTCATGGATGATTTTTCCATTTGTGGGAAGACGTTCATGGATTGCTTGGCAAACTTGGAAAAGGTCCTCACGAGGTGTGAGGAGGTAGACTTGGTGTTAAATTGGGAAAAGTGCCACTTCATGGTTAATCAAGGCATAGTGCTCGGACATGTTATTTCTGAGAGAGGCATTGAAGTGGACAAGGCTAAGGTAGAGACGGTTGAGCAACTCCCACCTCCGACAGATGTTAAGTCCTTAAGGAGCTTTCTAGGCCATGCCGGATTCTATAGAAGATTTATTAAGGACTTCTCAAAGATCACTAAGCCTTTAACGCATCTTCTTCAAAAGGATGTGGCTTTCAACTTTGATGAGAAGTGCCTAGCGGCATTCTGGACCTTGAAAAGTGCGTTGGTGAGTGCTCCCATTATTCAACCTCCGGATTGGAGCCAACCTTTCGAGATCATGTGTGACGCAAGTGACTATGGTGTAGGCGAGGTTTTGGGTCAAAGAAAGGAAGGCCGAGTTCACGCCGTTTACTATGCTAGCAAAACTCTTAGTGGGGCGCAATTAAATTATGCCACTACGGAAAAGGAGTTGCTAGCGGTGGTATTCGCTTTCGAAAAATTCAGATCTTACATCGTGAACTCAAAGGTCATTGTTTACACCGATCATGCAGCCATCAAGTATCTCTTGGCTAAGAAGGAAGCTAAACCATGTATGATTCATTGGATCCTTCTTCTCCAAGAGTTTGATGTTGAAATTCGTGATAAAAAGAGGGTGGAGAACGTTGTGGCTGATCATTTGTCTAGGATGAATCGTGGACAAGATGATAAAGAGCCCATAGAAGATAAGATGAGAGATGACCACCTCTATCGAGTGCTCGATAAAGACACTTGGATGATTGATATCATTCGAGCGATTCGGAAGATGCCTCTCGATCATCTAGACAAAAACTCTCAAAAGAAGATAATCTCCGAAAGTAGAAAGTACTTTTGGGATGCACCATACCTCTTCAAACTTGGCAATGATGGAGTTATGAGAAGATGTGTGCCAAGAGAAGAGAGGGTAGAAATTCTGAGAAAGTGCCACTCTGCGGAGTACGGTGGACACTATAGCCATTTTCGAATCCAAGCAAAAGTATGGTCAAGCGGATTCTATTGGCCGGAGATGCATGAAGATACTAAAAGATATGTTGCATCATGCCCCGAATGCCAAAGAACTGGAAACATCTCTCAAAGAAATTCTATGCCCTTGAATTACAATTTACAAATTGATTTATTCGATGTATGGGGTATAGACTTCATGGGGCCTTTCAAAAACTCATGCGGATATGAATATATTCTAGTTATGGTTGATTATGTATCCAAATGGGTAGAGGCTATGCCATGTCGTAAAGCTTCCACGGAGGAGTCCATTACTATAGAACGTGATTTTTCCTCATTTCGGTACACCGAGAATCTTGATAAGTGATGGAGGAACTCACTTCACCGGGAAGAATTTCAAAAAGTGCTTGTCCAAGTTGGGCATTGAACATAGGGTCTCTATGGCCTATCACCCACAAACCAACGGACAAGCGGAAACGTCAAATAGGCAATTAAAAAGCATCCTCAACAAAACCATAGAGAAGGGAGGCAAGGATTGGTCAAAGAAATTAGACGGAGCTTTGTGGGCTTATCGAACGGCGTTCAAGACACCGATAGGTATGACCCCTTATCAATTCGTCTATGGAAAAGCTTGCCACCTTCCGGTTGAGTTGGAACATAAAGCCTATTGGGCAATTAAAGAGATGAACCTTGATCTCGATGCCGCGGTGGTGAAAAGAAGAATCCAAATAAGTGTGCTAGAAGAGATGAGGTTGAAGGCATATGAAAATGCAAGCTATACAAAGAGAGAATCAAAAGGTGGTATGATAAAAGATTGAAAAAGAAATAGTTTAAAGGAGATAAGGTCCTCCTCTACAATATGAGGTTTAAAACCTTCGGAAAGGGGAAATTGCAAAGCAAGTGGGACAGACCTTATGTTGTGCATTCGGTGCTCTCCAACGGAGCGGTAACCATTATGGATATAAAAGGCGATCAATTTATGGTGAATGGTCAACGACTTAAGGTTTACTACGAATCCGATGTTGTGCCCCTTCACCATATTGATGTCTTCACCATGGAAGAAGAGCCCGAACGTCCCGCCTAGGACGAAAAACAAGGCATGCATTTCTGTAAATAGTTTTTCTTTTAATTTTCTGGAGTTTCTCGCGAAGATTTACCGGGCCAACTTTTCCCATGGGCTAAGGAGGTGAAATAAGGGCGGTGCACGAAAACCGGCCCGGCCCGGCCCCCGAGACAGGGTGCGCCGACCGGCCCAGTCCGACCGGCCCATGTGGGTCCCGGCGGCGGACGACCCCGGTTTTTGCCCGAATTGCTCCTTTTCGACTTCCTTCTTCGGTCAGAAAATGTTAAGGGAAGTTTAAAAAAGGAAAATGAGGTTCCTAGGGTTTTTCTCTTCGGACTATTTATCTGGCCGAATTGGGAGCTCGGGAATCAATCCCTTCAAGCAATATTTTGCACCCACGCAGCAGCCATTGTGCCCCCGAGGAGCTTAGAGTTGAAGCAAGGAGCCAAGGAGCCATCGATGGAGGAGGCGAAGCGATGTGAGCTCAAGCTACCCGTCGAGATCAAGAGGACCGCCCGCATCCGTTGCGGAGGGCGTGTCCCGACCGGAGCTATCGCATCTCGCAACCCCGTCGAAGGAGAGAAGGTCCCTATGCCCGTTCGAAGGTCGGCGTGCATCCAATGCATGAAGCGGAAAGACTACAAGGAGGTGTCGTCCAAGCCTAAGGATTATGCGGGTAGCGACTACTCCGACGATCGTAGCCCGAGCTCGTGGGTAGACGCCAAAAGAGATGATAACGACCTCTACATTTGGGATGAGGTGCCCAAGGAGAAGACTCCCGAAGTCCCCAACGGCGGCGGCGACGACGGTGGCGACGATAATGGTGGCGGCAACGACGGTGGCGACGACGGTGAAGACGATGCCAATGACGACCCGTTCGGATTGCATCCGATGTGTTGCGCGGCTTGCCGTCACTCCATCGCGGATCTCTACGCGTCGGTCGACGAATGTCTCCAAGCCATGGAGGCAATGAAGCAGCGTTTGGAGGATTTGGAGCGTGTAGTTGAAGATGACTACAAGTTCCTTAACCGCAACGTGCGCAAACTCTTTGGCATGGTCGGGAACATGAGAGGCAAGTGGTGCAATACTTGCGGAAAGTACCACTAGGTCTAGTTTTCCCCTAAGGAATTTTGTAAGATACGACGAGGACGTCGTATATTTTTAGCATGGGGGAGAGCTAGCTAGATAGCCTTAGCTTTTGAGTTTCAAAGTTTAGGTTCGGTTTAGTCTTCGAGAGAGGAGAGTCTTAGAGTTTAAAGAGAGTCTTAAGAGTTTAATGTGTAAAACCCCGGATTTTCTTAGGAAATCCGAATCCCTATACCATCGCGATAGTCCCTGGATCAGTGGCTATCGCGTACAGAACGTCTCACAGATGAATACACAAAGTCATACATCGTATCACATAATGATAAAAGTACATAGTTTATTACATGTCCATTATGGAATACATCAATACAAGCCTCTTGGCTGAATCAGAGTGAAAATTCTACGCAACGACATCTATCTTCTCAGAAGGGTCTCCATCTTTTATTCTTCCCGCCACAGGCAATCTTGAGCGAAGCGACGCATCCCTCAGTCATACCATTCGTCGGCATTGTTGTCGAACTCGGTCTCGTACCCTGCACACCCAAAGTCTATCCCCAAGGAGTGGGATAGGTCCACGTCACCAACCGTATGCAGCTTTAAGTGGCCTAACATCTAAAGGGAGGAAAAGAGACAAGGAAATGGCTTTGTTTTCCTGCGCGGCAACAGCAGAGTATAAACAAGGTATCTCCAACAATAACCCCAAATCCCAAGTCTCTCAACACAGCTCGGAATTACCTGGTCACCCAGGGAAATCCGTCTCCACAACCTACTCCTGTCTAGGGGCGGTGCGAGAACTTCCTCTCCTCGCACCTCAATGATTGCAACCGGATTGACGAGGTAGATGGAGCCTCCCTCCTCTAGCCGGCTACAACCACGACTCACCACACACTCTCCTATAGGGGGAAGGTAGAAATCCCAAAACATGAGGAATGAACATGTCGTCTAGGCGGTGTCCATGACCGAGGACGCGGCTATAGCTATGGATCGAACAACTCTGCAGAGTGTGTACACCTGTACCGATCCCGGAATGGCACCCGGCCGGTGTACGGCCGACCGAGCCCATCCTACCGGGCAAACTCCCGGTAGTTACGGTCCCATCCTGCATCCGGCCCTCAAAACGGTCCCCCCGCAGCAGGGACAGCACCAGAACTGTGAAATGTTCCCGTGTGGCCACACGGGAGTCACTCTGAGAGGGTGGTCTCACCTCCACCGCTCCCCCACTAATACCCTCTATCCTTCTTAAGCAGGTATGGTTCCGCATTTGCCGAGCTCAACTCGGCCCTAACCCCACGCTCGACGGGGTGGTGTGTACGAAAGTCCTATAGACAAGTTGATCCACTCGGTTTCAGACCGGGGCGAGCTCATATCCTCCAAGCGCAAGTAAAACCCCAACACCTAGGCTCCGAAAACCGTAACAGTAGGGGTACACTGAGGAGTGCACCCCTGTCCCCGATCCCAGATCGGTTGTCTCAAGCTCACCCCCGCCAAAGTACCCAAAACGCCTTCTCCTGCTGGTTTCTACCCCACACACGCCAAGAACCACTATTCCCATCCCCACACATGCATCGAGAAGCTCGGCGTATATACACGCTCATATAGACATATAAATACATTAGTAGTAGGGCAATGAAGGACATGATAATTAAAGAGGCAGTGCAAGGTTCATCCATATGCATAGAAAGTAAAGCGTTAGCAATTCTACTTAGCAATGCCTAATAGGAATTTCAGAATCAGTCGGGCGTGAACCTGGGGTCGGGTAGTTCTCCGCGGTGAAGTCGTCGGCGTAGTCGTACTCCGGGATCAGCTCTCCGGCTCCAGCTGCTCCTAATAGCGCGAAAGGAAAATGAATAGCGGTCCTATTGCAATTAACTCCAAAGAAATGCAAATAAGAACCAAAAGACAGCAAACACCACCCTAGCCTGGAGTTTAAGATTTTAGAAACTTTCTGGAGAAGGTTTCACAATTTTCAGAGTTAAAATGGATTTACTAGGGTTTTTCAAAGAGAAAATATGTTTTCTGGAAATAAAAATGCGTTAACCCCCTTAAATCAGCATCAGCCACACCGGATCCCCTGGGTCCGGATCGGATGCGGCCAGGCTCCCGGTGGTCCGCGTGTGCCTGGTCCGCCATTGGTTGTCGCAGGCAATCCCGAGGGGAGCCGTGCGGCCTGGCGCGGAGTGGGCCGGCGTGTGGCCAAGCTGAGGACGGCCTAGCCGTAGCGGATCCCAGCGGATCTGCTGTGGCCACGCCCGCATGTGGTCACCGGTGCACAACACGAGTTTGTGAAGCCAACTGTGCCCCTAGGTGCCCGGAGAAATGCCCAGGAGAGGGAGACGGCGGCGCGGGAGGACCTCGCCGGCGGCGAGTCCCACGGCGCCTGGGCTACTGGCCAAAATGGGAAACCACAAGGAACCTCCCAGGATGCTGGGCTCGAAAGGGGTGCAAGACCGGGGTGGTGAACGCAAGGTGTCTACCACGGCTAGAGTAGGGGTTGGCCGCGACAGGGCATCGCGGTGGGGAACGCGGCGGAGCCCGGTCGACGCCATGGGCGGCGGCGGGCTCGGCGTCCGCGGTTGGCTCTCGAGTGCGCGTGCGAGTGCGGCTGGGGCAAAGTGTGCCCGAGGCGGTCAAAGGGGGCGGTGTCCCCCCTCCAGTGCGACCGTGAGCGCGACCTACCCGGCCATGGTGAGGCCGCGGCGGCGCGGATCATCCTAAACGCGGCAGCGAGTCCTACGCGAGAGGTAAGGGGGGACCAAGATCCAGTCTTGCCCTTGGGATCGACACGCATGTGTGCTGGGGTGCACGATGGCGTGGGGGCGTCGGGTCCGCGTGGCTACGTGTGCGAACGCGAACGCGAGCTCGGGCACGAATGGCTCGGCGCGGCGCCGCGAATGCGAGCGCCAAGGCACGGCAATCAACAGCGTCAAGGAGAGGGTAGGCCAAGAGAGCGAGCGCGCATCAACAAAGGCAGTGGCACCTACAAACGAGTTGTCCCAGCCTGGCACGAAGGCCGGCATCACCAGCGGCGGCGCGGCGGCGCGGTGCGACTGCGCGTTCCACCTCGTCTCGAAGGCCGAAGCATCCACATGGGTAGGGAAGCGGTCGTCCTCACCTTGGTGGCCACGAGCCGAAGTGCAGGCGTCGGTGTAGTGTGGTGGTGCGGCTCGCCGGCGAGGAGGAAGAAGAGGAAGGCGGTGGTGCGACGTCGGGGAAGTAGAGGAAGCAGGGGAAGTAGGTGTCCTCGGTGACGGCGGGTCCGGCTCCTCCCACGGGCGGCTCCGGTCTTCGTGGCGGACGGCTCCTTCCACAGGTGGCTCCACTCCTCCTTCTCCCCCCTTCACCCCCTCCTCCTCCGGCGGGTCGACGGGTGGACAGGGGAGCAACTCCCCGAGGCGGCTAGGGTTGGGATCTCCCCCGAGGCTCGGCGGCGGCTTAAATAGCGGCGCGCGGTGTGGGACACGTGGACGGCTGGAATGCACCGGGAGGTGCGGGGCACGCCGCGACGGTGAGGCCCGCGGCCGCGCGCGCCCGCCTTTGGCTTTGGTCGTCAGCTAAAGCAACAAAGGTAGGGGATGACGCGGCGATGTCATCGTGGGGCCGGGTGACGCGGTGTGGGCTCCACTTGCCAGCGACCCGAGCGGCGCGGTAGGTGGCGACGGCGGGGCTGGTCGTTGGGCCGCGGCTGGGCCGGAAGCAGTGTTGGGTTGAAAAAGGGGTTGGCGGCCCGCTAAGCATAGAAGTGTTTTCTCTTTTATTTAAACTACAGATTTGATTCAAGTTTGAATTTCCAATTCAAATTTGAATCCACTCAAGAAAATCCAAATAAAATCCAAATGAAGATCCAGCTTATCACACTAGCAAATTATAAGCCTAAAATCAATGATGGTGCCAAATTAAATCTAGGAATTTTGGGAAAGAAACAGGAAGGCATCCTTATGTGTTGCATGATCACTCAAATACAAATCAACTTTTTAGAAATCCCATATTTTGAAATCAAGCAAATTCTAAGGATGTTACAGAACTCCCCCCTCACAAGAATCTCGTCCCCGAGATTAAGAAGTTACCTCCATTTCGAAGAGATGAGGGTATTTCTCCCTCAAGGCGGACTCCTTCTCCCACGTTGCTTCACGCTCGGAGTGATTACTCCAGAGCACCTTGCAGAAGCGTGTGGTGGTGTTCCTGGTCGACTTCTCCGCTCAGTCCAGGATTCGAACTGGGTACTCCAAGTACTCCAGGGTCTCCTGAACATCGAGTGCCTGAGCGGGCACTCTCTTCTCGACGACCACACACTTCCGAAGCTGAGACACGTGGAACACCGGATGCACTCCGGTAAGTTCTGGAGGTAGTTCGAGCTTGTAGGCCACCTTCCCAATCCTTTTTACAATCGGATACGGGCCAACATACCTAGGGGACAGCTTCCCCCTGACGTGGAACCTCTTTGTACCCCGGAGGGGTGACACCTTCAGGTAGACGTGCTCTCCCACTTCAAACGAGACGTCCCTCCGTTTAGGATCCGCGTTGCTCTTCTGCCTACTCTGAGCTATCTTCAGATTCTCTTTGACCTTGGCGACATTTTCTTCGGCCTCCACGATGGCGGCGGGACCGAAAAAGGTTCGCTCCCCACCTCGGACCACATCAACGGTGTCCGACACTTTCTGCCGTAAAGGGCTTTGAAGGGAGCCATCTTCAAGCTGGCCTGGTAGCCGTTGTTGTACGAGAACTCGGCATATGACAGACTCTTTTCCCAATCTGACCCGTAGGTCAACACGCAAGCCCTCAGTAAGTCTTCTAGGACTTGATTCACTCTCTCTGTTTGGCCATCAGTCTGGGGGTGGAAAGCTGTGCTATAGTTCAGCTCGGTGCCCATGGAAGCATGTAGACTCTTCCAGAACTGGGTGGTGAACTGAGGCCCTCTGTCTGACACAATACTCCTCGGAGCTCCATGAAGCTTTAGAATATTGTCCACATAAAGTTCCGCAAGCCGGCTCACGCGGTAGTTGGTTTTCACGGGCAAGAAGTGTGCTACCTTGGTCAATCGATCGACAATCACCCAAATGGAGTCGTTTCCTTTCTGTGTGCGCGGCAGACCCACAATGAAGTCCATACTGATATCATCCCACTTCCACGTGGGTATCTCGAGCGGCTGTAGCAGACCGGCAGGTCTCTGGTGTTCTGCCTTCACGCTCTGACACGTGTCGCATCGAGCGACGTACTCAGCAATGTCTTCCCTCATCTTTTCCCACCAGAACCGTACCTTCAAATCCTTGTACATCTTGGTGCAACCAGGGTGGATCGAGTATCGAGAGTCGTGTGCCTCTCTAAGAATCGAGTCCCGAATCTCCCTGTTCCGGGGTACACATATGCGGTCCTTCAGCCATAGCGTGTCATGGTCATCGAGGCGATAGTCGGCTGCTTTGCCTCTCTCCATCTGGCGCTTTACCTCTTGAATCTCCGGGCACCCTTTCTGAGCTTGACAGATCTGGTCTTCGAGTGTGTATTTCACCCTCAACTCATTCAACTGCCCCTCTTCTACTATCTCCAAACTCAACCTCTCCAGTTCCTCATGTAGCGCCGGCTGTTCTTCACACACCATTAAGTTGTTGCAGTAGTGCTTGCGACTCAGAGCATCGGCTACGACATTTGCCTTGCTGGGGTGGTAGTGAATGTTCATGTCGTAGTCCTTGATCAGCTCCAGCCATCTTCTTTGTCTCAGGTTCAATTCAGACTGGGTGAAGATATACTTCAGGCTCTTGTGATCAGTTTAAATGTCGCACTTGTTTCCCATCAGATAGTGCCTCCATGTCTTCAAGGCGTGAATGACATCGGCTAGCTTGAGGTCGTGTGTAGGGTAGTTCTCCTCATGCTTTCTAAGCTGCCGTGAGGCATAGGCTACCACCTTGCCTCCCTGCATCAACACGCAGTCGAGTCCCTGTCTTGACGCGTCACAGTACACCACGAAGTCCTTGCTCGCGTCGGGCAAGGTCAAGACTGGCGTAGTGGTGAGGCGAGTCTGGAGCTCCTGAAAGCTGGCTTCGCACTTGTCCGACCACACATACGGCGTGTTGCTCTTCAACAGCTCTGTCATGGGCTTTGCGATCTTCGAAAAGTTCTCGATGAACCGGCGGTAGTATCCGGCTAAACCAGAAAACTGTGAATCTCTGTCACTGACTTTGGTGACTGCCACTTGGACATTGCTTCTATCTTGCTCGGGTCTACGGCCACTCCTTTGGCTGACAACATGCGACCAAGAAAGGCGACTTCCTCCATCCAGAACTCACACTTGCTGAAGTTGGCATACAACTGATGCTGCCTGAGCTTTCCCAACACGATCCTCAGGTGCTTCTCGTGCTCTTCTGCGGTCTGGGAGTAGACCAGTATGTCGTCGATGCAGACGACGACACACTTGTCCAACTCATCCATGAAGACCTTGTTCATCATGTTCATGAAGTATGCCGGGGCATTTGTTAAGCCAAACGACACGACCGTGTACTCATACTGCCCATACCAGGTTACAAACACCGTCTTGTGGATGTCCTCCGGGTGAATCTTCATCTGGTGATAACCCGACCGGAGATCAACCTTGCTGAAGTATTTGGCTTGCCTTAGCTGATCCATCAGGTCATCGATCCTAGGTAGCGGGTACTTGTTCTTGATGGTCACCGCATTTAGGGCGCGGTAGTCGACACACAAACGTTGAGTTCCATCCTTCTTCGGAACGAACAGTGCCGGTGAACCCCTTGGTGAAGCACTTGGTCAGATGAACCCCTTCTCAAGAAGTGAGTCTAACTCTGCCTTCAACAGTTTCAGCTCAACCTCTGCCATACGGTACGGGCTCTGAGCTATCGGCGCCTTTCCCGGCACCAAGTTAATCACAAACTCCACATCACGATCGGGAGGTAGCCCAGACAGGTCCTCCGGGAACACATCCTCATACTCGCAGACCACCGACACATCCGATATGGCCTTCGTGTGAAGGCTGTACACAGCCGGTATGTCGCGAGACTTCATCGGCTCGAAGGTGACTCTCATCCCGTCGGGGTGCACTAAAGTCACAAGTCTTGGTGAAGTGGAGATGACACCTTTGTGGGCAGTGATCCAATCCATTCCCAGTATCACATCAATGCCATGGAAAGGAAATACGGTCAGATCCCCATAGAACTTGTGCCCTTGAATGTCCACCTCCACTCCCTTGCACAGCAAGGTGCATCGGATATCACCGAGCGGAGATCTCGTGATAATGGGAATCGATCGGGTGGTTGTAGGGAGGGAGAGTTTGTTTACGAACCGAGAGGTGACATACGACCCGGTTGCACTGGTGTCGAAGAGAACCAAAGCAGAAGTACCACAAACTAAAAACTTACTGATCACGACGTCAGGGGCGTCGACAGACTCCTCCCTCGCAAGGTGGTTCGGCCCTCCCACGGCGGCGGCGGCCGGCGCGCGGCCCGAGGAGGTCGGCCTCCTGGAGCAGGTGCCCTTGCGGGAGTGGCAGCGGCCTTCTTGTCGGGGCACTCGAAGGACTTGTGGCCGGGCTTGCCACATGCGAAGCAGGTGACGGTGAAGCCTCCTGCGGCGGGTCTCGCAGTGCTCGGGGGAGCACGAGTGTAGCCTCCAGTCTGCTGGGGATAGCCGAGGTTCCTCCCTCCGGGGAACAGGCTATGTCCACCTCCTCCGAAGCCACGCCCAGGCTGGTTGTGCCCCGGGCAGTAGCTCCCCCTCAGCATGTTGCTTTGTCCGCTCCTCGGCTTCTGGAAGGATCGGTCAGGCTGGTCCCGATCTCCTATCCTCTTCTTGCCCCTCATGCGCTCCTTGTGGCCCCTCCTCTCGTCCTCGACCACGATAGCGCGGTTGACGAGATGGCGAAGGCCATGGTGAAGGCCTCGCAGGAACTAGAACTACTACTTCTGGTCGGTGTTGGTGTCGTCGGGGGCGCACCGCATCGTCTTCCTGAAGTGACGCTCTTACTCCTCGACCCTCATTGCACCCTGGGTCATAGTGCGGAACTCCTGCGCCTTCTGGACCAGCAGCTCACCGGGAAGGTACTGCTCGCGGAACGCCTCGCAGAAATCCAGCCAAGTGATGAATGCTAGGTTTGGGTGGGTGGCGGTGTAGTTGTCCCACCATGCCTTGGCAGGAACCTCCAGCTGGTGTGCGGTGATGGCGACGCACTCTTCGTCGGAGCAGACGGTGAGGTCGAGCTTGGTCTCGATCACCCTCAGCCAGTCGTCGGCCTCGAGCGGGTCGTCCGAGTAGCTGAAGGTGGGGGCCTTCAGACGGATGAACCTCTCGATCTTCCTCGTGAGGTCCTTGTCCTACGGAGCGACGCGGTTCCCACCGTTGCCACAGTGCTCCATGGCTTCCGCTATCCTCTGCATCAGCTGAGTCTGGAGCGCCATCACCTCCACCAAGTTAGGTGGGGGTGGTGGGGGCTGGTCCGGCTCAGGCTGGCCTCGCTCGACTCCTCCTTGCTCAACTTCGGCCTCAGGGTTCCCGGGCGGTGGTGGCGGCGCTCCGTCACCCCGGGCCCTAGCTCCCAAAGCTCCTCCACGCAGGGGTGGGCGCCCACGGCCACGCCCGTGTCCACGTCCCTGCGGGGCTTCTTCCTCAGCAGCTGCCTCCTCAAGGTGAGCCATCAGCCGGTTGGATCGGCGGATCGACATCCTTCTGAAACATAAGTGAGGTGGGAAAGGTTTACACACGCCACTCACCAACACACATATGAGTCTAAGGCAAACATGAAAATAATTCTAATTATAACCTACACACAAGGGGGAAAAGCATTAAGACACGAATAACACCATTAAGATCCAAGCATACATCAAGCATGAATAATACACTTGCTCCCTTGAGGCTGACTCAGACCTTAGGGGTAGCAACAACAAGTCAACGCTCTAATACATCGGTACAATCTCAAAAGGGTAGTGTCTACAAGGTGTGGCATGACTCTCTTCATGCACCGGAACATGCTCGCGGCTGCATGGAACAACACATGGGGACTACTAGCACTCTACTCTCCTCTAGGTCATGCCCTCGCTCAGCTCTCTACTCCGTGCGCACCTTCTTGTACGAGACGGGGTAACGGTCCTCAGTGGGGTAGTCCGGCGGAAAGATCCGGGACACCAAGGCGTGGGCCTCTCGAACCTCCTCGGTCTCGACGGGGGTCGGCAGTTGAGCCATCAGGCACATGTGAAGCTTGAGGCGGGACTGGTGTAGCTCGAAGGTCTCAGTGCGGATCTCACGCTGAGACTCGGGGGTAGCTCTCCGTTGAGCTCAAAGAGCTTGTCCACGTGAAGTGAGTCGGCGTCCTCCCAAGTCCTCCTCAGTCTCTCGGCCTTGTCTCTCAAATAGACGGCTGTATGTGTGAGCCACGCGAGGTTGGCGACGTTGTCCGCCCGGCTCTTCTCCAGCTTCTCCACCTTGAGCCGCTCACAACCGAGCAGGTGAGTGCGTACCGTGAGCAGGTCGTCCTTGCGCTCGAGCTTGTCCTTCACCGTTCGACTCGGCCGTCGCCCGCGGAGGTCCTCCTTGATGTGCAAGCATCTCCTCACGGGTGTCCACCCTCTCCCTCTCGGACGCAGCGGGACGGTGGTCGCACGGTCGAGGCTCTGCTCGAGCTGGCGAACACGATAGCGTAGGGCGCTGTTCTCTCTCTCCGAGGCCCGGACACGGCGTGGCCGGTACGGGCGGTGTCGACAAGGGGCGTCTCCGATCTGGCCGAAGAGGGTACATGACTCGTCCTCCAGGCGGCGTGCGTACTTGTCGAGGTCGACCAAGTAGCTGGCCGTCTCCACCAGGGTCTCGTCGGACTCGCGGAAGGGAGCAGCATCGACGTCGTCCTGAATCCCCTCATACGAAGGAACTCCGTCCACGAGCGGGCGAGGCGCCGCTAGTCCCGGGGTAGCGGCCGAAGCGTCCCGACTCGAAGGAGGCGCGGTACTACGCGAGAAGGCACCCCGCGTGCACGGCGGCGGCGACGTCCGCCGCGGTCGCGACGGTGAGTGCGGCGCGCGCGCGGCACCTCTCGCTTGAACCCCGGGAGACTCGGGTGAGGGAGCACGGCAACCGTGCAGAGCACCATCCACCTTGTCACAGCGGGTACGTACTCGGCGCGGTACGTGACGTAGGTCGGAGGGACTCCAAGCCTGAGAAGGGCCCTCTCCATCCAGTGGCAGATCGCCCCGCACGTCTCGGGGGTGATCTCAGCGTCCTGGCGGTTCATCTCCTGTGAAACGCAAGAAATTTCAGTTAGCGCAGGTGAGTAAGAAGTTTTCAAAAAGGGAACGAGTTTTTATAACATATCTCAAGGGTATAACTATAAAAGTAGAGCGTATAGAGTCCTATCTCTATCGACCTTTTCTAGGGATACGTGCTACGGTCAAGCATGGCTCTGGTACCACCTGTAAAACCCCAGATTTTCATAGGAAATCCGAATCCCTGTACCATCGCGACAGTCCCTGGATCAGTGGCTATCGCGTACAGAACGTCTCACAGATGAATACACAAAGTCATACATCGCATCACATAAGGATAAAAGTACACAGTTTATTACATGTCCATTATGGAGTACGTCAATACAAGCCTCTTGGCTGAATCAGAGTGAAAATTCTACGCAACGGCAGCTATCTTCTCAGAAGGGTCTCCATCTTTTATTCTTCCTGCCACAGGCAATCTTGAGCGAAGCGACGCATCCCTCAGTCGTACCATCCGTCGGCGTTGTTGTCGAACTCGGTCTCGTACCCTGCACACCCAAAGTCTATCCCCAAGGAGTGGGATAGGTCCACGTCACCAACCGTATGCAGCTTTAAGTGGCCTAACATCTAAAGGGAGGAAAAGAGACAAGGAAATGGCTTTGTTTTCCTGCGCGGCAGCAGCAGAGTATAAACAAGGTATCTCCAAAAATAACCCCAAATCCCAAGTCTCTCAACACAGCTCAGAATCACCTGGTCACCCAGGAAAATCCGTCTCCACAACCTACTCCTGTCTAGGGGCGGTGCGAGAACTTCCTCTCCTCGCACCTCAATGATTGCAACCAGATCAACGAGGTAGATGGAGCCTCTCTCCTCTATCCGGCTACAACCACGACTCACCACACACTCTCCTATAGGGGGAAGGTAGAAATCCCAAAACATGAGGAACAAACATGTCGTCTAGGCTGTGTCATTGACCGAGGACGCGGCTATAGCTATGGATCGAACAACTCTGCAGAGTGTGTACACCTGTACCCATCCCGGAATGGCACCCGGCCGGTGTACGGCCGACCGAGCCCATCCTACCGGGCGAACTCTCGGTAGTTACGGTCCCATCCTGCATCCGACCCTCAAAACGGTCCCCCCCGCAGCAGGGACAACACCGGAACTGTGAAATGCTCCCGTGTGGCCACACGGGAGTCGCTCTGAGAGGGTGGTCTCACCTCCACCGCTCCCCCACTGATACCCTCTATCCTTCCTAAGCAGGTATGGTTCCGCACTTGCCGAGCTCAACTCGGCCCTAACCCCACGCTCGGCGGGGTGGTGTGTACGAAAGTCCTATAGACAAGTTGATCCACTCGGTTTCAGACCGGGGCGAGCTCATATCCTCCAAGCGCAAGTAAAACCCCAACACCTAGGCTCCGAAAACCGTAACAGTAGGGCTACACTGAGGAGTGCACCCCTGTCCCCGATCCCAGATCGGTTGTCTCGAGCTCACCCCCGCCAAAGTACCCAAAATGCCTTCTCCTGCCGGTTTTTACCCCACACATGCCAAGAACCACTATTCCCATCCCCACACATGCATCGCGAAGCTCGGCGTATATACACGCTCATATAGACATATATATATACAGTAGTAGTAGGGCATTCAAGGACATGATAATTAAAGAGGCAGTGCAAGGTTCATCCATATGCATAGAAAGTAAAGCGTTAGCAATTCTACTTAGCAATGCCTAATAGGAATTTCAGAATCAGTCGGGCGTGAACCTCGGGTCGGGTAGTCCTCCGCAGTGAAGTCATCGGCGTAGTCGTACTCTGGGATTAGCTCTCCGGCTCCAGCTGCTCCTAATAGCGCGAAAGGAAAATGAATAGCGGTCCTATTGCAATTAACTCCAAAGAAACACAAATAAGAACCAAAAGAGAGCAACCACCACCCTAGCCTGGAGTTTAAGATTTTAGAAACTTTCTGGAGAAGGTTTCACAATTTTCAGAGTTAAAATGGATTTACTAGGGTTTTTCAAAGAGAAAATATGTTTTCTGGAAATAAAAATACGTTAACCCCCTTAAATCAGCATCAGCCACACCGGATCCCCGGGTCCGGATCGAATGTGGCCAGGCTCCCGGTGGCCCGCGTGTGGCTGGCCCGCCATTGGTTGCCGTAGGCGATCTCGAGGGGAGCCGTGCGGCCTGGCGCAGAGTGGGCCGGCGTGTGGCCGAGCCGAGGACGACCTAGCCGCAGCGGATCCCGGCGGATCTGCTGTGGCCACGCCCGCATGTGGTCACCGGTGCACAACACGAATCTGTGAAGCCAACTGTGCCCCTAGGTGCTCGAAGAAATGCCCAGGAGAGGGAGACGGCGGCGCGGGAGGACCTCGCCGGCGGCGAGTCCCACGGGGCCTGGGCGACTGGCCAAAACGGGAAACCACAAGGAACCTCCCAGGCTGCTGGGCTCCAAAGGGGCGCAAGACCGGGGTGGTGACCATCGCGCGAGGCCATCGCCGGCATGGGTGCGGCGGCGGCGGCACGGCGGCGGTGCTGATGACCTAAACCAGTGCGGGGGTGCGTGAGCGCGTGTGCGACGGTGTGCGCAAGGCAGTGCGCACCCGCAAGGTGGCTACCACGGCTAGATTAGGGGTTGGCCGCGACAGGGCATCGCGATGGGGAACGCGGCGGAGCCCGAGTCGACACCATGGGCGGCGGCGAGCTCGGCGTCCGCGGTCGGCTCTCGAGTGTGCGTGCGAGTGCGGCTAGGGCAAACGTGCCCGAGGCTGTCAAAGGGGGCGGTGCCCCCCCTCCAGTGCGTCCGTGAGCGCGACCTACCCGGCCATGGCGAGGCCTCGGCGACGCGGATCGTCCTAAACGCGGCGGCGAGTCCTACACGAGAGGAAAGGGGGGACCAAGATCCAGTCTTGCCCCCGGGATCGACGCGCGCGCGTGCTGGGGTGCACGATGGCGCGGGGGCGTCGGGTCCGCGTGGCTACGTGCGTGAACGGGAACGCGGGCGCGAATGGCTCGGTGCGGCGCCACGGACGTGAGCGGCAAGGCACGGTGATCAATAGCGACAAGGAGAGGGTAGGCCAAGAGAGCGAGCGCGCATCGACGAAGGCAGCGACACCTGCAAATGAGTTGTCCTAGCCTAGCATGAAGGCCGGCATCCACATGCCCAGGAGAGGGAGACGGCGGCGCGGTGCGACTGCGCGTTCCACCTCGGCTTGAAGGCCGGGGCATCCACATGGGTAGGGAAGCAGTCGTCCTCACCTTGGTGGCCACGGGCCGAAGTGCAGGCGTCGGTGTAGTGTGGTGGTGCGGCTCGCCGGCGAGGAGGAAGAAGAGGAAGGCGGCGGCGTGACGTCGGGGAAGTAGAGGAAGCAGGGGAAGTAGGTGTCCTGGCGACGGCGGGTCCAGCTCCTCCCACGGGCGGCTCCGGTCTTCGCGGCGGACGGCTCCTTCCACGGGCGGCTCTACTCCTCCTTCTCCCCCCTTCACTCCCTTCTCCTCCGGCGGGTCGATGGGTGGACAGGGGAGCAACTCCCCGAGGCGGCTAGGGTTGGGATCTCCCCCGGGGCTCGGCGGCAGCTTAAATAGCGGTGCGCGGCGCGGGACACACGGACGGCTGGGATGCGCCGGGAGGCGCGGGGCATGCCGCGACGACGAGGCCCGCGGCCGCGCGCGCCCGCCTTTGGCTTTGGTCGTCGCCTAAAGCAACAAAGGTAGGGGATGACGTGGTGACGTCATCGCGGGGCCGGTTACGCGGTGTGGGCTCCACTTGCCGCCGACCCGGTGACACGCGGTAGGTGGCGACGGCGGGGCTGGTCGTTGGGCCGCGGCTGGGCCGGAAGCAGTGTTGGGTTGAAAAAGGGGTTGGCGGCCCGCTAAGCATAGAAGTGTTTTCTCTTTTCTTTAAACTACAGATTTGATTCAAGTTTGAATTTCCAATTCAAATTTGAATCCACTCAAGAAAATCCAAATAAAATCCAAATGAAGATCCAGCTTATCACACTAGCAAATTATAAGCCTAAAATCATTGATGGTGCCAAATTAAATCTAGGAATTCTGGGAAAGAAACAGGAAGGCATCCTTATGTGTTGCATGAGCACTCAAATACAAATCAAGTTTTTAGAAATCCCACATTTTGAAATCAAGCAAATTCTAATGATGTTACATAATGAGTCTTAGTTTTGAGTGTGTTTTAATTTTTTGCAAGTTTGAAGTGTCTTAAATTAGTGTTGATTCAAAGAAAATCAAATAAAAAGAGTCTTTATATATTTTGTGTTTTGTGTGATGCTTATCTTTATTCACTTGTTTGTTTATCTTTGATTCTTGATATATGAACATAAGTGTGTGGTTCGAAAAACGTTTATCGTGGTGCTTAGTGGAGTTGCTACTACTAAAAGTACCCATACTGCACTTCGATCTTGAGCTTCACATGTTAGTTCTGCTATGTTCAATGCTAAAAGTTGGAGGATTTCAGTTCTGAAAATTATCTAATAAACCTTGCAATAAAGGTTAGCAAAACTATTTTTCCAAGTTGAGAGTAAGAAAAAATCCTATACAAAGCCAATTTATTTTTTGCTCCACCATAAGTGTGATTAGCACGATGAGTTGGGCTAGGGTCCTTCTCTCTTGGGAGTTTTAATTTCGAGCAATGATCATGTTCTTGTGCTTATCTTTTGTTGCTAGCCTCGTCATGCATTCGGTAATGTGACTTTCACATCAGAAGTCTCGTACATCGCCGAATTCCATACCCAACCCTATACATCTCTTTTGTACATTGCATTCCTTGAACACAATCTACTTTCAAAAGTTTCGTCTCGTCTCTAGCATGATTTATTTAAAATTTCAGATTGTATGCATTCAAGAAAGAGAGGAGTTGAGAGCTTTGAAAAGTTGTCAAGAGAGGGAAAAATAAAGATAAAAGTATGAGTATGGAAAAGAAAGAAAGAAAGAAAAAATATAGAAAAGTAAAGAAAGAGAAAAATATGAGAATGAAATAATGAAAGACAAAGAAGAGGAAGAGAAAAGAGGAGCGGCAAGAAAGATATGAGAGGGATGAATCAAGTGAAAGAAAAAAAATAGAAGTGTAAGGAAGGATGTCACGTTGTTGAGAGACGGAACTTTCATTCTTTTTCCAACCATGTGCAATACGACAACGAGGACGTCATTGGTGCCTCGTAGTCACAATTTTCTTTTGCCCTTGCACATGTCCACCATTCTAAATCTTCTCATCCTTTATATCCTTACATATGGTTAATTCTCATGATCATTGGCTTTGAAAGGTAAACAACCATTAGAGGAAGTTCTTAGTTTGACAATACTTGTGTTGATTGCACTAGCCCTACCTATAGCTCCACTTTACATGTTATATGAGAGACTTATGGGGGGGTGAGAGTTTTATAAAATTGGTTTAGGACAGCCACCTCATATGAGTGACTTGAGAGAGCTTGGAGAAAGGTTTTTGTCTAATACTTGTTGCAGGAATTTTGTTTTTAAAATCATAAAAACCCTCCGATGGAAGAAAAGTAAGCATGGCTGAATTTGAAGACTTCGAGTGAAAAGTTTGAGTTGTGGGGTAAATCTTGGTGCCCATGTTTATGTTTGATGATCATTACTTTATGTTTATGTATTAAAGATGAAAGGATTGACTAACTTGTGAAGAAGGATTAGCGGTACACGATTACAACACTTTGGACGAAGTTCTTTTATGAGTACTTGCTCGAGGACGAGCAAGAGCTAAGCGTGAGGGAGATGTTGACGGTGTATTTTGGTACACCTAGCACGTTAATTACACTTTGGTTTGGATTTGATTATGGAACTAAGCCGCCACTAGGCACACTAATCATATAACAAGTTCATCTATGTGCATGCATTTGGAAGTGTTGTGTTTATGTAGGGAAACATGAACATAAACGACGGATTCACAACTAGTTCAAAGGAGCATTTACGGAGTCTTGTTCGTGTTCATGAGCTTGATGAAATCACTTCCAATGGTGGCAAGGACCGAAGTGCTACGAGGAACACCCCCGGGGATTGAAGCGTAAAAGACCAAACTTCATGCGCGGAGAACCTCCATCTTGGTCGCGAGGATGACATTGTCAAAATCATGCAAGTGGAGGGGGCAAAGTGCATAATCACCTGAGGACCCACGGGAGCGAAGGGGCGACCGAACCGGGCCGAGATGGGCCTGGGCCGGTCGGCCCAGGCCGGCCGGCCCAGCCCACTCTGGTGGTCGGTTTGGCCCCCCTTTCCTTGCACCCGAAGGATCTTCAACCCTAAAACCTTGGAGGCACCGCCATTCGACAGGGAGAGAGCCATTCACACCAGGAGGCCATCCACAAGCTAGAGAGAGGAGGGAGATCTCCGGAGGGAGATCGTCCACCTCGAAGGAAGCACCCACAAGTGGAGAAGAAGGAAGACACCGTTGGATGGGAAACCATGATCAACGGTGCTATGTCTAGCACCTTGATGGGGTAATCTCCTTATTCGTCCATGGGTTGTATTCGATCTTGAAATGTAATCATACTTTGTCGGATTATCTATCTATCATCTTGTGTTGAATATACTTTAATGCTTAAGGAGCTACCATGTCGTAAAGGGAGTATGAGCTCCAATGCTTCCTTGGATACATTCAATTCACCGTGTCCATCATAGGTCTAGTCATGAATACCTTCACGTAGTGACAGTACGAAAGGAGGGAAAGGGCGAAATCGTGGTCACAACCCCGATAGATTAGATTGGTTTTCATGTCTTTAAGCGATTGCATGTTCTAGTATCGTAGACCCATGGGCGAGTGTCTTTTATCTTGATATCTTAATCATTCTCTCTAGTGTAGTTTAGTTGTTTTCTAGTTTAATCGTAGTTAGAGGTTTGAGTAGCTAGAGTGTGAAGGTAGATCCCAACAAGATTACTCAACAAGATTACTCTCTCTTACCTTCAACCTTTAAGCATAGCCTTTTCAGAAATCTTTAGCAGATAAAAGACAAAACAATCAAGTCAAGCAGTATATCTCAACTTCTTTGATCAGCTATCATCCTGGGGTTTTGTATTTTCTCAGATAAAACTCAGAGATCCTGTGTATGACCTTCTGAAGCATGGAGTCACACTTAACAAGATATGGATGATAGTGTTGAATGAATGAGGGTGAAAGGTGGTAAGCCTTTTAGCCAAGCTCTGGGACCATGTCTCTCTTTCTAAGATTTTTTTACGATCTGGGCTTTCCATTCTTGTAGAGCTGGGCTCTACTCACCCAGAACTTTTGTCCATTTTTTTCTCTCCTTAGAGATGTGTGCTCTACTCACCCTTGGACACGCGTCCATTATTCATCTCTAAATTTATTTCTTTTAGGGAGGTAGGCCCTTCTCGCCTAGTATGACACTTGTCCTTTTCTCTCCCTCTCTCTTCTCACTTTTTCCTATCTTCTCTTTTTTTCTTTTCTCTTTTTTTTCGAATGTAGCCCCAGAATCTTTTTTAACATTGAGGGAGATATATCCTAGAGTTGCATGAGCTGTATGGCTTGATGGAAAAATGCGTACTTCCATGTCTGAAGTAGCATAAATGGTGGAATGGAATGATCTTGATGTGTATGACAAGCTCTTAAGGATCATAGACACAGGAACTCATCATATAAAATTTCATGATTTTTAAGATAAATCCAGGAATCAAGCTTCTCTAGGAAAATGATCAATAGCAACTCAACTTTTCATGAATCAACTTTCAAAGCCTAGACTCAGATTAAGCATATACTTGCACAGGTTTTGGGTTTAGAGCAAATTAAGCATTTAAGCTTCAGGAGAATCTACGTTTGAAAACTAAGCACTTTTAGAAGGAATTACGACGGAGCAACTATTCATCATCTCCAAGCACATATCATCAAGATCATTATTAAAGAGAAAAACCAACTAGCAGACTCTAGCATTTTATTCAAACTAAGACCTTTAACTAAAACTCAAATAACTAGCTAAAATGTAGGATAGGGATACTTATTGTGATAACTTGGGATGCTCTCCCCCAAGCTGGATCTTGAAGTGATTCTGGATTCATCCTTGGAACTTGTTTGCCTTCAGGTCCTTATTAATTTCTCCATGTAAATATTAGTCTCGCACATACCCGAAGGAGCAAATTCTAGGATTATGTTGTGAGCCTTCATGTGCCCACTTCTTTTTAGGTTTTTTTCTAAAATGTGTGGACCTTCATGTGCCCACTTCTTTTTGTGAATTTTTATATGCAAAAGGGATGCTAAAACAAAAACATGTGAATGCAAAATTTATTTTTTATATTTTTTAATGTCGCCACGATACGGAGTACATGGGGCCTTGAAGAATGCAAAAGCAAAAAATATTTTTATGATTTTTTAATGTCGGTATATGGGAATAAACATGCTGATCTAAATATGTAGTGCAGAATATAAAGATAAGTACCGAGTTACCTCTCAGTGAGAGTTTAGAGTACTTACTCCCATGGCGTAGATGTAGTGGCCATTGATTGATCAGTTGATGACGCAGGTAGTGATTGATCTTCCGAAGGTGTACTTTGATCTTTCTTCCTCCAAACTTGTTTCTTCGGTGGAGATCTTTCTGGAGTAACAGGTTCATAATCCTGGGCTGGCAGAAGCTGAGCAAACTTCTCCTTAATCTCTTCTTCAATGTTCTTGACATCCGTCAACTTTGTCTTCAGCTTGCGTTGTAATATCAGAAGGCGTCTCCGCGTCTTGTTCTTCTTGGGCTGCTCAGGATTAGTATAAGTATTGAAGTTGCAGCGTACCTTTTCAATTCTGAACTGGAAGTCGATCCCGCTAGTCCTGATGTAGATGATTGCTCTTGTTGTGTTCAGGAACGGTCTTCCAAGCATGATGGGAGGATCTTGCTCATCTCCCATATCTATGACTAAAAAGTCAGTCAGGACATAATTGTCCTTTATCTTGACAGGTACATCTCGTGCAATTCCTTCCGGGAACTATTGTGATTGATATGCCATCTGCAATGTTATATATGTGGAGTACAAAGGCAGGTCACCATATATTAATTCATAGGTTACCTTAGACATTAGGTTGATGCCTGATCCCGTGTCGCAGACAACTCGCTGGAAGTTCCTTTGATTGATGGAGCAGTGGATTGATGGAACTCCAAGGTCTTCAAGCTTTCGCAGTAATGTGAAAAGTACCGTTTCTTATTCTCTGATTGAATCGTGTTGATCATTAAAACTTCCTTCACATGTGATTGAGGTTGATTATTCTTCTTATTCCTCCTTCTATCTCTTCTCTTCTTCTCGAAAACTGGCTCATGTTCTTGAGGGTAAGGATATCGGGGGTGTGCAGGAGCTTCTAGGATTTTGTCCTTGCAATTGAATCTCTCCTTCCTCCCATTGATGGAGAAGATGATCTTAGCGGCGTCAGCGTAGATGATGGCTTTGGCTGTGGCAAGGAAAGGACGTCCCAGAATGATTGGAGCGTTCTCACTTCCCCCCAGTCTCGACAACAACGAAGTCGGCAGCCACGTAGGAGCGTCCTACCCCCAGACATACGTCATCTAGGATGTCCTCGGGGTGGCATAGTGACAGGTCTGCAAGCTGCAAGCACATGGTTGTATACACTAAAGGTGAACCATTAATTTTCTTATTTATTACCTTAGGCATTAAGTTGACGCTAGACCCGAAGTCACAAAGTGCATTTCTTGAAGGTATAGGCTCCATTAGTGATGGTGATGATGGGCCTTCCTGGATCTCCTCTTTTGGTGGTCATGCCCCAGTCAATCCATCTTGAGCCTTCTTCTGTCTTGCTCGAACAGAGATCTGTAGAATAGATATCGACAAGATTTGCAGATTCTAATTCTTCCAGCTGGCTCGGAATCTTACCTGGGTTAGCTGTGGGAACAGATGATGCCAGCTGAGAAATTTGAGTTTCTAGCATTTTATTAAAGCTATGTTGGTTCTTGATGGCAGAAGAAAAACTTTCCATTTTATTACTAATAGTTTCGAGCATTTTATCATTGGAAGCTAACTTCTTAGACATATTATCCATAATTCTACCCTGGTTTTGAACTAAGTCTCTTAAAGGTGAGAAATTATTGGAAGAATTATTACCTTGATAATTACCTGAATAGTTACCTGGGTAGTTGGTCCTCTGTTGAGTCCATCCTTGATTCTGCTGGGGACGATATTGGTTGTTGTTGTTGATGTAGTTCACGTCCTCCTCCAGCTGAGGGCATTGACTCCCTAAGTGTCTAGTGTTTCCACACTCTTCACAGGTCATGCGGGATTCGAAGAGTTGCATGACTTCCTTCCTCTCAGGGGCTTTGTCTTCAAGCCTCTTCATTAGTAAATCCATTTTGGTAGACAACATGTCTACCTCCTTGAGCTGGTGCATTCCTCTTTCTTTGTTGCGGGGTTGACGTTCCTCGTTCCAAACTTGATTGGACGCCATCTTTTCCACGAGGTTAGTAGCTTGAGTAACTGTAAGGGACAGGAAAGCACCTCCAGCTGCAGCATCCATCGTTTCACGGGTGTTGGTAGAGAGCCTGTGGTAGAAGGTCTGCAAGAGCAACCAGTATACCATTCCATGATGTGGGCATTCTGCAATGTAGTCTTGAAAGCGCTCCCATGCTTCAGGAACAGATTCCTCGTGTTGCTGCTGGAAACTCGAAATTTTCCCCCGTAAGGCATTGGTTTTGCCTATAGGAAAGAACTTTGCCAGAAAGGCAGTAGAACACAATGTCCAAGTCGTAAATTTGTCTTTGTTGGAGTAAAACCATTGCTTTGCTTGCCCCAATAACGAGAATGGGAATAAACAAAGTAGAACTGCATCACTTGGAACATCCTTGATCGTGAAGGTGCTACATATCTCTAAGAAATTTTGAAGGTGTTTGTTGGCATCTTCATGAGCTTTTCCACAAAATTGGCTAGCTTGTATCATGTTGATCAGTGCAGGCTTGAGCTCAAAAGTAGCATCTCCACAGTGACTGTAGGACTAGTACGAATGTTGTTAAGGGTCGATGCGGAGTATTCGCGTAGGGACTTGTTTGCCATTACTTCAAATGTGGGTGTTAAGCTTCACACTGTTGAATCTAAGGACCATGTGTGGTTCGAGGACCGGTGGATGGTCGCTTCCTGGTGTGATGAGTGATTGAAAACGTTGTGTGGACTGATTCTTGGCTAAGTATTGCAGGTGCAGGTTGCGGCTTCACTCGTGTTGGTGCAGGTGAAGAACAAGCGCTAAAGGTCGTTGCCGGTGAGGCCTCCAGGTGTGGAGAAGACAAGTAGGCTTCGTTCGAGGGACCCGGTGGCCAGCGGGGTCAAGTGCGGGCCGCATGGTGGCAAGAACGGCAAGATGAAGTTGACGACAGTTTCTTGGTTGAGCCACAAAACCAAGGTCGAGACGGGACTTCGTGGGAGCCAAGTCATGAGTGGTGATTGGCGGAGGCTACATCAAGTTCGTGGGGTTTGCGGTGGTTCACCAGAAAACCACCGGGTTACTCGGCGGAGCCACAAAGCCGAGGCCGAAGACCGCGCGTGGCTGTCTGGCCAAAACCGGCCTGACCGGTTTGGAGAACCGGTCTGACCGGTTTGGGGTAGCAGGGCGCCGGAAGCTTCGAGGCGGAGGACACGCGTCGGGATCGCAAGGCTTGCGTCGAGGCTACGCGAAGTGCGGTTGCCGGGCATCCGTCTGATGGTGTTGTGAAGACAAATTCCCAAAGTGCCCTTGGTGGGCGTGTATCTTAGTTTAGGCCTTAGGGGCATTTTAGACTTTAGGCTTGCCTCCATATAACCCAAGAGGTGAGAGGATGGCAGCCAACTCTTGGAACCCTAGCTCATTTGTTTCCCTATTTTCCCTTCCTATTTTCTTAGGATTTCTATAGGACTAGCTTGAGAGCTTCATGGTGAAATCTTGTGAGAGGGTTGGATGATCAGGCGGCAAGCTAGACCTTGTATGAACCTCCTTCGTATGTATAGATGATTCGGCGTGGTTCCTCAAGGCTTTGTTGTGTTGTTCCTAGTTGTTCTTGGTGGTGATTTTCGGAGCCCTCTCTTGGTGTTTTTCTCCGTGTGTTTTCGGGACCTTGCTCTTGGTGATTTGATGGGGGAAATTTTTGTGAACCCTTTGTGGTTCTTTTGCCTTTGATTCCCCTCCCAAATCCTCGAGTTAAGGGGCTCGATTTTGGTGTTTTCGGAGTTCTAGGGTTAGAGGTGTTCTTGAGGGTTGACTTTCGATTCCTCTTGATTGAGTGGGTTTTGGGGACCGAGCTTCTAGCCAAGGGTAGCCCACGAGGTCCCCTAACTATCCCCAAAGTCTCACTTTGATCCGTGGAACGAATCGGGAGATCGATTGTTGGAAGGTTTGAGTTTTTCCCGCGGGCTTTGTTCTACCCGACTGTTTAGGCCAAAACCGGCCTGACCGGTTTCCCAAACCGGTCTGACCGGTTTCGCCCTGTGGGCTGTCGAGAAGGGTTTTTGAGCAAGGAAGTCTCTGTTGCGCTATGGCTTCTTTTTTTCATATGTGGAAAGGCTCTTGTGGTGTTTTGGGTCTTTGGGGAGTCGGTCTGACCAGTTTGCCAAACCGGTCTGACCGGTTTCCCCTGTCTGCGTGAGGCTAAGTCCAACAGAAGCGGTCTGACCGGTTTCAGAAACCGGCCTGACCGGTTTGGGCCGCCAGTAGCCGTGTCGTGTGTGTTTCCGCTACGTGTGTTTCCTCACTTCAGTGGCTGTGTGAACTTGGCAAGAGAAGCTTGTGGAGGTGCACGAGTGAAATCGGGTTCATAGGCCGAATTCTTGAATAGAATTTTTATCGGCTCCCATTCACTCCCCCTCTCTGGTTCGCCGTTTCGGTCCTTCAAGTGGTATCAGAGCCGGTTCGATTCTTTATTGACTCTAACTAGTCTAAGATCCAAGGATGCCGTACCAGGAACTAGGGGTGCAAGTTGATTATAATGTGGTGCACTTCTGAACCTCTTTAGTGCAATTATTTGTACTACTTCAAAATTTTGAAAAAGTAGTGCAAATGATTGAACTAAAGGGGTTTGGAGGTGCACCTAATGGTTACGACCTACCGGAGAGAGTACGAGAACTTCACTCATCTCCCCGGTGAGTCCATCGATGTCTTGTTTCAGAGGTTCATGGTGATTGTGAACAACATGAGAGCCAATGTGGACATGCTCCCGTACGATGATCATGATAGAGCTATCAAGATCTTACACTCCTTGTATCGTACGATTTAGGGCGGAAAGTACGAGGCCATTGTCGAGTCAGAGAAGTATGACACTCTGACGGTGAACGAGCTGTTCTCGAAGCTCAAGTCGGCTGAGGTGGATAGGGGCATGACAGCCAAGCTTGAGGGCCCGACTGACTCTCATAGTCTTGCCCTTGTTGGTGGTTCGAAAGGAAGGGCTAACACTAACCCATCCACTAGGATGTTCTCTTTGTCCTCTTTGATGTCTATGCCAGATGAGGAGTTCGACGTTCTTGGAGAGGACGAGCTGGCGTTGCTGACAAGGAGATTCGAGAGGCTGCACAAGAACCGGGTGAACATGAGGAGGAACACGAGGACATGCTTCCAGTGCGGCAAGCCGGGACACTTCGTCGCCGACTGCCCGGAGAAGGTTGAGAACAAGGATGGCTACAAGCACAAGTCAAGAATGGATGACAAGTACCGGTCGAGGCGTGATCACAAAAGCAAGCACATGAACAAGCACAAGGACGAGCGACGATCAAGGAAGAAGGAGAGCCGAGGCAAGGCCCGAGCGATGGTTGGAGCGAGTGACGTCGACTCCAGTTCCGCGTACTCCACCTAAAGCTCAAGCAGCAGTGAAGATGAAGGTGATCGTCGCAAGAGCAGGAAGTCGTCCAAGAACCTGAGCGGGCTGAGCTGCTTCGCTAGAGATGGCTTCTGTACCATGGCGCTGAGCTCCGGCAGCAAGAAGAGCACACAGAGCGACTCGGACTCTGACTCCGACGACGAGGTGCATGATGAACTCCCCTTCTTGCGCCAGGGGAATGAACGGCTTGGCTTGTTGCTTGATAATCGTGACGACATGCTTAGAGAGGCTAAGAAAATGAGGAAAGAGCTTAGGGCTTCACTCGAGGATGCTATGACTAGAGTGGCTGAGCTAGAAACACAGAATTTGGATGCTAAGCTGGAAATTGATTCTCTGAAAGCTTCACCTGTTGTTTCTGATGATGTTGAATGTGTTGATTGCTCTATTTTCCTTACTGATCTTGCCTTGTTTAAGGAAAAGCATGCCTCCAAGTGTGAGGAACTAGATGTGCTTAGGGTTGAAGTGGCTGAGCTTAAGTCTAGATTTGCTTTGCTAGGTGCTTGCACTTCTTGCCCTGTTTTGCATGAGAAAATTGATGAGATGCATGCTTATATTGTTTCTCTTTAGACTAAGTTGAAAGAACCAATTCCTATATCTTCCTCTACCTGTGAATTGCATGCTTTGAAGAATCTGGAACATGCACATTATGTTGATCGTTTGCAGGATGAGAATGATGAGTTGAGAAAGTTGATGGGTTGGTTGTCTGGTCATGAGCCTCAGTTGAGGATAATGATCGAGACATTCAAGAGGCAGAATGGTGAGGGACTTGGGGCAAACAAGGTTGGTGAGGGAAGTGGAGAAAACATTCCAGAGCCACCAAAAACTCACCACAAAAAAGATTTCCCTCCTAAACCTAACCATCTCAGGAACCGACTAGACACAACCCCAGCTCCACCCGTGTTTCCTCCACAAACAAATGATTTCCAAAAGCCTATCAAGTTTGTGAGCACTTCGGGAAAAGTGTTCTTTTGGAAAGAGAGTGAGAAGGCTAGTGAGGAAAAATCTGTTGAGAAGCCGAGTGGAGAGAAACCAAGTGATCAGCCCCAACCCAAGCCTAAACCCAATCTTGTGAGGTTTCATTGTGGCTATTGTGGGAGAGATGGCCATAAGGATGAGTTTTGCTTCAAGAGGAAGCGAGAGGAGAGAATGGCGAAGGAGTGGGCTAATAAGGACAAGTACCACCCCTCCAGTGGTATACTTGAGCCTCGTGTGCAGATGCCCAGAGCTAAGGCGAGTGTGAGAACAATTCCGACTTGGGAGAGCGAAAGGCTGCAGGAGGTGCTGCTGGAAGTGTGAAACCGGTCAGAATGGTTTGGGGTCTGCAGCGGGCAAGTTTGGTTTTTGTGCTCGTGAGGAGTCTCAGTTTGTCTCAGTGGTCGTGGTTCTGGTGGTTGGTCTGGAGAGTCTGCAGGTGGTCAGTTTGCTAGGCGTTCTCCCTCTCGTGCTCAATACGGGAATGGGAGGAGTCGTAGCTTTGAGATGGAGAGGAGGGACGATCCACGATTCTCCTTTCGTGGTTTTGGTCCTCCTCCAAGTAGAGAGGGTTTGTTTCCTCGGAGTGGTTACCAGGGTGGTGTTCGTGGAGGTAGTTTTGATAGGAGAGATGCTTTGGAGTGTGCTAACCCCACTTTCGAGCAAATGGCTCGGCACTGGTTTTACTCTTTTGGTACTAACCCCAGTGCTGAGTCGTTTGTTCGCTCACGTGCTCGTTTTTTGAATTTCAGGTGGGAGACTTGAAGAACATTTGGTTGATTGACTCCGGTTGCTCGAGGCATATGACCGGAGACAAGGGGTGGTTCTCATGTCTTGTCCCGGTGGTGACAAAGAGGTACATCACTTTTGGGGACAATGGGCGTGGGCGTGTGCTTTCAGAAGGTGAGATTAATGTGAGTGACAAGATCACTCTTAGGCGTGTCGCTCTTGTTCAATCGCTTGGATACAATTTGCTTTCTGTGTCTCATCTGTTGGATGAGGGTTTTGAGGTGTTGTTTCGGCCTGGTGGTTCTCGGATTTTGGACTTCGAGGGGACCTTGTTTGTATGGTCGTTCCCGAGGGTCAGGTGTTTCGAGCTGTTTTTTCTCAATCTTCTGGTGTTGAGCGTTGTTTCTTGGCTGGTTCTTCGAGTGAGTTGTGGAAGTGGCATAGGAAGTTGGGTCACTTGAGCTTTGACCTTTTGTCTCGTTTGAGTAAACTCAATTTGGTCCGAGGATTGCCACGGTTGAGGCTTGAGAAAGAGTTGGTTTGTGCGCCGTGTAGGCATGCCAAGATGGTAGCCTCTTCTTACCCGCCTCTCACCGATGTGATGACTGAGCGTCCATGCGAGCTGCTCCATATGGACCTTGTTGGCCCAGCTCGTGTGCAATCCGCTGGTGGGAAGTGGTATGTCCTTGTTGTGGTGGACGACTACTCTCGGTATGCGTGGGTGTTCTTTCTTGAGGATAAGGACGTTTGGTTTTGTTCGAGATCTTGTCTTGAGGTTGAGGAACGAGAGGCACGGAGATGCCATACGAGCAATCCGCAGTGAGAATGGGTCAGAATTCAAAAACTCTCGTTTTGAAACCTTTTGCCATGACTTGGGTCTTGAACATCAGTTGTCGAGTCCGTATACGCCTCCCCAAAATGGTGTTGTGGAAAGGAAAAACAGGACTTTGTGTGAGATGTCTTGAACGATGCTTGATGAGCATAGGACTCTGAGAAGGTTCTGGGCCGAGGCGGTGAATACCGCGTGCTATGTGTCGAACAGGATCTACCTCAGAGTGCAAAAGAAGAAAACCTGCTACGAGTTGATGCACGGTCGCACACCCAAGGTGAGTCACTTCCATGTCTTTAGATGCAAGTGCTTTATTCTGAAAAAGGGAAGAAGTTGGATAAGTTTGAGGCTAGGTCGGTCAATGGTATTTTCTTTGGTTATGCATCTCATTCTAGAGCATATCATGTGCTCAATCTTGAAACTAACCAAATCGTGGAGACTTGCGAGGTAACCTTCAACGAGACACAGCCACGTAGTCAGCTTGTCTTTGAGTGTGCTGGTGATGATGACCTTGGCGAGGAGATCTTTCAGGAGGAGGAGCATGAACTTCGAGATGATGAAGATGGCGGTATGGTGCCCGCGGCTGAACATGTTCCTACTACTTCGACTACAGTGGTGGATGGCCCCTCTCCTACACCTATGACGACAAATCAAGATCAAAGAGAAGCTATTGTTGAGGGGGAGGTAGCATCAAGGCGAGAACCTCCCTGGCGAGTACAAGTGGATCCCCCCAGCTTCAAGGATCATCGGCGACATGAATGAACATACTACACAGTCGAGGGATCGAAACAATTCTCATTTCGCTAATGCTGCATTTGTTGCCACCTTTGAGGCCAAAGACATTGGACACACACTATTTGATCATAATTAGGTTAATTTGATGCATGAGGAGTTGGAGAACTTTGAGAGGAATCAGGTTTGGGAATTGGTTGACCCTCCCCCAGGGTGTAAGCCGATTGGTACAAAGTGGGTGTGGAAGAACAAAGAGGGAGAGAAAGGTGAAGTGGTGAGAAACAGGTCAACACTTGTTGCTTAGGGGTTCAGTCAGAAGGAGGGAATCGACTACGAGGAGACTTTTGCTCCCGTAGCCCGTTTGGAGGCAATAAGGATCCTTCTAGCGTTTTCCATGGCTAAAGGTTTCAAGTTGCACCAAATGGATGTGAAGAGTGCTTTCCTGAATGGTCTGTTGGAGGAAGAAGTGTATGTGAGGCAACCACCTAGGTTTGAGAGTGAGAAATACCCCCACCGGGTGTACAAGTTGAGGAAGGCGCTTTATGGGTTGAAGCAGGCGCCAAAAGCTTGGTATGGTAGGTTGAGGGGGTTTTTGTTTGAGAAAGGTTTAGAGATGAGGAAAGTTGATCAGACCTTGTTTCTACTTAGGCAGGGCAGAGATATCCTGATTGTGTAGGTGTACATGGATGATATTGTCTTTGGTGGCTCGTCTAACTCTCTTGTTGCAAGGTTTGCAGAGGATATGAGCAGGGAATTTGAGATGAGCATGATGGGCGAGTTGCAGTTCTTCCTCGGGCTACAAATGAAGCAATCAAAGGAAGGAACATTTGTGCACCAAGCTAAGTACACCAAGGACATTGTGCGGAAGTTCAAGATGGAGGATTCCAAGGCTATGACGACGCCGATGAGTACGACTAAAGCTCTTGATGTGGACGAGGAAGGTGAACACGTGGACTAGAAGGAGTACCGGAGCATGATCGGGTCACTCCTCTACTTGACGACGACGAGGCAAGACATCCAATTCTCGGTATGTCTGTGTGCTCGTTTTCAAGCGTCTCCGAGGACTTCGCATCGGCAAGCGGTGAAGCGAATTTTCAGGTACTTGCGTCATACTCCCGACTTCGGCCTTTGGTACTCCACGTCCTCTTCTTTGGCTCTTCATGGTTTTTCGGATGCGGATTTTGCCGGGTGTCGGTTGGATAGGAAGTCCACTTCTGGGACTTGCCGCTCTTGGGATCTTCTTTGGTGTCTTGGTCTTCCCGCAAACGGGCCGAATGTTGCTCAATCCACTACCGAGGCAGAGTACGTTGCTGCTGCTAGTTGTTGCTCTCAGCTCCTTTGGATCACCTACACCATGAGTGACTTTGGTGAGGAGTATACCCATGTCCCACTTTAATGTGACAACACCAGTGCCATAAGCGTTGCAAAGAACCCAGTGCTCCATTCCAAAACAAAACATATAGAAGTGAGGTTTCATTTTCTGAGAGACAATGTTGAGAAAGGGAAGATAGCCTTGATACATGTACCAACACATGACCAACTAGCCGATATTTTCACCAAACCCCTAGATCAAGCAACTTTCACTCGTTTGTGGGGGGAGCTTGGTGTGTGTTTGATTTCTTGAGTTAGGTGTGTCTGAGCTCCTTTGTAGCATATGTATAGTTTCCTTTGTGCATTTCTTGCATTTGGCATGGCATATGTAACATGATGTATAGGCATCCTTGTATCTTAGATTGCATGCATTTTGTATCATATGCATTTTGTAGGAAAAGCTTCTCTCATATACATTGTTCACCATGATGTGCTATATATGATCGTGTGAGCTAGTTTGGTATGCTATGATTAGTTTGGATTAGCTCTTGATGATCTTGATCTATATCCATGGTTGATGGCTATGTTTTTGAAAAATGCCACATATATGCTCTCTCATGTGTAAATGCCTTTATATGATCTTGACATGTTTTAGTGGCCTGGTTATGCTGAATTTGTGGTTGGATAGCTAGTTTATTGATCATATGGGGCCAAAGGCTCATTTGCCATCATGAATGTTTAGCCCTCTTGCTTTATTTTGTGGAGGGGCATAAGTTCCTTTTTGTCGCAAAAACATTTCATGTACCAAATTTGAATCTGAAATGAAATGTAAAATGCTTGAAAATGTGCTCCCATGTCATATGTACTAAATTTAATTTGCTTTGGGTGCAAAACCGTTGCATGATGCCTACCAATGAGAAGTCTCATACATAGAAGTAGGCACATGGCTCGGTCGCTTTGACATGACATGAGGTGCTTGTGGGTGTTTGTGATGGTCTTATGATTAGAATGGTTGTCCTAGCATGAAGTTTGTGTGGCTTTGCCATTTTGACATGTTTTGCTCATGTTTAGGACTTTGCTCATGAGAGGGTAACTTTTCGCAAAATTGCTCAACTCTATCTTAGCTTCGTCCAATGGTTGTGAAACTTGGTAGTCATGAAGTTTATGTCATTACGAAGCTGTAGAGTATCTAACTTGCTCATTTGGACATGTGTAGCATCTTGTGATGAATTTTGTATACTTAAGAAGCTCTAGGTTGCATATTTTCAAATTTGAGCCTTGATTCATGCATTGGCGACAAGGGAGAGAAAGAAAGGTGGAGAAAAGTTGCATTGCATCCCTGGAACCTATCCCAAGAGTCAAGGGGGAGCTTGTGCATTTCTTTTGCATTTTTGGCTTTTGGGGGGTGTGGTCTGCTGTACGAAATCGGCCTGACCGGTTTTGGTGGAACCGGTCTGACCGGTTTTGGGAACCGGCCTGACCGGTTTGTGCCCAGAGTTGGCACTCGTTTAGGGGGAGTTTGCATATGTGCATGGGGAGCTCTTGTTTGCTTTGGTGGTTTGTGCTCTTTGCTTGAGCATGGTTTTGTCTCGGATGTGTCGAGTCGTTGCCCTTGCCTAAGGGGTTCGAGACTTGTCTTCTTCAAGTGATTTAGCTCTTTGCCTTTTCTCGGCTTTCGATCGCTTGCTGGAGTTTCTTTTTTGTTTGTTTCCTTTTGTTTTCCTTTTCTCTGTTTACCAAATGTGTGTGTTGTCAATGCACTCATCACGGGGGAGATTGTCGGTGTTTTAGACCGGCAACCTACCAAGGGGAGTACCTGAGGTAGATGAATGTGGCCTCGCCGAGATTGGTAACTCGAAGGAAGGGACAAGTGGCACACAATTTAGACAGGTTCGGGCCGCGAGGTGCATAATACCCTACGTCCTGTCTGCTGCGTAGCTCTAGATTGATTGGATGTGTTTACAAGATGATGCGTATGAGAGAGAGGGGTCCCTGCTTCGCCTTATATAGCCCGGGAGGCAGGGTTACAAGTCGGTTTGAGGAGAGAGTACTAGTCAGGCTCGGCTAGGAGTTCTCTACATAGTACAGGACATGTATAGCTTCCTATCCGAGTACTTCTCCACCATAGTCCTTGCGCCCCACGCCATTAGGTGCCGTGTGGCTCAAGCCGAGTAGTCCCAGGGGCCCACCGAGTAGTCAGTCCTGGTACCCACCGAGGCAGTGGGCCCAGGGAGGTCCATACGACAAGCCCCTGAGTACTTTGTAGTCGAGCAAGATAGTTTCGAGTAGTCTTGACTGTCTTAACGAGTAGTCCTCAAGCGTCCCCGACTACTACAAGCCAAAGGTCCTCAAGAGTACTTGAAGCATCCCGAGGTTGGAAGGTACTCCAGCTGATCCTTGAGTAGTCTTGAAGTCTTCTCGAGTAGTTCCCAAGCGGCCTCGAGTTCTCCTCTTGAAGGTCTTCAATAACACTTGATTTGTCTTGAAGAAGGAAACATATGGAAAATGCGATTCGAAGAATCGCATTCCATATGGAATGTATCCCCCGAGCCTTAGGTCGAATCATAGATTCAAGCTGAGGGTCAATCTGAAGTTCTGCCAAGATTATCCCATGAAATCCGGAGAAAACACCGAAGGACACGTGGCACGGAGCCCCCAAGCCTTGAGTCGAGTACTTCCTCTCGAATTGAAGGGTCATCTTGATTGTAGAATGTGTCCTGAGTTGCTCTGGAATCTTGTCATTACCCAGGGAATTGAGTAGACGTTGCCGAGCCCCCAAGATAGAGCACGTCGACTACTGGAAGATGAAGAGTCAGGCGGCCGCCGCTGAGTCAGCAGCCAATACTTATCCATCTGGCCGTTGCAGCGCCGCCGGTTGGCTTATAAATAGAGGCCAAAACCCTTAGGGTTTTCCATCCCCCGCATCTGCAGCCATTTGAAACAGATCTAGCCAAGAGTCCCACTGCCACTACACTGCAATCTATAGATACACGCGCTCCGCCGCTGTCTGCCTCCAGAGAAACCCCCGAGTGGATGCGAGTGAAAACCCGGTGCATTTGGAGGATGAAGTCTTCCCTGTCGAAGAGCATGAAGACTGGCGCCGGGAAGAAGAGATCTCGTGATGAGGAGGATGGATCCGCCCAGGGGTCAATGCCCTACCTCTCCCCCGCGCCCGAATCCGAACAAAGAGTGGAAGAAATCGAAGGCAAAGACCGAAGACTTGCTTGTGCTGCTGAATAGCAGTTTCCTCCGGGAAAGGAGATGGACATGTGGCGCACTGCCGCGGGAGACCCGTACTCGATGGAGAAGAACCCCGACGAGATCCCGATGTTCGCCCGGTTTGTGGAGCGCGGGTTTGCCCTCCCGGCGAGCGACTTCTTCAATGGTCTCCTCAAGTACTACGGTATCGAGTACTTGAACCTGAACCCTACCGGGATTTTTCACATCTCCGTCTTCGTCCATTTCTACGAGGCCTTCGTGGGGATCAAACCCCACTAGGTCTTGTTTCGGAAGTTCTTCCGCTTGAAGCCGCAGCCGAGCGCCAACGACCCAAGAGTAGTCGGAGGACCCGGCATCCAGATGCGTGAGGACGCCGCCGAGCAGTACTTGTCGTACAAGCTCATCGACTCCAACCAAGACTGGAAGGCAAAGTGGTTCTACATCACCAACCACCACCCGGAGCTGCCGAAGCCGAGCGGGAAGTAGCCTTTGCATCGGCCCTGGTGGAACACGGAGCCGATGATGCAGGAGGGTATTCAACTACCCGAGCTGCTGCAGAAGATCAAGGCTTTGAGAGAAGTCGGGCTGAGGGCCGAACACGTGGCCTTCGGTTTCATGAAGAGGAGGGTGCAGCCGCTGATGGCGCGCGACACCCTCGGGTACCAATATATGGGCAACGACGACACGTCGAGGATGCCCGGTAATGAAGTCAACGATGATGACATCGTCGAGAGACTGGGTAGGATCTTCAAAGATATGCCACCATACACACCCTGCCCGGTTCCTGAGTACTCCGCGACTCGTCCGCCAAACAAGGTTGTTAATCGAACTTGTGTCTTCGAGTACTCATTGTATTGTAGTAGTCGAGCTCACCCCAAACTGTTTGTTGTAGGATGACCTGACGAAGTTTGTCTCTGACCCAACTTCCCCTCCTCGACTTGTGGATATTCCAGAGGAGGGGAAGGGCAAGGCCAAGGAGCGCCGTGAAGTCAGCGAGGGTGATGATACCGTCACCATTGAAGATACGTCTGATGAGGAGGACGGGGAGACGCTTCAGGAGCGGTTCCAGCTGCGGTCTAGGTTCAGCCGCCCTGGACTACCCAATGTGCCCCTCATCGATGATCCACTGACTAGCCTGGAGGCTAGTCTCCCTGCGCCGCCAAAGAGGCCGCGCAATATGCCACGCAAGCACGTCGCCAAGAAATTGAAGGTCACCGAGACTATGTCTCAGGAGGAAAGCTCCTCGAGTAGAGTAGTCGAGCACTTGTCTTTGCAATATTATGTATGCTGACAATTGAATTCTGAGTACTTGCAGGAGATTCCATCATCCGACCCCGTTGACCAAGGGGAAGGAGACGACTGGGAGACGGTGGGCGAGCCGGCTGAGAGAAGCCGCAGCCCAACCCCCACCGTAGAAGAACTTGCATCGCAGATGACACAGCGGTCGACTAGAGTTGTGGAGCCGCATGCGCCGACAATGGAGAGCAGGCCGGAACCGAGCACGACTACTGGTGCTGAAGAACCGGTAACGGTTCAAGCCGAAGAAGAGGCGCCCGCCGATGCCGGGCTTGTAGACATCGCCAGCATACTTGGCGCTCCGACCGTGAGTGTCGTCCGGTCTAGCTTGTAAGTGAAAACCTTTCCCGAGTAGTACTTGTAACTTGGTAGTCTTACTTGGTTGACCACCAATTTTGTACTGAGCAGGAAATCGACTGACTTGTCCTGGGAAGGAGATGAGCCCAGCACGGAGGCAGCTGAAGAAGTCTCCGCGCCTGCTGCCGAGGAGTCCCCTCCCCTTCCTCAGGCCTAGACGTGACGCCAGTTGTGGAGGCTACGCTGCCGGAAGCCAGCGTAGTAGAAGGTGAGTACAGTGCGGTAATGCAGCCTTCCTCAAGTAGTAGTCAGAGCCCCCGGGGAACTGATTCCTTTTGTCGTATGTTGACAGGGGCAGAAGTCGAGGAAAGCACCATCCCCGAGGCTGTGCCGGTTGAAGGCGTTGTGCCAGAAGGCGAGGTGGCCACAGGAGCGGTAGCCGAGGCGGTGGAGACAGCAGCCCCCGGGGTGGCCGAAGAGGTGTGTGACGATGCACTGCCAGAGGCGAGCCTGGAGGTAGTCGTCCGTTTCCCAGAAATCCAAGACGCGGAGCCGATCCGTTCGGCGCCGATGTCCGAGGCCGCCACGACTAGTCGTGATGGACTCGAGCTTCTGGCAGATGACCTTATCAGCCCGGCGACAGTAGCCCGCAATTTGGAGTCAATGTGGCGGACCGAGCAATGAGTGAAGGTACATAACAGTACCATTGAGTATTCGAAATCTTCTATATTTGAGTACCCGAATAATAATTGCTGCCTTCTGCAGGATGTCGTGGAGAGATCCCGACAGAAGTCCGATATGCTCCAGGGGTATGGCGATACGGTGCTCCGGGCAAAGGCGTTGGAGAAAGAACTCGTTAAGGCCAGGAAGCATTCTGCCATGCTCCAGTCCAAGCTTGATGGCGCCTTTGCCCAGTACCACAATGAAGTACAAGATATGCAGGCGAAGAGCGATGAGCTGGTCCGCAATAACAAGTCGCTGCGCCAAAAGAACAAAGGTATGCCGATGTCATCTTATCGAGTATTTATTGCGGGTACCCTATAGTAGTCTGACATCTCCCTTTGAGTTGTTTGCAGATCTTGAAGCCCGAGTGGAACAGCTAAAGGCATCAGAAGTGGATATGAAGAATCTCTTCTACCGAGAGAAGGATGCTCGCGAGGTACTTGAGTACGATTATAAGCAGCTGGCCCATGAGTGTAATGTGCACATGGAGCTTCGGATCGCCTTGGATCGTGACCTTGTCAACTGCTATAAATCTCTGCAGAAGCTAAATGAAGACTGCGAGAAGTTGCGGGGGCAGCTCAAGGAACTCGAAGAAGCCGCGCTCCCCATTGCGAGACTGCTGGTGCCACACCCGGGCGGGCCGAAGATAGCCCCTCTGGTTGACCGGCTGAAGGAAGCCCCCGGACCCCTGGCTACATATGTCAAGCATTTGGCGAAGTCCATCCCGAACCAAGTCTTGGCATTCATGAAGTCATACTTCCCCAAGGCTCCGATGGAGGTAGTCGCGAGTGGACTAGCTGCCAATTGCACAGATGAGCAGTACACCGAGCTTCTGGAGCAGTTGGCGCCGATTGCGGAGCAAGTTGCCGAAAAGCTAAACCTCCAGTAGTTAGCCTGTAGGATTAGCTTGTAGCAGCAATTGTATATAAACAAAGTTGTAATGAACTTTGTTAAGTATTAATGAAAAAACTTCCATCGAATGAGTACTCGTTGTCGCGATGTTGTATCCGGAGTGCCCATCTGTGGAGTTGTCGCGAGTAGTAGTATTCGGTAGTAGACCCGTTGAGGGAGACACAGTAAATAAGTTGAAGCAAGAGTCGAACTTTATTACTGAAAAAAATACACCTGGATGGCCAGGGCCGTTTACAGGTGAAGTCGCTAGGACCCAGAGGCCACCTACGGCTAGAGTAGTGCTAGGGCGTATAGCCGCTTACAGCAGTAGATCCGTTAGTAGCCGTATAGACTGGATCTTGAAGTACATGGTCTCTTGATAGACCGCTGCTAGAGTCCTTGATGCTCTAAGCAGCCTGAGTTCCGTTAGTAGCCATTAACGCTGGATCTCGGAGTAGAGTAGCCCAGAAACTAGTGCCTGGACCCAAAGGCCGCATACAGCAAAGGGCTCGGGAGTAGTCGTGTGGACTTGAGCCCCCAAAGTAGTCGAGAGACTACGCGTAGAACCGACAGAGTTGGTCGACGTTCCATGAGTTGCTGATGTCTTCGCCTTCAAGCGTCTGGAGGCGATACGAGCCTGGTCCGGTCACCTTTGCAACCGTGAAGGGACCTTCCCATGGCGAGCTGAGCTTGTGTAGTCCTTCCATGTTCTGGATGCGCCGGAGGACGAGATCACCAACGTTGAAGGAGTGTTCCTTGACGTTGCGGTCGTGGTAGCATCGGATACCTTCTAGGTACCTTGCTGACTGGACGAGGGCAGCGCAGCGAGCTTCTTCAAGCCCATCGATGTCAACTCGTCTGCTATCTTTGGATATGCCTTCGTCGTACTGCTCTACTACCGGTGACTCCCACGTGACGTAGGCGGGTAGAATAGCTTCAGAGCCGTAGACTAGGAAATATGGTGACTGTCCTGTTGGCTTGGTGGGTTGAGTACGCAGCCCCCAAAGAGCATTGGGCAGTACCTTGATCCACTTTCCTCCTTTTGTGTTAGCAGCGTCGTGCAGTCGCTTCTTGAGAGCATCGAGTACCATCCCATTGGTGCGCTCGACTGGTCCATTGGCCTGTGGATGGGCGACTGAGACATACCGGACGTCGATCCCGCTGTTCTCGCAGTACTCCCAGAACTGGTGATTGTTGAAGTTGGAGCCCATGTCTGTGATGATGCGATGGGGTAGTCCGTAGCGATGCACGAGTTCATCCAAAAAGTCGAGTACCCTGTCGGCCTTGGGACAGGTGACCGGCTTGACTTCGATCCACTTGGTGAACTTGTCGATGGCTACCAGAACTCTGTTGAATCCTCCTAGTGCAGTTGGAAGAGGCCCAATCATGTCGAGCCCCCAGCAGGCGAAAGGCTAGGTTGGTGGTATGGTGACTAGCTTGTAGGCCGGGACGTGTTGTTGCTTGGCGAAGTACTGGCACCCTTGGCACCTTCTGACGAGTTCCTCGACATCGCCCGGAGCTGTGGGACAGTAGAAAGCTCGTCGGAAGGCCTTGCTGACCAACGTACGTGAAGATGCGTGGTTGCCACAAACGCCTTTGTGTATCTCCTCCAAGATGTCCTTGCCTTCTTATCGGGGAACACACTTCATGAGTACTCCAGAAGTGGCGCCCCGCCTATATAGCTTGTCCCCGACTAGGACGTAGGACTTGACCCGGCGGATGAGCTGCTCGGCCAAGTTTTTGTCCGATGGAACCTTCTACTTCCGGATGTAGTCGATGAAGGGTTGTCACCAGTCCACGTCGATCATCATGACCTCCTGGCCAGCTGGCGGGTGCGCTGGATCAGTGGTCGTAGGCGCCGGCTCCGGGATGGATGGCGCGTGAAGCTCGTGGACGAAGACACCCGCTGGTACTTGAGTGCGAGTAGAACCAAGCTTCGGTAGGACGTCCGCTGCAACGTTGTTGTCGCGGACGACATGATGGAACTCGAGACCATAGAACTTGTTCTCGAGCTTGCGGACTTCTAGGCAGTAGGCGTCCATGTTCTCCTTGTTGCGGTCCAAAGACTTGTTGACTTGGTTGATGACCACTGCAGAGTCACCGTAGACTAGTAGTCGCTTGATGCCTAGGGAAGCTGCGAGGCAGAGCCCGTGTAGTAGAGCTTTGTACTCGGCTTCGTTGTTTGAGACCTTCCAGAAGATCTGCAGGACGTACTTGAGTTGTTCGCCCGTTGGAGAGATCAGTAGTACCCCTGCGCCGGCACCTTCAAGCTTGAGTGAGTCGTCGAAGTACATCACCCAATGCTCTGGTCGTTGCGACTTGATGACTATTCGTGTCTTGAAGTCGATGTTGAGGGTGCCGAGTTTGACTGCCCACTTGGAAATTCTACCAGTAGCATCTTGGTTCCGCAGGATGTCATCGAGTGGGTAGTCGGTGATGACGGAGATCGAGTACTCCTGGAAGTAGTGTCGTAGCTTCCGCGAGGTGATGAGCACTGCATAGAGTAGCTTCTGTACTAGTTGGTAGCGTGTTTTAGATTCCGACAGGACCTCGCTGACGAAGTAGACTGGTCGCTGGACTGGGTGGGTGTGGCCGTCTTCTTGCCGCTCGACAACGATGGCGGAACTGGCCACGTGAGTAGTCTCAGCGAGGTAGAGCAGTAGCTGCACCTTTTTGCGAGGAGCTGTGAAGACTGGCGGATTGGATAGGAAATCCTTCAGCTGAGCGAGAGCTTGATCTACCTCTGGAGTCCCCACGAACTTCTCTTGATGCTTGAGTAGTTTGAAGAAGGGTAGCCCCCATTCTCCAAGCTTCGAGATGAATATGTTCAAGGCCACCATGCACCCGGTAAGCTTTTGGACATCTTTGATGCAGGTGGGAGCTCTCATATTGGTGATGGCGGAGATCTTCTCGGGGTTGGCTTCGATGTCATGATGGCTGATGATGAAGCCGAGTAGTTTTCCCGACGGTACGCCGAAGATGCACTTGTTTGGGTTGAGCTTCCAGCGGTACTCTCACAAGGATGTGAAAGTCTCTTCAAGATCGACGATGAGCATGTCGGAGTTTCTGGTCTTGACGACCACGTCATCCACGTAGGCTTCGACGTTCTTGTTGAGCTGTCTCTTGAAACAGGCCTGGATAGCTCGTTGGTAGGTGGCACTGGCGTTCTTCAACCTGAACGACATGGTCGTGTAGCAGTAGGTGCCGAACGGGGTGATGAACGTGGTCTTCTCCTGGTCTTCTTCCTTGATAGCAATATGGTGGTACCCGGAGTAGCAGTCGAGGAAGCAGAGCAGGTCGCAGCCCGCCGTGGAGTCGATGACCTGATCTATCCGCGGCAACCCAAAGGGGTCTTTGAGGCAGTGCTTGTTGAGGTCGGTGTAGTCGACGCACATCCTCCACTCATTGGAGTTCTTCTTGCGGACAAGGACGAGGTTGGCGAGCCACTCAGGATGGAAGACTTCTCTGATGAAGCTAGCCGCAAGTAGCTTGGCGAGTTCCTTCTTGATGGCATCCCGTCGGTCGGCGGCGAAGCGGCGGAGGTGTTGTCATTTCGGGGTAGCTTTGGGGTCGACGTTGAGTGAGTGCTTGATCAGATTCCTGGGATCCCCTAGCATGTCCACTGGTTTCCACGCGAAGATGTCTCGGTTAGCCCGGAGGAAGCTGACTAGCGCGTCTTCCTATTTCGGGTCAAGGCCCGCCCCGATCATGGTGGTCTTGCTGTTGTCGCCTGTCCCAAGATCAATTGCCTTGACTTGCACTTCCTCAGAGGGCTGAGGCTTGTTGGCCTTGTCTGACTTCTCTAGGATATCGAGTTCACTTGGGGCAAGCTTCTTTGATGCAGCATAGATTTCCATCATGGCGTTGGGTACTTGATTGGTGGCTGCGAGTTCCACAGCTTCTGTGTCGTAGTCGAAGGATATCTTCAAGTCCCCTTGTATCGAGAGTACACTGGTCGGACTTGGCATCTTGAGTACCAAGTACATGTAGTGGGGTACCGCCATGAACTTGGCGATAGCTGGTCTGCCGAGGATGGCATGGTAGGAGGTCTCGAAGTCCGCGACTTCGAATTTGATGTACTCGGTGCGGTAGTTTTCTCTAGTTTCCCCGAAGGTAACTGGCAGGACCACTGAGCCCAGTGGAATAGCCGCGTTCCCGGGAACGATGCCGTAAAAAGAAGATGTGCTCTTGGTGAGCATGTGAGTAATGTCTAGCTTCATCTTCTTCAAGGTCTTGGTGAAAAGGACATTGAGCCCACTCCCACCAACGATGAGTACCTTGTTGAGTCTAGAGCCCGCGACTATCGGTTTCAGGATGAGAGGAAACCGCCCTGGTTTGGAGAAGCTTGTCCATTGATCCACGGGGGAGAAGGTGATGGGTACCTCTGACCACCGGAGAGGGGTCGGAACCACTGGTTCAATGTTTAAGACTTCCCGTCGAGTGGCCTTCTGAGACCGTTTGGTGGGTAGTCCGCCGAAGAGGACGTTCACCGTCTTGTCAGGTTCTTGGAAGTCGCCATTGCCTTAGTCGACTTTTTTCTTGCCTTTCTTGTCGTGAGGAGGCCGTGGGTCTCGAGAGTCATTGAGTGCTCGTCGGAGTTGGTAGCACTATTCCGTAGTGTGGTTGCCCTCTAGGTGCCACGGGCACTTCTCTTTTAGCAAGTCTTTGAAGCCGCCGGAGGTCTTCTTCGAGTTATCTTTCGTAGGGCGCTGAATAGTCCCGACTGTGTTGTCTGTCTTGCGCTTGCGATTAGGACCCGAGTAGTTTTGTTGCGACCACCTTGATCCCGGTTGTTGTTGTTGCTGCCGCCCGCATTTTGCTTGCTCTTGCCGCGAACGGCGTCGTACTTAGCGTTCGCCTTGCCTTCTTCGTCGGCCCATGAAGTAATCATGTCTTTGAGCTTGGTAATGGAGCTCAGGCGGTGGCGACCGAAGTCTTCGAAGGTGCAACGTGGTAGAGACCATCTTGGAAAAGGTCGATGAGTTCCTTGTCGGTAACATCGACTACGGTGGCGCGCTTGTCGAAAAAGCGCCGCATGTACTTGCACAAGGTCTCGCCCTGTTCCTGCTTCACCATGGCCAGGTCCATGCGAGTACCCGAGTGTCCCATGGCGCCCGCGAAGTTGTTGGTGAACTGCTCCTTGAGATGGTCCCACTTGTCGATCGATTACTTCTCGAGGGACTCGAGCCATGTAAGCGGAGCTTGGTCCAGACAGAAGGGGAAGTAGAGGCACTTCATATTGTTGTTGCCACCAGCATTCTCGATGGAGAGGGCGTAGCATCTGAGCCACTGTACTGGATCTTGCTTCGCATCATACTTGGTGATCCCCAAAGGCTTGAATTTCTCTGGGAGCAGCAGATTGCGAAGTCGACCAGAGAAGGCGGGGAAGCCGTCGTTCTTGCTTGCTGTGGAGGATTTCTTGCGTCGAATTTCTTCGATTCTGCGGCGGGCATCGTAGCCGCCGCGTGAGACACCGGTGACGTGGCTATCTGCGTGGCCTTGGCCTTCGCTATCGCCTCCGCCACCGGCTCTCCTTCTAGCCCCGTGTGAGGAGCTCCCGCCGCCGCTGCCTCCGCCGCCGGCGTCGCCATGAGCCACGATGACGCGACTGCTGCCAGCGCCACCAGTGCTGTGACCGCCCTGAGAAGGTCCTCCAGCAGATGCCCTAGTGCGGTTGGGGTTCTGCGGTAGCTCTCCTCGAGTGTGGTTCGTCTGTTGTCGGCTGGACTACGGCTTGTGGCTTCATGGTCGGCTTCGCGAGTTCTGAGGGGAGGCACTAGAGTGACTCCGTTGTCGACTCTCATGAAGTAGACGTCGTCCGCGAGCTTGGTGATGACTTCTCCTGCGCTCATTCCCTGAGCCTGACGTGCTATCGTAGTGATAGACATGAGGCACTATTCAGGGGTAGTATGCACCCGGCTTTCGACTTGGTTAAGCGCCTCTATGAGGTTCCGTATGGGGAGACTCTCACGGAGACGTCGACGCCGTTCGTTACGCTTCCTGTTACGCTCACGTCGGGCGTTCTTGTCGTCGCTGGTTTCGTCCGCGGGTGCATTGGCAGACAACTCGTCTGCTGAGATATCTTCGAGGTAACCGTCAGGCCGTGTCCCTGAAGGTCCCGGCGTCTCGTTGATAGTCATGAAGACTTGATGATCAGGAGAGCCGAGACTGGAGTCGGTAGTCGCCACCTCTGTTGGAGTGTGCTCCTCTGCTGGAGATAATGGTGTTCTCTCCTGGAAGGGGAGCGAGTCGAGGTAGGCGACGTAGCGTGAGTTCCTGTCTGTCGTCCGTGTGCTTGCGGTCCGGCCGCAGACGAATCTCCCGGCGGGTGTAGATGTTATAACCAGGCCGGTAGTTGGTCCTGACAGCGGTTGCTCGGTCGTAGAGATCTCGGACTCGGGCTCGTCTGGGTCCAATCCAAAGTCGAACTCGTAGGAGGAGTCCGAGTAGTGGCCAGAGACGGGATTGGAGTCCGAGGTGTAGTCGGAGACGATCTCCTTGCCGTCCTGGTGCACAGTGAGAGCCTTCGCGTGGGCCATGCTAGCGTTGCAGAGGCCGTATGGGAAGTGCTCATGGAGTGGGGAGTCCGCACATGATGGCTCGATAGCCGGCTCGCATGCGATGGCCCACGGGGACGTCGAGTTCGAGTTGGAGTCGGATCCAAGCTCGAAGTCGGCGTGTTGGTTGTAGAGCAAAACTTCGCCGAATTTTCCGGTGAGTTCACCCGTGACTACTTCGGGAAGCGTCACGAGCCCAGTGCTCGGGTTGGGAGTCATGGTGAGGCGGCGTTGGAAGGATCCGGCGCCGTAAGCAGTGCACACCCAAGACCCGAAGACGAAGGTATCGCTGCGGTTGAAAGCGACGATTGGCTTGATGAAGACTGAAGCCGTCGAGTTCGCCATGAGATCTTCGGCGAGATCCCCTACCTGGCGCGCCAGCTGTCGGTGTTTTAGACTGGCAACCTACCAAGAGGTGTACCTGAGGTAGATTAATGTGGCCTTGCCGAGATCGGTAACTCGAAGGAAGAGACACGTGGCACACAATTTAGATAGGTTCGGGCCGCGAGGTGCGTAATACCCTACGTCATGTATGTTGTGTAGCTCTGGATTGATTGGATGTGTTTACAAGATGATGCGTATGAGAGAGAGGGGGGTCCCTGCCTCGCCTTATATAGCCCGGGAGGCAAGGTTACAAGTCAGTTTGAGGAGAGAGTACTAGTCGGGCTCGGCTAGGAGTTCTCTACATAGTACAGGACATGTATAGCTTCCTATCCGAGTACTTCTCCACTATAGTCCTTGCGCCCCACGCCATCAGGTGTCGTGTGGCTCAAGCCGAGTAGTCCCAAGGGCCCACCGAGTAGTCGGTCCTGGTACCCACCGAGGCAGTGGGCCTAGGGAGGTCCATACGACAGAGATTGAGGACCTTGTGTGATGAGTGATTGACAACATTGTGTGGACTGATTCTTGGATAAGTATTGCGAGGTGCGGAGTTGCGGCTTGACTCATGTTGGTGCAGGTGAAGAACAAGCACGAAAGGTCGTTGCCGGTGAGGCCTCCAGGTGTGGAGAAGATAAGTAGGCTTCGTTCGAGGGACCCGGTAGCCAGTGGGGTCAAGTGCGGGCCGCATGGTGGCAAGAACGGCAAGATGAAGTTGAGGACGGTTTCTTGGTTGAGCCACAAAACCAAGGTCGAGCCGGGACTTCGTGGGAGCCAAGTCATGAGTGGTGATTGGCGGAGGCTACATCAAGTTCGCGGGGTTTGCGGTGGTTCAACAGAAAATCACCGGGTTACTCGGCTGAGCCACAAAGCCGAGGCCGAAGACCGAGCGTGGCTGTCTGGCCAAAACCGGCCTGACCGGTTTGGGGTAGCAGGGCACCGGAAGCTTCGAGGCGGAGGACACGCGTCGGGATCGCAAGGCTTGCGTCAAGGCTACGCGAAGTGCGGTCGCCGGGCATCTGTCTGATGGTGTTATGAAGACAAATTCCCAAAGTTCCCTTGGTGGGCGTGTATCTTAGTTTAGGCCTTAGGGGCATTTTAGACTTTAGGCTTGCCTCCATATAACCGAAGAGGTGAGAGGATGGCAGCCAACTCTTGGAACCCTAGCTCATTTGTTTTCCTATTTCCCTTCCTATTTTCTTAGGATTTCTATAGGAATAGCTTGAGAGCTTCATGGTGAGATTTTGTGAGAGGGTTGGATGATCTGGAGGCAAGCTAGACCTTGTACGAACCTCCTTGGTATGTATAGATGATTCAGCGTGGTTCCTCAAGGCATTGTTGTGTTGTTCCCAGTTGTTCTTGGTGGTGATTTTGAGAGCCCTCTCTTGGTGTTTTTCTCTGTGTGTTTTCGGGACCTTGCTCTTGGTGATTTGATGGGGGAAATTCATGTGAACCCTTTGTGGTTCTTTTGCCTTTGATTCCCCTCCTAAATCCGCGAGTTAAGGGCTCGATTTTGGTGTTTTCGGAGTTCTAGGGTTAGAGGTGTTCTTGAGGGTTGACTTTCGATTCCTTTTGATTGAGTGGGTTTTGGGGACCGAGCTTCTAGGGTAGCCCACGAGGTACCCCAACTATCCCCAAAGTCTCACTTTGATCCGTGGAACGAATCGGGAGATCGATTGGTGTAAGGTTTGAGTTTTTCCCGCGGGCTGTGTTCTTCCCGACTATCCAGGCCAAAACCCAACCTGACCGGTTTCCCAAACCGGTCTGACCGGTTTTGCCCTGTGGGCTGTCGAGAAGGGTTTTTGAGCAAGGAAGTTTCTGTTGCGCTATGGCTTCTTTTGTTCATATGTGGAAAGGCTCTTGAGGTGTTTTGGGTCTTTGGGGAGTTTCTGGACAAACTCGGTCTGACCGGTTTGCCAAACCAGTCTGACCGGTTTCCCCAGTCTGCGTGAGGCTAAGTCCAGCAGAAGCAGTATGACCAGTTTCAGAAACCGGCCTGACCGGATTGGGCTGCTAGCACCCGTGTCGTGTGTGTTTTCGCTGCGTGTGTGCTGTGGCTGTTGGTTAGGTCTTGCTCCTAGGTTCAGTAGCACTTCAGTGGCTACGTGAACATGGCAAGAGAAGCTTGCAGAGGTGTACAAGTGAAATCGGGTTCATAGGCCGAATTCTTGAATATAATTTTTGTCGGTTCTCATTCAGTCCCCCCCTCTATGGTTCGCCGTTTCGGTCCTTCAGAATCTCCCAAGGCAAGAGTCGTGGGCTGAGAATGAGGAGGCCTAAGCTTTGACCTTGCCTTCTTTAAGATTTTATATGGATCTGAAATGAAGTTTTCTCGAAGATTCTTATTCATACATTACCCTGAAATAAGATAGACAAAAGTGGAAAGAACAAGGGTAAGCCTGCTTAAGCAATGATTATTTGGATTCTCGATGCATTATGTGTGAGAGATGCATGCATGCTATTACTGAAACTTTCTCATCTAGGATATAGACTTTCTTTCCCCGACAACGACGCCAAAAATGCTTGTTGACATTGCTAACATCATCAACTAGTAACGGATATAAAATCCACCTCTATCGACGACACCAGGAATGCGAAGGTATATCTTAACATGATGCTAAGTGTACATCGGATGTTGCTTTCAGATAAACTAAAAGATGAATTCTGACACGATTCATATCACAACTCGATATAGGTTGTCAGCCTGACAGGTGTGCCTGAAAACGCATGGATATGGTACTCTTACATATGCCTTGGATCTCTAGAAAAGAAGATATATATAAACAGGGTATCCGCAAGCGCACAGATATGAATATACCATCGTAGCATTTTAACCAGGACTAAACCAGGTATCATATTTATATTCTACCACAAGGAAAGAAGTCTTTCTAATCCATAATAGCTAATACATGCTCATCTCTCAGTTTAATAATGTAGAGTGGCCAAAATATATCAATTGCTATAAAAAGGGGTAAGTCACATAAAATATAGATAATAATAGCACTATTCAAGTCATAACATCATGAGCAGCTAGAAAGTGTCATCATAACAAGAGAAACATAGCAAAGTCTAGCTAGAGAGAATACTCCTCGGTAATTCTAAATTATATGTCAATACAAACTATGATTAGTGCAAACATTTAGCAATCATGGAAGAAGAACTATTATATTAATGCATGGGGAGACTATCCAGGAGGATCAAGGCCGAAACTTGAAACAACCCAAATAGTATAAGGCTCCACTAGTCCTATACACGGGGGGTGGACTATGAAGGACTCAATAGTGCTGTCACCACCACGATCTACCACACGACCCGGCATATAGGGTGCAATCGCAGATAAATACAATATAAACACCACACTTACGCTATCTTTACCGTTCACCCATGTTAACAAATGATCTAGGTGAGGGCTATACGACTCCATACATGAATATAAAGGCAAATCAACTATGCTAAACATGCAATCATAATAAACACCAAAGTATATAATGTCGAATATAATCATTGATAAGAACATATGTCTATATAACAAATGTAAGAAACTAGATAAGAACTTACAAGAACGAAGCTAGATCAGCCTCTAGACGATCAGGAGCCAAGTAGAAGCCTTGCCTCCTCCTAGATCTAAACTGGCCAGCTACTCTGCTATATGGTATTTCTAGGGTGTAGTGTCTGTGACTTGATGACTTGATTTAATATATGCAAACTCAGGTTTCCAGATGCCTCTGCCAGGGGGCAGGGGGGCTGCTTATATAGACCAGAGGGGTGGACGTGAACCGTAAGATCAAACCAACCTAAACATGTGGTTTAGATTGATTCTCATAGGCGGTGGAGGAACATTCCAGAAGATGAGGCGGTTCGGGGCCCGGGGGGACCGACCGGCCCCTTGGGTCCCACTTCGACCAGGTGGTCTCTTGATCCTTCTAGATGCTTCTTTTTTAGGTGCTAAGCCATGTTGAGTTTCGGAGCCTTCTGGAGTCTTGTCCCTATAGATTCATAGATTCACCAAAACTCGTGAAAATTGTTAATATTAACCCTAATAAGGTGATCTAATTATATTTTAGCCCTTTTTCTAAAGAATGTGAGGGATAAAATGCATAGATAAAATGTGTCAACAATGTGCACCACAGAATCCACTATGGATATCCTTGACGAGTTCAACACCTTTTTCGGAGGTAATGCACCTTAGCCATGGTTCGGTAATTTCTGATTTGTACAGCTCTCCGTTAACCACCGTATAGCCCCTTGCCCTTTGCTTTAATCTTTTCTCCTCCAACTCATCTTGTGGTTCGTAGTGCCCCCTCAAGTATGTCATGATTTCGGCTCTCCAATCGCGAGTCTCCACAATATTCACGATTTTAGTCTTTGATTCTTTGATAGACGGTTCTTTAATGATTTCGAACAACACATCAGGAGGCATTGCTTGATTTCTGATTGCTGCTTTCGCCAGTTTGTCTGCTTCATTGTTGTCGTCTCTTGGTATGTGCTGGACTGAATAGCCCTTGAAATACCTTTCCATTTCTCTGACTTTCTCAAGATACTTCATCAAAACAGGATTTCTCGCTTCACTCTCCTTCTCAATATGTTCTTGAATTGGTTGTGGTTGTTGAATTGATTGAATTGCCTGAGATTGAGGATAGAACTGCTGAGAAGGTTGCCAAGATGGTTGTGGTTGCTGGAACTGTTGCACTGTGACTATATTTGGTTGAGAACTCATGAACTCAAGAACACCGTGGTTTCAGCCGAAAAACTACTCACGATGCCTCCACAGAAGAAGTCCAAGAAGAACATACCCACTGAGGCTGACCAAGAAGATCATCACATCACAGAGAATAATGGAAACTCTCTCACTATAGAACCTTCGCAGACTTCAGACCAGGAGAGGAGAGCAAAACTTGAAGCTCTCCAGAAAACACGAGCTGAGAAAACAGTACACACTTTGGAAGCATTTGCTGAGGGAGAAGATGATGAAGAAGATGATGAGGCTATTGACAAAGAATTGGAGAGAGTACAACAAAAAGTATAGCAACTTCAGAAAGAGAAGGACATATTCGCGAATCAATCAAAAGCTAGAGAAACTTAACCAAGCAAAAGAGCAAATCAAAAAAATGCAAAGAGAAATTGAAGAAATGAAAGAACAAGAAAACAATTCACTGTGGAATGACTCACCACATCAGAACTCCGGCCAAAACAGAAGAACCCCGAAAGAAAACTTTTTTGTGGGTAACGGAATCTCTCAGTTCGTGGATCCAGACTCACCATTCTCAATAGGGTTGCAAACTGCACCATGGCCACCAAAGTTCAAGCCACTCTCTCTCCCGATGTATAACGGCTTCAGAAACTCCAGACAGTTCCTTATGAGATATGAATCAGCTGTTAATTCAGTAGGAGGAGATGATGTCGCACTGGCTAAATCCTTCATCATTGCGTGTGAAGGCCCAATTCTCAATTGGTACTCTCTGCTACAACCACACTCAGTCTGCAACTGGGTCGATATCAAGACAAAATTCATTTAAGCATTCCAGATATTTCATGAAACAACAGCTCAGTCATCAGATCTGTACAACTGCAAGCAGAAGGATAGAGAGTAGTTGCTGGTAGTGTAAGCCTCAGGTATCATGGCTTTCTAAAGACATGTTAATGTTATCCTACAATGACAATGTGTATAGGCTAATGGCAGAGTGGCCTCTTGTTACAGCCTAAATATAAGGTTCTTACATATCATTTTCCCTTTTAGAATTTTCCTAAGACTTCCATATCAAAAGTTGTATACAAGTCTAAAAGAATTATTTGTTATTGTTCTACTGTTTGTAAAGTCTCAAATATATTGTGAAAAAATAGTTATCTTGATGATTGTTGTATGTATTATAGAATAAAAGTTTTATGGCCCGTAGCAACGCACGAGCACGATCCTAGTAACTTATATGTACTCCTAGAAAGAGTGGAGTTTTTCTTCACACTTCGTACATCATGCGTCCGCGGTCCGTCAATTCGCTTGGTACGTCGTGCGTCCACCTCCCCGATCTCACATCGGCGCCCCACCTCCCGCGACCTCCGCACTCTTCCGGTCCCACCATGCCGCTCTTTTCCACAACCCCAGTCATGTTTTTCCTGCATTGTGCGTCGCCGCCGAAACTGCCGTCATCGTCTTCCATCCACATCGCCGCCGCCGTCGACCAACGCCATTGCCGTCGTCATCCTCCAATCGACATCAGCGCCACCGCCGTTGACCATGCCATACCCGTCGTCGTCGTCCTCTGATCCCTCAATCACCGCTGGCACCACGCCATCCCCCATCGTCCTCGGATCCCTCAAGGTGCCGCCGCCGCTAACCATGTCATCACCGCCATAGTCGACCACGCTGTCCTTGCCGTGGTCCTCCAATCCACACGCCATCAACGGCGCCGCCACCATCGGTCTATCCCTACGCCAAGGCGCCGTCATCGTCAATTCCTGTGCACCCTATGTCTCGCGTCGGGGATGTGTTCTACGCCTACAAGAAGCCGCCGGGTCTGCTTCTACGCCAAGTAGGTTCAATCCTGAAATCAGTAAGTAGTTCGTTTGCATAAGAAATCTAGCACACAGAGTGGATGAGATGTAGCTGCATGAGGGAACTAACAGGACAATATGTAAGACGGTATGCCACACACATGAATATCTTTTTTTATATATCTTTCACATATTGAATGTTAGATCGAGAACAAGCACTGTGCTCTTCAGCTGCAGCATTGCTGCATGGTCATGTGCTACCCATGCTGCTCATTTAGCGATGGATAAACATTGCACTTTTAGTGATGTCAGCTAACACAATAGAGTCATTTCTTTAGTCGAGACGTAAGGGCAACATATGTAACAGTCGGTCAATATATGTCAAAGTTACTTTTCATTTCTTTGCAAATTAATCTTATTTTGCATGCCTTAATCAAACCCCATGATCATTCATACATAGATGCTTAAAAAATTTCTTTATGCAAATTATTATTTCCTCGGGGCTAGCAGTTGGAGAACTGTAGTGTTTTTGCATTTATGTATCTTGTCCTCTATTAATCTTCATCGTCAATTAGGCTTCACTGGATCATCAATTTATGAGGTAAATTTGTTTTTTTCACTTTGCTGATTGATCATCTCCAACTTGACCTATGATTACTGAATTAGCCAACAAAATGTTGTGCAGCTAATGCTTACAAACTATTGCTGCTGTTGATGCCAGTTTCCTACAAGTGCATACCTCATATGGGTTGCTTGCTAACTTTGAAAAAAAAAAGAAATGTTGATAATGATTCAACTATGTGCCATTAGTGCCAAAGGAACGATAGTGAAAGACTAATTTGTTGGTATTGGAAGTTTCTTTGAGTAGAATAATTTGAATTTTTTCACTTTGCTGATTGATCATCTCCAACTTGACCTATGATTACTGAATTAGCCAACAAAATGTTGTGCAGTTGATGCTTACAAACTATTGCTGCTGTTGATGCCAGTTTCCTACATGTGCGTGCCTCATATGGGTTGTTTGCTGAACTTTGCAGAAAAAAGAAATGTTGATAATGATTCAACTATATGCCATCAGTGCCAAAGGAACGATCATTACTGGAGAATCACACATATATATCAGGCCCATTTTTATTTGTACCGGGTATTTTTTCCACTGGTATAAATGATGGTATTTGTACCAGTTGGAGCAACCAACTGGTACAAATGTCCTCTCACAGAGGCTCGTCGGGGCCTGATCCAACCCACCCGATACAAATGCCTCACATTTGTACCGGATGGTGGCTCCGCCCGGTACAAATGTGAGGCCAACACATTTGTACCGGGCCAAGACACCACCCGGTACAAATGTAGGCACATTTGTACCGGGTAAAAAGATGACATGGTACAAATGTCATTCTATCGATCCCGTGGGGACTTAGAATTTTTTTTGCTGGCGCTTCTCCCTCCCTACCCTCTCCATTAATATCCACCACCCCTCTCTCACACTTTCCCATCTCATGTTCTTTCTCTTCCTTATTTCCTTTCTCAGTTTTCCTCTTCTCCACGTACTGATCCTTCTCGATCCCACGTGGGGCGGCCGGCATGGGGTAGCGCTGGCGGCCGGCGCGGGCGGGCGGCCCCGGGAGGTGAGGGAGAGGCAGGAGGTTGTTTTTTTACTGTGAGTTCCTGTGAATCTTGATGTGAGTTCTTGTGAATCTTGATTATTGTGTTGTTGTGAGGATTTTATGAGATGTATGAGGTTAATGTAATATGTGATGTGATGTGATGTGTAGAGATTGTGATTTGGAAATTTGTTGTGAATTTTGTGATTGAATCTTGACTCGAGACTTGTAAAATTTGTGATTGAATCTGGATGAGATGGGATGATATGAGATGAGATGAGATGAGATGAGAAAAGAACAAGAAAAGAAAGGAAAAGAAAAGAAAAGAAAATGTAAAGGAAGGGAAAGAGGGCTCACGAGGGGCAAAAACATTTGTACCGGTTGGTAACACCACCCGGTACAAATGCGAGGCATTTGTACCGGGTATCTCGCCCGGTACAAATACTCCACCACATTTGTACAAGATGCTTTTTACCGGTTCAATACCCGGTACAAATGAGGGTTATGAACCGGTACAAATTCCCGTTTTTCCAGTAGTGGATAGTGAAAGACTAATTTGTTGGTATTGGAAGTTTGTTTGAGTAGAGTAATTCAAAGCAATCGGCTCAAGTCTCAGTTGACACTGATAGACTTTAAATTGTTCTTTTTGCTGTCATGAAGGTGAAAGTAAATAATTTCAGAGATCGTCCATTTGTATATAAAAGAACAATCAACACTGAAATTTGGACTGATGCTGAGTCATGGATAACCTGAAACATGATAAGTTCATAGTGATATTTTGATGTTATGGGTATGCATAGAAGTCGTTGATAACATCAAAATGTACATTTTGCAAAGGTACAATTTACCCCTGATAACAACATTACTTTTTTGAATTAGATGCATGATATGGATTTGGTTCGTGTGAAACACTGAATACAGGGTCTGATAATGCATTATCCATTGCTTTACCTGCCACTGTAATGCTACGTTAGATTGCAATTTTTTGTGCAGAAAACTGGATAAGGCTCAATGTTTATATATTTGCAATTAAATTACAGCCTCTTTGTGTTTTTCCATCTATTAGAAAAAGAAAACAGTAAAGGTAATTGATGTTGAAAAGTCAGATTAGCTGCTTTTCTACATAGCCCGTTTAAGTGGAAAAAGTTAGGTTTTAGGTTAGCAACTTGATCACAATCCAAGCATGATTATGTTAGTTTTGTTTGCTGTGCACAACCGTGAAAATTGAAGCCTTTCTAAGTGTATGTACTATGGTACAAGGCACATACTTGACAATGGCTTTGAATTTAGTACTATTATTGTCTTCTCTTGGTCTAATGTTAGTATGATCTTTGTACTCAGGTTGATAGGATGAGGCCAATGACTTGGTCATCACTATCCACATGTTGGGGGCGGGGTCCGAAAATCAGATAGGATCCCGAACACAAGATTCCATAGCGAAGGCATGAAAGTAAGAACGAGAGAGGGGACAAAGAATCCCCGAAAGTCTGTCTCCGCCTCAAAAGATGTGAATCCCTTTACACGTGCCCTCGAGCCCCCTTTTATAGGGAGACGAAGGGACTTTTACATTCCAAGATTACCCTCGAATCTAAAGAATATTCGTGGTGTGAACATGTACATGAACGTCTTTTACATCTCGTGATTTACGGGGCTAATTTCACATAATTACAAGCCTGCCACCTATTCACACCTCAAACCCAGACTTTTGGCACCCCCTTTGACTCGGCTCATTCGTGGCTTCCGCTTCATATCCGCGAAGACTTCTAGTTGTTGAGACTCCCAACTCAAATCACCGAAGTTAATCCTGAAGTAAAACTTCTTCGAATCCATTGAGTTCCTTGAAGCCGCGGTCGGAAATGAAGTTTCCCAACCCCACGGAGATTTCCGAAGTTTCCATCACCAGAGTTCCCTGAATGAGCAATGATCTCCGAAGTTTCCCTCGCCGTAATCCCCTAACTCGGCAGGTTCCCGCTGTCCTGAAACAAGGAATAGACCTGCGATCCAACACTTACTCGGCGATTGTTTCACGTAACATCAGAGGGTCAGTGAATTATGTAAACATAACGAAACACCTTTGTGAATACTTTCTCACCACGAAGCAGGGCAGTGAACCAATGATTTATTCATGAACACATTCACGAATTCATTAGCTCTGATGTTTCGAGGGTGAAAAGGTTTTTACCCAATTCCCCAAAACTACTCAAATCGCCGAAGTTAATCCCGAAATCCCGAAGTAAAACCTCTCCAAATCATAGAGCTCCTTGAAGCCACGGTCGGAAAAGAAGTTTCCCGACCCCACGGAGATTTCCGAAGTTTCCATCACCAGAGTTCCCTGAATCAGAAACGATCCCCGAAGTTTCCCTCGCCATAATCCCCGAACTTGACAGGTTCCTGCTGTCATGAAACAAGGAACAGACCTACGATCCAATACCTATTCGGCGATTGTTTTGCATAACATCAGAGGGTCAGTGAATTATGCAAAAATAACAAAACAGCTTCGTGAATACTTTCTCACCACGAAGCAGAGCAGCGACCCGGTGATTTATTTGCGAACACTTTCACGAATTCGTTAGCTCCGATTTTTCGAGGGTGAAAGATTTTTACCCAATTCCCCAACACTAGCCCCTCGGGGAAGCGGGTTGACTCCAGCGATCCGTTTCCACGAACAAATTCTTAGAATTTTGGTAAAAAACGTCACCCTTGGAACGTCGGAGTGTACACGCGCCCCCAAAACGTGCAACGGTCATCTCGAGACAGTTTTTTTTGAAACTACCCCCTCTCGCCCTATAAATAGAGGCCATGTGCGGTAACTTTATTTCACCACTTCGCTGCATTCTTCAAAATTTTCGAAGAATTTTCAGAGAAAAGCTCTTCATCTCAAGACGCCCGAAGTTCGGTGACTTCTTCTGTTTTCGTGTATTATATTCGCCTTTCTTACATTTTTTGGTCATTAGCCAACTATTGCGTATATTTTTGTTTCTTGAAAATTGACACACTTTTCGCGTTCATTTTTCTTTCGAAAAGGTGGCTCGCACTAAAAGTACTGCTAGGCCAATGACTTCTGAAGAGTTGGCTACCGCTGGTGTTCCACCGACCGAAGAAAACGCTCCTCCCAGTACAGGTGATCTGGCTACCAAATCCATCTGTGATTCCGGCAGTCACGAAGATGGTGAGATAAGATCTAAGAATAAGTCGTGTCACACCCTGAAATTTCCAATTTCGGGATGTGAATAGGAAGAAAAATTTAAACAATGTTTTAGTCTAAATTTTAAAATTTTGCCTAGCTTTTATTTCTCTTTACGGGAAATATAGTATAAGAAAAATCCTTTGATTGATTTTCTAAATTAAATAAATAGTTGTGAGTGTGTTGCATTCATGCCATTGCATTGTTTTTGGGTGTTTGGATTCAAGTCTTGTTTTGAATTCAAATTTGTTTGTTTGTTTCAGGAGGAAATAGGAATTGGAAAAAAAAAGAAAAGAGCAAACCTTTCCCTTTCCTTCCTTTTGGCCCAGCCGCTTGTTCTAGCCCATCTCCGCGGCCGCCGGCCCTCTGTCCGCGCGCCCGGCCCCGGCGAGCGTTTCCGGCCCGGCAGCCCAACCGCACGCGCCGTCGCTCCCCTGTCCACCGACGCGCGGGGCCCGCGCGTCGGCTTCTTCCTCGCGCCGCCGGCCGAGCCCGCGCCGCGGAGCCGCGGTCGTGCCCGACTCGAGGTCCGCGCCCCGCCGCCCCGCGCTCTCGGGCCCGCAAGCCGGGAAGGCGGCGCCTCTATTTAAGGCGTCGGCCGCACCCCCCGGGGACCCCTTACCGAAACCCTAACCGCCTCGGCGCCGCCGCCGCCATCACTCCTAACCCTAGCCGGCCGCCGTTCCGGGACCCGTGCCTCCGCCGCCGTCCGGTCACTCTGGAGCGGCGCGCGTAGCTTCGCCGTGAGGTAAGGGACGTCTTGGTGTCGTGTGTGCGCGTCCGTGTGCATAGTGTCGTCCGGACGGCCTCGCCGGACCTCCGCCGCCGCGCCCTCCCGCCGTCCGCCGCGTCGAGCCGTCCCCGCCACCCCCCCGGAGCTCGCCGTCGTCTTCGCGCGTGCGTGCTAGCCGTCCCGGTGCCGTCCCCGCCGCTTTTGGTGCACCCCCGCACCGGTGCCGCCGTGCGCCGGCGAGCCGCCGCCTAGCACCGCCGCGTCTCTCGCGCCGCCTCCGGCCTTGCTCCGCCGCAGCCGCTTGCGCAAGATCGGGGCCGCCGGTTCCCCAACCAACGGCCCGGATGAGATCCAACCGTACCGGTCAAACTAGCGTACCGGTCAACCCTAACACCCTCGCCCGCGTTGAACCCCGGCCGTCGGATCTTGATCCGATGGATCAGATCCATCCCCATAATGTTAGCCACGCGCTTTTGCAAATAAAGCCCTGAGTTTTTCCAAAATTGCAACCCGGTCCTCCCACCTTAAGAAAACCCTTACGAATAGGTCCTGTTTTCTTTAGTTTAGCCCGAAGACTTAAGTTTTATTTACAGATTAGTCCTAAAATTTGTTTTAGCCATAACTTTGTCGTTTTAGCTCCGTTTTTAGCATTCTTTATATCCACGCGATCGTCTCGACGAGTAGAACGACTTTTTGCCCCTGTTTAGTTCTGTTAGTACTGTTTGGTGATTGTTTCTTATTTTATTTCATTGTATGCTTGTATGTGAATGATGTGGTGCATAGAAGACGGTTCGTTCGTGGAATACGCCGAGTTGAAGATTTCCAAGGTCTTGAGCAGCAGCACACGTTGGTAGAAGGCAAGTCCTTGCTGCATTCCCATTGATCCCATTACAACATGCATTTTAATTACACCGTTATTTATTATTGCTTTGCATTAAATTGATGGGTCCTAATATTAAGGTTTGACTAGTTTTGTTTATCCTGTGCCTTGATCAACCTGGGTTTAGGTTTATGTTGGGTAGCCCGTGCTTAGTTGCTCAACTTGGGTTTATGGTGGTTTTGATGAACAACAATGTTAATCTTGCTTTACTTATGTTGTACCTTCATTAAACAAGATCACCTGTGTTAATCGGAACATGGAGAACCACCCAGGAAAACAGTGCTACCACAAGACATATGGCTCTGTCTTGGCTTATTAATTAGTGAACCAGGTGTTAGGTATGCTTTACCTGATAAGGGTTGGGGGTTGCCGGTAGTTGGTGTATAACCCGGCCCTCAGACTGATCTGCTCTATGGTAGCTTCGCAGCTGAGAGAGGTTTATGCATTGCGCTGTCAAGTAACCTAGCGAGCAGCCTGCATATGGGGATCTTTGTAACGGCCTCATAGCGTCCCTATGCAATCACACCTCGGCAGTGTGGTATGATGCCTGATCAGCATCGCGTGGTTGGGTTTAAAGCTCTTCGGAGTTTTTACGCGACTTGTGGGTAAGGATGTACGACCTCTGCAGAGTGTAAAACTAACTAGTTAGCCGTGCCCATGGTCACGGGCGGCCCGGACCCTCACATGATTAAACTATGGAAGATGGATTAAACTTGTTGCATTTCCTTTCGTTCATGATGTTGATGCTTATGTTAATCTTTGGGTTGGTATAAACTTACATTTGCTAGTAATTTAGCTTGCTTAATAAAATTTGACCAACTAAAATGCTGATGCTGCTATGCAACCACAAGCTTCCACCATAAAGCCTTGCATGTTGTTATAGATCTTTTCCCTTGTTGAGTACGACATGTGCTCATGCTTGTTGCTCTTTTATATGCATCTACACAACCCGGTTGCTGCTCAGACGGATGCTTTGAAGACTTTCCTGGAGAGTTCGGTGGTTTCTAGGCGAGCGTGCCACCAGTCAGCTGCCTGTGGAGACGTCCTTTTACCGCTGCTAGTACTCGCTTATGTTACGATTCTGAGACATTCGGTCATGTAATAAAGCTTTAATACTCTCTCTTTACGCTTTTACACCGTGTTGTGGTATACACTGAGTCAACCCATGTGTGAAACTTGATCCTGGCGCACATGTGTTCTATGCATTCGGATTTGCCCTTAAATCCGGGTGTGACAAAGTGGTATCAGAGCAGTGTTGACTGTAGGACGTTAGCCTAGTTAGAAACTGGTCGAACTTAAGGATTATAACCATCTAGAAGCCATGCTTACTCCGTGCTATGCTTTAATTCCATTCTTAATATACTTATCCTTGGTTTCACCCCCATCCTTGGTATTCTACTTGTTATCTATCTTATCTTGGTCAACCTTTTCATTCTATGTTACCTTGTTCTTGCTTTAGGAAATCTTTAGCATCTATCTATGCTCTCTAACCTTTCCCTATCTCTACCCTACCTGTGTTCGCAGTGTTCTCAGTTATCTAATGACCCTATCATGTTCAAGCTGAAGATCTTCCGTAGGATCTAGGTTCTTTAGGCTTGTCCTTGTGAAGTCGCTAGTTACGATCGACGATTAGGTGTGCTTAGTTTAGTGGTGTGTTTGAATGCTTGATCTTGTGTTAATGCTTGATTTGGATCTTTGATTGAGCGCGGTGTGTTGTGGGTTGATAACCACAATGACATTGGTTTAGTTTAAGTTTGCTTAGTTGGGTTAATCTTTGTCTCAACCATCCTTTCATCTTGCACATTCCTAATCCTCTATTAAATCTTTACTCATCTACTTTGGAATCCATCTTGCTGCGAATCTGTTCTCGTCAACTTTCGACATAGCAGTAGTGTTTTGTTTATATCTCGAGCTACAGAGCTCCGATTGATGCAAAACCAGTTGGGTTAGTTCACAAATTTCATGACCAATGTTCTGTCAAAAATTCAGCCCCATCCCATACATATCCTGGGAGCTATGCATGAAACATGGGAGTGGTCAGAATCTGTAAAACTCTGCTGACACATTAACTTCATTATTTTATATCTTGGGTTATAGACCTCCGTTTGAGGCAAATCCAGTTGGAGAAGTTCAGGAATTTCATGGGTGTTTCTCTATGCAAAATTCAGTGATTTTGATTACATATTCAGAGAGGGATGCCCGAAACTTTGGAGTTACCTGAATCTGTTAGCACAGCTGATATACCCGACTTGTTTATTTTATATCTGAAGTTATAGAGCTCTGATCGAGGTGATTCCAGTTGGGCTAGTTCCGTAATTTCGTTATCTTTTACCGTTTAAAAGCTCATAATTATTGGTTATCCACATTGAGAGTTATACCTGAATGTTTGGAGTCAACAGAATCTGTCTTAAACTGGAAGTCTGTGCTGCTTGATCTTTTGAGCTTTTCTCTTTGTGCAATCATCTAAGTCAATGTTCCTAACACTCGGATGGTGAACACCAGGTCCGGGTCAGGTGTTGATCAACCTCCGGTTATACGCCAAGGACGAGGCAGCAGCTCAGCCAGGTGCACAACAACCACCAATGGATCCGGCCATGCGGCGGTTCTTCCAGAATCGGCTACAACTCTTGGAGAACCCGACCAACACCGTAGCCAACCCGCGGGCCCAAGCCAACAACCCACCTCGGCCACCGCCACGGCGGCCGGCGCCCATGAACAAGCACGGGGAGTTCATGAGCCACCTCCCGCCGCTTTTCACCCATGCTGCAGATCCGCTTGATGCTGATGATTGGTTGAAGACCGTGAGCAAGATGCTCACCACAGCTCAGTGTGATGATAGAGAGAAGGTCCTATTTGCTGCAGGACGACTCCAGGGTTCAGCAGGAGCATGGTGGGATGCCTACACTACCGCCCATGCTACACCAAACGCCATCACCTGGCAGGAGTTCACTGAGAGCTTCAGGAACCATCACATTCCTGCAGGGTTGATGAGGCTGAAGAAGAAGGAGTTCCTCTCTCTCCAACAGGGGGGATGTCAGTGACGAGTGCGGGACAGGTTCATCGAGCTTTCTCGCTATGCACCAGAGGAGGTGGCGATGACCCAAAGAAGCGGGAGCGCTTCATGGAGGGATTGGCCGGACCGCTTCGGTATCGGTCGACATCTCACACTTTTCCATCTTTCCGGCACTCGTTAGACAAGGCCATCACCCCGGAGGCCATGCGCGTAAAATTGAGAGATGCGAAGAGGAAGGCCACTACTTATGAGCAGTTTGGGAGCAGCACTCGTCCCCGTTTCATTCCACCGCAGGGAACGACACCCCATGTTGGAGGTTCAGGTGGTAACTGCGGCGAAACGGTTTCGGCGGAACAATCAACCCTTCAAGCACCCCATTCAGGAGTTGCAGCATTCCCCTCCACAGACTCCACGCCCCAATGACCAGCACACTAGTCAGAACACCCCAGCAGGAACCCCAGTGAGACCTAGTGTGCCAAGTACTCCTGTTGGCAATGCATGTTTCAAGTGTGGAGAGACTGGTCACTATGCTAACAACTGTCCTCAGAGGAGCGTCCTGAATACCCCAGTGCAGATGAGGAATGGAAATCAGACCCCGCAAAGCGCTAAGGGACAGCAGAGCTCCGCTCGTGGTAGATTGAACCACATAAATGCAACGACCGTGTTGGGTATGTTCTCTGTCAACATTGTTTTCACATCAGTTCTACCATATCGTTCTCAAAATCTTTCTTTATCCTTCCGAATCTCGAGGACGAGATTCCTTTTAAGGGGGGTAGATTTGTCACACCCTGAAATTTCCAATTTCAGGATGTGAATAGGAAGAAAAATTTAAACAACGATTTAGTCTAAATTTTAAAATTTTGCCCAGCTTTTATTTCTCTTTACAGGAAATATAGTATAGGAAAAATCCTTTGATTGATTTACTAAATTAAATAAATAGTTGTGAGTGTGTTGCATTCATGTCGTTGCATTGTTTTTGGGTGTTTGGATTCAAGTCTTGTTTTGAATTCAAATTTGTTTGTTTGTTTCAGGAGGAAATAGGAATTTGAAAAAAAAAGAAAAGAGCAAACCTTTCCCTTTCCTTCCTTTTTGGCCCGGCCGGCTGTTCCGGCCCATCTCCGCGGCCGCCCGGCCCTCTCCGTCCGCGCGCCCGGCCCCCGCCGAGCGTTTCCCCCGCCCCGGCGCCCACCCGCACGCACCGTCGCTCCCCGTCCACCGACGCGCGGGGCTCGCGCGTCGGCTTCTTCCTCGCGCCGCCGGCCGAGCCCGCGGCCGCCGAGCCGCGGTCGTGCCCGACTCGGAGTCCGCGCCCCGCCACCCCCGCGCTCTCGGGCCCGCAAGCCGGGGAAGCGCGCGCCTCTATTTAAGGCGTCGGCCGCACCCCCCGGGGACCCCTTACCGAAACCCTAACCGCCTCGGTGCCGCCGCCGCCATCGCTCCTAACCCTAGCCGGCCGCCGTTCGGGACCCGTGCCTCCGCCGCCGTCCGGTCACTCCGGAGCGAGCCGCGTAGCTTCGCCGCGAGGTAAGGGACGTCTTGGTGTCGTGTGTTCACGTCCGTGTGCATCGTGTCGCCGGACGGCCTCGCCGGACCTCCGCCACCGCGCCCTCCCGCCGTCCGCCGCGTCGAGCCGTCCCCGCCGCCCCCGGAGCTCGCCGTCGTCTTCGCGCGTGCGTGCTAGCCGTCCCGGTGCCGTCCCCCGCCGCTTTTGGTGCACCCCCCGCACCGGTGCCGCCGTGCGCCGGCGAGCCGCCGCCTAGCACCGCCGCGTCTCGCGCCGCCTCCGGCCTTGCTCCGCCGCGGCCGCTTGTGCAATATCGGGGCCGCCCTGTTCCCCAACCAACGGCTCGGATGAGATCCAACCAACCGGTCAAACTAGCGTACCGGTCAACCCTAACACCCTCGCCCGCGTTGAACCCCGGTCGTCGGATCTTGATTCGATGGATCGATCCATCCCCTTAATGTTAGCCACGCGCTTTTGCAAATAAAGCCCCGAGTTTTTCCAAAATTGCAACCCGGTCCTCCCACCTTAAGAAAACCCTTACGAATAGGTCCTGTTTTCTTTAGTTTAGCCCGAAGACTTAAGTTTTATTTACAGATTAGTCCTAAAATTTGTTTTAGCCATAACTTTGTCGTTTTAGCTCCGTTTTTAGCATTCTTTATATCCACGCGATCGTCTCGACGAGTAGAACGACTTTTTGCCCCTGTTTAGTTCTGTTAGTACTGTTTGGTGATTGTTTCTTATTTTATTTCATTGTATGCTTGTATGTGAATGATGTGGTGCGTAGAAGACGGTTCGTTCGTGGAATACGCCAGAGTTGAAGATTTCCAAGGTCTTGAGCAGCAGCACACGTTGGTAGAAGGCAAGTCCTTGCTGCATTCCCGTTGATCCTATTACAACATGCATTTTAATTACACCGTTATTTATTATTGCTTTGCATTAAATCAATGGGTCCTACTATTAAGGTTTGACTAGTTTTGTTTATCCTGTGCCTTGATCAACCTGGGTTTATGTTTATGTTGGATAGACCCTGCTTAGTTGCTCAACTTGGGTTTATGGAGGTTTTGATGAACAACAATGTTAATTTTGCTTTACTTATGTTGTACCTTTCATTAAACAAGATCACCTGTGTTAATCGGAACATGGAGAACCACCCAGGAAAACAGTGCTACCACAAGACATATGGCTCTGTCTTGGCTTATTAATTAGTGAACTAGGTGTTAGGTATGCTTTACCTGATAAGGGTTGGGGGTTGCCGGTAGTTGGTGTATAACCCGGCCCTCAGACTGATCTGCTCTATGGTAGCTTCGCAGCTGAGAGAGGTTTATGCATTGCGCCGTCAAGTAACCTAGCGAGCGACACCGCATCCGGGGATCTTTGTAACGGCCTCATAGCATCCCTATGCAATCACACCTCGGCAGTGTGGTATGATGCCTGATCAGCATCGCGTGGTTGGGTTTAAAGCTCCTCGGAGTTTTTACGCGACTTGTGGGTAAAGATGTACGACCTCTGCAGAGTGTAAAACTAACTAGTTAGCCGTGCCCACGGTCACGGGCGGCCTGGACCCTCACATGATTAAACTATGGAAGATGGATTAAACTTGTTGCATTTACTTTCGTTCATGATGTTGATGCTTATGTTAATCTTTGGGTTGGTATAAACTTACATTTGCTAGTAATTTAGCTTGCTTAATAAAATTTGACCAACTAAAATGCTGATCTGCTATGCAACCACAAGCTTCCACCATAAAGCCTTTGCATGTTGTTATAGATCTTCTCCCTTGTTGAGTACGACATGTGCTCATGCTTGTTGTTCTTTTATATGCATCTACACAACCCGGTTCTTGCTCGGACGGACGCTTTGAAGACTTTCCCGGAGTGTTCGGTGGTTTCTAGGCGAGCGTGCCACCGATCGGCCCTGTGGAGACGTCCTTTACCGCCGCTAGTACTCGCTTATGTTACGATTACGAGACATTCGGTCATGTAATAAAGTTTTAATACTCTCTCTTTACGCTTTTACACCGTGTTTTGGTATACACCGAGTCAACGCATGTGTGAAACTTGATCCCGGCGCACATGTGTTCTATGCATTCGGATTTGCCCTTAAATCGGGTGTGACGATCTGGTGGTTGTTGACGGTCCTTACAACAAAAATTTTTCGACCGTCAAAACCTCGGGTTGAGAGGAGTATATGCCAAGTTTCATGCACATTTCTGGTACTAATAAAGTTCCACGAGTTGTGTTGTGATTGTTGACGGTTGAAACACGTAACAACCTTCGATCCTCAAGCGTACGGACCTACACCTTTTTCACCACAGGGTGACCCCCAAGGTTCTTGTCAATCCGCAGAGCAAGGGGATTGCTAGCGCTTAACCAAGTACTAATCTAGTTGATGGGAAACCTTTGAAAGGGGTATTAATCTAAAGGTAAAGACAATCTAACCTATGTTAATCTAAGAAGTCTAAGGTGAAACTAGATGGCAAAGGGTGGACACAAGAGAGATATTAAGATAGAAAAGCGTTCCCACCCTAGGGTTTAGGATCACATGAACATGCATCTACTACATGAAAAGGGTGATGCCTACACTAGCTTCATGGCGGTTATGCGGCCGCTAAGCCTTTTCCCTCCACCGTACTGTCACTATGCAAGGTAATCAAACACTTTCACATATAACCGCATCTATACCTAAGCATCCATAGGGTTAAGCTAATCACAACGATTACCACAAACCCTACTAAGAACACATGGTGTACATACATATGTGAATAAAGCACTCGCATAGACATAGACCATTAAGCATCGAAAGCCATAGTGTTCATGTAGCGATCACATAACATGTATCCATCTAACCCTAGGGATGAACAGAGACATTACCCCATCATCTTACAAGGATTGAAGAACATAGGGGTGATGAAGACTCCGGAGAACGTCGTCGATGAAGATGGCGGTGATGAAGCTTGGGAACACCCCTAGGCCAGCGGCTTGGAGTCCTCCTCTTGCATCCTTCCATCCGCCGGCGTTGATCCTTGTGACGAGCTCATCCAACTCTCTCCCTCATCTTGCGGTGGCGGTTTTCTGGTGAATGGTGTTGGTAGAATGATTTGTTTGATGTGGCAGCGGACGGAGGCAAAGGCAATAAATAGACAAACACCTAGGGCAAAGGCGGCGCCGAACCGGGCCCGGAGCGGGCTGGGCCGGCCGGCCCAAGCCCATTTTGGCCCGGTTCGGCCCCGGTTTCCTCCCCGATTGCTTCTCGTGTGATTCCTTATTTGTGTGCACTTGCATGTGGGCCTTAGACGTCGTTTCCTTCATAGTTAAGGCTTGAATCCGTGCTATCCAAGCTTCGTTGCTTTCTGGTTGAGTCCCTGAAGACTTGCACGTTGACGCTTCGGTCCTTGGGTCATTTGGAGTCATGTTCATCGCATGTCTTGACTCTTGTCGGGCTTCATGATCTTCTTCCAAAGTGCTTAGTGAACTTATCCCGAAAGTCCGCTCTTTAGCGTAGATTTCTGAAGTAAACAATAAACTCCAAAATCAACATGCTAGAGTGAACTTGTTATATCATTAGTGTGCCTAGTGGCGATTTAGTTTCAAATCATAATCGAAACCAATGCATAACAAGTACTCTAGGTTGACAGAAATTCACTGTCAACAGTGATTTTTATGGGTAGGTACACATTTAGGGTGAAACTGGAACCAACGTGCCACACGGGCTAGGCACGGCCGCACCACCGTGCATGGCCAGCCCTGCAGGTGCGGCCGCACCTTCCCCGTGGAACGCCTCTGGTCCAACACACCTCCTCTCCCGCGGGCACAACTTGGATGAACAAGATCGACCAAGGAAACGTTAGTTTGATCGGATGGATGAGGTTAGGATCACTTGGATCAATGGGTCCACTTGTCCGGACGATCAACCGCCACAACCATCATTCCAAGGCCATCCTAGGCATCCCTGAGTGAAGGCGGTTCATCACACAGCACGGAGTAGGGCCGGCCGCACCTAGAGGGCCGGCCGCACCTCCCAACCACCATACCGGGTGAAACCGACCCAAGTAACCGACCTTCAACCACCTCAGGAGTAGTGATCAAGAGCGTCCAAGGCGAGAGGTGGTGGATCACAGGGCCGGCCGTACCTGTGAAAATGGGCCCACGTGCTCAACCGACCTCACTTTCCTATAAAAGGAACCTCACACTCGCTGGAATGGACACACAACACTGAGGCATCTCATTTCCACTCTTTTGTTCACTTAGAGTAGGATTAGTGTAGCTTGGGAGTTAGAGTTGAGTCGAGCTAGTCTCGGGGTTCCGGAGGAGTCTTCTTCAGAGTTCCGATACTACTCTTGTATCCTTTGTTTGTTTAGACTCGAGTACAATTCAAGTTATCTTTCTATCTTACCTTTCGAGTCAATTACATTCAGCTTTTACTTTGCTCTAGAAGCTTTATTCTTGGTTTAGACTAAAGTTAGATTAGTCTTGGTTAGCATAGCTCTCTTGAACCCTATAGTGTTGTGGTCGTTCTTCGCTTGGTCTACGGTGTTTCACGGGAGAGAGAGACCTTCCTTCGTGATATCCGGGGAAAGGTTCTTTGGTTCATAGTGAGCGTGATGCTCAGAGCTTACCTTAGTCTTCGATCGGTGTCCCGTTCAACAGAATAGTTGTGGTATCCTAAGGAGGTGACAGCTCCGGACGAGCTTTGTAGTCCACCACGTTAGTTCGGGCCGGTAGGATTCAACGCGTCGTCCTCCTCCCTTCTCATCCAAGTCCGAGGGCACGACTTTGCATGCCCCTACAACACTAGAAGAGCTTGTCGAGTGTTGACGGATAAAAGACGTATCCCTCTACGATCCGCAAGCGTACGGACCCCACACCTTTTTCACCACGGGATTCCCAAGGTTCTTGTCAATCCGCGGAGCAAGGGGATTACAAGCGTTCGATCAACAACGACACACTAGCTACTAAACCCTAACTACTATTATACTAGAAAACACTTAACTACACTAGAGAGAATGATAAACGATCAAGAGAGAAGACACTCGCCCACGGGTCTACGATACTAGAGCATGCAATCGCTTAAAGACATGAAAAACCAATCTAATCTATCGGGGTTGTGACCACGGTTTCGCCCTTTCCCTCCTCTCGTACTCGTCACTACGCGAAGGTATTCATGACTAGACCTTTGATGGCCACGGCGTATTGAATGGATCCAAGGAAGCATTGGAGCTCGTACTCCCTCTACGGCATGGTAGCTAACCTTTAAGCATTAAAGTATATTCAACACAAGATGATAGATAGAAAATCCGACAAAGTGCGATTACATCTCACGATCGATTACAACCCATGGACGAATGAGAAGATTACCCCATCAAGGTGCCGATCATGGCACCGTTGATCATGGTTTCCCTTCCGCCGGTGTCTTCCTCCTTCTCCACGAGAGGGTGCTTCCTTCGAGGTGGTTGATCTCCAGCCCGGAGATCCTCCTCCTCTCTCTCTAGCTTGTGGATGGCCTTCTGGTGCGAATAAACTCCTCTCTCCTGTTGGCGGCGCGTCGGGGGTTTTAGGGTCGAAGATCCTTCGAGGGCAAGGAAGACGGGACCGAACCGGTGCCCGAAGTGGGCTGGGCCGATCCGACCGGGGCCGGCCGGCCCAGCCCGGGCCGGCCGGTTCGGTCGCCCTTTTTGCTCCGTGGGTCCTCGTGCACTTATCTACTTCGCCCCCTCCACTTGGATGATTTTGACGCCGTTATCCTCGCGATCAAGATGGAGACTCTCTTTGCATGAAGTTTGATCTTTTACGCTTCAATCCCCGGGGTGTTCCTCGTAGCACTTCGGTCCTCACCACCATTGGAAGTAATTTCAGCGAGCTCATGAACACGAACAAGACTCCATGAATGCTCCTTTGAACTTATTGCAAATCCGTCCTTTATGTCCATGATTTCCTACATAAATACAACACTTCCAAATGCATGCACAAAGATGAACTTGTTATATGATTAGTGTGCCTAGTGGCGGGTTAGTTCAATAATCAAATCCAAACCAAAGTGTAATGAACATGCTAGGTGCACCAAAATACACCGTCAACATCTCCCCCACACTTAGCTCTTGCTCGTCCTCGAGCAAGTACTCGTAAAAGAACTTCGTCCAAGGCGTGTAATCGTGTACCACTTATCCTTCTTCACAAGTTAGTCAATCCCTTCATCATTAATACATAAACACAAAGTAATGATAATCAAACATAAACATGGGCGTTTAGAACTTTTACCACGTCAAGATTTACCCCACAACTCAAACTCTTCACTCGAAGCCTTCAATTTCAGCCATACTTACTTCTTTGCTTCCATCGGAGGGTTTTTATGGTTTTCAAAACAAAAATTCCTGCAACAAGTGTTAGACAAAAACCTTTCTCCAAGCTCTCTCAAGTCACTCATATGAAGTGTCTATCCTAACCAAATTTTATAAAACTCTCACCTCCCATTAATCTCTCATATATCATGTAAAAGTGGAGCTATAGGTAGGGCTAGCGCAATCAACACAAGTATTGTCAAACTAAGAACTTCCTCTAATGGTTGTCTACCTTTCGAGCCAATGATCATGAGAATTAACCATATGTAGGGATATCAAGGACGAGAAGATTTAGAATGGTGGACATGTGCAAGGGCAAAAGAAAATTGTGACTTCAAGGCACCAATGATGTCCTCGTTGTCGGATTGCACATGGTTGGAAATAGAGTAAAAGTTTCGTCTCACAATCAACGTGACATCCTTCCTTACACTTTATTATTTTTCTTTTCTTTCACTTGATCCATCCCTCTCATATCTTCATTGCTAACTCATCTTTCTCTTTTCTTTTTCTTCCTTCATTCACATATGATGATTTTTTTTCTTTTTTCCTTTTTTTCTTTTCCATACACATACTTTTTCTCTTTATTTTTCTCTCTCTTGACATCTTTTCAAAGCTTTCAATTCTCCCTTTTCTCGCATGCACACAATCTGAAATTTTTAAATAAACCATGCTAGAGACGAGACGAAACTTTGAAAATAGGTTGTGTTCAAGGAATACGATGTTCAAAAGAGATGTATAAGGTTAGGTATGGAATTCAGTGATATGCATGACTTTCGTTGCGAAAGTCATGAACTGAATATATGACGAGGCTAGCAACAAAAGATAAGTACAAGGACATGATCATTGCTCGAAATTAAAACTCACCAAGAGAGAAGGGTCCTAGCCTAACTCATCGTGCTAATCACACTTATAGTGGAGCGAAAAAAACAAACTTGGCTTTGGATAGGAGTTTTTTATACTCTCATCTTGGAAAAAGAGATTTTGCTAACCTTTATTACAAGGGTTTTAATATAATTTTCAGAACTGAAATCCTCCAATTTTTAGCATCGAACATAGCACAACTAGCATGTGAAGCTCAAGATCGAAGTGCGGTATGGGTACTTTAAGTAGTAGCGATTCCACTAAGCACCACGGTAAACGATTTTCAAACCACATACTTGTGTTCATATATCAAGAATCGAAGATTAGACAAACAAGTAAATAAAGATAAACAATATATAAAACACAAAGATATATATAAGACTCTTTTTATTTGGTTTTCTTGACTCAACACTAGTTTAAGACACTTGCAAAAATTTAAAAACTGACTCGAAAACTAAAAACTCATTAAAACGCTAAGACTCTCACACGAAGATTAAACCGAACCTAATCTTGAAGTTCAAAAGCTAAGGCTAGCGAGCTAGCTCTCCCCCACACTTAAAACATACGACGTCCTCGTCGTATCTTACAAAAACCAAAGGGGAAAACTAGATCTAATGGTACTTCGAGCAAGCCTTGCACCACTTGCCTCTCATGTTTCCAACCATGCCGAAAAGTTTGCGCACGTTACGGTTAAGGAACTTGTAGTCATCTTCAACTACGCGCTCCAAGTCCTCCATACGCTGCTTCATCGCTTCCATGGTTTGAAGACATTCGTCGGCCGACGCGTAGAGAGCCGCGATGGATTGACGGCAAACTCGACAAAGACACCGGATGCAATCCGAAGGGGTCGTCGTCGCCATGTTCTCCACCGTTGTCACCACCGTCGTCGCCACCTCCATTGTTGTCTCCTTCGCCACCGCCGTTGCCGTCGCCGTTGGGGCCCTCGGGAGTCCTTTCGTAGGGCTGCTCGCCCCAATCATCATCATCTCTCACCGGCGGCCGCCCACGAGCTCGGGCTACGATCGTCGGAGTAGTCGCTATCCCCATATTCCTTAGGCTCCGGCGACACCTCCTTGTAATCCTTACGCTTGATGCCTTGGAGACGTGCCGACCTTCGAACGGGTGTAGGGACCTTCTCTCCTTTGACGGGGTTGCGAGATGCAAGAGCTCCGGTCGGGACACGTCCTCCGCAACGGATACGTGCGGTCCTCTTGACGGGTAGCTTGACCTCGCATCGCATCGCCTCCTCCATCGATGGCTTCTTGGCTTCTACCTTCAACTCTAAGCTTTTTGGAGGCTCAATGGCTGCTACAAGGGTGCAACACATTGCTTGAAAGGATTGATTCTCGAGCTCCCAATTCGGCCAAATATATAGTCCCGAGAGAAAAGCCCCGGGAACCTTATTTTCCTTTTTTACACTTCCCTTAAAATTTTCCGACCAAACAAGGAAGTCGAAAAGGAGCAATTCGGGCGAAATTCGGGGACATCGGGCGTCGGGCCCCCCTTGGGCCGATCCGATCGGGCCGGCCGGCCCACCCCCGCCTCGGGGGCCGGGCCGGTCCGGTTTTTTGCACACCGCCCTATTTTTTTTCGTCCTCGGTCCGTGGAAAAAGTTGGCCCAGCTTAATCTTCGCGAAAAACTCCCGAAAGCTAAAAGAAAAATTATTTACGAAGTTGGTGCCTTGTTTTTCGTCCTAGGCGGGACGTTCGGGCTCTTCCTCCATGGTAAAGACGTCAACATGATGAACGGGCACGATGTCGGGTTCGTAGTAAACCTTAAGCCGCTGTCCATTCACCACAAATTGATCGCCGTTTATATCCATAATGGTTACCGCTCCGTTGGAGAACACCGAATGCACAACATAAGGTCCGTCCCACTTGCTTTGCAATTTCCCCTTTCCGAAGGTTTTAAACCTCGAATTGTAGAGGAGGACCTTATCTCCTTCTTTGAATTCTTTTTTCTTCAATCTTTTATCATACCACCTTTTGATTCTCTCTTTGTATATGCTTGCGTTTTCATAAGCTTTCAACCTCAACTCCTCTAGCTCGCTTATTTGAATTCTCCGTTTCACCACCGCGGCATCGAGATCAAGGTTCATCTCTTTAATCGCCCAATAGGCTTTATGTTCTAACTCAACCGGAAGGTGGCAAGCTTTTCCATAGACGAATTGATAGGGGGTCATACCTATCGGTGTTTTAAACGCCGTTCGATAAGCCCATAAAGCGCCGTCTAATTTCTTTGACCAATCCTTGCCTCCCTTCTCTATGGTCTTGTTAAGTATGCTTTTTAATTGCCTATTTGACGTCTCCGCTTGTCCGTTGGTTTGTGGGTGATAGGCCGTGGAGACCCTATGCTCAATTCCCAACTTGGACAAGCACTTTTTGAAGTTCTTCCCGGTGAAATGAGTTCCTCCATCACTTATCAAGATTCTCGGTGTACCGAATCGGGGAAAAATCACGTTCTTGATCATAGTGATGGACTCCTCCGTGGAAGCTTTACGACATGGTATAGCCTCTACCCACTTGGATACGTAATCGACCATAACAAGTATATACTCGAATCCAAATGAGTTTTTAAAAGGCCCCATGAAGTCTATGCCCCATACATCGAATATGTCGACTTGCAAGTTGTATTTCAAAGGCATAGAATTTCTTTGAGAGATGTTTCCGGTTCTTTGGCATTCGGGGCATGACGCAACATATCTTTTAGTATCTTCATGCATCTCCGGCCAATAGAATCCGCTCGACCATACTTTGGCTTCGGTTCGAAAATGGCTATAGTGCCCACCGTACTCCGCCGAATGGCACTTCCTTAGAATCTCAAGCCTCTCTTCCCTTGGCACACATCTTCTCATCACACCATCATTGCCAAGCTTGAAGAGGTATGGTGCATCCCAAAAATATTTCTTACTTTCGAAATTATCTTCCTTTGAGTGTTTTTGTCTAGATGATCGAGGGGCATCTTTCGAATCGCTCGAATGATGTCGATCATCCAAGTATCTTTATCAAGCACTCTATAGAGGTGGTCATCTCTCATCTTGTCTTCTATGGGCTCTTTATCATCTTGCCCACGATTCATCCTAGACAAATGATCGGCCACAACATTCTCCACCCCCCTTTTTATCACGAATTTCAACATCGAACTCTTGGAGAAGAAGGATCCAACGAATCAAACGAGGTTTAGCTTCCTTCTTAGCCAAGAGATACTTTATAGCTGCGTGATCGGTGTAAACAATGACTTTCGAGTTCACGATGTAGGATCTGAATTTTTCGAAAGCGAATACCACCGCTAGCAATTCTTTTTCCGTAGTAGCGTAATTTAATTGTGCCCCACTAAGAGTTTTGCTAGCGTAGTAAACGGCGTGAACTCGGCCTTCCTTTCTTTGTCCCAAGACCGCGCCTACGGCGTAGTCACTTGCGTCACACATGATCTCGAAAGGTTGGCTCCAATCCGGAGGTTGGATGATGGGAGCACTCACCAACGCATTTTTCAAGGTCCGGAATGCCGCTAGACACTTCTCATCAAAGTCGAAAGCCACATCTTTTTGAAGAAGGTGCGTTAAAGGCTTGGTGATCTTTGAGAAGTCCTTTATAAATCTTCTATAGAATCCGGCATGGCCTAGAAAGCTCCTTAAGGACTTAATATCCGTAGGAGGTGGGAGTTGCTCAACCGTCTCTACCTTTGCCTTGTCCACTTCAATTCCTCTCTTGGATATAACATGTCCGAGCACTATGCCTTGCTTAACCATGAAGTGGCACTTTTCCCAATTTAAAACCAAATCTACCTCCGCACACCTCGTAAGGACCTTTTCTAAGTTTGCTAAGCAATCCATGAACGTCTTCCCGTAAACGGAAAAATCATCCATGAACACTTCAACAATTTCTTTGATGAATTCCGAAAACACGGCCATCATGCAACGTTGAAAAGAGGCCGGAGCGTTGCATAGGCCGAAGGGCATCCTCCTATATGCAAACGTTCCGTAAGGACACGTAAATGTTGTCTTATGTTGATCTTCCGGTGAATGGGAATTTGCATGAACCCCGAGTATCCATCGAGAAAGCAAAAATAAGCGTGGTTTGCTAACCTCTCGAGCATCTCGTCTATGAACGGTAAGGGGAAGTGATCTTTCTTCGTCGCTTTGTTAAGCTTACGGTAATCGATACACATCCGCCACCCGGTCACGGTTCTTTGCGGTATCAATTCGTTCTTCTCATTCTTCACCACGGTCAAACCTCCTTTCTTCGGTACACAATGTACCGGGCTCACCCATTCGCTATGTGGAACCGGATAGATGATTCCGGCATCAAGTAACTTGATAACCTCTTTCTTTACTACCTCTCGCATGGCATGGGTTAGCCTCCTTTGGTGGTCCACTACGGGCTTACATTGGTCTTCCATTGGTATACGATGAGTGCAAAAGGTCGGGCTAATACCTTTGAGATCGTTAATTGAATATCCAATCACCTTCCTATGTTTTTTTAATAAAATCAGCAACGCTTCATTTTCTTCGGGACTCAACTCGTCGCTCACAATGACCGGATAAGTTTTGTCCGGGCCCAAAAATTCATATTTTAATCCCTTGGGCAAAGGTTTAAGGTCTACTTCGGGCACTTGTGGCTCCTCGGGTTTGATTTCTCCTATGTCTTCGAACTTTTCTTCCTCCACGCTACCATCATGCGGCTCTAAGCCTTTTGTTGCTTCCTCTAGTTCTTCATCTTGTTGATTACTAATTTGATTTTCCATCGCTCTTTGCAGCGGGTCTCTAAGGGTTTCAACAAAACAAAGACTATCTATCTCTTCTATTTCTTCATCTTCGGGAGGAAAAGGAGTAAGGTGTTTAGAAGCACGAAGAAAGTTATATGTGTACTTTGTTCCATTAAGGTTCATTGTTACTTTGCCTTCTCCGGCATCTAACACGGCATCAACCAACTTAAGAAAAGGCCTACCTAAGATTATATGATCGAATTACCATGGTAAGCATCAATAACAAAGAAATCGGTTGGTATATAGTTTCTAGAGATTTTTACTTTCATGTTGCAAGCAATACCTAGAGGTTTGATAGTTCTACCATCTCCCATAATTAATTTCGTTGATGTTGGAGCTAAGTCTAGGTTGTGGTATTGAACTTTATCGTAAATTTTAGAAGATAGAACACTTACTTGGGCTCCGATGTCGCATAAGGCTTTGCATTGAACTCCGTTGATCTCGCAACTCAAGTGCGGCGTCATCTTCTCTTCTTCTTCGGATCCGATCGAATAAATTTCAGCAAGGCGAGCGTATGGTGATGCTTCGGGCTTGATCCCCATGATCCTCTTCACCTCGGCAATATGTTCCGGATCCACCACGTCATCTCCAAAGAGCTTTTCAAAAATCTCACCGGTGGTTTCGAGGTCGTATGAATTTTCAGCTTTCCTCTCCGGTGGGAAATCCACTTCCAATGCTCTTGCCATCCCCATTTGATTAGGGAACGGTCTTCTCTTGTCGAATACTTCTCCGTAATCAATAGGAACCCAATCCATTGGCTCGAACTCCCTTAGTGGCTTCGCGCTTGACATGCTTCTCTTATTCGTCTCATTTGGTGCGGCGAAGTCGACGTTTGGTGTAGTTCTTGACTTGATGTGTTCTTGTTTAAGCTTCTCCATGATTGGCTCCTCTTTTGTGACTTCCGGGGTTGCCTCTTTAGAAAAATCAGCAAGCTTTTTCTTCCTTGAATTAAATTCCGGCTCTTCCGCAAGTCTTGTTTCCCAATCTCTTCGCATGGCGCCGCTTTACTAACTTTTTGTAGAAGTTGGGCGGCTTCCGTGAGTGTTTTCTCCATGAGATCCCCACCGCACACATTTCGACGTGTCGCATGCAACTAGGGGTTAGGGAAAAGAAAAATGTATGCAAGAGTACGTCACCGGTGAAGCCGAGTTTTGGTCCTTGTTCGATTAATTCATTAAACCTATCCCGTGCTTGGTCTATCCCTTCCTCTTCTCCTTGCATAAAATTGATCACTTGCCTCCTTAGATGTTGAACCTTGCTCATTGGAAAGAACTTCTCGCAAAACTTCTTTGTCAACTTGTTCCAATTGCCTTCAACTTCAAAGGACGCAACCGAATACCATGTCTTTGCTTTGCCGGCAAGTGAGTAGGGAAAGAGATTCCATTTGAACCATTCATCGGGAACTCCTTCTTGACGCACCGTGTTGCATATTGTCGTGAAATCCCTTATGTGTCTATATGGGTTCTCCGTAACCATCCCTTCAAATGGGTTTTCCGCCACCATCTTCATGATCTTGGATTTAATTTCATACTTGGTCGCTTCGAGCTTCGAATCCGACTCTTGTACCTTTATGTCTTCACATCGAGGGCTAGCGTAATCCCTTAATGATTTCTCCGGTTCTTCCACGGGTTGATTAACGAACTCCATCTAGACAATAAGATAAAAACAAAAACAAAAAAAAGAAACAAGGGTTTTTCGATAATATATGTTAGATATAGCAAATAAAAGATAAACTAAAATATAAAACTAAGTTAGATGCAAATCAAACGATGTAAACTAACTTGCTCCCCGGCAACGGCGCCAGAAAAAGGGGCTTGTTGACGGATAAAAGACGTATCCCTCTACGATCCGCAAGCGTACGGACCCCACACCTTTTTCACCACGGGATTCCCAAGGTTCTTGTCAATCCGTGGAGCAAGGGGATTACAAGCGTTCGATCAACAACGACACACTAGCTACTAAACCCTAACTACTATTATACTAGAAAACACTTAACTACACTAGAGAGAATGATAAACGATCAAGAGAGAAGACACTCGCCCACGGGTCTACGATACTAGAGCATGCAATCGCTTAAAGACATGAAAAACCAATCTAATCTATCGGGGTTGTGACCACGGTTTCGCCCTTTCCCTCCTCTCGTACATCGTCACTACGCGAAGGTATTCATGACTAGACCTTTGATGGCCACGGCGTATTGAATGGATCCAAGGAAGCATTGGAGCTCGTACTCCCTCTACGGCATGGTAGCTAACCTTTAAGCATTAAAGTATATTCAACACAAGATGATAGATAGAAAATCCGACAAAGTGCGATTACATCTCACGATCGATTACAACCCATGGACGAATGAGAAGATTACCCCATCAAGGTGCTGATCATGGCACCGTTGATCATGGTTTCCCTTCCGCCGTGTCTTCCTCCTTCTCCACGAGAGGGTGCTTCCTTCGAGGTGGTTGATCTCCGGCCGGAGATCCTCCTCCTCTCTCTCTAGCTTGTGGATGGCCTTCTCGGTGCGAATAAACTCCTCTCTCGTCCGTTGGCGGCGCGTCGGGGGTTTTAGGGTCGAAGATCCTTCGAGGGCAAGGAAGACGGGACCGAACCGGTGCCGAAGTGGGCCGGGCCGATCCGACCGGGCCGGCCGGCCCGTGCCCGGGTTTCGGCCCGGTTCGGTCGCCCTTTTTGCTCCGTGGGTCCTCGTGCACTTATCTACTTCGCCCCCTCCACTTGGATGATTTTGACGCCGTTATCCTCGCGATCAAGATGGAGACTCTCTTTGCATGAAGTTTGATCTTTTACGCTTCAATCCCCGGGGGTGTTCCTCGTAGCACTTCGGTCCTCACCACCATTGGAAGTAATTTCAGCGAGCTCATGAACACGAACAAGACTCCATGAATGCTCCTTTGAACTTATTGCAAATCCGTCCTTTATGTCCATGATTTCCTACATAAATACAACACTTCCAAATGCATGCACAAAGATGAACTTGTTATATGATTAGTGTGCCTAGTGGCGGGTTAGTTCAATAATCAAATCCAAACCAAAGTGTAATGAACATGCTAGGTGCACCAAAATACACCGTCAACATCGAGTTTAGCTTGCCTTGGTTATCCTTTTCTTTAGTCCTCTGCCTAGAGTTGACAAGAATAGATGGATTGTGTTAGGATCCTTTCTCGTCTCGTTGTCCTCCCAACTTGCTAGATCCTCTCTAGTCCTTTATTAAGATGTCCTTGCATGTGTCAAGTTATCCCCGAATATCTTTATTTGTTAACCCCCGCTATAGCTCTTTACCAAGTCTTGTTTATTCTCCACCGTTGATTCGATTATCTTTGTTGTAGTGCCTCCCTTGGGAAAATACAAATACGATAACCCGAATACCACCGGGTGAAGTGCTACAACGGTAATCTGTGCACTTGCGAACCTTTCTGTAATCGTGTGTTTTACCACCGACGTTCCTTAGCCCTGTCGCTAGAGGTGTGTATCTAGCAACAGCGCTAGCGAGTGCCAACAAGCATTCCTCGCGCCGTCACCGTGAGTGCAACCTTAGTGATGAGGCTAAGGAGCGTCAACAGTGGTGATGAAGATCTTGCCAATGTTAAAGTTGACTTGAGTGAGCTCGTTGGTGCTAAGGCCACATCCTATCCTCCAGCATTTGTCTTTGGCAAGTCGAAGGTCACAACCGAAATTATTAAAGAATATGAGGAGGCTTGATTTTTCCCTACTGGTGATGGATGCCCTCCTTCTGATGAAGAGGTCTCTACCCTTGAAGCCAACAAAGTTGTTGTTTTCAAAGACTGCTTTACCTGTGGACTTAGATTTCCTTGTGATCCTCATATGCCTTCCATCCTTGAGAAGTTTTCTGTGAAAATGCATCGGCTAACCCCGAACTCTTTCTTGGAACTTTCGAAATTCTTCTAGATAATGAAGACTTATACAACTAGTGTTGACGTATTCACACGTTTATTCGAGCTTGTGACCGAGAAGGATATTCTTAAACTTGATGATGGGAAGTACTATGAGGCTCACTATGCGTGCTGTACCTTCAACACCCGAAGGAAAAATTCGCATCAAGGCCTCACCTGAATCCAACTTGCACCTTGTAGTAAGACTAATTTTTCTAAAGATTGGAGCTCCTTTTGGTTCTACGTGAAGGTTGACATGTTCAAAGTTTCTGGATATACTGGACCAGCCTACCCATTCTATTCACCGATGGCGTCTGTGACTGCTGTTTGCAATGCTCCATATAATAGCCGAACCCTTGGTTTCAAAAGCTGTGAAAATGCTTTCTTCTTAGCCAGCACCATTCTAGTGGCCACGATTCTATTGAAGAGTTCCTTGCAGCTCAAGTATCGCCCTTATCAGATGGCTGGAAGCCTTCAGACATTATTTTCCTTGATGTGGATCAGGCTTCTCAGAAGGTGTCATTTCCGCGATTTAACTTGCGACTTAAGGATGGCCAAAGACTTGAAGACTTCATTCTTCAAGCTGAGGAGAAAGTTAATGCGATGGTTGGCGAATCTACTCTTAACGAGTATAAATCTTTCAAGAGCATCGTGAAGCATAAGAAAAGAGTTAATCATGTGTTCTCAGAACTCAGTGCTGAGACTGCTCTCCGATCTCACCCACCAGGCGTAGACAAGAAGATTCTGGCTATTGCCATCGCAGTTTGTTCGGCTGCACCACCTAAGGCTCCAAGAAGGAGAACTTCGAAGAAAGGAAAGGTAAAAAGTAACGCGATCGACACTTCTTCTCCATCCGTTCACCCAGGAAAGACTAAGTCTTTGGAGTTCAGCAAGAGGAAGAGGAAAGCTTCCGAAGATATTTCTGATGCTGATATTTAAGCGGCTTCAAGTCTTGCGTAGTTGGGCAAGAAAAAAGCTAAGAAGGCTGTGAAGAAGATTGTTGCTACTATTGTCCAGCGCGTTCCTCCGGCTTTTTTTTATGACGAAATTACTAGTGAGCCTCAGCAAATAGGTTTCTCTTCTTGCTTGTGTTGTGCGTTGAGATTCAGAGTTTGTCCTGTCTATACTCCAAGTTCTGAGAATGAATTTATTGATGTTGAAACTTTTTCAGACATTGTCCCCGAAGTTCGGGAAACTCCTGTTGATTCTGCGGTAGCTGCTATGCTGAGGCTGGTTCTTCCCAAGCTCTTGCTTCTAAGGATGAAGCTTCTCCAAAGTTTACCGAATATTTGGAGCGCACTGTGCAAAAAAAGTTGTGACATTGTTGAAAACCCGTCTTTGATTGAGAATCGTGAAGAAATTCCTGATGATCAAGATCCCTCCCCCTCAGTCACCGCTTACAACAAGAGTTTCGGTATGTCTTTTAGAGGTGAACTGTTGAGTGTTAGGGGTGAGGTGGTTGACACAGATGATGGTGTTCCTAAGTTTTCCTTGCTATGGACGTCTCCTGAATTTGTGGGTGAAACAAGAGGAGATGCTCCGAAGAAGAGACTTTGGTTGACTGGCAAAACAACTTATGTTGCCGAGAAGCACACTTCTTCCTCTCTCCAGAAATCTTTGACGATTTCGGACCCTGTAGACCAAATTCCCTTGTGAAGACTTAATCAAAAAGGTTTGCACATTACTTTCATCTTTTACACTCTGCTGAGCTTCTTGTTTTTCTTACATTTTTCGTTTTTGTAACCTTTCTGGTTTTCGCAGGTTTTGAAGAAAATGCTCGGAAACTTTCATCATCAGACCTTGCTAGTTTCAAGAAAACTTATGATTTAAAGGCATCCATAGTTTGCAAAGTCATTTCTGCGGCTCATCGAATAGGAAGAGTTTGTTGAGAAGCTCAATGGCGAATCTTGGAAGCTGAAGCGTGAATTGTACATGGCTCAGGCTTCGGGCCTTGATTTACAAAAGCGAATCGCAGAGCTAGTGGACTCTTTGAAGAAATGCCTAGATGAGAAAGGTCTTGTTGAAACCGCTCTTCGCGGTTCATAGAAGGATCTTGAAAAACTCAACAAGGCTCGCGAAGACTCTGAGCACGAAAGAATAGATGATTCAAGATCTTGAGAAAGCTCTTTCTAAGCAGATTAAGACATCAAGTAAAGATGTTGATGAGATCAAGGAAAATCTAAAACTTTTGTTTGAGGAGTACAAGGAAGCCTTGAAGCAATTCGGTACCCGTCCAGGCCCACTTCCTGAAAGTGAAGAAATTTTTGATCTAATGGAGTGGTTGCTGAAAGAATTCCAGACTCTTCCAAATGTTATTTCAGGAGCTAGTGATTCGGCTGCTCTTTTCTCAGTTGAAAGTCTTCTGAAGCTTCTCTATGATTTCGACTGTGTCGACCTCCCGAAGTTTCGCGGAGCACTCTTGCGATTCCCGGATGCCGCGGGCACTTCAGCTATTCATCCTAACGAAGGTGTCTAAGCTGTAAAGGTTAGATTCGCAAAGGAGTTCTGGCTTGCAAGCGGGAAAGAGTTCGTGAAGAAGATTGTCTGCGACAAACTTGAGGAGGTTGCTGTTGTAGACTTTGTTGAAATTCTGACACCTTACGAGCGTCCCTTTCTTGATTCCTATCATCTTCTTTCATGTTTTTCAGATGATTTAGAAGGAGGACCGTGTTAAGGCTGCGGAGAGTCAAGAATCATCTTCTGAATCCGAGGAGAATGACGATACCAACGATGGAGAAGAAGGTTTGGGGAGCGAGAGTAGCGGCGACAGCAGTAGCAGCGACGACCAACATGATGGTGGGGAAGACAGTTTCTGATCGTGAAACTAGTTCTCCGAAGGATGACATCATTGTATGATGTGACACTTATTTTAGTTTGTTGATTTTGATGCTGAAAACTGCAACTTGTACATTCGTGGGCTGCGACCTCCCTTCTAAACTTTTGTCTTGTAAATTTTTAATCTACGCAGGTCCTGCAAGGTGGGCCTGTGCAGGATGTGACACATTTGCGAATCCATCGTCAGGATCAAGTAGTTAGCGGTGAAGCTTGGCCGTTGTACAAAGAAGCTAATCCTGGATGTAGATTCTTTGATTTTTGGCTTGAATGTTGTCAGCATTTCTCGATGCGTAGTTTTCAACTTAGCTGGTTTTTTCTTCAACATGATGGTTATGCTCTTTCTTCTGAGGCGTCAAGTTCGCGGTCCTTCATGAAGACGGAGCCCCTTAACCCCATATCTGGCGTTTGTAGCTTTGCTTATGCTAGTGACACTGCCGAAGAAAATCAAAACAAGAATCCAGATGTGATTGGTCAATTGGCAAAACAAGAATTTTATGTATAGCTACATGAATCGCCAGTGCTGAGCTTATAAGTGTTTTTCTTTTCTTGCAAACACGAGCCTATGATAAAATCAATTGCTTTTTCCTTAAATGGTTCCTGCGAGTCAGTCCCCTATACTATTTTCTATTACAAGGGTGTCAATAGACTGTTCGACCACCAATTCATTACTTCAACAATCTCACATCGCGTTAGATTGTTAGCTACAAATAAGATAAAATTGATTCTTATGGATTTAAAAAGAGAGCGGACACACGTTCACATAAATGCACGTATTTAATTTCATAAATATACGCATACTAGCTTAACGTTAATGAAGTCACCACTACTGCATAGCTCACCGATCAAATTCTGAAGGATGACATTTATTAAAGTCTATAATAAATTTAGAAAACTACGACCACTAGCAATGAGTTCAGAATCCATTTACCTTACTAATAGTCATTACCTTGATGCATTTGTACTCAATTAACACGAACCGGTCATGTTTGGATACCAAGGCTAAACTTTAGCCTCGTTACATTAGATATTAGGTGATTTCAAGCGCGTTGCTGTGGGATTTGAGAAAGATTTTTGATAGATTTTCATGTGAGACATATTAATGTTCTCCCTTTTTAACTTCTTACTATATACGAACATATTTAGTGGAAATCTAATATCTAATGTAACGAGCCTATATAGGAACATATCTAGTGTAAACCGACCTCTTCATGCAAACTATGGAAATTTTAATCTGAGTCACACGATCTTGATCCAAGGGAGAGCTGATGGGAGGTGGAAGGGGTGATTTGCAAAATTCATGGGAGGTGGGAGACGTGATTTGCAAAGGTGATTTTGCAAATCACTCCTCCCACCTCCTCTGAGCGCCTCGTTGGATCAACATCATGTGACTCAGATTAAAGTTTCCATAGTTTGCATGAAGAGGTTGCTTTCCACCTGATACGTTGCCGACATCGTATTCCTGGCGTCCTGCGTGGATGTTGTAGTCATGCAAACTTAGCTAGTGCCGCCTCCATCGTGCTCCTGAGGTCGGTCTAAGTGAAAGGGGTCATGAGGGAGTTTCCAAGAGTGACACGTCATTTTTACTATATTGGTTTGAAAGATGACACACCTCTCTCAATGCACATGGTCATATCACAGTTTCATAGGTTCCTGTAAATATTTAGTTTGCATGTTGGTTGGTCAAATGTGCTATAAAAATTGTATGAACTTGTCTCAGTAGGAGGGTCATGGGAATGTTATTTCTAGGACTCCACGCCTACCCGGAGTCATGAGAATGACTCTAGTTTCCCCTCTCTCCTATTAAGGGCACTCTCAACATAGACTCTATGGTAGAGTCCAGAATCATTAAATATACTGCCACCTAGGCAAATTGCTGATGTGGCAAGCAATTTAATGATGAGAGAGTGAAAACTTAGAAACCAAGTCTAAGTTAGACTCCAAGTCTACACGTAAAACGAAGTCCGTGCGGATCTCGTGTGGCTGTCCACATACGCGATATGTCCTCTTATTTAATAAAGCGGGGGTAGAAGATCTGAGAGAAATATTAGATAGACTCCATGGTAGAAAATCTGCATTGGAGAATATAGTTTCTTTTGATAGTGTCTTCCAGATATAGACTCCATGGGTAGAGTCTGGGTTAGGAGTGCACTAAATATCATTTCATGTCTTCTTTTTTTATATGTGACACTGTATTTAATGCCTATGACCCTCCCATTAGGACATTAGGACTGTCATGCCAACGCGCGAGGTCGTTGCAGCCCCATCGGCTACCGTGTGCGGCCGGTCGTTTCTGCAGCCCCCCTGGCTGACGCGCGCCACCGGCCGCCGCCGCTACGACGCCTTGCGTATGTCTTCGATTTTTTTCTGCATTTTTTCAACAGTTCTCAATAATTAGCAGACAAAAAAAGTTTATCCATGTTTCATCTGACCATTAACACGCAACAATATGTCATGCATATTGAACAGAAGTTAATTTGCATGAATTTACGTGATGGCGATCGACAAGACTGTGTGTATAAGGTTCTTGAGCTGGACGGCAAGAACTACCAGACATGGGCACTCGGCTGCGAGTTCCACCTGGAGGCCATGCAGCTGACTTCCACACTTGCCAGGCCTGCTGCCGGTGTTCCCGCTCCGCCGCTCCATGAGAAGTCAATAGCTTGCATCTTCCTAAGGTGTCACATCCACCCCGACCTGAAGATGAAGTACCTAGAGGGGTGCCTGACCCTCTGGTATTGTGATTGAAGCTTCAACAAGCGGAAGACGGTGCTCCTTCCACAAGCTAGGCATGATTAGGCCCAGCTCCGTTTCGTTAACTACAAGACTGTCGAGGCATATAATACTACAATTCATTGTATCGTGGCTCAGCTTCGCTTCTGTGGCTAAATTCGTAGCGAACATGGCCTCATATGCCATTTGTTCGGAGTTTGATTTTGGTGATTCATGACAACATGATCATTGGGACTAACCATATTGTTTGAGCATGTCTTTGTAGACATTTCTAGGTCCCAAAGATGCAAGAAAACCCCATGCAAAAATGCCAACACAAAGGGTCAAAATCGAGCAAGAAAAACAAAAGAGAAGACACCGTCGGATGAACCGACGGTCCCTCAAATACAAGCGTCGGTGCAATCGTCGGACGAGTTGGTACACAGGGTGAAACCCTAGGTACCGTCGGATGAACCGACGGTCCAGTTTTTACATGCGTCGGACGAGTTGCGAGAGGAAGAGCAAGGAAGACGAAGTAGCACCGATGATCCGACGGTCTAAGTGGGGACCCCGTCGGTCTATCCGACGATCGCTTTAAATTCATACAGAGACGCGCCAAGACGAAGCCTTCAGCACCGGATGATCCGACGCCTTGGTTAAGGCATAGCGTCGGTCTATCCGACGGTCCGTTGGAAGCTAACGCACCGACCTTGACGCGAGGCCTTCGAAAGACGGATGATCCGACGTAGCGTCGGAGCATAGCGTCGGAGCGCTTGTGTCGAGAACCTCAACGGCTACGTGACGTGGGAGGGGCACCGGATGAACCGACGCCCTGGAAAAACATAGCGTCGGATCATCCGACGGTACCTTTTTCGGTGGACGTTAGCCAACGGCTAGTTTGATGCCTTGGGCTATTTATACCCCCTCCACTCACTCATTTGAGGAAGCCGGATTGTGTGGAAGTGCGAGAGCAGTTCAAGACACATTCAAGATCATATCCAATCCATCCAAGTGCTTAATTGCTCATCCTTAGACTAGTGCATGCTTTGTGTATGTGCTTAGTGCTAGGCTTAGCTTAGAGCCGAGTGAGTGCAAGGTTGTGCCAACCTTGTGAGGTGATTCTTGAGTGAATCTCGTTGTACAAGGTTCGCCGGAAGCCTTGGGGCCTAAGTGGCTCACCGGCAATCGTCATCGACCCTCCGGCTTGGTGTGGAGCGGCGAGGACACTTTGTGCGGGGGACGTGGAGACCCCCTTCCTTGGTGGAGAAGCTCCTTAGTGGAGGCGGCATCAAGGTGACCAAGGGAGCTTGACAAGTGCCTAAGTGGCTAGCCTTTGTGGCAAGTCAAGTTAGTGCTCTTGGGAGAGACTTGGTGACCGGGAAGCAATACTCTTGTGTGAGTGCTTCAACAACGTGGACTAGGGGTGGCTTAGTGCCTACCGATACCACGGGATAAATCGCGTGTCAAGAGTTTGCTTCCTCTCATCCCCTTTACGTTTCCGCATTTACTCTCTTGCAATCTTTGCTTGCCTCTACATTCCTAGAGTAGTATCATGCTAGGATTGGCTATAGGTTGCAAACCTTTTTTTGGGATGGGAGTTTCACACTAGAACAACCTTAGTTGCACATATAGATAGTATGTTCTAGTTTACCTTTGCGCAAAATTAGTGAAGCCATAGGTTAAGATTTTAAGTTGCCTAATTCACCCCCTCCCCCTCTTAGGCTAACGGGCATCCGATTCCTTATAAGTGGTATCAGAGCCGAGACTCACTTCCTTCACAAGGAAATGCCAATTCGATTGGTAAATTGTGAAAACCGGCTCATTGGAACGGTTAGGCTTCACCGCCTAGTGAGTTGCCCTATAGAGGAATGAAAGGGGTGGATACCTTAGGTTTGGCTCCACATTTCGATGGCACGGGCTATCCTCGGTGGAAGGTTCTCATGGAGGCCTATCTCCAAGCAAGGGACCTTGATGTTTGGAGAGTCACCGATGAGGGCATGAAAAATGGTACTAGAAAGGAAAAGCAATTTGATGTGATTGCTAAGAGTATCATTTTGTCCTCACTAGATGTAGGCGTTTTCAATAGAGTTTTTACTTGTATAAATGCTCATGAGCTATGGAAAACCATCAAGGAGCAAAATGAGGGTTCAAAAGAAGTTGCTAATGAACGCTACGGTTGTCTCCTTGAGGAATTCAATAGCTTTAAGCAACTTGCTAATGAAAATGCCGAATCTATGTACTCACGCCTAAATGTGCTTGTCAATGAGATTAATGCCTTAGGTGTGAAGGATATCACGGACTTGAACATCAACCGCAAGATCCTTAAAAGTCTCCCGAAGCCCGACTATGACTTGGTGAAAGCAATCATCTACGAGAAGAAGCTCGAAGATTTGAAGCCATCGCATACCTTGAGCAAGATCATGGCACATGAGCTTCAACTCATGCCCAAGTCAAAGAAGGCGCCCCAAGAAAAGCCCCAAGAACCATCTTCTCCAACCACAAGCCATGCTCTCTCAAGCCGACAAGAAAAGGTGTTGAGTAGAATGGCTACTCATGGAAGCTCAAGTGAGGATGATGGTGACAATGAAGACTCCTCAAGTGATGAAGAGGTTGAATCTATGGTGGCCGAGTACGTGAAGAAGATCTTCAAGTATGTGAAGAAAGTCAACATGTACGGCTACAACATCCACTTGAGAGAAGGGCGTCATCATCAACACATCAAGTTCACCAAGATCAAGCACAAGCCCAAGAAGAAGGTGGTCAAGGAGAGAAGACCAAGGCAAGAAGCAACCTTCACCGTCCGCGAGTGGACAAGTGGTGCATCAAGTTCTTCTAGCTCAAGCGATGAATCAAGAAACAACTTCACCACCCGCTTTATGCAAGGTCCTTCATCATCACACATGTGCCTTATGGCCAAAGGTATGGAAAGCAATGTAAGTGATGACGAATCCGACACCACCTCTCTCAATGATCTTGTTGAGCTAATCCATGAGCAAAAAGGAATGCTTGAACAACAAGCTAATGAAATTAAAGAACTCAATGCTCTCAATGATCTTAGTGACACCCTTGCTACAAATTATGAACATTTGTTGTGCAAATTCAAATTGCTTAGCAAGGAGTGTGATGAGCTAAAATCTAAGCTTGAGAGCAATGAGACTAAAACAAGTAATTCCTTTGAGCTTGATGAAACATCTATCCCTTGTGCAATTCCTATCTCCAAGGTAGATGCTTCAACTTCTTGCATTGATTTATTTGATGAACCTTGCTCACCATCTTGCCATGAGAATGTTGTTGTAGAATCATGTGATTATCTCATAGGCAAGGAAAATGATGAGCTCAAGCGAGAAGTGAAATGGCTCCGAGAGAGGTTGGCAAACTTGATGAGCAAGGGAAAGAACGATGAAGAACAAGTGGACATCTCTCAAGACATGAAGAGCCAAGTCCAACCTTCTCAAGATAACCGTGATCCCATGGTGAAGAAGCTTGAGAAGGGTGCAACCGTGACTTGCTACAAGTGTCATGAAGAAGGGCACAAGTTCTACAAATGCCCTCAATTTGTCAAGAAGATGGACAAGGGCGCAAAGAAGAAATTGAAGCCCACCATCAAGAGCTCCCACATCTACACCAAGCCCAACCGCAAGAACAAGACCAAGAGCAACACCTACGTCATCAAGAAGAAAGCAAATGGCAAGGTGGTTGCACACAAGGTTGGGAAGATGAAGGAAGAGCGGGGTTGGAACCAACCTATTTGGGTGCCCAAGGAAGTCATCACCAACATGAAGGGGCCTCAAATGGTTTGGGTTCCAAAGGCCACTTGAAGGCCTTAAGAGTGGGGACTTGGGAGGCTTGGCACAATCAAGATGAGAAGATTCAAGCCTATAAGCCAAGCTTGCAAATTGGACATGTGTTGCCCAAGTTCCCCGGTTGAGGTAATGGAAACTAGTGCTCGTCACACCCGAATTTGAAGGCAAACTCGAATGCATAAATTACATGTGCGCCGGATCAAGTTACACACACGTAATGACTCGGTGAATATCGGACACGGTGCCCAAAGCGTAAAAGAGAGTATTAAAACCATTACATGACCGAGAGTCTCAACATCGTATTATCGGAGCGAGCAACTAGCGGCGGATCTTCGTAAAAGGAACTCCACGAGCGGTGATCGGTGGCACACACGCCTAGCACTCATCGTCATCTTCAAGTCTCGAACGACAATCCGGGTTGTGTAGATGCAATAAATAAACAAGCGTGAGCACATGTTGTACTCAGCAAGAGAGGAATATCATAATAAACATGCAAGGTCGTATAAGTGGATGGCCAAGGGGTTTAAGCGAGTTAGCATTTTAGTGGATCAAATTTTATTAAGCAACTTACTTACTAGCAAATGTAAGTGTATACCATCCCACAATTAATGTATAACATCATAACCACGAACATAAGGTAAAGAATAAATTAAATTCATCTTCCGATAGATTAGTCATGTGAGGGTCCAGGCCGCTCTTGACCGTGAGCACGGCTAATCGATTAGTTTTAAACACTCTGCAGAGGTTGTACATCTTTACCCACAAGTCGCGTAAAAACTCCGAAGAGCTTTAGACCCAACCACGCGATGCTGATCAGGCATCATACCACACTGCCGAGGTGTGATTGCATAGGGACGCTACGAGGCCTTTACAAAGATTCCCTAATGTGCAAGCAACCCACTAGGTTTCGGGACGAAGCGGGGCATAAAGCTCCCTAGCGGGTACCGTGTCTTAGCAAAGCCCAACTCCCCGCTAGAGCAGGTCTATACTCCGTCAACGCCTCCCCATTGGTCCCTTTCGGTAAGATCACCACAACACCAAGGTCTCTAATTATTCGGCCAAGCCGAGCCATATAGCCTTGTGGTTGTACCGTTGTCCCGGGTGGTTCTCCATGTTCCAATTAAGCATATGGTCTTGCAATTAAATTACCATCAAAGAACATAGAGTATAAACGGATATCATGTTGTTTATTACCAACCCGGTTGAGCAACTAAGCGAAGATCTACCATCAAGATTAATTAAGTAACCCCGTTACAAGGCAACGGTCAAAAGAATCTAGGCATAGTCCTTAATAGGAACCCGTCAAAATTAATACAAGCAAGAAGATAAATACGGTGATTAAATGCATGTTCATATAGGATAAAGCGGGTATGACCAAGGACACTTGCCTCTCACAAGCTCCGGATTTGCTCGAGTCTTCAAGTCTTCACCACGAAAAAATCTTCGGACTGCTCGTTCTCTACGCAGCACACATTCACATGCAAAAGACAAAACAATAAAATAAGAAAACAATTCACCAATCACTTCAAACAGGAACAAAAGCTTCACTAAACTGATCTACTCGTCGAGACGAACAAATGGATATAAAGAACGCTAAAAACGGAGCTAGAACGCATAATCTACGGCCAAAACAAGGTACGGGGGCTATTTTGCAGGGAAAACTAGGCTTACGGGGGCCTAACCGCAAAAACTCCGGGGCTAAAACAGAATTATGCTTAAAAACACAGGGTCTATAGCACAAAACTTCAAGGACTGGATTGCGGGCACAAATCCTAGAAAAGTTAGGGTTAAAATCGTAAAGATCCGGACCTATTTGTAAGGACTCCTCTATGGTGGGGGAACCGGCTCGCAAAATTTAAAAAGGCAAGGGCCTCTTTGCAAAAATGACCGGGTCACGGCTGTGTTGACCGGTACGCTGCCGGTTGACCCGGTGACGGATTAGATCCGGGGCCGCGGATCAAGAGATGGACGGCGGGGATCGCGAGCGGGCGCTCGGCGGCGGCAAGCGGCGGCTCGAACGGCGGCGAGCGGCGGCGGGATCGCCGGCGAGGCTCCAACTCGGGTTTCCGGACACGAATCAAGGCGGGACTTGGCTCTAGACGCGGAGCTCGACGCGGCGAAGTCAACCGGGGTATCCACACCGACGGTAGGCGACGACGGCAACGCCCAACGCGCGAGGGGCGGCGGGCGGCGCGGATGCGACTCCGGCGAGCTCGTGCGGCGGTTCAAGGCATGGGAGCGTACACAAGCCACCCGTGCGGCTTCCTCACCTCCACGCGAAGCTCCCGGCACTACTCCTCGACGAAGAAGAGACGGCGCGGCGGAGTCCGGTGGCGGCGGCGGCGCCCTAGGGTTCGGAGGTCGGGCGGTGTAGCTAGGGTTACGCGGGTAGGGGTGAAAGGGGTAGGGTAGGAGGTGGCGGCGGCTCTTATAGGCGTCACGGGTCGCCCGGGCGTGCGGGCCCAAGGAAGGAGGCGCGGTGCGCGGCCGGCAAGGAGGCGGGGTGCGGCTCGGTGCGGGCGCACGGCCGGCTCGGGCGAGGTGAAGGTGATGACCGACGGGCCCCACCCGGCGGCGAGACGGGGGAAGGCGGTGGAGTGGGCCGGGCCGGGCCAACCGGGCTTCGAAGCGCGGGGCCGCGGGGGTTAGGCGGGGTGTGCGGGGGATTTGGCCGCTTGGCCGGATCGGGCCAAAGCTTGGGAAGGAAAAGGAAACTTTTGCAAATTTTTCAAAGGAATACAAACAATTAAATTCAAACACGGGTTTGAATTCAGCCAACCAAAAATTGTGCTCCGGCATGAATGCAACAATAAACTCCTATGGTTCATTGATTTAATTAAGAGAAATAATTAAATGCCTATAAAAATTAAATAAAATCTTAAAAATCCTTAAACAAGCATTTGTTGCTAAGCAAAATTTTTATTAAAACATTAATTAAAATTTTTGGGTGTTACGGTGCCTATCTCTTGCTTCATTGTAGCTCCATTGCCTTATTTAGGTTGCATTTGTTGCAATGTTTACATATGGTAGGTTGCTTGTGTCATGTGCTAACCCATGAGCAATCTACATGGTTTGATTAGTGTGTAGGAAAGCTACACTTGTTCTTTCATGGTGCATGTTTTCATATATATATCTCTTTGCATCATGAGCAAGCTATAGGGTTAGCTTCCCTTTTGTTATCATAAACAATGTGCATACATTTGGTTGGTGATTCAAACACTAAATGCACACATTTAGGGGGAGCTCATCCTATGGTTTGGTTATGGGACTAACATTGTTTCAAGCTTATCTTATGTAGTCCCTTAGCGACGCGTTCCGGTGCGGCGTTTCATTCTAAGAGAATGCTATTTCACTCTCAATGTGATCTAACATCTCTAAAAGAGTGAATATAGCAATATGAGCTTCATGCTATTGAGTCATGTCCTTGCGAGCTTATGTCTCTATATAAGTTCAAAGGCAATGTACTCATACATTCCTAATCCTTGTGGTATCCCAAGTGTCTTCTATGCAAGCTTCTTTCAAGTGGTGTCACCTTGTGATATCATTTCCAAGTGGCTCATCTCAATGTGGTGCCAACAAGGTAGAGAGGATCATACCCCGGAGGTATGCAATGATCAAAAGACTACAAGTGATATCTACAAGTGGTAATGTAACAAGAACCCATTTGTCTTATCTCTTGTCCCTTAAGCTACCTCCTTGCATGATATGCTCTAAGCTTCCTTGTCTTTCAAGTTTGTAGTTGTGCACTTGTCTCTCACTACCCTCGTCTTGCAAGTGGTATTCTTTTTATGCACACACTTAGGGGGAGCTTAGTTTGTATCATGCTAGTCTCATGAACTTGTGATCCACCTTAGTTATTCTCACATGTGGTATCTTCATTGATATCATACTTATGGATCATGGTTCATGCGGCTTTCTCCCTTGCATTTAACATCTCTCCTTTGAGCTATGGTTGCTAGATCTTGCTAGTTTCCTTGGACCCGTTTGCTTTGGACTTTTTGGAGATTTTATTCCAAAGGGGGAGAATGTCGGACCAAAGCAAGCGTGTGGCGTAAGCTTACAAGTGGGCTCAAGGATGCTTACAAGTGATTTCAAGGATTTAAGACCAAAGGGGGAGAATGTGAACACAAGAGCAAAAAGGGGGAAGTTTGATCTAGGGGGAGTTTGGATGATGGTAAGCATCCAAGCAAGTGTAAGTGGTTCTAATTCTGTCAATTCTAGCAAATTTATGCTTGCTTTGGTTGTGTTGTCATAAATCACCAAAAAGGGGGAGATTGTAGTGAACATGTCCTCATATGCCATTTGTTCGGAGTTTGATTTTGGTGATTCATGACAACATGATCATTGGGACTAACCATATTGTTTGAGCATGTCTTTGTAGACATTTCTAGGTCCCAAGGATGCAAGAAAACCCCATGCAAAAATGCCAAAACAAAGGGTCAAAACCGAGCAAGAAAAGGAAACGAGAAGACACCGTCGGATGAACCGACGGCCCCTCAAATACAAGCGTCGGTGCAATCGTCGGACGAGTTGGTACACGGGGTGAAACCCTAGGTACCGTCGGATGAACCGACGGTCCGGTTTTTACATGCGTCGGACGAGTTTCGGAGGAAGAGCAACGAAGACGATAGCACCGGATGATCCGACGGTCTAAGTGGGGACCCCGTCGGTCTATCCGACGATCGCCTTAAATTCATACGAGAGACGCGCCAAGACGAAGCCTTCGAAGCACCGGATGATCCGACGCCTTGGTTAAGGCATAGCGTCGATCTATCCGACGGTCCGTTGGAAGCTAACGATGCACCGAGCCGGACGCGAGGCCTTCGGCTTCGGATGATCCGACGTAGCGTCGGAGCATAGCGTCGGAGCAAGCTTGTGTCGAGAGAACCTCAACGGCTACGTGACGTGGGAGGGGCACCGGATGAACCGACGCCCGGAAAAACATAGCGTCGGATCATCCGACGGTACCTTTTTCAGTGGACGTTAGCCAACGGCTAGTTTGATGCCTTGGGCTATTTATACCCCCTCCACTCACCCATTTGAGGCAGCTGGATTGTGTGGAAGTGCAGAGGAGTTCAAGACACATTCAAGATCATATCCAATCCATCCAAGTGCTTAATTGCTCATCCTTAGACTAGTGCATGCTTTGTGTATGTGCTTAGTGCTAGGCTTAGCTTAGAGCGAGTGAGTGCAAGGTTGTGCCAACCTTGTGAGGTGATTCTTGAGTGAATCTTTGTTGTACAAGGTTCGCCGGAAGCCTTGGGGCCTAAGTGGCTCACCGGCAATCGTCATCGACCCTCCGGCTTGGTGTGGAGCGGCGAGGACACTTTGTGCGGGGGACGTGGAGACCCCCTTCCTTGGTGGAGAAGCTCCTTAGTGGAGGCGGCATCAAGGTGACCAAGGGAGCTTGACAAGTGCCTAAGTGGCTAGCCTTTGTGGCAAGTCAAGTTGGTGCTCTTGGGAGAGACTTGGTGACCGGGAAGCACTACTCTTGTGTGAGTGCTTCAACAACGTGGACTAGGGGTGGCTTAGTGCCTACCGATACCACGGGATAAATCGTGTGTCAAGAGTTTGCTTCCTCTCATCCCCTTTACGTTTCCGCATTTACTCTCTTGCAATCTTTGCTTGCCTCTACATTTCTAGAGTAGTATCATGCTAGGATTGGCTATAGGTTGCAAACCTTCTTTTGGGATGGGAGTTTCACACTAGAACAACCGTAGTTGCACATATAGATAGTATGTTCTAGTTTATCCTTGCGCAAAATTAGTGAAGCCATAGGTTAAGTTTTTAAGTTGCCTAATTCACCCCCTCCCCCTCTTAGGCTAACGGGCATCCGATTCCTTACAAATTCTCACTAAGCTCGAGATGATCGAGAAGACTCTCCGTTGACTACAAGACCGTCGAGGCATATAATACTACAATTCACTGTATCGTGGCTCGGTCAGTTTCGCTTCTGTCGCTAAATTCTCACTAAACTCGAGATGATCGAGAAGACTCTCAAGACTTTCCATCCCACTAAGGGCATGTAACCCGTCTATATGTCGCACATTATGCAGAAAACCCCCTCCGCGTGCCTAGCGACGGCCCCCGCGTCGTCTCGTGAGGCGACGGGGATGTCCCGTTGCCCGAGACAGAGTTGACGAGCTCGGCAGCGTTGTACGACATCTACCTCTCGAGTCGACGTCGCGCCCAGATCCTGTGTGGGGTGCGCGCGCGGAAGATTTCTCCAAAGAAAAAAGGGAGAGGGGGCATCGAGGAGTTCACCGGGTCCGAGCGCCGCCAACTGCCATCGACCTCGCCGGCGCCGACCGTGAGGTGGAGCAGCAAGGGGCAGCTCGTGGAGGAGGAGAAGGAGGCCACCAGGGAGGAGTCCATCGGGGAGGAGGATGACGTCGTGGGCCGGACGCTGGGCACTGGGCTGGCCGTTGGGCGCTACTCACGCCGCACCGCGTAGCCCTGCTGCTTTGCCGGCCTAGCGGCCGCCGGCCGGCTTGAGCAAGCAAGGAAAGGATTTTTGCTTTGTCCTTCTTGCTCGGTGAAACAGAGAAGCAGAGAGGAAAAGATAGCTCTGCCACGCAGAGAGAAAGAGGAGCATGTGGTGTTGTGGCTGCTACTGAGTGTTCTGCCGGATGGATTGGTTGGACCTGTGAGTGACATGAGAGAAGTATATATAGAATAGAGAAACAACCACACAATAATATAAAAAATACATTTATATTTCATCTTAGTTACATGTAAAACATTAGTATTTTAATCTATGTTTCAATTATTTATGCCGGATATTATTCAATCAAATAAACACACAATGGTATACACAAATACATTTGTAGTAAATCTTAAACTTCATGCAAAGCATTAAACAGGTCACAGATGACATCTGTGTCTATGGGTTGTATGAGTAGTCTGTATATTTGTCTGAATGCACAGTTTGAGGTTCTGCAGACGACCCGCAGTCTGTGGGTTGTACATGCCCTAAGGGCATGTACAACGGGCGACTACAAGCCGTCTGCAAGCCGATGATTTTGCAGAAAGCCCCCCACCTCCTCCTAGCGACGACCGCCCCATCGTCTCGCGAAAGGACGACGGGGGCTCGTGCTTCCAGGCTCTACCGCCTGCGCTCAGCACCGTTGTACGGTTTGGTTGGCGACGAAGGTCGCGCGACGTGGGAATATGGCGCCAAATCGGCAACGACCGGCGAGACCGCGGAAGAAGGTTAGGCCGCCGCTGCCGGATCTGAGCCAGCGTGTGAGGAGAAATGAGGAGGGCAGGAGGCCGCCTACAGCTCCGTCCAGGGAGGCCGGGCGCTCGCCGGTGAGGAGCGGCACAGGAGGGGCCGGGCGCCCCCATAGTTCACCGGCGGCCGGCACGGCGGACCGAGCCGCGGCGTCTCCGTGCTCCATGGCGTGGTGGATGGAGCCGTGGCCGCCCCGCCCACGCTTGCGGCCGGCCTTGAAGCCCCTTCTCGCGGCGACCGAGCCGAGGCCGCCCGCCCGTGCTCACCGGCCTTGAGCTCCTCGCCGCGGCGAGCCGAGTTGAGGCCGCTGCGCCCGTGCCGTGGCGGGCCGAGCCGAGGCCGCCCGCGCCCGTGCCGCGGCGGGCTGCCTCCGCGCGGGGGGCGAGGGCCGCCCGCATCTCCCGGGACCTCGCGCGCGGCTCGAATCGTGGAGGAGGTAGCCGGGGAGGGAGAGAAGACAGAGATGCGGTGGGGAAGAAGGGAGAGGCAAGAGAGATGCGGTGTGCCGGTGTGGATAAGGCTGAATTTTTTTTATAAACTTGTGGGTTAATCTGAATTAAATGCGTGTAGACAACTGAATAGACGATGCACTGTATAATCTGTCTTTATAGTTGTCTTTGTGTACTAAAAAGACAGCAACTGTCTACCCAGTTGTACATGGCCTAATATGGTACTCCAGCTGCAGTACCGCAACAACAAGTACATAAAGTATTGTGACCTCATTAATGGGTTGCTTGCTCCCGAGACTCAAAATGAGCTTTTAATGAAAAATTTCAACATGTGCACTAGTGGGAAACAAGTACAACCTGAAGCACATGCGAGTTTCCACAACAGCAAAGGAAAGGATCCTTTTAGAAATAAGGTCCAAAAGCATGGTCAGTGTAACACCCCCATGTGTTTATTAAAGAAAATGCCTTAATTAGTTGTGTTAATCAAATTTAATTGGCTCCTAAACATGTTTGACATGATTTGGCACACATTTGCACAAGACCCTGGTCAAAATCCTAAATCATGGTCAAACCCCTAAGAACTCTAGAAGGCTGAAATGGTTTTCTTGCGCGTTCTCCAAATTTCACTATAGAACTTCAAATTTTGTCAATATAAAAGTTCTTTGTTATTTTCGGGAACATATTTTTCATCATTGGCGGACATTCCAATTTTGAGTGCAAAGCCGCTTAAATTTGAGTTGAAATTTGTGCGCACAGTAAAGCGGGGTCGAGATTTCCTGAAAGTTCAACGCGTTTTTGCCATGATTCCGGTGAACAAAATATATGTCGCCCTATGTAAATGTTGTAGGTCTATAGCTCCTCTACAACTTTTATTTTTTGAGATTTCCAACTTAGTTGGCTCGTTTTGAAGTTAGGTATTTTTGAAACCGGGCTCACGAAGTTAGAACAGACGAGCGACGTCGCGGACTCAGCACCGGTGCGCGCGCGTGTCTGTGCAGTCGCGTCCACGTGGCATGTCCACACTTCTCCGGCGTACGGATAACCTCGAGGGTTTCGTGGTCGACCGCGGACGCTATGGATCCTCCACCACGCCCGTTTACCGTGCACTGCGTCCAGCTCATGTGCCGCGCTGGGGCAGGCCACGCGTCGCGCGTCCGTGTGCTCGCAAGTGCACGCCCGGCATGCGTGCACCAAGTGGCCGAGCAGCACGTCCAGGGGTCCCTGCGCGTCGTCCTCGTATTCATCGCGTGCGCAGTCATCTATTTTAACACGATACCGAGCCAGCGTCGACCACTTTTGCCCGAGCTCTGCCTTCCACTGGTCACCGTCGTCGTTCGGGGAGCCCCCGTGCCGCATTGCCTCGCTTTGCTTCCTCCTCGCGTCCAAACTGTCTGGCGCCCTTCCTTGCTCCTCCCTCGACACCGCCAAGCCGTCCGCCGGGACCCGCCGGCCGCGCCGTCGCCGGTCTACGATGGGCTGCAGCGGGCACGCGGGGGTAGCCTGCCACAGGCCGCAGGCGCCGCCCTCCCCAGCCCGGCCAAGGCCATGCACCACCCTAGCAAGGTCAGTGCAGCCCTAGGGCACCTCCGGCCGCCAATCCCGCCGTCGGTGAGGTGCAGGTCCACCCAGGGACCGCATTGCAAGGATTGAAAAGCTTCGAGGGTTCTAATCGCAAACCAAGGGTATTTGTGTGATTCTGAAATTTAAGTCAAGGGTCTTTGTGTAAATGTACATAAGGGTTTTCCGCTGTAACTTTAAAAAATCCGTAGAAAATTGTAGAGAAAACGAAAAATATAGATCCAATTGTTCTGGAATCCTTAGAATAGAACTATAACTTTTACAAAAGTTGTATAGTGTTTTTTCTGTTTCATTTTTAAATGTAAATTCAAACTCAATTTGATGTGTTTTAGTGTAGTTTAAAAAATACACATGCTACGAAGTTGAATTTTGGATATGTTGCTCTGTATGGCATATTTAGATTTGTGACCAAATTTGGCATGAGTTTGATGGGTAGATTTTTAGTTATGAATTATGTAAGCTTTATGCTAGTTAAAACTTGATGCTTTTTATAGCCCCTTTAGTAAGCTTTTCTTTAAGCACCGGTGCACCCTAGGGCTTTGTCTTGTTAAATATACCTTTGATAGGTTGGATGTGATTTTAAGATGTGTTTTGATATGTGTTTTAGATTTAATATCGTGTAGGAGTTTAAATTCAAAAGTTGAAAATAATTTGAATCTGCACCTATGCTTTGGTCAGAAGCTTATATTTGGCATAAATGACTTGTAGTAGAAAGTTGAGAATAAAAAGATTAATAAATCTTTTTATAAGATTTATTTAAGTTAAGCTACGTGAAATTTGTCTTTTTCGTATAAATTGATTTATAGGTTATCTTGAGCTAAATTTTGGCATGTGAGCTTAGTTTAGGTATATGTTGTTGTGTACCAAAATTTAGGATCAATGGATGTGTTTTTAATTTTATATGAATTTTGGATGAATGACTAGCTCGGAATTGGATAAATAGGTTTATGTTTATTATTTAAGTTTAATCAAGGTTTTCATATTTGTTCTTTTTTTAATCATTTAAACACACCCCATACTGTTTGGTGAAGTTAAGTAACTTAATTTGCTTAGATGTGCACACAATCACCATGAAAGTAATGTTTAGTTCATCATCACACCACTCTAATAATTTTTGTGAGAAGATATTAATGTTTAGATGAATATGGCCAACAAGAGTTGGTTTTGGTGGTAATTCTCTCACCCTTACCATAACCTAATGCATATGCATGTGTACGTGTAGATTTACCGGACGGTACATACACGCTGACCCAGGAGGGAGAAGGGATAGTTGATGGAGAGGTGAACCAGGTCGGTGTGCAGCAAGACCTGGACCAAAATCCGGAAGAGCCCAAGGCTGTTACTAACTTAGAAGAAGGCAAGCACCGGTTATGGATATAACCTTTTTAATAAAATCTCTTAACTTTTACCTTTTCCATATTTATGTTTACTTTGTGCATTTAAGTTTCAGGAGTTGTTTTGAAACCTAGATGCATGATCCTTAGGTTCCTATGCTATTTTACTAGTATGATAGGCTCGATAGAAGCCATGCTTTAAGAACACTGTAGGAGTTGAGTGATGTCTCATTGCTCGCGAGATATAGGGTTCTTATGTCGGAATCATAAGATATGTTTAAATGGTCTCGCTGATGTGGTAAGAGCAATGGGATCGTTCTCGACCTAGTAGTATGTGCCGGTTAAGCTTTTGAACGTACCAAGCACTTGTCGGGAATGGGACCGGTAAGCCTAGTTGAAGGACCGATTAGGCGACTAGAGAGGGGGGAGTGAATGGGAGCCGATAAATATTTTTCTCTTGAAGAGAGAACTCGGCCTATACCCCAAATTCACAACCAAGAATTCCCACACGAGTTTGCCAAGGTCACGTACTCACTATGGACCTACCAACCCTAGGAACAAACCCCAAATGATCCCGAAACGGAAGCACAACTCAAGAAGCAAAGGACTTAGCAATCTTGCGCAGTGCCGGGCGGACGGTCCACGAGCCAGGGGCGGACAGTCCGCTACCCACGGGCGGACGGTCCGTTAATCGCAGCAGAACAACCAGACGAGCACCCCAACACGCGGACGGTCCATACCTAGTCCCCGTACGGTCCGCAAGCAACTCGTGCCGCGTGGAGAGTCCGCGATCCCCAGGCGGACAGTCCGGCCACCACGCAGACGGGCCGGTACCCCTACACGGATGGTCCGACAAACCACCTGCAGCGAAATTTGACACCTCGAAAGATCTACGCGGGAGCTCACAAGAACTGGACGAACATGCGACGAACTTGCACTCGCGGACAGTCCGAGGGCTAGGGGCGGACAGTCCGCCAGCCCTCGAACAAAACAGCCCGGGGTGAAAACCGAGAAGTCAACCTCCCCTATCCCACCATGGATCTCCCAAACGGCCTGAGCTCTTGAGGAAAGATTTGGGGAAGATGTGAAGCGTCCCTCGGGGATGCTATGCCCCAAACCTTGGGTCCTCAAATGAACTAAATCGCCAGGAATCGAATCGCCACCGAACTCAACCAAAAATCAAGGTTCCAACCGAAATCCTTCAATCGGAGGCCGAACTCGGAGTTTGGGGGATCAAGATCAAGCACAAAGATGCACGAAGCAACTATCCATGATTCCCACCAACAAATCCGAGCCCAAACACCTCAAAATCGAAGGAACAAGCCGTGCACAAAAAAACGACAAAAATAGCACGAAAAAGACACGAAAATCCAACGAGCTACAAACCGGGAATCGACGCAACCATGAAAGCTTCCATTCACTTGGAGGTCAGATTCTTTACAAACGGAGGACAAATCTTCCCTAGAGAGCAAGGAAATGAGAAGCAGTCCGGATGGATAGTTTGCCTGGAAACCCTAGAGCTAATATATACGAGTCCCCTCCGGGCCAGGCAAAAGACCACACTACCCCTAGCACTTAAGTTGTGATACAACCCCTCAGGGGCAAATATGTCATGTAGCACTCCTCTTCATCGCACGGCCACGCCGTCGCTGCAGACCATGTCCTCCCGACGCAAGCCCTGCGATCCCGCCACGCGTCCGCCGGCATCGAAGCTTCTCGGCGCGCCCGGATCCCGTCTCCGCCCGCCGAGCCTCTGGTCTTGGTTTTGTGGCTCAACCAAGTAACCCGACGGTTTTCTGGTGAACCGCCGCAAACGCTGCGTGCAGACTCCGGTTGTGAGCCACTACCCTGCACCGGCTCCGATCGACGACTTCATCTTGCTTTTCTTGCCACCATGCGGCCCACACTTGACCCCACTGGCCACCAGGTCCCTCGAGTGAGGCCTACTTGTCTCTCCACTCCTCGGAAGCCCCGCAAGGCATAAACCTTTTGGGCCCACTCTTCACCTGCACCAACGCAAATCAAGTCGCAAGCTGCACCTACAATACTCGGCCAAGAGTCAGTCCACACCACATTGTCAATCACTCATTACAGCTAGGAGCGACCATCCACCGGTCCTCAGACGCTCCGGTCCTCAATCTCCCCCTTGATGAGTGCATTAACAACACACGCAAGTAACCAATTCAAAGAAAAGAGAAAAAGAAAAGAAATGAAAGAAAAACTCAAGCAAGTGATCAAAAGCCAAACAAAAGCCAAGAAAAGATCACTTTGGTGAGAAAAATCTCGGTCCCCTAAAATAAGGGCAACGGCTCGACACAACCGAGATAAAATGCTCCAAAATTGCCGACTCCTCAAGGTCAGGCAAAAGGGCTTGACACCATCGGCAAAAAAGCACAACTAAAATTCAGGCGAAAAAGAGCTCCCAAATGCATGAATGCAAGCTCCCCCTGAACAAATGCATTTCTCCCAATTTTTCTTCCGTTGATGCAAAACTCCCCTGGAAACATGAATTGGGTACTTTCCTCCCCCTTGTTGGTAATGCATGAATGAAGTCTACAAATGCAAGCATGTGCTTCTCAAATATACAAAGAGCACTACAACATGCTAAAATTGAGGCATAGACAAGCAAGATAGCCACAATTTGAGCACAAGCATCGCCAACAAGATAAAAAGGGACATACAAGCAAGTGATATAGCCATGATTAAAATGAAGCATTTTCCACAGAAATTGCCCTCTCATGAGCATAGGACCTAAACATGATCAAAAGGAGCACATACAACATATAACTCACAAACTTCATGCAAGATCATACATTCTCATCACAAGGTCATCACAAACACCTACAAGCTATCTCATGTCATGTCAAAGCCACCGAGCCATGTGTCCACTTCTAGATATGAGACTTCTCATTGGTGAACATCATGCAACGGTTTAGCACCCAAGATAAGAAATTTAAAGCATTTATGACATGGAAGCAAAATTTTCAAGCATAGGCATCTCACATACCATTTTCATGATTTACAAATTAAGCATGGTACATGAAGTGCCTTTGCGGCAAAAAGAAGCTTAGGCTTCTCCACAAGGTAGCATGTAGGCTAAACATTCATGATGATAAATGGATCTTCGATCCCAAATGAAAAGAACATGGTTCCAAGCACAAATTAAGCAAGATATAGCCATAAGCACCCTAATTGAACATGAGAGGCATTCTACTCACAAGAGAGAAACATATAGCATTTTTATAAAACAAAAGCCATCCACAAGCATATATATCCCAAAGCTACCAAGAGCATAGCTATACATCTCATGAGCATCACAAGCAAGATCATAACCTCATCTCTAGCATATCATGGTGAGCAAAACATATAAGAGACGCACGTCTCCGTGACATATGTTACAAATGTAGTCTATGATACAAAGATGCAAAAATGATATGATACAAAAAATGAAAATGCAACATGCATATGTACATCAACCCTCCCAACCGAAGCTCAAAAATGAAAAACAACTCCAAGCTCTCCTCGCAAAGCAAATGTAGCTTGGTCCAAAGGCTTGGTTAGGATATCGGCAAGTTGCTTTTCTGTGGGTACATGGATGAGGTCTATGTTTCCCTTCTCAACATTGTCTCTCAGGAAGTGGTACCTCACTTCTATGTGTTTGGTTCTGGAGTGAAGCACGGGATTTTTGGCAACACTAATGGCACTCGTGCAACCACACATGAGAGGCACATGGGAACACTTCTCACCAAAATCACTCAGCGTGTATGTGATCCAAAGCAGCTGGGAGCAACAGCTAGCGGCAGCAACATACTCGGCTTCTGTGGTAGACTGAGCTACACTAGACTATTTGCGAGAAGACCAAGAAACAAGTGAGGAACCCAAAAACTGACAAGTCCCCGAAGTCGACTTCCTATCGACTCGACACACCGCAAAATCGGCATCCGAAAAACCAAGATGTGAAAGGGAAGAGGACGCCGAGTACCAAAGACCGAGCTCAGGAGTGTATCGACGATACCTGAAGATCCGCTTGTTGTCCTGTCGATGTGAAGTCCTCGGTAACGCCTGAAAATGAGCGCACAAACACACAGAAAACTGGATGTCTGGCCTCGTTTTCGTCAAGTACAAGAGAGAGCCGACCATGCTCCGGTACTCCTTCTGGTCCACGGACTCTCCGTCCTCGTCCGTGTCGAGTGCTGTAGTAATACTCATCGATGTCGATAGGGGCTTTGAGTCGTCCATCTTGAACTTCTTGAGGATGTCCTTTGTGTACTTGGCTTGATGTACAAAGATTCCCTCCTTCGCCTGCTTGATCTGAAGCTCGAGAAAGAACTGCGATTCTCCCATCATAGACATCTCGAATTCTTTGCTCAAATCCTCTACAAACCTCGCAACCAAAGAGTGAGATGAGCCGCCAAAGACAATATCATCCACGTATACCTGAACAATTAGGATATCATCACCCTACCTGAGGAGAAAATGAGTCTTATCTACCTTGCCCATCTCACACCACTTGCTGAACAAGAACCCCCTCAAACGGCCATACCAAGCACGGGGAGCTTGTTTCAGCCCATACACCGCCTTTCTCAACCTATACACCTTGTGTGGAAACTCTGTACTCTCAAAGCCCGGTGTTGCTAGTCCTCGGTAACGCCTGAAAATGAGCGCACAAACACACAGAAAACTGGATGTCTGGCCTCGTTTTCGTCAAGTACAAGAGAGAGCCGACCATGCTCCGGTACTCCTTCTGGTCCACGGACTCTCCGTCCTCGTCCGTGTCGAGTGCTGTAGTAATACTCATCGATGTCGATAGGGGCTTTGAGTCGTCCATCTTGAACTTCTTGAGGATGTCCTTTGTGTACTTGGCTTGATGTACAAAGATTCCCTCCTTCGCCTGCTTGATCTGAAGCTCGAGAAAGAACTGCGATTCTCCCATCATAGACATCTCGAATTCTTTGCTCATATCCTCTCGCAAACCTCGCAACCAAAGAGTGAGATGAGCCGCCAAAGACAATATCATCCACGTATACCCGAACAATTAGGATATCATCACCCTACCTGAGGAGAAAATGAGTCTTATCTACCTTGCCCATCTCACACCACTTGCTGAACAAGAACCCCCTCAAACGGCCATACCAAGCACGGGGAGCTTGTTTCAGCCCATACACCGCCTTTCTCAACCTATACACCTTGTGTGGAAACTCTGTACTCTCAAAGCCCGGTGTTGCTTCACATAAACTTCCTCTTCTAAAAACCCATTCAAGAAGGCACTCTTCACATCTATTTGGTACAACTTGAACCCTTTAGCCACAGAAAAGGCTAGAAGAATCCTAATTGCCTCCAAACGGGCTACAAGAGAAAATGTCTCCTCATAGTCTATCCCCTCCTTCTGACTATAGCCCTGAGCAACCAACCTTGACTTGTTCCTCACAACCTCACCATTTTCTCCCTCTTTGTTTTTCCACACCCATTTTGTCCCAATAGGTTTGCAATTTGGTGGTGGCTCCACTAACTCCCACACTTGGTTTCTCTCAAAGTTCTCTAACTCCTCATGCATGGCATTCACCCAATTAGGATCCGATAGAGCGTGTCCAATGTCTTTCGGCTCAAAGGTAGCAACAAAAGCTGAATGAGCGAAGTGAGAAGCATTTCTGGACCTCGACCGTGTCGTACGCTCATTGATGTCGCCGATGATCACTGAGGGTGGATGATCAACTTGAACGCGCCTCGGTGCCTCTCGCCTTGAGGCAACCTCCCCCTCAGCAGCTGCTTCCACTTGATCTTGCTGAACCATAGGAGGTGTGGGGGATAGACCATCCTGCACCGTAGTCGTCGTAGTGGAAGTAGATGGTACATGCGTGGCTAGAGCTTCACCATCATCTCCAGCATCATCCTGCTCGTCCTCAAAGATCTTCTTGCCAACTTCATCATCACCTGCACACTCAAAGACAGACGAATTGCATGGTTGTGTCTCATCGAAGGTCACCTCGCAAGTCTCCATGACTAGGTTAGTATCAAGGTTGAGCACACGAAATGCTCTAGAATGACTAGCATAACTCAAGAAAATCCCATTAGAAGACCTCGACTCAAACTTATCAAGCCTACCCTTCTTGAGAATGAAACACCAACAACCAAAAGCCCTGAAATGGCTCACTCTAGGTGCTCACCCGTGCATAAGCTCATAGCACGTCTTGTTCAAGAAGGCCCCTAGAAAAATCTGTTTCCCAACATGGCAAACGGTATTCACCGCCTCAGCCCAATATCTCCTCAGAGTCCTATGCTCATCAAGCATCGTCTGAGCCATCTCACAAAGGGAACGATTTTTCCTCTCAACCACACCATTCTGACAAGCCACATAGGGAGAAGAAAACTGATGTTCGAGACCCAAATCACGACTAAAGGTTTCAAAATGAGAGTTTTTAAATTCACTGTCATTGTCACTATGAATAGCACGAACAACATCTCCATGTCTCTCGTTCTTCAACCTCAAGATTAGATCTCTCACAAAACCAAACGTCTCCCCCTTGTCAGCCAAAAAGAAGACCCAAGCATAGCGAGAGTAGTCATTCACAATCACAAGGACATACCATTTCCCACCCGTCGAGCACACATGAGCTGAACCAACCAAGTCCATATGGAACAGCTCACATGGCCTCTTTGTCATAATGGATGTCAGAGGCGGATGAAAGGCGGCGACCATCTTGCCATGCCTACACGGAGCACATACCAAATCCTTTTGGTATTTCAACTTTGGCAATCCTCGGACTAATCCTAGCCCACTCAAGCATGACAACAAGTCAAAACTCAAGTGACCTAGTCTCCTATGCCATTTCCAAAGCTCCGCCGAAACACCAGCAACCAAACAACGAGAAGAGCCAACACACTGAGAAAAATCGGCTCTGAAAATTTGACCCTCGGGGACGATCGTGCACACAAGATCACGTCGAGAATCCAAAACATGAGAACAGCCTGTTTTGAAATGGATTTCAAAACCCTCATCAAGAAGTTGAGAGACAGAGAGAAGATTGTAACCCAAAGACTTGACAAGAGAAACACGCCGAAGAGTCACAGACTCACTCACCTTCACCGTGCCCACAGAAAGCTCTCTACCTTTCCCATAATCCCCAAAAGTGATGTACTCTTTGGTCATCACTGGGGTGAGGTTGGAGAACCACCGTCCATCTCCGGTCATGTGTCGATAGCAACCGGAGTCGATCAACCAAAAGCACTCCATGCCTCCCACCTGCAAAATCAAAAATGAGAGCGAGAGTGAGCAAAGGACTCAGCACTGGGGTTAGTACAAAACAAATCAAACCAGTGCCTCGCCATTTGCTCAAACGTGGGGTTAGAAAAATCCATCCTATCTCTCCTAGGTGGATCACCCACATGTCCCCTTGGAGGACTACGCGTACCACGAAGGGGAGACCGTGGCCCGTAGCTCCTCTGGGACCTAAAACTGCGATCGTTCCCTCCATACTCGTATTGGCCACGAGCGAAGGAACGTCCAGCAAACTCACCACGCCCAATCCCAACACGCCTACCACCTTCTCTATGTGGTGGTTCACCTCGAGGCACAAACTCACGCCTCTCTCGAGAGTAAATGGTACGCACCATACCCTCACCTCTCGGCACCAACCTAGGCTCAGGCACACCACGAGAAGAGCGGTACCTGTCCTTGTTGGCCAACTCTAGCCAACCTATCCTCACGCTTCGTCCTGAAGCAAAACTCAGCAAGGTGCCCATCCCTCCCACAATGCTCACAATGGAAGGGTTTTGGTTTTGGCTTTGATTTTGGGTTCTCTTTGGGCTCTGGCTTCTCCTCACTCGGTTTCTCCTCACTTGGTTTCTCTCTCTTCTTCCCAAAGAACTCATTCCCCAAGACACTCTTGAACTTGATGGGTTCCTGGAAGTTGTTGGTTTGTGGAGGAAACACGGGTGGAGTTGGGGTTGTGTCTAGTCGGTTCCTAAGATGATTCGGTTTAGGAACAAAGGCATTTTTGTGGTGGGTTTTTGGTGGCTCTGGGATATCACTCTCACCACTTCCCTCACCCACTTTCTTTGCCCCAAGAGCTTCCCCATCCTGACGCTTGTATGTCTCAATCATTATCCTCAACTGAGGCTCATGACCAGACAACCAACCCATTAACTTTCTCAGCTCATCATTTTCATCTTGCAAGCGATCAACATAATGTGCAAGCTCCATATTCTTCACAACATTTATTTCACAAGTGGAGAAAATTGTAGGAATAGGAGCTTTCAACTGAGCCTCTAGAGATCTAGCATAAACAAGCAAAACATCTAGCTTCACATGCAAAACAGGAGAAGAAGTACAAGCACCAAGCAAGGAGGGCCTAGATTTCAACCTTGGAGGCATAATTCGCCTTAAGCACAGTCAATTCACCAAGAAAAGTGGAACAATCAGTGCATTCAGGTTCATTGGTCACAACGAGAGCAGACTTAAGGGAATATATTTGAGCCCTAGCATCAACAAGCAAAGACTCTAGCTCAACCACCTTCTCCTTAGCCTCTCCAAGCAAAGACCTATACTCCCTCTTCTCCTTGTTGATCTTTCTAAGCACATCATCACGGTTGTCGAGCAAGTCATTCAACCTAGCATTCCGCTATCAAGAAGGATGGGTTATTGTTTACCTCTTCCTCGGAGTCGGAGTCCGAGTCATCCTTGTTGCCCTTCTTGCTTGCGGAGCTATGTGCCATGCCGTAAAAACCTTGGGCGGCGAAGCACAAGCCGTTGATGTTTTTGCCGGACCGCTTGCCCTTGTGTCGGTTCTCTTCTTCATCACTTGAGCTTTGAAGGACCGAGGGCGAACCAGAGAGGGGGGAGTGAATGGGAGCCGATAAAAATTCTATTCAAGAATTCGGCCTATGAACCCGATTTCACTCGTGCACCTCCACAAGCTTCTCTTGCCAAGTTCACGTAGCCACTGAAGTGCTACTGAACCTAGGAGCAAGACCCAACCAACAGCCACAGCACACACACAGCGGAAACACACACGACACGGCTGCTGGCAGCCCAAACCGGTCAGGCCGGTTTCTGAAACCGGTCAGACCGCTTCTGTTGGACTTAGCCTCACGCGAGCGGGGGGAAACCGGTCAGACCGGTTTGGCAAACCGGTCAGACCGATTTTTTCCAGAAACTCCCCAAAGACCCAAAACACCTCAAGAGCCTTTCCACATCTGAACAAAAGAAGCCATGGCACAACAGAGACTTCCTTGCTCAAAAACACTTCTTGACAGCCCACAGGGCGAAACTGGTCAGACCGGTTTGTGAAACCGGTCAGGCCGGTTTCTGCTTGGACAGTCGAGAAGAACACAGCCCGCGGGAAAAACTCAACACTCCCTTCAATCAATCTCCCGCTTCGTCCCATGGATCAAAGTGAGACTTTGGGGTTAGATGGGGTACCTCGTGGGCTACCCTTGGCTAGAAGCTCGATCCCCAAAACCCACTGAATCAAGAGGAATCGAAAGTCGACCCTCAAGAGCACCTCCAACCCTAGAACTCCGAAACCACCAAAATCGAGCCCCTTAACTCACGAATTTGGGAGGGGAATCACAGCCCAAAGAACCATGAAGGGTTCCCACAAATTTCCCCCATCAAATCCCCAAGAACAAGGTCCCGAAAACCCTTGAGAAAATCACCAAGAGAGGACTCCGAAAATCACCACCAAGAACAACCGGGAACAACACATCCAAACCTTGAGGAACCACGCTGAATCATCTATACATGCCACAAAGGTTCATACAAGGTCTAGCTTGCCGCCCGATCATCCAACCCTCTCAACAAGATCTCACCATGAAGCTCTCAAGCTAGTCCTATGGTGATCCTAAGAAAATAGGAAGGGAAAATAGGAAAGCAAATGAACTAGGGTTCCAAGAGATGGCTGCCATCCTCTCACCTCTTGGGTTATATGGAGGCAACCGAAAGTCTAAAATACCCCTAAGACCTAAACTAAGATACACCCCCACCAAGGGCACTTTGGGAATTTGTCTTCGTAGCACCATCGGACGGATGCCCGGCGACCGCACTTCGCGTAGCCTCGACACAAGCCTTGCGATCCCGACGCGTGTCCTCCGCCTCGAAGCTTCCGGCGCCCTGCGACCCCAAACCGGTCAGACCGGTTCTCCAAACCGGTCAGGCCGGTTTTGGCCAGACAGCCACGCCCGGTCTTCGGCCTCGGCTTTGTGGCTCAGCCGAGTAACCCGGTGATTTTCTGGTGAACCACCGCAAACCCCGCGAACTTGATGTAGCCTCCGCCAATCACCACTCATGACTTGGCTCCCACGAAGTCCCGGCTCGACCTTGGTTTTGTGGCTCAACCAAGAAACCGTCCACCGACTTCATCTTGCTGTTCTTGCCACCATGCGGCCCGCACTTGACCCCGCTGGCCACCGGGTCCCTCGAACGAAGCCTGCTTGTCTTCTTCACACCTGGAGGCCTCACTAGCAACGATCTTTGTTGACGGTGTATTTTGGTGCACCTAGCATGTTCACTACACTTTGGTTTGGATTTGATTATGGAACTAACCCGCCACTAGGCACACTAATCATATAACAAGTTCATCTTTGTGCATGCATTTGGAAGTGTTGTATTTATGTAGGAAAACATGGACATAAAGGACGGATTCGCAACAAGTTCAAAGGAGCATTTACATAGTCTTGTTCGTGTTCATGAGCTTGATGAAATCACTTCCAATGGTGGCAAGGACCGAAGTGCTACGAGGAACACCCCCGGGGATTGAAGCGTAAAAGATCGAACTTCAAGCGAAGAGAACCTTCATCTTGGATGCGAAGATGACATCGTCAAAATCATGCAAGTGGAGGGGGCAAAGTACATAAATGCATAAGGACCCACGGAGCGAAAGGGGTGACCGAACCGAGCCGAAGTGGGCCCAGGCCGGCCGGCCCGGGCCGGCCGGCCCAGCCCACTCCGGTGGCCGGTTCGGTCCCGTTTTTCTTGCACCCAAAGTATCTTGAACCCTAAAAGCCTGGGCGCCGCCATTTGACAGAAGGGGAGAGTCGTTCGCACCAGGAGGCCATTCACAAGCTAGAGAGAGAGGAGGAGGATCTCCGGAGGGAGATCAACCACCTCGAAGGAAGCACCCTCTCGTGGAGAAGAAGGAAGACATCGTCGGAAGGGAAACCATGATCAACGGTGCCATGATCAGCACCTTGATGGGGTCATCTTCTCATTCGTCCATGGGTTGTAATCGATCTTGAGATGTAATCACACTTTATTGGATTATCTATCTATCATCATCTTGTGTTGTATATACTTTAATGCTTAAGGTTAGCTACCATGCCGTAAAGGGAGTAGAGCTCCAATGCTTCCTTGGATCAATTCAATACGCCGTGTCCATCAAAGGTCTAGTCATGAATACCTTCGCGTAGTGACAGTACAAGAGGAGGGAAAGGGCGAAACCGTGGTCACAACCCCGATAGATTAGATTGGTTTTCATGTCTTGAAGCGATTCGTTGTTCTAGTATCGTAGACCCGTGGGCGAGTGTCTTTTATCTTGATATCTTAATCATTCTCTCTAGTATAGTTTAGTTGTTTTCTAACATAATAATAGTTAGGGTTTTAGTAGCTAGTGTGTCGTTGTAGATCGAACGCTTGTAATCCCCTTGCTCCGCGGATTAACAAGAACCTTGGGAATCCCGTGGTGAAAAAGGTGTGGGGTCCGTACGCTTGCGGATCGTAGAGGGATACGTCTTTTATCCGTCAACAAGCCCCTTTTTCTGGTGCCATTGCCGGGGAGCAAGCTAGTTTACATCGTTTGATTTGCATTTAACTTTGTTTTATATTTTAGTTTATCTTTCGTTTGCTATATCTAACATATCTTATCTAGAAAAACCTTTGTTTCGTTTTTGTTTTTTATTTTTATATAATTCTCTAGATGGCGTTCGTTAATCAACCCGTGGAAGAACCGGAGAAATCATTAAGGGATTACGCTAGCCCTCGATGTGAAGACATAAAAGTACAAGAGTCGGATTCGAAGCTCGAAGCGACCAAGTATGAGATTAAATCCAAGATCATCGAGATGGTGGCGGCAAACCCATTCGAAGGGATGGTTACGAAGAACCCATATAGACACAAAAGGGATTTCACGACGATATGCAACACGGTGCGTCAAGAAGGAGTGCCCGATGAATGGTTCAAATGGAATCTCTTTCCCTACTCACTTGCCGGCAATGCAAAGACATGGTACTCGTTTGCGTCCTTTGAAGTTGAAGGCAATTGGAACAAGTTGACAAAGAAGTTTTGCGAGAAGTTCTTTCCAATTAGCAAGGTTCAACATCTAAGGAGGCAAGTGATCAATTTCATGCAAGGAGAAGAGGAAGGGATAGACCAAGCTTGAGATAGGTTTAATGGGTTAATCGAACAAGGACCAAAACTCGGCTTCACCGGTGACGTACTCTTGCATACATTTTTTTTCCCTAACCCCTAGTTGCATGCAACACGTCGAAATGTGTGCAGTTGGGGATCTCATGGAGAAAACACTCACGGAAGCCGCCCAACTTCTACAAAAAATTAGTAAAGCGGCTGCCATGCGAAGAGATTGGGAAACAAGACTTGCGGAAGAGCCAGAATATAATTCAAGAAGAAGTGTGCTGATTTTTCTAAAGAGGCAACCCCGGAAGTCGCTAAAGAGGAACCAATCGCGGAAAAGCTTAGAGAAGAACACATCAAGTCAAGAACTACCCCAAGCGTCGACTTCGCCGTACCAAATGAGATGAATAAGAGAAGCATGTCAAGCGCGAAGCCACTAAGGGAGTTCGAACCAATGGATTAGGTTCCTATCGATTACGGAGAAGTATTCGACAAGAGAAGACCGTTCCCTAATCAAAAGGGAATGGCGAGAGCATTGGAAGTGGATTTCCCACCGGAGAAGAAAGCAGAAAATTCATACGACCTTGAAACCACCGGTGAGATTTTTCAAAAGCTCTTTGGAGATGACGTAGTGGATCCGGAACACAAAGCCGAGGTGAAGAGAATCATGGGGATCAAGCCCGAAGCATCACCATACGCTCGCATCGCGGAAATCTACGCAATAGGATCTGAAGAAGAAGAGAAGATGACACCACACTTGAGTTGCGAGATCAACGGAGTTCAATGCAAGGCTTTATGCGACATCGGAGCCCAAGTAAGTGTTCTATCTTCTAAAATATATGATAAAGTTCAAGACCACAACCTAGACTTAGCTCCAACATCAACGAAATTAATTATGGGAGATGGTAGAACTATTAAACCTCTAGGTATTGCTTGCGACATGAAAGTAAAAATCTCTAGAAACTATATACCAACCGATTTCTTTGTTATTGATGCTTACCATAGTAATCATGATCACATAATCTTAGGTAGGCCCTTTCTTAAGTTGGTTGATGCCGTGTTAGATGCCGGAGAAGGCAAAGTAACAATGAACCTTAATGGAACAAAGTACACATATAACTTTCTTCGTGCTTCTAAACACCTTACACCCTTTCCTCCCGAAGATGAAGAAGTAGAAGAGATAGATAGTCTTTGTTTTATTGAAACCCTTAGAGACCCGCTGCAAAGAGCGATGGAAAATCAAATTAGTGATCAACAAGACGAAGAACTAGAAAAAGCAACAAAAGGCTTGGAACCACATGATGGAAGCGAGGAGGAAGGAAAATTTTAAGACATAGGAGAAATAAAACTCGAGAAGCCACGAGTGCCCGAGGTAGACCTTAAACCTTTGCCCAAAGGATTAAAGTATGAATTTTTGGGCCCAGACAAGACCTATCCAGTCATCGTGAGCGACGAGTTGAGTCCCGAAGAAAATGAGGCGTTTCTGATTTTATTGAAAAAACATAGCAAGGTGATTGGATATTCAATTAATGATCTCAAAGGTATTAGCCCAGCGTTTTGCACTCATCGTATACCAATGGAAGACCAATGTAAGCCCACAGTGGACCACCAAAGGAGGCTAACTCATGCCATGTGAGAGGTAGTAAAGAAAAAGGTCATCAAGTTACTTGATGCCGGAATCATCTACCTGGTTCCGCATAGCGAATGGGTGAGCCCGGTACATTGTGTACCAAAGAAAGGAGGTTTGACCGTGGTAAAGAATGAGAAGAACGAATTGACACCGCAAAGAACCGTGACTGGGTGGCGGATGTGTATCGATTATCATAAGCTTAACAAAGCGACGAAGAAAGATCACTTCCCCCTACCGTTCATCGACGAGATGCTCGAGAGGTTAGCAAACCACGCTTATTTTTGCTTTCTCGAAGGGTACTCGGGGTTCATGCAAATTCCCATTCACCCGGACGATCAACACAAGACAATGTTTATGTGCCCTTACGGAATGTTTGCATATGGAAGGATGCCCTTCGGTCTATGCAACGCTCCAGCCTCTTTTCAACGTTGCATGATGGTCGTATTTTCGGAATTCATCAAGGAGATTGTCGAGGTGTTCATGGATGATTTTTCCGTTTATGGGAAGACGTTTATGGATTGCTTGGCAAACTTGGAAAAGGTCCTCACGAGGTGTGCGGAGGTAGACTTGGTATTAAATTGGGAAAGGTGCCACTTCATGGTTAGGCGAGGCATAGTGCTCGGACATGTTATATCCGAGAGAGGAATTGAAGTGGACAAAGCTAAGGTAGAGACGGTTGAGCAACTCCCACCTCCTACGGATGTTAAGTCCTTATGGAGCTTTCTAGGCCATGCCGGATTCTATAGAAAATTTATAAAGGACTTCTCGAAGATCACTAAGCCTTTAACGCATATTCTTCAAAAGGATGTGGCTTTTGACTTTGATGAGAAGTGCCTAGCGGCATTCCGGACCTTGAAAAGTGCGTTGGTGAGTGCTCCCATCATCCAACCTCCGGATTGGAGCCAACCTTTAGAGATCATGTGTGACGCAAGTGACTACGCCGTAGGCGCGGTCTTGGGTCAAAGAAAGGAAGGCCGAGCTCACGCCATTTACTATGCTAGAAAAACTCTTAGTGGGGCGCAATTAAATTATGCCACTATGGAAAAAGAGTTTCTAGCGGTGGTATTCACTTTCGAAAAATTCAGATCTTACATTGTTAACTCGAAGGTCATTGTTTACACTGATCACGCAGCCATCAAGTATCTCTTGGCTAAGAAGGAAGCTAAACCACATTTGATTCATTGGATCCTTCTTCTCCAAGAATTTGATGTTGAAATTCGTGATAAAAAAGGGGTGGAAAATGTTGTGGCCGATCATTTGTCTAGGATGAACCGTGGACAAGATGATAAAGAGCCCATCGAAGATAAGATGAGAGATGACCACCTCTATAGAGTGCTTGATAAAGATACTTGGATGATCGATATCATTCAAGCAATTCGAAAGATGCCTCTCGATTATCTAGATAAAAACTCTCAAAGGAAGATAATCTCCGAAAGTAGGAAATATTTTTGGGATGCACCATACCTCTTCAAGCTTGGCAATGATGGAGTAATGAGAAGATGTGTGCCAAGGGAAGAGAGGGCTGAGATTCTAAGGAAGTGCCACTCGGCGGAGTACGGTGGGCACTATAGTCATTTTCGAACCCAAGCAAAAGTATGGTCGAGCGGATTCTTTTGGCCGGAGATGCATGAAGATACTACAAGATATGTTGCATCATGCCCCGAATGCCAAAGAACCGGAAACATCTCTCAAAGAAATTATATGCCTTTGAAATACAACCTACAAATCGACATATTCGATGTATGGGGTATAGACTTCATGGGGCCTTTTAAAAACTCATTTGGATTTGAGTATATCCTAGTCATGGTTGATTATGTATCCAAGTGGGTAGAGGCTATACCATGTCGTAAAGCTTCCACGGAGGAGTCCATTACTATGATCAAGAACGTGATTTTTCCTCGTTTCGGTACACCGAAAATCTTGATAAGTGATGGAGGAACTCACTTCACCGGGAAGAATTTCAAAAAGTGCTTGTCCAAGTTGTGAATTGAGCATAGGGGCTCTACGGCCTATCACCCAAAAACCAACGGACAAGCGGAAACGTCAAATAGGCAATTAAAAATCATCCTCAACAAAACCATAGAGAAGGGAGGCAAAGATTTGTCAATGAAATTAGACGGAGCTTTATGGGCTTATCGAACGGCGTTTAAAACACCGATAGGTATGACCCCTTATCAATTTGTCTACGGAAAATCTTGCCACCTTCCGGTTGAGTTGGAACATAAAGCCTATTGGGCAATTAAAGAGATGAACCTCGATCTCGATGCCGCAGTGGTGAAACGAAGGATCCAAATAAGCGAGCTAGAGGAGTTGAGGTTGAAAGCATATGAAAATGCAAGCATATACAAAGAGAGAATCAAAAGGTGGTATGATAAAAGCTTGAAAAAGAAAGAATTTAAAGAAGGAGATAAGGTCCTCCTCTACAATTCGAGGTTTAAAATCTTCGGAAAGGGGAAATTGCAAAGCAAATGGGACGGACCTTATGTTGTGAATTCGGTGTTCTCCAACGGAGCGGTAACCATTATGGATATAAACGGCGATCAATTTGTGGTGAATGGTCAGCGGCTTAAGGTTTACTACGAACCCGACGTTGTGCCCCTTCACCATGTTGATGTCTTCACCATGGAGGAAGAGCCCGAGCGTCCCACCTAGGACGAAAAACAAGGCATGAATTTCTGTAAATAGTTTTTCATTTAGTTTTCTGGAGTTTCTCGCGAAGATTTACTGGGACAACTTTTTCCCATGGGCTAAGGAGGTGAAAAAAGGGCGGTGCGCGAAAAACTGGACCAACCCGGCCCCGAGACAGGGTGGGCCGGCCGGCCCAGGCCGACCGGCCCAGGTGGGTCCCGGCGGCCTTCGTCCCCGATTTTCGCCCGAATTGCTCCTTTTCGACTTCCTTCTTTGGTCAGAAAATTTTAAGGGAAGTTTAAAAAAGGAAAATGAGGTTCTCAGGGTTTTTCTCTTCTGTCACACCTGATTTTTTGAAGAAAACCAAATGCATCTCATATGTGCACCAGGATCAAGTTTACACACATATGATAGACGTCACGAGTGAAATATCAATAAACAGCAATAAAAACGTACAAGAGTTAAACCATAACATTATCTCTTTATTACACTCAGACGTTAGACTCGAAGGTCTTTACAACGATCAAACGATAACTATGAAGACGCAACTCCATCTTCATCTTCCACAGGCACATGACTGGGGGCACGCAAGCCTCAGGACTCCTCGTAGTTGATGAAGTACTCTTTTCCAGTGTTATCCTCTGAACCGCAGGTAAGCAAGGGTGAGCACACATATGGTTGGAGCTCAGCATGTGGGGGAAAGATGCATGGCCATCAAGGATAGGCTAAGAGTTTGTGCGGTTAGCATTTTAATGTTGGTCAAATTTTTATTAGCAAGCACCTATTTACTAGATGTAAGTTTATACCAACCCACTTAAGCATTTAGGAAAGCATCTCCTCTCAAAAACCACAAGAAACCACAATTTCATTCCATCTTCAAGTTTATAAATCATGTGAGGGTCCAGGCCGCTCTTGACTGTGAGCACGACTGTTATAACAGTTTTACACTCTGCAGAGGTTGTACACTTTCACCACAAGTCGCGTAAAAGTCCCGAAGAACTTTGAACCCAACCATGCTGTGCAAAAGTAGGCACAATACCACACTTCCGAGGTGTGGTTGCATAGGGACGCTACGAGTCCTTTACAAAGAGTCCTCCTATGTGTATTAGTCCATAGTAGCACGCCTAGAGGCTATCTTTCATACCGTCTCTCTACCCTCGGACCGGGTAAGCCTAGAAGAGCACTTCCATTCCAAAACTCGTCCCGCAGTAGAAGAGTCATAAAAGCATTCCTCCGTACCCCAAGCTACTAAGGCTAATAGCCACACAAGACTTCCCTAATTAATTGGCCAAGACAGAGCCATATGTCTTGTGGTTGCACTGTTTTCCCGGGTGGTTCTCCATGTTCCGATTAAATCTTATATGATCTTGTTATTAACCATAAGCACACACACAAATAATTATATCACCAAAGATCATGATCAACATTCATCGTATTACAAAAGATTCATTTTAACCATCCCAAGTTATAGCAACTAAGCATTATCTACCCAAAACATTTGTTTAAAAGGGGTTGTCCAAGGTAGTAGGGATAAAGTTCTAGTCATGTCCTTAAAAAGGTAATTTCCCATCAAGTTTATGCATAGCAACATCTAAAAGTAAACTTAGTTATCATGCAAGTTGTGTGGGACAAAAATAGAATATGCAGGGGGAGAAGTCCACTTGCCTTCCTTGCTTAAACACTGGGGTTCTTCTTCTTCAAACACTTGCTCTTGATCCACTCCAACTGGCTGCTCACTTGAAACTGGCACGATGTCTACGAGCACACAAGAAAACATACAATAAATAAAACAATACACCAAGCATGAAAAGCTTAAAGAGAAGACAAGGGTTGGTTCTAGGAACGCGAACACAAAAGCACTAGGAACTATCGGAAGATTTGGATGATCACAAACAAGAGCTAACTATGTGCTTGGTATATTTTAATTAAATAAAGTTATGTGTATAGGTTATTTAAAAGAACTACCCTATTAACAATTAAGCAAGTTATGTCTGTATTTAAAAGACGGTATAAGCCTAGTCAAATTTTACTTATAAATATTCAAGTAGAACTTATGCAAATTAAACATTTTAATTCAACAGAAGCATGTAAAAGCATCTAGGCGTTAATCTTTATATTCCAAGTTAAACTAATCATATTACAACTTAAAAACACATTTATATTCATTTTAACAATTTAATTAAGAAAACTCGGGATAAACCTATATTGCTTTTATTTAAGAAGCAAATTGCATAAATATTACTCAATTTAAGTTTGATTATGAAAACCAAGGTACACATCTAATTAGATTTTAATTATAAGAAATATTTAACTAATATTAAGCATATTAACTTTCTTATGAAAACACGTGTTGAACTCTAACTAGGTTTTAATTAGAAAAGCATGCATAATAAGATTTAATCATATTTAACATTTAAATAAATTATAAAACAAAGAACATGTACAACATTGGTTCTATCACGTAGTTTTGGTCGATATGAGCCTAACGCAACTTGAAACGGTGGAAACGGAGCTAAAACGCACAAACTACGGCCAAAACAAGGTTCCAAAACTGACGGGCTTGAAAAGATGGTCGCGTGGACACCAAGAACACTTAAAACAGAGCTAGGACGGAAAAGATATGGCTAAAACAAGGTTCAGGGGCTTTTCTGTGAAGAAACAGGAGTTCCAGGGGCTTAACTTCAAGAAACCAGGGGCTAAAACATGATTACACATTTAAACCGAAGGTTTATAGTGTAAAAGACCAAGAATGGACCTCTGATGGGAAGAACTAAGAAGGTCAGGGGCTTAAACGTTGAAAACAGGATCTAACTGAAAGGATTTCTATAGGTGGAAGGGCATGGTTGTGAATTCCAGAAACTGGAGGACCTTTATGCAAAACTGCCAAGCCAGCCGGTGGAAAGGCTGAGGGTGTGCCACGTGGCGAGCTGTGATTGGCCGGGTTGACGCGATGCTGACGCCATGCTAACGCAAAGCTGTGGACCGGCGCATGTGGACCTGGTCCACCGGTCCACGGTGGACCGATCTAAGGGGTATGCCCCCCTTTAGATCTGGGCCATCCGCGCTCATCGGACGGCCCCGGCTGCATGCGAGCGGCGGGCGGCGGCGGACGGCCCCCCCGCGGTGGGGCCGGCGGCACCGGCGGCGAGAGCTCGCTGGAGATGGCCGGGAAAACGTTCTCGTTCTCCAAATCGCGCGAAAATGACTCCAGGAGGAAGAGGAGAAGATGAGGAAGCTCACCAGGGGCTCGGAGCGGAGGGAAAAGCACCGGCGGAGTAGATTGGGCGGCGGCTCCGGCGGCGGGCGGCGCTTTTGGCGGCGCCGGTGACCTAAGGCACGAGGAGCTCGAGTAAATAGGGGAAAATGAAGAGAAGATGATTGGGAACACTTGGAGATCTTCACCTTGGACAAAGACGGACGAGAGGATGGCCGGTGGTGGAGGATTGCGGCGGCCGGCGGCGGTCCGCGGTGGCGGTGGGGTTCCAGTGGGTCTCTTGCGACGGGAAGGGGCAGAGGAGGTGCGGCTCGGCTCGGCTCGGCGAAGCTCCGGGCGATGCTCGTTCATCCTGAAGATCGACGGAGTTAGCGAATCGACATGGCAACACCGGTGGCGACGGTCGGCAATGGTGGCAGCCGGGAGAGACCAAGGCGGCGGCGCGCACGTGAGAGGAGAGCGGTGCAGGGCATGTACGAGTGCGGAAAGAGTGCGCGCAGGGCTCGATCACGGGTTTTATAGGGCGATGGAGGGAGAGGGAGCGGCGACCGGGGTAGTGGCCATCAATGACCATTGGGGGCCGGCGGCTCAAGGCATTCAAGGGGGCGGCGTGATGGGGAAGGAGTAACCGAAGGAGAAGTAAAGAAGGGGAGGGGCGGCCGGTGTTTCACTGCGCCATAATGAGGAGGATTAAAGGCGGAAGGGCGAAGGAGACGAGGAAAACTGGCCGGCGGCGGCGCCCTGTTGAGAAACAGAGGAGAGGAAAGGGGATGGCTGGAGGAGGAAGGGAGAGCTGACGGGCGGGCCCGGGTTGGCAGCGAGAGGAGAGAGGAAGGGGAGGTGGGAGTGGGCCGGCGGGGCGCTGTGGGCCAAAAGAGGTGGGGTTGGGCCACACGGGCCAAAAAGGGAAGGGGGAAGAGGGTTGCTGGGCTGGGCCGAGAGGAGAGGGAGGGAGAGAGGGTTTGGGAAGGAGCTTTCTTCTTTTTTTTCAAACTCCTTTTTCAAACTTTCAAAAGTTTTAAACTCTTTCAAAACTTTTCATCTTTTAAACTCTTTTCCAAAAATTTCAAATCAGTTTAAAGACTCTTAAAACTCCACACAAACAAGCAATAGAACCATGCATTCAAATTATGATGCACAAGCACTTATCGCTTCTAAAATTATTAAAATGATATTAAAATATTTAGAGACCAAATTTATTTGATAATTTATTAATCCTTAGAAAATAAAACAAAAACACCATGTTGCTTATATTAATTTGGTGATGGAATTTAGGGTGTTACAAATCTACCCCCTTAAAAAGAATCTCGTCCCGAGATTCGGAGAGATTGGAAAGGAAACTAAGGGTACTATTCTGAATCCATCTTGTATATTGAGCTCTTTCAAGCAATCATAACTCCTTCACCTACTTTCCTAAATCTTGATTCACTTTGCCTTGTTCTTTGGATGGGGTAGTAGCGACAACATCAATTCTATCTCCTTGCGGGAATCGGTTAAGAGTACTGACTTCTTGGCACACAGAATTATTCCATCACATTCGCCTAACCAATCCATTCCAAGTATCACATCTATTCCACTAGATGTAAGAACTACTAGGTTAGCTTGAAAATCCATTCCCCTTATTTTAAGATTGACTCGTGGGCATGCATGGGTGGATTTTATTTCACCGTTCGGGGAACTAATCAGCAAATGTGTCTTCATAAAACTCATAGGTATATCATGCTTTGCCACGAATTGTTCAGTAATGAAAGAATGTGATGCTCCAGAATCAAATAAAACTGTTGCAGGCACAGAGTTGGCAGGAAATGTTATCCAGCACAATACCAGGAGCGTCTTGAACTTGTTCAGCTGTCACGTGGTTCAATCTGCCACACACGTAATTCTGTTGACCCTTATTGATCTGAGAATTTGCACTTCCATGGTGTATCTGAGATGTTGGTTGTCCGAGCCTTTGACCATTGTCTTTGTGGGAAGTCTAGATGTCATGATTTGGGCAGATGTTGGCTTAGTGTCCCAATTCTCCACAATTGAAACAACCATTAGGGTGAACTGGGGACTTGTTTCGTACTGGTGCACCTGAGCGATCTCGATGATGATTTGGAACATGTGGTGTTTGTTGGCTGAAATGCTGGAATTGCTGGGTGGAACGCTGCAACTGAGAATTTTGCAAATAATTTCCACTTGATCCACCGAACTAAACTGAGAACCCTGTGATGAGTTGAAGTGGGGACGTGTGTTACCGATTGTCCATGTGTTTGGAACTTGCGCTTCGTTCACCCGGTTCCACAAGTTTATTTTCTAGACCTATGTTTTTTTAGTAATGTTGCGAAGTCCAAGAAGCCTGTGACTCTATAGTTGATAGTTGAGTGGCCCTATCGGACCATCCAGGAAGTGTTCTTGCCTCCTTGGGTTAGCATTAACTTCATCCGATGCATAGCGAGACAACCGAGTAAACTTGTCCTGGATACTCATTAACTAACATATTGTCTTGCTTTAGAGTGAGGGACTCTCTCTCGCTTAAGCTTGATCACACCGGAGGGAATGTGGTGCACGTGAAAACTATCCCCGAACTCCCCGCCCGGTGATGGTGTTAAGTGTAGCATGTGCGATAGTGTACGCATTCCATCATTCAGTTTGTTAATTCTTCCAAACATTCGTTGTATACAAGATCATCTCTCGATTAGTGCATTGCGTCATCTTCAACTTCTTGATGACGAGTCTTTAATCAATCATCGGTTTCCAATGGATCGGTTGAGTGGGAGTATGTGGGAGGATGGTGACTCATGAATTCCTTATGCTTGTCCACCGGTGCCGGTGGTGCTGCTGGTGGTGGCTGACTTCGCTGAGCTTGAATGTTTGATTAGTGGCAGACAGGTTTTGGATTAACCGCATCCGAGTGACAAGGAACCGTTGTGTCACCGCATCCATTGTTTGGTTGAGGGGTGGGGATGGTGCTTGATTCTGCCGATTAGCAATATGAGCACAAACAACGGATAGAATGTCTTGACCTTCTCCCCGACCCGATGCTTAACATCTGATTGTTGGAGAAAGATATTTCAGATAAGAATAGTGAACTAATGCATGGTGAGATGAACTCAAAAAGATAAAACAACATGAACTTCCAATTTAAGACAAATTCTCATCCTGAGATTCACAAAGGCTAGCATGAGACAAGAGTTCGGGTGTTTAGCATCCAACACTGCTCATCTTGCTTCCATATAATTCGTTTTACACAAGCTCCATATACATAATTCTTTATTCTTCACAACTTACTTTATAAATAAAACACATCATGACATATTCAATCTAAATTCATTTGTAACTGTTCATTCCTTTTCTCGACTCTGTTGATTTGCCTTCGTAGGATTTTCTTTTTTTCTTTATAAAGTGATTTGAATAGAGCTGGATCGACTCCATAATTGTTTTCTTTTCCTAAGCTTAGCCATCTCGAATCGTACTTCGGGTCCTCATACACAACTTTTAATATTATTCTCCATTTGATCCAAGGCTTCTTGGGTATCGATTTGCTTATTTTGTCTCCGCCGAGCTTTCTTCTCATATCGGTCGAGACGTTTCTTAGGACACCTGCTAATAAAATGTCCATGATCTTTGCAATAGAAACAAGCTCCACTTTCTTTAATGTTTCGACGATTGCGTGGTGGATCTTCACTCTCATGTTCTGATCCTTGAGTCAAATGGTAAAGATGTGAATTGTTCTCATGTTGCTCTGGAAAATTCATTTTCCTCTTCTTACTTATGATTTCCTGTAGTTTGCTTTCTAACTCAATAGCTTTGTTGATGACATCTTGCAAACTAGAATATTCATGTAAGCTTAGTATACTCTGAAGGTCTTCATTCAACCCTTTGAGGAAATGTTCTCGTTTCTTTTTATCACTTTCAGACGATCTTCTTTGCGTACATAGATAACTGAATAAATTTATCCCTATACTCATTCACTGTCATTTGCCCTTGCTTCAAGTTAAGGAACTCCTTCCTTTTGAGCTTCATCGTACTTACAGGAATAAAGTGTGTTATAAAGTTGTCCTTGAATTCTTTCCAAACAATACTTTGTGGTTGCTCATGTTCGTAGATGTAAGAATCCCACCATTCTGAGGCTTCTCCTACAAGTTGTCCTGATGCAAACAAAACTTTCTCTCTATCGTTGCATTGCACCAAGTCTAGCTTCTGTTCAATTGTTGTGATCCATTCATCAGCTTCTAGGTGATCCACGGTGTTAGAGAACATAGGTGGCTCGGTATTCCGAACTTTGTATGTGTATCCTCCGGGTTTGGATATGGTGATACATATTGATCACATCCAAGGTTGTAACTGCTATCATTGCTCTTGTCTTGGTTGCCTTTTTCCATCCGGTTAGTGGACAAAGATCAAGATCGAAGAGATCAAGGATAAATAAATTAAAAAGGGGCAGAATTCTTGATATCATATCCATTTTTTTCTTGGTTGTTGTGATTGTAATCAAATTATGGTAGGAAGTAGAATAGCAAGGGGTAGAAGAAAGAAAATAGGTCATCCTTTTCTTCAACTTCTTTCATGTGTTCATGTCTTCATATGCTTGTAGGTTTCTTGTTGTTGATGTTGGTGTTGCTTCTAGACTTTGATCTTCTGACATCCTCCAACCAACTCGAATGGCGAAAAGGATAACCCAGATTTGAACCCAATCTATCTCTATTAACCTAACAATTTATTTCTTGTTGCATTTGTGGCCATCACTCCACAATACAACTCACTCAATCAAAATTCCAAATCAAACATGTGTTCAAACAACAAACATCAACACAACGTTCGTCCTCACAGAAACGTTCTATCGAAGTTGATAAGGGGTAGGCAATCTAAGAACTTATTTTAGACAACCTCGGTGGTGAAGATTCAGCTGATAGCACAAGAAACGAACTCAGAATAGATCAAAACAAAACAATGTGTTTTAACGAGAAGACAATATTAACTTAGATTTTTTATGTAAAATAAGTCAATTTTGAAGGATGACAGGCTTTCTAGAACATGAATCCTTACTTTTCGACCATTTTTAACTTAAGGCCGCGTCCTATAGTCATTCTTTGCTACGATACGACTCTGTCACACCGATTTTCCGAAGAAAACCAAATGCATCTCATATGTGCGCCGGGATCAAGTTTACACACATATGATAGACGTCATGAGTGAAATATCAATAAACAACAATAAAAACGTACACGAGTTAAACCATTACATTATCTCTTTATTACACTCGGACGTTAGACTCGAAGGTCTTTACAACGATCAAACGATAACTATGAAGACGCAACTCCATCTTCATCTTCCACAGGCACATGACTGGGGGCACGCAAGCCTCAGGACTCCTCGTAGTTGATGAAGTACTCTTTTCCAGTGTTATCCTCTGAACCGCAGGTAAGCAAGGGTGAGCACACATATGGTTGGAGCTCAGCATGTGGGGGAAAGATGCATGGCCATCAAGGATAGGCTAAGAGTTTGTGCGGTTAGCATTTTAATGTTGGTCAAATTTTTATTAGCAAGCACCTATTTACTAGATGTAAGTTTATACCAACCCACTTAAGCATTTAGGAAAGCATCTCCTCTCAAAAACCACAAGAAACCACAATTTAATTCCATCTTCAAGTTTATTAATCATGTGAGGGTCCAGTGCTCTTGATCGTGAGCACGACGTTATAACGATTTTACACTCTGCGAGAGGTTGTACACTTTCACCACAAGTCGCGTAAAAGTCCCGAAGAACTTTGAACCCAACCATGCTGTGCAAAAGTAGGCACAATACCACACTTCCGAGGTGTGGTTGCATAGGGACGCTACGAGTCCTTTACAAAGAGTCCTCCTATGTGTATTAGTCCATAGTAGCACGCCTAGAGGCTATCTTTCGTACCCTCTCTCTACCCTCAGACCTGGTAAGCCTAGAAGAGCACTTCCGTTCCAAAACCTCCGTCCGCAGTAGAAGAGTCATAAAAGCATTTCTCCGTACCCCAAGCTACTAAGGCTAATAGCCACACAAGACTTCCCTAATTAATTGGCCAAGACAGAGCCATATGTCTTGTGGTTGCACTGTTTTCCTGGGTGGTTCTCCATGTTCCGATTAAATCTTATATGATCTTGTTATTAACCATAAGCACACACACAAATAATTATATCACCAAAGATCATGATCAACATTCATCGTATTACAAAAGATTCATTTTAACCATCCCAAGTTATAGCAACTAAGCATTATCTACCCAAAACATTTGTTTAAAAGGGGTTGTCCAAGGTAGTAGGGATAAAGTTCTAGTCATGTCCTTAAAAAGGTAATTTCCCATCAAGTTTATGCATAGCAACATCTAAAAGTAAACTTAGTTATCATGCAAGTTGTGTGGGACAAAAATAGAATATGCGGGGGAGAAGTCCACTTGCCTTCCTTGCTTAAACACCGGGGTTCTTCTTCTTCAAACACTTGCTCTTGATCCACTCCAACAGTCGCTCACTTGAAACCGGCACGATGTCTACGAGCACACAAGAAAACATACAATAAATAAAATAATACACCAAGCATGAATAGCTTAAAGAGAAGACAAGGGTTGGCTCTAGGAACGCGAACACAAAAGCACTAGGAACTATCGGAAGATTTGGATGATCACAAACAAGAGCTAGCTATGTGCTTGGTATATTTTAATTAAATAAAGTTATGTGTATAGGTTATTTCAAAGAAATACCCTATTAATAATTAAGCAAGTTATGTCTGTATTTAAAAGACGGTATAAGCCTAGTCAAATTTTACTTATAAATATTCAAGTTTAACTTATGCAAATTAAACACTTTAATTCAAAAGAAGCATGTAAAAGCATCTAGGCGTTAATCTTTATCTTCCGAGTTAAACTAATCATATTACAAGTTAAAAACACATTTATATTCATTTTAACAATTTAATTATGAAAACTCGGGATAAACCTATATTGCTTTTATTTAAGAAGCAAATTGCATAAATATTACTCAATTTAAGTTTGATTATGAAAACCAAGGTACACATCTAATTAGCTTTTAATTATAAGAAATATTTAACTAATATTAAGCATATTAATTTTCTTAGGTTTTAATTAGAAAAGCATGCATAATAAGATTTAATCATATTTAACATTTAAATAAATTATAAAACAAAGAACATGTACAACATTGATCCTATCACGTAGTTTTGGTCGATATGAGCCTAATGCAACTTGAAACGGTGGAAACGGAGCTAAAACGCACAAAATACGACCAAAACAAGGTTCCAAAAACTGACGGGTTTGAAAAGACGGTAGCGTGGACACCAAGAACGCTTAAAACGAGCTAGGACGGAAAAGATATGGCTAAAACAAGGTTCGGGGGCTTTTCGTGAAGAAACGAGGAGTTCCGGGGCTTAACTTCAAGAAACCGGGGCTAAAACATGATTACACATATAAACCGAAGGTTTATAGTGTAAAAGACCAAGAATGGACCTCGATGGGAAGAACTAAGAAGGTCGGGGGCTTAAACGTTGAAAACGGGATCTAGCGAAAGGATTTCTATAGGTGGAAGGGCATGGTTGTGAATTCCGAAACCGGAGGTCCTTTTGCAAAATCGCCAAGGCAGCCGGTGGAAAGGCCGAGGGTGTGCCACGTGGCAAGCCGTGATTGGCGGGCCGACGCGATGCGACGCCATGCTGATGCAAAGGCGTGGACCGGCGCATGTGGACTGGTCCACCGGTCCACGGTGGGCCGATCTAAGGGGTATGCCCCCCTTTAGATCCGGGCCATCCGCTCCGATCGGACGGCCTCGGGCGCATGCGAGCGGCGGGCGGCGGCGGATGGCTTCGCCCGCGGTGGGGCCGGCGGCACCGGCGGCGAGAGCTCGCCGGAGATGGCCGGAAAACGTTCCCGTGCTCCAAATCGCGCGAAAAAGACTCCAGGAGGAAGAGGAGAAGATGAGGAAGCTCACCAGGGGCTCGGAGCGGAGGGAAAAGCACCGGCGGAGTATATCGGGCGGCGGCTCCGGCGACGGGCGGCGCCTTCGGCGGTGCCGGTGACCTAAGGCACGAGGAGCTCGAGTAAATAGGGGAAAATGAAGAGAAGATGGTGGGGAACACTTGGAGATCTTCACCTTGGACAGAGACGGACGGGAGGATGGCCGGTGGTGGAGGATGGCGGCGGCCGGCGGCGGTCCGCGGTGGCGGTGGGGTTCTAGTGGGTCTCCGGCGACGGGAAGGGGCGAGGAGGTGCGGCTCGGCTCGGCGAAGCTCGGGCGATGCTCGTTCATCCCGAAGATCGACGGAGTTAGCGAATCGGCATGGCAACACCGGCGGCGACGGTCGGCAATGGTGGCGGTCGGGAGAGACCAAGGCGGCGCGCGCGCGTGAGAGGAGAGCGGTGCGGGGCATGTACGAGTGCGGAAAGAGTGCGCGCGGGGCTCGATCATGGGTTTTATAGGGTGATGGAGGGAGAGGGAGCGGTGGCCGGGGTAGTGGCCATCAATGGCCATTGGGGCCCGGCGGCTCAAGGCATTCAAGGGGCGGCGTGATGGGGAAGGAGTAACCGAAGGAGAAGTAAAAAAGGGGAGGGGCGGCCGGTGTTTCACCGCGCCATAAAGAGGAGGATTAAAGGCGGAAGGGCGAAGGAGACGGGGAAAGGCGGCGGCGGCGGCGCCCCGTTGAGAAACGGACGAGAGGAAAGGGGGCGGGCGGGAGGAGGAAGGGAGAGCCGATGGGCGGGCCGGGTTGGCAGCGAGAGGAGAGAGGAAGGGGAGGTGGGAGTGGGCCGGCGGGGCGCTGTGGGCCAAAAGAGGTGGGGTTGGGCCACACGGGCCAAAAAGGGAAGGGGGAAGAGGGTTGCTGGGCTGGGCCGAGAGGAGAGGGAGGGAGAGAGGGTTTGGGAAGGAGCTTTCTTCTTTTTTTTCAAACTCCTTTTTCAAACTTTCAAAAGTTTTAAACTCTTTCAAAACTTTTCATCTTTTAAACTCTTTTCCAAAAATTTCAAATCAGTTTAAAGACTCTTAAAACTCCACACAAACAAGCAATAGAAGCATGCATTCAAATTATGATGCACAAGCACTTATCGCTTCTAAAATTATTAAAATGATATTAAAATATTTAGAGACCAAATTTATTTGATAATTTATTAATCCTTAGAAAATAAAACAAAAACACCATGTTGCTTATATTAATTTGGTGATGGAATTTAGGGTGTTACATCTTCGTACTATTTATTTGGCCGAATTGGGAGCTCGGGAATCAACCCCTCCAAGCAATATTTTGTACCCTTGCAGCAGCCATTGTGCCCCCAAGGAGCTTAGAGTTGAAGCTAGAATCCAAGAAGCCATCGATGGAGGAGGCGATGTGATGCGAGCTCAAGCTACCCGTCAAGAGGACCGCACGCATCCGTTGCGGAAGGCGTGTCCCAACCGGAGCTCTTGCGTCTCGCAACCCCGTCGAAGGAGAGAAGGTTCCTACACCCGTTCGAAGGTCGGCACGCATCCAAGGCATGAAGCGCAAAGACTACAAGGAGGCATCGCCCGAGCCTAAGGATTATGGGGGTAGCGACTACTCCGACGATCGTAGCCCGAGCTCGTGGGCGGCCGCCGGAAGAGATGATAACGACCTCTACATTTGGGATGAGCAGCCCAAAGAGAGGACTCCCGAAGGCCCCAATGGCGACGGTAACGATGGCAACGAGAGCGGCAACGACAATGGAGGTGGCGACGACAGTGGCGACGACGGTGGAGACAATGGCGTTGAATACCCCTTCGGATTGCATCCGATGTGTTGTCGAACTTGTCGTCAATCCATCGGGGATCTCTACACGTCGGTCGATGAATGTCTCCAAGCCATGGAAGCGATGAAGCAGCGTATGGAGGATTTGGAGCACATAGTTGGTGACAACTACAAGTTCCTTAACCGTAACATGCGCAAACTTTTTGGCATGGTTGGAAACATGAGAGGCAAGTGGTGCAATACTTGCTTGAAGTACCACTAGGTCTAGTTTTCCCCTTAGGATTTTTGTAAGATACGATGAGGACGTCGTATGTTTTTAGCGTGGGGGAGAGCTAGCTAGCTAGCCTTAGCTTTTGAGTTTCAAAGTTTAGGTTCGGTTTAATCTTCGAGCGAGAGTCTTAGAGTTTAATGAGTCTTAGTTTTCGAGTGTATTTTTAAATTTTTGCAAGTGTCTTAAATTAGTGTTGAGTCAAAGAAAACCAAATAAAAAGAGTCTTTATATATTTTTGTGTGTTGCTTATCTTTATTCACTTGTTTGTTTATCTTGGATTCTTGATATATGAACATAAGTGTGTGGTTTGAAAAATGTTTACTGTGGTGCTTAGTGGAATTGCTACTACTTAAAGTACCCATACAACACTTCGATCTTGAGCTTCACATGTTAGTTGTGCTATGTTCAATGCTAAAACTTGGAGGATTTCAATTCTGAAAATTATCTTAAAACCCTTGTAATAAAGGTTAGAAAAAACTCTTTTCCAAGCTGAGAGTAAGAAAAAAATCCTATACAAAGCCAATTTATTTTTTTCTCCACCATAAGTGTGATTAGCATGATGAGTTGGGCTAGGATCCTTCTCTCTTGGGAGTTTTAATTTCGAGCAATGATCATGTTCTTGTGCTTATCTTTTGTTGCTAGCCTCGTCATTCATTCGGTCCCGAGACTTTCACCTTGGAAGTCCCGTGCATCGCCGAATTCCATACCCAACCCAATATATCTCTTTTGTACATCGCATTCCTTGAACACAACCTACTTTCAAAAGTTTCGTCTCGTCTCTAGCATGGTTTAATTAAAATTTCAGATTGTATGCATGCAAGAAAGAGAGGAGTTGAGAGCTTTGAAAAGTTGTCAAGAGAGAGAAAAATAAAGAGAAAAAGTATGAGTATGGAAAAGAAACTAAGAAAGAAAGAAAAAATATATATGTGAAAGAAAAAAAATATATGTGAATGAAAGAATGAAAGAAAAAATATATGAAAAAGAAAAAGAGAAAGATGAGGGAGCAATAAGGATATGAGAGGGATGGATCAAGTGAAAGAAAAGAAAAATAAAAGTGTAAGGAAGGATGTCACGTTGTTGAGAGACGAAACTTTCACTCTTTTTCCAACCATGTGCAATCCGACAACGAGGACATCGTCGGTGCCTAGTAGTCATAATTTTCTTTTGCCCTTGCACATGTCCACCATTCTAAATCTTCTCATCCTTGATATCCCTACATATGGTAAATTCTCATGATCATTGGCTTTGAAAGATAGACAACCATTAGAGGAAGTTCTTAGTTTGACAATACTTGTGTTGATTGCACTAGCCCTACCTATAGCTCCACTTTACATGTTATATGAGAGACTTATGGGAGGTGAGAGTTTTATAAAATCGGTTTAGGATAGCCACCGCATATGAGTGACTTGCGAGAGCTTGGAGAAAGGTTTTTGTCTAATACTTGTTGCAGGAATTTTGTTTGAAAAATCATAAAAACCGTCCGATGGAAGCAAAGAAGTAAGTATGGCTGAAATTGAAGACATCGAGTGAAGAGTTTGAGTTGTGGGGTAAATCTTGACGTGGTAAAGATTCCATACGCCCATGTTTATGTTTGATGATCATTACTTTGTGTTTATGTATTAAAGATGAAAGGATTAACTAACTTGTGAAGAAGGATAAGTGGTACACGATTACAACACCTTTGACGAAGTTCTTTTATGAGTACTTGCTCGAGGACGAGCAAGAGCTAAGCGTGGGGGAGATGTTGACGGTGTATTTTGGTGCACCTAGCATGTTCATTACACTTTGGTTTGGATTTGATTATGGAACTAACCCGCCACTAGGCACACTAATTATATAACAAGTTCATCTTTGTGCATGCATTTGGAAGTGTTGTGTTTATGTAGGAAAACATGGACATAAAGGACGGATTCGCAACAAGTTCAAAGGAGCATTTACGTAGTCTTGTTCGTGTTCACGAGCTTGATGAAATCACTTCCAATGGTGGCAAGGACCGAAGTTCTACGAGGAACACCCCCGGGGATTGAAGCGTAATCGAACTTCATGTGAAGAGAACCTTCATCTTGGACGCGAGGATGACATCGTCAAAATCATGCAAGTGGACGGGGCAAAGTACATAAATGCATAAGGACCCACATAGCGAAAGGGGCGACCGAACCGGGCCGAAGTGGGCCCAGGCCGGCCGGCCTAGCCCACTCCGGTGGCCGGTTCGGTCCCGTTTTTCTTGCACCCGAAGGATCTTGAACCCTAAAAGCCTGGGCACCGCCATTCGACAGAAGGGGAGAGTCATTCGCACCAGAGGCTATCCACAAGCTAGAGAGGGAGGAGGAGGATCTCCGGAGGGAGATCAATCACCTCGAAGGAAGCACCCTCTCATGGAGAAGAAGGAAGACACAGTCGGAAGGGAAACCATGATCAACGGTGCCATGATCAGCACCTTGATGGGGTAATCTTCTCATTCGTCCATGGATTGTAATCGATCTTGAGATGTAATCGCACTTTATTGGATTATCTATCTATCATCTTGTGTTGAATATACTTTAATGCTTAAGGTTAGCTACCATGTCGTAAAGGGAGTAGAGCTCCAATGCTTCCTTGGATCCATTCAATACGCCGTGTCCATCAAAGGTCTAGTCATGAATACCTTCGCGTCGTGACAGTACGAGAGGAGGGAAAGGGCGAAACCGTGGTCACAACCCCGATAGATTAGATTGGTTTTCATGTCTTTAAGCGATTGCATGTTCTAGTATCGTAGACCCGTGGGCGAGTGTCTTTTATCTTGATATCTTAATCGTTCTCTCTAGTGTAGTTTAGTTGTTTTCTAGCATAATAATAGTTAGGGTTTTAGTAGCTAGTGTGTCGTTGTAGATCGAACGCTTGTAATCCCCTTGCTCCGCGGATTGACAAGAACCTTGGGAATCCCGTGGTGAAAAAGGTGTGGGGTCCGTACGCTTGCGGATCGTAGAGGGATACGTCGTTTATCCGTCAACAACCTTTCGCGCTTGTTCTTCACCTGCACCAACACGAGTCAAGCCGCAACCTGCACCTGCAATACTTAGCCAACAATCAGTCCACACAACGTTGTCATTCACTCATCACACAAGGAAGCGACCATCCACCGGTCCTCGAACCACATATGGTCCTCAATCTCCCCCTTGATGAGTGCATTGACAACACACACATTTGGTAATCAGAGAAAAGGAAAAAGAAAAGAAACAAATAAAAAGAAACTCCAACAAGCGATCGAAAGCTGAGAAAAGCAACGAACAAGATCTCTTGAAGAAGACAAGTCTCGGACCCCTTAGGCAAGGGCAACGGCTCAACACATCCGAGACAAAACCAAGCTCAAGCAAAGAGCACAAACCACCAAAGCACACAAAAGCTCCCCTTGCACATATGCATGCTCCCCCTGAACAAGTGCCAAACCTAGGCACAAACCGGTCAGGCCGGTTCCCAAAACCGGCCAGACCGGTTCCACCAAAACCGGTCAGGCCGATTTCACACAGCAGACCACACCCCCAAAAGCCAAAAATGCAAAAGAAATGCACGAGCTCCCCCTTGACTCTTGGGATAGGTTCCAGGGATGCAATGCAACTTTTCTCCACCTTCCTTTCTCCCCCTTGTTGCTAATGCATGAATCAAGGCTCAATTTTGAAAATATGCAACCTAGAGCTTCTCAAGTATACAAAATTCATCACAAGATGCTACACATGTCCAAATGAGCAAGTTAGATACTCTACAGCTTCGTAATGACATCAACTTCATGACTACCAAGTTTCACAACCAACGGACGAAGCTAAGATAGAATTGAGCAATTTTGCAAAAAGATACCCTCTCATGAGCAAAAACCTAAACATGAGCAAAACATGTCAAAATGGCAAAGCCACACAAACTTCATGCTAGGACAACCATTCTAATCATAAGACCATCACAAACACCCACAAGTACCTCATGTCATGTCAAAGCCACCGAGCCATGTGCCTACTTCTATGTATGAGACTTCTCATTGGTAGGCATCATGCAACGGTTTAGCACCCAAAGCAAATTAAATTCAGCACATATGACATGGGAGCACATTTTCCAAGCATTTTACATTTCATTTACAGATTCATAATTGGTACATGAAATGTCTTTGCGACAAAAAGGAACTCATGCCCCTCCATAAGATAAAGCAAGAGGGCTAAGCATTCATGATGGCAAATGAGCCTTTGGCCCCATATGATCAATAAACTAGCTATCCAACCACAAATTAAGCATAACCAAGCCACTAAAACATGTCAAGATCATATAAAGGCATTTACACATGAGAGAGCATATATGTGACATTTTTCAAAAGCATAGCCAACAACCATGGATATAAATCAAGATCATCAAGAGCTATGCCAAACTAACCATAGCATACCAAACTAGCTCACAAGTTCACATGCACATCATGGTGAACAATGTATATGAGAGAAGCTTTTCCTACAAAATGCATATGATACAAAATGCATGCAATCTAAGATACAAGGATGCCTATACATCATGTTACATATGCCATGCCAAATGCAAGAAATGCACAAAGGAAACTATACATATGCTACAAAGGAGCTCCCACACACCCAACTCAAGAAATCAAGCACACACCAAGATCCCCCCGCAAACGAGTGAAAGTTGCTTGATCTAGGGGTTTGGTGAAAATATCGTCTAGTTGGTCATGTGTGGGTACATGGATCAAAGCTATCTTCCCTTTCTCTATGTTGTCTCTCAGAAAATGATACCTCACTTCTATGTGCTTGGTTTTGGAATGGAGCACTGGGTTCTTTGCAACGCTTATGGCACTGGTGCTATCACATTGAAGTGGGACATGGGTATACTCCTCACCAAAGTCACTCATGGTGTATGAAATCCAAAGGAGATGAGAGCAACAACTAGCAGCGGCAACGTACTCAGCCTCGGTAGTGGATTGATCAACACTCGACTGTTTGTGGGAAGACCAAGACACCAAAGAAGATCCCAAAAACTGGCAAGTCCCAGAAGTGGACTTCCTATCCAGCCGACACCCGGCAAAATCCGCGTCTGAAAAACCATGAAGCGCCAAAGAGGAGGACGCGGAGTACCAAAGGCCGAAGTTGGGGGTGTGACGCAAGTACCTGAAAATTCGCTTCACCGCTTGCCAATGCGAAGTCCTCAGAGACGCTTGAAAACGACCGCACAGACATACCGAGAACTGGATGTCCGGCCTCGTCGCCGTCAAGTAGAGGAGTGACCCGATCATGCTTCGGTACTCCTTCTGGTCCACGTGTTCACCTTCCTCATCCGCATCAAGAGCTGTAGTCGTACTCATTGGCTCGTCATAGCCTTGGAATCCTCCATCTTGAACTTCCGCACAATGTCCTTGGTGTACTTAGCTTGGTGCACAAATGTTCCTTCCTTTGATTGCTTGATTTGTAGCCCGAGGAAGAACTGCAACTCGCCCATCATGCTCATCTCAAATTCCCTGCTCATATCCTCTGCAAACCTTGCAACAAGAGAGTTAGACGAGCCACCAAAGACAATATCATCCACGTACACCTGCACAATCAGGATATCTCTGCCCTGCCTAAGTAGAAACAAGGTCTGATCGACCTTCCCCATCTCAAAACCTCTCTCAAACAAGAACCCCTTCAACCTGCCATACCAAGCTCAAGGCGCCTGTTTCACCCCATAAAGTGCCTTCCTCAACTTGTACACCTGGTGGGGGTACTTCTCACTCTCAAACCCAGGTTGTTGCCTCACATACATTTCTTCCTCCAACACACCATTCAGGAAAGCACTCTTAACATCCATTTGGTGCAACTTGAACCCTTTAGCCACGGAAAAGTCTAGAAGGATCCTTATTGCCTCCAAACAGGCCGCGGGAGCAAAGGTCTCCTCGTAGTCGATCCCCTCCTTCTGACTGAACCCCTGAGCAACAAGTCTCGACTTGTTTCTCACCACTTCACCTTTCTCTCCCTCTTTGTTCTTCCACACCCACTTTGTACCAATCGGCTTACACCCTGGGGGAGGGTCAACCAACTCCCACACCTGATTCCTCTCAAAGTTCTCCAACTCCTCATGCATCGAGTTAACCCAATTGTGATCGGATAGTGCATGTCCAATGTCTTTGGGCTCGAAAGAAGCAACAAACGCGAGCATGAGCAAAATGGGAATTGTTTCGAACCCTCGACCGTGTAGTGCGTTCATTCATGTCGCCGATGATCCTCGAAGCCGGGTGATCCACTTGAACTCGCCGGGGAGGTTCTCGCCTCGAAGCTACCTCCCCCTCAACATCGGCTTCTCCTCGTTCTTGATTTGTCGTCGTAGGTGTAGCGAGAGGGTCCATCCATCATCGTGGTCGAAGTAGTGGGTACATGTTCGGCGGGGGGCACCGCACCACCATCCTCATCATCACCATGTTCATGCTCCTCCTCCCGAAAGATCTCCTCACCAAGCTCATCATCACCGCACACTCAAAGACAAGGCGACTACGTGGCTCTGTCTCGTCGAAGGTTACCTCGCAAGTCTCCACGATTTGGTTAGTTTCAAGATTGAGCACACGATATGCTCTAGAATGAGATGCATAACCAAAGAAAATGCCATCGACGGACCTAGCCTCAAACTTATCCAACTTCCTCGCCCTTCTTCGAATGAAACACTTGCAACCAAAGACATGGAAGTGACTCACCTTGGGTGTGCGGCCATGCATCAACTCATAGCATGTCTTCTTCTTGTGCACTCGAGGTATATCTCGTTCGACACATAGCACGCGGTATTCACCGCCTCGGCCCAATACCTCCTCGGAGTCCTATGCTCATCAAGCATCATCCGAGCCATCTCGCACAAGGTCTGTTCTTCCTTTCCACAACACCATTACGGGGAGGCATATACGGACTCGAAAAGCGGTGCTCAAGACCCAAGTCATGGAAAAAAGTTTCAAAATGAGAGTTCTTGAATTCCGAGCCATTATCACTGCGGATAGCTCGTATGGCATCTCCGTGCCTCTCGTTCCTCAACCTCAAGACTAGATCTCGAACAAAACCAAACGTCTCCCCCTTCTCCTCAAGAAAGAACACCCACGCATACCGAGAATAGTCGTCCACCACAACAAGGACATACCACTTCCCACCCGCGAGATCGCACACGAGCCGGGCCAACAAGGTCCATATGGAGCGAGCTCGCATGGACGCTCGGTCAACACATCGGTGAGAGGCGGGTGAGAAGAGGCCACCATCTTGGCATGCCTACACGGAGCACAAACCAACTCTTTCTCAAGCCTCAAACGTGGCAATCCTCGGACCAAATTGAGTTTACTCAAGCGAGACAAAAGGTCAAAGCTCAAGTGACCCAACTTCCTATGCCACCTCCACAACTCACTCGAAGAACCAGCCAAGAAACAACGCTCCACACCCGAAGACTAAGAAAAATCAGCACAAAACACCTGACCCTAGGGAACGACCATACAGACAAGGTCCCCTCGAGAATCCAAAATCCAAGAACCACCAGGCCGAAACAACACCTCAAAACCCTCATCCAACAGCTGGGACATAGAAAGCAAATTGTACCCCAGCGATTGAACAAGAGCAACACGCCTGAGAGTGATCTTGTCACTCACCTTAATCTCACCTTCTGAAAGCACACGCCCACGCCCATTGTCCCCAAAAGTAATGTACCTCCTTGTCACCACCGGGGCGAGACTTGAGAACCACCCCTTGTCTCCGGTCATATGCCTCGAGCAACCGGAGTCAATCAACCAAATGTTCTTCAAGTCTCCCACCTGAAATTCAAAAACGAGCACGTGAGCGAACAAACGACTCAGCACTGGGGTTAGTACCAAAAGAGTAAAACTAGTGCCGAGCCATTTGCTCGAAAGTGGGGTTAGCACACACCAAACCATCTTTCCTACCAAAACTACCACCACGAACACCACCTCGGAAACCACTCCGAGGAAACCAACCTTCCCTGCCTGGAGGAGGACCAAAACCACGAAAGGAAAACCGTGGATCGTCCCTCCTCTCCATCTCAAAGCTATGACTCCTCCCATTTCCATATTGAGCACAAGAGGGAGAGTGCCTAGCAAACTGACCACCTGTTGACTCTCCAAACCAACCACCAGAACCATGACCACCTGAGACAAACCGAGACTCCTCACGAGCACGAAAACCAAACATGCCACTCTGCAGACCCCAAACCGGTCGGCCCGGTTTCAAAACCGGTCCGACCGGTTTCGATCCTCCGACAACACCCCCTGCAGCCTTTCGCTCTCCCCAAGCCGGAACTATCCTCACACTTGCCTTGGCCCTGGGCATCTGCACACGAGGCTCAAGTACACCACTGGAGGGGTGATACTTCTCCTTGTTAGCCCACTCCTTCGCCATTCTCTCCTCTCGATTCCTCTTGAAGCAAAACTCATCCTTATGTCCATCTCTCCCACAATAACCACAATGAAACTTCACAAGCTTAGGTTTGGGCTTGGATTGGGGCTGCTCACTTGGTTTCTCTCCACTCGACTTTTCCACCGGTTTCTCCTCACTAGCCTTCTCACTCTCTTTCCCAAACAACACTTTCCCGGAAGTGCTCACAAACTTGATAGGCTTTTGAAGGTCATTTGTGTGTGTAGGAAACACGGGTGGAGCTGGGGTTGTGTCTAGTCGGTTCCTAAGATGGTTAGGTTTAGGAGGGAAATCATTTTTGTGGTGGGTTTTTGGTGGCTCTGGGATATTCTCTCCACTTCCCTCACCAACCTTGTTTGCCCCAAGTCCCTCACCATCCTGCCTCTTAAATGCCTCGATCATCATCCTCAACTGAGCCTCATGACTATACAACCAACCCATCAACTTTCTCAGCTCATCATTCTCATCCTGCAAACGGTCAACATAATGTGCAAGTTCCAAATTTTTCAAAGCATGCATTTCATAGGTAGAGCAAGATGTAGGAATTGGTTCTTTCAGCTTAGCCTCAAGTGAAACAGTGTAAGCATGCATCTCATCAACCTTAGCATGCAAAACAGGGCAAGAAGTGCAAGCACCTAGCAAAGCAGATCTAGATTTAAGCTCAGCCACTTCAACCCTAAGAACATCTAGTTCCTCACATTTGGAGGCATGCTTCTCCTTAAACAAAGCAAGATCAGCAAGAAAAATGGAGCAATCAGCACAAACAACCTCATCAGAAACAACAGGGCTAGCCTTAAAGGAATCAATCTCAAGCTTGCTATCAAGAACCTGTGTTTCTAGCTCAGCCACTCTAGTCCTAGCATCCTCGAGTGAAGCCCTAAGCTCTTTTCTCATTTTCTTAGCCTCTCTAAGCATGTCATCATGGTTATCAAGAAACGAGCCAAGCCTTTCATTCTCCTAACGCAAGAAGGGAAGCTCATCACGCACCTCGTCATCGGAATCAGAGTCCGAGTCGCTCTGTGTGCTCTTCTTGCTGTCGGAGCTCAGCGCCATGGTGCAGAAGCCGTCTCTAGTGAAGTAGCTCAGCCCGCTCAGGTTCTTGGATGACTTCCTGCTCTTGCGACGATCACCTTCGTCTTCACTGCTGCTTGAGCTCAAGGTGGAGTACGCGGAACTAGAGTCGACGTCGCTCGCTCCATGGGCCTTGCCTCGGCTCTCCTTCTTCCTCGATCGTCGCTCGTCCTTGTGCTTGCTCTTGTGGTCGCGCCTCCACCGGTACTTGCCATCCATCCTCGACTTGTGCTTGTAGCCATCCTTGTTCTCGACCTTCTCCGGGCAGTCGGCGACGAAGTGTCCCGGCTTGCCGCACTGGAAGCATGTCCTCGTGTTCCTCCTCATGTTCACCCGGTTCTCGTGCAGCCTCTCGAATCTCCTCGTCAGCAACGCCAGCTCGTCCTCTCCAAGCACGTCGAACTCTTCATCTGGCATAGACATCAAAGAGGACAAACAGAACATCCTGGTGGATGGGTTAGTGTTAGCCTTTCCTTTTGAACCACCAACGAGGGCAAGACTATGAGAGTCAGTCAGGCCCTCGAGCTTGGCTGTCATGACCCTATCCACCTCAGCCGACTTGAGCTTCGAGAACAGCTCGTTCACTGTCAGAATGTCATACTTCTCCGACTCCACAATGGCCTCGAACTTTCTGCCCCAAATCGTACGATCCAAAGAGTGTAAGAGCTTAACCGCTCTATCATGATCATCATACGGGAGCACGTCCACATTGGCCCTCATGTTGTTCACAACCACCGTGAACCTCTGAAACAAGGCATCGATGGACTCACCTGGGAGATGAGTGAAGTTCTCGTACTCTCTCCGGTAGGTCGCATACATCTGAGCCTAAACCTGGGCATTCCCAACATGAACCTCCTTCAACACCAACCAGATTCTACAAGCCAAGTGCTCGGTGTGCACCCGATCGAACTCAAGATGACACAAAGCACGAAACAAGTAGTCGACCGCCTTATTGTTGGCGTCGAACATGTCCCTCGATCCTGGAGCAAGGAAGTTTAGCTTGTGTCCACCGAGACATCCCAAAGGATCTGACCCTTTCCGCGGAGGAACGCCGCCATCCACTTACTCCACATCTGGTTGTTCTTTCCATCGAAGTGTGGAGGACCCGAACCCCGTTCCTGGTACGCCATCCTTGGATCTTAGACTGGTTAGAGTCAACAAAGACCCGAACCGGCTCTGATACCACTTGAAGGACCGAAACGGCGAACCAGAAAGGGGGGAGTGAATGGGAGCCGATAAAAATTCTATTCAAGAATTCGGCCTATGAACCCGATTTCACTCGTGCACCTCCGCAAGCTTCTCTTGCCAAGTTCACGTAGCCACTGAAGTGCTACTGAACCTAGGAGCAAGACCCAACCAACAGCCACAGCACACACGCAGTGGAAACACACACGACACGGCTGCTGGCAGCCCAAACCGATCAGGCCGGTTTCTGAAACCGGTCAGACCGCTTCTGTTGGACTTAGCCTCACGCAGACAGGGGAAACCGGTCAGACCGGTTTGGCAAACCGGTCAGACCGATTATGTCCAAAAACTCCCCAAAGACCCAAAACACCTCAAGAGCCTTTCCACATCTGAACAAAAGAAGCCATGGCACAACAGATACTTCCTTGCTGAAAAACACTTCTCGACAGCCCACAGGGCGAAACCGATCAGACCTGTTTGTGAAACTGGTCAGGCCGGTTTCTGCCTGGACAGTCGGGAAGAACACAACCCGCGGGAAAAACTCAACACTCCCTTCAATCAATCTCCCGATTCGTTCCACGGATCAAAGTGAGACTTGGGGTTAGATGGGGTACCTCGTGGGCTACCCTTGGCTAGAAGCTCTGTCCCCAAAACCCACTCAATCAAGAGGAATCGAAAGTCAACCCTCAAGAGCACCTCCAACCCTAGAATTCCGAAACCACCAAAATCGAGCCCCTTAACTCACGGATTTGGGAGGGGAATCACAGCCCAAAGAACCACGAAGGGTTCCCACAAATTTCCCCCATCAAATCCCCAAGAACAAGGTCCCGAAAACCCCCGAGAAAATCACCAAGAGAGGACTCCAGAAATCACCACTAAGAACAACCGGGAACAGCACATCCAAACCTTGAGGAACCACGCTGAATCATCTATACATGCCACAAAGGTTCATACAAGGTCTAGCTTGCCGCCCGATCATCCAACCCTCTCCACAAGATCTCACCATAAAGCTCTCAAGCTAGTCTTATGGAAATCATAAGAAAATAGGAAGGGAAAATAGGAAAGCAAATGAACTAGGGTTCCAAGAGATGGCTGCCATCCTCTCACCTCTTAGGTTATATGGAGGCAACCGAAAGTCTAAAATACCCCTAAGACCTAAACTAAGATACACGCCCACCAAGGACACTTTGGGAATTTGTCTTCGTAGAACCATTGGACGGATGCCCGGCGACCACACTTCGCGTAGCCTCGACGCAAGCCTTGAGATCCCGACGCGTGTCCTCCGCCTCGAAGCTTCCGGCGCCTTGCGACCCCAAACCGGTCACACCGGTTCTCCAAACCGGTCAGGCCGGTTTTGGCCAGACAGCCATGCCCGGTCTTCGGCCTTGGCTTTGTGGCTCAGCCGAGTAACCCGGTGATTTTCTAGTGAACCACCGCAAACCCCGCGAACTTGATATAGCCTCCGCCAATCACCACTCATGACTTGGCTCCCATGATGTCCCGGCTCGACCTTGGTTTTGTGGCTCAACCAAGAAACCGTCCACTGACTTCATCTTGCTGTTCTTGCCACCATGCAGCCCGCTGGCCACCGGGTCCCTCGAACGAAGCCTACTTGTCTTCTCCACACCTGGAGGCCTCACTAGCAACGACCTTTCGCGCTTGTTCTTCACCTGCACCAACACGAGTCAAGCCGCAACCTGAACCTGCAATAATTAGCCAAGAATCAGTCCACACAACGTTGTCAATCACTCATCACACAAGGAAGCGACCATCCACCTGTCCTCGAACCACACATGGTCCTCAAGCTTGACGAAGAGTAGCAGGAACTTGAGTCGATGTCGCTTGCACTGGCCACCATCGCTCGATCCTTCTTCTTGTGACCACCACTCTTCCTTGGCCTCCGCTCGGACTTGTTCTTTCCCTTGTAGTCATCCCTCGAGTGGTGCTTGTGGTCGGTCCTTGAATAGTGCTTGTGCTCGGGCTTGATCTCCATGGCTTCCGGGCACTCGGTGATGAAGTGCCCGTGCTCCCCGCACCGGTAGCACATGCCCGAGCTCCTCCGAGCATTCTTCTGATTCATATACATGCGCTCGAATTGCCTGCTCAACAACGCGAGATCCTCCTCGCCCAGCACATTGAACTCCTCATCTGGCATGGACACAAGGAAAGACAAAGAAAATTGTCTAGAAGACATGTTAGCATTAGTTCTTGAACCAGATACGAGAGCCAAACTATGGGGATCAGACGGGTTCTCGATCTTTGCACGCACCCCACGGTCTACCTCGGACGACTTGAGCTTGGAAAACAGCTCATCCACCGTGAGGGTCTCATACTTCTCCGACTCTAGGATGGCCTCGACCTTTTCGCTCCACACGGTACGATCCAGAGAATGCAAGAGCTTGACAGCTCTGTCATGGTCATCATATGGGAGCACGTCCACATTAGCCCTCATGTTGTTTACGATCACTATGAAACGCTGAAACATGGCATCTATGGACTCACCGGGGAGATGAGTGAAGTTTTCGTACTCTCTCCGGTAGGTCGCAAAGAGCCGAGTCTGAACCTAAGCGTTCCCGGCATGAGCATTCTTCAACTACTCCCAAATCCTGCACGCCAAATCTTCTGTCCGAACCCGTTCGAATTCTGATTCACACAGAGAACGGTACAGGTAATCAACCGCCTTGTTGTTGGCATCGAACATGTCCCTCGATCCTGGAGCAAGGAAGTTCATCAGATGAACATAAGTTGTGTTCACTGTGACATCCCACAGGATCTGACCCTTGCCTCAGAGGAAAGCAGCCATCCGCCTTTGCCACATCTGGTAGTTCTTACCATCAAAGTGTGGAGGACCCAAACCCCGTTCCTGGTACGCCATCTTTGGATCTTAGACTGGTTAGAATCACGAAGATCCGTAACCGGCTCTGATACCAATTGAAGGACCGATTAGGCGACCAGAGAGGGGGGAGTGAATGGGAGTCGATAAAAATTCTTCTCCTGAAGAGAGAACTCGGCCTATACCCCAAATTCACAACCAAGGATTCCCACACGAGTTTGCCAAGGTCACGTAGTCACTATGGACCTACCAACCCTAGGAACAAACCCCAAATGATCCCGAAGCGGAAGCACAACTCAAGAAGCAAAGGACTTAGCAATCCTGCGCAGTGCCGGGCGGACGGTCCGCTACCCACGGGCGGACGGTCTGTTAATCGCAACAGAACGACCAGACGAGCACCCCAACACGCGGACGGTCTGTACCTAGTCCTCAGACAGTCCGCGAGCAACTCGTACCGCGTGGACAGTCTGCGATCCCCAGGCGGACAGTCTGGCCACCACGCGGACGGTCTGGTACCCCTACACGGATGGTCCGACAAACCACCTGCAGCGAAACTTTGACACCTCGAAAGATCTACGCGCGAGCTCACAAGAACTGGATGAACACGCGACAAACTTGCACCTCGCGGACAGTCTATGGGCTAGGGGCGGACAGTCTGCCAGCCCTCGAACAGAACAGCCCGAGGTGAAAACCGAGAAGTCAACCTCCCCTATCCCACCATGGATCTCCCAAACGGCTTGAGCTCTTGAGAAAAGATTTGGGGAAGATGTGAAGCGTCCCTGAAGGATGCTATGCCCCAAAACTTGGATCCTCAAACGAACTAAATCGCTGGGAATCGAATCGCCACCGAACTCAACCAAAAACCAAGGTTCCAACCGAAATCCTTCAATCGGAGGCCGACCTCGGAATTTGGGGAATCAAGATCAAGCACAAAGATGCACGAAGCAACTTTCCATGATTCCCACCAACAAATCCGAGCCCAAACACCTCAGAATCGAAGGAACAAGCCGCGCACGAAAAACCAACGAAAATAGCTCGAAAAAGACACGAAAATCCAACAAGCTACAAACCGGGAATCGACGCAACCATGAAAGCTTCCATTCACTCGGAGGTCGGATTCTTTACAAACAGAGGAAAAATCTAACCCTAGAGAGCAAGGAAATGAGAAGCAGTCTGGATGGATAGTTTGCCTGGAAACCCTAGAGCTAATATATATGAGTTCCCTCCGGGCCAGGCAAAAGACCACACTACCCCTAGCACTTAAGTTGTGATACAACCCTTCAGGGGCAAATAGGTCATGTAGCACTCCTCTTCATCACACGGACACACCGTCGCCGCAGACCGCGTCCTCCCGACGCAAGCCCTGCGATCTCGCCACGCGTTCGCCGGCATCGAAGCTTCTCGGTGCGCCCGGATCCCGTCTCCGCCCGCCGAGCCTCCGGTCTTGGTTTTGTGGCTCAACCAAGTAACCCGATGGTTTTCTGGTGAACTGCCGCAAACCCCGCGTGCAGACTCCAGTTGTGAGCCACTACCCTGCACCGTCTCCGATCGACGACTTCGTCTTGCTTTTCTTGCCACCATGCAGCCCGCACTTGACCCCGCTGGCCACCGGTTCCCTCGAGTCAGGCCTACTTGTCTCTCCACTCCTCGGAGGCCCCGCAAGGCATAGACCTTTCGCGCCCACTCTTCACATGCACCAACGCAAATCAAGCCGCAACCTGCACCTGCAATACTCAGCTAAGAGTCAGTCCACAACACGTTGTCAATCACTCACCACAACCAGGAGCGACCATCCACCGGTCCTCGGACGCTCCAGTCCTCACTAGTACCTAAGGAGTTAGTGCGGGGACTTTATTGCCACTACTCTTGATATGCTTCTCCTGTTTTGATCCCGGTAGTGCAAGTGTGATCCTGGATGTGCCGTGTGAGGGCGTTCCAGTAACCTTATACTTAGGACTATAACGTATGTCCCTAATATGGGGAATGATGGGAACCGCCTGGTCAGGGTAGACCCCGCATTCGCTTTTATTTGATTTCTTGGGGTCTACCTTCTTCCGTGTATTTGGGTTTGCCTTATAAGGATTTAATCGATCGATTGTAGGTCTCGCGCCGTTACATGAGACTGCTTAACCACTGGCTAGCCCACTTATTTATGGAACAGTTGGATTAATATTGTTGCATGTTTTAATTTTGTTTGCACAACATGCTTGTTTAGTGCAGGTTCTCATGTAGAATCATTAACATACTAGAATTGGGGCTAAAATTTGAAAATAAGGATCAACTCTTAGTCGCTTTTGGCAAAACAAACCCAGCAGCCAAAAAGCCTTGCATTCTAGTCTTATTTTATTTTTGTCGGGTAAGTCTTGCTTAGTATTAGTATTCTCAGCCCTGCTTTTGTTGTGGTTTTCAAGTAACCCCATCTGGCCTGGTTCTATTCCAGATGGTTGGGAGATTGAGTGGGAGCAGGTTGACGATGAGTGATACTCTATGGATGGCCTCCCATGTGTATCTTCCGCTAGTTTTATTTTCTGTTGTTTAAACTCTGAACCACATTTACTTTTATGTATGAAAACCTGGTTTGTAATAATGTGAACTTGTGAACTTTTATGTAATGTTGAACTTGTACTCTGGTCCCGCCTTCGTGTGGGCTTTGCGCATATCAGCGATCCTGTTGTAGGTGATTTACCGGGCTGACCCGGCAGAGGCGACAAAATAGTTCTTTATTATTTCTTAATGGCCATGTGGACCGGCTTAGGCGATAATACGAAATTATTTTGGGCGGTTTGTCACAGTCAGCAAGGGCCAAAAGGTGGAAAGTTTAAGAAACACATAAATGGAGGCTGGAAACATAGTAGCAATGCTAAAGACAAGTCCCCGAAGGGCCCCAAAGGCGATGCAAACGGGGCGAAGCACTCAAATGTGGGATATTTTCGCTATGGATCCCAGAAGCATTGGCCCCGTACTTGCATTGTCGATCGAGCCACAATTGATTGAGCTATATCAAGGGTGGAAGAAGCGCCAGAATCCAGAGGCACACTTCGTCCAAGTTGTTCTAGATTCCAACACGGGAATGCACCTCTCGGAGCCATTAGATCTTTCAAAGCAACTTGCTGAGAGACAACTATGTATGTCGATCCTATTGCTGCAAACGATGCCACGACAGGAGGCGAATACATCCAGTTGGGCAATGATAACCTTGACCTTGAGGATGAGGTTCTCCTTGACTTGGAATAGTTCTCGTTGCTACCAGCCATTTACCTAGATATTATTAGCTAGTGTGTTTTATTTCCAGAGGAACAAATATGGTCATGCAGTGATGTAATAATTGCTCCTGTTGGGCAACTCTATTCTTTAAAAGTTATTTGGTTGAACTATCGGCATGAATGTTTTGGTTGATAGTATTATTTTAATTATCTTACTCTTGTTCACATACGTACTTTTTTTATTCATTACGAATTGACACTGGCAGAGAGACGGCGTTTAGTTCCGGTTGGTAAGAGTCACAGGGCTTTAAAGTCCAATAACGACTAAAGGTGAGGCACAAAAGCCCCCCCCCCACCCCCACCATTCCCATCTGCACTAAAGGGGCACGCCAGCGTCTGCGTCCACCCCTTTAGTCTCGGTTGATAATACCAATCGGGACTAAAAGTTTTTTTAATAAGAAAGCTCCATGCGCCTCATCCCTCTTCTCTTCCCCCCATACTCATCCCATTCTCCATCTCCCATCCCCCATTCTTTAGAGCTCGAGCTCAAATCAAGAACAATAAACACACACTTCACAAATTCATCATCATACAACATAGATTCATCACCACATAGCCAAATCGAATCAAATCATGCAACTATCACACATGCTCATCTCAATCTCATCATCAACTTGTTCGAAAGAAAAATCTTATCATCAAACAAGTCATCGTCATAGAACTCAATTTATCGTCATAGATCTCGATTCATCACTAGGAAAAAATCCCATCATGATACAACTCCATTCATCACAAGAAAAAAATTGCCTCCCTACCGACGGAAACTTGCTCAAAAGAAAAAATTTGTTCGTCCGCGAATCAAGATAAGTCACTTATTTCAATAATTATTTTTTCTTTAGCTTGTTTGCCACATACGGGAACCAACGTCAAAGACTAATTCGTGTACGCCTCTCGACGGCTACTTGCCAGCAGAGCTACACCGTGCCGATTATTTCTTGGGGATGTTTACCGACTGCCACAGGCTTGGTGCACCAAATTAGGAGGCTGTTGCCACGACATTTCGTGTACTGAGTGCTGGAGGCGCACAGCGGCTACACCCTGAGGAGGCACTGCGCACAACACACACAATCTTACTCTCCACCATGCGGAACAACGAGAAATCGCGCTCTCTCTTGTCGTCATGCTGACTACCTTTGTCTACCTCTTAATGGTCTCACTTCAGTAGCACATGCCTCAATCTGTGCAAAGCCTCAACTCTTTTGTCATGTCTTCATGCCCACAACGACTATGGCTAAACAGAGACATAACTGAGATCGTGTGCTTAATCGCATCATGCTAACTACTTGGCGACTAATGACCGCAACAAGAGCATGACACATGACATTTATATTTTGATTCATATTTTTATTTGTCATTAGTAGATTCAATTTCTACAAATATGTTACATAATGTATGCATCTTTACTTTCAAGTCAAGCTCTGGCAACGACTTTCCAGTACGCTCCACGTACCTCCACCGACGCAGCTAGTTCCCAAACTCGAGGGTTATGCGCCAAATCACTACTTCACAATGACTTGAGTAGTCTCTACTAGCTCTCTAGCTCGGGGGCTCAACACCAACAACTACTCGTCGTGGCTCCTACGGCTCATCTGGCGATGAGGTTGGGGGCTGAACGCTACAAGAGTACTCGGATGATGACTTCCACAAACACTGAAGACCCTTGGATTGATTCTTTAATCATTCCAAGGCTCGGGGGCTACTAGGATACACCCATCAGTTGTTTTTTCAAGACAGAATCAGAATCAAGGTTGACCCTCAGCCAGAGTCCACGACTCAACCTAAGACTCGGGGGGCTACTCCATATGGAGTGTGATTTCGCAATCACACTTCCATATAATCTTGACTTCAAGATAGATGAGTTGGACCACCTTCCAACCTCATGGCAGTTCAAGTACAATTTAAAGACTTCTCCAAGCAGTACTCGAGGGTACCCAAGAACTACTTGAAGAGGCTTCAAGACTACTAAAACTACCACTCCCGACTACAAAGTGCTCAGGGGCTTGTCAGGCATACACCCTAGGTACATGCAAGGAAGTAAGAAGACGGACTCCTACTAGAATTCCCCAGTAATCCTCACTACATGAAAAACTGGCTTTGGTAACGAGCGTAGGTCGCCTTTGGTAACGGGCAATGCGCCCGCTACCGATCAAGTGTTACCCCATTACGCTGCATCTGTGGGGTGCCTAAACTTGCCATCTCTCTTATAATTAAGCTCCTTTTGGCCTTCGTCATGCCAATGCAAGAGTTGGGCCTCCTTTCGTGTTGCGAACCATCTTTTCAACCGAGGAATGATGAAAAAATACCATGCCACCCTCACAGGAGTCCTTCTGTTAGCCTTCTTCTTGCCTCTGATCTCGTCGGGCTCGTTCTCTTCATCAGCATTATTATCATATCCACCATCCTTTTTCCTCTTGTACCGATCATAGCCACACTTGGGACACTTGTCAAGGTCTGCATAATCTCCATGGAACAATACACAACTGTTCTTGCATGCATGGATTTTTTCAACCTCTATTCCCAGAGGACAGATTATCTTCTTCGCCTCATAGACAGACTCTGCTATTTGATTTCCTTCAGGTAGCATGTCTCTAAGCACATCCAATGGATGTTTGAAACTTTTGTTGCTCCAACCATGATCTGCTTTAAGATGCAGAAGTTTTAGATCACCAGAAAGGCGAGAGTACTTCTGGCAATCAGGATAGAGGGGTTTCTTTGAATCTTCAATGAACTGCTTCAGTCTCGCTAATTCAGAAGGTATGTACACTCGTTGAAACTCAATATCCCGCAACATTTGATCAACATTGTGCACACATTGCAACACCTCACCATCATCGAAGCCCCTAACTTCTTGATCAGTGATATCCTCAAGCCTCAACACATTTGGTGGGAATAATGGTCTATTTCCCTCAAAAATTCCACTGTCATCAAGGTCTTCATCATGGTTAGCATGGTGTCGCACTTCACCTTCATTTAGCAGCCTGCTTCGAGTTCATTAAGGCCTTCCTCACTAAGTTTATTCCAACACGTGTAAAGTTTTGTGAAACCACGTGTGACCAAATGATGAAAAATGATTTCCTATTGTGCGAATTTCTTTTGGTTGAGACAATCAATACAGGGGCAAAGCATTGCCTGAACACCAAGGTTTCTCATATCCGCCTCTGCTTGATTTAGAAAACCATTGACCCCGCTTAAGAAATTCTCCCAATCTTATTGGGCGGTCTGTACATCCAAGCCCGAGCAGCAGACGCCATCTGCATTCCATACACCAAATGAGCATAATTCATCACACAAAAAGACAGCTGAAGAATTTCAATAAAATGGGCCAATTAATTTCCACATTGACGAGGACTTTCTACGAGGAGAGCGAGGTCGAGGAGGAGGATCGGAGGCACGGAGGACGGCGCGGTCGACGTCCGCTCTGGCCCCTTTCGCCGTCGCGCAATCCTCAGAGCGCGCGTAGCTGGCGGTGGTGAACGGGACAGATCGGAGGGGACATCTGAGCACAAAGATCGAGCGAGTGTTGTTGTCAGAACAGGAGCGGCCTAGCTTCTGCGGAGAGAGAGCGAGTGGTGTCGAAAGGATAAGACATAGACACAGAGACGAGATAACAACATGCGTCTCCGATGTGAGAAAAAAGGTGACTCTGGGTGCCAATCAAAGGAGATGCATGCTACAAGCATGCGTCTCCAGGTTGAACTTATCAGTAACGGACTTTATAGCTTCTTACCAATACGGCAGCGATCAGTAACGGACTTAAGCAGCCCATTACTGATAGGGCTTTGATCGGTAACGGACTTTACAAGCCCGTTACCGATAGGTTTGACATTCGTAATGGGCTCTTTTAACATCCGTTACAAAGAATTTATGTAACGGGCGTTTAAGAAACCCGTTACCAGAAGTCCACATTGGTAACGGCCGTTGTGGAGGCCAACCCCGGGGTCGTCCTGGCGCGCTTATAGGTAATGGACGCCAAACAACAACAGTTACAGATGTGGGTGGATGTAACGGGCGTTAAGGGCCCGTTACAAATGCTGCGTGACCTATTTGAGGTTTTCACGTAGTGCCTGCTAGGACTCACACCGTGTAATCCTACTAGGACTCCTACCTTGTAACTGAATAATAATCCGCACCTTGGACTATATAAAAGAGGGTTGGGTTCCTAGGCCAAACAACACAATCCCTCTGGGGACAACTCCAGGCGCAGGGTGCAATACTACACCAAACCCTAGTTTTACTCTTGTGTCTTGTGTCCTCGCGCATACCTTCGAGTTCTAGGTCTGACGATCCCCCACTATCTACTCTCCAACGGGTAATCCTATGGAGGTTACCAGATATAAAACTCCGACATACCCTTGTTTATCTCTCCAGTTTTTGTTCACATCATTTTTTGGGCTTGTGTCAAAAGATAAGGTGAAAAGGCATGTCGGAATCGGGGAAGGGTTCTGCATGCTGAAGATAAGGTGAACAGTCGGTCTTGGGTTCAGCTGATCAAGACTCAGCCGATTGCATGGTGAAGTGGGCCCAGCCGATTGCATGATCGGGTGGATCAACCGATTGCTTGCCTCCCTCATAGTTTGCTCGTCTCCCTCACCATCAGTCCCGCATTGAAGCACCACAACTACAAAATAAATCTCTCTTTCCATTTATCTATAAAAATCATTCACAACCGCAACTACATATTTTTGCAATACTTTATCCTCTATGTCCTGTGTTGTATAGTGTGCATCTCCTTATACCCAAAACAAATGGCGCACCAAGAACAATTCAAAAGGTTCTCTTACCTAAACTGCCAATTTTCTATCGTTTCTTATGTAAGGAGTAAAATGCATGGATGGTCATTACAGTTGCTAGCGTGTTTCTGCTTGGTCATTGTATTTAAGAAAGTGTAAATCACAGTCATTGAGGTTGCTTGACTTGATCAATATGGTCATTAGCCCCCAAGCTATACGTTAGCTATACGTAGTTGATCATATTTGTATGACATGACGTCCAGCATATCATGAAAAAATTATTCTTTCTTTTTTTGAAATGCACGAATAATTACCTATGACATTGAATGAGTCACCACGATCACCTAGGACATCAAGTATCACATCTAATCACAACAGGAAAATGTGGCTTCGCCAACAGCCCAGATCTTTCCCAACAGCCAAGACCAGAGCTGTTGGCGAAGAAACTCTTTCCCAACAGGAAAACTCTGCTGTCGGGAAAGAAATCTTCGCCAACAGCCCAAAATCCAAGGACTGATGGCAAAGTTCGGCTGTTGGCGAAGGGGTTCTTTCCCAACAGGAACGCTGTTGGGAAAGAAAAGCTGTTGGTGAAGCCCGGCGTGGCCAAACGGTGCCGACGCCGTCCGCTTCGCCAACAGCTTCGCCGTTAGCTGTTGGAAAAGGGAGCAACCCTTCTCCAACAGGGCTACCACGCTGTTGGCGAAGAGCCTTCTTTCCCAACAGCCTTATAGTGCTGTTGGCGAAGATTGCTCTTTGCCAACAGCATGTGCATGCTGTTGGCAAAGAATTTTCATTTTTTTCGAATTTTAAGTTCAAACTTTTTTGGTAGCCTTCCTACATTGTTTACAAGCACATGGTTAAATGTGGGCCCTTTTTAACATTTAGCTATATTTCGTTAATTATTTTCGTTCACTTGAATTTTCTGGCATAATCCAATTTTGAACTGCAGGTGCGTGAATTAATGAAACTTAGGCGTTCGAAAAATTTATTCATGATGGGGAGTGTGTTTTGAGGCCATGTCCCAAAGCTCACCCAAAATTTCGAAGTCCTTGTACACGTAACACGACGGTCCAGGCGTGGTACAACTGTTTTTAATTATATAAAATCCAAACGAAGTCGAAAAATCACGAAACTTGTCGGGGTGTCTTGTTATCGCATGTGGAGGCTACGATAAACATTTGAGAAAGTTTGGAGCAAGTTACCGCGTCGGATGCTCAAAACCTAGACATCTCCACATGTGCTCACAAGCGTCCTCTAGAGTGGTGCGGAGCGAGCCCGGGCGGCGGCGGCGGCGGCCGTCGGAGCAGGACGGAGCGGCGACGATTCGTGTCCTGCATCGCTCGCGGCGACGAGACCGATGCACGGACTAACGCCCCGACTGCGTCTAGGTGTCGGATTAGGGATTTTTTTATTAGCAAATGTATTAGTTGGAGGGTTTAAGTGATAAATTCCTCACATCTCAATATGTTCATCGGATGGAGATCTAGCGATTGTAGTTCGAGTTTGCATACGAATCTGGTTTGCATAGAATATGTTGCCCCAATGTACTGCGCCCGTCGCTCTTCTCTCCCCAAAGGACAACGTGGATGTAACTAAGCTGATGACGTGCACGCAAATAAAGTGGAATGCATGATTCGAACTATACATACGTGTGCATGAATAATGAATATTGATATAGCTAGCTATTAGAGTTCAGAGCTCGTACTACTACTAGAAAACGGGTGCTCTACCTCGTGCGCACCACACCGCCCGGCGCCAGCAGTCCAAGTCCGCCCTGGCTGGCTAACCCAACCCAAAACGCGCAAGCGGTCAAGCTCGAGCCCAGTCCACACCGGAAAACCCCAACCCTTGCGGCCCCACCTGACTCGAGCCGATCGATCCCCCCCACCCGGCCCCCTCCCTCCTCCTCCGACCCCGATCCGATCCGATCTAATGTTCCCCACCGTCGACGACCCCTCCGCCGCCGGCGCCATGGTCTCCTCCTCCTTCCCGGACGCCGACGCCTACGGCAACGGTGACTCCGACGACCTCGACTTCCCCCGTCGACCCCACCCCCACCCCCCGTCTTCTCCCCTCCCTCCGCGCCCGCCTCGGCCTCCGCCTCCGCCGCCGTCGCGCCCGCCTCCGCCGGGGAGCGCCGCCCCCGCTCTTCCGGCGGGCCGGGCCGTGGACGGACGAGGACGAGCGCCGCGCGCCCCGGCCACCGCTACCGCCGCGCGTCGGGGCCGGGGCGCCCCCACCTCGTCCGCGCCGGGGGCGCGGGTACGGCGGCGGCCTCGGGCGGCCCGGATTCGGCCGCCCACGCCCCGGCCGCCCCGGCCGGCGAGACCCTAGGCCGCCCCAGGTCCCCTCCGTTCGAGGCCAAGTCCACGGCCGGCCTCCTCGACGACTCCTACCGCTAGGGCACCCCGACCGCGACGTCCCCGCGGCATCTCTCCTGGTCCGAGGCCTTCCACATCCCGCTCTCCGGCGTCTCCGGCGACCGCTGCAACTTCGGTGACCTCACCGCCCCCAGGTTCGTATTCACACTTCACACCAGTAGATTAAGTTTCCTAGATTAAGTTGTTCATAATGATGGCGACCACAGTATTAATGATATACCTGACAAACCTAGGAGCTATACATGCACATCGATCAGCATCTGCAATTCCTCAAGTTCACTATTTTCAAAAAAAAAATCCTCCAGTTCACCTACCTGATTGCGGGTATATGAGAGGCCACACGGTTGGAGTATGATGAAAGAGAATTACCTCATAGTGCCCATAAAAAGGGTGTTACCTCTAATTCACATGTTAGCTAGCACTAAGTGTTTTAAAAAATGTTCCATACTCCGGTTTCTCCACATAACAATAGTTTGTCTATAACATATTATAGTATGTATTTACATTCTTGAAAATAACAGTAGTACACTAACGTTCTTGAAAATAACAAATAGATAATTTATCATATATACATTGTTGTAACGGAGTTCCCTTTTTTCTAAATGAAATATGTGCACTTGTACATTCTTGAAAATAACAAATAGATAATTTATCATATATACTCCTAATACATTTTTAAATTTAAATTATGTTATGGGATATTCCTAAAGGTTTGAACTCTGAAACTTGAATATGCTTCGTTTTTTTGTTTCATTACTAGCAGCCATATTTACAGTGAGTAGATGGAAAGCTGTAGCACTATTTAAAAATATACTGTAGTGCTAGCTGTTATGAATATATGCAGGTACCATGATGTTTTCTCATTAGTCATTACGTTACCGTTATGCTTCCATGAAATCCAAACTTGTTGAAACTGTATACTTTTGCCGTGCTCCATTTTTTAAGTAGATGGATTTGATTAACCGATATTGATTCGATATTAATTTCAGCCAAGTTTATCATATTAATCTGAAAGATGTTTTTCCAGTGCGATGGTAATTTTAAGTTGTTCTGAATTTTTTCATGCTTCACATCTTTGTCTCTACAAGGGCAGCCACTGGTTTATCACACAATATACTGCAAGCACTATGCTTCATGAATTCCGGTGGGTATTTTTGACTCATGGGATGCAAATTTAAATGGAGCATCCAGTGCTGCAAGGACATGGACAGCTTTTCAAAGCCAGCAACCTAGTTCAGCAATGATAATTCTGATGGTAATACATATCTCGAGCTTATCAATGGATCTGAGTCTCCTGTTCCAAGTAATTTTCTTTGTTACATGCTACATTCAGTGTCTGATTGTGTCTTTGATCCTGTTACATTTGGTTTAAACTTTAAATTCAGTGGTAATTCCACTCTTTTTCTGCAGTATGCAGGCATCACCGTGTCTGTGGCATCATCTACTGCATTTGAGTGTGGAATTATTTTTCTGGAGCCTTTGAGCTTGGTTATGTACTTAGGCCGCACCTTACTAACTGTAGGCCCTATCAGCTGCTGGTTTAGCTTTTAATCAAATGTATGCCAATAGCCTTTAGCCAATTTAGTTGCTGATGATTAGTGAATAATGTTGCTTCTCTGATTCATATATTGTATATGCTGATCTTTTTTTCTTGTTGGTTCAGTGCTTGGTTATTCCCATTGATAAAATGCACTGAGCAGTAATGTTTGTTATGCATGGGCGGCATGTGTAGTGGCTTTAAGTGCCTGCTCATCTTTGTAGGGTCTGTTTGGGGACGCTTAGATTATAAGCGAAATAAGCAAAATAAGCTGTAGTACTATTTAAAAATATATTGTAGTGCTAGCTTTTATGAATATATGCAGCGAGGTTGATTAGTCATTTGAGTTCCTGGACATTGTGGAGCTTGTTGTTGAACTTGTGGACTTGTCGATGAACTTGTGGACTTGTCGATGAACTTGTGGACTTTCCGATGAACTTGGATGTACTAGTGGACTTGTCGATGAGTACCATGTGAATTTATCTATATGTGATGTCTGTGATGATTATTGTGATATATATGATGCCTGTGATGAATATTATGATATATATGATGCTTGTGATGAATATTATGATATATATGATATTCCTGTGATTTTTGGGTATTTTAAATGTGAAAAACAAAAAAAATTGCAATGGTCACTTTGTCGTGCGTCTTCAGGAAGGCGCACGACAAAGTGACCAAAAACCAATAGCAAAACAGCTTTGCCAACAGCTTCGGCCCATGCTGTTGGCAAAGCAGACTGTTGGCAAAGCTGGGCTCCTTTGCCAACAGTCTTGTCCAGCGGATTTGCCAACAGCATGGACCGATGCTGTTGGCAAAGCTATCGTTCCCTTTGCCAACAGCCGTCGCTTCCCTGTTGGCGAAGGTAACGGCAGCCGAGCTGACGGCGTCCCCCCTTCGCCAACGGTACACATGGCTGTTGGCGAAGCTTTCCCAACAGGGCCCGCGTTCCTGTTGGCGAAGAGCTCTTTCCCATCACTTAAAACGCCAACGGTTCTTTCCCAACAGGAACTCGGTAACCCTGTTGGGAAAGCCTTCGCCAACAGGGTTGGAGTCGAAGCACACGTTTCCTGTTGTGAATTTATATTAGAATAAGAGACTTTGCAATTGAGGGAACATGAAAAATTTAAATAGTGTTTAAAGTATATAGGATAGCTGTATAGATAGCTCAAACACATGCAATCTTCTATCACTGAACAAAATGCATAGCAAATAACGGGCTAATGAACGGGGACTATGAACGATTGTAGATGGAAAAAATCAGGAGATAAAAGGGGATAATGGTACACATCCAAATTTCCCAAATGAAAAATATGTCTGGAAAGAAATCTGTGATTTTACACACGGTGGACCTTGAGTTATTAGTCAAACATATGCCGCATCATCCAAATACGTACAACTAATCAGTCAATGACCGTATCGCTACACACTAGTGAGTCTAATGACTGTGGTTTACACTTTCTTAAATATAATGACCAAATTGAAACACACTAACAATTACAATGGCCATCCATGTATTTTTACTCTTATGTAATCATCTCCATGTGTTGCTTTCTATTTTATTAGTTTCAATTTTAATTTGTTACATCGTACCTTCTCTACTTACAACCAAACTACTATTTTTTATTTTGAATCATATATATAAAGCCATATATGAACTTTTTATTTACTCTTCAATCGGTTCTACCAAGAAGGTGCAAGATATGTCCAAGTTATGAATAGGTTGAAGGATGATACAAGCCCCAAAGTTTGTGTTAATCTCACAGGGAATTCTCAGAGTGAGGACATAACAACACACCTACCAACTATGACCATCGTTCGCTACATCCGATTATACGAAAGGGACAACCATGCATGTAAGTTATTCTCAGCGAAGAGCACCCAATAACATAAATGAAAATTAGTTAATTTATTATTGCAAATCTATGTCATCTTCTCAATGATATCGTTCTCATACCATACATAACCGCACATGTATGGTCTCTAGTTATCTATAAAATAAAATAAATTTTATGGAATTATTTACCTTCATGTCAAAAAGACTTTCTTAATTGCATCAAATTACCATCAAAAGAATAGACCACCCAGTACAAGTATAGTAGGACACTGCAAGTATAGTAGGACACATGGACTCGCTGGTGCATTCAAAGTATGACACCGACACATTACGTAAGGGATGACGACGAATCACACAGATACTTTTAGCGATGTGCAACGTCGATTACATCCTTTGAATTCCTGGTCGGCCCAATCAACCTTGCTTGATATGGAGTGCTCGTCTCTCCGTCTCATATCCTCAGCCACAGTCACAGAGTGCCGCTGATTTTTTTTTTACTTTCACATGAAAATTGGCGCTAGAGCTTTGGAATCACACTGCACCCCGCAAGAACGCTTCAATTCACCAAAAATACCATTGCCTCGACCCTCAATCACCGGAATTGGCATGAAAATCACATACACTAGCTGCTGATTCACGCACCGTTTGGCAGACCCGCCCTAGGAGGGTCAAGCAGTGCGGTCGATCCGGAGTTCCAGACACACACGCGCACACAGATATGGAGAATTGGGGATGGTAATTTGGTGGACATAAAGCGACATAATTGGCTGCCAAGACAGTCTGCACTTTCAGTTCGAGGAACTAGACACCCATGCTGCCTAAGACGGGTAGCTCAGCTGATGACAGAAAATGGTAACCAGTGGAATAGAGCGCTGATAGAGAGGGTCTTCTTCCCCCATGATGCAAAGGAAATTCTGAACTAAAAATTCCAGTGGGCAAGGTTCAGGAGCTCCTTGCCTAGCGTTATGAGAAATCAAGTGTTTTCTCTATGAGAAGTGCTTCTAGACTAGCAGTGCAAATTAGAGGCAAGAGGAGCGCTTGGCAAGCAGCGGTTCTCATCCCACGGGAGATAGACCAATTTGGAGGAATGTGTGGTCACTTAATATACCGGCGATAGTTAAAATTTTTGTGTGGAAAGTTATTAACAAAGGCTTAGCAACTTAAGTGGAATAAGTTGAAACGAAATTTGGAATCTGACAACATATATGTGCCCTATGTGGACTTGAACCCGAGTCAGAGCACCATGCTTTGATAAAATGCTCTCAAGCCCAGAACCTTTGCATAGCAATGAGAGCTCACTGGCAGCTACCACCTAATGATTCTCTTTCACAATCTGGTTCGGAATGGGTGTTGAGGTTAGTTTGACGGTATCCAGCGTGATACATGTGAATGTCTTGCTCTTCTACTTTGGAGGACTTGGTTTGTGAGGTACGAACTGGTACATAGTGCAAGACCAATCCCGATTCATGTTTCTGTTCATTTCTCCGTGAATATGCATCCTCCTTGTCCATGATTAGCCACCATGTTAAGGAATCAGACCATAAGAAAAAGTAATAGATTTCGTCAGAGGTTGAAATTAGAAGGAAAGAGAAGAAAGCAAAATTAAGAACAAGAAATGGGATCCCCCACTGAGTGGGTGGGTAAAGATAAATGCAGACTGTGCCTTCTCGGTGGATACTCGTAGGGTAGTGTAAGGAGTTGGTGCTCGTAGCCTCAGAGGGTGAGGGGGTGAATTAGACAACTTAAAAAAATTAACCTATGGCTTCAGTACTTTTGCATCAAGATAAACTAGAACATATTATCTAGATGTGCAACTATGGTTGTTCTAGTGTGAAACTCTCATCCCAAAACAAGGTTTGCAACCTATAGCCAATACTAGCATGATACTACTCTAGGAAGGTAAAGGCAACCAAAGAATACAAGAGAGTAATACGGAAACGTAAAGAGGGATGAGAGGAAGCAAACTCTTGACACGCAATTTATCCCGTGGTATAGGTAGGCACTAAGCCACCCCTAGTCCACGTTGTTGAAGCACTTACACAAGAGTATTGCTTCCTGGTCGCCAAGTCTCTCCCAAGAGCACCACTTGACTCGCACAAAGGCTCGCAACTTAGGCACTCGCCAAACTCCCTTGGCCACCTTGATGCTGCCTCCACTAAGGAGCTTCTCCACCAAAGAAGAGGGTCTCCATGTCCCCTACACAAAGTGTCCTCGCCACTCCACACCAAGCCGGAGGGTTGAAGACGATTGCCAGTGAGCCACTTAGGCCCCAAGGCTTCTGGTAAACCATGTACACCTTCTTTCACTCAAGAATCACCTCACAAGGTTGGCACAACCTTGCACTCACTCAGCTCTAAGCTAAGCCAAGCACTAAGCACATACACAAAGCATATGCAAGCCTATGGATGAACAATTAAGCACTTGGATGGATTAGGTATGTTCTTCTAGCTATCTTGCACTCTCCTGCACTTCCACACAATCCAGCAACCTCAAATGGGTGAGTGGAGGGGATATAAATAGCCCAAGGCACTCAAAGAACTGTTGGCCAACAGCCACTGAAAAAGGTAGCATCAGATGAACCGATGCTATGCTTTTCCAGGGCGTCAGTTCATCTGGTGCCCTCCACGTCACTTAGCCGTTGCAGATCTGCTGACACAACTGCTCCGACGCTATATACCGACAGTGCGTCAGATCATCCAGTGCCGAAGGACTCTTCGCCAAAACCTTACTGTCTGCATCTTCGAGAGCATCAGATGAACCGCTGTCTTACCGTCGGTTCATCCGGTGTTGAAGCTCCACTCTTGGCGCGTCTCTGTCTTGATTCAAACTGTTCGTCGGATAGACTGATGGTGTCCTCACTTAGACCGTCGGATCATCTGGTGGTACTGTCTTCATTGCTCCTCCTCTGCAATTCATCTAGCGCATCTAGAAAAGAGACCGTCAGATCATCCGATGGTGCCAACTTCATTTGTCCTGCTGCAGAGTGTACCAAGTACACAGACGCTTGCAACAATGGTACCGTCGGTTCATCCGACGGTGCGTTTTGCTTGTTTTCTTGTGTCTTTTACTCGTTTCTTTGCTTCTTTGATTGTGGTTGCATCCATGGGACCTAGATATGTCTACAAGGACATGCTAGACCATTTGTTTAGTCCCATTGCTTGTGTTGGCATGAATCACCAAAATAAACTCAAACAAATGGAAAATGGGGCTATGTTCGCTACAGGCAGGTGTTGGGATCATCATTCGTGATGAAGTTGGTAGGGTCATTCTTTCAGCTTGGAACTAAAGTCATCCCTGATGTGACATCGGCTGAGGAGGTAGAGTTGAGAGCTCGCAAAGAAGGTGTCACACTAGAAATAGATTTGTGTAGAAAAAAGGTGATCCTTGAGTTTGATTCCTCAAAAGTAATTAGAGCTTTTGTGATGGGTCTAAAAAATAAATCCTCTCATGTTTTTGTGATTAGAGAGACCCTGCAGACTAGTGCTAGTTTGCCAGGAGTTTGTTTCCAGGCGGTTCAGAGAGATCAAAATATAGCTGCTTATGAACTGGCACAGTTGGCGAAACATACTTCCCATACTTATGTATGGCATACACAGGTTCCCCTATGTGTCAGGTCTACAGTTATCCAGGATTGAAATATGAAAAAAAAACATGTCTTTGAGCTTGGTAATGGAGCTCGGGCGGCGACGACCGAAGTCTTCAAAGGTGCGACGGTGGTAGAGGCCGTCTTGGAAAAGGTCAGTGACTTCCTTGTCGGTGACATTGACTACAGTGGCGCGCTTGTCGAAAAAGCGCCACATGTACTTGCGTAGAGTTTCGCCCTGTTCCTGCTTCACCATGGCTAGGTCCATGCGAGTAACCGAGCATCCCATGGCGCCCACGAAGTTGCTGGTGATCTGCTCCTTGAGCTGGTCCCACTTGTGGATCGAGTACTTCTCGAGTGACTCGAGCCATGTAAGTGGAGCTTGGTCGAGGCAGAAGGGGAAGTAGAGGCACTTTGTGTCGTTGTTGCCACCAGCGTTCTCGATGGAGAGGGCGTAGCACCTAAGCCACTATATTGGGTCTTGCTTCGCGTTGTACTTGGTGATCCCCAGAGGCTTGAATTTCTCTGGGAGCAGCAGATTGCGAAGTCAAGCAGAGAAGGCGGGTAAACCGTCGTTCTCGCCTGTCGTGGTGGATTTCTTGCGTCGAATTTCCTCGATTCTACGACGGGCATCATAGCCGCCGCATGAGACACCAGTGACGTGGCTGTCTGCGTGGCCTCGGCCTCCACGATCGCCCCCGCCACCGGCTCTCCTTCTAGCCCCGTGTGAGAAGCTCCCGCCGTCGCTGCCTCCGCCACTGGTGTCGCCACGAGCCACCACAGCGCGACTTCCGCCAGCGCGACCAGCACTGTGGCCGCCCTGAGAAGGTCCTCCAGCAGATGCCCTAGTGCGGTTGGGGTTCTACGGTAGCTCTCCTCGAGTACGGTTACGCCCGTTGTCGGCTGGGCTGCGTCTTGTGGCTTCATGATCAGCTTCGCGAGTTCGAAGGGGAGGAACTTGAGTGACTCTGTTGTCGACTCTCATGAAGTAAGCGTCCTCCGCGAGCTTGGCGATGACTTCTCTCACACGCATCCCCTGAGCCTGACGTGCTATCGTAGTGATAGACATGACGCACTGTTCGGAGGTAGTGTGCACCCGGCTTTCAACTTGATTGAGTGCCTCTGTGAGGTTCCGGATGGGGAGGCTCTCACGGAGACGCCGACGTCGTCCGTTGCGCCTCCTGTTACGCTCACGTCGGGCGTTCTTGTCGTCGTTAGTCTCGTTTGTGGGTGCGTTTGCAGACAACTCGCCTGTTGAGATGTCTTCAAGGAAATGATCGGGCTGTGTCCCTGAAGGCCCTGGCGTCTCGTTGGTAGTCATGAAGACTTGACGATCAGGAGAGCTGAGGCTGGAGTCAGTAGTCGCCACCTCTGTTGGAGTGTGCTCCTCTCCTGGAGCTAGTGGTGTTCCCTCCTGGAAGGGAAGCGAGTCGAGGTAGGCGCCGCAGCGTGAGTTCCCGTCTGTCAGGTCTGCAGGCTTGCGGTCTGGCCAGTAGACGAATCTCCCGGTGGGTGTAGATGTTATAAGCAGGCCGGTAGCTGGTCCTGACAGCGGTTGCTCAGTGGTGAAGGTTTCGGACTCGGGCTCACCTGGGTTCGATCCAAAGTCGAACTCGTAGGAGGAGTCCGAGTAGTAGCCGGAGACGGGGTTGGAGTCCGAAGTGTAGTCGGAAACGATCTCCTTGCCGGCCCGGCGAGCAGTGAGAGCCTTCGCATGGACTTTGCTAGCGATGCAGAGGCCGTATGGGTAGTGCTCATGGAGTGGGGAGTCCGCACACGATGGCTCGATAGCCGGCTCGCATGTGATGGCTCATGGGGACGTCGAGTTCGAGTTGGAGTCGGATCCAAGCTCGAAGTCGGCATGTTGGTTGTAGAGCGAAATTTCGCCGAATTTTCTGGTGAGTTCACAGCGTCACGAGCCCAGTGCTTGGGTTGGGAGTCATGGTGAGGCGACGTTGGAAGGATCCGGCGCCATCAACAGTGCACACCCAAGACCCGAAGACGAAGGTGTCGCCGCGGTTAAAAGCAGCGACTGGCTTGATGAAGACTGAAGCCGTCGAGTTCACCATGAGATCTTCGGTAAGAGCCCCTACCTGGCGCGCCAGCTGTCAGTGTTTTAGACCGGCAACCTACCAAGGGGAGTACCCGAGGTAGATGAATGTGGCCTCACCGAGATCGGTAACTCGAAGGAAGAGACACGTGGCACACAATTTAGACAGGTTCGGGCCACGAGGTGCGTAATACCCTACGTCCTATATGTTGCGTAGCTCTGGATTGATTGGATGTGTTTACAAGATGATGCGTATGAGAGAGATAGGGGTCCCTGCCTCGCCTTATATAGCCCAGGAGGTAGGGTTACAAGTCAGTTTGAGGAGAGAGTACTAGTCGGGTACGGCTAGGAGTTTTCTACATAATACAGGACATGTATAGCTTCCTATCTGTGTACTTCTCCACTGTAGTCCTTGCGCCCCACGCCATCAGGTGCCGTGTTGCACAAGTCAAGTAGTCCTAGGGGCCCACCGAGTAGTCGGTCCTGGTACCCATCGAGGCAATGGGCCCAGGGAGGTCAATACGACATCTGCATAGGAGTTCAAGGTAGCGAAGAGCTCTCCGAGGATATATGATGTGTGTTGCCAGGAGAATTGTTCTTTTCGAGTGTATGCATATAAGGGGAAGTGAGATCATTACTTAGAGGTGAAAGAAGTGAGGGGTCACACTTGTACCCTTGATCAGATTGATGCAAGGCACAGAAACATTTTAGTCGATTTTGTTGCAAGCCACAAGTACCCTACCATTGTGAAATGTATTTCTTATGAGCCGAAGGCAATTATTGGTGCAATTGAGGAAAAATTTGGGTACACCATCAGTTACGGCAAGGCATACCAAGCAAAGAAGAAGGTATTGGAGCATAGGTGGGGTACTTATGAAGCATCCTACCACAATTTGCCTAACTTGCTGCACACAATAGTTCAGATGAATCTTGGTAGCTACTATGATATCAAGGACTATCCTTGTGAGGAGCAATCAGGCAAGCTTGTGCTCCAGCGGTCATTTTTGGCATTGGATGCCTGCATTGAGGCTTTCAAACTGTGTCGACCGGTCATTTGCATAGATGGCACTTTTCTCATAGACAAATACAAAGGAACAATCCTTACAGTTGTGGAAGCTAATAGTAACAATCAGTTGCTTCCTTTGGCCATTGCATTTGCAGAGGGGAGAACAGTGACAGTTGGTACTGGTTCCTTGAGAGGTTGAAGAAAATGGTGGTGCAGGATGTGCAGGATGTGTGTGTCATACACAATGGGCACAAAGGTATTTTGCAAGCAATGAATGACATGAAAAGAGGGCAGCCAAGAGCGATACAGAGTTCCATTGTGCCTAGATGTTAAAAGCAGGTAATGCATTAGGCATATGAAAGCAAACTTCCACAACCAATTCAAGAACAATACCCCGTCTAAATTGTTTGAGTAGTTGTGTGAGAAGACTCAGCAGAAGAAGTTCGATGCCATCTGGAAGAAATTAGATGACCTGACAAAGACGGCATCAGAGAGGAGTTAGCAAAGAGGCTAGTGAATCACGAACCTAGAGAGGAGCTAATTTCTCTCGAGGATGTGGGATTAGATGGCCCTCAAGTTAGGTGCAGAAGAGGGCGTGTTGTGAAGACCTTCAGCCGGTGGATTCAGAATGAGCCTAAGGAAAAGTGGTGTCTCATGTTTGACGAGGGCGGAGCAAGGCATGGGATAAGGACCACTAATTTTGCTGAGGTCTACAACTATGTGCTTCGCGGTTCAAGACCTCTTCCTCTAGTTGGCATCATTGAGTTCTTTATGTATCGTACAATGCAATATTTTTCCCAAGGAGCAAGCTAGCGGATGAGGTTCTGAGAAACACTCAAATGGTATACTGCACCAGAATGACTGGGTATTTGGATAAGGCTCAGGGAAAAGCACTTCTTCACAAGGTCACAGTGCAGCCTTTGTATCAGTCTGTTGAGAATGAAATTATGTGGAGATAATGAGGTTGAGTGCAAAGGGAAAACGCGCCTAGGCCCATCGTGTGAAAAGACACAACAAAATGCTGAACTTGGCAACCAAATACGTAGTTGTTCATGCTAGAAGCTGTAGCTACTACACATCCCCTGCTCACATGTGATCGTCGTATGCTATGAACTTCAACAATTCAGCTACCGTAGGTACATGCCATGGTACTACGACAAGGAAATTGTTCGGAACACTTGGAACCCAACGATTCAGGGCTACCTCATGCAGGGTACTTTTACTCAGAATCCCAAAGAAAATGTTATGCACATACCAAATCCAGATCCTAAGTTGTGCCAAGGTGTTGGAAGACGGAAGAAGAAGAAGAGGATTAGAAACAATATGGACAAAGTACAAGATAGACCTGAAGTAGTGATGTGCTACAAGTGCTAAACACGGGCCACACGTTCGAGAGGTGCACAGCTCCAAATTATGCTTGCAACACACCAACTACGACCAATGTGGTCTCATCGGCACCTTCGGGACTCTCCGAACCCCCATCCGAACGTGAACGTGGACGTGGGTGTAGGACTAATGCGGGATTCGGATATGATTCGATGACCGCAGTTGTTTGTAATGTTAGTGTGACGCCCCGGGGTTTTTAATTAACCCTAATCGTCGGTCAACCCGGTGACAGGGGTCAAATCACGGTCAACCGGGGTCTTCACCTCGAAAAACTCACCAACCAACTCTAATGAGCCTTTGGTCTAGTGGATACACATGTGGGGCCAACCCGTGGTCAAAAACTTGGTCAAACCCCACTTAAACCCTAGTATCCATAGGTGACTTTCGGAACTTTTGTCGCGTTCTCCAAAATTCACCTAAACACTTCAAAATCTAGCTTTATGAAAGTTGTCCAGCTTGTTGAGGGACACAACTTTCATGTAGATTGGCATTTCAAATTTTGAGTGGAAAAAGGTGAAAAACTTGCCCGAATGATCGTACCCCCTATTCACCGAAACGAGTGGCATTCAAAGTTCGCAAACCTTTTGTGCTAAATCTATTGAGAAAAACACTAGGTGGCCTTTGTAAAAGTTACGGAGGATAGCTAGATCTACGTTTTTCCTATTCATCACTTGAGGCACTTTAGTACAAATTTTTGGAGAAAAATGCGCTCAAACAAAGGGACCGACAAAACGTTCAAGCCGGGCGCCGCCGCGCCGCGACGTCGCGTGCGTCCACGCGCCATGCCGATGCGCCGGCCCGTCCTTGGCGTCCGCGCCATGCGTGGCCCAAGGCCCCGCCGACCGAGGCCGCCGCGTCCCTAGGCGTCCACGCCCCAATGCGCCTCGGGGTCGGCCGCGTGTCCGTCGCCTCGCGCGCGCGCCGCGCCGTACCCGGCCCGGGGGCTCGCCGCGGACCGCCGGTCCGTCGGCGGCACCCTCGCCGTACGTGCGTCGGTCGAGGTAGCCGTGCTACGGCCGCATCTCCGTCATCACCGCGACGTCCACGGGAGGGGTCTCACCAATAAAAACCAAGCGCCATGCCCTCCTCGCGCGCGTCACCGCCGCTCCACCGTGCCCGCCATTGCCGGCCGCCGGTGAACTCGCCTCCCCGTCCTTCTCCAATGCGCCTAACCTTCCTAGCCTACTCCCTAGGTGCCCTAGAAACTTGCGCCGCCATCCGTTGCACGGCATTGCACCTCCCCCCGCCGAGCCGCGGCCGCCGCCGCGGGCGCCATCGCCGGCCGTCGTCGCGCGCCCTAGCCGGAGCCGTCCCCCGCTCGAACCCCGGTCTTCCCCGCGCCCTAGGTGAGCATGTGGTCGTGCCCCACCGCCTCCCCGCCGGGAGCGCGGCCGGCTCGCAGGAATTCGGTGTCACACCCGATTTTCCGTAGAAAACCGAATGCATCTCATATGTGTGCCAGGATCACAATTTCACACATATGATAGACTCATGAGTGTAATATCACAAAACATTGCTCAAAACGTACAGAAAAGGTTTATTAACTTTTATTACACTCACGATAGTAGACACAAAGGTCTTTACACGAACAACGATAACTATGAAGACGCGACTCCATCTTCATTCTTCCACAGGCTTCTGACTGGTTGATCGCATCCTCGAACTCCCCGTAGTCGGTGAAGTACTCCACTCCGGGGTTCTTCTCCCGAACGGCGTAAGCAAGGATGAGTACACTTATGGTTGGTACTCGGCAAGGCCACGAAATAACCGGAAAGCAATATTAATCCATCTTTAAGTTCAATTAATCATGTGAGGGTCCGGCCGCTCTTGACCGTGAGCACGGCCGATCGATCAATTTTACACTGCGGCAGAGGTTGCACACTTTTCCCACGGTTCGCGTAAAAGTTCCAAAGAACTTTGAACCCAACCACGCATGTGCCGATCGGGCACAATACCACACTTCCGAGGTGTGATTGCATAGGGACGCTACGAAGCCTTTACAAAGATATGCAAAAGACTAACGACCCGCATAGTTACGGATCGGGGCGGACCATAACCCTCCCTAGTGGTCGGCACCTTAGCAAAGGCTGCTACCCCAAAAGGACCGGGCTATACCCCCGCAACCCGATCCCCCTCTCTGCTCCTTTCGGAAAAGGGCCATCGGATCAATCGCACACCTAATTAATTGGCTAAGCCGAGCCATATGGACCGTGGTTGCACCGTTTTCCCGGGTGGTTCTCCATGTTCCGATTAATTTTTAGTAATCTTGATTAAAGCATAGGTAGAAGGGTGGTTAGGGTCACTTGCCTTTCTCCAACGATAAGCTACTTCCCTTATCCGCAAAGCTCGCACTTGAACTTCCTCGAACGGCGCGTTGGCCACGATCATGCAAGAAAACATACAATAAATAAAACAATACATCAAACATTACCAAAAGGCTAAAACAAGCTTTTAGAAATGACGGGCTCGGAGAGACGATCGCGTGGATACCAAGAACGCGTAAAACGGAGCTAGGATGAAAAAGTTATGGTCGAAACAAGGTTCGGGGACTAAATTGTGATTATCCGAAAGTTTTAGGGGGTTTTCTCGCAAGATTTCAGGGACCTAGACATAAATATGTGTGAAACTAGAAGGTCTAATATGAAAAAGGTCAAAGGGTAGGCTTTTAAACGAAAAATCTAAGAGATCGGGGGCCTAGATATAAAAATCGGACCTAGTTGTAAGGCTTTTATATAGGTGGAAGGATATATTTGTAATTTTCGAAATAGGGGTGCTTATTTGCAAAGTTGCACAGGGCGGCCGGCGGGTGAACCGTGGCGGCGACACGTGGCGAACGCTCGAATGGCCGGGCCGACACAAGCGATGACGTCGGCGTGACGTGGCCGCCGACGTCGCCGTGTGGACCGCGCCCGTGGACTCGGTCCACCGGTCCACCGTGGACCGGGTGAAGGGGTATGCAGCCCTTTTAATCTGGGCCGCAGATCTTCATCGGACGGCCGTGGCGGCTTGTAGGCGATGGGCGGCGCTGTACAGGCGGCGCGCGGCCGGCCGCGCGACGACTCGCGGCGGCGGCTCGCGGAGGTGCTCACCGCGACGGCCAAACAGGCCTTCCGTGCACCAATCGCGGAGGGGAAAACACCAAATTGAAGAGGAGAGCAAGGGGAAGATTACCGAGGGGCTCGGAGGGGAAGGGAAATGCGCCGGCGGAGGAGATCGAGCGGCGGCTCCGGCGGCGGCGCTCGGCTCCGGCGGGGACCGGTGCCGCGGTGAGGGAGGAGGAGAGGGGGAGAGGTGCGGGATGAATAGGAGATGCTGCCCGTCCTTTATAGGGCGTAGGCAGGGGAGGGGAAAGGGCGACCGAGGCGGTGGGGCGGCGGTTCCGGCGGTGGCCGCCATTAATGGCGTGCGGTGCGGTGGCGGTTAGGGGAAGGGGAAGGGCCGGGAGGCGGTGGTAGGTGAGTGGGCGGCGGCGGTGCCTTGATGTGCTCTCGGTGGGGAGGAGAAGGGGCGCGGGGAAAAGGGAGGGGCGGCGCCGGAGGGAGGGGATGGCCGGCGGCGGCGCGGGGAAGAAAGGGGGGCGCGGCGGCCGGAGGAAGAAGAAGGCCGACGGGTGGACCCCACCGTCGGCGAGAGGGAGAGAGAGGAGAGGGGGAGGCGGCGGAGTGGGCCGGTTTGGGGTGAAACGGAATGGGCCACGAGGAAGGGTTGGGTGGCTGTTTTTTTTTTCTTTTTCTTTTCTTTTCTTTTCAAATCCAATTTCAAACCTATTTCAAATCTTTTAAATTCAAATCTTTTTCATCTTTTCAAATTGAAATTTTAACACAAATTTATTCAAATATTTTAAGACTTTTAGAAAACTTTTTCAAACATTTTTAAATTCAAACTTTCAACCTCTTTTCATTTTTTTAATTCAAACTTTTATTCCAATTTTCACAATTATTTTTTTAAGGACTTTTCACAAATATTTTTAAGACTTTTCACAAGTGTTTTTTTAAGACTTTTAAAATCACACCACAAACAAAACTCATGCATTTCAACATGATGCACAATCACTTGTTTGATTCTAATTATTAAATGTTGTTTAATTTAATTAAAGGCAAATTTATTTATTCCAAATTTATTAAATCCTTAGAAAATAAAACTAAACCATGTTGCTAACAATATTTTATTGTGATGGAATTTTCGGGTGTTACAAATCCTACCCCCTTAAAAAGAATCTCGTCCCGAGATTCGGAGATCGGGAAACAAGAGGAGATACAAGATGTTCTTGATAGATGATGGTTTACTATCACAGAGCTTGTTTACTTCTCCTTCTTCTTCGGGCTTGTAGTGGCAAACTCAATCCTATCTCCTTGCGGGGTAGTTAAGAGCACCGACTTCTTGGCACACAAAATGACTCCATCATGCTTGCTTAACCAATCCATACCAAGGATCACATCTATTCCACCGGATGTTAGAATCACTAAGTCTCGCTTCAAAATCTATCTCTCCGATCTTAAGATTGACCCGTGGGCATACATAGGTGGATTTCATTTCACCGTTTGGGGAACTGATTAGCAAATGTGTCTTCATGGAACTCTTGGGTACATCATGCTTTGTCACGAATCGTTCGGTAATAAATGAATGTGATGCCCCGAATCAAATAAAGCTGTTGCGGTACGAGTTGATAAGAAACGTACCAAGCACAACATCTTTGTCTCCTTGAGCTTCTTCACCGTCACATGGTTCACCCTACCATGCATATTGTTCTGTTGACCTCTCGTTATCTCTCCGGGGTGTACGCATATTGCGCCGAGGGCAAATGCGGCATAGTGTCCCAATTCTCCGCGCTTGAAGCATCCACCGGGGTGAACTGGAGTAGTGTTCCTTACTGGTGCACCTGAGCGATTCTGATGAGGATTTGGAGCCTGAGGTGTCATTGGGTTGGATTCTTCGGGTTCATCAAACGAACGATAGAACGGTTGATTCTGTCCATGGCTTCTGCCTTGTGTGCTAGAACGAAACTGAGAGTCTTGCGATGAGTTGTAACGAGGGCGGGTGTTACTGCTAGATTGACCTTGAGGTTGAAACTTGCGCTTCTGTTCACGAAGTTCCTTGCGTTTATTCTCCAAGCCTATAGCCTTATTGAGTAACATCTGAAAGTTAAGAAATGTGTGGCTCTGCAACTGATAGTTAAGTGGCCCTATCAATCCATCGAGAAAGCGTTCTTGTCTCTTTGCATCCGTGTTGACTTCATCTGGTGCATAGCGGGACAAATGAGTAAACTGATCCAGATACTCACTAACGGTCATGTTGCCTTGCTTTAGAGCGAGAAATTCCTTCTTCTTCGGCTTCTTCACACCTGCCGGGATGTGATGTGTACGAAAACTCTCCCCGGAACTCCTGCCAGGTAATGGTGTCGGCAGCAGCATGTGCGACGGTGTAAGCATCCCACCAATCAGAGGCTGCACCTGCCAGACGTCCTGAGGCATACAAAACCTTCTCACGATCATTACATTGGGTGATATTTAGCATCTTGTTGATGGTCTTCAGCCAATCATCGGCATCGAGGGGATCCACTGAATGAGAGTAAGTGGGCGGGTTGTGGCTCATGAATTCTCTATGCTTGTTCACTGGTGGTGGAGGTGGTGGGGGTCCTTGTGGTGGTGGCTGGTTCTCGCCGTGCCCGTAGATTCCGGACGGTGGCGGTGAGGTTCGAATCAACTGCATCTGTTCCGTAAAGAACTGCAGCATCGCGGGATCCATCGCTAATTCTTGTGGTAGAGGAGGGAACTTGATTCAGCTGTTTGATGACGAACGGAATATCCTGTCCAGCTCCTGACCTGACGTTTACCATTTGATTGTTAGAGAGAGAAAAGTTTTCCGATAAGAAGTTGAATTGATAAAGGTGAATCAGAGAAAAGGGGGGCTAAGATTCAAATTTTTAGCTTTAATTATTTTATTGATGTATTTGTGGCCATCACTCCACAAAAACATTTCAATCATGTCAAAGATCCAAATCATGCATGTTTACAATCAACAAGCATTAACATCGCACGTCCTCACAAGAACGGCTCTATCGAAACGAAACTGATAGAAGGGTAGGCAACCTAAGAATCTATCCTATAAAACACGTGTGGTAATTCAAGGTGGAAGAACAAGAATCAGACTCAGTGTAGAAGAAAAACAAAAGATTTGATTTTGATAAAGGATAAAGAATAAAATATTTTTTTAAGCGTAAATAAGATATTTTGAATGCTGGAAAGGTTTTCTAGATAAAGAGTCCTTAATATCGACCATTTCTATCCGAGGTCGCGTCCTACGATCGCAATGCTCGATACCACTCTGTCACACCCGATTTTCCGTAGAAAACGAATGCATCTCATATGTGTGCCGGGATCACAATTTCACACATATGATAGACTCATGAGTGTAATATCACAAAACATTGCTCAAAACGTACGTAAAAGGTTTATTAACTTTTATTACACTCACGATAGTAGACACAAAGGTCTTTACACGAACAACGATAACTATGAAGACGCGACTCCATCTTCATTCTTCCACGAAGCTTCGATCGGTTGATCGCATCCTCAGAACTCCCCGTAGTCGGTGAAGTACTCCACTCCAGGGTTCTTCTCTGAACGGCGTAAGCAAGGATGAGTACACTTATGGTTGGTACTCGGCAAGGCCACGAAATAACCGGAAAGCAATATTAATCCATCTTTAAGTTCAATTAATCATGTGAGGGTCCGAGCCGCTCTTGACCGTGAGCACGGCCGATCGATCGGTTTTACACTCTGCGAGGTTGCACACTTTTCCCACGGTTCGCGTAAAAGTTCCAAAGAACTTTGAACCCAACCACGCATGTGCCGATCGTGCACAATACCACACTTCCGAGGTGTGATTGCATAGGGACGCTACGAAGCCTTTACAAAGATATGCAAAAGACTAACGACCCGCATAGTTACGGATCGGGCGGACCATAACCCTCCCTAGTGGTCGCACCTTAGCAAAGGCTGCTACCCCAAAAGGACCGGCTATACCCCCGCAACCCGGATCCCCCTCTTCCTCCTTTCGGAAAAGGGCCATCGGATCAATCGCACACCTAATTAATTGGCTAAGCCGAGCCATATGGACCGTGTGGTTGCACTTGTTTTCCGGGTGGTTCTCCATGTTCCGATTAATTTATAGTAATCTTGATTAAAGCATAGGTAGAAGGGTGGTTAGGGTCACTTGCCTTTCTCCAACGATAAGCTACTTCCCTTATCTGCAAAGCTCTGCACTTGAACTTCCTCGAACGGCGCGTTGGCTACGATCATGCAAGAAAACATACAATAAATAAAACAATACATCAAACATTACCAAAAGGCTAAAACAAGCTTTTAGAAATGACAGGCTCGGAGAGACGATCGCGTGGATACCAAGAACGCGTAAAACGGAGCTAGGATGAAAAAGTTATGGTCGAAACAAGGTTCGGGGACTAAATTGTGATTATCGAAAGTTTTAGGGGGTTTTCCGCAAGATTTCAGGGACCTAGACATAAATATGTGTGAAACTAGAAGGTCTAATATGTAAAAGATCAAAGGGTAGGCTTTTAAACAGAAAATCTAAGAGATCAGGGGCCTAGATATAAAAATCAGGACCTAGTTGTAAGGCTTTTATATAGGTGGAAGGATATATTTGTAATTTTCGAAATAGGGGGCTTATTTGCAAAGTTGCCTGGGCGGCCGGCGGGTGAACTGTGGCGGCGACACGTGGCGAACGCTGAATGGCCGGGGCCGACGCAAGCGATGACGTCGGCGTGACGTGGCCGCGACGTCGGCGTGTGGACCGCGCCCGTGGACCTGGTCCACCGGTCCACCGTGGACCGGGTGAAGGGGTATGCGGCCCTTTTAATCCGGGGCCGCGCGATCTTCATCGGACGGCCGTGGGCGGCTTGTAGGCGATGGGCGGCGGCGCGGGCGGCGCGCGGCCCGGCCGGCGACGACTCGCGGCGGCGGCTCGCCGGAGTGCTCGCCGGCGACGGCCAAACAGGCCTTCCGTGCACCAATCTCGATGGGGATTGCACCAAATTGAAGAGGAGAGCAAGGGGAAGATTACCAGGGGCTCGGAGGGGAAGGGAAATGCGCCGGCGGAGGAGATCGAGCGGCGGCTCCGGCGGCGGCGCTCCGGCTCCGGCGGGGACCGTGCCGCGGTGAGGGAGGAGGAGAGGGGAGAGGTGCGGGATGAATAGGAGATGCTGCCCGTCCTTTATAGGGCGTAGGCAGGGGAGGGGAAAGGGCGACCGAGGCGGTGGGGCGGCGGTTCCGGCGGTGGCCGCCATTAATGGCGTGCGGTGCGGTGGCGGTTAGGGGAAGGGGAAGGGCCGGGAGGCGGTGGTAGGTGAGTGGGCGGCGGCGCGTGCCTTGATGTGCTCTCGGTGGGGAGGAGAAGGGGCGCGGGGGAAAAGGGAGGGGCGGCGCGGAGGGGAGGGGATGCCGGCGGCGGCGCGGGGAAGAAAGGGGCGCGGCGGCCGCGAGGAAGAAGAAGGCCCGACGGGTGGACCCCACCCGCCGGCGAGAGGGAGAGAGAGGAGAGGGGGGAGGCGGCGGAGTGGGCCGGTTTGGGGCCGAAACGAGAATGGGCCGCGAGGAAGGGTTGGGTGGCTCGTTTTCTTTTTTTTTCCCCTTTTTTTTCTTTTCTTTTCAAATCCAATTTCAAACCTATTTCAAATCTTTTAAATTCAAATCTTTTTTCATCTTTTCAAACTCAAATTTTAACCCAAATTTATTTAAATATTTTAAGACTTTTGGAAAACTTTTTCAAACATTTTTAAATTCAAACTTTCAACCTCTTTTCATTTTTTTTCATTTTTTTTAATTCAAACTTTTATTCCAATTTTCACAATTATATTTTTTTAAGGACTTTTCTCAAATATTTTTAAGACTTTTCACAAGTGTTTTTTAAGACTTTTAAAATAACACCACAAACAAAACTCATGCATTTCAACATGATGCACAATCACTTGTTTGATTTAATTATTAAATGTTGTTTAATTTAATTAAAGGCAAATTTATTTATTCCAAATTTATTAAATCCTTAGAAAATAAAACTAAACCATGTTGCTAACAATATTTTATTGTGATGGAATTTTCGGGTGTTACATTCGGCCGCCGCCGCCGCCTCCCATGCCCAAGGCCCCAATTGCAAGGCCCCCCGTCTTTCTAGGGTGTTTGTTGCAAACTAGGGGCATGGTTGTAACGTTCCCAATCTTTGTAAGGTCCTCGATGCAAAAGGGTATCTTCACTAGGATAATTTTTTAATTTTAATCTTTTTTTAAAATTATTTTTATAAATAACCCCCGGGGAACTTTATTTGCACCTTGGATGACCCGTTTGGCCGCGCGCGCGACGCGGCGGCGGCCCCGCCCGGCCGCCGCGCCACATACGGCGGCGCGGCGGGCCGCCACGCCGGCCGCCCGTGCCGCGCGCGCCGGGCGTGGGCCGGTCCCCGCCGCACCACATGCGGCGGCGCGGCGGGGCTACCGCGCCACCGCGCCCGCGCGCGCGGGGGGCGCCGCGCCATCCCGCGTGGCGCGGCCGCCCCGCCTAGAGGACCCGCGCGGCCCCCTTCTTCCTCCTCCCTCCCCTTCTTCCTCCTCCCGGCCCGAGCGCCCGGCCGAGCTCCCTTGCCGCCGCCGGCCGCCGCCCCCCCCCCCCATTCCGCCGGATTTGGGGGCGGAAAAAGTGGGGGGATTTGTTCCCCGCGTTGTTGTGAAGGTATTGACCTACTTCTCTCCCTCTTTTACCGTTCCATTGTGTAGATCGGAGTAGATTTTTGTGACCTAGGGTTAGATATAGAAATTTGAAATTTACACCAAATGCAATTAGTTTTAATGGAAATGATGATTAGTTCATACGCGTAGTTTCTCCGCCCGTGTTATTGACGTGTAGAACTTGTTGCATGAATCGATTTAATGATATTATTGATGTCAAATGTTTAGGGTAGTTGATAATGGGTGTAGCTATTATATGGATGCCTAACAATTTTGTTGAATACCTAACAATTTTATTAGGGGTAATCTGCACGTGTATATATATAACAAATCGAGATGGATATAATTTTTGTTGAACACAATTCTAATTTTTCATGTATATTTTTAATAAATATCTATTTTAGTACTATATTGTTATTGAACAAGTTATAAATTTTGTAGATGGACTGTTTAGTTCGCATGTTTCATGGTGGCGTAGTTAAAGAAAATGGAGAGTTTGAGAATATGATAGAGTTGGTAGAAACATTTGATGGTTCGCCAAGCTTTAAGGATGTAGTTGATTGTGCAATGGTCAACTATGGAGTTGGAATGCATGAGTTGTCATTTAGAGGTCGTTTTGATTGTGGGAAGGCTAGAGCTCATTATGTGTTGATGAGCTTGTCAAGTGAAGAAAATTGGAATCGGTATAAGAAGGTAGTTGGTCAAGCTAATGTGTCATGTCTGGAGGTTGTGGTAGATATAACTCGTGGGCCTAGTGGTAATGTTTACATGAATGAGGAAGTGCCGTTTGAGGCTCTACAAGGTACACAAGAGTCTACAATTTTGGAGGACTTTGGTTGTAGGGAACCTAGTCGGGATGTTGGGATGGTGAATGATGATTTTCCCAATGATTGTTTTGAGCGGGAGGAAGAAACCATGGACGATGATGATATATCCGACGGCTACGAAGAAGGTGATTCGATGATGAGTCCGATGAGGAGCATGCGGAAGAGCAAAATGATGCCAATGCACATGCGGTCGAAGCACTCCTTGGTTTAAGTGAGGTTAACTTGGATGGTGTTCGGCATGATTATGTTGCGGGACCCTCGGTGAACCATACAACCTTTGAAAGGGAAGTGCACATAAGTAGGCCGCTAGTGAACACTATAAATGGTGAAAGTGAAGAACACGTGCCTAGGTTCCCCGGACAACACTAGAATTGGTGAGAGTATCGAACACTACACCCAAGCTCAGTACCAATTTGGAATCCCTTCTGTTCGCAATGACGAGAGACTTGAGTAGGATCGATAGAGCCATTTGTGATTCTACTAGGTTGTTCACGAAGGAATAATTTTTACCGGGGAGCACGAGATACATGAGAAAATGATGTTTGACTCCCTGGATGAACTTAAGTTTTTCTTGTCGACTATGCGGTGAAGCATTATAGGCCTTTCACTTGTGGTCCATTCGGACGAGGAATCTTAGGTATGAAGTAATGTGCAAACAAGGGTGCATGTGGCGTGTATGGGCACGGCTGCAGAGAGAGGGACGAGAGAAATGGAAGATTACAAAGGTTGTGGGACCTCACACATGTCGGTCGAGTCAGGTGAAGGGAGTTCACGCACAATTGACTGCAAGTTACATTGGAAGGTGTATCTTAGGTGTTGTTCGTGACAATAGTGAGGTGACGGCCAGCAATTTGATAGAGCGGATATTGATGTTTGTCGGATATCGTGTGAAGTATTCTAAGGCATGGCGGGCTAAACAACATGCAATTGCCTTGCTATGGGGCGATTGGAAAGAGTCATATGCAAAAATCCCAAGGGTCTTGAGAGCCATGAACCACTTCAATCCGGGGTTAAATGGTTCCCTTACGTGACCGGTTCTCGTGTTGTCGACGGTGGTGTTTTGAAGCCCGTCCTTCTACGTGTTTTTTGGTGCTTTCCACAATGTAAAGTGGCTTTCCAACACTCGTCGTCCGGTGATACTTGTTGACGGAACCTTCTTGACCGAGCAAGTACGGAGGTACACTCATGATGGCGATTCTTGTAGATCTCGAACGACAACTTGTGCCTTTAGGTTATGCCTTGGCGGAGAGTGAGAATGACGACGGTTGGTCATGGTTCATGAGGCTCCTTCGCATTAACGTACTTGGTCCAACGCGACGGTATGTATGATCTCGGATCGGCACCATGGTCTCATCAAATGTGCGAGCGACCACCTGGATGGGTATCCACCACTTGTTCATCGGTGGTGCATGAGGCACTTTGCCGCCAATTTGTGGCGTCGTCAAAAGAACAAGGAGGTAATAGGACGGTTGAAGTTGCTTTGGCATCGGTACATACGAGAGGACCAATTTAAGGAACTCGCACAAGGACTTAGTTAAGAACTTGAATGAGGAAGCTAAAGATTGGTTGGAGTATGAAATGGAGGATAAGGACAAATGGGCTCAAGCATATGATGCGGGGGTATGCGTTGGGGTATCATGACAACAAACTATTCGAAAGTTACAACAACATATTTACGGGAATAAGAAGTAGACCCGTCGCGGGGATCATTGAATACTCATTTGAAAAATGCAATGAATACTTTGTGAAGAGATGGCGGATTGCACGTGATTTGTTGGATAGTGGGGGTAGAATTGGATCCTTTGCGGATGAGATAATGTATAAAGTCTGGTTTAAGATCCGTGAACCAACATGCGAAGCATATGGTCCGGACGAATGATTTATTCTATTCGAGGTTCCTCTACTACTAATGTTGGAGGGGAGAGTCATGGCGGTCGACACTATAGGGTGGACCTCCGGCCGGTACTTGCACCGTAATGGTCCTCAATTGTTGCATCTTCCTTGTTCTCACTTGATGACGGCTTGCACGGCTAGAGGTCTAGACTATGAAAATGCCATGTACTTGTCTCCTTTGTTCTATAGAGAACACACCATTAAGATTTGGGAATCCGGCTTTGAGCCGTACCTTGATCCGTCACAATGGCCCGAATATGATGGCCCGGAGTACGTGCCACGCGCGTCTTTGAAGAAATTGAAAAAGGGTAGGAGGCAAAAGAAGCGTTTGAAAGGGGACATGGACGCGTGTCAAGGAAGGTTTGCCGCTCGCTTATGATATGGGTGATTTTGAAGCTGATGCGGACAAGATGACGTATCTTTGCTCAAAATGTCACAAAGAAATTAAAAACTGCACGTGTCGGAAAAGAAAATCGAAGGGCAAGAAAAAAGCAACGGGGACAAATAGAAGGATGGGTGGTTCCAACTCGAGGGTAGGTGTCATGGTAGTACGTTAGTAGGTGAAAAATTATGAAATTTTGTATGCAAGTTAAATAATTTTATATTTCTATATACTTACCTTCAATTTTTAATTATTGTTACTAACTACAAGTAAATTTTTTTTCGGGATGGCGCACCCGGTGTACCCGCTCCTTGAGGCCGCATATGATGGCAGCCATCGTGCACACCTTACGGCCGACCTTCACGAGGTATTTACAAAAGCCTTAACTTAAGATCCAAATTTATTAGTTATTGTACCTCCTAGTTGTGTTTAATATGTGAGCTAAGCATATTTCTTGCATTTTGAGGACTAGACATTGCTAATGTTGTAATTATTGAATTTTATTGTTTTTCAGGACTTGAACCCGTTGAGGGTGCGAGAGCACTTTCCACTTCCTTGGGACGAGAGATACGCCCCGTACTTGGCTAGAGCGGGGTTCTTGGACATTGCTTTGGTCGTGGTTCGTGGGTTGCTCGTGATGGACGGGCCGTTGTTGTCGGCCTTGGTGGATCGATGGCGTCCGAGACTCACTCTTTCCACCTACCGTGCGGAGAGATGACGGTGACCCCGCAGGATACCGCCATGATCCTTGGTCTTCCACTTGAGGGGCCGGCGGTGAGTGGGATCATTCGAGTGCTTTGGTTGGCGAGACATGGTTGAGTTGCACATTGGGGTGAGACCACCGGATGCGATGAGGGGGATGCGTCGAAGAAGACCTCCGGAGTGAACACGGTTTGGTTGAGGCGACACTTCACCGTTCGCCCCCGGGGAGCTCCTCGAGTCGTTGTAGAGAGGCACGCACGTGTGTGGCTTTGGCACTTTGTTGCCACGTTCCTCGCTACCCGGATGCTTTGCGGGTAACACCGTTTCTTGGATGGTTCTCGCCACTTTTGGGTCGGGATTGGGACAACATCCGTGGCTACAGTTGGGGTTCGGCGGTTTTGGCATGGGCGTATAGGCGGCTATGTGATGCTTGTAGGCGGAGTGGACGGGACGCCAACCTTGGTGGATGCGCTTACCTACTGCAGATTTGGGTTTGGGAGCGTCTTCCAGTAGGCCGACCACACCGTGGGCCAGTTGAGGTACATACAAATCTTTTGTTATTTATTCATGCAGACTTATATTAATGAATTATTAATCTTTCAAATTTTGGTTATATTTTGCAGGCTTGGAATCGGCAGGATTCTCGACCTACTTTTGCGTTTGTGTGGAAGACAGCGACAGCGGTACGTGGTCCTCGGAAGGAGGTACAAGTTCTACACAAACGAGTTGGACTTGTCTTACTCGAGGCACGGTACAAGCCCATGTCCACTAGTTCGTGTTCAATTTGTAAATTTTGTGTCATCACATTTTCTCTAAACATGTTGTATGTTTGTAGGTTGAGTGGCTACCGTACGACCGCGACTTTCCTCGGCACGTCCGGTTCTCACCCATGTGTTACGAGACGAGGCTTCGTGGAGGTCGACGGTGCCACTCATCATCTACTATGTTGTCGAGTGGCATTTGCCAAACGGGGTGCTACGCCGGTTTGGGGAGGCTTCGGCCTTCGCCTCCCGCAGCACACGTCCACCGTTCCGGCCTTGCACAAGTAAGAAACCAACTTGATGCATTTTTCATTATTCTCATATGGCATAAGTTGGTTTGTAAATAATGTGACAAGCAATTTTGTTATTTCGGGGTGAACGGGCAAAAAAGATATAAGGAGAATGATTGGACGGTGAAGCATGCTAGGTACTTGGACATTTGGAACAATCGGCGAGAGGATGGATCATCAAGATGGCCCCCGCTGCGTCCCGGACCACATAGAGAGTACACGAGGTGGTACCATACCTCTACAAGAACCAAGATCAAGCCGGCTTTCACGGATGAGCACATTGCGGACGTAGCAGAGATCACTCGGCAGATGAACCGAGGGCCGCCACACGGGGCCAATCACGAGGGGCCTAATCAGATCACCACGTACGCTCAGTTCATCAGGATGAAGCCACCGACCTTTTCCAAGGCGGAAGACCCCCTGGAAGTTGAGGCTTGGATCAAGGCCATCGAGGCAAAGTTCTCTGCCTTTGTGATGCCTTGCTCCGAGGAGAATAAAGCTAACTTCGCAGCTCTGCAACTGCGAGGAGAAGCTTTAATATGGTGGGATCATTTCAAGTCGATGCAGCGAGGGCGTGCTGTAACTTGGGATGACTTCAAACAAGATTTCAAAAGCCATCACATTCCCAAGGGACTAATGGATAGAAAGATGAGGGAGTTGTTGGCTCTCAGGCAGGGAACTGATACGGTGTACTGTTACGCCCAGAAGTTTAACAGCTTGTGCCAATATGGTGGACATCATGTAGACACAGATGCAAAGAAGATGGAGAGGTTCCGTGATGGGCTAGATGGCAAGTTATACGAGCGACTGAACCTGCTTGAGCCAAAAATTTCCATGATCTTGTGAACAAGGTTATCTCCAAAGAGGATGCCATGAAAAAGGCCCACAGGGACAAGAAGAGGTCGTCTGGTTTTGCTCCGGGAAGCAGAACTAATAAGAAGTTTCGCTTTGTGAAAAAGAATGTTCCAAACCCATCCCAGCAATCTTCAACTGGAGGCTGGACGATGAAGCCATCCCAGGGCAAACCCTCAGGGAACTTCTAGTTCTGAAATGCTCAGCAGCAGGCTCCAAAGCCTAATGCACCTCCTCGCAACGTTGGTGATCGTCGTTGCTTCAATTGTGGTCAACTAGGGCATTACATCAGCAATTGCCTCAAACCCAAGCAGATCAAGCCCAACCACCGAATCAAGGTGCAGGGAACAAGCCTGCCACCCCGGCTAAGAAGCCTATGGTGCAATTACGCCAAGGCAAGCTGAACTTCACCACCATGAGTGACATTCCAGAGGGAGCTTCAGTGCTCACGGGTACATTCTCTATCAACGATACTCCCGTTAAGATTTTATTTGATTCGGGAGCTACCCACAGTTTCATAAGTGAAAAATTGTTGGGCAAAATAGGGTTAAAGGGTTCTCATACCAATTCCGCTTACAAGATAATTACCCCGGGAGGGCAAATCACCTCTGTAATCTTAATCCGTGGAGTATGTTTGGGATTAGGTAGTCAAATCTTTCCAACAAACCTTATCGCCATAAGCTTGGCAGGTATGGATGTTATCTTGGGTATGGATTGGATGACCCAACATAAGGTGGTTCTAGATATATCAGATAGGGTTGTAGAGATCAATTCACCTGCGGTCGGGCACACTACCTTGTACCTACCTTTCAAGGATGGTACCGACTCTTGTGCCTATGTGACCATTATCTCCCCCCTTGATGAAATTCCAGTATTGTGTGAGTATCCAGATGTCTTTCCTGATGAGCTGCCTGGTATGCCGCCAGACAGGGAGGTTGAGTTTGTGATTGAACTCCAACCGGGTACTGCACCCATTTCTAAACGACCTTATCGTATGCCTCCCAAAGAATTAGCCGAACTGAAAAATCAACTCCGGGAGCTGCTAGATAAGGGTTATATTCGCCTGAGTTCTTCTCCTTGGGGTTGTCCCGCTCTCTTTGTCAAGAAGAAAGATGGTAGCTTGAGGCTGTGTGTGGATTACCGACCGCTCAATGCAGCGACCATCAAGAACAAATATCCTCTTCCCCGAATCGATGTTCTCTTTGATCAACTGGCTGGAGCCAGAGTTTTCTCCAAGATCGACCTTCGTTCTGGTTACCATCAAATCAAAATTCGACCTTGTGACATTCCTAAAGCTGTCTTCTCCACTCGCTATGGTCTTTACGAGTTCTTAGTAATGTCCTTTGGTCTCATGAATGCCCCAGCCTACTTCATGTACCTCATGAACTCCGTGTTCATGACGGAGCTCGACAAATTCGTAGTGGTCTTTATCGATGATATCCTTATCTATTCCAAAAACGAGAAGGAGCATGCTAAACATCTCTGAATTGTCCTTCAGCGTTTGCGAGATCATAAGCTTTATGCTAAGTTCTCCAAATGTGAATTTTGGTTGAAGAGTGTGAGATTCTTGGGGCACACTATCTCCCAAGATGGTATCTCCGTAGATCCTAGCAAAGTCCAAGAGGTGATGGATTGGAAACCATCCAAGTCTGTACAATCAGATCCGCAATTTCTTAGGGTTGGCGGGATACTACCGTCGATTCATTCCAGACTTCTCTAGAATCGCGAAACCTATGACCAAACTGCTCAAGAAAGGAGTGAAATTTGTGTGGAGCGAAGCATGTGAGAAAGCTTTCCACACTTTGAGGCAACACTTGACTTCAGCCCCAGTGCTAGTGCAACTGGATAATTCCAAACCTTTTGAAGTTTTCTGCGATGCGTCAGGCACGGGTCTCGGCTGTGTTCTTATGCAGGAAGGCTGAGTCATTGCCTATGCTTCACGGGCACTTCGACCTCATGAGATCAATTATCCTACCCACGATCTTGAGTTAGCTGTTGTTGTCCACGCTCTCAAGATATGGAGACATTATCTGATGGGTAATCGTTGTAATATCTTCACTGATCACAAGAGTCTCAAATACATCTTTACTCAGTCAGAATTGAATATGAGGCAAAGAAGATGGCTTGAGTTGATTAAGGATTATGACCTAGAAGTGCATTATCACCCTGGAAAGGCGAATGTCGTTGCGGACGCTCTTAGCCGCAAAGTTCACTGCAATCATCTAGAGTTGGAGCCAGTTAGTGAACTATTATGTGAAGAAATGAGAAGGCTCAACTTAGAAGTGGTACAGCCAGGAAATCTTTATGGCTTAGCTGCGGAATCCAATCTTTACGATAGGATTGTCACGGCTCAACGCAGTGATGAAGACTTACAAATCATCAAACAGAAATTAGTAGAGGGAGATCCCAAGTATACTTGTTTCCAGAAGGATCACCAGGATGTGATCTAGTTTGAAAAACGTATTGTGGCTCCTGTTGATCCGGAAATTAAGAAGATCATCCTCGATGAGGCTCACAAGTCCAAATTCTCTATTCATCCCGGCAGTACCAAGATGTACCAAGACTTGAAGCAGAATTTCTGGTGGTCCAACATGAAAGTGGATATAGCCAAGTATGTAGCCAAGTGCGATACTTGCCACCGGATGAAAGCAAGCCATTTGAAATCGGCAGGTGTACTCCAACCCCGGTCGATACCCATGTGGAAGTGGGATGACATTAGTATGGATTTCATTGTGGGTTTACCCCTGAAAGCTAGAAAGAAAGATTCTATATGGGTGATCGTAGACAGACTCACCAAGACCGCTCATTTCATTGCAATGCATACCACTTATTCAGTGCAGCAATATGCAGAGTTATACATGGACCAAATAGTTCGTTTGCATGGAATTCCGAAGACTATAATCTCTGACAGAGGAACTCAGTTTGTGGCTCGCTTCTGGGAGCAGTTACACGAGTGTTTAGGAACCAAGTTAATTCGCAGTTCCAGTTATCATCCGCAGACCGATGGTCGGACAGAAAGGATAAATCAGATTCTGGAAGACATGCTACGAGCAAGCATCTTACACTTTGATAAGAGTTGGGAATTTGTCCATGGCATAATTCTCCTACAACAATAGTTATCAAGCTAGTTTGAAAATGGTAACGTTCAATGCTCTTTACGGACGAAGATGTCGCACTCTGTTGAACTGGTCAGAAACTGGAGAAAGGACACTCTGGTCCGGATCTAGTTAAAGATGCCAAAGAAAAGGTGCAAGTAATAAGGGAGAATTTGAAGATAGCTCAGATGAGACAAAAGAGTTACCAAGATATGGGAACCGCGCCCCGACACTTTGAAGTGGGAGATTACGTGTATCTAAAGGTTTCCCCCACCAAAGGTGTGCAAAGGTTCGGAGTCAAGGGAAAGTTAGCTCCGCGCTACATTGGACCTTATGAAGTCATAGAAGTATATGGGCCAGTGGCTTATCGTATTCAATTACCGGAATGGTTTTCTGCAGTCCACAGTGTGTTTCAGGTGACCCAATTGAAGAAGGGAATGCATGTGCTAGAAAACGAAGTAATCACATAAGCGAATGCTTGGATTGAGCCGGATTTCTCGCTCATCGAGCACCCATTAAGAGTATTAGACCAAAAAGAGCGAAAAACCCGAAGACAAACAGTACGAATGTACAAGATACAACGGAGTCATCACACGAAAGAAGAGGCAACTTGGGAGACGGAGGAATACCTCAACATCAAGTATCCGGGATTCCTGCAATCTCAACTGTGAGTTCTCCTTCCCATCTTATTGTTCTTAAGTCGAATCTCAGGACGAGATTACGTTTAAGGGGGGTAGGCTGTGACGCCCCAGGTTTTTAATTAACCCTAATCGTTGGTCAACCCGGCTGACAGGGGTCAAATCACGGTCAACCTGGGTCTTCACCTCTAAAAACTCACCAACCAACTCTAATGAGCCTTTGGTCTAGTGGACACACATGTGGGGCCAACCCGTGTTCAAAGACTTGGTCAAACCCCACTTAAACCCTAGTATCCATAGGTGACTTTCGGAACTTTTTCCGCGTTCTCCAAAATTCACCTAAACACTTCAAAATCTACCTTTATGAAAGTTGTCCAGCTTGTTGAGGGACACAACTTTCATATAGATTGGCATTTCAAATTTTGAGTGGAAAAAGGTGAAAAACTTGCCCGAATGACAGTACCCACTGTTCACTGAAACTGAGTGGCATTCAAAGTTGGCAAACCTTTTGTGCTAAATCTATTGAGAAAAACACTAGGTGGCCTCTGTGAAAGTTACAAAGGATAGCTAGATCTACATTTTTCCTATTCATCACTTGAGGCACTTTAGTACAAATTTTTGGAGAAAAATGCGCTCAAACAGTGGACCAGCAAAACGTTCAAGCCAGGGCGCCGCCGCGCCGCGACGTCGCGCGCGTCCACGCACCACGCCGACGCGCCGGCCGTCCTTGGCGTCCGCGCCACGCGTGGCCCGAGGCCCCGCCGACCGAGGCCGCCGCGTCCCTAGGCGTCCACGCCCCAATGCGCCTCGGGGTCGGCCGCGTGTGTGTCGCCTCGCGCGCCGCGCCGCGCCGCGCGCCGTACCGGCCGGGGGCTCGCCGCGGACCGTCGGTCCGTCGGCGGCACCCCGCCGTACGCGCGACGGCCGAGGTAGCCGCGCTACGGCGGCATCGCCGTCGTCACCGCGACGTCACCGGAGGGGTCTCGCCAATAAAAACCAAGCGCCACGCCCTCCTCGCGCCGTCACTGCCGCTCCACTGTGCCCGCCATTGCCGGCCGCCGATGAACTCGCCTCCCCGTCCTTCTCCAGTGCGCCTAACCTTCCTAGCCTACTCCCTAGGTGCCCTAGAAACTTGCGCCGCCATCCGTTGCTCGGCATTACCCCTCCCCCGCCGGAGCCGCGGCCGCCGCGGGTGCCACCGCCGGCCGTCGTCGCGCGCCCTCGCCGGAGCTATCCCCGCTCGAACCCCGGTCTTCCCCGCGCCCTAGGTGAGCATGTGATCGTGCCCCACCGCCTCCCCCGGGGGAGCGCGGCCGGCTCGCCGACCCGGCCGCCGCCGCCTCCCATGCCCAAGGCCCCAATTGCAAGGCCCCCTATCTTTCTAGGGTGTTTGTTGCAAACCAGGGGCATGGTTGTAACGTTCCCAATCTTTGTAGGGTCCTCGATGCAAAAGGGTATCTTCACTAGTATATGCAAATTGCCGAAACTTGTAAAATCTCTAGAAAATTGTAGAAAATTCAGAAAAATGCAAACTCAATTTTGCTGAATTCGTTGTGGAAAATACTACAACTGTTGTTATACTCACATAGTCTGATTCTTGATATTTTTAACATGAAAAATAGGAATGTGAAAAACCTAGATCTGCCATAACTCAAAATCCATGAGTCCCTGTATCCAATTTTTGGATATGTTGTGTGTAATTTCATGACTAGCGCCTGTGCCAAAAATTGCACAAAGTTATGAAGAAAATCTTTTTATATGAATTGTTTTCCATTTATGCAGAATCTGCCTAGATGATTTTTTTTGCTAAAAATATTTATGTTTTTGTGTCCAACTTGTGCATGCTGTCTTGTTATGCCAAGATACACCTCTGATGAATTAATCACAATTTTTGAGTAATCAGAAATATTTATTCTTAATTTGTGCATGTTTTCCTTTGTAATTCAATGATGCAAGATCAGTAGTGATTCTAGGTGTGTTTGCTGGATTTCTAAGATGGTTTAGGACCTGAGAGCATGTGTGAAGAAGTTAGGAGCATTTAGATGCTTATTTATTTTTGTATGCATTTAACTTGAATCACTAGCTAGCTTTTGTTATTTTTTCAAGTAATTAAATTTCTAGCTCTCCAAGCCTTGCATGAGTGATAAGTGGTGCGGTATAGGTGTTGTGATGCTTAAGAAACCCTTATTTAAATTTTTAGTGATTTATTGTTTAATAAAAGCTGTAAAGGACCTTATGGAGTAATGCTTTGATTAAAGTAGGAAAATACCTTTTTAATTTGTTTCCCTTTTTGTGAAAAAGTTGTCGAACTTAATTAATAGCTAAGAATACACCCTTGCTGCTGGAGAATTAATTTATAAATAATTATCTTTGCACACACCTTTACTAGTGAAAGGTAAAAGTATTAAACCTTCACATGAAATAACAAATATAAAAGAAAACATTAATTCAAGTGTGTAATAAAAGAATGAAACACATATCAATAATAACCTTCATAAAAAGAAAGTAATAGTTAATTATTTGTTAAGGTGAATATGACCAACAAGAGTTGGATGAGATAAATAAGCTGTCACATCACCTGAACCCTGCATTGCATTCCGTGTAAATCTTCCTGACGGTGACTACTCGCTCGTCCCGGAAGCCGAGGAAGGAGAAGCGGAAGCTGCTCTGCAGTACGTGGAATTACTCGACGACACTGAGGGTGCTCAAGCTAACCTTGCTGACGAAGGCAAGCCCCGGTGCATATGACCTAGCTTTCCAAATTATTATACACTTATCTATGGATGTTGTGCATTTAAGTCCAGGAGTTGTATGGAACCTTAGATGCATGATCCCCAGGTACCTGTGTACTCACTACTATGATAGGTCGTTAGCTGCTAAGCTATAGGACCGTTACAAGTCGGGTGATGGCATCACTCGCGAGAATAGGTTCCTAGATAGGAATCACAAGATCTCCTTAAATGGATTGCTCATGTGGTAAGAGCATGGGATGTGGACTCCGGTCCAATAGCTATTGTGGGTTAAGTGTTTGAATGTACTAAGAACTTGTCGGGAATGGGACCGGTAAGCCTAGTACCTTAATGAGACGGTTAGGGATTTAACTGTCACTACTTTTGGGATGCGTCTCACAGCTAGCTACCGGTGGTGTATGGTGAGTCCGGGTGCCTCGCGGGGTATGCCAGATAGCCTGCACCAAAGACTGTGGCCTTTTATCCCGACCCAAGGATTTTTGGGAACCGTGTGGTGGTTGTCCTCACGGGGGCATCCCACCATGTGTTTAGGTCTACTTTGCAAGGTTTTGAATCAATCAATTGTCAGCCTCTCACCGTTATCTGAGACTACTTACTCCACTAGCCATGAGATCCCTAATGATGGAAGTTGATGAATTTTTGTGCTTGATTAATTGTATGGTACAACCTTGTCTGTATTAGATGGCTAATTTAGTAAAGAATAAACCCACTAGAACTTGTGCTAAAATCCTGAAAGTAAGGACATACTCTTTGTTACTTTTCAGCAAAAGAAACCCAGTGGCCAAAAAGCCTTTCATGTATATAGTTGGTGAAGTAGTTATCACCGACGGGTAAGTCTTGCTGAGTATTAGTATACTCAGCCTTGCTATAATATGTTGATCCAGGTAATGCTTTCGGTGATGTGTGGCCCGGAGAGATCCTGCCCGGCTGGGAGCTGGAGTGGGTGGAGGATGACGACTGAAGGCATCATGGCTGGCCTCCCGTGGTGTTCTCGCTTTCCGTTTAGTTGATTTCCGTTGTTTCAAAAACTCTGAACTACGTCATTATGACAAAAACTTCGGTCTGTAATAATTAAATCCTTCAGGGAAAAATTCGAATGTTAAATTATGTTGTATCTCTGGACTCGCCTTCGTGTGAGTTTTAATGCATATATATCGATCCTTTTCGCTATATAAGTGATTTACCGGGCGTTAACCCGGCGACTAACGACAGGATGATACTTTATTGCTACTTAACGACCAAAGTGGATTGGTTTAGGCGGTAGTACGGTATTTTCCTGGGCGGGTTGTCACAGTTAGGACATTTAAATTCAGAATTTGTAATATTTGAACTATTATTTCTTGTACGAACTTATGCATGGTATTGTATTATAATAATTGAATTGCTATTTCGTGTTGTCTTAATTATGCTAATTCATTTGTATTGTTTTGCATATGATTGTTCTAATCTTGTTTTGCATGTTTGCAATGGCCTCCTTAGGTCCTGAAGAAGGACAATTTCGAGGTGCCAAAGGGGATCGAGACTCCTATGTGCTTCTGTGGAGATAATTGCACGCTTGCAGGTGCAAGATTCTGGGGTACACATATGGGATGAGGTTCCTCATGTATGCCAACTATGTGCATGACCCGATGAAGCCATTTGACCGCAACTTTAGAGCCAAAGGACTTACTACATTTCATGATTATTCATTTTTCATTTGTGTTTTATTATTTGTTGACATGTCTTTGAAAAAGACTCCACCTTCTCTTTGTGATTTCATGTAGTGGCTAGATACCGAGCAGTCCGACTTCGACAAGAGCTACGTCGAGGGAGAAGCCCGTGATGCAAGGGAGAGGTGGTTGTGCATGGTTGAGTGGGAAAAGAGAGGAAAAAAAGAAGGAGCGGAAGGAAATGTGACATCGCGAGGAGATGAGAGAATGTGAAGCAGCCTAGGTCCGTGAAGCCGATAGAGAGAGGAAGAGGGAGAGGACTCGCTGGGCCAAGGAAGCTGGGCCGGATGCCATCGGGAAGAGGAAATACCCCCATTGTACTCAGTAGACCTAGAGTATCAGTCCGACTGTATCAAATAATTTCGGATTTCATGACATCATCAACTAGGGTCCTCGGTTTGTATCCTTAAGAACTTTAATCAAACTGCATTAGAGTGTGTTTTCTCCGTTACGTGTGTCGTTAGAGTGACTGTCATATGCAAAGTCATTATGTTTCCTCCGAGTCACTGACATGTTCCCCTCCCACAGATCGACTGGCCCACAATGCGACAGTGCCCTAGTACTAGGGTATGTTATCTCCGAGTCACTGCTTCATTTCCCTTCCCACGGATTGAAGGGCCCACCACCTAGCCAGCCTCCTTCTTCTACCTATATGTACCATCATTCACTCCATTTCCTTCTTCTTACAACATTCAACAATGGCTTCCTGGAGTGGGGATAAACACGATTTCGGTCCTGAGTTGTGGCATCAGTAATCACAAGATTTTGAAGCCAATTTCCCACTGAAAGGAAAGAGTGACTTCAGATCGATGCGTGAAGTTAGAAGCTACGCACCGAAACAAACGGTGTTGTGGCCAAGGTGTTCACATTGTGAGTTTTGCGTGATGCAAGTGTACCAGGGATAAAACAACTCCGGTCGTCGCTTCTGGCACTACCATATGCATGGGTAAGCAATATCCACAAATTTGTTTAACATATTTCTTTGGTTTGCTAACGTTTTCTTGCCTTTTGCAGTACTTCACCCAACCACAGAACTGCGGTTTCTCACAATGGGTGGATCCACCAGCTATTGATCCCTACCAATAGTACATCGACTACCTCGAGAACGTCATCATCTACAACTTGAAGCGGGAGCTGTCGGAATCACTGGCTTCTCCAGATCCATCGTCTAGCGTCGGAGACGACCGATGCTGCAAATGTTCGACATGCACTTGTGAATGCCACAAGAAGAACATCTCCCTCCGAAAAATTGGTCCCCTCCACCTTCACCACCTCAACCCCCACCTGGGTACTACTACATGCCGTCGCAACACTCCGACGGCTCTATGCTCTCCGGGCAGTTCTCGTACAACGAGAATAATTAGGAATGTTGTAATCAAATTTCTAAATTCCCTAAGGCATATTATCAGTACATAGGGCGCTTTGTGAGCATTGTGCAAGCGTCGTACATGACATGACATTGCAAATTTGTGTGTTTTCTCTACTAAATATTAAAAAAGATTTCAATTAGTTTTCGCAGTTAGTTTTCAGACAAGAGAAATGATTTATGTTCAAATTATTGCTAGTGACGCTACACACGTTTGTTGGGAAATCCAATTCATTGGATGATTTATCGGAGGTTTGCAGGGATGGAGATCACCTAATCAGGAGCGAAGGCGGAAAATGAAGCCACTGGGTTCGGCTCCATCAGTTATTGGAGTCAAATGCATGGATTACAGTGTTAAACAATATTTTTTCTGTTGGATTTCATAATTTTTTTAAGACGTGCGGAACACGTTTTTCATTAAGAAGAAGAGAAGTTTGAATATAAAGTCTTAACCACGGAGCAACAACAACAAAACAAGTGAAAAGGCCACAAATCTAGAAAAAAAGATGACAAACTAAGACAAACATCGATCGCACCTCTATAAACACCATGATGACAAAGTATCCGCCAAGAGAACCGGTGGCCAAGCCTCCACCCTCTGACGTTTTCACCCAATCGGATTGGGACGTCGACCAAGTCAAACACTGCGACAGCAAAAACATCCGCCAAGAAACCACTGGCCAAGCATCAATAGCCTGCCAGCTTCGCCCATACACCAAATCAGAGATGGCTACTCCACACGGAGTATTAAGGTCTTGTTTGGTTCTCATAAATCACCTAATTCAAAGTGCAAAAAATACAAATAAGTCACTGGTGAGAACCATACAGTCCTGACTTATTTTTACAAAGTCACCAGTCAGTCTAATAAGGAGGTCACTTTTTTTCTTCTCCTACCTCGAGTGGGCCCAGCGTGGATCGGACTTGTAGTTCAATGGTAGAACGGTCCAGTGGGACGCTACCCACCAGGGTTCAAATCCTGGTGTTCGCACCTTTTCCTGGATTTTTCAGCATTTACCAGTGTTATGCGTTAAGTGGTAAGCGACGCTCCCGTCGACAACGATGCGTCGGTGGTGACTTCGGGAATCTCCAGATCTGTCGGTGCTCGGTACTTCGGAGGTGCTCGTAGGGTTAGGGTTTGTGTACGTGTATTCATAGGGGTGAGTGTGCGTGCGTGGTGTGAGCGTCTCATTGTACTGTGTGATTCTATAAAAAAAGTGAGCCCAGCAAAACATACTTACTTATAAATCTCTGCAACCAAATAGGACGGACTTAAATCTAAGCGATTTATAAATCAGGCGAACCATCTGCATATAAACACATGGATATATTCCACTCGAAAGTAGTATCTTTCTGGCCACTTTGCTTCCTTTCTACGCTCTGCAAAAAGAGCGCCCAGTCACTGTGTGCGTCCACCTGATCTGTTCCCAACAGCGTGCCGTTGCCATGGCGACCAAAGATGAGCAGCGGCCTCTGCACATTCTCTTCTTCCCGTTCCTGGCGCCGGGACACCTCATCCCGGTTGCCGACATGGCCGCTCTCTTCGCCGCGGGCGGCGTCAAGTGCACCATCCTCACCACCCCCGCGAACGCCGCCGTCATCCGCTCGGCGGTGGACCGCGCCAACGACGCCTCCCGCGGCGCCCTGACCATCGACATCTCCGTTGTGCCCTTCCCAGACGTCGGGCTGCTCGAGAGCGGGTCGGCACTTAACTCGGACGCCGATCACAGAAAGTTTTTCCACGTGATCCGGCTGCTCCGGGAGCCCTTCCATCGGTTCCTGGCCGAGAACCGCCCCGACGCCGTTGTGTCGGACAGCTTCTTCGACTGGTCCGGGGACGCCGCGGCGGAGCACGGCGTCCCGCGGCTGGCGTTCCTCGGCAGCAGCCTGTTTGCACGGGCCATCGTCAGCATGCTTCGCCACAACCCCGTGGAGGCCGCCCCCGACAACCCCGACGCGCCCGTGCTGCTTCCTGGGCTGCCGCACCGCGTCGAGCTGAAGCGCAGCCAGATGATGGATCCCAAGAAGCAGCCGGACCCATGGGCCCTCTTCCAGCACATGAACGACGCGGATCAGAGGGGGCTACGGCGAGGTGTTCAACAGCTTCCACGACCTGGAGCCGGACTACCTGGAGCACTACAGCACGACGCTCGGGCGCCGCGCGTGGCTCGTCGGGCCGGTCGCGCTCGCCAGCAAGGACATGGCGACGAGGGGCGCCGCCGCCAACGGGCTCTCGCCCGACGCGGACGGCTGCCTGCAGTGGCTCGAAGGTAAACCGTCCGGCTCGGTCGTTTACGTGTCCTTCGGCACGCTGTCCCATTTCTCGCCGCCCGAGCTGAGTGAGCTCGCGCGAGGTCTCAAACTGTCCGGCAAGAACTTTGTCTGGGTCGTCGGCTGCGCGGACACTGAGGAGCCGGAATGGATGCTCGACGGGTTCGCGCAGCTCCTGGTGCGCGGAGATCGTGGGCTCATCATTCGGGGCTGGGCGCCGCAGATGGTGATACTGAACCACGCCGCCGTGGGCGGCTTCGTCACGCATTGTGGGTGGAACTCAACGCTGGAGGCCGTGAGCGCCGGCGTACCAATGGTAACGTGGCCGCGGTACGCCGACCAGTTCTACAACGAGAAGCTGGTCGTGGAGCTGCTCAAGATCGGGGTCGGCGTTGGGTCCACAGAGTATGCGTCGAAGCTGGAGCAATGTTTTAAATAGCGGGCTAAGTCTGTTAGCTGATGGTCTCAGAAAAAGCTAAGAGAAGCTATAGCTTAGCTATAGCCGCAGCTAAATCATTTAGCTGAATTGTAAAAAAACAAAAAAACTTTCTTACATGACACAACAATTGAATCACTGATTCACTGGTTACCACCAAAACACATTACCATGTCATCAACTCAACAATCATCACACCTATGCCTCACCATCACAAGAGCGATGCACTACAAAATACCATATCATCGACTATTGTTCCACTATTAAGAATCAGAGATACATAGAGACTTACCAAAATCAGAGGATATAGCCGGCTAGAAGTAGGCCCATTTAGCGGATATAGCGGGCTAAACGCAGCTATTAGCCCTAAGCTAACCTTGTGGCTAAAAGTGTGATCTCCTAGCGGCAACGCTTCCCAACAGGCTATATCCGGCTATAGTTGCAGCTATAGCCAGCTATTTAAATCATTGAGCTGGAGGCCCGGCGCCTGATCCGCGGCGAGGTGGTCGCGGAGGCCATCGGGAGGGTGATGGGCGACGGCGTGGAGGCCGAGGAGATACGGGAGAGGGCCAGGCGCGCCGGGGAGAAGGGCGGTTCCTCGTATGATGATGTCGGTCGGCTGATGGACGAGCTGATGGCTCGAAGGGGATCGTGAATCCTCTAATTGGTGGTAGCACGTCAAAAGTCATGAGTGTTGGTGGCATATGAAAATCTGAATTGAATGCCGGGCGGTGTACTGTGGAAAGCTAAATATACTAGTTCGGAAAGGAAAGCTTGTACCCAAATGATTAGTATGTGTATCTTACGTTTATGATGTCTAGTTCTTAAAATCTTTTTTTAAAACACTTGAATAGAGTACAAACGCACGATCACGGATCACAAAAACACACCCACACTCAATTCTATGGATGCATGCACACAACTTCACCTTTATTAGCAGTTTAGCACCTACAAGAGATGAACCGACGGATCTTTATGATTAACGAGTTCACTACTGGAGAATCACCGGTTACATCCTAAAAGAATAATATTCATTAAATTTTAGAACAAATTCAGAAAAATGTGAATATTAGTGATGAGTCGAGAACTCAAACCTGGTAGGCAGGTTCTAACACGAAGAACTTTATTGGCTGAGCTTCGTTCAGTTCGCACGCAATCTTTTTATAATAGAGCTACAATATTTTATAATCTTTTGGTCTTTTTATTGGGTTTAGCTATGCATTTAAAGCTTGTTGACATTTTAAAGAAAATCAGCTTGATATTCTCCACTTTTTTTACCACTCCAGTCTAGCTTTTGTATAGTTTTTTTTCTATTATACTCTTAGACCTGGTTTAGATCCTTGGAATTGAATTATATTCTAATATTCATAATTTAAACAAAATCATAAGCTAATGTAGTTGCATATGAAATAAATTTGTATATTATTATTGGCTATATGGGAGATATACTAAAGACACTACTAGGGAAACGGCCTTCTATACCAAGTCTCAACCCCATTGGTATTACCGCGTCGGTTCTAAAGGGGAAGGGTATAAGTACCGAACATTTTACTCGGTAATAAAAGGTCCTTTAGTACCGTGGAGAAGTATGGGTCCTCTTACGATGATGTCGGAGGGTTGATGAACGAGTTGATGACTTGTAGGGGATCATGAATATTGGTGAAAGCATGTCAAAAGTCGGGAGTGGGACACTACGGTTTGGTGGCGTATGCACATCAAAAAAATTTTACAACAACAAACTTTATCTATTATGCAACCAAATTATAGAACGGCCCTCCAAAGAAGACCAAATTATAAAGATGTCCAATGACTGGATAAGCACAACTACATCGAAGGTGTTGACGAAGACAAGCTCATTGACGAGGGGTCGTAGAGGCGCCATATGCGCATACACCCGGGTGGAGAGACCGCGAAGTGCGTAGGTTGAAGGTGGGTTGACAGAGCTAATGATGAAGAACACGTCGGACGACCAAAGGATGAGTATATAACCATCGCCGAAGGTAGAGGTCTAGAGGATGAAGCTCGATGTCGAATGCCACGTGGAGACGAAGACGTTGGGCCAGCACCAGATGGAGTGCTGCCTGGTTGGACTAGATCTGCCGAATTGATGGCTGCAAGATGACGATGGAGGCGGGAGTGAATAGATAAGGATGCGAGTCGAGGCAGCACAGATCCGGCGGGGTGGAGGAAGAGGATGGGAGACCCGTGCTGCAGTGAAGGGCGAGTTGAAAAGGGGGCGAGTTTATATTATTTGACTAACCTAGGCGGCGGAGTCGACGACTAAGAAGCCAACGAGTACAACTACGATGACAAAGGCGGCGCTTCCCGGGTAGCGCACACCAAGAGGCCATAGAGGCACAAGCTACAACACATAGGCAAGGTCGTCGGAGGGGGAGAAGGGAGGGGCCCAAGCTGAGCGGCACTAGGTACCTAGACAAGAGCTGTGTTGGAGAGGACCTACGAATTCACTTTATTCTATCCTTTTGACGAATTGGAAACCAATGCACATCAAATTGAATGGTTGCATGTAAAAATTCGGTAGTGGGCTGCTTCCACTCTTTCAACACCAATGCACTATTTAACATCACATGGAATCGCATCTTTTCTCATAGCACACGTATTAATAAGTACTTTTTCCACAACATTTCACTCTAATACATTATTCATCTGCACACATTTGCACACAGTATCATTATTCAGAAAGTGTGTACCCAATTGACTAATACAGTATTGGCTAGTTCTCCTAATCTTTTTAAAACGCTTAAATAGAGTATGGACACACATTCATATAAATGCATGCGTTTAATTTTATAATTAACGTTAACGAAGTACCACTAGTGCATAGCTCACTGATCAATTTCTGAAGGATAACATTTATTTTTTATAATTAATTTAGAAGTACGAGCACAAGCAATGAGTAAAGAGTCTGCAACGCTCTGAGCAGCCCGAGATCCGTTAGTAGCTATTAACGCTGGATCTTGGAGAAAAGTAGTCCGGATACTAGTGCTAGGACCGAAGGGCTGCTTACAACGAAGGGTCCGAGAGTAATCATATAGACTTGGACCTGTGCAAGAGTAGTCGAGCGACTACGTGTAGAAGCGACACAGCTGGTCAATGTTCCACAAGTTGCTGATGTCATCACCTTCAAGTGTTTGGAGGCGGTATGAGCCTGGTCCGGTCACCTTGGAGACTGAGAAGGGACCTTCCCATGGCGAGCTGAGCTTGTGTAGTCCTTCTGTGTTCTGGATACGACGGAGGACTAGATCGCCGACGTTGAAGGAGCGTTCCTTGACGTTGCGATCGTGGTAGTGTCGGATACCCTCTAGGTACCGTGTTGACTGGACGAGGGCGGTGCAGCGGGCTTCTTCGAGGCTGTCGATGTCAACCCATCTACTGTCCTCTGAGATGCCTTCGTTGTATTGTTCTACCGTCGGGGATTCCCACATCACGTCAGCAGGTAGAATAGCTTCGGAGCCGTAGACCAGGAACTAGGGAGACTGCCCTGTTGGCTTGGTAGGTTGAGTACGAAGCCCCCAAAGTGTGTTGGGTAGTTCCTTAATCCACTTGTCTCCTTTGGTGTTGGCTGCATCATGCATTCACTTTTTGAGGGCGTCGAGTACCATCCCATCGGCGCGCTCGACTTGTCCGTTGGCGCGTGGGTGGGTGACTGAGACGTATCGGACGTCAATCCCGTTGTTCTTGCAATATTCCCAAAACTGGTGGTTGTTGAAGTTGGAACCCAAGTCTGTGATGATGCGATGGGCAGCCCATAGCGATGCTTGAGCTCATCCAAGAAGTCGAGTACTCTGTCGGCCTTTGGGCAGGTGTTCGGCTTGACTTCGATCCACTTGGTGAACTTATCAATGGCTACCAAGACTCTGTTGAATCCTCCTAGCGCAGTTGGTCGAGGCCCAATCATGTCGAGCCCCCAGCAGGCAAAGGGCCAGGTTGGTGGTATGGTGACTAGCTTGTAGGACGGGACGTGTTGCTGCTTGGCGAAGAATTGGCATCCTTGGCACTTTCTGACGAGTTCCTCAGCATCGGCCAGAGCTGTGGGCCAGTAGAAGGCTCGTCGGAAAGCCTTGCTCACCAGCCTGCGGGAAGACGCGTGGTTGCCGCAGACGCCTTTGTGGATCTCCTCCAAGATGTCCTTGCCTTCATCTCGAGGTATGCACATCATGAGTACTCCGGAAGTGGCACCCCGACTGTAGAGCTTGTCTTCGACTAGTACGTTGGTCTTGGCTCGTCGGACAAGTTGTTCGGACGTGTTCTTGTCGGAGGGAACCTTCTGCTCGCGGATGTAGTCAGTGAAGGGTTGTCTCCAGTCCACGTTGATCATCATGACCTCCTGACCGAACTGTGGTGGCACAGGGTCAGTGGTTGTTGGCACCGACTTTGGGATGGATGGCGCGTGAAGTTCGTGGACGAAGACTCCGGAGGGTACTTGCGCGTGAGTAGAACCAAGCTTCGATAGGACATGTGCTGCAACACTGTTGTCACGGACGACATGGTGGAACTCGAGACCGTAGAACTTGTTCTCGAGCTTGCAGACTTCCAGACAGTAGGTGTCTATGTTCTCCTTGTTGCAATCCCAAGACTTGTTGACTTGATTGATGACCACTGTGGAGTTGCCGTAGACTAGTAGCCACTTGATGCCCAAAGAGATTGTGAGGCGAAGCCCGTGCAGTAGGGCTTCGTACTCGGCTTCATTGTTTGAGACCTTCCAGAAGATCTGTAGGACGTACTTGACTTGTTCACCCTTTGGAGAAATCAGGAGTACCCCTACACATGTGCCCTCGAGCTTGAGTGAACCGTCAAAGTACATCACCTAGTGTTCTGGCCGCTCGGTTGGAGTCAGTAGCTAATTCTCCCGCCACTCTTCCATGAAGTCGACTAGTGCCTCAGACTTGATAGCGGTATGTGGCTTGAAGTCGATGTTGAGGGCACCGAGTTCAACGACCCACTTGGAGATTCTTCCAGTAGCATCCTGATTGCGGAGTATGTCACCGAGCGGGTAGTCGGTAAAAACGACGATCAAGTACTCCTAGAAGTAGTGTTGTAGCTTCCGCGAGGTGATGAGCACTGCGTAGAGTAGCTTCTGGACCAGTTGGTTCCGTGCCTTGGACTATGATAGAATCTCACTGACAAAGTAGACAAATCGCTGGACTGGGTAGGCGTGGCCTTCTTCTTGCCGCTCGACGACGATGGCAGTACTGACCACATGAGTAGTCGCAACGAGGTAGAGCAGTAGTTGCTCCTTTTGGTGAGGAGCCGTGAGGACCGGTGGCTTCGACAGGAAGTCTTTAAGCTGCGCTAGAGCTTGATCAGCCTTCGCGGTCCACGCGAACTTCTCTTAGTGCTTGAATAGTTTGAAGAAGGGTAGTCCCCGTTATCCAAGCTTCGAGATAAATCTGTTCAGGGCCGCCATGCACCCGGTCAACTTCTATACATCCTTGATGCAAGTTGGAGCCTTCATGTTGGTGATGGCAGAGATCTTCTTAGGGTTGGCTTCAATGTCGTGATGGTTGATGATGAAGCCGAGTAGTTTCCCAGATGGTACGCCAAAGATGCACTTGTTGGGATTGAGTTTCCACTGGTACTTGTCGTTGTAAGTGCAATCAAGTCTTAAGTGGGTTTTGGTGAATTAAGTGACAACTTGATTAAATCCCTAACACTCTTGTGGAGCATGTGAGCAGGTTAATGATTATTGATAAATGATATTTATGAATAAATTCATGCTTTTGGCTCACGGTGCAATAAAGACAAGAATGGATCATGACAATGTATACGTAATGATTATAAGCATACTAAGAGTGAATGTCATGATAAAGAAAGGATGTTCTTCCCATTGATCTTTACATAAAGCATACAACAAGTGATCCTAAGCTAAAGAAAAGCAAATATAAAGGCATGATGATATATGATAATTGGTTGGCTTTTCTATGTTGGGCAAAGCATATTTTGAAGAAAGGAGAAGCTTGTGGTATAGTAATGGGAGAATTAAATTAAAGATGAATATGGCATCAAAGGGATTTCACCATTGACACATGATAGAGATTGATGACCAATGTTGTGAGCTTCGTCAAGAAAAACATCAAGTGGTTTCACTATTGCTACAAGATGGAACTTGATGATCTAGACAATAAGTTTACCAAGTTCAATATCAAATGGTTTTCACTCTTATACTTCATGAAGATTATTGACTTGTTCAAAGAAGAGATTTGCAAGACTTCGAGTTGGATTTTAGCTAAGGTCATTTGGCTATCTATATTACTTTGGACCTACATTTGAAAGATTGCAAAAGCAAGGATAATTAATATCAATCAAAGGACAAACAAATTGAGTGGCATCTCGAATGGTTTTATCTCTATGGTGCAAGGCTTGACTCAATTATGGCAAGGATAAGTGATGAAGAGATCAAGATGGCTAAAACGAGGAACTAAGCTAAGGCTATGGATAGCGACCATAAGCAAAGTAGCTAGGGTGAAGTTAAGAGCATCAAGGATTTCAAAGTATCATATCCAAGCCTACCGAGGAAAGTGATAAATTGCATCTAACGTCATGATTGATAAATTCAAGTGGCTTAAGAATTCAAAGTGATTGATCTCTACTCTATGGAAGAATTCTAGGTCGCTAGCTCAAGGTGGACATGCTCAAGCACATGCATATGTTGGATCATCTACAACATGTGCTTAGTAGGTACACGTCATTGGAAGCCCTGGAATCATTGAAGATCATTTATCGGCGTACCTTGGAGGTTCAAGCTCAAGTGGATTAATTAGGATTTATCTTTTATCTTGAGTTTAGGTTTGCCGTACTATCAAGAGGGATGAATCATTGGTTGGACAACAAACATCAAAAAGTGCTCAAGTGGAACCTAGAGAGACTAACCCGTGAGATCAAAAACTTAGTTGAGCTCTCTGGCCAAAACCGGCCTGACCGGTTTCGCAAACCGGTCTGACCGGTTTGGGCACTGACACCGTCCAACGGCTAGTTGGTTTGAAAACCGGTCTGACCGGTTTTGTCTGACAAACTAACGGCTAGTTTTGAGTGAGGTGGGTATTTATACCCATGAGCTCCTCTTTGAGGGGCTGCTGGTTCTCTTCACTCCTAACACATTCCTGAACCATAGCAAAGCTCTTCCCAACCTCTCTAAGTGAGATTTAAGCCTCTAGTGCCATATCCTTGTGTTGGGTTAAGAGAGTGACTAGTGTGAGAGCTTTAGAGAGCTTTGAGAAGCCTAGTGAGCATCCCACACTTGAGCACCTGCTGATTTCGTTGAAGATCTTTGAAGCATCTTTTACTCTTGGAGCATTTGCTCCTAGACGGCTATAGGTCGCTTGGAAGCTCCAATCCAAGATTGTGGAAGCTCCAAGAAGTTTGTATTACCCCTGTGAATCTAGTGGAATTCTTCTCATCTCAAGAGTTAGTTCTCTTGACTTGAGATCGAGGGAAAGGGCAAGCCTTGTGTGGCGAGTCTATCCTTGTGTGGATACCTCAACAACGTGGACGTAAGCAAGCCTTTGTGGCGAGCTGAACCACGGGATAAATCCTTGTGTCATTTGCGCCTTTACTTTATATATATCTTGCTTGTTGGTTTATCTCTCTTTCTAGCATATATCTTGTGCTTCCGCTTCGACCTACTTTGGTGTGCTTGTCTTGTGTGTAGGGACCTTGTTGGTACTATTGGAAATCTCTCGTGAAAGTCCCACACCAAGCTTGGTTTGTGCTAGATCTCGTAGAGGGGTTTTACTTATTGTTGGTTACTCGTTCGTGTAAAACCGGTCGACCGGTTTTGGAAACCGGTCGACCGGTTTCGATCGACGAAAGGATTGAATATTTTTAAGTGTGCAGATTCGCCTATTCACCCCCCTCTAGGCGACATCAAGATCCTTTCAATTGGTATCGAGCAAGGTTCTCCGAAATCGAGCTTAACCGCTTGGAGAAAAGATGTCGACAACGTCTGAGGTATCTTTTGAGCCATTGACACTAGGTGGTTCAAACTTTGATTCTTGGTCTGCTCATGTACTCAATAAAATTAGGACCTTTGGTCCATATGCCGAGCAGGTTGTAGTCGCTAGCATTCTTCCCCCTTGCACTACAATAGACAACTTTGACTTGTCAAATTTATCTTGAGAGGAGTTAGAATGTTGGCAACTCAACGCTCAAGTTACCGATTATATTCGTAGTACCTTGAGTTGTGATGTGCAGGAATTGATTTATGACGACATAGTTGATGCACATGACATTTGGGAAATTATACAAGAGGTCTACGGTATGCCCAAATGTAAATATCAAAATCAAAGAGTAAGCATGCAAAGTAAAGCCACAGCGTCAAACCAATCATCTTCATGCACTCATGATGACACCTCAGAAAAGTGTGATGAGAAAAGAGAAATCATACGGCAAAATGAAGATTTGGGGTGTGAGCATGACAAGTCGTCAACTAGTGAGGATCAAGGTGCAAATGTGTCTTCGGAAGGGTGCTCTACCTCCGGAGCACACACCGATGCTACGAGATACCACACCCGAGGATCGACAAGACAAGAAAGGCAAGTCGAGTGACCACGTGGGGAAACCGGTCCAACCGGTTTCCAAAACCGGTCCGACCGGTTTTCACGGGATGAACACAACTAGAAGCGACAAGTGTTCAAGAAGGCGATCAAGAAAAACACCGACAGTTTCTAGATCCTCAACTCTCGGTGTTGATGATTACAAGTGCTTGATGGCCAAGAAGAGCAAGGAAACCGAGGACAATCAAATGTCAAAGAGAGTTGAAGATCAAGTTGGCATCATAAAGACTTTGACTCAAAAACTTGAAGCCTTCAAACTCTCTCACTCTACCTTGGTTAATAAATATGATATCTTGCTTGACAAAGTTGCTTGTGCTACTAACACGTCTACATGTGTAGCATCTTTGGAGCAAGAAAGGAAGGTGCTCAATGAAAGGCTTGAAAAACTCACTAGCGAGCATATGGCTTTGCAAGCACGTCACAAAGAGCTTGAATTCTCTCATGAAATGCTTGTAGAATCATATTCTTGTCTAGAAGTGGCTCATGAGGTTGTTCTCTCGTCAGTAAAATCCACTCAACCTCTCTCACACACATGCACATGCTCACATGTAAATATTGAATTGCCTTGTACTAAACCTTGTTGTTCTCAAGCAAGCCAATCTAGTATTGAGCATGTATTTGTAGAGACTTGTGATGACCTCATTGCGAAAGAAAATGATCAACTCATGCAAGAGGTCGAAAGGCTCAAAGTTGACTTGAGTAAGTTGAAGGGAAAGAGTCAAGTGCAACCTTGTCAAGATAACCGTGACAACATGGTGAAGAAGCTTGAGAAGGGTTCAAACCGCACTAGCTCAACCTTTCGACCAGAAGAAGCGAGGCAAAAATCACAAGGCTCAAGAAATGAAGCAAAAGGAGCTTGATGACATACAATCATTCAAGCACTCAAACGAGGGGCATTATGCATCGATGTGCTCTCCTCGGCTCAAAAACAACAAGAAAAAGCAAGGGAAGCTAAGGAGAAGGATATGCTACAAATGCAAGCAACATGGACACTTCATCGGTGATTGTCCACAAGTAACCGAGTGCGACTATACCAAACCGGTCGATCGGTTTGGGAAACCGGTTAGACCGGTTTTGGCAACAAGAGCGTGCCTCAAGTGCATATCAAGCAAAATCAAGCCCCCACAGCAAGCCTACATGTCAAGAAGGGGCAAGTGAGCAAAAACAAGTGCAAGGTCTCATCAAGAAAGATCAAAGGCCGTCTTTGCTACACTTGTCGGTCAAAGGGACATGAAAGTAATGAGTGTCCAAATGGTAACATTCCTAAGTCAAAACTTGTCAATTATACATTATCAAGACTTGGGGATAACAAGAATGATACTTATGCTACTAGAGTGACTAGTTCACCTCAAACTAGTATAAGAACCATTTGGATCCCAAAATTTATTGTGGCTAACCTTAAAGGACCCAACATGGTTTGGGTACCAAAAAGAGCTTGCTAGAGTTGCGGGAGCATGGAGATGCATTGGAGGCTTGGCAAATCTCAAGAGAAGGTCAATGGACTAGGGTAATGCCGAGCATTAAGTATAAACTCTCTTTTTCTCGCTCCAATGACATCTCGGTAACATAAGCCTCATCTTTCATCTTAGTCAATTGATCCTAAGTGGTATCTTGTGCTCAAGGCCTTGGTTTTGTGCACTTGGCTTGTCTAAGTACTTTGTTATACAAATATGCTCCTCTTTCCATGTGATGCTTGTAATCGCTCTCTAGTAGAGCATTTCAATTTAATTTGTGCAGGTTCAAATGAGAAGAAAATTTGTAAGTCAATCAAGTGTCTGGCCATACGTGATGTTAGAACAAGTTGAAGCACATGAGAAGATGAAGAGAAATTCCAAGCTTTAACATAAACTCTAAGGGCCACAAACATCCCTGTGTTTCTGGTGGTACAAACCGCGGAGGTTCCGAGAATTTTCTCAGAGGTTCCGATGTTTGCTGCAGAAACCCAACCTCCGGGAAAATCTTCGGAGGTTCCGAGTTTTTGGAAGTTCAGACCTATAAAGTCTCCAGAATCAAGGTGATTATCAAGAATGATACACAAATGAGGATGTGCCCGCATTAGGAGGCGATGGAGTCTTGAAGAAATGGTGGTTGAACCGATGGTAAAACCGGCTCGACCGGTTTGCCAAACCGGTCGACCGGTTTTGGCCCAGTCCGGTTTAATTTGGAATTGAACTTCTAGATTAGCCCAAGAATTTCAAACATATATCCTCGGCCTCGATTAAGCATCATACACACACTATCTTGGTGATAGTAAGTACTCTTGGCACAATTTCAATTTTCATAAATTACTTTTCTTTTGTGCCTAGAGCAAATTGTAAAGTGACCTCTCCTAGTTCATTAATTTGACCGAGTGCTCGTCTCATGCAACTCAAATTCATGATGCACCTATCTAGGGGGAGATCACTCTACAATTTGTGGCTTTGGGACTAATGCCTTCATCTAGTGATCTCTTGTAGTCTCAAATTGAGAGCACATTTCTCTCTCCATGGAGTATGTTGTGATTCTTGAATCCAAAAGGGTATTAGTGAGCAAATCTTTTTCTTTGGATTATGGAACTAACCTTAAAGCATAGCTACTCACCACAATATAGTTTAAATTCCTCAAGTTGGACTTGATTGTCAATATGGTGCATGTGACCCTAGTCATTTACATTAATTCATGTGCTCCATAAACAAAGGGAATTTGATCTATATTGTGAGGTTTCAATTTTTGGTGAATTCTTTGTCTCTCTAACCAAAAGGTCACCAAGGATTGAGACTAGTACTTGTGCTACTTAAGTGTCTCTCTCTCACGTTGTGTATAAAGGTTTATCAAAATGAGAGCTATGGCTTGGACCTAACTTGATAATGCACAAGTCAAGGGAAATCACAATTCACCAATGTGAAAGTGTGATAAGCTAGAGGCAAAGGTATGATTCACACTCATTTCTTTTTCTACCTTTATCATCTAGGTTTCATTCATGCTAGGGTGTGCATTTTCTTAGCATGTGGTTATTCACGGTCTCTTGTGGATTTCAATTGGATATTTAATTGATGCCTACCTTTATATCGACTTTATGTCAAATGCTTCTTGTAATGTGAGAGGCATGAGTTAAATATACTAATGAGGTCCTAAATCATGTTTAGCCACATGTTTGAGTGACATAGGGTTAGTTCTTTGAAAAACCTAACTAGCATGATAGGACATGTGTGAACTTTGAAAATATTTGGAGTTTGGTCCTCATGACCCGATCGATCCACATGTGACTATGGTTAAACGTGCTTGATTGATGGCTAGTCACAAGTGGTGAGATTTTCTTAAGTCCAACATAGTCTTCATATCCTTTTCTCTCTAAAGTTTCCTGGAAGTATCAAGGAGCTGTTGAGCCTAAATGGAAACATTTATCTAAGGGATTTATCTAGTGACCAAAGTTTGTTGCTTAATCTTCTCAGGTCACTAGATTCGTCTTAAAAGAAAAAAGAGAGAACAAAATTCTTTCAATATCTTATCTTTTTCTTAATCACCTCTCTCGGAGAAAAAGGGGGTCTTTGGATAAAGATTTGAAGCTTCAGCTGTTACTTCAAAAGAACTAGTAACTGGACTCATCTTGAACATATCACTCTTATTGGTTCTCAATTCAAGCTTCAACAACTCAAATTCTACCATCTTTTGGTTTCCTGAGGGAAACCGGTCTGACCGGTTTCTGAAACCGGTCTGACCGGTTTTTCCCGGGGCCACCCCTTTAAGGGGTATCACGGTTGGAATATTCTCTATCCATCCCCACTTCATCCTCACCAGACCAAGCTCGAGCCTCACTCCCCTCTCCCGTGCTACCTCTCCTCTCTCACTCTCCCACCATGAAATCTTGAGAATGGGCCAAGGAAAAGCTTTTCCCTTTGGGGATTAAGGGCTAGAGGTGCTAATCTTCGGCCTAACCGGATTGGAGACCGTTTTTGAAGGTTTAATCAACTTCTCCCATCCTCTCAAGGTATTCAAAAGTTCTCCTTGCCCGATCTCTTAGCTCCTTGAATATCTCTTAGATTCCTTTGAGCAATCATCAACTAGTATGCCCGGAAGCTATCTTTAAGTTTTGAATCGGTTTGGATGGCTACATTTCAAATTTCTTAATCTAGGGTTTCGGTAAGACGAAACCGGTCTCGACCGGTTTCGAAACCGGTCCGACCGGTTTGGCCCGCACGAAACCCCGATTTTCTTTAATCTCTTCAAATTCGTTTCTCGTCAAGTCCCAAATCAATTCCTATGTTCCTTATACATTCTTTGCAACATTTTCTTGGTCAGGAACAACATGTCGGACTTCTCTAAGACCTACACTCGGTCGAAGAAGAAAAAGAGGGTTGATGAGCCCGAAGGCGTTTCCGGTCCGATCGAGGCATCCGGTGCCTCCGGTGGGCCTATCTTGATACCTAGGACGTCCGGGGCATCTCAACCCGGCCGTGGACGAGATCGTTGAAGAAGAAGAAGAAGAGGGGCATGAAACGTCTAGTGATGATAATGAGAGTGATGAGAACTACAGAATGCAGTTTAGGCATGGGAAAGGACCCGCAGATGATGACGACGATGATGATGATGAAGAGGAAGATTTAGGAGGAAGAGAAAGAAGTGTTGAAGAAGAAGAAGAAGAGGAGGTGTTGCTTGAGATCCGTAGGCCAGTCAATCCCAGCTCTCATCGGATTGTGAACTATCTTGGCATGGGAAAGACGAGGCGGCTAGGAGGAAGAGAAGGGAATGGCCCTATGGTGAGCCTAAGGACATGGCCGGTGGGATAGATTATCGATTTCACACTTTCTTTCAGCGGGACTTCTATTCCACCGCCATTATTGCTAAGAAGAAGGGCATTATTGCGAGAGGCTCGGTGGATAGATTGGGCATACATGGAGAGGGCGGACAATGCTATTTTCGGAGATATCATAAGTGTTTGCACTACTGCGAGGATCAAGCCTCGATGGGTTTTAGGCACGGTTGGAACACGAGAGGTAATTGCTCGGTTCTATGCCACCGTTGCTTTTGAGGAACATGAGAGTGCTAGGAACATGCATTGGATGACCGAGGGGACTAGATACGGTGTCACCTTCACTAACTTTGCTAGGTTCCTTGGACTCGGTCCGGATTTGTCTCTTCCTTGTATTCACCGAGGCACTCGTCCTATGGAGCCGTCCGCAATGAAGTTCATGTATCCTAGGGACAAGCAAGCAAATGCGGGTTTTGCGGCGGGGACTTTACTCCTATTACGGTGTCTTTGAACCGTATGTTTCGCTTGACCCTCACACCTAGGGGAGGAAACCCGGCAGATATTTCTAACTTTGCTAAGGACTTGCTCGTTCACATGAGGCCTCCTGGACTTCCATTCTCTGTGAGTGACTTTATTTGGGAGGAAATCAAGTCTATTAGCGAGAGCCCCCAGAGGTTGTGTGGATATGCACCATATATCATGCTTATCATCGAGAAAGCGTCTAATAGAAAATTTCTAAAGGATTCAAAGCATGAGCCTTTCAAGGTCCCCATACCCAAGAGGATGAGGTTACCTTCACCCGGAAGGTATGACGAGTTGATGGAGGAAGGAGAAGGTCGGCGGCGGGATCGGCCCGGTGCCCTCGGTCGGGGCCAAGCCGGTCGACCGGTTTGGAAAACCGGCTTGACCGATTTGGGGCGCGGCGGCAACGACCGGCCAAGGGACAAGCCACCCTCTCCCATTCGTAAGCTCTTGAACTTTTTCACTTCTATGTGTAAGAGCCGGAGGGATGTGTTAGTTGAGCGAGAAAGATCTAGGAGAGAGAGGAAGCAAATGAAGGACACTCTCAAGCTTTTGCACAATCACCACGGATTTGAGCCTCCTAGATCTCCACCCTCTCCCGAGACGGATGAGCCCGAGATTCCTTCGGTGGACCGGCACGGCTAGGCTCGAGGGTTATTTTCAACAATATGCTCATCACTTTGGTTATCAAGTCCCTAATCCTCCACCTCCTCCTATGGGACCTCCTACTAGTGGAGAAAGTATTGTGTCTCAAGCTTATCAATCTCTCTTCGGCAACTTTGATGGTAAGATGTGGTTCAATTTCTTTTTTATTAGAATCTACCATTCTTTCTCAAGTTACGAAATTCAAATTCTCTCTTAGACTATCCTCCTCCACATGGCGGTGCTCCTCCGGAGTATGGTGGTCAGTGATGCTCAGCAGCACCTCTTCTCCAAGTTTTTAGTGATGGATGACAAAGGGGGAGAAGAATAGATGATTAAAGCTTATCTGTCTTGTGCTGTAGGGGTGAAACCGGTCTGACCGGTTTCACAAACCGTACGACCGGTTTTGTCTTTGAGCGATCCCAAGCTCCTATGTATCCGGTTATATTTTATCTTAGAGACTTGTTGAGAGATTTGGATCCGTAATATTTAACTCGTTGAACCTTATCTATGTGTTGGACTTGAGAACTCTTGTATTGTGTGCTACAATGTGTGTAATGTACTTTAAATGTTTCTAAGCGACTTAATGGTAGTCTGTGATGCATGATTGTATGGTGAATGAGTTTTGTTTCCTTGTTTTCCCTGTGTTGTGGGTCGATTTGGGTGAAACCGGTCGACCAGGTTTCGAAACCGTCCGATCGGCCGGTTTGCCCGAGCAAAGACACACTCCTTTGTGTTTTGTCTCTCGGTTGTGTTAACTCATGTCATATGCATCACACACTTATTTTATCTTGTCACACACACCTGTTGCACCCCACTTTGCTGAGATTTAGGGGGAGCTCCATGTCTTTCTTGAAATACGTGCAAATTGGCATTTTTAGGCCAAAATTTTGGAATTCCATTCTTTGCACGAATTGAGGGGGAGCTTTACCTAAATCTTGGTTCTTATGAGCTTTATTTTTATATCTTTTGTAAGCTTTAATCAAGGTTGTCATCAATCACCAAAAAGGGGGAGATTGTAAGTGCAATCAAGTCTTAAGTGGGTTTTGGTGAATTAAGTGACAACTTGATTAAATCCCTAACACTCTTGTGGAGCATGTGAGCAGGTTAATGATTATTGATAAATGATATTTATGAGTAAATTCATGCTTTTGGCTCACGGTGCAATAAAGACAAGAATGGATCATGACAATGTATACGTAATGATTATAAGCATACTAAGAGTGAATGTCATGATAAAGAAAGGATGTTCTTCCCATTGATCTTTACATAAAGCATACAACAAGTGATCCTAAGCTAAAGAAAAGCAAATATAAAGGCATGATGATATATGATAATTGGTTGGCTTTTCTATGTTGGGCAAAGCATATTTTGAAGAAAGGAGAAGCTTGTGGTATAGTAATGGGAGAATTAAATTAAAGATGAATATGGCATCAAAGGGATTTCACCATTGACACATGATAGAGATTGATGACCAATGTTGTGAGCTTCGTCAAGAAAAACATCAAGTGGTTTCACTATTGCTACAAGATGGAACTTGATGATCTAGAAAATAAGTTTACCAAGTTCAATATCAAATGGTTTTCACTCTTATACTTCATGAAGATTATTGACTTGTTCAAAGAAGAGATTTGCAAGACTTCGAGTTGGATTTTAGCTAAGGTCATTTGGCTATCTATATTACTTTGGACCTACATTTGAAAGATTGCAAAAGCAAGGATAATTAATATCAATCAAAGGACAAACAAATTGAGTGGCATCTCGAATGGTTTTATCTCTATGGTGCAAGGCTTGACTCAATTATGGCAAGGATAAGTGATGAAGAGATCAAGATGGCTAAAACGAGGAACTAAGCTAAGGCTATGGATAGCGACCATAAGCAAAGTAGCTAGGGTGAAGTTAAGAGCATCAAGGATTTCAAAGTATCATATCCAAGCCTACCGAGGAAAGTGATAAATTGCATCTAACGTCATGATTGATAAATTCAAGTGGCTTAAGAATTCAAAGTGATTGATCTCTACTCTATGGAAGAATTCTAGGTCGCTAGCTCAAGGTGGACATGCTCAAGCACATGCATATGTTGGATCATCTACAACATGTGCTTAGTAGGTACACGTCATTGGAAGCCCTGGAATCATTGAAGATCATTTATCGGCGTACCTTGGAGGTTCAAGCTCAAGTGGATTAATTAGGATTTATCTTTTATCTTGAGTTTAGGTTTGCCGTACTATCAAGAGGGATGAATCATTGGTTGGACAACAAACATCAAAAAGTGCTCAAGTGGAACCTAGAGAGACTAACCCGTGAGATCAAAAACTTAGTTGAGCTCTCTGGCCAAAACCGGCCTGACCGGTTTCGCAAACCGGCTCCGACCGGTTTGGGCACTGACACCGTCCAACGGCTAGTTGGTTTGAAAACCGGTCTGACCGGTTTGGCAAACCGTCCGACCGGTTTTGTCCGACGGACTAACGGCTAGTTTTGAGTGAGGTGGGTATTTATACCCATGAGCTCCTCTTTGAGGTGTTCTTGGTTCTCTTCACTCCTATCACATTCCTGAACCATAGCAAAGCTCTTCCCAACCTCTCTAAGTGAGATTTAAGCCTCTAGTGCCATATCCTTGTGTTGGGTTAAGAGAGTGACTAGTGTGAGAGCTTTAGAGAGCTTTGAGGAGCCTAGTGAGCATCCCACACTTGAGCACCTGCTGATTTCGTTGAAGATCATTGAAGCATCTTTTACTCTTGGAGCATTTGCTCCTAGACGGCTATAGGTCGCTTGGAAGCTCCAATCCGAGATTGTGGAAGCTCCAAGAAGTTTGTATTACCCCTGTGAATCTAGTGGAATTCTTCTCATCTCAAGAGTTAGTTCTCTTGACTTGAGATCGAGGGAAAGGGCAAGCCTTGTGTGGCGAGTCTATCCTTGTGTGGATACCTCAACAACGTGGACGTAAGCAAGCCTTTGTGGCGAGCCGAACCACGGGATAAATCCTTGTGTCATTTGCGCCTTTACTTTATATATATCTTGCTTGTTGGTTTATCTCTCTTTCTAGCATATATCTTGTGCTTCCGCTTCGACCTACTTTGGTGTGCTTGTGTTGTGTGCGGGGACCTTGTTGGTACTATTGGAAATCTCTCTGTGAAAGTCCCACACCAAGCTTGGTTTGTGCTAGATCTCGTAGAGGGTTTTACTTATTGTTGGTTACGTACGTGTGTAAAACCGGTCGACCGGTTTTGGAAACCGGTCGACCGGTTTCGGTGATCGACGATGGATTGAATATTTTTAAGTGTGCGGATCCGCCTATTCACCCCCCTCTAGGCGACATCAAGATCCTTTCGGTCGTAGGGGTGCCAAAGTCAAGATTGACGATGAGCATGTCGGAATTTCTGATCTTAACGACCACGTCATCCACATAGGCTTCGGCGTTCTTGTTGAGATGCTTCTTGAAGCAGGCCAGGATAGCTCGTTGGTAGGTGGAGCCGGCGTTCTTCAACCCAAACGACAATTTCGTGTAGCGGTAAGCGGCAAACGGGGTGATGAATGCGGTCTTCTTCCTTGATAGAGATCTGGTGGTACCCGGAGTAGCAGTCGAGGAAGCAGAGTAGGTCACAGCCCATCATAGAGTCGATGACTTGATCAATTCGCGGCAACCTGTTGACACATTTTATCTATGCATTTTATCCCTCACAATTATTGGAAAAGGGACTAAAATATAATTAGTCACCTTATTAGGGTTTATATTGACAATTTCCATGAGTTTTGGTGAATCTATGAATCTACAGGGACTATTCAAAAAATATGCAAAGAAACCACTCTAGAAGACTCCAGAAGGCTCCGGAACTCAACGTGACTTAGTATCTAAGAAAGAAGCATCTAGAAGGATCAAGAGACCACCTGACCGAAGTGGGCCCCGAGGGGGCCCACCCCAGACCGATTGGCCTGGTGGTGGGGCTGGTCGGTCCCCCCCGGGCCCCGAACCGCCTCATCTTCTGGAATGTTCCTCCACCACCTATGAGAATCAATCTAAACCACATGTTTAGGTCGGTTTGATCCTACAGTGTATGTCTACCCCTCTGGACTATATAATCACCCCCCTGCCCCCTAGCAGAGGCACCTGAATCTGGCATACATCAGATCAAGTCATCAAGCTAGAGACACTACGCCCTAGAAACACCATATAGCAGAGTAGCTAGCTAGTTTAGATCTAGGAGGAGGTAAGGCGTCTACTTGGCTCCTGATCGTCTAGAGGCTGATCGAGATACTAATCTAGCTTCGCTCTTGTAAGTTCTTATCTAGTTCCTTACATTTGTTATACAGACATATGTTTTATCAATGATTATATTCAACATTATATGCTTTGGTGTTTATTATGATTACATGTTTAGCATAGTTGATTTGCCTTTATATTCATGTATGGATTCGTATAGCCCTCACCTAGATCATTTATTAACATGGGTGAACGGTAAAGACAGTGTAAGCGTGGTGCTTATATTGTATTTATCTGCGATTGCACCCTATATGTCGGGTCGTGTGGTAGATCGTGGTGGTGATAGCACTATTGAGTCCTTCGTAGTCCACTCCCCGTGTATAGGACTAGTGGAGCCTTATACTGTTTGGGTTATTTCAAGTTTCGGCCTTGATCCTCCTGGATAGTCTCCCCATGCATTAATATAATAGTTCTTCTTCCATGATTGCTAAATGTTTGAAGTAATCATAGTTTGCATTGACATATAGTTTAGAGTTACCAAGGATTATCCTCTCTAGCTAGACTTTGCTATGTTTCTCTTGCTATAATGACACTTTCTAGCTGCTCATGATGTTATGACTTGAACAGTGCTATCATTATCTATATTTTATGTGACTTACCCCCGTTTATAGCAATTGATATATTTTGGCCACTCTACATTATAAAGGCCGAGAGATGAGCATGTATTAGCTATTATGGATTAGAATGACTTCTTTCCCCGTGGTAGAATATAAATATGATACTTGGTTTTACTCCCGGTTAAAATGCTACAATGGTATATTCATATATGTGCGCTTGCGGATACCCCGTTTATATATATATATATATATATATATATATATAACACACACACACGGTAGCGCTAATCTACACCCTAGGTGTAGAATCCTATTCTACACCCAACGGTAATTACCTGACCAAACTTGCGTAAAAAAATTACCGAACCAAATCGCGAGATTACCGACCGGTGAGCATGGTTCGGTAATCCCGGACTTAGTTCGGTAATTGTTAATCAGTTTGGCCAGTAATTACTGCTGGGTGTAGAATTTTACTCTACACCCAGGGTGTAGATTAGCACGTGTATATATATATATATATCTTCTTTTCTAGAGATCCAAGGCATATGTAGGAGTACCATAGCCATGCGTTTTTAGGCACACCTGTCAGGGCTGACAACCTATATCGAGTTGTGCTATGAATCATGTCGAAATTCATCTTTTAGTTTAATATGAAAGCAACATCCGATATACACTTAGCATCATGTTAAGATATACCTTTGCATTTCTGGTGTCGTCGATAGAGGTGGATCTTATATCTGTTTCTAGTCGATGACGTTAGCAATGTCAACACAACCCGAAGGGGTCCTTGGGGCAGTGCTTGTTGAGGTTGGTGTAGTCGACGCACATCCTCTACTCATTCGTGTTCTTCTTGCGGACAAGGACGGGGTTAGCGAGCCACTCAGGATGGAAGACTTCACGGATGAAGCCCACCGCGAGTAGTTTGGCGAGTTCCTTCTTGATGGCATCCCATTGGTCGTCGACGAAGAGGTGGAGGTGTTGTCGTTTAGGGGTAGATTTAGGATCGACGTTGAGTGAGTGGTCGATCAGCCTCCTGGGCACACCCGGCATGTCTGCTGATTTCCACGTGAAGATGTCTCGGTTAGCCCAAAGGAAGCTGACGAGCATGTTTTCCTATTTCAGGTCTAGACCCGCCCCCGATCATGGTAGTCTTGTTGTTGTCGCCTGTTCCGAGGTCGAGGGCATTCACCTGTACTTCCTCTGACGGTTGAGGCTTGTTCGCGGTGTCGGTCTTCTCTGGTATCTCGAGTTCGGTTGGGGCGAGCTTCTTAGATGCAGCGAAGATCTCCATCATTGCATTGGGTACTTGATTGGTGGCTGCGAGCTCCACGGCTTCGGTGTCGCAGTCGAAAGAGATCTTCAAGTCCCCTTGCAGCGTGAGTACTCCGGCAGGACTTGACATTTTGAGTACCAAGTAGGTGTAGTGAGGCACCGCCATGAATTTGGCGATGGCTGGTCTGCCGAGGATGGCATGGTAGGAGGTCTCAAAGTCCGCTACCTTGAACTTGATGTACTCGGTGTGGTAGTTCTCCCTTGAGTCCTTGAAAGTAACTGGGAGGACCACTGAGCCCAGTGGGATAGCCGTGTTATCCGGGACAATGCCGTAGAACGGTGACGCGCTCTTGGTGAGCATGTCGGTGATGTCGAGCTTCATCTTCTTCAAGGTCTTGGTGAAGAGGACATTGATTTTGCTTTCGCCGTCTATGAGTACCTTGTTGAGCCTGGAGCCCGCTACCACAGGTTTTAGGACGAGAGGAAAGCGTCCTGGCTCAGAGAAGCTTGTCCATTGATCCGCGCGGGAGAAGGTGATAGGTACCTCCGACCACCGTAGGGGCGTCGATACCGCTGGTCAAATGGACAAGACTTCTCGTCAGGTGGCCTTCTGAGTTCATTTGGTGGGTAGTCTGCCGAAGAGGACATTCACCGTCTTGTCGGGTTCCTGGAAGTCATTGTTGCCTTCGTCGACTTTTTCTTGCCCTTCTTGTTCTAAGGAGGCCGTGGGTCGGGAGTATCCTTGAGTGCTCGCTGCAGTTGTTAGCACTACTCGGTGGTGTGGTTTCCATCCTGATGCCACGGGCACTTCACTTTGAGCAAGTCTTTGAAGTTGCCACAGGTCTTTTTGGAGTTGTCCTTCGCAGGGTGCTGTATAGTCACGACTGTGTTGTCTGGCTTATGCTTGCGGTTAGGACCCAAGGAGTTATTGTTGTTGCAACCACCATGATCCTTGTTGTTGTTGTTGTTGTTGCCGCCCGTGTTGTTCTTGCTCTTGCCGCGAATGGAGTCATACTTGGTGTTCGCCTTGTCCTCTTCGTCAGCCCATGATTTGATCATGTCCTTGAGCTTGGTGATGGAACTCGGGCGGCGGCGACCAAAGTCTTCAAAGGTGTGACAGTGATAGAGTCCGTTTTGAAAGAGGTCGATGACTTCTTTGTCGGTGACGTCGACTACGGTCGCATGTGTAACATACCAGAAATTTGAATGATTTACCATGTGTGAAATTTTTGCAAAAATTTAAAACATTTTGTTTGAACATGGGTGCTACCAAATTTTAAGACAAACTGCTAGCCTCTCACCTTTTATCCTTATAAAATAAAACCATATCAAAATTATTTTCAAACTATGGTTTAATTATGAGTTGGATATTATTGGATTTTCTTTTGGAAGTTTCAACTTGTGTGAGGTTTGAATTTGAAAGGATTCAAAATCAAACTATAACTCAAACTACTTTCTAAACCTATTTCTAAAAGCTAACAACTAACTTGGGCCACACCGCAGTAGCCGAAGTCCTTCAGAAGCCCCTGAGCTCCTCGCACACGAACCAAACTAAGCCGGCCCACCAAACCCCAACACACAGCCCAGGCTAACCGGCCGGCCCAGCACAGCCTGTGACCCTTCTTCTCTTTTCTCTCACCACCAAACGGGCCCCGCCTGTCAGCTGCCTTCCCTTCTTCCCTTCTTCCTCCTCAGTCCGTACCGCGGCTCACGCGCTGCGCGCGTGCGCAGGACGATGGGACGGCCGGGCGCCTGTGCTGGCACGCACGCCAAGCCACGCGTGCGCACACCTAGGCCACCTCGGATGCTCGTCCAAGGGGGATTTGACCCCTTTGCCCCCAGCGCCGCACCCTCGAACCCTAGGGGCAAGCCGCTGGATGTCGGCCACGTCGCCGTCGTAGCCCGGGCGCCATGGATGGTCGCGGGGCACTCTTGCCCATGCGCCGTGTCCGCCGCCGCACTATATGAAGCCACCAAAACCCTAGCCTCCCTCTCTCCCAAGTCACACGGTCCCCTTCTCCCTTGTGCCGCCGCCGCTATGGGGTTTTCCCCAAATCCACTTCTGCCTGTGTTGAGGGAAGGGAAGAGAAGATGAGAAGCGGGAAAGGGAAGGAGTCGAGCACCACCTCGTCGTCGCCATCCAGGGACACCCTGGAGCCTCGCACTGCATTGGAGCTTTGAAGCCTCGCCACGGCGCCACCTTCGTCGCGCCAACGCCAAGGACCGAGAGGCCATGGAGCCCCTACGTTCTGCTGGACCACGTCCTCTCCGCCGAGGACAACGACGCCCTGTACCGCGACGCTGAGTCAGGGGGAAGAGGAGAGCACCACGGCGATGAAGACCCCGACGTCGCGCTACGTCATGCTGTGTCTGGGAAGCGCTCGCCGCCCTGGAATCACTGTAACGCACCGCACCAAGGGGAAACGTTGTCGTCGCTACATCTTCGTCTTCAGCACGACCTGCTGCCGTTGCCCGATACAAGGACGACCGTGTCGTTGCTGAACCGAGCGGGAGTGGGGCAAGGACCGGGGGAACGCCAGGACGTCGTCGCTGCCAGAGACGCCATGAACACCTTCGACACGACGTCGCCCCATTTTGCAACCATGCCGGCCGGAGCTTTTGTACCTTCACGCCAAGCTCGGCACTCCACCAGATGCCACGGTCGCCTTGCGCCCTGCCCTGCCTGGACCACTAACGAACCCATGGTGAGCTCACAGCCAAACCTTTTCTTTGCCCCTCAACTGCTCGGTGTTTTGCTTGAACCGCGAGATGTTGTTGTCGCCGCCCTTCATCTGTCTCTGAAGTCGGCCTTCGTGTCGTGTACGTTCCTTGCAGGATCCAACCTAGTTGCGCTGCCCATCTTCCAGTTGCGGCCTTCTATCCTTGACCAAGGCCACGCACACCAAGTGCTCGGCAGTATGTGTCAGCCAAGCTGCGACCTTCTTCCACGCCGCACTTGTCGTCGAAATGCCTGAATGGCCACAGCAAGCCACGCCACCGTGGACCGACAGCAGCAAGGGAGAAGATTGAAGGGAGCCGGATGCCACTCTCGCCAAGGATGTCGTCACCCCCAACCCGTGTCGTCATCACCACCGGGAACATCTACATTGAGACCAAGCCACTACCTTGAAGCTGCATCACGAGCCTAAGCCCGAGGAGGATGAGGGACACACCGCCGAGCCAAGCTGCAAGCACGACCATGAACCCGTCCAAGCCACCACTCCCTTTTGTTCGATGCCCATCACTTGTTCGATGTAATGCCCAAACACCTGCTTCGAGCCCCATGGTGAGCCGCATATCCAGCCCTACCACATGTCCCCTAGTGGTCTGATGAAATGTCTGACCGGCCTTCGAGCCGCTTGTTCCTAGCTGTGGCCATGCCACACGCCACCGCTGTAAATCGTCGTCGCCATGTGTTGCCGACCTTCGAGTCGTGCCTTTTCCTGCAGGTGCTCGTCGTCGCTTGCCACTTATCACATTGGTCGCGATCGACCGAGGGGTTGTGTCCCAGTCGATGCCTTATTTCCGCACGATGTTGCCATGCAACGCGTGCTGCCTTGCTGCTCTCTACCTTGCTTTTTCCACACTCCCGCACCTACCCTCTGTGCTTGCCGGTCAACAAGTCGCCGGGCATTGCGCGGGTCCTGGGACGCTAGTGCCCCATGTACGCCATGAACACGTCGTGAACATGGGATGCTGTGGACACGCACGTGTGAGCGACCTCGTCGCCCAGACAAACCAGGGACCTTTGTCACCCCTCCTTGCACCTTCTTTGCTACAATCCGCATACTCTCTCTCGCCTTACTTTGCTTGGTGCTGCGAAGCGTGTTCCACACCATGTGCTCGTAACTAAGATGTCGCGTGTGATGGACGGCCGTGCCGTGAGCAGAGGCCTCTGCTTCACGCATGGCAACCCCGCGTTGCAACCTAGTTACTTAGCAATGGTCGTTGTCGCATCGCTAGTACATCCCCTTGCGCATTTGAGCACGCCTTGCTGCATCATCCCCTTTTATCGATGCTAGTCGATCCTCTCATCCTCTCTATGCTATCGCCACATATCTTGGCATGATAAAGCCTTTCCTAGCTTATCTCCGTCTCGCTATGCTATCATCCTCCTTTGTGCTACCGCTTTAACTATCCTGGAGCTAGTACCTTGCAAATGCTTGATCTCAGCTCTCCACTTCTCGACTATGAACAGGATCATCTTTGGATCTTAACCTTGAGACCTTTAACCTGACCATGAACTAACCCCTGTTTTCTAGTATATAAAAACTAGTTGCTTAAACTACTTTTGATTTGAAACTAATTGCTCTATTTCCCTTATTTAAACCAGTGCTGCTTGTATTTAACATGGAGTTTATTTGAATCTTCTAAATTGGTTCTTATCGGTGTTTCTGCAATAGATGAATGCTCGTTATTTATTTCCGCGTCGCATCTCGTGTAGGCTTGTGTTCATGTTTGAAGACCTGAGCTGCGACGACCAAGAAGACCGTCTACCTCAACATTGATCGAGAGGACGCTCAACCTCTACTACTCTACGACGACTACCGCGCAGGTGTCATGTCACTCCCAACCATGTAGAACCCATGCATGCTATTAGTTGCTAGTGCTATATTTATGTTACTTGATTTGATGGATTGCATAGCCATTTGTTTAGCCACGCCTTGATATTTGATATATCCTATTTCCTTGCTTTACCTACCTCGGGACTAGCTACAGACCCCTAGCTAGTCCCATATACACACTATCCATACTTTTGTTGCTTGATTATGGATGGTTCTCTGGGTTTGGACTGAGATGTGGGAGATCTCGGTGTGTTCTAGCGTGAGTTTTGGGTGTGTTCTTCCTTGACGTGTTACTGGCGGGAGCGAGCCGTTTGGTTACTTGTGAACACCTACCTCGGGGAGATGCGATTTGGCCTCTTGCCCGAGCGGCGTGTCGGACGGGATGGAGATGGTGAGTGCTCGCTCTCGACCCTTAAGGACCGATCGTCAGTTGACCTTGCTTCAGTGGCTTTTACCGTACAAACCGCCCGCTTTGTATTAGGCGGGGGTGCGGGGTGAGACTCGTAGTGGATGGCACCCTGTCTGTAGGCGGATCGGTGTGATCGTGATGGGAGACGGCGTTCCTCCTTAGAAGAATTCGCCCCGGCGAGACCGGGGAAGGGTTCCACAGCTTCGAGGGACCCCTCACTGGCAGTACGAGCTCTACAGCAGGGGTTGCACCAGACTCCGAGACGCAGGAGGGTACTATCCACTTACTTGGACTCCAGCCGTATGGTAGGGTTTCGGGTGGTTCGCTAGCATCCGGGCTCTGTTCGGGCGGGTACAGTTGTACAACCTCTACAGAGTGTTAAACCTATAGCTATAGTTCGTGTCCACTGGTTATGGATAGTCCTCTGATCTCTCACCTAGCTAGACTCTTTTCTTGTGCTTCTTCTCTCCCCCGAGTGTGTGAGCCCGGCCTGAGGCCATTGAGATGTGGGGATAGGAGCAGGTGGGCTCCACATCGCAGATCAGAGTTGGGAGCTGGATCGTGGTTGTGATTCAGTGCTTTGGTGTGGACTTCCTTGTTGAGGGATGCGGACCCCAGAGGTGTGGACCTCGAAGGTGTGGACCTCTCGGAGGTGTGGACCTGGCTGCTTATTCTGCATACCTTGATTGTTGCTACCGCGCTGCTACATGCATAACTTTCTACAGCCCAATATAGGTTTTATCCATGCATATTAGATTCAACCACCGCTTTTGCTCTTTGTTGGGAAGCTGACATGACCTACCCGCTTATCGGGTAGATGCTGGCATTTCAGACTAGGTGACCGTCTACGACTACAACTTCTACGCCGAAGGTGTGAAGACTAGAGCTGGTCCTATGCCCGAGTTTGCCTGTGGAGCTGGAGACGCTTCGCTTCTACAGATCCGCTGCGTAGGTGTTTTACCTTTCTTGATTCAGTCATGTTGGACTTGTACCCGGCTTGTGCCGAAGAGTTGTACTTTGATGTTGTAATAATATAATGTAATGTCTCTTTTATTTCCTTGTTGTATGGATTTGTACCACTTGAGACAGGGGTTGCACGTGATAGGCGCTTACTGGGACTATCATGGAGGTGCAGAGAGTCGAGTTTCCGTTTGCGGAAATTCGGTTCGTTTCAGCATGCTTGTGGAAGAAGTGTCGCATGTACTGGCGGAGCGTCTCTCCTTGTTCCTACTAGACCATTACCAGGTCCATGCGAGTACCCGAGTGCCCCATGGCGCCCATGAAGTTGCTGGTGAACTGAGCCTTCAGCTGGTCCCACTGGTCGATCGAGTTCTTGTCGAGTGACTCGAGCCATGTGAGTGGAGCCTGGTCTAGAAAGAAGGGGAAGTAGAGGCATTTCATGTCATTGTTGCCTCCAGCGTTTTCAATGGACAGGGCATAGCACCTGAGCCACTGAACTGGGTCTTGCTTCGCGTTGTACTTGGTGATCCCGAGAGGTTTGAATTTCTCGGGAAGGAGAAGGTCGTGAAGTCGTGCAGAGTAGGCAGGGAAGCCATCGCTGTCGCTGACTTCATTTGTCTTCTTGGCGCGGCGGATCTCGTCGATCCTGTGGTGGGCGTCATAGCCGCCGTGAGTGTAGCCGGTGGTGTGGCTGTTCGCGTGGCCTCGGCCTCCGCGGTCTCCACCACCACCGACTCTTTTGTCGTCGTCATGGGAGGAACTACCGCCACTGTTGCCGTCACCGCCGCCGCCACCGCTTTGGCCACCGTGCGAGCCCCCCCCTGGCAAAAGCTTGGGCGTTGGTTTGTGTTCGCCGGGGACACGGTTGCGTCTGCCGTCGGATGGGGTGCTGCTGCGACTAGTAGCTTCGTGATTTGAGGGGAGTGACCATGTTGTTGACCCGCATAAAGTAGGCGTCCTCAACAAGCTTGGCGATGACTTCGCCTGTGCGGTGTCCCTGAGATTGTCATGCTATCGTGGTGATAGACATGAGGCATTGCTCGGGAGTAGTATGCACTCGGCTTGCGATTTGATCCAGAGCCTCATTGAGGTTCCGGATGGGGAGAGCTTCCGGAGGTGCATTAGCCGATTCCTCGTCGTCCGAGATGTCATCGAGGTACCGGTCGGATTGGTTTTCTGAAGTTCCAGCATCCCCGGACGCCATGAAGACCTCACGGTCGGGAGTGTGAAGGCTGTAGTTAATAGTCGCCACCTCGGTGGGGGTGTGCTTGTCTACGTTCAGAGCCAGAGGTGTCCCCTCCTGGAAGGGGAGTGTATCGAGGTAGGCGACGCAGCGTGAGTTATCGTCAGTCAGGTCTGTGGGATTGCGGTCGGGCCGGTAGACAAATTTGTCGGCAGGAGTAGATGTGATGACCAAGCCAGCAGCAGTACTTGATAATGGTTCATCAGTCGTGTTGAGCACGGACTCGGACTCGATTGGATCCAAACCAAAGTCAAACACGTAGGAGGAGTCCGAGTTGTAGCCAGGTACAATATTGGAGTCCGAGGAGTACTCGGAGGCGATCTACTTGCCGGCCCGGCGTGCGGCGAGAGCTTTCGCGTGGGCCCTGCTAGAGTTGCAGAGGCCGTATGGGAAGTGCTAGTGTAGTGGGGTCGTCTCACACGATGGCTCAGGAGCCGGCTTGTATGCGACGGCCCAAGGTGATGTCGAGTTCGAGGCGGATTCACGCTCGATGCCGGCAACTTGGTGGCGGAGCAAAAATTAGCCGAATTTTTTGATGAGTGGGTTTGTGACAACTTCGGGAAGCGTCAAGAGTCCGGTTTCCGGGTCTGGGGTCATGGTGAGGTAGTGTTGGAACGATCCAGGGCCGTCAGCGGTGCAGACCCAGGAGCCGAAGACGAAGGTGTCACTGCGGTTGAAGGCGGCGGTTGGCCTGATGACGATGAAAGTTGTCGAGTTCGCCATGAGATCTTCGGCGAGATCCCCTACCTGACGCGCCAGCTGTCGGTGTTTTAGACCGGCAACCTACCAAGGGGAGTACCCGAGGTAGATGAATGTGGCCTCGTCGAGATTGGTAACTCGAAGGAGAGACACGTGGCACACAATTTAGACAGGTTCGGGCCGTGAGGTGCGTAATACCCTATGTCCTGTATGCTGCGTAGCTCTGGATTGATTGCGTGTGTTTACAAGATGATGCGGATAATGAGACAGGGATCCCTGCCTCGCCTTATATACTCCGGGAGGCAGGGTTACAAGTCAGCTTGTCAGAGGAGTACTAGTCGTGTACGGCTAGGAGTACTCTACATGGATCTGGGTATGTCTAGCTTCCTAACCGAGTACTAATTCTCTGTAGTCCTTGTGCTCCACGCCAGCAGGTGCCGTGTAGCCCAAGTCGAGTAGTCCCAGGGGCCACCGAGTAGTCGGTCATGGTACCCACTTGAGTAGCGGGCACAGGGATGTCCATACGACACTCTCTTCGTACCAAAATACTTGTCATTTTGACTTTTCTATATACATTTCTTTTGTTATGCGTGCGCACACATAGATAAGAGTAGCTACTCCCATATTTGTATCTCACAAATTATAGGGTATCTTAACATACTTGAGATTTTTTAAATAAGTATGTGGACATACCCTCTTATTTATATATGAGTAAACATACAATTTGTGAATATACTCTTGTTTCTGTATAGAAAATAACATATATCACAAGGTGTAAAAAATACGAGTTCCACTGAAAATTTTTTATGGTTATCACTTTGGTAATTCTTATTTTAGGTATGTTTACATACTTCAATTGATAAATGAGTATATACACATACGCAAAGTGTTTTTTGAACATGGGAGTATACACACACATTAAAATGAATGTATATAGAAAAGTCAAAAATACAAGTAATTTGAAATGAGGGGTACCTTGATGTATTTGTAGTCCATCGAAACAAACTGGTCCTGTTTGGATACTAGGGCTAAACTTTAACCCCAATTACATTGGATATTTGATACAAATTAGACATATTACATACATGCCAATAATTGTATAGATGGAAACTAATTCATGAATCTGTTGAACCTAATTTGTTCATAGTTTGACAATATGGTGTTATATTAACCATTTGCTAATGATAGGTTCAATAGATTCAGCTCGCGAATTAGCGACAATAGTTTTTATAATTAACTCATGTTTAGACCTTCTAATCATCACTTTGTCCAGTTAATCTGATGAACAGAATTTAGGCTCGCTTGACTTCTCTAAACTATTTCATTTGATCTCGTCTATCTCTAATTATATTTCTCTTTTTCTCTTCGTGTGAGTTGAATTTTGAGTTCAAAATTAGTGTACAGATATAGAATATTTTTTTTAAAAAAACGGAGGGTTCACTTCTATAGAAAGCGATAACAAATACAAAATATGATGCCTTATGTTTAGAAATTATACTAAGATTTTTTTTCTTTATTATTTTTATAGGTTAGAAATATTTAATATGAAATTGACCTTAGATATACAAAGTTGTTTGTAATGTAATCATGAAAAAATGCTAATGTATTTTGTTGACGTCGAGCCCGTCGTGTTATAAATCAACTAGAGAAATCTGAAATTAAGACTAGAGAAATCTGTAATTAAGACTCAACTTTTACGCGAAGTGTCGTAAAAGAGAAATATAATTAAGGATAGATTGGATCAAATGTAGTTCGGCAGAGCAAAGTGAGTTTAAATCTTAGAGGTCAAGTGACTATTTACTTTGTCCACTTAACCTCTGGAAACAGAAATCGGCCCATTTACTTGATAATCAGGTTAAATTCAGTTTCTGATGGTTTAGAAAGCCTTCACATTTCTGAACCTGGCCCAAGAAGTTTCTGTATCTCTCTTTTCCTTTTCCGCGCCAGGCTACAGCCACCGAGAGCGGCGGGGAAGCAGCTGTTGAGTTTCAGTTCCGCTCAAACGGGGAAGAAAGGGGAACAGTTGTTCCGTTGACACGAAACAGTCCAACCTCCCTATAAACATGGCGACGGGGGTAGCCTGAGATCATCCGCAGAACCCTTGTTTATCTCCCCAGTTTCCCCGCAAGGTCTACTCCTAACTCCTCCCCGGAGGCTCCCCATTGGATCCTTCTTCTCATCCCAGTATCCCACCCCCTTCCGCCGATCAACACTCTCGCGGGGGTCGGCTGCCCCGCGGTAGCCAGGGACCGCGGTGGCTTCCCCGGGATTTCTCGGTCAGCGACCGCGCCGCTCTGACGCCGCCCGGCGCGACCGCGGGAGTCCCCGCCGGCGAAGCGAGGCCGAGGGGTTCTCTGATCCGCGGCTTCCTTAGTACCCCGGGTACGCGCCGTTTCTTCTTCCTCTCTTCACAACTCTGATCATGCGTTGCGTGCTTAACTGCTTAATTACCCTATCTGTCATGGCGCTCCTTCGCGGATAATCTCAATGCTAGAAACACTCTATAGTCTCTATCTACGCGCCCGTGCCTTTTACCAGAGGCCGCGGTGCCGTCGTTTCCGCTGATCCGTTGCCCGACCTTTCCTTCTCTCAGGAGAGAGACGGGGAGGTGGAGGGATAAAAGGGATACGTAGGGATGAGCTGTTTTTTCACCATAAAAACGGCATGCTTGCATTCCATCTTGGAAATGTATCGTGGATCCAAGTATCAGGCAGGGTACTCTTTTATTTTATTGTTTGACTTCAGATTTGGGATTGGCGTCTGTCTCCCTTCCTCTCTTTATTTTTGGCGACATATTGTTCTATTTATGTGCTGGAGCCAGCAGTCACACAGTCCTGCATAACAAAATGCAACACCTGGTGCTGACGTTGTATTTACTGGATCAAAGTTTGGTCATGATATTCGATGACCATTTCCATTGCTTCCATCTGTAGCACAGCACATCCTATCAAAAGGAATATAATCCTACTGCAATACACTAAATGTACCTTTATACCTGTATAAGGAGAGAGACACTGGGCTGCTATTTTGAACATTAGCTAATTCCATTTCCAGCATCTTGCATAAATTTCCTGCAGAAGGAACAATGGTAATGTCTAGCATCCGTTTCTCACGGTTTGAAGTGTGGTTGGGCAGCAGCCTTCAGACCTGACGTGCGCACCTTAACTTTGGCTACATAACTTAGTTTAAACTGCATCAAAGCAAATACGCGTGTGTTCATGCTGCAAGAAGCGAAGTTATTCCATTGAACCAGCGAGTGAAAATATTCCTATCCACAAAACAAATTTGTTGCTAATGATCACCCAATACAGGCTTGCTGGTGATTGTTGACAGGCAGAGCCGCAGAGAAGCTTTGGCACCAGCGGCGGTCAAGTATTCGAGCGTGCCAGACGGAGTCACGCTAGTGCACGGACGGTGGGCAATGGCGACGCCGACGCCGGCGCCGGCGCGCCCGTACCGCTTCCCCGCGCTGCCGGAGGAGGAGGAGGACGACGACGACGACCAGGCGGTGACGCGGTGCAGCAGGCAGTCGTGCGGGACGTGCAGCGCGTCGGCGGTGGCGAGCTGCGTGGCGCTGTGCTGCTGCCCGTGCGCCGTACTCAGCTGCCTCACGCTGGCGCTCGTCAAGGCGCCCTACGTCGCGGGCCGGCGGTGCGTGGCAAGGCTCGTCCGGAGGCGCCTGCGCAAGGCGAGGGCGAGGCGCGTCCGTGACCTGGACGACGAGCAGCAGGGGACCCCGCGGCGGAGCAAGGAGTGGGGCGAGCTGGCTCGTGCGGCCGCGGTCGGCGTCGACGCCAGGGCGAAGGTGAGCTCCAGGATGGACGCCTCGGAGAAGGTCTGGGCGGACATGTACCAGGACGGGCTATGGGGCTTCGGTCGGCTGTCGTTCTCGGCGCCGGTGGCCGGGGTAGGAGGCGACTGCGAGGACGGCGACACTGCTTCTGAGTGAGTGTGAGACGTGCACTGGCTCATCATTCTTAAAGCAGACAAGTCTTCTTGTACCTTTTTTTTTTGCTTCCTTTGGCAATGGCCTGTACACACTTCCCCTGCTGGTCCTGGACGTGATGCCGCGTGTGGATTTCGTGAGGCTGCGGCATCGTGGGATTGGCATGGTATTGAGGTGCGCAAACTTCCCCTGCTTGGTGTGGCTCGTGGGCGATTCACGTTCATTGTTGCAGCAGAACTCTGCGCAATTGCAGTCAGTAAATGATTGTACAAACTGTTTTCTGTTGGGTGATGTGTGGTGCTTCTGTTGGTGGCTTGTTGGGTGACACGGTCACAAGACTGTTGCATCATAGCATACCTTTATTGCTGCATCAAAACTATGTACAAGATTGCGCTCAAGCCCCAACACAATCACTGCACGCACTCTCATATGAGCTCTCTGCTCCTTCCCATCCACAAGGAAAATCAGGAGGAACGAGCTCTAGCTATTTGTTCCTTCCATTAGCAACTAGCACGGACCACTGGAATGCAGGCCCGTCACTCCGTCAGGGCAAAACCGAAACCTACCTTCAGAATTCTAGACGCACCAGCGGCTAGCCTTCGCCCTGTTTGCAGTTGCAGATAGGAGCCTTTGGCTAGTCAAACGCGAAGGAGTAGTAGGTGTCGTACGTGCACGTCCTCCTGGCGGACATGAGCCTGCCCAACTTCCGCTTGCAGAGCTCGAACCTGGCTGGCCGGTCTTCGCCGGCGTCCTGCGCAGTCCCGGCCCTGCCTGGCAACCCCAGCTGGCGCTCCAGCTCGGCGAACTCCTCCGGCCGCCGGACCACGCGATCGTAGCAGATGTACCGCCCGCCCGCGGTGTTGTCGCCCATCGCCTCGTACGCGCGGACGTGCGCCTCGGCCACCGTCTCCACGTTCGCCGTCGCGAGCAGGCCGTCGGCGAGCATGGCACGAGCGCCTGCATTGCGGCCCAGATGTCAAGCGAGACGAACAAAACGCGTGAAGACGTACTGTCCGAGCCATTGCATTTCGCGGTACGGACCTTTGAGGTAGGCGATGGACGCGGTGGAGTTGCGGCGGCGGAATCCCGGACCGGTGACGAGCGCTGGGCAGATGGTGACCAGCTTAAGGTCTCGCCCCCGGGCCGCCCTCCACGCCGCCTTCTCCGCTACCGTCTTGCCGAGTGCAAACCACAGCTGAAACGGTGGATCATATCGTTAGCTTTGTATCTTTTCAGCAGTTCAGTACCACTATACTGATGCAAAAGTCAAACATTTACAGAGATTTCTTGCAAATCGCTCACCTTATTGTCACGGCAGAAGCTCTCGTCGCTCCAGCAGTTCTCGTCGATGACGGTGGGGAACCGCCGGTCATGAGGGTAGTTCTGCCTCCACACGCACGCCAGCAGGGAAGAGGTGAAGATGCATTTCCTGACGGACTCTGTCCTGACGCACGCTTCGATCACCCGCACAGCTGCTTGGGCTTCTAACCGTGCCATGTGTTTCTGTCAAAATCAGGTATCGCCATATGTCAAACAACAAATCTCTTCAGCCTTACTACGTCATTTTGATGTTCCAGTAAAATTTGATTCAAAATTTCTTGCTGCCAGAAAAAACAGCATTACTACGTACCCAGAAAAAGGTCAAGATAAACAAGCCCATGTGTCTGCAATTGCACACGAGGTCTAGGCAATTGACGGAAAGGACGGGACTACCGGCTAGTGCGCCACTACGGGACTAGCCTAGCCACAAGCCGCCAAATCAAGATTTTAGCGAATTTAAGACGAGCATGTTAGTCAAAATCTGTCCAAGTCTCCAGGACATTGTCAGTACTGCAAGTTACCACGGCATATGACGGCGACCTTCTGGCTGCATGTACTGACGTCCTGTACACTCTACTGGTATTCGACAAAATAGTGAGCAGGTGAGCACTGAATCCTGCGCCCTCCGCTATCGTTTACCGTCAATCACCTTACGGACCTGCACCTGCCGATTCGTTAGTGGTTGCATGATGCAGTATGTTGTTGACGCCATGACGGTACCGGGAGTGGTTCGGTGGTTGTTGCTGCTGTGAGAAATCAAAATCAGAGACGATAAGCAGCTTTGAGCCTGGGAAGTGTCAAAAGGGCAGGAGATGCCTGGCGCTAGGTGGGCGAGTTGGATTGTCGTCTGGACTTGCGAGACTGCGACCAGTGTCAGTTTGTGTTGGACGTTGGATCAGGTGCGTGCAGTTCAAGAACCTACGACAGGCATAATGACAGCGCTTCTAGATGCTTAGCGTATCCCAACTACAAGACTTTGGGATCCCTCGTTCGTCAGCAGGGTTGCCTTCGGATCAGTTGGAACGCCGAAATGTCAAGTATTCAGGTACAGCCCGGAATCAAGAACTCTTTCTCCAGGTAGCTGTACAAAGTCAGCTGGACAACGAGAAGGTCCAAATTAACAACACTTTATTCAGAAAGCCACTTAATTTTTTTTGCCATTGGTTTCCTTGTTGTGTAGCCTCTGCCGACAATTCTATCCTATTATTTGCTTTTGAACCTTCAACAGAAGCTGTACTTCTGAAATCAAGCCTGGTTGGTGAGTGTGTCGTGCTGAACGTACCGATTTTGTTTTGTGGTGCAACGGATTTTCGCATCGTGTGTCCGTGTCAGGATATCCTGCAGTGCAGGATCCCTTTGCCTGCGACACGTGCTGCCAGTTTCCCTGGCTCCGACGCGGCGGACCACGGCAAAGGGCCGTTCCTGACTCCTGAGTGGGTCCACGTCTAGTGCTACTTCACTTTCACTGATCAAATGAACGTGGGTTGCGCAACGCCAAAGCAGAGGAGAGGCATCGTGTTTCAGCTCTCGCCAACACTTGCCAGGTCGTCCTGGTGTCCTTAAAAAGGTGTCTCCCATTGATATGACTATGTCGAGAAGGTCGTTCATGTCAAAATCGCCGTAGTTGAACCGGTTTATTTAGTATTGTGGTCGTCGTTGCCGGCAGTGAATGGCACTTGATTAGTGAGTGCTTTGCTCTGTTTTGCCGGGTGCCAATCGCGACTTGGTGTTGGTGCTAACCGTAACCGGATCATACTTTTCTACTACTTCCCTAGTACAATGCCCTGCTTTGTCATTTTGTTTTTACTTCACTTTTTTCTAAAGATATTTCTGACTGCAGTTCAGAAATTTCTTGTTTCTATTCTACTGCGAAAGGCCCCTTGCCCCACTTTTACCACTTTTTCATTTTCAAGGAGCAGAAAAAGAAAGACTCGCAACCATCTTTGACTGGTGCGATTATTCACAATCACGTGCCGCACGAGCAAATGCAAAAGCTTAGGTTTCACGACATGTCGTTTTCTACTCTACGGTAATACTGTGCGTAGGGAGTATGATGTGTCGGACGGATGCCCCAGCTCTTATCCACTGGCTCGTTCTTTATCCTCTTGCTAGCGTTTTCATCCACCCATCCCATCGCTCTCCCTCTCGTCTACGGTAATACTGTGCGTAGGGAGTATACGTTCAAATGCTTGATATCAATTTTTGCAAATGTTTCACGTGGATGTTGCAAAGAGAATTTGAATTTTGCGATGTTGTGTATGTTTCACGCGCATATTGTAATGTGTTATTTGGATGCATTGTCAATGAAAGATTTGAATGTTTCATTCAACATAAAACAAATGTTGCAAGTGACTTTTTCCCCATATTTCCACGGATGATTATGAATAATTTTTGAACTTTTTTGATGTTGTAAACATTGACTTTTTATGTTGCGGATGTCAAATTTTTGGCGTTGCGGTTGTTGTTTTTAGATGTTCCGAGCTACCGGACCCACCATCCGGACGCTACCACTCGGAACATATGTGTTAGCGGGTCCATTCTAAGATAACATGATGCGAGAAGCTAAGCTACCCATTCAGTTCTTTTTCTTGCTATAAGTGGTACTACCGTAGAATAGAAAGGTTAATGAAGTTTGCCGTTGCTAGCTACTCACCGTATAGCCGGAGATGCCGCCGGGGTCGACGAAGGCGGAGGTGTGGAACACGCCGGCGCATCCGTCGAAGGCGCGGTGGAGGCTCTCCGGGTCCATCACGTTGGCCATCACCGTCCACACCCCGTCCCGGCCGTCCTCGCCAAACATCTCCATCTCCCGCAGCTTGTCCACGTCCTCTGCCAACACAGCTTGTCCGTGTCAGACCTTTCACCTCACGGTAAGAAAAAAAAATCGAATAATGCAAACAGTTGAAATCTCTATCAGCTTTTCCTTTTTGAAGGCAAAGAATAAAATCTCTCAATCAGCTTCCCTGTAAGAAGAAGCGGCAGCGATAAGTACCAACTAGCATGATGGATCTGTTCGTAGTCTTTTTTTGGTTAACCTATCATAATCTAGCTGGCCATCCCTTATCCCCCGACGATTTTAGTTCGCAGATCGCACGATGCATACATCAATCTGAGTTCTGCAGATGGCCATAGGCATTCGGAAAAGCCGCAGGTTGAGATGGAGCTTTCAGAAACGAAAACCCATCCACCTGGTTCACCACGGCACAGGCACTATATACTGTAGGATCTAGTAGTACTCATTTGCTTGTGAAATGGTTGTCGTCTGCTCTCTCTTTTTCTTGCATCGAGATTTCAGTGGATTCAGGCGCACCGTGCACGAACAACTACTTGGCCAATAATCTGTTGCTAGCCGATGTGGCTTATCCAACATGGCTAAGCATAGGGTTTGGTTCGACTAGGAAACGTGGAGAGCGGTCCAGTTACTCCACTAACACGACTTGTTAAATTGGGTGGTGGTGTCAAAGGATCACCATTCAAAAAAAAACTAATCGTCGTCATTTTAAGGAGGAGGGGGGCAGAAGGACTAAACGTGATGCGGTTGAGCCCAAAGGATCTATTCGTTCTACGGTCGCCTCGGCGTCAGAAAACATGGGTTGCCGTGAAAAATTTACTGCCAGTGAGCCAGATGATCGATCAGCTCGTGTTTGATTTGTATACTACTCGGCAAACCGGAAGAATCACGAGAAACCAGATACGACTGCGGTTTAATTGGTTTGTTTGTACCTCCGGTATCCAAAAGCACCCCATTGACCAAAAGTCTTCTACCAGGGAATAAAACTATCTACGAAACGGGAGAGATTCCGGGATTTTCCGACGTTGTGCGTTAAGTGGTAAGTGTCGTTCCCGTCGACGACGCCGACGCGCGCCAATGCGGGCGACTTCGAGAATCTCCATATCTGCGGTCTTTCGATCCTTCGAAGGTGCTTTCGTAGGGGTGCGAATTGCGTGCGTGTATTTATAGGGGTGAGTGTGCGTGCGTGTTGTGAGCATCTGTGTTGTACTGTGTGAATTAAAAAAAAGAAACGGGAGAGATTAAAAAAACGTGCATAATACTTGTTAACTGCGTGTATTTATAGCCTGAGAAGTACTCTGCGTGTGTTAAAATATTTGGCAATCTTTTTCTACGTGTCCGTCCTTGCCGTTGCAACGGTGCAAGTTGTAAGTAACCCTAATCCTAGACTAGTGCCTGCGGGAGCAAGTTTAGATCAATGGTAGATTTGCTCTTTGGTCATTTGCCGTTTCATTCAGTACGTGAGTTGATCCGATCATTTTGGGCGCGGCAAAACTATGGGAAAATACATGCGGAGACAAAAAGAAAAACGACAGCTGTGAAAACTATGTGACAGAGCCATACTATGCTTTGGAAGTGGCTGTCGTAACTACCACCGGATTATTTATCTTCATTTTAGATAATTTTTTAGTGATTGAAAAATAAGAGCCGTCCATATCTAAAAATCGAACGGTGGAAACTACCTAAAGAAAAATAATAATTCGGTGGTACCAAAAATAATAAGAAAGTATCATGTGCAAGTCTACTTAATTTTTGTTGGTAATAAGGACAAGTATAATACAATAAAAGCACTAACAAAGCTTCTTCTTATCTTACTAAACAAGGGACAATTGGGGAAATAGAAAAGAGAGCGTCTGCTTTAGAAACTGAGCAAGAGTAGCGAGAGCCAGTGAGTAGTAACTCCATTTGGGCCTCTACTCGCTCGCGCGGCAGTTGGTGAATGGTGACGCAGCAGCGTTGCATCGTCCAGGGACAGTGGGGGGAAAGGAGGGGAAGAGGCCAACTCATCACGGAGGAACGAAAGGTCAGCCAGCCAGATGAAACGGAACCACACCGCGGCCGCGGTCTTTATCAATCGGCAAGAATAAGAAACGGAGAACAAATTCCTCCATATATTCCAGGCGGAAAAAAATGGTGGAATGCCGAAGCACGTGGGGAGGGAGATACCGGCCGCGGGAGTAGTCAGCGACCGTGTCCTCGGCGCACGGCGGCGCCGCCGCGTCAACCCAACATCTCCGCTTCACGTTTACCTATTGACCCCCCCGGCAGCGGTACGTAAAACGGTAACCCTGTCAATCGCGCGAGGATTCATGGTCACCGCATCCACCGATGAAACGAGCGGTGAGGCTCGCGCGCGATCGCTTTCTGAGGCCGAAAACGACGTGTGGTTTCACCCATTTTAGCTTTACAAAACCCCTCTCCCGTCGGCCGAGGTGCGGGCGGCAACCGGTGGTGTGACGACAGCGAACAGCGACCGGCCGGAGTCGGGACCCGCGACGAAGCGCGGGGAAGGCAACGACGACGGCAGGGAACTAGCTAGGGGAGGATCGGAAGCGGTAGAGCAGCCGGGTTGGTAGGTGGTGAGCGAGGAGGAGGAGGGGGCCTGACTGACCTTGCGTCTCGAGCGCGAGGCGGACGGTGTAGCCGTGGCGGAGGAGGCGGTCGACGACGGCGAACCCGACGAAGGAGATGCCGCCCGTGACGCAGACGGCGCGCGCCTCGGCCCCGCCGGCGCCGCCACCAGGGGCGCGCTTGGCGCCCGCGGGTCCCGCCGAGCGACGCCACCCTGCCGCGGCGCCGCCGCCGCCCAGGAGCGCGGCGCGCAGCTCGTCCACCTCGGCCTGCAGGCTCTGCGTGCTCCGCAGGACGCCCATGCCTGCCGCGCGTGCGCGAGCGTGTCCGCGGGGTGTGCCCTGCTCCTGCTTGCTCCCCTGCCTCCTCTTCTTTGGTGGAACGGAAGAGAGTGGTTCGCGAGTGTTTTCACGGGTGGGGTTGGGTGCGCGCGGGGGGTACGTGGTGATCTGGTGGATAAATAGGGGAAGGCAGGCAGAGGCAGTCTCGCCTGTGCTGCCGTCGCCGCGCTGCGCGGGGTTTTGGGTAGGTAGGCAGGCTTGTGCGTTGCGGGCGCGGCCCGCGTGGTCACCACCGAGTCGTGCGTGGACTCTCCTGGCTGCAGCGTCTGCTCTTCCGCTTGCTCGGAGCTTATTGTTCTGACGCCGTGATGAGTGAGAGAGAGGCGGAGAGGGCTCACGCAACGCAACGCGGGGGGTAGTTGCGCTTGGCGGTGGGGGATTGCTCGGCCGTTGCTATCCGACGGTCTTGCACCGCCGCACCCGGGCAACAAGCTGCGAGAAACAAATCTGGGGTAGGAAACAAGGGTCAAGTACCCCACTCTCTACTTATAGCATATTTAAATTAATTTCCGCTTCTGATCGGAAAGGACAGCAGAGTGTGCAGATCGTGTCCCGATTTCTTATTCTCAGTGTCAAACTGGCGCCGGAGAAACTGATGCATAACGGAAAACGCTTTGAATAGTGAAAGGCCACGTAGGCAGCTACGCTATGCTTCCAACGGATGGAGGCGGGAGTAGCCACGCCATGGCAACGCACAGACCAATGATTTTGATGGTCCTGCTGCTCCGATCATGCTGCTCTACAAGAGTACTAGCGTCCGGATCTTTGCCGAAAACGCACCACGTGATATGGAATTAAGCACCCGGCTGATGGACTTTTTTTGTTGATGCATGGATACGGCTTTGAAAATTTTGGTTGATGAGGTGTACAATTTGGCCCCGTGTCTTGGCACGTTGGAGGCATCTTTGGGAGCTTCAAATGGTTTATCTCTGCCGAGTAAATTGGTCCTCAGATAGTTCCTAGTAGCTTGTACGCCACCACCTATTGTGACTCAATCGCTGACATGCGTTTGTAAAATATTCTATCCCCTTAGCACAATCGCTTTCCAAATTCTTATCGAGTTACCCTTGCTCATTTTCGGTCAAATTAAAATATCAAATCAGCTGTCATATACTTGCTCTGTTCTAAATTATGTTCCAGATTGTATAGGTGAGGGACGGGATGGAATCAAATAGGGAATCGCATTTTGCATAACCGATTGGAGCAGCTGCCAGAGCCGCTACAATACCATTTCGTTGCTCATTTTGCAAATGCAAACTCCGCTACGGTGACTACTGGAGACGGTCTTAAGAGTCATAGGAAGTATTGTAAAATACGCCTAATGGTAAAGCTAATACAAAAATACCTGGGCAACTCATTTCAACTTATTTTTGGCATTTAGGGTTGTTGACGCAAAATCTGCACCCTACGTCAAGCACACAACAAGCCGAACAAGCTAGCTTCACACGCGAGCGCATTCCAAGACGTGCCGATCAATTTTCCCCGAAAATTAACAAAAGACAAAGTAGTTAAATTCCAAAGCTTGGAACTTGCCGGGTGGTACCAGACAGTTCCATATTTACGGCTATAAAGCCACGTGAGATGACATATAGCTACGAGAAGCTATCTGCCAGCAAACTAGAAATCATTCGGAAACTTCAAAGCGTAAAACAGAACATAGCCGAACGGATGACGCAATCTTGACGAAAGATCGGTCTTTATTTGAACAAAATTGCACGTGCACAAAGCCATGACCGACCCTCGAGGATAAATAACAATAAATAATAGATGAAGTAAAGCATGATCATAAGTATGTAATAAACAAGCATGCATAGGCCCAAAGCACTAGTCTACCGCATGTCTAGGCACTTTAAAACCCGTCAAGCATGAATTCAAATAAGTTAATCCACCGCATGATACAACTTGTTTGAAAATCACGCCACTAACCACAAATAGATCTATCCACCGCATGATACAATCTAAATATGGAAAGCTAAAAGCATACAGTGATTAAAACATACCTTATAAGCACGTTTTACTCATAAGAGCATAACCGAATACGGCTGAACAGCCGAATCGGGGTCCATGGAGAAGGAACAAACATTGCCAAAACGATAAATCTATCAGATTGAATCAAAGATCTAATCCACCGGATGATCAGCTCTAAAACAACCCAAAAACCTGCATCTACCGCATGATAACTGGTTCTGTCAAGATTTACAAGAAATTGACAAGCTTGAACCCGCAACATGTAACAACCTAGATCGGTTCGGTTTCGGCTATTTGACAAACACGTGATCCACATCCCTTTTGAAGCAAAATATGAACGTGTGATGCAAAGACCACGAAACAAGATAAAGCCGATCCAAATCAATCTAAATTGGGCAAGAGACTGTTACATGAATTTAAACATAAAGTAAAAACTCAAAGCAACACAAGGTAACTTGATGAATCTATTAGATCTTGCCAAAATCTAATAGAGCCGATAACTAGCTTCAAGCTAGATCTTAGCCCACCGCATGGCTCATGACCTAACAAGAAACCCTCTTGAACCAAGCTTAAATCTACCGCATGGTACTAAGCATGGCAACAAGACTACTTGCATCACGATCTAAATCCACCGCATGATACTAGACATGATAGAAGGTTGCCGGTACTTACGAAGGTCGACGGATCGATGAACCCTCTCGCGAGAACTCGACGACACGACTACGGGACTCAAGAGTTTGGCGTAAAGCCGGTTTGTTATGAGAATGTTTCGAATACCATTACATACGACGGGGTTCATATTTATACCCCGTCATAGCATGACTCCTGGAGGACTACGCGTACAATATTTGATACCTAATTTATCGCCCAAACGCGAATGTTTATCCATCCATTTGCCCCTTCCGCTCGGGCCACGTCATCACGCAATCCCGCAAAATCGGCGCTAACGGTCCCTCTGCCGAACGGAAGCAAATTGCCGACCGCAAGCTCCTCTGCCGAATCTTTCAAAGAAACCTTCCTTCTTCCGGACGGATTTTTTTACCAAGCTAGGCTCGTTAACACCAAAATTTGGTAAGGAGTATGACATGTGGGTCCGATTCGGAAAAGAGTCCGTCCGGTGGAAGGAAAGGTATCTTCGGAGATTTTCGGCGAAGGATCCGCGGTCGGCTATCCGCTCCGGTTCGGCAAAGGAACAAGAGAGCCGATTTTGCGGGATTGGACGGTGACGTGGCTCGATCGGGGGAAGCGAATGGATGGACGGGCGATCAAGTTTAGTTAGGCAATGAATCCATTCGCAATTGTAATCGAGCGGGGTATAAATATGATCCCCGGATGTATGTAAAAACAGACGTTCATTCCTCAATACACACCGGCCTTACGCCAAACCCTAGAGTCCCTTGTCGTGTCGTCGAGTTCTTCGAGAGGGCCAATCGATCCGTCGACCTCCGTGAGTACCGCAACCTTGTATCATGTCTAGTATCATGCGGTAGATTTAGATCGATGCAAGTAGTCTTGTTACCATGCTTCGTGTCATGCGGTAGATTCAAGCTTGGTTCAAGAGGGTTTCTTGTTAGATCATGAGCCATGCGGTGGGCTAAGGTCTGGCTCGAAGCTAGTTATCGGCTCTATTGGATTTTGGCAAGATCCAATAGATTCATTAAGTTACCCCGTGTTATCATGATTTTTGCTTTATGTTTTGATTCATGTAACACACTTTTGCCCAATCTAGATGGGTTTGGATCGGCTCTTTTCCTTTTAAGATCCGTGCAAAAGCGGGTTTCGTGTTTTGACGCGTGGATCTCGTGCTCTCCGACAGCCGAAACCGAACCGATCTAGGTTGTTACGTGTTGCGGGTTCAAGCTTGCTTTGTTAGTATAAATCTTGAAAGAGCCGGGTATCATGCGGTAGATGCGGGTTTTGGGTTGCTTTGGAGCTAGTCATCAGGTGGATTAGATTTCCAATTCAGCTTGATAGATTTATTCACGTGGTAATGTTTGTTCCTTCTTCATGGACCCCGAATCGGTTGTTCGAAATGCGTTCGGTTATATCTTCACGAGTAGATCACGTGCGTTATTTATGTTTTAAAAGACGTGTGCTTCTAGCTTTCCATATTTGGGTTGTATCATGCGGTGGATAGATCTATTTATGGAAAGTGGTGCGTTCTTTCATGCAAGTTGTATCATGCGGTGGATAGATTTGTTTGATGTCGTGCCCGACGGATCTTAAAGTGATTAGACATGCGGTAGACTAACGCTTTGGATCTATGCATGCTTATTTTAATACATGATCATGTTCGTGCTTTGCTTTATTTAATGTTAATCTTCATTGAGGATCGGTCATGGCTTTGCACATGCATCCATGTTTATTCAAAGATCGATCGTTGTCATGCTTACGTCATCCATTCGGCAATGTTCTTTTTCCTACGCGGTTGCCCGAATGGTCGTGGTTCTTTGACGGGTAGCTTCGCATAGCTACATGTCGTATTGCTTGGCTTCTCGGCCGTAAATATGGAAGCACTGGTACTACCCGTAGGTTCCAAGTTTTGGTATTTAAGCTGTTTTCCCTTTTGTTAATTTTCGGGAAAAATTGATCGGCACGTCACTTTCTCTCTCCGCGCGTGCGAAGCTAAGCTTTTCGGCCTTGCCGTGTGATTGGCGGCGAGTGCATATTTTGCGTCAACACACTTTTTGGCACGCCCGGTGGGACCAACGGCCGAATTGGTTCGGGATGCACGAGATCACGGACCTCCTGGATGTCGGCATTGAGGAGCTTTCTCCCGGAGCGGCATCGGCGGCTCGTAGACGCCGTGAATCGGTTTCAACGAAGTGTCTCATGTCATTCAAGAAGAATCGAAGTGGTGTACCATATTTGAAGAATGGCACACGCCAGAGTCTTGTTGCCGGGAGAAACCGACGCAACGACCCAACAAGAAAAGGAAGAATGCGCGCGGATCTTCCAAGAGTCAATGGACGACGTGCTCACCAAGCACAACCAAGCTTTCCTTGGGTCGCTCCAACGGATGATGGTGGCCCTCTTCGGCCGGGCGCGGGGCGGGGCGTTCGGAAGGCGTACGCGGAAAGAGCACCGTGGAGCCGGGTGAATCAAGCTCTCGGCCGCCACCACGGGGCCCGGTGCGGCGGCCCCCTCCCTCGTAGCTCCGGGAGCCAAGCGTTCCAATCTCCTCCACGGGCGCCGGGGGCGGCCGCTTCGGCCTCCGCTACGAGGCTTCGGAAGTCAACCAATCCCGCCGCCACCACGGAAAGGCACGGGTCGGCCCGCGCAACGGCGCGAATCCGTGCCGGCCTACGTACGGAGACTTAGCGTTCGGCTCATCCGGGGCCCCACTCGATCCCCGGTCGAAGAATAGCTCCGTCCACCAACCGGCTCCCGAGAGGAATTTATACGGCGGCGGCTATCATGAAGTGGGGAATTACGGAGCGTTCGATGCCTTCCCGCACCCGGGGTACGCGCGGCCGCAGGCGCTCAGGAGGAAGATGCCCTAGCACGCAAGATGGCCGAATTGATGCAGAATCAGTTCGGCCTCAAGCCAAGGATGCAGGGCCCCACCTACGGCCGCCGTTCCCCGAGTGGTACTATAACGTGCTCCTGCCGCCAAGGGTAAAACCGCCGACAGAATTCACAAAGTTCTCGGGGGCGGGGACGAGACAAGCACGGTCGAGCATATCGCTCGTTATCTCATGCGGGCGGGGAATGTTCAGCCGAAGAAACGTTCAGGGTTCGCTACTTCCCCGCCTCACTGACGGGTCCAGCTTTTCAGTGGTTCTCGTCTTTGCCGCCTGAGTCAGTGGCCAGGTGGAAAGATTTGGAGCGTAAATTCCACGCTCACTACTTCAGCGGCAGTTCTGAGAAAAAGTTGATCGATCTCGCCACCCTGAAGCAAAGGCACAGTGAAACACCGCTAGAATTTCTGAGAAGATTCAGAGAAGTCAAGGGCATGTGCTTCTCATTGAACTTGCCAGACGATCAGCTAGCCGATATGGCCGTCGCCGGGATGTTACCGGCCGTGCGCGAAAAGCTCTTTGGGATGGAGTTTGAAAACTTGGGCCAACCGTCACGAAATTATCCTTGATGAGCAATCGAGCATATGGCCTCAAGAAGGACCCCAAGTTTGGCAAGCGGCACGACATCGCCGATATCTACAATCAATTCTTGGACAAAGCTGATTTGTTCGAGGATTCGACGACGAACCGGAGATAGGCTGCGCGCGAAATCATGTGGGGTAAAGAGCCTCTCACAATGAATCGGCGTTGGGTCGGACGGACCAAAGGAACCTATGACTTCGACCTCACAAAGGCCGACAAGTTGTTTGAGCTCTTGGTAAAAGAAGGCCGAATCAAGGCTGCCCGAAGGGCACTCTATGCTTCGGCCGATGGAGTCAAAGCGAAACGTTACTGCGGCTTTCATGACGGGGACTCCCATTCCATCAACGGCTTGCGGGGTCTTCGGGATGAGGATCCAAAAGGCTATCCGGGAAGGGCACCTCAAATTCGATAACAAGATGAAGGCTGGATGGCCACCCCTTCCCGCGAGAACATGCTCGGCTTTTACCGTCAATGCGATAACGGCCGAAGAGAAAGGGAAAGTCAAGGTCCCGACCTCGGCGGGTCCAAGCAAGATGGATCGGTTGACCCGAAGCGCCGGTGACCATAGAGCAAGTCCGGGGCGACGCCCCCGCGTTCTCAAGAGCCACATCGAGATCGGGGAGTCGTCCAAGCCCAAACCCAAGGTGACGTCGCGCATCCTCCTTAATAAATGGCAGCGCCGGATGGAGAAGGAACGCTACCGGGAGCGTCGTCACGAGGAGGAGCAACGCGGGGGCGAGGAGGAAGCGCGCGGATGGAATCGGGAACGTACGCGCGCGAGCGGAGCGCGCCCACCGGGGGTGCGCCTTTTCGAGGCCGCTTGGAACGAAGGCACCGAAACTACCCACATTAAGGAAGCTGTCCCCGAATGCGCGACGGATATGCGAGTACGGGCGGGGAAAGCGCAATCGCCGATCCGTCCACGAAAGACTTGGAAGGATCCACCCGAATGGGGATCGGCGGCAAAAAATTGAAATCATTGATCATCCCGGGAAGCGCCGAGCCGATCTCGGGTGGGGCGACCATGAGGAGGACGAGGAGGTCTACGTCGGCGAGAAGGGGCAATGGTGCCCACCCGGTCTACGCAAGAGCCGAAGAGGCGGGTCCAACGCTTGAGGAACCGCGAGATGAAGCAAGCCGGGGTCCCGGACGAGACGAAGTGGCGCCCCAAGGACCGGCCGGAAGGATCAAAGCGTCAAGCCCCCGCATGCATGGTATACTTCTGCCAAACGAATTCATGGCTCCCGCTAACCGAGGTGATGCGGGAGGAAGCTTCCTTTGACGACGAGCGGCCCGAGGAGATGATGGCGCGGGCCGGTGCTTGCCAAGCAGGCCATCTTCGACAAGCCGGCCAAGAATCGCCACATGAGGCCGCTGTACTTGAGGGGGTACGTCAATGGCAAGCCATTGACCAAGGTGTTCGTCGACGGTGGCGCGGCAGTTAACGTGATGCCGTACACCACCTTCAGGAAGCTTGGCATGACCCCGAGCGATTTGACACCAACAAGCATCATCCTGAACGACTTCGCGGGAACCCCTCGGATACCAAAGGATGCGCTCACGTGGACTTGATGATCGGGTCCAAGACGCTCGCTCACCACCTTCTTCGTTATCGAAGGGAAGGGAGCCTACGGCCTGCTGCTTGGGCGGGGCCCGGATCCACGCCAGCCGCTGCGTCCCATCCACTATGCATCAACGAGCCGATCCGAGTGGGTGGACGATGAAATTGAGGTCGTGCGGGCGGACGACTCCGTGAGCGTGGCTAACATGGAACCAGCCTTGCCGGGAATACCAAGGCATCGATTGCTTCTCGGGAAGGAGCGGGGAGAAGGTCTGTTGAACCCGTCGGCGGTGACCAACGCCGATTCAAGCGGTCGGCTCTTACGATAATTTTTAATGGAGAACCCCGTGGATGGCACGATGGCAAGGCGGGACGAGGATTCATGTCGGCCGATAAGGCGGAGGAAGTTGACATTGGAAACGGTGATAAACCAAGGCCGACGTTCATCAGTGCAGGTTTGCAACCAGACTTCAGGGGGAACTTAATCAAGCTTCTCAAAGAATATAAAGATTGCTTCGCACGGGATTACTCGGAGATGCTCGGATTGGATCGATCCATCGTCGAGCACCGGTTGCCAATCAAGCCTGGTTTCAAGCCATATAAGCAACCGCCCCGGAAAATCTACAAGGATGAAGTATTGGCCGATGTGAAGAAGGAAATCGAAAGATTACTTGACGCAAACTTCGTTCGGCCCTGCAGATATGCGGAGTGGATTTCCAACATCGTCCCTGTGTATAAGAAAAACGGAAAAATGAGAGTTTGCATAGACTTCAGGGACCTAAACAGAGCTACTCCCATGGACGGATACCCAATGCCTATTGCCGATTTGCTGATTGACGCCGCTGCTGGGCACAAGGTGATTAGCTTCATGGATGGCAACGCAGGGTACAATCAGATCTTTATGGCAATAGGAGATATCTCGAAGACGGCCTTTAGATGTCCTGGTCACATAGGCCTGTTCGAGTGGATCGTCATGACATTTGGATTGAAAAATGCCGGTGCAACCTATCAGCGGGCCATGAATTACATTTTTCATGAGTTGATCGGCAAGACCGTGGAAATCTACATTGACGACGTAGTGATCAAGTCCTTAAGCCATGACTCCCATCTGGAAGATGTGAAGAAAACCCTGGAATGCACCCGGAAGCATGGTCTGAAGATGAATCCAAACAAGTGTGCATTTGGGGTGTCAGCTGGAGAGTTCTTGGGGTTTTTGGTCCACGAAGGAGGGATTGAAGTTGGCAAAAAGAGCATGAAAGCCATTGATGAAGTCGTTCCTCCAACCAACCTCAAGGAGTTGCAATCACTGCTCGGCAAGATCAACTTTGTGAGAAGGTTCATCTCAAATTTATCACGAAGGTGTTGCCGTTCTCTCCGTTGCTAAAACTAAAGAAGGATCGAAGTTCACATGGGGCGACGAACAACAAAAGGCTTTTGAAGAAATCAAGCAATACATGAAGGAGCCGCCGGTCTTTGGTTCCTCCTCGGTGAACAAGCCTTTCAAGTTGTACGTGGCGGCCGATACCCGGACTATTGGATCGGCCCTTATTCAAGAATTCGAAGGGAAGGAGCGGGTAGTAGCCTATCTTAGCCGAAAACTACTTGATCCTGAAACCAGGTATTCGGCTATAGAAAGATTATGTCTTTGCGTATACTACTCGTGTACAAAGTTTCGGCACTACTTGTTGAATGCCGAATGCACTGTATACTCGAAGTTTGATGTGATAAAACATATGTTATCTATGCCAATTTTGAATGGTCGGGTTGGCAAATGGATTTTAGCTCTATCAGAGTTCGAGTTGAAGTTCGAATCGGCAAAAGCCATCAAAGGTCAGGTCATTGCCGATTTTATAACTGAACACCGTGACCCTTCGATTGATCTGCTTGAAATTACCCCATGGGCTCTATTCTTTGACGGGTCATCATGTGGCAAAGGCGGGGGAGTAGGGATTCTACTAATTTCTCCCGAGAGGTGAGATGTTCGAATTCGCCATTCCTATACAACCCACCGTCACAAATAACCGAGCCGAGTACGAGGCGGCGCTTCGAGGGCTTCAATATTTGAGAGAAGCGGGGCCGTTTCCGTTGAAATTTATGGAGATTCGAGTTAGTCATCAAGCAATTGAACGGCCGGTACGAGCGCGAGCGAGGCGCCGAGGAGTTACTACGAGGAATGCGAGAGAAATCTTGAAGGGCTTTCCACTGGTAACCTTACAGCACATTCCTAGAGAGCATAACGAGGAAGCAAACGAGCCGGCTCGGAGCGCCTCTCGGTTATAAAGAGAGTCAAGAAGCATTTGCCGCGGGTGAGCGCACCGGGGATGGAACTCACGAAGATGATTGGAGGAAAGAGATCGTTGACTATTTGAGAGATCCATCCCGAAAAGTCTCTAGGAAGCTCGGTACAAGGCAATCAAGTTCGTTCTTCGGATGACAATTTATTCTATAAATCATTAGATGGAGTACCGTTGCGATGCACGGGTCCGGAAGAAGCCAAGAACATGATGAGCGAGGTACACGATGGGATATGTGGAGCGCACCAATCGGCCTATCGCATGAAATGGGTTATTAGGCGGCCGGATGCTTTTGGCCGACGATATTAGAGGACTGCTTTGAGTATTACAAGGGGTGTCAAGGCCGCGAAGTTCGGGAATATTCAAAGAGTCCCCGCATCGGCACTAAATCCCATCATCAAGCCATGGCCATTCGGGGGCTGGGGTATAGACTTGATTGGCCAAATTAATCCACCATCTAGCAAGGGGCATAAGTTTGTGCTTTCGGCTACGATTACTTCACCAAATGGGTCGAGGCAATCCCACTCAAAAAGGTGACGTCGAGAAAACATGATCGAATTCGTCAAGGAACACATCATCTATCGATTTGGGATTCCTCAGACGATTACCACTGACCAAGGGGCACAATTCGTGTCGTTGGAATTCGGAGATTTTGCCGAAAGCATGGGAATTAAACTCGTTTAATTCTTCCCCATACTATGCCCAAGCTAATGGTCAAGCGAGAGGCTTCTAACAAGATCATGATCAAGCTTATACGGAAGAAGATCGACCGAAGCCGAGGAGATGGCATTCGGTACTCGGTGAAGCGGCCGTGGGCTTACCGAATGGCCCCCCATGGAGCTACAAAGACTTCTCCTTACGAGTTGGTTTACGGGCATCACGCGATCCCGCCACCGGGAAATGCAATCGGTATCCAAGATCTCCTGGTAGTCCTTTTGAGCATCGGACAAGTCGGTAAGCTCGCATCGCATTGCTTTACTGCGTAACAACGACCGATTCGCCTCCGCTTCGGTCTTTGCTATCAATCCAGGGAGGTCGGCTATTTTCTTCTGGTCAATCTCCATCTCCGCTGACAGACTTTTCAATTCCGCCTCTAGAGCAGCCTTTCTGGCGACTTTCAGATCGTAAGAGGCTTGGAGGTCAGCCAAGGCATCCTTATGGCTTTTTGCTTGGGATTGTATCCCGTTCATGGCCTGTTCAGCATCAGTTTTTTCTTTTCAATGGCCGAACGGGAGCGCAATTTCCTCCAAGTACGCCTCAAGGGAACATAGAAGGGCTCTAAGTCGTAGATGGACGACAGAAAAGCTCTGATGTCATCGGGAAGTTTGCGACTAATGGGCTCAAACATCTCTTCAAAATGACAGAGATCATTGAGCTGATCCTGGACGTTCTTCTCTAGCCAGGCCGCGATTTCTTTGAGCTTGAGCAATACCTCGTCGGGCAACGGCTGGTTTACTTCTTTCATCACATCGGCAGCTGATGGGCCCTCTGATGGCAAGCTCGATGATGACGGGGCGTGATCCTGAAAACGACACTGCCGAGGTGAGAATGCTAGCATCAAGGTATCAAGATTAAGAGCGGAACCAAGTACCTCATGAATGGTATCTTGAGCGGGAGCAATCGTAGACGGAAGAGGCGACCCAAGTAGAGCCGAAACGTTCAAGTCGGGAGATGCTGGTGCAGCAATCAGCGACTCGTGAGTTTCTGGCTGGGAAAGAATTGGATCTTCCTCTGTTGGATTGGCCGTTGCTGCTTGGCTGGTAGGCGATGGCATCCTGGGAGAACTTGGTGGCTCCAGTTGAGTTGGGGGATTCATCTCTGGAGAACATACTGCTTCCGCAGAAGGTGATGAAGATGAAACCTCTACTGGAATGGGCAATTCAACCCTGGAAGGGCTCGCCTGTTGAACCACTGGAACATCTACAAGTGGTTCCCCAACAGTTTCTTCTGCAAATGTCCAATTGAAGGGATAAGTGCCAGTGCTCATCCTTGAGAAAGAACAGCAAAAAGTCATACCAGTGGATGGAGCATCGGCAGGTATTGGTTCTGAAGAAGGTTGGGCTCTGGTCTGAAATACACGATGATATGATCGATCAAGAACAGAGTGACCCAGTAATCAGGAAGGTAAAGGAGTTTACCTCAACCAGTACTTTCTTGACAGTTCTCCTCCTTTTAGCGCTCGGAGGGGGAATCAGATGCAATCCTTGCCTCCTGTCAACAGCAAGGCTAGAGAGGCTGGGATCGGTGGTAGCATACCTGTCCATCAGTTGGCGCAGGGTTGTGGATTTAAACCCCAATGCTGAAATCGGGCTCGCGGCATTATAAGTTATTACCCCGGCTCGAGGGGCGGAACCGTGTTCGTGGACGGAAGATGAAGGTCAGGACCATGAAGGAAAGAGGGAAAAGTCTGATCAAGGGGCTCATTGTGTTACCTCTGAAGTCGGCAGAAAATCAGGCACCAATTCTGCACAGAACACATGGACAGGTTCATTGAAGATGTGGTCATGGAATTCTTGCCACCATGAGCTGAAGGTGGGGTGAACTACGATTGCAGGCACAAAAGGACATGTGTAAACAGTGGGACTGCACACATAGTGGAAAACTCTGCTGCACTGCAACGGTTCTTTGATTTCCTCCCTGGGCTTGAGGAATTCATGCAAAAACAATCTTGGGGGTATCTGACCGCATCCAAGCTGCCTGGCCATTACGTTAGGCTGATAGTACTCATAAGTACTGGCATTCTGCCTCCCTCCATTGAATTCGGCCGGTAATATGCATGGGCGGATTATAACATTGAAGATTTCCAAGAATCTCCCATCTTGATGGCCGGGCTCAAAGGAAAACTCGACAGGGAAGGTCAGAGTGTCACAGCCTAGATAAGGGAGCCAAAGAGGATCGGGGAAGCCTTTGAAGAACAGCTCGAAGAGTTGGGTGATGTCCTGCTGAACAATAACAGTTGAAGCTGCTTCTCCATAGCTTTGGCATCCTCTGGTGACTTGAAGCTCTCCTTCAGGGGGATTGGACCAGGGGAAGAACCTGGAGTTCAAGTCGACGCCTACAATCTGATGCATGTGAAGTTGCAGCCAAATCTGAACAAACCACCAGGGGCCATTGACGCATGCTATCCTCTCGCTGGTGTACATTTGGGTAACGGTCTGATGAAGCATATGGTATACACTGCCCAAAAGGAATTTTCCCAGAGGAAGACGGTTGCCACTGGCCAGGTGGATCGCCATTGCGATATGATTCAGAGTGGGTTCGTTGGCTTTGCCGCAGAAGACAAATCTGCACAACCACATGTTCAAGAAGGCTCTGTATTCAACTTCGCCAAGGGGATTGTCTTTCATGTGCTTCGCAATATAATTCTTGTAGCCATTCCCTGGCTTTACCCCCGTCCGGCGTGAGGAATTTTTGAAAGTCCAAGGCTTGACAGATCCGGTAATGTCAAGGCCGGTGATCATGTACACATCGGCCAAAGTTGGGGACATTGGGCCATGCCCAAAAAGGAAGGCATTGACGCCATTGGACCAGAAGTGGCACGCGGCTATCAGAAGATCTTCATTCTTGGGCATCTCAGCTACAGATAACTCCAAACATTGAGCAATGCGGAGAGTATCCAGATTGGTCAATCCGCTCTTATCCGCGAGAATCCTACGGTACCAAGTCTTCCGGCCCGCGATTGGGGGCAAAGGCCGCTTCTTGAACGCATCTTGCCACCGAGGAGGTGGAGATAAAGCTACCTTGAAAGGAATTCTCTCGAGATTCGACGGCAATGAAATCTCGAGGGTCGGATTCCCTTCGGACCAAGATAATAAGACTGCGAATTGGCCTCAATAGGAATCAAAAGGGCGGTAGACGGTTCTCGGAAGAGAGCGGAAGAAGAAAATCTCGGGTAAAATTGAAAACCTAATGCCGAACAAGGTTTGGAGGGGTGGAGTTACCCGAGCACTTGGTTCGAGTTGCCATTGGAGATTCGAGCTCGGAACAAAGGGGATCTAGGGTTGGATCCGAACGAAGAATCCGGCGGATTGCGAAGAACAATGGTTGACGGTTTGGCTCAAGGATTCGTGGTGGAGTCAATTGTGGAACAAAATTACTTTTATCCCACAATTGAAGGGGCATGTGTTAACACCAAAATTTGGTAAGGAGTATGACATGTGGGTCCGATTCGGAAAAGAGTCCGTCCGGTGGAAGGAAAGGTATCTTCGAGAGATTTTCGGCGAGAGGATCCGCGGTCGGCTATCCGCTCCGGTTCGGCAAAGGAACAAGAGAGCTGATTTTGCGGGATTGGACGGTGACGTGGCTCGATCGGGGGAAGCGAATGGATGGACGGGCGATCAAGTTTAGTTAGGCAATGAATCCATTCGCAATTGTAATCGCGGGGTATAAATATGATCCCTGGATGTATGTAAAAACAGACGTTCATTCCTCAATACACACCGGCCTTACGCCAAACCCTAGAGTCCCTTGTCGTGTCGTCGAGTTCTTCGAGAGGGCCAATCGATCCGTCGACCTCCGTGAGTACCGGCAACCTTGTATCATGTCTAGTATCATGCGGTGGATTTAGATCTGATGCAAGTAGTCTTGTTACCATGCTTCGTGTCATGCGGTAGATTCAAGCTTGGTTCAAGAGGGTTTCTTGTTAGATCATGAGCCATGCGGTGGGCTAAGGTCTGGCTCGAAGCTAGTTATCGACTCTATTGGATTTTGGCAAGATCCAATAGATTCATTAAGTTACCCCGTGTTATCATGATTTTTGCTTTATGTTTTGATTCATGTAACACACTTTTGCCCAATCTAGATGGGTTTGGATCGGCTCTTTTCCTTTTAAGATCCGTGCAAAAGCAGGTTTCGTGTTTTGACGCGTGGATCTCGTGCTCTCCGACGGCCGAAACCGAACCGATCTAGGTTGTTACGTGTTGCGGGTTCAAGCTTGCTTTGTTAGTATAAATCTTGAAAGAGCGGGTATCATGCGGTAGATGCGGAGTTTTTGGGTTGCTTTGGAGCTAGTCATCGGGTGGATTAGATTTCCAATTCGGCTTGATAGATTTATTCACGTGGTAATGTTTGTTCCTTCTTCATGGACCCCGAATCGGTTGTTCGAGTGCGTTCGGTTATATCTTCACGAGTAGATCACGTGCGTTATTTATGTTTTAAAAGACGTGTGCTTCTAGCTTTCCATATTTGGGTTGTATCATGCGGTGGATAGATCTATTTATGGAAAGTGGTGCGTTCTTTCATGCAAGTTGTATCATGCGGTGGATAGATTTGCTTGATGTCGTGCCCGACGGATCTTAAAGTGATTAGACATGCGGTAGACTAACGCTTTGGATCTATGCATGCTTATTTTAATACATGATCATGTTCGTGCTTTGCTTTATTTAATGTTAATCTTCATTGAGGATCGGTCATGGCTTTGCACATGCATCCATGTTTATTCAAAGATCGATCGTTGTCATGCTTACGTCATCCATTCGGCAATGTTCTTTTTCCTACGCGGTTGCCCGAATGGTCGTGGTTCTTTGACAGGTAGCTTCGCATAGCTACATGTCGTATTGCTTGGCTTCTCAGCCGTAAATATGGAACTGCCTGGTACTACCCGGTAGGTTCCAAGTTTTGGTATTTAACTGTTTTCCCTTTTGTTAATTTTCAGGAAAAATTGACTGGCACGTCACTTTCTCTCTGCGCGTGCGAAGCTAAGCTTTTCGGCTTGCTGTGTGATTGGCGCTGAGTGCATATTTTGCGTCAACAAGGCCCACAAATCGGACTCCTTCCCGTACCAAATTTTGGTGTTAACAAGGGTGGCACCTTACCATCATGCCTTGTGACAAAACTCTTATGTAAGTCGTGAGGAAAACAAACATGCTTTTAATAGCCCACAAGTATGATAATAACTTAAAGTGACCATGCGCACACCTACGATAAGAGTTTTGGGCACTAGTATGCTTGCAACTAAAACTAGTTGTGTGCAGAGGATACAAAGGAAAATAAAAGGAGTACCCCCATTAACTTCTAGTACAAGTATACCATGTTTAGAAAAAAATGACTTTATTTTAGAAGAATTAGTTTGTTTAAGTTATTTATTTAAAAATGTTAGAAGTAGCTAGTTACTCCCTTCATCTCACAGTTACTTTTTGTTTAGAAAACTTTGGACACATTAGTAGTTGTGCAAATGACTATGCTACCCCTGAGCAGTCTCAATGGTGTATTAATAGTGGTTTTGTCCTCATTAAATGGATTGTAACATAGGCAAAATGCTGACACAAAGACAACAACAATCATAGAAATGGTTTCCTCATGAAGAAATCATGAATTTACAATTAGGAGAAACCACTAGTTTCTAAGGAGCTCATGCAATGTTCGCCATTGGTGGAACTAGGAGAGAGAGAAAGGAAACAATTTTTACTCGAAGACACCACCATTGTGAATGATACTCCCTCAATTCATTTATCCAAGATCTATTTTGAAATATGAAATTTTATCTATGCAAGAATCGTCTGTGGTTTTTTATTAGAAAAGATTAAATCGTCGCTTCAGCGCCTGTCTGAGGAATAAATTCCTCTCACAAGTGTCTCGGGAGATAACGACGGGAGGGACTTGATTTCTTTTCCTTAGCAAACAATAGACTGTCGTGTAGTGTTTAAAACCTCCCAGACTGTAGACATATTTGTTGGTTCGCAAATGTCAGGTTTGTTGAAACGCTCCACATTATCAAACAGGTTGGACCCTACTGAAATTGATGCAGTGCAGTCCCACTGTTTTGAATTGTGGCCCCTGAGACTTTGAGAGTCTGTGTGCCAAACAGGTACTGACGTGGAAGAAAGGGTCAGCTGAGGGCCTGTTTGATTACCCCGACTTAAGGATGGACTGAGCTAGCTCAAGCTACTAACAAGTCAAGCCGAGTCAAACAAGCCTTGTTAACATACTAGGTGCGATATTAGGGCTTGTTAACAAGTCGAGCCAACTCGTTACCTTAATAAGTCAGACCAAGTCAAACTGAGTTGGCTCGACGTCCGGCCCTAACCGACCAGAAGCAACGGGACAGTGCACACAAAGAAATCGTTTGTTCAGCTATGTTGCTCTGCTTCGCTCGTAACCTCTGCGTCGCGTACACGCGTGACTGGGGCAGGACAGGAAGGTCGCTTCCCCCGAAGCCGCGTTTCATTTCCAGGCAAGGTGCCAAGCGGGGGGGCATGGAAAACAAGCCGTGCGAGCCAAATTATATACACAAGACTATGACCTCATTCATATTATATCGCAAGAAACCTTGTGTGGATAAATAAAAGCGGAACGTGGAACAGCCCTAATATATTTGGCAGTATAATAACGGCAAAGGCGTTCGTACAGTAGGAATATAGCGCGATGCAGTGTGCATATGTTTAAGCCGCTCGTTTTCCTCCTGCCACGGTCATATGGTATTCTTACTCTATCATTTAGTTAAACTTTTAGGCCCTCTTACCAGGTCTATTAGGAGTATTGAACATAGACTATTTAAAAATAATCATATAAATAGATCGGAAATTGCGAGACGAATCCATTAAGTCTAATTAATCAGTCATTAGAGATTGATTACTGTAGCACGATATCGTCTAAGAGCAACTCCAAGAGACTAGCTATCTTGGCTTAACCGTCTAAAAAAATAGAAAACTTGTCCAAAAACTCAATCCAACGCACAGCCTAAACTTGTCCTAGCTATCCCCACTAGCTAAACCGGGGGCTTCGCTAGCCATCTTTGGCTAGCCAATCCCGCTAGCTATCCCCTTGTACATGAGTATGGCAAGCGGGACCCACTGGCGGTGGAGCATACGGAGAGTTGATTTCAGCTAGTCTGTTGGATTTCATCAACTTTTTACTAGCTATTTCATTTTACATACTAGCCAAATCAGTAATTTAGCCAGTGGTATTTAGAGAGGCTCTTGGAGTTGCTCTAATCATAGTATAATTAGGCTCGTTAGATTCGTCTCGAAAATCAAGATAGGCGTTGTGGAATGAGTTTTGTCATTAATCCACATTTAATACTCCTAATTAGTGTCAGGAGATTGATGTGACGAGTAGTTGGTGAACTTTTGGAACTAAATGGGGCCACAAGACGCGCGTGCAACCAGTTGCTAGATACACTCACTTTCACGGTCTTTTGTTTCTCTGCCACATTAGACCATCTACAACGGTGAACGACATCTCTTTCGACATGCATGTGGCACAAACATTTGGAGTAAATTTTGCGGCAAAGTCTACGGCACCTGTTGGAGTTTGAGACTGTCGGCACGTAATTTTTGGTATGTTTCGTGCGTCTAATCTGGATGGCTGGGCTTAGAGACACCGGGATTATACTAGTTCATACACCGAGGGGTACCCTACATCCAGTTTAGAAAGATGTTCTATATGCCCACGGGGGCTTCTAGCAGGGGATGCAAGCCTAGGTCAAGAGAGGGAAAAATGTCAAGTCTCTGAGTGCGGTTGTGAGCTATGAGTGCTCGATCAGTGAACGTGGTGTGTGCTTGAACTTGTACGTTGTGTTCTCCGTGTTCGTCCCGTTGGACCCTGCTGTTTATGGTGACAGCCTCCCCTTTTATAGTTCAAGGAGGGCCGGTGTACAAGGGTTAAATGGTAAAACGACGTCCTGCTACAGTGTTGCAACAGTGCTGGAACAGTGTCACACCATGGGTCTTCGTCTCCCGTTGGCACCGTACACCACACTAGTCGTGGTAGCCTTCATAGGGCGGCGTAGCTGCGGCTCCCATTCCAAGGCGACTTCTTCATACCCAGGAGCACGCCAATCCCGTTAGGTGGGGGCTTCTCGTGCAAGCATTGACCTTTTCTCTGATACTTGCTGGGTCGGGTCTCGTCGTCCGATGTCTTGTAGGCGAAGGATTCGCGTGTCCTTTGCCACTACTCAGCATCCAGGTGATGGGACACCGGAGCAGTCCGCTTCCCACACCGGGGAAATCTCATCATGGCCTGTGACAGGGCAGATCCGCGAGCCCCGCTACTCCTGCACATCCCTGGCGACGTAGGGCAGCTCGCGCCACGTTTCAACCCACCCTCCTTGGGGGCCTCGGCCGATGGATTGCGGCGGAAGGAGCTTTAGGTCGTGCGAGGTGGAGCCACCTGTCGAGGTAGCTGGGTTGGCCGCCTGAGTCGGAGGTGGCCCCGCAGGTGGGGCCAGACCACTGTCCCTGAGGAAGGGAAGCTAGGTCTGGCTTGCTGGTGGCCGATGTTGGGCCTTCGTAGATGTGACCCATCATTAGCCTTCCTGATTCCAGGGGTTTAGGAGCTAAGATAACTACCCCCGGATTCTCCCCTCTTCAGCACCCAAGAGTTATCAATGCTTTACTGCACTCCTGGCGTAATCGGAAGCCTTGTGGCACAGCTGCTGCAATCCAACTTCTCCTTTCTCGCACGTAGGGATGGAAGAAGTGGTGGGGAGAGAAGTGAGGAGGGTGCGGCACTGAAGATTTAGAAGACGAGCAGCGCCCGAGATGCGGACGACAAGCTGCGCTGCCAGCGCGGCCATGCTTGATACGTGGCTCCGCTGGCTCCCCTGCAGGCTGAGGCCGCCGCTGCCGGGAGTCGCGGAGAGAACAACAGGGAGCTATGGGCGGTGCAGAGAGAGCAGAAGGGAGTTGTTCCCTGTGGCTCCCTCCCAACCAGCGCACGGAGCTCCGCCACCCTCCATTGACCCTTGCCCCACCTTGTGCCGCCGGTGACACACCATAGCCGCCACCACCCTCTTCACCGTGCTCGGAGAGGGTAGAGGAGGGCGTTGGCCGCTGAATCTTTCCACAGAGGGCCGCCGCCAGTCGGCGAGGGAGCGACCAGCCGTGGAGGGACGGCGCCACTGGCAGAGAGAAAGGAGAGATCGGGAGAGATGGGGTTGGGTTGAGATAAGGGTTGTTTTTTTGTTTTTCCCCTTTGCTTTTTTAATAAGTACATTTTTAGTCCATATAACTTATATTTTCTCAAATTCTAGTCCTTAAAACATATAGTCCCTCACGTTTTAGTCCTTATAGAGGTGATAAATGAGTTTTTAATTGGAGATGGATGAATAAAATATATGGTTAAGGGTATAGAGTAAATATATAGAGTAACAGGAGTGGGGAAGAAGTTCATGTAATGTAAAGATTCTTACTAACATGGCTAGAATATTCATTTTAGAGTAAACATATAGATCAATAGCGGTGCAGATGGTTTCAGACCATCTGCAACGCTAAACAACATCTCTTCCAGGATGCAGGTAGCGCAAACATTTGAGTAAATTCTTTTCCAAGATGTTGTGCGCAGATAAGCGTAATCGACACTTACGACACTCCCGGTGTAATCAGAAGTCTTACAGCACAGCTACTGCGGTCCAACTGCCCCTTTCTCACGCGCATGAATGAAGGAAGCAGTAGGGGGAGAAGTGAGGAGGGTGCAGCACCGGAGATGAGGAAGACGAACAGCGTCGGAGATGCAGATGACGAGCTGCGCCGCCAGCATGGCCGCGCTCGATCCATGGCTCCGTTGGCTCCCCTGCAGACCGAGGCCACCACCATCGAGAGCTGCGAAGAGAGCAGGAGGGAGCCGTAGGCAGCGTAGAGAGAGAGAGCAAGAGGGAGTTGTCCCCTGCTCCTCCTCCTCCACCACGGGCTCCTTCGCGATTGGCGCACAGAGCACCACCACCCTCTATTGACCCCTGCCCCACCCCGCGTCGCCGCTAACACACCATGGCCGCCACCTCCCTCTTCAATCCGTGCTCGGGCAGGCTAGTGGAGGGTCGTTGGACGCCGAATCTTGCAGGAGAGGGCCGCCGCCGGCTGGTGAGGGAGCGGCCGGCTGTGGAGGGACAACGCCACCAACAGAGAGAAAGGAGAGGTCACGAGAGATCGAGAAATGTGGTGGGGTAGAGATAAGGGTTGCTTTTTTTTGCCCCTTTACTTTTTTAAGAAGTATACTTTTTGTCCATATAACCTCTATTTTCTCACATTCTAGTCCTTAAAACATATAGTTCCTCACGTTTTAATCTGTATAGAGGTAACAAATGAGTTTTTAATTGGAGATTGTAGTTGACGATAAATGAATAAAATATGCTATTATGGGTATAGAGTAAATATATAGAGTAACAAGGGTGTGGAAGAAGTTGATGTAGAGTAAAGATTTTACTGACATGGCTAAAATATTTCTTTTAAAGTAATAGTAGTGCGGACGATCTTTTTCTGGGGTACTCTAGGTCTTAGCGGCAATTTTTTTCGTTGTGGTAAAGGGCCATAGGGCTACAAAAGCGCGTGGCAAACCTCCAGGCCTCCAGCTTTGCGTTGGGTTCGTTGTACCGCTTTGCAGACGGCATCACTGTATGTAACACCCGAAAATTCCATCACAATAAAATATTGCTAGCAACATAGTTTAGTTTTTATTATCTAAGGATTTAATAAATTTGACTAATTAAATTTGCTCTTAATATATGAAATAATATTTAATTAATTTAGAAAATAACCAAGTGTGTGAGCATCATGTTGAAATGCATGAGTTTGTTGTTGTGTGGCTTTAAAAGTCTTTAAAAATAATTGTGAAAAAGGTTTGTGAAAAGTGTGCAAACATTTGTGCAAACGGTTTTATTTAAAAAGGGTTTTGAAAACTAGTTTAAAAGGGTTTGAAAAAAGAAAAAGATCAAACCTAATCTAACCGTCTCTCCTTCCCAGCGGCCCGGCCCACCTCTCTCTTTCTTTTTTTCCCGCGCAACCCGTCAGCCACCCTCGGCCCACCTTCCCTCTCCTCTCCCTCCCTTTTCTTTTCTTTTTTTCTCACTACGGCCCATACTGCCATCCCGCCGGCCCATCATCTCTCCGGCCCAACTTATCCTGCCGACCCACCTCACCCTCTCCCTCTCCCTCTCCCTCTCGCCAACAGGTGGGACCCACGTGTCAGCTTCACCACCTACCTCCGGTCGTCCCTAACCTCTAGCCGCACCGCCTCCCATGGCCGCACCGACGCCCTTCCCCCTCCCCCACGCTTCCCCTTCTCCTCCCCACCGAGCCGCCTTCAATGCGCACTGACGCACTCACTCCACCGCTCGCTTCCCTCCCGAAACGCCTACCCACCGAGCCCCACAGGGCAATAATGGCGGCCGGCCATTGCGCCCGCGCCACCACCTTGCCGGCCTTCCCCCTCCCCGCTTCTACCCTATAAAAGGTGCCCCAGGTCCTCCTCTTCACCCCGCGCTGCTCCTCACCTCTCCTCTCCTCTCCTCGCTCGTGCAGCGCCGCCGCCGCCCGAGGTCGGAGCTCCGCCGCCGGTCCCGATCTGCTCCTCCGGCGCGGCTCCCTCCTCTTCAAGCCCCTTGGTGAGTTCCTTTTCTCCCTACCTTCGTTTTGGTCTTTGTCCCGACGAGTTTAGCACCCGGGAGCGCAAGATCAAGCAGCTCCTACGAGCCCTGTTGACGGTTAATAGTTATATCAAAGTTCGTTTAGACTTGCAAGCGGACAAGTGTCCCGTCGTAGTCAAGGGACCCTTCTTCCCTCGAGTGGTGAACCCAAGGTATCGAATCCGTGGAAAAAATGTGTGACGCAAAAGATGATCTAGTAAAGCCGAGTAACTTCAATCTTCGATAAAGAGAAACCCTAATGCATCTAGATAAAGAACACAAAACTAATCTAATCTACTAAAGACCGGATATAACAAAGAAAGATAGGGTAGATAAACCGATATAGAGAGATCGGGTTCAGACTTTTGTTGAAGTTCCAAGCACGAGAAGAAGTAGCAAATCGAATCTTATTAGAAGCCTCTTTAAATCGTGGTTTCCCGTCCAACTCCGAAAACGCCCGCCTTACGGAACCCCCGTTCTGTCACAACATATCCCTACTCATGCGGGTAGTCTAGGGCGAGTCCAAGGACAAGTCGAGTTCTTTCGGTAGATCCGGCATGTACCTCTAGCCACCGCGGCTACAAGAACACCCTATGTGATCTATCTCGAGAATAGATCTAGAATAAGCAAAGCCGATCGAAAAACGAAATCTTCGAAGAAACACTTGATCGCTAGAAATAGATTCAACTCGATAATTCAACCATTACAATGATACATAAACAAGATCACCACCGGGATCCTACCTTGATCTTGCTTCTAGCTCCGGAACTCCGACGTGGTCTTCCGTGCAAGGTTCCCACGTCGGCTAGGGAGATCCTAGTCAACTAGCTTGACCCTCTCCTCTCTCGGGATGGTGTCCCTCTCTTCTCTCGCTCCTCGACGGCCGATGACGAATTGGATGATGCGTGTCTCTCGACCCCGGGGCTATAAATAGCCCGAATGGCGGCTAGGTCAAAGGAGGGGGGCAAACGGGCCCCGGATCGGGCCGGGCCGGCCGGGGCCCATCCGGGCCCGGCCCCGCGGCCTCCTTTGCGTGGTGTCGGTTCCCGAGCTTCCCGGATCCTTCCCCCTTCGTATGTAGGCCTTTGTCGTCGCGTTTCTCTCCGAATTGGACATAGCTCATTGTCTTGCAAGATTCGACACTTTTACGGTTAGGTCCTCGGAGTTTGTCATCTTCTCGGATCAAGTCCCCGACTTCTTGGAGCTAAGTTTGCTTCGTTGCATGACTTGTATGGGGCTTCAAGGTCTTGTCATAAGGTGCTTGATGAACTTATCCCGAAAGTCTTGCTTTCAACGCTAAAACCCTGCATAAACACTAAACTCCAAATCCGACACGCACAAGTGAACTTGTTATACCACGGAGGTTAGTACCAATAGATAAGGTATAAAACTTATGCCAACACCGAAGGTAAACTCATGGCTAGGTTGACGGATTTTCACCCAACAGCTCCCCCATGCTTAAACCTTGCTCGTCCTCGAGTAAGCCTTCGATGGATGTCATCGTTGCCTATCAATGTTTAAACCTTGCACTTCATCATACACGAGAAAACATAATGCTCTCGAAATTTTAATTCGTTAAAGTTCCATAATGTATTAGCCTTCATCTCTACGGAGGGTAGATTCTTAATTAAGCTTATTCCACAAGTATTAACATGCTCCCAAAATTTAAATAGATCTCTAAATTTTTGAATTTTAAGAACTAGATGAAAAAGAGCTAAACCAAGTTCACAAATTTAAATCATCTTGCATATTGCTCATGAACTCTCATCTCATCTTGTCTCTCAAGCCTATATATTCTACTCCTTTCCCTCTCATAACATATATGTGTGGTAAGCTTTATATGGAGCTTTTGGGAAAGTTTAGTCCTACCAATATTTTATAAATGAGGTGTTGTCAAAACAAGACAAGCTTCTCATGGTCTTACCAAGACTCGTCAAAAAGGTCATTGGAACATAATGTTAAATCAAGGAGGGGAAAGAGAAAAATACACACACTTTAGATGAGTGGACATGTGCAAATGGCAAAGAGTGATCCCGAGGCACAAAGGAAGTCCTCGTTATCGGATTGCACATGGTTGGAAAGTGAGTATGGATCTTTTAATCTTGAAGCCTTGAAATTCCTAATGCACTTTAGAGAACCGGGGAGTTCACTTTATTTTTATTTTTACACATACATATTTTTTTCTTTTTCTCATATTTCTCTTTCTTTCTTTCTCATTTTTTTCTTTTTTTCTTTCTCATATAATTTTTTGACTCCCCTTGAACTCTAAAATTGCATCGTACCTACCTCCTCCCCCATGCTTAGACATTGCTCGTCCTCGAGCAAAGAGGCGATAAATAAGGTAGGTACCAGAAATATTTTTCCTTGGAGAGATACTTGAATTCTTCAATGTTGGCACCGTCTTGCGATCTTCCTTGAATTGATGATCCATTCTCAATGATAGGTTGTGGTCAAGGAGGTAATCAGAAAAGATGATATTTGGGTTTAAGGGTGGATATCCGGCGAGGTTTGTGAGATCTCCGATGCGGGGATACACAATGCACGGATAAAAGGCTTGCAAAAAGATAGATACACAAAAACGGAATGACCAGCTTCTTAGTCTCGGGCCAGAGAAATCATGGCCTGCAATAACTCACTCAAAAATAAATCTTGTACATTAAGGTTTATGCACTCAAATATATATTAGGCTCTGGATAGGTTGAGCAACACACAAGTGATATTCATGACAAGGCTAGCGATATTTTTGGGCATAAAAACCATCTTTAATCTATCTATAACTTGAGAGCACATAAAACACTATGGGTCTTTATTTTAATCATAACCTCCGCTAAAGATTAAGCTAGTATTTAGATAAATTCAGATTCGTATTTTAAGAGAGCACTAGCTTTAACATGCATAAATCGATTACAAAGATAAACAAAGCGGAAATTATAATCATATATCATTATGGCACAAATTTTGTAACTTTTCCAGTGGTGTAAACAAGGTGGTGTCTTTATTAATGATGAAATCAAACTGAAATACAAACTGAAATAAACTAACACACTTGCTGAAATTTAAATAAAAACTAAAAATATTACACAAACACAAACAAACAAAAGCTGAAAATTACAGAGAAAGGGAAAAGAAAAGAAAAGAAAACTAAAGTTCCTCTTCTTCCTAGTCCTCCGCCGGTGGTTGGTGTTGATAATCTTGATAGTAGTACCCTTGCTCGTAGTAAGGTTGGACATCCCCTCCAACGAATTGATCCGGCTCCACTAGGTGAAGGCGTCCAAGCTCATAGGCAATATTTGCATTGCCCTCACCAAGTTGAGCCGCGTTTGTTAACACCAAAATTTGGTACGGAAGGAGTCTGATTTGTGGGCCTAGCTTGGTGAAAAAATCCGTCCGGAAGAAGGAAGGTCTCTCCAGAAAGATTCGGCAAAGGAGCTCGCGGTCGGCAGTTGGCTTCCGTTCGGCAAGGAAACTGTTTGCGCTGATTTTGCGGGATTGCGTGATGACGTGGCTCGAGCGGAAGGAATGAGTGGATGGATAAGCGATCGAATTTAGAGATAAATTAGGTATCAAATATTGTGCTCGTAGTCCATTCGGAGTCATGCCATGACAGGGTATAAATATAGACCCTGGATGTATGTAATTATATTGGAAAACATTCTCATAACAAACCGGCTTTACGCCAACCCCTTGAGTCCTTGTCGTGTCGTCGAGTTTTGCGAGAGGGTTCATCGATCCGTCGACCTCTGTAAGTATCGACAACCTTGTATCATGTCTAGTATCATGCGGTGGATTTAGATCGTGATACAAGTAGTCTTGTTACCATGCTTAGTATCATGCGGTACATTTAAGCTTGGTTCAAGAAGGTTTCTTGTTAGATCGTGAGTCATGCGGTAGGCTAAGATCTAGCTTGGAGCTAGTTATCGGCTCTATTGGGTTTTGGCAAGATCCAATAGATTCATTAAGTTATCCTGTGTTGCTTTGAGTTTTTACTTTATGTTTAAATTCATGTAACACTCTTTTGCCCAATTTAGATTGATTTGGATCGGCTTTATCTTGTTCGTGGTCTTTACATTGCACGTTCATATCTTGCTTCAAAAGGCACGTGGATCACGTGTTTATCAAATAGCCGAAACCGAACCGATCTAGGTTGTTACGTGTTGCGGGTTCAATCTTGTTGATTTTGCGTAAATCTTGAAAGAACCGGGTATCATGCGGTAGATGCAGGTTTTAGGGTTGTTTTAAAGCTAGTCATCCGGTGGATTAGATCTTTAATTCAATCTCGATAGATTTATCATCTTTGGCAATGTTTGTTCCTTCTTCATGGACCCCGATTCGGGCCGTTCTCGGCCGTAATCGGTTATGCTTTCACGAGTGAAGTTTGCTTATAAGTCATGCTTTAAATAACGTATGCTTTTAGCTTTCAATATTTAGGTTGTATCATGCGGTGGATAGATCTATTTGTGGTTAGTAGTGTGGTTTTCAAACAAGTCGTATCATGCGGTGGATAGATTTGTTTGATATCATGCTTGACGGCTTTTAAAGTACCTAGACACGCGGTAGACTAGTGCTTTGGGCCTATACATGCTTGTTTATTACATATTTATGATCATGCTTTACTTCATTTATTGTTTATTGTTATTTATCATTGAGGGTCGGTCATGGCGTTGTGCAAGTACAATTTTATCTAAAATAAAGACCGATTTTCGTCATGCTTATGTCATTCATTCGGCTATGTTCTATTTCGCACTCGAAGCTCCCGAATGGTTTCTAGTTTGCTGGCGGATAGCTTCTTATAGTTATATGTCATCTCACTTGGCTTTTTAACCGTAGATATGGAACCTGTCCGGTACCACCCGGCAAGTTCCAAGCTTTGGAATTTAACTACTTTGTCTTTTGTTAATTTTCAGGGAAAATTGACTGGCACGTCTTGGAATCTTTTCGCGTGTGAAGCTAGCTTGTTCGGCTTGCTGTGTGCTTGGTGTAAGGTGCAGATTTTGCGTCAACAACGTTGGTTTGGATGGCTGCGACGTTTTGCATATTCCTCGCAACATACCCTCCAATTATGGCCATGATTTGTTGTGGTTGGGGATATTGAGCATAGGGCTCCGCGAAGGTTACGTTGGGCACCACATAATTTGGTGGGGGTACGGGTGCACCACCCCCCATGCTTGTTCTTGTGGCCCTCCGTAATAACTTGGCGGAGTAGGAATCCCACCAAATGGTGGCACAACATTGAGTTGTGCACTACCCGCTTGTGCAGAGGAGGATCCCTCCTCTACGATTCTTCCTCTTTTATTTTTCTTTGCCGGGACAAGGAGTCCCTCTTCCAACCAATCTTCCCTCCCTTGAATGAAAAGCCTAAGCCTTGCATCCGAAAGGGGTAGGTTCACCTTGGCCACATGAAAACCTCCTCTCTCATCTCCACTAATATATTTACCTTGTTTCAAATACTCAATGCTGAGAGAGGTCCCACGTAAAAGATGTTCGGGGTTTCTTGTGATCCCCGGCCGTAGGGAGATGGCCAACATAGAGAGGTAGCACCCCGAACCAATATCTCCCGCCCCTGATGTTGCTTCGCAACACCATCAGTTGATCATAAGGTATGAGGGGTATATTGGCTGCTTGGCAATCAAAGCCGAGTAGAGCCAATTCAACTCCGTGTCGGTCACCTTCGTCTCCCTCATCCTCCCCAATATCCTCTTGCACATCCAAGAGTGGAATACTTGGATAATGGGGTTACAGATGCAATTGCGTTGTTGGTGGGCTTCTCCAGAGATCAAATTCCAAAATCCATCTAACATGCCGGCAAAGACGTCAACTTTCTCCCGAGCTCCCTTTTGGAACCCAAGTAGCTCCCTAACATACTCGTAGGGAACCACTTGTTGGATTCCCTCCAAACGGAATGATAAACTTTGCACCCCATCATCAAGGATAGGTGCAATAGTCATCAAGATTTCCAAGGAAAACTCCTTGCGGGTGTCTGTCGATACCCCGTTGGAGAATTGCACCCATCCAAGGTGCCCCAACATATAATATATGTCCGTGCCGAAACCCAAGTAGTTGAGTGCTTGATCGTCGAAGTCGACATTGGCCACAAGCCTCTTCTCAAGACAAGAGTTTCTTCTTCTCCTCCTCCGACAATATGATGAAGCCATATGAGGAATACCGCGGAGTGTATGGAGGTGGCGCGGATGAATGGGTCGATCGTCGAGGTGGAACGGGAGGCTCCTCCGTATGCCCTTGAGGTTCGGTAAACCTCATGGACGTGCTCCTTGTTGCCCTCATGCCACCAAGGAGGAGAGTGTCGTTCCTCCTTGGCGGTGCCGTATCCTCCTACATGCTCCGAGGAGACTCGGAAACCGAGTGTCTCCTCGAAGACGTCGTCGACGACGGCTTGGATGACGATGACCCTTTCTTCTTGGTGAACAAACTTGTGGTTTTCTTCCACATGATTGCAGCACTCTTCTCTCCACTAAAATTCCGAGTTGCAACCGGTAACTAGGCACTAAAAACTTACTTTCGAATGTGGACTTTGAGTGGATTAAGGTTGTGGATTTTTTGAGCTATCAAGCTTGGGAAGGTTGGCTATGTCTACGGCGGTTCTGGGCACAAAAACTTGAGCACACAAACTGAGGAAGGAGAGGGATGCTTGCTCGCGAGACGGGAGCCGGGGGGGCTCCTTATGTAGGGGAGGCCGGCCGGCCGGCCCGGGTCGGCCGGCCCGGGTGGCCGCGTGCTCTCTCCCCGGCTCGGTTTTCCTCGACACGATCATTTCTCCTCCGTGACTTTCTTGCCCGCGTGCTCCACGAGTTGCTCCGCCCAAACGCTCTCGTCCACTCCTTTTCTTGCATTATTGGTCCTTCCACTTGATGCTTCATGCTTTGAGTCATGTTCATTCTCCCTTGCTGCACTTGCTTCACATGTCACCATGAATTTCCTGCAAAGTTATGCTTGCTGCCCACCCATTCTTGTCCTTTGCATGTGGTCTTGATGAAAGTTGATGAAAGAGCATCCAATGGTGCATGCATGATTAACTTAAACTAGATTGCCTCCATATAAGTATGTTTAAGGCTAAGCACTCCTCTAATTCGAAAATTAAAAATATTTTTAGAGCTATGGAAGAGCTCAAGCATAAATTTAGAGAAGTTTTTAAACCATTAAAAACAAATGTAAGTCGAAAATATTTTCCGACTACGTTGATATCGGTCTCACCGGTATAGTTTGCCTTCATTGGTTGAGAGCAAACTTTTCCCGGCTTGATCATGGGGGCATAGGTTTAGGTTCTAATTTTGGCTAAATGAGAGAGATTTTGAATAAAACAAAATTAAATGAGGCTTAGAAAAATTCTAATCTTAGAGAAACGAAGGATATAGATTTTTAAACCAACCAAAAGTTTAGTTTTTAGGTTTACGCGAGTCCTACCACGTGCTGAAATTTAATTAACACCTAGGTATAAGTCGTGGCTCTACTCGTGTGTTTTTAGCATGAAAAATAAGTCAACCACAACACCATAATAAGGATGAAGGGTTGAGTTAGGTTCTGAAATTATTTGGTTGTGGTTTCTTGAAAAAGAACAAACAAACACATTGGAGGGTTCATGTAAAGGGTTTATGATAAAGCAAAACATTCAACCAAGAATTATGTCTCTAATATTGTTCAACCACTTCTTAGTCTAATGTCTTTGCGTAATGAAATTCAAAACTAAATTATCAAAAAGACTCGAAAAACTTGGAATCGGGTTGTCTCGACGAAATGGGTTGCCTCCCGCCTAGTGCTTCATTTATAGTCCATGGCTAGACTTCTTCACTTGATTACTTCGGATCAACGCTCTTTGCGGGCGTTGCAATCTTGGGTACCCTCTTCCGCACCATCTTGGGCACGGGCTTATCTTCTGGCTTAGTCATTTTTTTGGTCTTCACAGGCGGCTTTTCTTCCTTTGTCTTGACGGATGCAACACCTTCCTTGATTTTCTTTACGTCCTTCTTCTTCGGCTCTTTCTTCTTCTTCAGCTCTTCCTTCTTCTTTGGTTCTTCCTTCACAATGCGACGTTGAGGTGGTACATCTTTAACTCCGATCATATAGCATGCCTCGAGTCGTGGTCGGAACTTGAAGGAACTCCTTTGTCTGTTAATGTCGAACATGATCTCCCCCTTGCCAACATCAATAGTAGCTCCCACGGTCTTGAGGAAAGGCCTCCCAAGGATGAGAGGCGGTTTCTCCCTCTCTCCCATCTCGAGCACCACGAAGTCGACGGGGATGAAGTGGTGTCCGACCTTCACGGGTACATTTTTAGCAATGCCCAAGGGATAGCGAATGGAGTTATCTCCCAGCTCCAAACACATACCCGTAGGCTCCAATGGTAGGCGTAGCTTCTCGAACACATCCCTTGGCATGACGCTCACACTTGCTCCAAGGTCGCATAACGCCTTCTCGAAATTGAATGAACCAACGGAACATGGAATAGTAGGGCATCCGGGGTCCTTTTGCTTCTCTAGCCCATTAGCAATAGCGGCACTACACTCCTCGGACATCTTGACATGATCTACCCCGAGTGTTGCTATCTCATATTTATTTGCAAGTATGTCTTTAAAGTAACAAGAATATGTAGGTACTTGTAGGGCATCTAATAATGGCATGTTGATGCTAAGTCTACACACAACCTCCACAAACTTCTCAAAGTGGTTGTCAAGTTTACCTCGGAAGTAGCGTGGCTTGAGTTGTGGTATCCTCGTGTCTTCTTCCGGCATCTCAAATTCGGGCTCTTCGGTGACGATCCCCGTAACCTTCTCCTTAGCAACTTCCTCCGCCTCGGCGGATAGTTTAAGCTTCCTTGCTCCCGCGGAACATTCCAGATCTTCGGTCTCCTTTTCCGAACGTGTTTGAATAACCTTCGCCGATTCGAGACCATTAGGTTGTCCCGGAAGCTTCCCTTCATCATTAGTGAGGCGCCCCGCAAGTTGTCCAACTTGCGTCTCGAGCATCTTCATCATGTTGAGCACTTGATGATTGGAGCTTCCGACCTCCGTCACTTTGCTATCGATGTTCTCCAACACCTTGTCTATGGTCTTGAACTTGGTGACTGTGTCCTTGTTGATCTTGGCTTGCTCATCCATGAATTCCTTCAATTGTATACAAAGTGGAACCCGTCGGTGTTTTAGACCGGCAACCTACTACGGGGAGTACCCGAAGTAGATGATCGTGACTCGCCGAGATCGGTAACTCGAAGGAAGAGACACGTGGCACCCAATTTAGACGAGGTTCGAGCCGCGAGGTGCGTAATACCCTACGTCCCGTATGCCGCGTAGCTCGGGATTGATAGGGCACAATTACAAGATGGTGCAATAGTGCGCCGTGAGTTGTAGGGGATTGGATGAGGTGATCCCGAGATCGGTCCCCGCCTCGCCTTATATAGCCCGGGAGCGGGGGTTACAAGTCGGAGTAGGGAGAGTACTAGTCGAGTACGTCTAGGAGTCCTCTATACAGTGCGGAACACGTATCCCTAACCGAGTACTACTCCTGCGTAGTCCTTGTGCTCCACGCCTTCAGGTGCCGTGTAGCGCAAGCCGGGTAGTCCCAGGGGCCCACCGAGTAGTCGGTCCTGGTACCCACCGAGGTAGTGGGCCCAGGGAGGTCCATACGACAAGCCCCCGAGTACTTTGTAGTCGAGAAGGATAGCTTCAAGTAGTCTTGACGGCCTTAACGAGTAGTCCTCAAGCGTCCCTGAGTGCTACAAGTCAAAGGTTCTCAAGAGTAGTCGAAGCATCCCGAGGCTGGAATGTACTCCAGCTGATGTTTGAGCAATCTTGAAGTCTTCTCGAGTAGTCCCAAGCGTCCTCGAAAACCGCCTTCGAAGGTCTTCAAAAACCGCCCGTCTTGTCCCGAAGCCGAAGCGATATGGAGGTGCGATTTGCAAAACCGCACTCCACATGGAGTAGCCCCCGAGCCTTGAGCCGCGGGCTCTAGCTGAGGGTTCATCTGAAGTCTTTGGAAAGAAAATCCCGAAAAATCCGGAGAGAAAAACCGAAGGACACGTGGCACGGAGCCCCCGAGCCTTGAGTCGAGTACTTCCTCTCGAATTGAAGGGTCTTCTTGAAGAATGTGTCCTGAGATGCTTTTGAGACTAGCCGCTTCCCAGGTAGTCGAGTAGAAGTAGCCGAGCCCCCGAGGTGAGGCGCGTCGACTAGTAGAATACGAAGAGTCACGCGCGCCATTGAGTCGGCCGCGCGTGGACTTATCCAGCCGTCCGTTGCGGAGCCGGTTTGGCTTATAAATAGAAGCCAAAACCCTTAGGGTTCTTCACCCATTCGAGCCGCAAACCATTCCATTTGCATCTTGAAGCAAATCCACTCCCAGCGCTTGCTGCCGCCGTAGTAGATCTAAGCGCGCCGCCACCCGAAGCTTTTAGGGTAGCCCCCGAGCGGATGCGAGTGAAGACGCCCTGCACTTGGAGGATGAAGCCGTCGCCGTCCAAGACGTCCAAGGCCGCCGGAAAGAAGAGGGGCCGCGAAGAGGCCGCTGCGGCTGCCACCGGAGCAGAGCCGCCCATGTCTCCACCGCGGGCTGATCCAAGCCGCGAGTGGAAGAAAGCATCCTCGGTGCTCCGGCCATGACCATTGTCCGGTCGAACTTGTAAGTACCATATCCTTGCGAGTAGTACTTGTTGCAGTAGTCGACGTTGACTGACGACCATCTGTGTGTGCTTCTGCAGAAAATCCACGGATCTGACCTGGGATGGGGATGAGCCCTCATCCGCGGTGGCGGAAGAAGTCGCGCCGCCCGCCGAGGAAGCCGCTCCCGCTACCCAAGCCGCGGTTGAGCCACCGGTTGCCGAGGCGCCGCTGCCAGAGGCCAGAGTAGTCGAAGGTGAGTACCCTTCTTGAAACTGCAGGGCTTCACGAGGAGTAGTCGTAGGCACTGATGCACTTGTCTCTCTTTGACGAGGGCCGAAGGTGGTGACATCCCCGCGGGGGTGCCGATGGAGAGGTTGACACCGAGAGGCCCCGCGAGGCCGCGGAAGGAGCCCCCGAGCCCATGGAGGAGGTCGTCGAGAAGACCGCCGGGGGAGAGGCGGTCACCACGTCGCCAGAGATTGCTCGGGAAGTGGCTATCCGCTCCCCCGAGATCCAAGACGCAGAGCCCATCCGTGCTGCGCCGATGACGGAGGCCACCGCGAGTAGTCGCGGCGGGATAGAGCTGCTCGCGGACGATCTCATCGAGCCGGCGACGGTGGCCAGGCATCTGGAGGCGATCCGTCAAGCCGAGCAGTGGATGAAGGTAAGTAGTCGTAGCCTTTTGAGTAGCCAATCCTTTGTCGTTGAGTACTCTTGTGACTTGAGTTGTCTTGTGCAGGACGTTGCGGAGCGCTCCCGCGACAAGTCGAACTCCGCCGCAGGGCTATGGCGACACGGTGCTCGAGCCGAGGCGCCGGAAGAGCAACTTGTGAAGTCGCGGAAGCACGTGGCTGCCATGCAGTCAAAGCTCGACGCCGCCTTCACCAAGTACCACAATGACGTCCAGGAGTTGCAGGCGAAGGGCGACGACTTGGTGCGGAAGAACAAGGGCCTCCGCAACAAGAATAAAGGTATACCCTTCGACTTGTCGGGTACTTGTTGGAGGTTGAGAAGCATCTAACCCGCTGTTGCGTTGCTGTGTTGCAGAGCTTGAGGGCCAGGTGGAGCAGCTGAAGGCCTCAAAGACGAGCATGAAGAACCTCTTCTACGGGAGCGAGGGAAGCCCGCTAGGTACTTGAGCTCAACTACAAGGAACTCGCCTTCGAGTGCGAGAAGCATATGGAGCTTCGGATTGCTTCGACAGAGATCTCGTCAATCGCTACAAATCCTTGCGAAGTTGAACGAAGACCGCGAGGCATTGCGGGCCCGCTGAAGGAGTTGGAAGAAGCCGCACCGCCGATCGCGAGGCTCCCGGTGCCGCATCCGGCGGCCCCAAGATCGCTCCTCCGGTGGATCGCCTCAAGGGAAGCGCCAAGCCGGCCGGCCGCCTACGTGAAGCATATGACGAGGTCGATCCCAAGACAAGTCCCGGCCTTCATGAAGCCATACTTCCCGAAGGCCCCAAAGGGAGGTAGTCGCCGGCGGGGTAGCCGCCAACCGCCCGGATGAGCGAGATGCGCAGCCGCTGGAGCGAGATGGCTCCCATCGCGGAGCGAGGTAGCCGAGAAGCTCGAACCTCCGGTAGCCCCGTAATAGGTAGCTAGTAGCCATAGTTGTACAGAAAACAATTGTAATGAATTGTTCAAGTATCAATGAAAGAAAAATTTCCAAGCAATGAGTACTCGTAGTCGCGATCTCGGAATGCGGAGCGCCCATCGTGGAGTAGATGCGAGTAGTAGTACTCGGCTTTGGCGATCCCGTTGTAGGGAGTAGACAAGAAAGAAGTTGATGAACAATCAAACTTTATTACCGAAGAAGTACACCCGGGGTGGCCGGGGCCGTAGTTACAAAGTAGTCGCTTGGACCGGAGGCCGCTTACATACCGAGTAGCGCCGGGGCGGGTGGCCGCTTGCAGCAGTTGATCCGTAGGTAGCCGTGTAGGCTGGATCGTAGATCCGTAGGTAGCCGTGCAGGCTGGATCTTGGAGTGTGGTCTCTTAGTAGACCGCTGCTAGAGTCCTTGACGCTCGTCGCAGCCCAGGGTCCGTAGGTAGCCGCACGGGCTGGACCCTGGAGAGGAGTAGTCCGGAGACTGGAGCCAGGACCCGGGGGGTCGCTTGCGGCGAGGGGTGTTGATGTAGTCGTGTAGACTTAAACCCCAGAGTAGTCGTGTAGACTAGGCGTAGAATCGACAGAGCTGGTCGACGTTCCACGAGTTGTTGATGTCTTCGCCTTCAAGTGTTTGGAGGCGATAGGAGCCCGGCCCGGTCACCTTTGCGACGGTGAAGGGACCTTCCCAGGGGGAGCTGAGCTTGTGAAGTCCTTCCGTGTTCTGGATACGGCGGAGGACGAGATCTCCAACGTTGAAGGAACGTTCCTTGACGTTGCGATCGTGGTAGCGTCGGATACCCTCCGGTACCTTGCCGATTGGACGAGGGCGGCGCGGCCGAGCTTCTTCGAGGCCGTCGATATCAACTCGTCTCCGCCGTCTTCTCGAGACACCTTCGTCGTAGTGCTCCACTGCTGGAGAGTTCCATATGACGTCGGCAGGGAGGATTGCTTCGGAGCCGTAGACCAGGAAGTAGGGGGATTGCCCCGTTGGCTTGGATGGTTGAGTCCGTAGCCCCTAGAGTGCGTTGGGTAGTTCCTTGATCCACTTGCCCCCTTTGGAGTTCGCGGCGTCGTGTAGCCGCTTCTTGAGAGCGTCAAGCACCATCCCATTGGCGCGCTCGACTTGTCCATTGGCCCGTGGATGGGCGACTGAGACGTATCTGACGTCAATCCCGCTGTTCTCGCGGTACTCCCCGGAAGCCGGTGGTTGTTGAAATTGGATTCCGTGTCCGTGATGATGCGGTGGGGTAGCCCATAGCGGTGTACGAGTTCATCCAGAAGTCGAGTACTCGTCGACCTTGGGGCATGTGACCGGCTTGACCTCGATCCACTTGGTGAACTTGTCGATAGCCACCGCTACCCCGTTGAATCCTCCCCGCGCGGTTGGCGGTGGCCCAATCATGTCGAGCCCCCGGCAGGCAAAGGGCCGGGTTGGCGGTATGGTGACTAGCTTGTAGGCCGGGACGTGTTCTTTGCTTGGCGAAGACCGACATCCTTGGCACCTTCGACGAGTTCTTCCGCATCGCCCAAGGCCGTGGGCTTGTAGAAAGCTCGTCGGAAAGCCTTGCCGACCAAAGTGTGCGTGATGACGCGTGGTTGCCGCACGCCTTTGTGGATCTCCTCCAAGATGTCCTTGCCTTCTTCACGAGGGACGCACTTCATGAGTACTCCGCGAAGATGCGCCTCGCTTGTAAAGCTTGTCTCCGACGAGGACGTAAGACTTCGCGCGGCGGACGAGTTGCTCGGCCGCGTTCTTGTCGGAGGGGACCTTCGCTCGCCGAGGTAGTCGATGAAAGGTTGCCTCCGGTCCACGTCGATCATCATGACCTCCCCGCCCGTCGGTGGGTGGGGCGGGTTAGTGGTCGGCGCGCGCGGCTCCGGGATGGATGGCGCGTGAAGCTCGTGTACGAAGACACCCGCTGGCACTTGAGCGCGGGTGGATCCGAGCTTGGAGAGGACGTCCGCCGCAACGTTGTTGTCGCGGACGATGTGATGGAACTCGAGACCGTAGAACTTGTTCTCGAGCTTGCGGACTTCTAGGCGCAGGCGTCCATGTTCTCCTTGTTGCGGTCCCGGGACTTGTTGACTTGGTTGATGACCAATGCGGAGTCGCCGTAGACTAGTAGCCGCTTGATGCCCGGTGAAGCCGCGAGGCGGAGCCCATGCGGAGGGCTTCGTACTCGGCTTCGTTGTTTGAGACCTTCCGGAAGATCTACGGGACGTACTTGAGTTGTTTGCCCGTTGGAGAAATCGGGAGTACCCCCGCACCTCGCGCCCTCGAGATTGAGTGAGCCGTCGAAGTACATCACCCAATGCTCGGTCGCACGGTGGGAGTAGGTAGGCGGTTCTCCCGCCACTCCGCCATGAAGTCGACTAGTGCCCGCGACTTGATGGCCGTGCGTGGTTTGAAGTCGATGGTGAGGGCGCCGAGTTCGACGGCCCACTTGGAGATTCTTCCGGTAGCATCTTGGTTCCCGTAGGATGTCGCCAAGCGGGTAGTCGGTGACGACGGAGACCGAGTACTCCCCGGAAGTAGTGTCGTAGCTTCCGCGAGGTGATGAGTAGAGCGTACGAAGCTTCTCGCACGAGCCGATAGCGAGCCTTGGACTCGATAGAACCTCGCCGACGAAGTAGACCGGGCGGCCGGGACCGGATAGGCGTGGCCGTCTTCCCCGCCGCTCGACAATGATGGCGATCGACCACGTGAGTAGTCGCGGCTAGGTAGAGCAATGAGTCGCTCGCCCTTGTGAGGAGCCGTGAGGATCGGTGGCTTTGATAAGAAGTCCTTGAGCTGGGCAAGGGCTTGATCCGCCTCTGGAGTCCACACGAACTTCTCGTGGTGCTTGAGTAGTTTGAAGAAGGGGAGGCCCCGTTCTCCTAGCCTTGAGATGAATCTATTCGGCGCCGCCATGCACCCCGTCAGCTTCTGGACGTCTTTGATGCTCGTGGGAGCTTTCATCTTGGTGATGGCAAAGATCTTCTCGGGGGTTGGCTTCGATGCCGCGCTGGCTGATGATGAAGCCGAGTAGTTTGCCCGAAGGGACGCCGAAGACGCACTTGTTCGGGTTGAGCTTCCAGCGGTACTCACGTAGTGAAGCGAAGGTCTCTTCGAGGTTGTCGATGAGGGTACTGGAGTCCCTGATTTTGACAACCACGTCATCCACGTAGGCCTCGACGTTCTTGTTGAGTTGCCGCTTGAAGCAGGCCTGGATGGCCCGTTGGTAGGTAGCGCCAGCGTTCTTCAGCCCGAATGACATTGTCGTGTAGCAATACGCGCCAAACGGGGTGATGAACATGGTCTTCTCCTCGGTCTTCTTCCTTGATCACGATCTTGTGGTACCCGGAGTAGCGATCGAGGAAGCAGAGCAGGTCACACCCGCCGTGGAGTCGATGACTTGATCAATCCGCGGCAACCCGAAGGGGTCCTTGGGGCGTGCTTGTTGAGGTCGGTGTAGTCGACGCACGTCCTCCACTCGTTCGAGTTCTTCTTGCGGACGAGGACGGGGTTGGCAAGCCACTCAGATGGAAGACTTCTCTGATGAAGCCGGCTGCGAGTAGCTTGGCGAGTTCCTTCTTGATGGCATCCCGCCTATCGTCGGCAAAGCGTCGGAGGTGTTGTCGTTTGGGGGTGGCCTTAGGGTCGACGTTGAGGGCGTGCTCAATCAGCTCCCTGGGCACTCCTGGCATGTCCGTCGGCTTCCACGCGAAGATGTCGCGGTTAGCCCGAAGAAAGCTGATGAGCGCGTCTTCCTATTTGGGGTCGAGGCCGGACCCGATGGTGGTGGTCTTGGTGGGGTCGCCTTGTTCCGAGGTCGACCGTCTTGACGGTACCTCCTCGGTGGCCGAGGCTTGTTGGTACCGTCGGGTTTCTGCGGGATGTCGAGTTCACTTGTAGCAAGCTTTTTCGACGCAGCCGTAGACCTCCATAATCGCGTTGGGTACTTGATTTGTGGAGGCGATCTCCACGGCTTCGTGTCGCGGTCGTGGGAGATCTTGAGGTCCCCTTGGAGGGAGAGTACACCGGCCGGGCTTGGCATCTTGAGTACCAAGTAGCTGTAGTGGGGCACCGCCATGAACTTGGCGATGGCGGGCCTCGCCGAGGATGGTGTGGTAGGAGGTCTCGAAGTCCGCGACCTCGAACTTGATGTACTCGGTATGGTAGTTGTCCCGAGATGCCCCGAATGTAACTGGCAGGACCACTGAGCCAAGTGGGATAGCCGCGTTGCCGGGGACGATGCCGTAGAAGGGCAGGCTGCCCTTGGTGAGCATGGGAGTGATGTCGAGATTCATTTTCTTAAAGGTCTTGGTGAAGAGGACGTTGAGCCCGCTCCCACCGTCGATGAGGACCTTGTTGAGTTTGGAGCCCGCCACCGTTGGCTTCAGGACGAGGGGGAACCGTCCTGGTTCAGAGAAGCTGGTCCATTGGTCCACGCGGGAGAAGGTGACGGGTACCTCTGACCACCTGAGAGGGGTTAGGACCGCTGGTTCAATGGACATTACTTCGCGACGGGTAGCCTTCTGCTCCCGCCTGCTGGGCAGTCCGCCGAAGAGGACGTTGACGGTCTTCTCGGGTTCTTGGAAGTCGTTGTTGTCGCCGTCCTTCTTCTTGTTCTTTTGATCATGAGGGTGCGGTGGCTCCGGCGTCTCCTTGAGTGCGTGCCTGAGCTGGTAGCACTGTTCGGTGGTGTGGTTGCCGTTTGGATGCCACGGGCACTTCTCCTTCAGCAGGTCTTTAAACCCGCCGCAGTTCTTCTTCGAGTTCCCTTTCGCGGGCGGTGGATAGCCGCGACGGTATTGTCCGGCTTGCGCTTGCGGTTGGGACCCGAGTAGTAGTTGTTGTTGTTGTTGCGGCCGCCCTGGTTTGCATTGGCCGCGCCGCCGCCGCCCGGTTCGCTTGGCCTTGCCACGAATGGCGTCATACTTGGCATTGGCCTTGTCTTATTCATCCGCCCGGACGTGATCATGTGCTTGAGGTGGGGGATGGACTGGGGCGGCGACGACCGAAGTCTTCGAAGGTGCGGCGGTGATAGAGGCCGTCTTGAAAGAGGTCGATGACCTCCTTGTCGGTGACGTCGACGACGGTAGCGCGCTTGTCGAAAAAGCGGCGCATGTACTTGCGGAGGGTCTCACCTTGTTCCCGCTTGATCATGGCCGTGTCCATGCGAGTACCCGATCGGCCCATGGCGCTCGCAAAGTTGCTTGTGAACCGCTCCTTCGCTGGTCCCACTTGTCGATCGAGTGCTTGTCTAGCGACTCGAGCCATGTGAGTGGTGCTTGATCCGGCGAAGGGGAAGTAGAGGCATTTGGTGTCGCCGTTGCCGCCGCCGTTCTCGATGGAGAGGGCGTAGCATCGGAGCCACCGGATGGGATCCCGCTCGCGTCGTACTTGGTGATCCCCAAAGGTTTGAACTTGTCGGGGAGGAGCAGAGTTGCGAAGTCGAGGTGAGAAGGCGGGGAAGTCGTCGCCTTCGGTGGCGGTGGTCGACTTCTTCCGCCGCAGCTCCTCGATCTTCCTCGGCGGGCGTCGTACCCGCCGTGTGAGGCGCCGAGGCGTGGTCGTTCGCGTGGCCTCGGCCGCCGCCGCCCCCGCCCCTCTTGTTGGCCCTAAGGTTGGAGCCGCCGTCGTCGCCGCCGCCGCCGTCGGGGTCGTTGCCGCCGCCACCGCCGGAGCGCGGTGGGGGACGACTTCTCGGTTGCCGTGGTCTTGCAAGTGAGGGTCCGCCGGCGTTGGAGCGGCGACGGTTTGGCTCGGCTGGGATGTCAGCTCGGGTACGGTTGGGACCGTTGTTGGCGCTGCGACTAGTAGCTTCGTTATCGCGGGGCTTAGCTGGAGGAGATTGGTTGACTCTGTTGTCGACCCGCATGAAGTAAGCTTCTTCAGCGAGCTTGGCGATGACCTCTCCAGCGTGTATGCCCTGAGCCTGACGTGCGATCGCTGTGATCGACATGAGGCATTGCTCAGGGGTGGTGTGTACTCGCTCTCGACCACCTCGAGAGCTTCCGCAAGGTTGCGGATGGGGAGGTTGTCGCGGAGGCGTCGACGACGTTCGTTACGCTTCCGGTTGCGTTCACGTCGAGCGTCTCTGTCCGCCGGAGTCTCGTTCGGAGGAGCGTCAGCAGAGAGCTCGTCGCAGGAGATGTCCTCTAGGTACTGGTCCTGAGCTGTGCCAGAGGGCCCAGGGGTGTCGCCGGCAGCCATGAAGACTTGGCGATCGGGGGTGCCGAGGCTAGACTCAGAGGGTGCCACCTCAGTTGGTGTGTTTGAGTCCGCCCGGGCCAGCGGTGTTCCCTCCTGGAACGGTAGTGAGTCGATGTAGGCGACGTAGCGTGAGTCTCCCTTTGCCAGGTCAGCAGGCTTGTGGTCTGGCCAGTAGACGTATCTCCCGGCCGGAGTGGATTTTATAACCAGCCCAGAAGCTGGCCCTGACAAGGGAAGCTCAGTGGAGTCGTTTTCGGACTCGGGGTCCTCAGGGTCCGACCCGAAGTCGAACTCGTAGTCCGGGTTCGAGTAAAACTCGGAGAGAGGGCTGGAGTCCGGAGCGCGATCGGGGGCGGCGTCGGAGTCCGAGCTGTACTCGGGTGCGGGCTCCTTGCCGGCCCGACGCGAAGTGGGAGCCCCCGTGCGGGCCCGGCTGAGGATGCGGGGGCCGCATGCGGAGAGCTCGAGCGGTGAGGGGATCGCCTGCGATGGCTGAGCAGCCGGCTCGCATGCGATGGCCCATGGCGACGTCGAGTTCGAGTTGGAGACGGACTCGAGCTCGAAGTCAGCGTGGTGGTTGAAGAGCGAAGTTTCGCCGAACTTGCCGGCGAGTTCGCCTGTGACGGCTTCGGGAAGCGTCACGAGGCCTGTCTTCGGGTTGGGCTGCATGGTCAGGCGGCGCTGAAAGGAGCCCGCGCCATCGGCAGTGCAGACCCAAGCGCCGAACACGAAGGTGTCGCCGCGGTTGAAGGCGACGGTTGGCTTGAAGTGGACAGGAGCCGTCGAGTTCGCCATGTGATCTCGGGCGAGAGCCCCTACCTGGCGCGCCAGCTGTCGGTGTTTTAGACCTGCAACCTACTACGGGGAGTACCCGAAGTAGATGATCGTGACTCGCCGAGATCGGTAACTCGAAGGAAGAGACACGTGGCACACAATTTAGACAGGTTCGGGCCGCGAGGTGCGTAATACCCTACGTCCTGTATGCTGCGTAGCTCTGGATTGATAGGGCACAATTACAAGATGGTGCAATAGTGCGCCGTGAGTTGTAGGAGATTGGATGAGGTGATCCTGAGATCGGTCCCTGCCTCGCCTTATATAGCCCGGGAGGCAGGGTTACAAGTCGGAGTAGGGAGAGAGTACTAGTCGAGTACGTCTAGGAGTCCTCTATACAGTGCGGAACATGTACAGCTCCCTAACCGAGTACTACTCCTGTGTAGTCCTTGTGCTCCACGCCTTCAGGTGCCGTGTAGCGCAAGCCGGTAGTCCCAGGGGCCCACCGAGTAGTCGGTCCTGGTACCCACCGAGGTAGTGGGCCCAGGGAGGTCCATACGACAAACCGAATTCGGAATGGATGATCTTGCATTAAATTGTGGTCTACCTTGCCCATAGCGGAAGTTCGGCAATTCTCCCGTCTTCATGTAGTCGAGCACCTTGGCTTCCTCCGGACAATCTTTGCGGACATGGCCATACTCCCCACATTCTTCGCATGTGGATCTTGCTTCGGCGGCCTTCAAGTCTTGAGCCTCTTTCTTTTCTGTCTCCATCTTCTCCAACCTCCTCATGAGCGAGTCGATCTTGCCTTCAAGTATGTTCTTTTTCTCCACTTGCAAGACTCCCTTGACATTCCCTGTGGGTTGAACCAGATGTAGGCGCCCGGATGACGCCCATGTGTCATTATCCGCGACCTTCTTGAATAGAGTGAAAGCTTCCGTCGGTGTAAGCTCGATGATAGATCATCCCGCCGATGCATCGATGATCGTTCTTGACGCCATGGTGAGTCCTTGATAGAACTTTTGCACGAGGTCTTCCTTCGGGAACTTGTGATGTGGAAGCGCCCGAGTGTACTTGTTGAAGCGCTCGAATGCCTCTGAGATAGTTTCCGTAGGATATTGAACAAAGGTGGCAATCTTATTACGCAAACTTTGAGTTTTACCCGGCAAGTAGTATTCCTTCATGAAAGCCTTCATCAACGTGTTCCAATTTTGCACCGTCTCCGCCGGTTGAGAGTGGAACCATTGCAAAGCCTTCCCGAGTAGTTGGAACGGAAAAAGCCTTGCCCTCATTTGGTCTTGAGTCACCCCATCCATGTTGAAAGTCTGACATAGTTGAATGAATGCTTGGAGGTGAAGGTTCAGATCCTCTTTACTGGTGAAGGGTGAATGTTGCACCATGCGGATTGTTGAGGTCTTGATCTCGAATGGTCTTCCGATCTCCTAAAGGTTCAAGATTGGTAGGTCGATGATGTCCGGGGTGCATAGCTCCCCAATCTTGCGCTCTTGCGGTTGGTCTCCCATCGGTGGAAGTCGATTCTCCCGAGGGCTTTGAGGTGGTGAATTCTTCGGAGATTCCTTCGATCCTTTGTCTTCCGACTCCGAATCTACAAAATCCAGCTTTTTAGCTTGATGTGCTTCGCGTCTCCTTAGCCTGTAAAGTTTTTCTGGATCATCCACAAAATTATCGGGTTTTGTTGGAGAGGTAGCCGTCCATCTCCTGTTAGGGTTAGCAATAAACAAAATAAGCAAAAACTAGAAAGTAAAAATAAATCTATGAAAACTAGGGTTAGACAAACTAGACTAGATTTATTTCGAGGATGATCAAAGTTTAGTAGATGAAAATAGAAAAACTAAAAGAAAACTGAAAATCACAAAAAGGCAATAAAAGGTCAAATCCTGATCACTTGTTCCCTGGCAACGGCGCCAGAAAAAGGGGCTTGTTGACGGTTAATAGTTATATCAAAGTTCGTTTAGACTTGCAAGCGGACAAGTCTCTCGTCGTAGTCAAGGGACCCTTCTTCCCTCGAGTGGTGAACCCAAGGTATCGAATCCGTGGAACAAATGTGTGATGCAAAAGATGATCTAGTAAAGCCGAGTAACTTCAATCTTCGATAAAGAGAAACCCTAATGCATTTAGATAAAGAACACAAAACTAATCTAATCTACTAAAGACCGGAGATAACAAAAAAAGATAGGGTAGATAAACCGATATAGAGAGATCGGGTTAAGCTTTTTGTTGCGGTTCCAAGCAAGAGAAGAAGTAGCAAATCGAATCTTGTTAGAAGCCTCTTTAAATCGTGGTTTCCCGTCCAACTCCGAAAACGCCCGCCTTTCGGAACCCCCGTTCTGTCACAACGTATCCCTACTCATGCGGGTAGTCTAGGGCAAGTCCAAGGACAAGTTGAGTTCTTTCAGAAGATCCGGCGTGTACCTCTAGCCACCGCGGCTACAAGAACACCCTATGTGATCTATCTCGAGAATAGATCCAGAATAAGCAAAGCCGATCGAAAAACGAAATCTTCGAAGAAACACTTGATCGCTAGAAATAGATTCAACTCGATAATTCAATCATTACAATGATACATAAACAAGATCACCACCGGGATCCTACCTTGATCTTGCTTCTAGCTCCGGGAACTCTGACGTGGTCTTCCGTGCAAGGTTCCCACATCGGCTAGGGAGACCCTAGTCAACTAGCTCGACTCTCTCCTCTCCGGGATGATGTCCCTCTCTTCTCTGCTCCTCGGCGGCCGATGACGAATTGGATGATGCGTGGCTCTCGACCCCGGGGCTATAAATAGCCCGAATGGCGGCTAGGTCAAAGGAGGGGGCAAACAGGCCCTAGACTGGGCTGGGCCGGCCGGCCTGGGCCCATCCGGAGCCCAGCCCGCGGCCTCCTTTGTGTGGTGTCGGTTCCCGAGCTTCCTGGATTCTTCCCCCTTCTGCATGTAGGCCTTTGTCGTCAGTTTCTCTCCGAATTGGACATAGCTCCTTATCTTGCAAGATTCGGCACTTTTCTGGTTAGGTCCTCGGAGTTTGTCATCTTCTCGGATCAAGTCCCTGACTTCTTGGAGCTAAGTTTGCTTCGTTGCATGACTTGTACGGGGCTTCAAGGTCTTGTCACAAGGTGCTTGATGAACTTATCTTGAAAGTCTTGCTTGCAACGCTAAAACCCTGCATAAACACTAAACTCCAAAACCGACATGCACAAGTGAACTTGTTATACCATGGAGGTTAGTACCAATAGATAAGGTATAAAACTTATGCCAACACCGAAGGTAAACTCATGGCTAGGTTGACGGATTTTCACCGTCAACAAGCCCCGCCGCCGGCATGCCCGTGCGCCGCCGCGCACCGCCCGCCCGCCGCCGCCCGCTCCACCGGAGCCGCGCCAGCTGTTCGATCTGTCTTGGACGGTCCAGATTAAATCAGGGGTGTGCCCCTTCGGCCGCTCCACGGTGGACCAGTGGACCGCGGTCCACCGTTGGTCCACGACCCGCGTCACGCTTACGTCAGCAGCCAGCCAACCAGAGTCCGCCACATGGCGCCACTTCAGCTCCTCCGCCGCCACTTTTCAAAAAGGACCCTACAGTTTCCAATATCACAAATATACCCTTCCACCTATTAGAACTCTTACAATTCAGTCCTGGTTTTTATGGTTAGGCCCTAAACCTTCATAGTTTTTGCTTCAGTCATCCTTGTTAGGCACTTTTATGCTATAAACCTCGGGTTTATATGCATAATTATGTTTAGGTCCTAGTTTTCTTGCAGATAAGCCCCTGGAAAAATAGTTTTCTTCACAATCTAGCCCCTGAACCTTGTTTTATCCATATCTTTTCCATCTTAGCTCCATTTTAAGCGTTCTTGGTGTCCACGCGATTGTCTCAATGAGCACGTTAGTTCTACAAGCTTGTTTTAGTCTTTTGGTAATGTTTGATGTACTGTTTTATTTATTGCATGTTTTCTTGCATGATCGTAGACAACACCCCGTTCGAGGAAGAACAAGTGTAGAGCTTGAAGTAAAGGAGAGTAGCTTTTGGTTGGAGAAAGGCAAGTGACTCCAACCACCCTTCTACCTATGCTTTAATCAAGAATACTATAAATTAATCGGAACATGGAGAACCACCTAGGAAAATAGTGCAACCACAGTCCATATGGCTCTGGCTTAGCCAATTAATTAGGTGTGCGATTGTATTGGTGACCTTATCCGAAAGGAACACAGGGGGCTCTGGGTTGCAGGGGTATAGCCCGGTTCTTTTGGGGTAGCAGCCTTTGCTAAGGTGCTGACCATTAGGGAGGGTTATGGTCCGCCCTGAGCTGTAACTGTCGTGGGTTGTTGGTGCTTTTGCATATCTTTGTAAAGGCTTCGTAGCGTCCCTATGCAATCACACCTCGGAAGTGTGGTATTGTGCCTGATCAGCACATGCATGGTTGGGTTCAAAGTTCTTCGGAACTTTTACACGAACTGTGGTGAAACCGTGCAACCTCTCGCGAGTGTAAAAGCCGATCGATCGGTCGTGCTCACGGTCAAGAGCGGCCTGGACCCTCACATGATAATTGAACTTAAAGATGAATTTAATATTGCTTTCCGGTTATTCCTGTGGCCTTGCTGAGTACCAACGATAAGTGTACTCATCCTTGCATACGCTGTTCAGAGGAGAACCCTGCAGTGGAGTAATTCATCGACTACGAGGAGTTCTGAGGATGCGATCAACCAGTCAGATGCCTGTGGAAGATGAAGATGGAGTCGCATCTTCATAGTTATCGTTGTTCGTGTAAAGACCTTCGAGTCTACCCTCGTGAGTGTAATAAAAGTTAATAAACCTTTTCTGTACGTTTTTGAGCATTGTTTTGTGATATTACACTCATGAATCTATCATATGTGTGAAATTGTGATCCTGGCACACATATGAGATGCATTCGGTTTTCTTCGGAAAAACATGTGTGACACTATAGTTGGAACCCCTTGCCATAGGTGCAATCGTATACTTTCCTTTCAAATCGACAAAGGTAGTATGTATACAAAAATTACTCTGTATGTATTGCAGTCATGAGTGAATCAATCCGGAGCGTTGATCTATACCGATTTGCGTGCATTTATGTCCTCTAGCGTGTGTATCATTCTTGTATTTCATTTTTTCACTCTTATTCTCTGTCACCCTGCCACATGCGTGACATAAAGTAGCTTTCCTTGTGCTAAGCCGGACCCTTTTCCCACTAGTGTGACAACTTTTTGACTACGAAGCTCACTCCTATTCTCATCCCAAAAAATCTTCCATACACATGCGCACCCAACATGTGCCACTGACACACTTTTTGTACTGGATACTGTAACGGTTGTTGGTGGGAGCACAAGATGTACATCTTAGTGCATTACAAAGCCAACTATACTCACCGATGTACCTAAGCCTAACGCCCAACTATCTCAGCTATCTCTTTTTATCCCGCCCCTCCATATTAAAAAAATCAAATTAACAATCAATAGTATTCAAATACCTTATCTATCTTTTTACTCAATTTACATCACACTCATGACTCATAAGGTCTTCAACGCTATAATTCGCACATAAAACACTAACACTAAACTGGAAATATAAAACATACATCAATGTGAAAACAAATTAATCTTTTACTCATTTAAACCATGAGCACATGAAATTTTTAGCTTCTTACTAATTGCTAATAATATCTTTCCACATCTCATAAAGATTAAACACATATGTACATTACTATACAGCCATGCTACTGCACTCAGCTACATCACAAAACTAAAAATGAATCGTTTTCATCTAATCTGCAAAACAAAAAGTCAGTGACCTTGCACAAGAACAAATATATTTTGCACACCCATGCACATGCTAAGATGATAATTATTCAACTTTACACATACAAGCTATATTTACATCTCAGCTCCCCGTGGACACAAACATAAATTTGCATGTCAAAATAACCTAATACACAAATGACCAAGACATGTTTTTCACATGTACAACATTGGAGAAATGAATAAAACAACAACTACTACTACTACTTAGCCTTTTGTCCCAAGCAAGTTGGGGTAGGCTAGAGATGAAACCCACAAGAAACAAGGGTAGGAGAAGCACAAAACACAAAAGAACAAAAGAAAAAGAAAAGATCATGTTTCAGGCACATTGATTGCAAGTCTCCAAGTACTTCTATTCATAACTAACTCCTTGGGGATGTCCCACTCCTTATGGTCTCTCATGACCAACTCATCCCAAGTTAGTTTAGGTCGACCTCTACCCCTCCTTACACTACCGACCCGGTTGAGCACCCCCACTACGCACTGATGACTCGGGAGGCCTCCTCTAGACATGACCAAACCATCTCAACCGGTGTTGCACCAATTTTTCCTTAATTGGTGTAATGCCCGCATTTTTAGCACTTGAAAAATCACCAGCTAAATCACGCGTGTTTTCAAAAACTCTTCCGCTGGGCTCGATCACCTCCCCAAAATCCCGATCATCTCCCCCCTCGCCCTTCCTTGGCACGCGTGCCACGAATCTCGCCGGCACCGCCCGAACTCGGGCCACCGCCGCTCGCCGTGTGCCGCCCCCGGCGCCGCCGTTGGCCACCTCGCCGGGAATCCCAGGCATGCCGCGGTCCCGTCGGCCGGTCCGCCTCGCCATCACCGCCGTCCCGAAAATCACACTAACACCCGAAAAACCGGAAAACCCCACAAAATCCCTTTTCCCCCTCCCTTCTAATTTTCCTAGGATTTCTCCTAATTTTATAAACCCTTTCTTTTTCTTTCTTTTCCTATTTTCTTTTCCCCTTTTTCCTTTTCTTCCTTTTCTTTTCCCTCTTCTTTTCTTCTTCCTTTGGCCAGCACCAGACCCGACCGCACCTGGCCGACTGTGCGCCCCCCGGCAGCATGCCCGCCGCGGTACGCCACCCCCGCCCCGATCCCCCGCCCGAACCGTCCCATCGCACCCGCGACGAGACCCGACCCCGCCCTCGACGCTCGGGGGCCGCCTGCCGAACTGTCGCCTTCGCACCACCATTACCGGACGGCACCACCGCCTCGCGCTGCCTCACGCCGGCCGGCTGGCCACCACCGCGCCCTGCCTGACAGGTCATATCCCATCGCATTTACTCCACCTAAAATCTCGGCCGCGACCCCGCTGGATGAGTCAACGTCGGGATATTTTTCCCCACCGCCATTGCCGGCCGCAGAAGCTCCTCGAGCTCAAAATATCGTCCACTCAACCGCCTCCCCACGCCTATAAATAGGGGCCGACAGCTCCCCGGCTCACCCCGCATGGCCACAACCGAGCCCCCCTCCTTCCCCGAGCACCCGCAGCACCGCGGCCCCCAAGCACCGCCACCTCCGCTCCGCCCCCCGCCGCGAGCCACCCCCCGCAAGCAACCATAGCACAAGGTGAGCACGGGGCTGAGATCCCCTCGGCCTCCTCTCCGTTTTGCCCCATCTCCCGATCGTCGCCGTGCACGGACCACCGGCGAGCGCCCCTGCCGACCGGCCGCCCGGCCGATCCCCCTCCCTCCCTGTTCTAGACCGAGGAAGGGGAAGGATAGGGCGGTTTTGCCAAAACCCCCTGACCTTTCTCCTTTTTCCTCCCACCGAGCCCCCCTCTCTATTCTCTCTCCTTTCAAAGAAACCCCTACCCCATAATATAATCCATATTTAAACCCCTACCTCTATAATATAATTTACAACTAGGACCCTATATCATTTAATCAAAACCTTTTTACTATTTAACCAAACCCTTTCCATAGTAAACTTATTTACAGTTAGGTCCTCGAGCCCCTATCTAATCCTAGTGACGCCTTTAACACATCACTTCATGTTCGTATTTTCGCCCGATCGATCCCAGCTCTTGCCCCGGCCCTTCACTTATCTTCCCGTTCAGCCATATACCCTTAAATAATATTTACTCCTTCTTTATCTATCTATTTCCTCTCGAGCTCAGTCGGTAAATCTTGTATGCTTGTATTGATTGCATGCTTGCTGGTGTGTGCAATATAGCTGACGGAGTGAACGAAGGAGGGTACCATGAGCCGGAGCTTGGCGCTGAGTACTACGAGCAGGAGCCCGAGATCCCGAACCACGAGCCGGAACTCCCCGAGGACTTCGAAGACGGCAAATTCAATCTCATCCTTTGATGCATGCTTTGGTCCTAGTTTTATAAACACAACCCTATACCGTTTTATAAATTGCATATTGTTTTACTGCAAAAACCTGGTAGGATAGCCACCCATGATTGCTATGATTAACCTTGTTTGGCCAAAATGATTTCTTTAAAATGGTGTGAGTGCTTTGAAAATGGGGATGGGATATTTTGGAAAATGAGTAAAGAACTGGGTAGACGGGATGGATGTGTGTGTGTCAGGTGTATGGGTGAGCTCGTACCTTTGTTGTTGAGCGTGTGGGAGATGTCCATCTTGTCGTTAAGGACCGGGTTGCATGACATCTCACATGGCCCAACTTAACGTACAACCACTCGACCGTGTATGTGGCAATGGCTTAGCATAAATCCCTCTAGTTAATCTACTTTCCATCAGGAGTGCGGGTGAGCAGCGGGAGAACAAGGAGTAGGGGTATGATCTGTGTGAGGTACGTCCTGGTTATGTGAGATAACCCCTTAGTTGCTTCCGTGGTGGCTCGTAGGGTTAGCTAAGGTGGGTAATGGCTTTGATAGGATCTGCACCGACACTAAGGTGTTCGTGTGGCGGTACCCTACTTGTGGGTAAAGATGTACAACCTCTGCAGAGTGTAAAACCTATTCGAATAGCCGTGTCCACGGTATTGGACGAGTCACGGTGTGGTCACAAAACTAGTGTTTGGGTTTGGGATGTTTTCATGGCGGGAGTTGTTTTCTGGAAACACTACTAGGAATGTGCTCATTGATGACCTTCATCCTTCATCATTGAAGATGCCAAATTGGTCATGCACACAAATCTATGACGAACTTTTGACGAAATTGATATCGTCACTGAAGTCACGTCACATAATGTAATGAGTGACGAAGTGTCAATTTTGGTCACAGAAGGGCTCCCAACCATGACCAAATGTTTACGGTCATAGAAAAGTTCTCCTATGACCATTGGCTTTGGTCATGGCTATGCCTCCATATTCGTCACAACTCTCCGTCTGCTAGGCGCTGTTAACGTCGTTTCTGCATATGACGTGGCGCATGACGCGGCGTGTGACATGGCAGTTCGGTACCTTGTTCTGGTAGCGCCACATGGACCAATTCTAATCTGCCACGTGGCTTCAGAACTTTGGTCACAGATTTTATTCACAAAATCGTCAACAAAGACTCAAAACTTTTTGGTCACAAATGATATGTCAGAATCATCAACAAATATAGCATAATTTGGTCGCACAAAATCAGGTAAACCATGTAAACCGTATAAATGCAATTGATATTTGCAAGACCACATAATTCCATGTTCAAAATATAAAGAAGTATTCAACTGAGTTGCACAACGACCACCACTAGTTCACATCACACATAAAACTTAGTTCACAACACACATAAGAAACAAATACTAAAAAGTTGCTTGCCACAAGCAACTTAAGTTTCTGAGAAGACAAAATAAACCATATCACAGCAACCCACTTCATGTCGAAGAAGGAGCATAGATCTTCAGTAGCCCCCTGAGGAGCACCCTGTTCTCTTCCATCTCCTTGGTGTTCTTCTCTACCAGCTTCTTGTACTCCTCTAGCTATTTTTCTTGCCTCTCCCTCCTTTCCTCAGTTTCTGCACATTTTCTTCTTGAGCTCGTCAACTTCACCTTGAACAGCAGCCCGTGCTTCAGCCACAAGTTGTTCCCGAAGCTCGGTTTCATTTGTTGATGTTGACTTGGAAGATGTAGGTGTGTTGAGGCCAATACTCTTTAGGAATAGTTGAGAGCTGGTTTTGGAGAGCACAGTGGACACCGCAGTCACACTGCCTTCTGTTGAATAACCTGCACCTTTAAGGTCCTAGTTCACAGCCTCCATTTCAGTCTGAAAAAACATGGGCAGAAACCAGTTAGATATTTTCCTAAGACTGCTATAGAATAAACACAAGACATGGCACAAGATGTTTGTAATTTAAAACCGCAACAATATCTTGATTCAGAGCAGAGCACATGCCTACGACAATATCTTGATTCAAAGAAATATATACAAATGATGGTGCTGCTACAGCCGGCTAACATAGCAAACATGTAACTGAATGCTCAAGTGTTCAGTGCAATACTTGGCGAGCATCAAGTGACCAGTGTTCAGGTAACAACATTAACTTAGTGGCCAGAACCATCACCAGCAGCATCAAGTGTTCAGCTAAGAGTAACAGAACCAAGTAACAAATGCAATGAACACTTTATGCTCGGCAAAGTTCAAATAACCCCTGTCTGCTGTGAACTGAAATATCCCCTGTCTGCTGCCAAAGTACAAATAACACTCAATAATATTGTATGATTGTCATGCCAATAATAATGTTTGACTTATGGTATACTATTAATTAGACATTCTATTATAAAGTCAAATTGCTAACAAGTACAGATTTCAGAGTCAAGCATCTCATGTCATAGCATTCAGAGTCACTACAGATTTTATGTCACACTACAGAATGGCCACACAAATTGAGAGGAATGATAGTTAGGCCAGAACAAAGTTGCCAGTGAAACAAACAGTGCCAATGAACATCATATGATCTGAAAAAAATGCATTGAATAAATCAAACTAATGATCTTACAAGTGCTTCTCTTGCAGTGTCACTGAGGCCACATTTGGAGCTGGTGTGGCAGGTCTTGAAGGCCTCCACCGCATCTAATTCTTCAGTCATATCTAAGCTGGGTTCTTCTCTTTTTCTCTCCTGCTTCTGTTGCATGCATAAACATTCACAGAAAAGTTGTCTCAAATCAAGTTCAAAGGCAACTGATTCAAGGAAACATACGGAGTAACCGTACAAGGAAAGTTACACTTACATAATCATGTAGGTGTGCCTCGTAGCAGCGATTGCTGGTAGTCTGATGATATTTCACCTTACTGCGGTTGTGCTTGTTCTTTTCACATGTCTCCTACAAGAGAAACTAAATGTCAGATGAGATCATGGAGTCAAAATGAGAAGATTATGTGCATGAATGTGAAATAATAATATATGACAAGATACCCATACCATGTTTTTTGGATCAGTCCACTTTGCAACTAGTGCCTTCCACTGTAAATCAGTCATGTAATGAACAGGTGAAGTTGTCGGAACCTCATTTGCAGCTACACCATTGAAGTATTTTGCCTTGAGCCTATATCGCTAGTTTTTTTATTGTAGTGCGCATCAGATCAGTACAGGCTTCTTTTGTTGGCTTGTCATTAGTGTTAATGGCCAAGCGCCCCTAGGTATTTTCAACTCCATAGTTAGTTAGAGAATTCAGGTGAAGCAGTATCAAAGCTTAGATTAGAAATAGCACTTACAGAAAGCTCTCCCTCAAATTTCCTGTAGTAATTTTCGTCTTTCTTGTAATCCTTCCAATGTGGTAGGACAAGCATGCTTTCCCGAATGATGATGCCACCCTCTGATGCAAACTTGGCAGCTTGAACAGGTTCATGAGGCCTTCTTTTGCCTTCTTCAACAACAATAGGCAGTCTCCTTCTCATAGCTTTTGTCATCTTGTCTAGCTGTTTTCCCATAGTTGGTCCCCTCCGGCTCCTTGGTGCTTACTGTGCTGGAGCTACAAAATATATATAATTTAATGAAATGGTTTACTTTCATTCAAACGAGCAAAATAGATGTCATGTTTACTGAAAAAATGTTACTTGCCTTCAGTTTCATTGTCTGCACCTGTACTGTCATGAGCAGCAGGTGCCTTGCCTTCATCTCCACCTGTGCTCAAATGATCATCAAGTCCAAGTGTAGTAAAGCTGTCTGCTATGCATCATGACCATCTGTTGGTTGTACAACATTGTCGTCATCTGTCTGTGTAGCTTGAAGGCTCTTTGAAGATCCTGTTTTGGTTTGAGCAGGCTGTTCCTCTGCTTGTCGAGCTGCCCTCACTCTCTTGTTCGATCGAGAACCTGGAGGCATGGTGGGTTTCGTTGTCTTCTTTGAAGAAATGATTTTCTTAGAATACTGAAAAAATAAGAAACGACAAGTGCATTAATAATAGCGCCATCTGATATTTAATTTTAGGTATGAAATATAGAACGTGAATATAAAAGCAGGACCACATATTAAACAACAAACTGAAAACACTTATATGCGATGCAACTATTCCACATGCACTACTAGTGTGATAGAATAATGACCTTAAATTTTTTTGGTTCTGGCGGCTCATCAGATTTGGTGTCATCATCATCCTCACTATCTCCTTGATCATCATTATCAAGGAGATACTCTGATGAATCCGAATCCAAATCTTCACTATGTGTTTTTTTACCTTCGTTCTTTGCAGTAGAAGTTTCATGTACAGATTTAGTAAATTCAGCAGCAAGAGTTGGCAGTCCTAGTTCTTGCATCTTCTTGTTATTGTTAGCCACGCGTATATCCCGGCTTCTCTCATAATCAGTTGTTGTAGGTTCAACTACTTGCAAGATAGATAAGAACAAGCACAATGCGTGTATTAGATAAATAAAATGAAGTTTAATAAGAGGTAAGCGGTATTATTAGTTGCAGGAAATTAAGATAAGAGCTAGGAGTTAGGGAAGAGTATTGACTGATCTAGTATTCATTGTGCTTTTCAAGGTGCAATTTGAACTGAACTACCCAATTTTCAAAAAAATACATGACACAAGCACATAGACACCAACTTAGTTTCACAAGCACAATGACAATAACAGTTTCTGTCCGGTCAATAAGACTACCAAAGCCTACAGATAACACCAACCAGCATGGGTCTGCTTAGATGTTTTTGCAAAAAGTATATATATTGTTAATCCGGGGCTGCAAATAATATAACACAGAGTATTGACAACAGATCAATCCGGGGCAGCAAATAATTTAAAACAACAACCTATTATTAATACCAAAAAATCCCTAAAGCGCAGCCTGAGGTTTGACATTTGAATTAGTACTCAAAGGCCTGAAATCTAAATTAGTACTCATTTGAATTAATACCACACATTGTCATGCTCAACAATGTCACTGGTAGGCATAGACTAGGATACGATTTGGGGTGAAACCTAGTTTAGAGCAGAGAAACAAAATCAAATTGCACACTAGGCCTTCAACATTGAACATAAAGCACAACCGCTACACAAAATGAACATTTGATTGCTTATACGATCATATTACCACTTAATGCTAACTTCCTAATTAATTGAAAAAGGCTTTATTTCCTCTTAGCAGCAAGCAGGGGCAGTATTCCTGAAATCTAACTGCGTGGTGTCAACAAATGGCATGATAATGTTTTCAATGATCAAGAGACAATATTCCTGAAACTGCACTATGTTTCTTTTAAGTGAGGAACAAATAAATGAAGAAAGCAGATATCAAAAGACCAACTAGAATGGAGACAACAGTTATCAAAAGACCAACTATTTCATATATTTGTCTATACAGAGACATTGTTACTATAGAGTTACTGGTAGACAATGCAGGGAAAAAAGGTTCATTTATAGAGACATTGTTGCTTTCTCAACCATCCAAACCTGCAATATGGTCATTTTCAGGCATTCATATATTTGTTTTAGACATTCTTGGACTGCATCTTGAAAAAGATTAGTTGACCATTTAACTAAATGACAGACTTCACCACTCGGCTGCACTACTAGCACTACAAGCAGCCACAAGACATCCATCCATTTTGAGTCACAGATTGTTTGGAAAAACACAGCCACAGAATTGCTAATTGCAGTCCTAGCACGGCAGTGGCAGTTCTAGCGCGGCGGTCATGGTAAAATTCTTGAAATTAATCAAAGCAAAAGAATAAAGGAAACAACAACCACCATTGTACTCTAAAAGTATAAATTCCCTAGAGCGCAGCCTGAAATCGACAATCTGAAAGGCACGACAAATGGATGTGGCTTTTACCTTCTATTTCTTCTGAAATCTGCTTGCTTCTTTGCCTCCGTGTAGCCATTATCGAGGTCACCAAATCCTGCGACGAGAGAGAGGGAGATAATTAGAGCAGGGGGCGGGAGGGATGCAGCAACACGAGCAGAGGACGGAGAAGATCTCCCGCTCAGATGCGGCGAGAGTCGTCGGCAACGACGTTCGTGGCAGTGGCGGTTGCGTTTGTGAGCTGGAGGAGCTCGTCGTAGCCGCCATCGTAGGTACCTGGTCGGCGTCGAGGACGGAGAAGCTCCTGGGCGGCAGCGGTTGTGCCCTGGCGGCGGCTACGGTTGGGGGAATGGTGGTAGGAGGAGGAGACGTGTGGGGACTGGGGAGGTCTTTGACCGGACCGGGGGGAGGGAAAGGAAAAATGGTAAAGGCAAGGCGCGTGATGTTTTCGGGATTTGGCATTTTTGGCGCTTTTTATTTCGAGATGGCGTCAGTTTTCGCGCTTTTTTCGAGATGGCGTCATTTTTCGCGGTTTTTTTCACAAGCGCACCACTGAAATGCAGTAAAAAAAATTGGTAATTTGTTATGTTTTTGAAGGATAAAGTAGTAGTACAAATTTGTTAGGATATGCATCAAAATTTTCTTGGAATCGCTTCAAATTATTTTGACAAGTTTGAAAAGCAAAATGAAGTGTCACTGCCAGTTTTCAGATTTTTCTAGGAACATGAGGGTATTTTTACATTTATTTGTGAGTAAATCAAGAAATAATTACAATAAATGGTGGAAAACATGGTCCAAAAATTTCGCGGATGCACATGGCATTTTTGCACACTTCAACGACCACACTAAAAAAGTTTCACACGATTTGGAGATGGTCGTACTGCACGTCTACCAAACGAATAAGTTTCTCTCACGAAGTGATATGGACAAGTCTAAGAGAGCAATGTCTTTTGAGCATATGCATGACAAACTTTCAAGGAATCGGTTCAAATTCTTTTACAAGCATAAGTAAGAAAAATGGGGTGTCATTGCCAGTTTTTAGATTTTTCTAGGCACCACATGGTATTTTTACATTTATTTGTCAAGAAATCAAGAAAACTTTATATTAAATTGTAAACTTGGTCTAAAATTTGGGCATATGCACACAATATATTTGCACACCTTCATGAGCACACCAAAAAAGATTCACGTGATTTCGAGATGGTCGTGCTGCACGTCTACCAAACAAATGAGTTTCTCACTTTGTGGACAACTCTAAGAGACCAATGCCTTTTGAGCAGTTGCATGACAAACTTTTTTGGAATCACTTCAAAAAATTTCTACAACATTAAGAAGCAAAAAGAAGTGTCCTTGCCAGTTTTCAGATTTTTCTAGGCACCATAGGGCATTTTTACATTTATTTGTGAGGAAATGAAGAAAAATGTATATATTAAATGGAAAACTTGGTCTAAAATTTACGGAGATGCACAAAACATATTCGCGCACCTCTACGATCACACTAAAACAATTTCACATGATTTCGAGATGGTCGTACTGCATGTCTACCAAACAAATGAGTTTGTCGCACAAAGTGACATGGACAACTCTAAGAGAGCAATGCCTTTTAACCAGTTGCATGACAAACTTTCACGGAATCGGTTTTCAAATTTTTCTACAAGCATAAGTAAGCAAAATGGTATGTCATTGCCAGCTTTTAGATTTTTCTAGGCACCACATGGTATGTTTACATTTATTTCTCAGTAAATCAAAAAAAGTTTATATGAAATGAAAATATTTGAGGAAGCAATAAATTTTACATGTATTTGTGAGTACATAAAAGAAATGAAATTAAAAAATAAATATCAAATGAAAATAAGCTATGCAGTGGCACGTGGAGGCCTATTTTGAGAAAATGACAATTTAAGCTGACCAAATCTGACACCATCAAGTTTTCAGGGTGGGCCAAGTTTTCAGGACGGGCCAAAACTCGCCTAAAAAAAGTTGGACCAAAGTTACATATGATGATTACCCAAATTAATCTGTCAGCATTATGTTTCATCATCATTAGGTGCGCCAAAATGATGGCTTTCCTAAAAAAAATCACCAAACGATGCAGCACATGGGAATCACAATCTACGACGATCATCTTGTGTTGTTCTGTGTCGTTCATATCATTTTCGTCAAAAAAATTAAAGCCAAATTTTGGTCACTTGTAACTTATGATGAAGATAAACTTTTGGTCATAGAATGTTATCATTCCATGACCAAAGTGACCAGCGTCACTAGAAAAAGGTCACAGATGATCATATTTCTACTAGTTGGTTTGATGGAAGATGAACCCGAAGAAACCCATTGGGACAAAGGAACCTAGACCGAAGACGTGATACTGGAGCAAGACCTCCCACCAAAGAAGCGTCGCATTCAAACGAAGGAAGAGTCCCCATGGGGATAGACTGGAGTGCCTAGGTTAGAGCTGTTGCCCTAGTAATAATAAGTGTACCCCAACCTTGTTGCCAAATAAAACTATCTATCTTTTGTACCCTACCCTTTGCACAACTTGTTCAACTCTACCCTTGTTTTCAGATGGCTGAAGATGGATGGACCCAAGGCGTGTGCCAGGAGCAGCCTGGTTTTGCTCGCCTCCTTATCAACTCCCTGGAGCGCCTCGGTATCACTGAGCGCCCAAGGTACTATAGCAGAGAGCACGAGCAACTCGGCACTCTTCGATGTAGGGTGGTCCTCTCCATCGCCAGAAGCAACCGCAACCCCAACGTCGATCCGTGGCGTGTGACCACCACAGGGTTTCGACACCAAGACACCTAACCCTTGGCCCTCAGAAAAGCTCTCCGCTACCTGTGTCAGATCTACGAGGAACACCTCGTCCCCACACCGATGAGGTATTTTCCCTCAGCCATCAGAACCCCAGTCTGGCAGGCCCGCATGAGAAACCTGGAATGGCGCCACCACCAAGAAGACCTTTTGTGCCATGTGGTTGCCTACCTCGTTTTCCTGGACAAACTCTTTGACGACCAGCAAAACTCTTGAGGGAGAAAATCAGTAAGGCCGAGCAAGCAGAAGTCACAGTAAGGATGCACCAAGTCTGAGTGGCTCAAGATGAAGCAAGGACTGCAGCTGCCATAAGTAGTGAAGCTGTTGCCCATGAAAGCCTCAGGCGGATCCAAGATCAGCGCATGCAGGAATGGACTAACAGTGGAACACCCGTTCCGGCCATTGGAGAAGCACAAGTCCTGCTTGGGACACCCCTTGTAGGGTGGGAAGGAACTATTGAAACCCCGCCAGCACCCGGTAGTCACTGAACAACCAACGGCGACCGCAGAAGCTGCAGCACAGCCCCAAGAGAATGGAAACCCCAAGGGCGAGGATGATGATGAGCTGCTCATCCCGCTGGAAGTGCACTCAGCCCCAGAAGATGGCTCTCCTCGCGAGTAGCATGCCTCAGTTGCCTTGACCCAGGGAATGAAGCCGCGTTGGTCTGAGCTTAGAGTCACATCCTTAGCTTTTGTCATAGCACGTGGTTGTGTAGCGTGTCCGCGTTGAATCAGTCGCGTAGTTCGGGATGTATCCTCCTCACTTGTTTGCAATAAAAATTTGTCTGTGCTTGTTTGTTTGCTATGTGCTTGTTGTGTGCTTGCCGGCAGGAGTAGACCCTGCCTTTTCAAAAAGAAAATTTGTCATAATCCACTTAAACATCACATAAAACCTAGATCTCTTAGAAACCCGCTCCTTTACAGATGGTTTCCAGGCACCCTGCTAGGACCCTCCAAGGCTCTGGTCGTATGGACGTGGAAGGATCTCAAGCTGATCGAAGGGAGCGCCTCAACGACCAGGAAGTGAATCAAGGTGAAGATGGAGGAGAAAATGTTGTCCTGCCACCGCCACCCCCTCCCGTAGAACTGGCGCAAGTTTTGGCCAACCAGACTCTACTGATGGAAGCCATATTCAATGCCGTCAACCGACCAAGGCCTCAAGTTCTGGGCATGAATGAGAAGGCCGATCAAATTTCTCGGGATGAAGCCACCCACTTTTGGCGAGTCCGTGAATCCCTTGGATGCGATGATCGGTCGAGAGCCATTCTAAGGGAACTGGAGCCCTTCAACTGTGAAGACCGAGACAAGGTTCTCCTGGCCACTCACCAACTCACCGAAACAGCTTTAGCCTGGTCGGAGAAGTATTGTGCAGCAGCCAAGGATCCCTCCGCCATCACTTGGGATGAGTTCGTGGAAGAGTTTCGACGCTACCACATCCCAGAAGCCACGCTAAAGCGCAAGGCAGATGAGTTTCGTGAACTTCGCCAGGGCAACAAGTCAGTGGAAGAATACACTTATCAGTTCATAGAGTTGGCTCGATACACCCCTGAGGAAGTGGACAAGGACTCCAAGAAGCAGGCGATGTTCAAGAAGGGCTTGACTCCAGAGCTGAGGACTCTGCTTACCCCTCAGATCTACCTGGATTTCAACACCCTCATGAACATGGCCATCCTCACAGAGAGAGCCAGGGCGGAAGAGAAGCAAGAAAACAAGTGCAAGTTCATGGAGCACAAGGCTCAACAGCAAGAGCGTTCCCAGAGGCAGAGAAGCTTCGGACACCCCATGTCCAGGTTCCAAGCCCCCATGCAGTACAAAACCCAGTCACAAGCCACGGGCTCTCAAGGCCCCAGAACCTAGTTCAAACCGTACAACAACCAGAACACCATGAAGCCCCCACAGAGCAACACTAGCCAGGTCACTGCCAACAACAACAACAACTCCAGAGTGTGTTTCAACTGCCATGAGACCGGACACTTCATTGCCAACTGCCCATATGCCAAAAATCCAACGGCTTCAACCTTCTCCAACTCAGTGAATGGGCTAAGACCGCTCGTATCTGGAGCCAACTGCGTGCCAGTTCGCAGCAACAACAACTTTGGCAACAACAACCAGCAGATGAGGCAGCTCCAGCAGTCTTATGGACGTGTCCGCATCAACCACATCAACGCACAGGAGGCTCAAGAAGCACAAGGCGTAGTGCTCGGTGAGTTCCTGGTCAGCTCAGTCTTGGAAACCATATTATTTGATTCAAGAGCATCACATTCGTTCATATCCTCAAGTTTTGTGGAAAAGCATAACATACCTCCAGTACTACTAAAAGCACCCCTGTTAACTCGAACGCCCAGAGGTGACATCAAGTGTCAACTGGGATGCTCCCAGGTAAGGATCATTTTAAGTGGGGTAGAGTTCCTAGCGGACCTAGTAGTACTAAAGTCCAAGGGAATAGATGTGATCCTTGGGATGGATTGGTTAAGCCAACACCATGGTCTTATAAGTTGTGCCGATAAGGTAGTGCACCTAACCAACCTAGACGGAATACAAGTGACCTGCCACACCCGAGGACACAGACCAGACATAATGGTTTTTAGCATGGAAGCCAAATCCATAGAGGATGTCCCAGTAGTGCAGGAGTATCTAGATGTGTTCCCCGAAGAACTCCCCGGAATGCCACCAGATAGGGATATAGAGTTCGTCATTGACCTTATCCCCGGAACCTCTCCCATAGCCAAGAGACCCTATAGGATGGCAGCCCCTGAGTTGGCAGAGTTAAAGAAGCAGCTAAGAGAACTTCAGGGAAGTGGATTTATCAGACCAAGCTCATCACCATGGGGAGCCCAGTGCTCTTCGTAGAAAAGAAGGATAAAAGCCTGAGGATGTGCGTGGACTATCGCTCACTGAACGAAGTGACTATCAAAAACAAGTATCCTCTCCCTAGAATAGATGACTTGTTTGACCAACTGAAAGGAGCCAAGTACTTTTCGAAGGTGGACTTAAGGTCAGGATACCATCAACTCAAGATTAGGGAGAGCAACATTCCAAAGACTGCCTTTGTCACCCGTTACGGGTAGTATGAGTTCACAGTGATGTCCTTTGGACTCACCAATGCACCAGCGTATTTTATGAACCTCATGAATAAGGTGTTTATGGAAGAGCTAGACAAGTTTGTCGTAGTATTCATCGACGACATACTTGTTTACTCCAAGAGTGTGGAGGAACATGAGTAGCATCTTCGAGTGGTACTGGGGAAACTAAGGGCACACAAGTTGTATGCTAAGTTCAACAAATGTGAATTTTGGTTGGAGAAAATATCTTTCCTTGGGCATATTCTGACGGCAGAAGGAGTAGCAGTAGACCCCGGGAAAGTCAAAACCATCTCCAACTGGCGACAACCGACCAATGTGAGCGAGATTAGAAGCTTTCTTGGTTTAGCCGGATACTACCGGAGATTTATTGAAGGATTTTCTAAGATTTCCCGGCCCATGACGGAGTTACTCAAGAAGGAGAAGAAATTCAACTGGACTGAGTCTTGTGAGAAAAGCTTTCAGGAGTTGAAAAGAAGATTGACAACAGCCCAGTGCTGACCTTGCCAGACATTCAACGGGATTTTGTCGTCTATTGCGATGCATCCCGACAAGGGCTACGATGTGTCCTTATGCAAGATGGGAAAGTAGTGGCGTATGCTTCCCGCCAACTCAAACCCCACGAGCAGAATTATCCCACCCATGATTTGGAGTTTGCGGCCGTAGTGCATGCCATTAAGATTTGGAGACATTATTTGATTGGGAATAAGTGCGAAATCTATACAGACCACAAGAGCTTAAAATACATCTTCACCCGGCCGACTCGAACCTAAGGCAAAGAAGGTGGCTAGAATTAGTCAAATATTATAACCTAGAAATCCATTACCACCCGGGAAAAGCCAATATAGTGGCGGATCGAAGGATCGGATGGCGACTAGAGAGGGGGGAGTGAATAGGAGCGGTAAAAATTCTTCTCAAAGAACCCGGCCTATACCCTAGTCAAATCCCGGTCACACACAAGCGATGAATCGAATCACACGCCAATCGCCAAGACAACGAGGTTATGGATCAACCTCTAGTCCTAGGAACGATTCCTTGAAGCACACGCGGAAGCACAAGAAAGGAAGGAAGGAATCGAACCAAGAAGCAAAGCACACGAGCTCGGTGGACCGTTCGGCCGGGAGGGGTGGACCGTCCGCACTGGCCACGCGGACCGTCCGGCCTGCTGCCGCGGACCGTCCGCACCAACACCGCGGACCGTCCGGCCCTACGCCGTGGACCATCCGAAAAAGACACTAGAACCACCGAGAGACGCACCACGAATAACGGACCGTCCGCGGGGAGCACGCGGACCGTCCGCCGTGCACCCGCGGACCGTCCGCCCGAGCACACGCGGACCGTCCGAAACTTTGTCCAACCAAAACTCAAAACCACAACGGATCGAAACGAAAGGCGAGCAAGAACATGAAGAACACCCCGATGAACACGCGCGGCGCGGATCGTCCGCCGGGACGACGCGCGACCGTCCGCGAGACACGGACGAGCGAGAAAAACGGCCCGACCTCGAAGGTCAACTCCCCCAAATCATCATCGGATTTCCCAAACGGTTGAAGCCTGTGGAGACAAGGGTTTGGGGACTTGAAAAGCGTCACACAAGGATGCTATAGCCCAAAAATCTTGCCTCCTAACTCCCTAAATCACCGGGAATCGCGAGTCCTTTGAGCACCACCAAAAGCTAGAGCTCCGTCCGAAAATCCTTGAATCGAAGTGGTTTCCCGGCGTTTGAGGGCACAAGATCAATCACAAAGGTGCACAAGGCATCCATCCATGTTTCCCTCAAAGAAATCTGGGAGAAACCAACTCAAATCCGCGGAATCACATTGAGAACAAAGGCACGAAAACAAGCACAAAAAGACCACGAAAAACACAACTCCGAATCTTCTATACAAACCAGGAAAGATTCACAAGGTCTAGCATGCCGCCCTAGCATCCATCCCTCTCAACAAATCTCACATGAAGCTCTCATGCTAGCCTAGAGAAAATGGAGAAGAAAATAGCTACGAAAAATGAGAAATGGGAGGGAGGAAATGAAACCCTAAGTCGCGGAGAGAGGGAGCCATCCACACACACTCATGGCTTATATATCAGGTCCCGCCGGAGTGGTAAATGACTCGACTACCCCTAACTCAACTACGGCGATACAACCCACGTAGGGGCATTTAGGTAATGTTTGTGGGTCTTGCCATCGGACGACCACGCCTTTGCCGCACCCCGCGTCCTCCCGACGCAAGCCATGCGATCTCGCCGCGTGTCCTCCGCTTCGAAGCTTCCCGACACGCCCGGATCCCGTCTCCGTCGTGTTGGGCCCTCGGACTTGGTTTTAAGGCCCAAACCAAGAAACCGTCCTCCGATGGTTTTGTGGGCAAACCACCAAACCCCGCGTGCTCGATTTGGCCTCCTGCCAAGCCTCTTGACTCGACCGCCACCGTGCACCGCTCGATCGTCCATGACTTCGTCTTGCTCGTCTCGCCACCATGTGGCCCGCACCTAGTCCCGTCGTCCACCGGGTCTCTCGAACCGAGCCTACTTGTCTCTCCATCTCCCGAGGCCCCTCAAGGCCGAAGACCTTTCGCGCCCGTTCTTCACCCGCAACAACACGAACTAGGCCGCGGCCTACACCCGCGCACCGAGCCAAGAATCGGTCCAACACCCGTTGTCAATCACTCATCACTAAGGAGCGGTCATCCATCGACCACCGGACGCTCCCGGTCCTCAATCTCCCCCTTGATGAGTGCATTGACAACACACAACGCGAAATGAAATTCAGAGAAAGAAAGAAAGGAAGAAGAAAGAAAAACAAAGAAGCTCAACTCATGACCAAAACCGAAGAAAGGCGAAGAAAGGTCACAAGCCAAGCAAAGCACAAACTCCACACCGAAAACAGCAAGAAAGCTCCTCCCCCTGAACAAATGCAAGCTCCCCCTGAACATGTGGATGCAAACTTCCAAATTTTAGCTCACCTCTTCCGAATTTTCGTTAAGCTCACCTCTTCTCCCCCTTGTTGACAATGTAAGAATCAAGGTGAAAATGCGGAAATGCAAAACAAAGCATATAAACATCTACATGAGCTTCTCAAATAGGCCAAATCTAGTGTCAAAGGCTAAAAATGAGACAAAGATCACACATATGAATCATAGCATAGTCAAAGCATTGCTACAAGTAATATATGAAAATAGAAGCATGTGACAAAGCAAAATTTTCAGATTTAAGTAGTTTTACCAAAAGAAGGCTCGCTTCACATGTAAAAGCCTATTCATGTCACACTCGAGCCACAAACATGCATACCACTCGAGAGATCATACAAGGATATCAAATTCTCAAGAAAAAGATTATGGCAAACACCCATAAAGTAAAGCATGTCATGTCAAAGCTCATGAGCCATGTGTCCACTTCGGGGAGACTTCTCCACCGGTGAACATCATGCAACATGTTTTGCACCCATATGTGAAAGATAAGACATTTTAAGCATAGGAATGATGAATGGAGCATTTTTCAAGCATTACACACTTCTTTTCAAGATGAATTCATTTCATGGTACATGAAGTGCCTTTGCGGCAAAAAGAAGCTTATGCTCCCCCATGAATGCAACATAGGCTAAACATTTACAATGATATTCGGCCTTTGGCCCAAATGCAAGAAAAGGCATCCAAGCACAATCTAAGCATAGAAAGCACATTTAGACCAAAACGTGACATGGATACACTACTACACATGAGTGGAGCACATTTCACCAAAAATCGATCAAGATTAGCATTTATTTCAAAAAGGGCTATCTCACCACACATATATCTCAAATATTCCAAGAGCATAGCCTCACATCACCATTTCTCCACACATATGACCAAAATCTCACAAATAGCCAAAGAGACTCAAATAAGGCATATGAAAGAAGCTCAACATCCTAAAATGCAATATGATACAAATGCAACATGATATATGACAAGATGGCTATCCTACCATGGTTTGTACATCAACCAAAGCATGTATATACAACAAAGTAAACGTGGTATGTTACATATGGTACAAAAAGGAAAACCCCCAAGAATCAACTAGAAAGGGCAACAAACCCCAAGTTCCCCCCGCAAGCGCACAAATGTAGCTTGGTCGAGAGGCTTTGTAAAGATGTCGGCTAGCTGATCTTGGGTAGGGACATGACTCAACACAATGGTTCCTTTTTCCACATTGTCCCTCAAGAAATGGTACCTCACTTCTATGTGTTTGGTTCGCGGAGTGAAGCACTTGGGTTTTTAGCTACACTTATGGCACCGGTGCTATCACAAAGAAGTGGGATGCCGGGTGCACTCCTCACCAAAGTCTCTCAAAGTGTATGAAATCCACAAGAGCTAGGAACAACAACTCGCGGCCGCAACATACTCTGCCTCGGTGGTAGACCGAGCTACACTAGGCCGCTTGCGGGAAGACCATGAAACCAACGAAGACCCAAGAAATCGGCAAGTATCGAAGTAGACTTCCTCTCGACTCGACAACCAAAGACAAAATCCGCATCGGAAAAACCATGAAGAGAGAGAGTCGAGGAGGAAGAATACCAAAGGCCAAGACCGAGGGCGGATCGTAGGTACCGAAAATCCTCTTGACGGCTCTGTCGATGTGATGTCCTCGGCGAAGCCTCGAAAACGAGCGCACGGACACACACTTAATCGTATGTCCGTCCTCGTCTCCGTCAAGTAGAGGAGGGAGCCGATCATGCTCCCGTACTCCCGCCGGTCCACCGGTTCTCCGTCCTCGTCCGCATCTAGAGTGGCCGTACTCCCCATGGGAGTCGACATCGGCTTCACATCTTGCATCCGGAACTTCTTCATCATGTCTTTCATGTACTTGGTCCGGTGCACGAATGTTTCGTCCTTCACTTGCTTGATCCGCGGCCCCCGAGAAAGTACCGCAACTCGCCCATCATGCTCATCTCGAACTCCCCGCTCATCTCATCCGCAAACTTGGCAACAAGGTTATGTGACGAGCCACCAAAGACAATATCATCCACGTATATCCGAACAATCAACAAGTCATTTCCATGCTTGAGGAGAAACGGGGTCCTATCCACGGTACCCATCACAAACCCTCTCGCTCGGCGAGAAAACCTCTCAATCTCCCATACCAAGTACGGGGCGCCCGTTTCAACCCATACGAGCCCTTTTCAACCCGTACACCCCCGTGTGGGTACAACTCACTCTCAAACCCGTGTGGTCGCTTCACATACACCTCCTCCTCTATGACCCCATTCGGAAAGGCACTCTTCACATCCATCCGAAACAACTTGAACCCTTTAGCCACGATAAAGGCTAGAAGGATCCGAATTGCCTCAAGACGGGCCACGGAGCAAAGGTCTCCTCATAGTCGATCCCCTCCTTCGACTAAACCCCCGAGCAACAAGTCCGGACTTGTTCCTCACAACCATCCCATTCTCTCCCTCTTTGTTCTTCCAAACCCACTTGGTTCCTATGGGATGGCAATTTGGAGGTGGTTCAACTAACTCCCACACCTGGTTCCTCTCAAAGTTTTCCAACTCCTCATGCATAGAATTGACCAAGTTTGCATCAGATAAAGCATGTCCAATGTCCTTGGGCTCAAAGGTGGCAACAAAAGCAGCATGAGCAAAATGAGAGGAATTCCTGGACCTTGACTGTGTAGTGCGTTCGTCGATGTCCCCAATGATCTTCGACAGGGATGCACTTCTTGAATCCACCGGGAGCCTCACGCCTCGAGACTACCTCCCCCCTCACCTTCGCCTTCTCTCGCTCGGTCCTCTTGTCGCACCGTCGTTGTCCATGAAGTAGACGGTCCACGCTCCATAGTGGTCGTAGGGGAAGTAGTGGGTACACACTCGGCTTCGGGCGCATGGTTCTCTCCATCGTCATCTCCGGCTTCATCCTTCTCCTCTTCAAAGAGGTCCTCGGCCATCTCCTCATCACCCGCACATTCAAAGCCAAGAGAGGTACATGGCATTGTCTCATCGAAGGTTACCTCGCAAGTCTCCATGATTTTATTAGTCTCAAGGTTAAGCACCCTATAGGCTCTAGAGTGGTTAGCATATCCAAAGAAAATACCATCACTAGACCTAGCCTCAAACTTGTCGAGTTTTCCCTTCTTAAGAATAAAGAACTTGCAGCCAAAAACTCGGAAATGACTCACCTTGGGTGCCCGACCATGCATAAGCTCATAACAGGTCTTCTTCTTGAAAGTTCGCAATAAAATTGTCACACCTGTTTTTCCAACGAAAACCAAGTGCAAACCTATATGCATGCCAGGATCAAGTTTCATGCATATAGTGACATATATGTGAATACGAAAACGATATCACGTAAGAAAAAGGAAGATTATCGAGTTTACGCTTAATCCTGGAAACTAAGGCTCCAAACATCATAGGCAGTCGACTTGGGGTTGCGTATGCCTAGCACCAGCAATATCTTCACAACGACTTCATAGTCGCTTTCTCTTTCTGGGCAACATTGTTTATAGCAAGGGTGAACACTTGTCGTACTCAGCAAGTGTGGGGAAAAGAATGAATGCAAAGGCTTTATAGTGGACTGGGCTATAAGCATTTAGCATTTTAGTTGGTCAAATTTTATTAGCACCTATTTACTAGTAAGTATAGGTATATACCATCCCATAATTAAGCATAAAGATAAGAGAAACGCCATAAGCACATGGCAAGCATAACCATAACACATATCACAATTTAAGTCCATCTTCATGTTCAATTAATCATGTGAGGGTCCAGGCCGCTCTTGACCGTGAGCACGGCTAATCGATTAGTTTTACACTCTGCAGAGGTTGTACACTTTCACCACAAGCAGCGTAAAAGCTCCGAAGAACTTTGAACCCAACCATGCGATGCCGGCCAAGCACCATGCCACACTACCGAGGTGTGGTTGCATAGGGACGCTACATGGCCTTTACAAAGGTTCTCCAACAAGTTGTGACCCACAAGGTCCGGATCGATTAGCAAGGTATAAAGTCCCCTAGCAGGTCGATACCCCACCATAAAAAGAATAACTCACCCAACCCCCCGCTAGAGCGAGTCCATACCCCACGGTACCGCCGATCCCTTGTCCTTATCGTGTAAGATCACCCCAAGCTAAAGTTCCTAATTATTCAGCCAAGACCATTGCCCATTAGTTCTTGTGGTTGTCTTGTTTTCCCGGGTGGTTCTCCATGTTCCGATTAATGCACAGTGATCTTGTATTAAAATTATCATAAAGGAACACAGAGCATAAAATGATAACCATGTTGATTATTACCAACCCAGTTGAGCACACTAAGCAACATCTACCATCAAAACTAATTAAAACCGGGTTTAAGATAATGGTCAAAAGAGGCTAGTCATCCTTAATAGGCACCCATCAAAATTAATGCAAAGCAATGCAAAGTGATTAATCATAGTTATTGGGACAAAGATCAAGGACACACTTGCCTTTAAACCAAAGAGTAGTTGCTCAAATTGTCTTCACCTTCACACTCTTCCAAGCTCTCGAACCACGTTCATTCTACTCGCATCAATCATCGGGCACAAACATGCAAAACAAACGCACGAGTACAACTAAGAACAATACATCAATCAAATCAAAGCTTTAAAAGAACGCACTAAAGGATAGGCTTGATTAGATGGATCACTAAAGAACACAAAGTATGCTTGGAAGGAAAAGGCTTGGTTAACTTTGAAGAGATGGTCGCGAAAGATTGAGCAAGGACCGGAAAGATCACACTGAAATAGAGCTCGATTCTATTGGTTACGCAAGCGCAAGAAACGCTGAAACAGAACTAAGCTCGAAACTATCGTGAGATCATTATCAAACAACAAGAGACTACGCTTAGCATATTTTAATTAAGAAATCATGTGAAAGAATATTTCGAGAGAAATACTCTATGTTACCATTAAACAAGTTACATTTAATTAAAGAAATCGCGATAAACGTAATCATATTTTATTTATAACATTTGAGTGGAAGTTATGTCAAATTAACAATTACTTTAGAAAGATAAAGCAAGTATAAGATATCTAGACGAGTAACTTTATGTCACGTGTTCAACTAAACATATTTAATATTGAAAAAGCATTTATGATGTAATTAGGCACATTAACTTTATTATGGAAACCGATGTTTAACGCTAAGCATCTTTTATTTAAAGAAAGCTAGTTATAAATAGGAATCAACCAAATTAGATCCTAGCTTATGAAAACCGGAGTAGAACCTAGTTACTTTTATTGAAAAGTAATGGAATAAATATTAGTCAAGATTAACATGCAACTTTAATGTTTAAACAAGTAACAAGTGATACACATGTTAACGCACAAGTTATGGTGAAACGAACTATACAACGGCACAAACCCACTATAAAGGTACAAAACTAATCTACGCGTTAGGAGGAACATGTTAGTGAAAGAATTATTGAGATCGGAATTAAATAGAATAAGATATAAATTTTAATATATAACAAGAAAAAAGATAACTGATTGAATATAACATAAAGATGATGTCTCCGTAAGAAATAATCAAGAAAAGAAATTAAATGATAGATAGATTTGTTGACATGAGCAAGGATTTTACAGATGAATAAATAATTATCCAATAGATTAAAGATTTGCAAGGCCTAGTGATCAATGAAGTTTCACATTACCGAAGAAAAGAAGTGTAGGAAGAAAAGTGCTGAATATATGGTAAAGGAAAAGTTCTAATTACCATATAAGCATGATGTCACCGTGATGTCATCACCGGCAAGAGGAAGACGTATGAAAATGCGTGGCTTGCTCATCAGCACCAAGCGTCCATGTTTCTCTTTTCTAGAGCTTTCATCTTGCTTGGACGTAATGGCTGATGGTTAGCTCCTGATGATGGTTAGCAATGTAGTTGGTAGGTGAGACCACGGAGTGTCTTGGAAGAGTAGAGATAGTTCACCATGACGGAAAAGTGCTTGGTGTTCTCACGTAGGGCTAGCAATAATCGACGATAGCCACGAACGATTGCGTCTTGAGGCCAAACACGAGTTCGAACCCATCTTGACGTGTACATGTTCCTCCGATAGACAACGTATTATTGCTGCAGCAATATACGCAACGACGACTCGGTGACGGGATGGTCTTCATGCCTGGCCGGATGAAACTTACGACGGCGGCGGACATGAAGCTCGACAAAACGGAGATCGGGAGATGCTCCCGGTGGTGATGGCGCTGCATGGCAGGGAAGCAATGACGGAGTGGTGCAGACAGTGTCGGAAGTTTTGGACAACTTTGCGTCGACGTCCATCTACAGCAGCAGATCGATCGGCAACGATAAAGCATGGACGTGGGGCTCCATGACGGCGACCTTGGGGATGAAACGAGGATGACGAGCAACGGCCAGTAGATCACCAGGACGACCAGTGTCGACGGGAATCAAAGACGGCCGGTGAGGACGACGGCGGGCTACAGAGATGGATCCACGACGACGTACATGCTGCGGACGGCATCCTGTTGCCACGGCTGCGCTGCTCCAGACGGTGGCGACCAAACTGCTTGCCTGGAAGATGCACCGCAGCAGCATGTGCTAGGGCGTGGAGGAGAGATAGATCGACGGCGGCGGCGGTGGCTTGCCAAGGAGCTAGGGCATACACGATGGAACACACATGGATTTGAGAATTGAGATCAAGATGATATCGATGTAGCATAATTGCTATTTATAGGCCACCCGTCAGGGTCAGGTTCGGTGGACTCGTTTGCATGCACACGTCTAGATGGGAGTCCCGGTTCGGTTTCATCAAGTATGCGTACGTCCGCAACCACCCGAAAAACCAAATTTGGTAAATGTTTCTTCCGTTGATGTGCACGGCAAAGATCATATGTAGTTTAACTTTGGCTCCCGAAAGGAAGTGATCACGGGGACCAAAACACAAAAGAACCGGCTTTCTTCTACCTCAGGCGGATGGACGAACAGGGGCCAGGCCGTTCCAATCGCCGGCGGTCTGGGGCTCCCGAGGCTCGACCGAGCTGCCGAACGGAGAGAAAAAAAACGAGGAGGTCCCGGGGAGGTGCTCACCGACGGCAGGGATGCAGGAGGTGGCCGATTCGGCTGGCAGGCGCGGACGGCGGCCGGTGGGTCTTCACGGGATGGCGACGCACCGGTGGTCTTGCGGCGATGAGCAAGGGCTCCTCGGACGTGCCTCAGCGTTGTGAAGCTCCGGGAGGTTACGGCTTTGCCGGCGGCGTCCTAGAGTGAATCGGCCGGCGGCGGAGGAGCAACACAGCCGCGGCGGCGCTAGGCTCGGCGTGGACGGCGCGGCCGACGCTACACAAGGCGGGGCGGCGGAGGTAGGGCAGGGCGCGCGGGCTCAAGCTGTGCCTTTATAAGGCGTCAAACCCTAGTCTTAGGCATGGCGCACACGCCGAGGGCGGCGATGGCGTGCCCAGCCTGGACACCGGAGCAGCAGCTTGGCTGCTGGCTCGGATGGGCTCCAGCGAGCCTGCACTAGGCCAGAACGGCTGTGTCAGAGCCGGTCGGGCCCACGGGCTCGGTCCAAAGTGAAAGGATAGGATAGTGTATTTTTATTTTCCGAAATTATTTTAAATGCGAAAACAATTCCAGAAAATCTAGAAATTGTTTTAAAGGCATGAAAAATACTTAGAAAATTCTGAAAATTCCGGGAAAATTCCCGAGACGATTGGGACACGAACAACCCAAATAAAATATTTCGATCTCATGAAAAAGATTTTAGAGCCTTTTAATAAATAGAAATAGCTCAAGGAAAATGAGAATAAATTCGGAAAAATCCGAGAAAATTCTCGGAAGAGTTAGGACAAACTCCCTAAACGCATTTTTGAAACCTTTAGCACTCAAAACCACTAGATGCATCGGCATGAATGCAACACTCTCAACTTTGTTTTTAATTCGGAAAATCAAACAAAGGATTTTTCCTATACTATACTTCCCGTAAAGAAAAAATAAATGTTGGATTTTTTTAAAAAATTATGAGAAAATCATTATTTAATTATTCTTTCTATTCACATCCTGAAATTGGAAATTTCAGGGTGTGACAACTCTACCCCCCTTAAAAGGAATCTCGTCCCGAGATTCGAGAAAGGCTAGCAAGAAACGAAGACTCATGTGGGTATTCTCCAAAGCTTATCAACTTTCCTCATATCATCCTTTCTTACACACGCATACCAAACATGCTCTTCTGTTCTCCATAGCTCATTGGACTTGTATAGGAATGTATAGTCTGGTCCCACTTATAACTTATCCATTCTTCTATCATTGTGATTTCTCCATTCTTCGCTTTGCTCCATCATAGTCCTTGGTAGATCAACTTGTGCATCAGGATTCTTTTTGATAGGAGTGACATATATAGGTCGAACAATCTTAAGTCGGGGTTTGTCGGAACCAGGTTTTGTACCATTATCCGCCCCTAGATGTGATAACTTCTTCTCTCGTGTTGTTCTACGGTTTTGTTTATTAGATCACTTGTGTCTACCAGGTTGGTATTCCCGGCGGGTGATAATCCAATCACCAAGGTTTAGGGTTTGAGTATGACCTTCAGCTTGAGAACCTTCTTCTTGAGTTGGGTCTTGGGTGGATAACATCCTCTGCTTATTGATATCTATAGGGTTATGTTGGCGAGCTTCTGCTGTCATAAGATTAGCTTCCTTCTGGTAACATGAAAGACCATGGTGCTCATCACACGGACACATATCTGGAGCCTTGTTAACCTCATGTTGTTTTCTCCATTGTTAGTTTCAGTGCTTCATGCTTCTTCTCCTTTCTTTGATTATTCCATGCTTCAGCAACTTTCCTCTTCACTGGCCCAATGGGAACTCTGTCTTTGGCCATCTCATGACGAAGGTAGGTTGTGCTAGGCTGCATCCTTCCTTGTTAGGCTTGAGTCTGCATAGCCGATAACTTCTTTTTTTCAAATGGTGGAGGAGTCATGTTTTGATGGTTATCATTGGTGATAGTATTGTGATCTTTAGTAAGTGGAGCTTGCTCTGTAATGGACCGATGAATCTTAACCATGGTTTGAGCCATTGCTTGCGTAACCCGAGTTTGTGCAGCGATATACCCCATCATCTTGCGCTCCAATGATGAGGTTGCAAGAGGAATGTTGATGTTTCCTTTATTATCTTTATCTTTACGTTGGAGCTCTCCATCTGATTGGGGATTTGTGATAGGATCATAAGAGATAGGCTGGAGAGTAGGGAGAAAGAATGGGAAGAGCAAGGAGGTGGGAGATACAAAAGAAGAACCCAACTAAGCAACTGATGTCATTGCAGATATAAGATCCACAATACACCAACACTCACTTCAAAGAACCAATACAAGCAATGTCACAAAACCAAGCATCATCATGCAAGCACTGAATTCCACCAACCAAGGCATAGCTAAGGGAACGATACTACACGTTGTTAATTAAGTCAAAGGGTATCCTCCGAATAAATCAGCTGTAGCTCCAAGAAGGGATCTCCAAAAATAAGGGATTTTTCCCAGATCAAGGAGGCCAAAATTATGAGTTCAACCCAACTGGAATCACCTCAATCGGAGGTTTGGAACTCGAGATATGAATTAAACAAGATGGCTATGTCAGCAGTGTTGACAGATTCAGGAACCTCCAAAGTTTCGGGCATAACTCTCTGTATATGAAACCAAAATTGATGAATTTTGGACAGAGTGAATCTTATGAAATGCCTGAACTACTCCAATTAGATTTGACTCAATCGGAGGTCCATAGCCCGAGATATAAAATAATGAAGGTAACTAGGTCAGCAGAGTTTACAGATTCTGATAGCTCCAATGTTTCGAGCATAGCTCCTGGAATATGTACTGGATAGGTCTGAATTTTTGATAGAGATTCACTTATAAAATTTAGGAACTAACCCAACTGGTTTCATGTCAATCGAAGTTCTGTATCTTGAGAAAGAATTAAAACAGCGCTGACATGTTGGAGAGTTGCGCGAACAGATAGAATGTTAAGGGTAACAATTCACCTTTTGGCTTATTGGTGAAATTGCTTGAGAAAAGTGGAAGAGAGACAAGATCAAGACCAAGGGAAGAGTAAATAAATAGGCAAGGGTAGAGGTCATAGTCATTTGCAAAACAAGGATGTGCAAATGAAAATGTGACAGTCAAAGGCGAGCTGTCAAGCAGGGTTGATGAAAGATATGGTTTAAGGAGCAAGAATATTCATCACACCGCTCAAGGGAAAGGTAGTGATGAATTTTAGATCAAAGGAAACCTTGAGAAACGACCATTACTATCTAGGATTGCGTCCTACAGTCGATACAGCTCTGATACCACTCTGTCACACCTGTTTTTCCAACGAAAACCAAGTGCAAACCTATATGCATGCCGGATCAAGTTTCATGCACATAGTGACATATAAGTGAATACGAAACAATATCACGTAAGAAAAAGGAAGATTATCAGAGTTTACGCTTAATTCTGGAAACGAAGACATCAAACATCACAGGCAGTCGACTGGGGGTTCCGTACGCCTAGAACCAGCAACATCTTCACAACGACTTCATAGTAGCTTCCTCTTTCTGAGCAACATTTTTTATAGCAAGGGTGAGCACTTGCCGTACTCATCAAGTGTGGGGAAAGTATGAATGCAAAGGCTTTATAGTGGACTGGCTATAAGCATTTAGCATTTTAGTTGGTCAAATTTTATTAGCACCTATTTACTAGCAAGTATAAGTATATACCATCCCACAATTGAGCATAAAGATAAGAGATACGCCATAAGCACATGGCAAGCATAACCATAACACATATCACAATTTAAGTCCATCTTCAAGTTCAATTAATCATGTGAGGGTCCATGGCGCTCTTGACCATGAGCACGACTAATCGATTAGTTTTACACTCTGCAGAGGTTGTACACTTTCACCACAAGCAACGTAAAAGCTTCGAAGAACTTTGGACCCAACCATGCGATGCCGGCCAAGCACCATGCCACACTACCGAGGTGTGGTTGCATAGGGACGCTACATGGCCTTTACAAAGGTTCTCCAACAAGTTGTGACCCACAAGGTCCGGATCGATTAGCAAGGTATAAAGTCCCCTAGCGGTCGATACCCCACCATAAAAAGAATAACTCACCCAACCCCCTCGCTAGAGCGAGTCCATACCCCACGGTACCGCCGATCCCTTGTCCTTATCAGGTAAGATCACCCCAAGCTAAAGTTCCTAATTATTCAGCCAAGACCATTGCCCATTAGTCTTGTGGTTGTACTATTTTCTTGGGTGGTTCTCCATGTTCCGATTAATGCACAGTGATCTTGTATTAAAATTATCATAAAAGAACACAGAGCATAAAATGATAACCATGTTGATTATTACCAACCAAGTTGAGGACACTAAGCAACATCTACCATCAATATTAATTAAGAACCAGGTTCAACATAATGGTCAAAAGAGGCTAGTCATCCTTAATAGGCACCCATAAAAATTAATGCAAAGCAATGCAAAGTGATTAATCATAGTTATTGGGACAATGATCAAGGACACACTTGCCTTTTAACCAAAGAGTAGTTGCTCAAATTGTCTTCACCTTCACACTCTCCCAAGCTCTCGAACCACGTTCATTCTACTCGCATCAATCATCGGGCACAAACATGCAAAACAAACGCACGAGTACAACTAAGAACAATACATCAATCAAATCAAAGCTTTAAAAGAACGCACTAAAGGATAGGCTTGATTAGATGGATCACTAAAGAACACAAAGTATGCTTGGAAGGAAAAGGCTTGGTTAACTTTGAAGAGATGGTCGCGAAAGATTGAGCAAGGACCGGAAAGATCACACTGAAATAGAGCTCGATTCTATTGGTTACGCAAGCGCAAGAAACGCTGAAACAGAACTAAGCTCGAAACTATCGTGAGATCATTATCAAACAACAAGAGACTACGCTTAGCATATTTTAATTAAGAAATCATGTGAAAGAATATTTCAGAGAAATACTCTATGTTACCATTAAACAAGTTACATTTAATTAAAGAAATCGCGATAAACGTAATCATATTTTATTTATAACATTTGAGTGGAAGTTATGTCAAATTAACAATTACTTTAGAAAGATAAAGCAAGTATAAGATATCTAGACGAGTAACTTTATGTCACGTGTTCAACTAAACATATTTAATATTGAAAAAGCATTTATGATGTAATTAGGCACATTAACTTTATTATGGAAACCGATGTTTAACGCTAAGCATCTTTTATTTAAAGAAAGCTAGTTATAAATAGGAATCAACCAAATTAGATCCTAGCTTATGAAAACCGGAGTAGAACCTAGTTACTTTTATTGAAAAGTAATGGAATAAATATTAGTCAAGATTAACATGCAACTTTAATGTTTAAACAAGTAACAAGTGATACACATGTTAACGCACAAGTTATGGTGAAACGAACTATACAACGGCACAAACGCACTATAAAGGTACAAAACTAATCTACGCGTTAGGAGGAACATGTCAGTGAAAGAATTATTGAGATCGGAATTAAATAGAATAAGATATAAATTTTAATATATAACAAGAAAAAGATAACTGATTGAATATAACATAAAGATGATGTCTCCATAAGAAATAATCAAGAAAAGAAATTAGATGATAGATAGATTTGTTGACGGGAGCAAGGATTTTACAGATGAATAAATAATTATCCAATAGATTAAAGATTTGCAAGGCCTAGTGATCAATGAAGTTTCACATTACCGAAGAAAAGAAGTGTAGGAAGAAAAGTGCCGAATATATGGTAAAGGAAAAGTTCTAATTACCATATAAGCATGATGTCACCGTGATGTCATCACTGGCAAGAGGAAGACGTATGAAAATGCATGGCTTGCTCATCAGCACCAAGCGTGCATGTTTCTCTTTTCTAGAGCTTTCATCTTGCTTGGACTTAATGGCCGATGGTTAGCTCCTGATGATGGTTAGCAAAGTAGTTGGTAGGTGAGACCACGGAGTGGCTTGGAAGAGTAGAGATAGTTCACCATGACAGAAAAAAGTGCTGGTGTTCTCACGTAGGGCTAGCAATAATCGACGATAGCCACGAACGATTGCGTCTTGAGGCCAAACACGAGTTCAAACCCATCTTGATGTGTACATGTTCCTCTGAAAGAGAACGTATTATTGCTGCAGCAATATACGCAGCAGCGACTCGGTGACGGGATGGTCTTCGTGCTGGCCAGATGAAACTTACAGCAGCCGGCGGACACGAAGCTCGACAAAACGGAGATCGGGAGATGCTCCCAGTGGTGATGGCGCTGCATGGCAGGGAAGCAATGACGGAGTGGTGCAGACAGCGTCGGAAGTTTTGGACAACTTTGCGTCGACGTCCATCTACAGCAGCAGATCGATCGGCAACGATAAAGCATGGACGTGGGGCTCCATGACGGTGACCTTGGGGATGAAACGAGGATGACGAGCAACAGCCAGTAGATCACCAGGACGACCAGTGTTGACGGGAATCAAAGACGGCCGGTGAGGACGACGGCGGGCTGCAGAGATGGATCCACAATGACGTACATGCTGCGGACGGCATCCTGTTGCCACGGGTGTGCTGCTCCGGACGACGACGACCAAACCGCTCGCCCGGAAGATGCACCGCGGCGGCATGTGCTAGGGCGTGGAGGAGAGATAGATCGACGGCGGCGGCGGTGGCTTGCCAAGGAGCTAGGGCATACACGATGGAACACACATGGATTTGAGAATTGAGATCAAGATGATATCGATGTAGCATAATTGCTATTTATAGGCCACCCGTCGGGGGTCGGGTTCGGTGGACCCGTTTGCATGCACACGTATAGATGGGCGGCGACGGCGTGCCCGGCCGGACACGGAGCGAGCGGCCTTGGCCGCCGGCTCGGATGGGCTCCGGCGGGCTCGCACTAGGCCGAACGGCCGAGTCGAGCCGGTCGGGCCCACGGGCTCGGTCCAAAGTGAAAGGATAGGATAGCGTATTTTTATTTTCGAAATTATTTTAAATGTGAAAACAATTCCGGAAAATCTAGAAATTGTTTTAAAGGCATGAAAAATACTTAGAAAATTCCGAAAATTCCGGGGAAAATTCCCGAGAGACGATTGGGACACGAACAACCCAAATAAAATATTTGGAGCTCATGAAAAAGATTTTAGAGCCTTTTAATAAATAGAAATAGCTCAAGGAAAATGAGAATAAATTCGGAAAAATCCGTAAAAATTCTCGGAAGAGTTAGGATAGCTCCTAAACGCATTTTTGAAACCTTTAGCACTCAAAACTACTAGATGCATCGGCATGAATGCAACACTCTCAACTTTGTTTTTAATTCGGAAAATCAAACAAAGGATTTTTCCTATACTATACTTCCCGTAAAGAAAAAAATAAATGTTGGATTTTTTAAAAAAATTATGAGAAAATCGTTATTTAATTATTCTTTCTATTCACATCCCGAAATTGGAAATTGCGGGGGTGTGACAAAAATCCCGTTGGAAACATGACAAGCCGTATTGACCGCCTCGGCCCAATACCTCCTAGGAGTCCCGTGCTCATCGAGCATCGTCCTAGCCATCTCACAAAGAGTCCGATTTTTTCCTTTCCACAACTCCATTTTGAGGGGGCACATAAGGGGTCGAATACCGATGTTCAAGACCTAGATCACGACAAAAGGCATCAAAATGAGAGTTCTTGAAGTCCGAGCCATTATCACTTGCGGATAGCTCGAATAGCATTCCCATGCCTCTCGTTTTTCAACCTCACAATCGGATCTCGAACAAAACCAAATGTCTCACTCTTATCTTCCAAGAAAAACACCCGGGCATAGCGAGAGTAATCGTCCACCACAACAAGGACATACCACTTCCCACCCACCGAGCGAACTCGAGCCGGCCCAACAAGATCCATGTGCAATAGCTCCGTCGGACGCTCGGTCATGACATCGGTCGGGGGTGGATGGGGAGTGGATATCATCTTGCCATGTCTACACGGAGCACAAACCAAATCCTTCACAAGCTTCAACCTCGGCAATCCTCGGACAAGGTCAAGACCACTCAAGCGGGAAACCAAATCAAAGCTCAAGTGTCCCAACCGCCTATGCCATTTCCACAAATCGAAGAAGGACTGGCCATCAAACAACGAGCAGGACCCAAAGAACGAGAGAAATCGGCCCTGAAAATCTGACCCTCGGGGATGATCATACAGACAAGATCACCTCGAGAATCCAGCAAACGAGACTCGCCAGACTTGAAACGCACCTCAAAACCCTCATCAAGCAACTGAGAAACCGAAAGCAAATTGAAACCCAAAGACTTCACAAGAGCAACTCTCTTCAACGTTACCTTGTCACTCACATGCACAACACCCTCGTAAATCACCCTTCCTCGTCCATTGTCCCCAAACGTGATGTACATCTTTTCCTTCACCGGGGTGAGGTCGGGAGAACCACTTCTTATCTCCGGTCATGTGTCGGGAACATCCGGAGTCGATCAACCAAATGTTCTCCAAGCCCCCCGCCCGTAGTCGAAACAAGAACGAGAATGAGCTAGCGACTCGACACCGGGGTTAGCACAATGAAAGTTAAACCGAGTGTCGAGCCATCCGCTCAAAAGAGGTGTTAGCAAACATCATTCCCTTGCCACCAAACTTCCCATGTCCCATGGAAGGAGTACGAGCACCACGAGGGGGAAAACGTGGTCCGTAGTTCCTCTGGAACCCAAAGCCGCGATCATCTGCCCTAAACCCGTATTGAGGACAAGTAGGGGGACGTCCAGCAAAACCACCACGAGCCCGACCAAACCTCTCACTAGCACGCACACCATCATCTCTCCTATCAAACCTCTCATCACCACCTCTCCGTGGGAACCTACCACCCTGAGCTCCAACTCTTCCAACACTCTTCACACTTCCCACACCCCGTGGAAGTGGCACTCTAGGCTCAGGAATACCATGAGACTGGCGATACTGTCCTGGTTTGCTTGCTCCCTAGCAAGCCTCTCATCCCTCTTCCTCTTGTAGCAAAACTCTGCTAGATGTCTCTCCTTGCCACAATACTCACACCTGAAGGGGATGGGTTTTGGTTTTGGCTCTGGCTTCTCTCTAGGCTTCTCACCCTTCTCACTCACAAACTTCACGGGTTTCTGGAAATCATTTGTTTTGGGTGGAAATTTGGGTGGATCTTGGGTTGTGTCAAGCTTGTTGCAAAGGTGGTTGGGCTTTGGTGTGAAAGTGTTCTTGGGTGCCTTTGGAAGTGGGACTTGGATGTCTCCGATCACCTCAAACTCGGGGTTAGACTCAACACACTTCTCATACACACTCTCCCCACTTTGTTCTCTCCCACTCGTTCTCTCCCAACTTCTCAAACCCCAAACCACGACCATCGGCTCTCTTGAACTCCTCAATCATGATTTTCAATTGAGGTTCCCCCCGAACAACCAACCCAACACCTTCATCAAATAGTCATTCTCCTCATAGATGACATCCAAACAGAAGTAAGTTCAAGATTGCGCAAAGTAACTTCTTCACGGCTAGTGCATGCATTGACAACGGAGATTTCAAAGAAGTCGAAGGACCGATACGACGAACCGAAAGGGGGAGTGAATGGGAGCCGATAAAAATTCTTCTCGAAGGAGATGGAAACTCCAACAAGATGAACACGGCTTCCAACACACGTCTCCGACTCACTACCAAGGTTGGTCAAGCCCACGTAGCCACTAGAGTGCCACTGGACCTAGGAACCAACACACAACCTTCCAACCCGAGAATGCAGCGGAAAACCAAACCTCGAGCCTACAGACCCACACCGGTCAGACCGGTGAGCACCACCGGTCAGACCGGTCCCTGCTGGTGGAACTGAGCAACTTTCACTAAGTGGCTCTACACCGGTCAGACCGGTGAGACACACCGGTCAGACCAATCGCAGCCTGAAAGCCCCCAAGGCACCAAACAGGCCAACCGACCACCAAACTGACCCAAACTCGAAACGAGCGGCAACACGGGACAACAACGAACACACCAAGACGTTCACCCGAGCAAAAACCCACCGGGGGCTCGCACCGGTCGGACCGGTGTAGCCTGGGCAGGTCGGGATGAACAGCACCCGCGGGTCAACTCCCCCAAATCCAAATCTTGATCTCCCGAATCGCTCCACGGACTTGAACAAGACTTTGGGGATATTAGGAACACCTCATGAGGAGTCCATAGCCAAGTTTAATCCCACCAAAACTCGTCCAAAAAGGAGGAATCAAGGAAATCCCGCCAAGAGCACTTCCAACCCAAGAACTCAAGAAACCCCCAAATCGAGCACCTTTACTCATGGATTTGGGAGGGGAATCACAGGCCCAAAGAACCACGAAGGGTTCCCACAAATTTCCCCCATCAAATCCTCAAGAGAAAGGTCCCGAAAACAACCCAAAGAAATCACCGAGAGAGGGATCCGAAAATCACCACCAAAAATGACCGGGGAAAACACATCCAAACCTTGAGGAACCACGCCGAATCATCTATACATGAAACAAAGGTTCGTACAAGGTCTAGCAAGACGCCCGATCATCCATCCCTCTCAACAAGATCTCTCCGTGAAGCTCTCTTGCTAGTCCTAAAGAAAACCTAAGAAAAATAGGTGGAAAATAGGAAAACTAATGAGCTAGGGTTCCAAGAGTTGGCTGCCATCCTCTCACCTCTTGGGTTATATGGAGGCAACCGAAAGTCTAAAATGCCCTTTCCTAATAACTAGGGATACAAGCCCCTCAAGGGCGGATTTGGAAGTCTTCATGTCTTCTCCATCGGACGGATGCCCGGCGACCGCACCCTGCGTAGCCTCGACGCAAGCCATGCGATCCCGACACGTGTCCTCCGCTTCGAAGATTCCGAACTGCGTCGTCGCACACCGGTCAGACCGGTGCTCCTCACCGGTCGGAGCCGGTCCCCACCGCGTCGGGCCGGCCGGACCCACCGGTCGGACCGGTCCGCGCGGCTGCAAAGACCGTCTTCGGTTCTTCGGTCTTGGCTTTGTGGATCAACCAAGGAACCCGGTGGTTTTCTCGGTGAACCACCGGAAACCCCGCGAACTCGGTGTAGCCTCCGCCAATCTCCACTCATGACTCGGCTCCCACGTAGTCCCGGCTCGACCTTGGTTTTGAGGCTCTACCAAGAAACCGTCCATGACTTCATCTTGCTTGTTCATGCCACCATGCGGCCCGCACTTGACCCCCGCCGGCCACCGGTCCCTCGAACGAAGCCTACTTGTCTTCTCCACACCCGGAGGCCTCACCGGCGACGACCTTTCGCGCTTGTTCTTCACCCGCACCAACACCGGTCAAGCCGCAACCCGCACCCGCAATACTTAGCCAAGAATCGGTCCACACAACGTTGTCAATCACTCATCACACAAGGAAGCGACCATCCACCGGTCCTTGAACCACACATGGTCCTCAATCTCCCCCTTGATGTGAGTGCATTGACAACACCCACACGAAAGTAACAAGAGAGAAAAGAAAAAGAAAAGAAATGAATAAAAAGAAACTCCAACAAGCGATCGAAAGCCAAACAAAGGCAAAGTGCAAGATCACTTGAAGAAGACAAGTCTCGGACCCCTTAGGCAAGGGCAGCGGCTCGACACATCCGAGACAAAGCAAAGCTCAAGCAAAGAGCGCAAACCACCGAATCAAAGCACGAACAACCACAAAGAGCTCCCCCCCGCACACATGCAAGCTCCCCCCGAAACAATGCACCTCCCCCTGGATGAATGCATGCAAGACACCACTTGAAGCGGGCAGCGCAACAACTCAGCCACGACCGCTAGGATCGGTCAACACCACCGATCGACCGGTGTGCAACATGTGAACATGACCAAGCACTCACACCGGTCGGACCGGTGACCCCGACCGGTTAGACCGGTGCACAATATAGCCCGAAATGGCTTGAAACCACCCGAAAACCTTCTAAAAGCGTCCAAAGAAGCCATTTCAAGCTCAAACTTCTCCCCTTTGTTGGCAATGCATGAATCAAGCCAAAAATGCAAAACTTTCAACCTAGAGATTCTCAAATAGACAAAATTCAACAAAGAATGCTACATATGTCCAAATGAGCAAGTTAGATACTCTACGGCTTCGTATCGATCTCAACTACATGATCACCAAGTTGCACAACCATTGGACAAAGCTAAGATGGATTTTGGCAATTTTGCGAAAAAAAACTTGCCTCTCATGAGCAAAGTCCTAAACATGATCAAAGCATATCAAAATGGCAAAGCCACACAAACTTCATGCTAGGACGACCATTCTAATCATAAGACCATCACAAACACCCACAAGCACCTCATGTCATGTCAAAGCCACCGAGCCATGTGCCTACTTCTATGTATGAGACTTCTCATTGGTAGGCATCATGCAACGGTTTAGCACCCAAAGCAAATTAAAATTAGCACATATGACATGGGAGCACATTTCCAAGCATTTTTCATTTTATTTTCAGATTTGTAAATGGTACATGAAATGTCTTTGCGACAAAAAGGAACTTATGCCCCTCCACAAGATAAAACAAGAGGGCTAAACATTCATGATGGCAAATGAGCCTTTGGCCCCATATGATCAACAAACTAGCTATCCAACCACAAATTAAGCATGACCAAGCCACTAAAACATGTCAAGATCACATAAAGGCATTTACACATGAGAGAGCATACATGGGACATTTTTCAAAAGCATAGCTATCAACCATGGATTATTCATCAAGATCATCAAGAGCTAAGCCAAACTAACCATAGCATACCAAACAAGCTCGGAAAGACATATATCTCATTCCATGGTGAACAATGTATATGAGAGAAGTTTTTCCTAACCAATGCATATGATACAAAATGCATGGAATCTAAGATACAAGGATGCCTATACATCATGTTACATATGCCATGCCAAATGCAAGGAATGCACAAAGAAAAGCTATACATATACTACAAAAGAGAGCTCCCACACACCCAACTCAAGAAATCAAACACACACCAAGTTCCCCCGCAAACGAGTGAAAGTTGCTTGATCTAGGGGTTTGGTGAAAATATCGGCTAGTTGGTCATGTGTGGGTACATGGATCAAAGCTATCTTTCCTTTCTCTACGTTGTCTCTCGAAAAATGATACCTCACTTCTATGTGCTTGGTTTTGGAATGGAGCACTAGGTTCTTTGCAACTCTTATGGCACCGGTGCTATCACATTGAAGTGGGACATGGGTATACTCCTCACCAAAGTCACTCATGGTGTATGAAATCCAAAGGAGCCGAGAGAAACAACTAGCGGCGGCAACATACTCGGCCTCGGTAGTGGATTGAGCAACACTCGACCGCTTGGGAAGACCAAGACACCAAAGAAGAACCCAAAAACTGGCAAGTCCCGAAGTGGACTTCCTATCCAACCGACACCGGCAAAATCCGCGTCCGAAAAACCATGAAGCGCCAAAGAAGAGGACGCGGAGTACCAAAGGCCGAAGTCGGAGTGTGACGCAAATACCCGAAAATTCGCTTCACCGCTTGCCGATGCGAAGTCCTCGGAGACGCTTGAAAACGAGCGCACGGACACATCGAGAACCGTATGTCCGGCCTCGTCGTCGTCAAGTAGAGGAGTGACCCGATCATGCTCCGGTACTCCTTCTGGTCCACGTGTTCACCTTCCTCGTCCGCATCAAGAGCCGTAGTCGTACTCATCGGCGTCGTCATAGACTTGGAGTCCTCCATCTTGAACTTCCGCACAATGTCCTTGGTGTACTTAGCCTGGTGCACAAATGTTCCTTCCTTTGATTGCTTGATTTGTAGCCCGAGGAAGAACTGCAACTCGCCCATCATGCTCATCTCAAACTCCCCGCTCATATCATCTACAAACCTTGCAACAAGAGAGTTAGACGAGCCACCAAAGACAATATCATCCACGTACACCCGCACAATCGGGATATCTCTCGCCCCCGCCTCGGTAAAAACAAGGTCCGATCGACCTTCCCCATCTCAAAACCTCTCTCAAACAAGAACCCCCTCAACCTCGCCATACCAAGCTCTAGGCGCCCGCTTCAGCCCATACGGCGCCTTCCTCAACTTGTACACCCGGGGGGGGTACTTCTCGCTCTCAAACCCCGAGGTCGCCTCACATACACTTCTTCCTCCAACACACCATTCGGAAAAGCACTCTTCACATCCATTTGGTGCAACTTGAACCCTTTAGCCACGGAAAAAGCTAGAAGGATCCTAATTGCCTCCAAACAAAGCTACGGGAGCAAAGGTCTCCTCGTAGTCGATCCCCTCCTTCTGACTGAACCCTTGAGCAACAAGCCTCGACTTGTTCCTCACCACCTCACCTTTCTCTCCCTCTTTGTTTTTCCACACCCACTTTGTACCAATCGGCTTACACCCTGGGGGAGGGTCAACCAACTCCCACACCTGATTCCTCTCAAAGTTCTCCAACTCCTCATGCATCGAATTAACCCAATTGTGATCAGATAGTGCGTGTCCAATGTCTTTGGGCTCAAAAGTAGCAACAAATGCAAGCATGAGCGAAATGGGAGTTGTTTCGAACCCTCGACCGTGTAGTGCGTTCATTCATGTCGCCGATGATCCTCGAAGCCGGGTGATCCACTTGTACTCGCCGGGGAGGTTCTCGCCTCGATGCTACCTCCCCCTCAATATTAGCTTCTCATCACCATCATCGTAGTCGAAGTAGTGGGTACATGTTCGGCGGGGGCACCACACCGCCATCTTCATCATCACCATGTTCATGCTCCTCCTCATGAAAAATCTGCTCGCCAAGCTCATCATCACCGCACACTCAAAGACAAGCCGACTACGTAGCTCTGTCTCGTCGAAGGTTACCTCGCAAGTCTCCACGATTTGGTTAGTTTCAAGATTGAGCACACGATATGCTCTAGAATGAGATGCATAACCAAAGAAAATGCCATCGACGAGACCTAGCCTCAAACTTATCCAACTTCCCCGCCTTTCTTCGAATGAAACACTTGCAACCAAAGACATGGAAGTGACTCACCTTGGGTGTGCGACCATGCATCAACTCATAGCATGTCTTCTTCTTGTGCACTCGAGGTATATCCTATTCGACACATAGCACGCGGTATTCACCGCCTCGCCCCAATACCTCCTCGGAGTCCTATGCTCATCAAGCATCGTCCGAGCCATCTCGTCGCACAAGGTCCCGTTCTTCCTTTCCACAACACCATTCCGGGGAGGCATATATGGACTCGAAAAGCGGTGCTCAAGACCCAAGTCATGGCAAAAGGTTTCAAAATGAGAGTTTCGAATTCCGAGCCATTATCACCGCGGATAGCTCGTATGGCATCTCCGTGCCTCTCGTTCCTCAACCTCAAGACTAGATCTCGAACAAAACCAAACGTCTCCCCCTTATCCTCGAGAAAGAACACCCACGCATACCGAGAATAGTCGTCCACCACAACAAGGACATACCACTTCCCACCGGCGAGATCGCACACGAGCTGGGCCAACAAGGTCCATATGGAGCAGCTCGCATGGACGCTCAGTCATCACATCGGTGAGAGGCGGGTGAGAAGAGGCTACCATCTTGGCATGCCTACAAGGTGCACAAACCAACTCTTTCTCAAGCCTCAACCGTGGCAATCCTCGGACCAAATTGAGTTTACTCAAGCGAGACAAAAGGTCAAAGCTCAAGTGACCCAACTTCCTATGCCACTTCCACAACTCACTCGAAGAACCAGCCAAGAAACAACGCTCCACACCCGAAGACTGAGAAAAATCAGCACGAAACACCTGACCCTCGGGAACGACCATACAGACAAGGTCCCCTCGAGAGTCCACAATCCGAGAACCACCTAGCCGAAACAACACCTCAAAGCCCTCATCCAACAAGCGGGACACGAAAGCAAATTGTACCCCGGCGATTGAACAAGAGCAACACGCCTCAAAGTGATCTTGTCACTCACTTTAATCTCACCTTCGAAAGCACACGCCCACGCCCATTGTCCCCAAAGGTGATGTACCTCTTTGTCACCACGGGACGAGACTTGAGAACCACCCCCTCGTCTCCGGTCATATGCCTCGAGCAACCGGAGTCAATCAACCAAATGTTCTTCAAGTCTCCCACCCGAAATTCAAAAACGCGCACGTGAGCGAACAAACAACTCAAAGACCGGGGTTAGTACCAAAAGAGTAAAACCGAGTGCCGAGTCATTTGCTCGAAAGTGGGGTTAGCACCAACCAAAGCATCTCTCCTACCAAAGCTACCTCCACGAACACCACCACGGTAACCACCCCCGAGGGAACCACCCCTCTCTCGTCCGGAGGAGGACCAAAACCACGAAAGAGAACCCGTGGACCGTCCCTCCTCTCCTTCTCAAAGCTACGACTCCTCCCATCCCCGTAGTGAGCTCGAGGGTGAGAACGCCTAGCAACCCGACCACCCGCAAACTCTCCATCCCAACCACCGAACCACGACCTCCGAAACAACCCTCGCACTCGTATGAGCACGAAACACGAAACGCCGCCGTCCAGCTCGCACCGGTCCGACCGTGCTCCACACCGGTCCGACCGGTGTGACCCGGACAGCGAAGCACCTCCAACAGCCTTCCCGCTCTCCCCAAGCCTCGAACTGTCCTCACATTCGCCTTGGCCCTGGGCATCTGCACACGAGGCTCAAGTACACCATCGGAAGGGTGGTACTTGTCCTTGTTAGCCCACTCCTTTGCCATTCTCTCCTCACGCTTTCTCTTGAAGCAAAACTCCTCCTTATGGCCATCTCTCCCAAAATAGCCACAATGGAACCTCGAAGCTTAGGATTTGGCTTGGGATGTGGCTGCTCACTTGGGTTCTCTCCACTCACCTCCTCCACCGGTTTCTCACCGCTAGCTTTCTCACTCTCTTTCCCAAAGAACACTTTCCCCGAAGTGCTCACAAACTTGATAGGCTTTCGGAGATCATTTGTGGGTTTAGGAAACACGGGTGGAGCCGGGGTTGTGTCTAGACGGTTCCTAAGATGGTTGGGTTTTGGAGGGAAATCATTCTTGTGGTGGGTTTTTGGTGGCTCCGGATATTCTCTTCACTTCCCTCACCAACCTTGTTTGCCCCAAGTCCCTCACCATCTTGCCTCTTAAAGGCCTCGATCATCATCCTCAACTGAGGCTCATGACCGAACAACCAACCCATCAACTTCCTCAAGTCATCATTCTCATCCTGCAAACGATCAACATAATGTGCAAGTTCCAAATTTTTCAATGCATGCATTTCACAGGTAGAGCAAGATGTAGGCATGGGTTCCTTCAATTTAGCCTCAAGAGAACTAGTGTAAGCATGCATCTCATCAATCTTAGCATGCAAAACAGGGCAAGAAGTGCAAGCACCTAGCAAAGCGGGTCTAGACTTAAGCTCAGCCACTTCAACCCTAAGCACATCTAGTTCCTCACACTTGGAGGCATGCTTCTCCTTAAACAAAGCAAGATCAGCAAGGAATATGGAGCAATCAAGACAATCATTCTCATCCGAAACAACGGGCTAGCCCTAAGGGAATCAATCTCAAGCTTGCTATCAAGCACCTGTGTCTCTAGCTCGGCCACTCTAGTCCTAGCATCCTCGAGTGAAGCCCTAAGCTCTTTCCTCATTTTCTTGGCCTCTCTAAGCATGTCATCACGGTTATGAAGCAAAGTGCCAAGTCTCTCATTCTCCCGGTGCAAGAAGGGAAGTTCATCATGCACCTCGTCGTCGGACTCGCAGTCCGAGTCGCTCCGTGTGCTCTTCTTGCTTTGCCGGAGCTCGGCGCCATGGTGCGGAAGCCATCTCTCGCGGCGCGGCTCGGCCCGCTCAAGTTCTTGGACGACTTCTTGTTCTTGCGACGATCACCTTCATCTTCACCGCCGCTCGAGCTCGAGGTGGAGTACGCGGAACCGGAGTCGACATCGCTCGCTCCAACCATCGCTCGGGCCTTGCCTCGGCTCTCCTTTTTCCTCGATCGTCGCTCGTCCTTGTAGTTGTTCTTGTGCTTGCTCTAGTGGTCGCGCCTCAACCGGAACTTTCCATCCGTCCTCGACTTGTGCTTGTAGCCGTCCTTGTTCTCGACCTTCTCCGGGCAGTCGGCGACGAAGTGTCCCGGCTTGCCGCACTGGAAGCAAGTCCTCGTGTTCCTCCTCATGTTCACGCGGTTCTCGTGCGGCCTCTCGAACCGCCTCGTCGGGAGTGCCAGCTCGTCCTCTCCAAGCTCGTCGAACTCTTCATCTGCCATAGACATCAAGGAGGAGAAAGAGAACATCCTGGTGGATGGGTTAGAGTTAGCCTTTCCTTTAGAACCACCAACGAGGGCAAGACTATGAGAATCAGTCGGTCCCTCGAGCTTGGCAGTCATGCCCCTATCCACCTCAGCCAACTTGAGCTTCGAGAACGGCTCGTTCACCGTCAGAGTGTCATACTTCTCCGACTCCACAATGGCCTCGAACTTTCCGCCCCAAATCGTACGATCCAAAGAGTGTAAGAGCTTGACCGCCCCGTCATGATCATCGTACGGGAGCACGTCCACATTGGCCCTCATGTTGTTCACAACCACCGTGAACCTCTCGAAACAAGGCATCGATGGACTCATCGGGGAGATGAGTGAAGGTCTCGTACTCTCTCCGTAGGTCGCATACATCCGTGCCCGAACACGGGCGTTCCCAACATGAGCCTCCTTCAACACCGCCCAAATCCTACAAGCCAAGTGCTCGGTGTGCACCCGATCGAACTCGGGGCCGACACAAAGCACGAAACAAGTAGTCGACCGCCTTATTGTTGGCGTCGAATGCGTCCCCTCGATCTCGGAGCGAGGAAGTCCATCGACCCGGACATAGCCCTGTGTCCACCGTGACATCCCAAAGAGTCCGACCCTTTCCGCGGAGAAACGCACCCATCCGCTTGCTCCACATCCGGTAGTTCTTGCCATCGAAGTGTGGAGGACCCGAACCCCTGTTCCCGGTACGCCATCCTTGGATCTTAGACTCGGTTAGAGTCAACAAAGACCCGAACCGGCTCGATACCACTTGAAGGACCGATACGGCGAACCGAGAGAGCGGGGGAGTGAATGGGAGCCGATAAAAATTCTTCTCGAAGGAGATGGAAACTCCAACAAGGTGAACACGGCTTCCAACACACGTCTCCGACTCACTACCAAGGTTGGTCAAGCCCACGTAGCCACTGGAGTGCCACTGGACCTAGGAACCAACACACAACCTTCCGACCCGAGAATGCGGCGGAAAACCAAACCTCGAGTCTACGGACCCACACCGGTCGGACCGGTGAGCACCACCGGTCAGACCGGTCCCTGCTGGTGAAACTGAGCAACTTTCACTAAGTGGCTCTACACCGGTCGGACCGGTGAGACACACCGGTCGGACCGATCGCGACCCGAAAGCCCCCAAGGCACCAAACAGCCAACCGACCACCAAACCGACCCAAACTCGAAACGGCGGCAACACGGGACAACAACGAACACACCAAGACGTTCACCCGAGCAAAAACCCCACCGGGGCTCGCACCGGTCGGGCCGGTCAAGAGCACCGGTCGACCGGTGTAGCTCGAGCGGCTCGGGATGAACAGCACCCACGGGTCAACTCCCCCAAATCCAAATCTTGATCTCCCGAATCGCTCCACGGACTTGAACAAGACTTTGGGGATATTAGGAACACCTTATGAGGAGTCCATAGCCAAGTTTAATCCCACCAAACCTCGTCCAAAAAGGAGGAATCAAGGAAATCCCGCCAAGAGCACTTCCAACCCAAGAAGAAACCCCAAAATCGAGCACCTTTGCTCACGGATTTGGGAGGGGAATCACGGCCCAAAGAACCACGAAGGGTTCCCACAAATTTCCCCCATCAAATCCCCAAGAGAAAGGTCCCGAAAACAACCCAAAGAAATCACCGAGAGAGGGATCCGAAATTCACCACCAAAAACGACCGGGAAACACATCCAAACCTTGAGGAACCACACCGAATCATCTATACATGAAACAAAGGTTCGTACAAGGTCTAGCAAGCCGCCCGATCATCCATCCCTCTCAACAAGATCTCTCCGTGAAGCTCTCTTGCTAGTCCTAAAGAAAACCTAAGGAAAATAGGTGGAAAATAGGAAAACTAATGAGCTAGGGTTCCAAGAGTTGGCTGCCATCCTCTCACCTCTTGGGTTATATGGAGGCAACCGAATGTCTAAAATGCCCTTTCCTAATAACTAGGGATACAAGCCCCTCAAGGGCGGATTTGGAAGTCTTCATGTCTTCTCCATCGGACGGATGCCCGGCGACCGCACCCTGCGTAGCCTCGACGCAAGCCATGCGATCCCGACGCGTGTCCTCCGCTTCGAAGATTCCGGACTGCGTCGTCGCACACCGGTCAGACCGGTGCTCCTCACCGGTCAGACCGGTCCCCACCGGTCAGACCGGTCAGACCCACCGGTCGGACCGGTCCGCGCCGCCGCAAGACCGTCTTCGGTTCTTCGGTCTTGGCTTTGCGGATCAACCAAGGAACCCAGTGGTTTTCTGGTGAACCACCGAAACCCCGCGAACTCGGTGTAGCCTCCGCCAATCTCCACTCATGACTCGGCTCCCACGTAGTCCCGGCTCGACCTTGGTTTTGAGGCTCTACCAAGAAACCGTCCATGACTTCATCTTGCTTGTTCATGCCACCATGCGGCCCGCACTTGACCCCCGCCGGCCACCGGGTCCCTCGAACGAAGCCTACTTGTCTTCTCCACACCCCGGAGGCCTCACCGGCGACGACCTTTCGCGCTTGTTCTTCACCCGCACCAACACCGGTCAAGCCGCAACCTGCACCCGCAATACTTAACTAAGAATCAGTCCACACAACGTTGTCAATCACTCATCACACAAGGAAGCGACCATCCACCGGTCCTTGAACCACACATGGTCCTTAGAAGCTTCCAAAGAGCTAATAGTAGCACGAGCATCAACAAGCTTAGCATGCATAGTAGGACATGATTTACAAGCACCAAGCAAAGTAGGTCTAGCCTTAAGCTCATCATACTCAGTCCTAAGAGCATCTAGTTTAGCTAAAGTGGAAGCATTCTTCTCATTAAGCAACTTGATCTCATTCAACCATGCATCACACTCAAGACATTCAACATCATCGGGAGTAGTAGGAGCAAGTTTCAAAGAGTCATTCTCAAGTTTCAATTCAAGCAATTTGGACTCTAACTCTCCTACTTTCTCACTAGCATTCTCAAGTTGAGCCCTAAGATCTTTCCTCATCTTCTCGGCATCTCTCAACACACTATCACGGTTGTCAATCAAGCCATTCAACCTAGTGATCTCGGCAAGCAAAGAATCGGGGTCACGATTTACCTCATCCTCCGAGTCGGAGTCGTTGTCTTCCTTGTCACTCTTCTTGCTGCTCGAGCTATGTGCCATGCCACAAAAGCCTTCAAGCGCCACACAGCTCAATCCGTTGAGGTTCCGGCTTGCACTCTTCTTGCCCTTGCGCCTCCCGACATCTTCATCTTCACTGCTTGAACTTGACTGCGTGTCGCTTGAGCTTGAGTCGACGTCGCTTGCACCGGCCACCATGGCTCTTGCCTTGTCCTTCTTGTAGCCGCCTTTGCTTGGTCACCGCTTCTCCTTGTCCTTGCTCTTGGACTTGCTGAAGTGCTTGCCCTTGGAGGAGTACTTGTCTTCACGCCTCGGGTGCGCCTTGTACTCGTTCATCTTGTACTTGTTCTCCTCCGCTTCCGGGAACTCGGCGATGAAGTGGCCACGCTTGCCACACTTGTAGCACGTCCCTGAGCTCCGCCTTGCATTCCTCCGACTCTCGTGTAGTCGATCAAACCTTCTTGAGAGCAAGGCTAGCTCCTTGTTGACGGTGAATTTCCGTCAACCTAGAGTACTTGTTATACATTGGTTTCGATTATGATTTGCAACTAACCCGCCACTAGGCATACTAATGATATAACAAGTTCACACTTGCATGTCGATTTTGGAGTTTGTTGTTTACTCGGGAATTTAACGTTAAAGAGGAGACTTTCGGGATAAGTTCATCGAGCACTTCAAGAGAAGATCATGAAGCCCGTCACAAGTCAAGACACGAAGTGAACAAGACTCCAAACAACCCAAGGACCGAAGAATCAACATGCAAAACTCCGGGGACTTGGATGTTTACCAACGAGATCAACTCGGCCCGAGAGATATTCTCGCAGCTCGGAGACAGCATGATCTTTCGGTACAGATTCGGAGACTTAAACGGTCTTTAATGACAAAAGTTTGACTACCAAAGTTGTGGGCCTCGACGATACCTTCGATTTGTACATGTGGAAGGCTCAATTCGGATAAGGGAGCTAGGAGATATAGCACCCGAAATCCCTGCTGCGCAGTCAGTCCGAAATCAGAACAGATTATCTTCCAAGGCCGATTTGGAGATCTTATCTTCGTTTTTAAGGAAAGAAATGAATACCAAAGTTAAAGATAGTTTCGTGGCACACAACCTGGACACCTAATTTGCATTATTTGGAGTCTGGACGTGGGAGATAGGGCTCTGGCAAGGAAGGACTGCAGAATCAGGAAAATCTGGCTGATTTTATGGAAACCAAGTTTGCTTCTCTCCCAAGGAGGATCTCGTGCAAGGAAAGGTGGAGCACGCCCAAAGGCACCCCAAGGACATAAATACAACCCCCTAGGCGCCCCAAGAAGGTTACACATCGAACAAATAATCCTACCGACGCCAATCACCGGAAAACCGCCGCCGCAAGATGAGGGAGAGAGTTAGATGAGCTCGTCGCAAGGATCAACGCCGGCGGAGAGAAGGAAGCAAGAGGAGGACTCCAAGCCGCCGGCCTAGGGGTGTTCCCAAGCTACATCGCCGTCATCTTCATCGACGACGTTCTCCGGAGTCTCCATCACCCCTATGTGCTTCGATCCGTGTAAGATGATGGGGTAATGTCTCCGTTCATCCCTAGGATTAGTTGGATACATGCTATGTGATCGCTACTCGATTCGTGGTTTCAATCTATTGTTTTCATGTTGATGATGCTTTGATGATTAAGGTTAGCTACCATGTTTTTCGGGCGTATGATATCCGCTACTCCCATAGATTCCATCAACATACCGTGTCCATCATAGGTATAGTCACGAATACCTTCGCGTAGTGACGATGCGAGAGGAGGGAAAGGGCGAAACCGTGGTCACAACCCCCGGTAGATTGGTTTACCGCTTTCGTGTAGTAGATGCATACCATGTTATCCTAGATCCTAGGGAGGGAACGCTTATCTTTCTTGCTCACTCTCTTGTGTTCACCCCTTTATCATCTAGTTTAAACCTAGATTTCTTTGATCAACTTAACTTAGAGTAACTTAGGTTAGATTGTCTTTACCTTAGGATTAATACTCTCTTTAAAGGTTTCCTTAGTCAACTAGATTAGTACTTGGTTAAGCGCTAGTAATCCCCTTGCTCCGCGGATTGACAAGAACCTTGGGAATCCCGTGGTGAAAAAGGTGTAGGTCCGTACGCTTGCAGATCGTAGGTGGATACGAGTTTTATCCGTCAACAAGCCCCTTTTTCTGGCGCCGTTGCCGGGGAGCAAACCAGTTTGCTACGTTTAATCTAGTATTAATTTTGTTGATTACTAACACCTAACCCTTATTTTCTAAAAAAAAATCTTTTTTGTTTTACTTTCTACTTTTCTTGTGCCTAGATGGATTTGTTCACCTCACCATTGGAAGACGAAGAGATGTCGCTAAGGGAGCTAGCAATGCCGTCAATGGAAGACATTGAGATGCAAAAATCAGATTTGACGTTTGCTACAACCCACTATGAATTGAAGCCCGGAATCATCAAGTTAGTGGCGACAAAACCATTTAGAGGATTGGAGGATGACAACCCATATAGACACATTAAGGAATTCACGATGTTATGCAACACGGTGCAACAAAAAGGAGTTCCGGCCGCTTGGTTCAAGTGGAATCTTTTTCCGTTCTCTCTCGAAGATGAAGCGCGAAGATGGTACACAATTGCGTCCGTTGAAGCAAAAGGAAATTGGGATGAGCTAGTGAAGAAATTTCTTTTGAAGTTCTTTCCCATAAGCAAGGTCCAAGACTTAAGGAGGCAAGTGCTCACTTTCAAGCAAGGAGAGGATGAAGGAATTGATGAAGCATGGGACCGTTTTAATGAACTACTTGAGCGAGGCCCGAACTTGGGATTTTCCGGTGACTTGATGTTGCATACCTTTTATTTTTCACTAACCCCTAACTCGTCTCGTTTTGTAAGCATGTGTGCGGGCGGTGATATATTGGATAAAACAATTAGTGAAGCCGCACAAATCTTACAACGGATAAGCAATGGACAAAGAACAATACGAGATTGGCAAAGATGTTGTCGAGAGGAGCAAAACGACAAAATCAAGCCCAAGGTGCTTGCTGAAATTTCTGAAAAAGATGAACCGAAGGTCAAGGAAGATGAACCGACCATACAAGAAAGTGAAGATCCACTTCCCAAGGTAAGAGAAGTCATTTCGGATGTTAAAAATGTTGAAACTAACACGAATGTAGGCCGAAGTATGTGGAATGCTAGACCATTGGCGGAGTTCAAGCAATCCGGTTGGGTTCAAGTTGATTTCGCCCCACTAATCAACTACCGAAGGAAGGAGGAACGCCGACACGTTGCCAAACTAGTTGAAGATATATTTGATCAAGAGATGAGTGGAGAGTCGATCCAAAAGATGTTTGAAGAAGAAAGAGAAGAAGCAGATGAAGGATGGATCGACCGGTTTGACAACTCAAAGATTTATGATGAAGGAAGAGAAGAGTACAACCGTGATGAGCCTAGTGACTCAAAGGATAAATGGGAGGAGATAGGACTCAAGCTAGATGATAGCTTGTGTGCTATTGAAGCCTACACACTAGCAAATCAAGACATGAAAGTACTCAAGGATGAAGGAAAGAGTGAATCAACAATGAGCGATCTTGATGACATGTGGTACATGGAAGATAAAGAAAGCAACATACAAGACTTTGAAGATGAAGATCTGGTTGATAAAGAAGACTTCAAAGAAGAGATGAATGCGTACATAGTTGAAGTATTACATGTTCCACATGACGAGTCAAGAAATTGCCGGATGGTGATGAAGAGGCAACTACACTTGTTGAGATCGATTCGTCAACACCGCTTGATGAACCAAATATCACTCTTGTTGAAAAATCTCTAAGGCCAAGGTACATGCTGAAATCTCAAGATATTATTGGTATTGATGTTGATAAATTCAAATACTCATGCTCAACCAATAGTATGAATGATAGTTTAATGTCTATGCCTTGTTCCAATAGTGATCATGTTGATAGGCTAGATTTTCTTGAGAATGAAAAAGAGGAAACATTTATGTTTGATCCAATTAATCTCACACCTAAAGAACCTTTGCCTAATGATGAGCTAAGTGCTATGCATGAAACATATGCTTCTTTTATTTACACCTTGACTTGTTGCTACAATTCACATGTGGTGTTAATTATGGACGCGTATGTTTACAATAAGTTTTGTAAATCTCGATCATGCTTTGCGCTTGGTCAAGCTAATGACCTTAAAGAATCATATGTCGGGAAAGGCCCGATTTTCTCTAACCATGTAGACAAGGCTTGAATAATGAAAAAAGAAGTCATGCCTAAAAGAGTTGCAAGATAAATCATCAACCTCTCCGAATCCCGCGATGGATGCTGCTGTCTTCATCAATTTGAGGGCTTGTTCAGAGGTGTACAAATGAAGAAAATGAGATATTCAGAAGCTCCATCAAATTACCATTCCAACGCATCAAGAACCAACAAGTTTGAAGACCCGTGCAAGGAGTTATGGAGGAAACATTGAGCATTGCGCGTTCTGAAATTTCTGGACAGATTTCATCGCCGAAGTAAAACGGACATAACTCTCTTGTCCGGAGTCCGATTTGAGAAAATAAAGACTCGTTGGAAAGGAAATTTTGTGCACTGTGCAATGGAGTAGAGCTTGAGTATACTCTCTGTTCTGGACATCAAAAAAAATTCATAGAGTGAAGACAGCACTGAAGGATGATAAAGAAGGAGATAACGATGAAACAAAAGTATGCTTTGGGAAAGTCTTCTATAAGTGATCAAGCACAACATGGGAAGTAAATTAAAGCTGCATTGGTACCTTTTATTCTTGTATGAAGGGCCATGGCTATGCAACTAAAAGAAGGTATGTGAGAAAGTCGAGCTCTATGACTTTAAATGAAGCGTTTTTCGGGAGGCAACCCGTTTCTTTATATTTTTACTACTTTCTTAGAGAAAATAAAGAATGACACTATCTTATGATGATCAACTTGTGGTTATTAATCTAAGTTTAGTTTTCTTTTTAGAACCACCATCATGTTCATGATCATATTTATTTATTTGCATGCATTGCATTTTGTGATCAATGTGATGTTTCTTTGTGTATACATGTTTTGCACATAGTTGGCTTGGTTGTTTTATATACTTAATGATGTATGCTTCTTTTTCCATGTTAATACTTCATAAGGCATTATGAGTATTTTCCTTTTGTGATCTTGTGTAAACGTGGTGTTTAAACATGATTTCGGACTATCATCGTTAAGTTCGATAAACCTAGCCGGCTTTTCATATGTTTTCATGTTGCTTTGGTTAGTTTATAAGCTTTGCAATGCGCTTAATTTTTCTTGTGCTATAAGAGTTATTGATTTAGGGATAGACATGGTGTTTTAACCCTATATATATAAACCTTTATGGCTATGGAGAAATTCAGCAACCTAGTTGTAAACATGGTGTTTAGAACTAGGTGAAAACATTGTCTTATTTATATGCTTTCCTATCATGTGCATACACACCTTGCACCACGTACACTCATTAGGTTTTTATTCCTCATTAAACTAATTATGCCACAAGTTAAGAATCTTAGGAGACATTGTTGGATTGTTGGCAATTCTATCTACTCCCAACCGTCACCTTCGGGGTAGAATGTGCGTTTAAAACGTCTTACGTGCAAGATAAAGACTCTCACTACAAGGAAATTGAAGGATGGCTAAGAAGTGCTTTGTCTTCTTCTTCCATGACTAGCAAAATGCTAAGCATGGGGGAGACCCTGAATCTTCAACACGGAAGTGCAACATGACACTCTAGAAGATAGAATGATAAAGATCGTTAACATCTCCGGATCAATGCGCAAGAAGCCACCAATCTCATCAAAATTCTGCATGGTCTCGAAGGGAAAACACTGGATATTTTTGGATATTTAGAAGCCCCATGAAGTTACGATTCCAACAAATCAAAAAATCAAGACAATCGGAGGTTCCTACAAGCGGTTATGCCTGAATCACCGAGTGCAACACGTCCTGAAATCAGTTTTGGACAGCACGCAGCGCTGAAGTAAAACAGACATAGCTCCCTTGTTTGAACTCCGTTTTTGATGAATGACCACACGTTGGAAAGGTAATTTCATAAACTTTTCAATAGAGCTATATTTCGATATATGTTCTGTTCTGTACAGAGGGGGAAATCCATGAAAAAGAGACAGCAAGGAGATGATGAGAACAAGAAAGAGGAGATGGTGATGACAACATTGAAGAGAAGGGTGACCAATGGCTCCATTAAGCATACAAGATCAAATTCAGAAGTTTAGGAGCATTAATAAATCAAGACAAAAGCAAAAGCCACATCGATACATGGAGATGTCGGAAGAAGGCAACGAAGAATTACAAAGGATGGTAACATCTCCATGGATCTTTTCTTTTCCAAACACAAATGCTTGTAAGTATGCCTTCAACATCAACTAGGTGCAACCTTTTGTTTTCTCTTCAAACAATAACATGGCTACTAGGAGGACAACCTAGGTTTCTTTTTACTGTCAATAGATAAGCATGACCATGTGTTCACCTCGATGTTCTATATTGCCTATGCTTACGGAAAGATGATGAAAGTTGCCGCTTTGTTTTACCTACATGAAGTTATACATGTCTTGGCTAATTGCTCTCTATAACATGATTTGAAATTAATTTAAATACCGGCTCTTTTATTTGTGGAGGTGAAATGACTATGCTTTAGACCCACATACATATCTTTACTCTTTGATTTAAGTTTATGGATAGCCGGATAACTTGTTATTTTTATGAAAACTTAACTTTTATGCTATCTACATATTTGTGATGCTTTTGCAAAGTTCTACCTACCAAAGCCATATACAATAACAAAACCCGTAGATTGCAAACATATGTTTTGATGAGTTGGATTAGGATTGAATTCTATGGTTCGAGACTAAGAAGCTGGTCATTCCTTTGTGTAACTTTTTCATGCTAGCCTTTTTGTCCATGCATTGTGGGTTTTCACATCGAAAACTTCACAAACTTCGCCGGGCATCCACCCTAAACCAAAAACATCTTTTTGTGATCACCTCCTTGTCCACAACCCAATTTGAGTATGGAGTAAAATTCTCGATGGAGATTCAAATATTCCGCAAGATTATGGAATTTATACTTACTTTAGCGAGTCATTTCCCCTCTCTTTTATGCTCGAGGACGAGCATCGTTCAAGCATGGGGGAGGAGTCATTCTCTCGACACAAATGCTATGTAAGTATTATGTTGCAAAAAGTTTTGAGGAGCAAAAAAAAAGAAAAAAAAAGAAAAAAAATGAAAGAATGAATAAAAATGAAAAATGAAAAAATATGATAAGAAGAAAAGAAAAGTAAGAAAAATAGGAAGAATAAAGTGAAAAAAAAAGAAAGAGAGAAAAATGAGAAGGAAATAAAATAAAGAAAAAAATAAAGATGCTCCTCGGTTCTTTTTGCTTCATAAGTTCTCAAGTGCCTTGATGACAAATCCATACTCAAATCTTCCAACCATGTGCAATCCAATAACGAGGACTTCACTCGTGCCTCGGCATCATCCATTTGCCACTTGCACATGTCCACTTATCTAAATGTGTGTGTTTCATCCCTCTCTCTCTTTCCAACATTTATTTTCCATGGCCTTTTTGACGAGTCTCGGTAATTCCAATAGACCTCTCTCTTAATTTGACAATATTTCGGATATATGTTTTGCTAGGATTGTTTTTAACCTTCCAAGCTCCACATAAGCCTTCCACTATCACATATGAGTAGAGTAGGTTGAAAATAATCTAATATAGGTTTGAGTGACTTGATGAGATGAGTGTTTCATGAGCTCTTGCAAGAGATTTTCACTTATGTTGGATATGCATCTTTTTGAAAATCTTCCATGTGACAAGTTAATGGTCCGAAGTTCACTTAAGTTTGAGAGCATCGTGTTAAATGTGGCTTGTTCTTTATTGTTAGTCTATCTTCCATAATGAAAAAGAAGCTGGTCACAACTTGAACTTTAAAAATAAATTCTTAAGAGAGAGCAATTTGCTTCGTCATGAATGACTAAAGTGCAGGGACAACATTGGAAGGCAACACTGATTTCCCTTTTTAAGCAAGGATTACTTACTCGAGGACGAGCAAGGTTTAAGCATGGGGGAGATGTTGACGGTGAATTTCCGTCAACCTAGAGTACTTGTTATACATTGGTTTCGATTATGATTTGCAACTAACCCGCCACTAGGCATACTAATGATATAACAAGTTCACACTTGCATGTCGATTTTGGAGTTTGTTGTTTACGCAGGAAATTAACGTTAAAGAGGAGACATTCAGGATAAGTTCATCAAGCACTTTAAGAGAAGATTATGAAACCCGTCACAAGTCAAGACACGAAGTGAACAAGACTCCAAAAAACCCAAGGACGGAAGAATCAACATGCAAAACTCCGGGGACTTGGATGTTTATCAACGAGACCAACTCAGCCCGAGAGATATTCTCGCAGCTCAGCATGATCTTTCGGTACAGATTCGGAGACTTAAACGGTCTTTAATGGCAAAAGTTTGACTACAAAAGTTGTGGGCCTCGACGATAACTTCGATTTGGACATGTGGAAGGCCCAATTCGGATAAGGGAGCTAGGAGATATGGCCCCCGAAATCCCTGCTGCGCAGTCAGTCCGAAATCAGAACAGATTATCTTCCAAGGCCGATTTGGAGATCTTATCTTCGTTTTTAAGGAAAGAAATGAATACCAAAGTTAAAGATAGTTTCGTGGCACACAACCTGGACACCTAATTTGCATTATTTGGAGTCTGGACGTGGGAGATAGGGCTCTGGCAAGGAAGGACTGCGAATCAGGAAAATCTGGCTGATTTTATGGAAACCAAGTTTGCTTCTCTCCCAAGGAGGATCTCGTGCAAGGAAAGGTGGAGCACGCCCAAAGGCACCCCAAGGACATAAATACAACCCCCTAGGCGCCCCAAGAAGGTTACACATCGAACAAATAATCCTACCGACGCCAATCACCGAAAAACCGCCGCCGCAAGATGAGGGAGAGAGTTAGATGAGCTCGTCGCAAGGATCAACGCCGGCGGAGAGAAGGAAGCAAGAGGAGGACTCCAAGCCGCCGGCCTAGGGGTGTTCCCAAGCTACATCGCCGTCATCTTCATCGACGACGTTCTCCGGAGTCTCCATCACCCCTATGTGCTTCAATCCGTGTAAGATGATGGGGTAATGTCTCCGTTCATCCCTAGGATTAGATGGATACATGCTATGTGATCGCTACTCGATTCGTGGTTTCAATCTATTGTTTTCATGTTGATGATGCTTTGATGATTAAGGTTAGCTACCATGTTTTTCGGGCGTATGATATCCGCTACTCCCATAGATTCCATCAACATACCGTGTCCATCATAGGTCTAGTCACGAATACCTTCGCGTAGTGACGAGACGAGAGGAGGGAAAGGGCGAAACCGTGGTCACAACCCCCGGTAGATTGGTTTAACGCTTTCGTGTAGTAGATGCATACCATGTTATCCTAGATCCTAGGGAGGGAACGCTTATCTTTCTTGCTCACTCTCTTGTGTTCACCCCTTTATCATCTAGTTTAAACCTAGATTTGTTTGATCAACTTAACTTAGAGTAACTTAGGTTAGATGGTCTTTACCTTAGGATTAATACTCTCTTTAAAGGTTTCCTTAGTCAACTAGATTAGTACTTGGTTAAGCGCTAGTAATCCCCTTGCTCCGCGGATTGACAAGAACCTTGGGAATCCCGTGGTGAAAAAGGTGTAGGTCCGTACGCTTGCGGATCGTAGGTGGATACGAGTTTTATCCGTCAACACTCCTCCTCACCCAAGCACATCAAACTCCTCATCTAGAATCGACATAAGAGAAGACAAGGAAAAGCTGTCGACGGGAAGGGTTAGATTTGCCCTTTGATCCGCCCACAAGAGCAAGACTATGGTCAGTCGAGCCCTCATGCTTGGATTGCAACTTCCTGTCAACCTCAGCCGACTTGAGCTTAGAAAAGAGGTCATCCAACTCAATAGTCAAATACTACCCAGACTCCTTGATGGCCTCAACCTTAGCACCCCAAACATTTGGATCCAAGACATGCAAGAGCTTCAAAGCCTGATCATGCTCGGTGTAAGGAAAATCCTCAACATTAGCCTTCATGTTGTTCACGATGGCGGTGAACCTGCGAAACATCGCATCGATGTCCTCACCGGAAGTTGAGTGAAGTTCTCATATTGCATCCGGTAAGAAACAAAGAGGCGTGCCTTCACATGGTTATCACCACCGTGAGCAACCAACAACTTTTCCCAAATTTGCCAAGCAAGATTCAAATGGTGAACACGCTCAAACTCAGGATCACACAAGCTCCGGACCAAGTGATCAACGGCTTTTGCATTTGCCTCATACTTGGCCTTAGCACCGGCATCGGTCACCATAAGAGTATGGATGTTGACCGGAATAGCATAGGTCTTGTCAAGCACAATGAAATCCAACAACTTGCCACGAAGAAAGATCATCATACGAGCCGCCCACTCGTGGTAACCCTTGCCATCGAAGTGCGGCGGACGCCCCGCTCAACGTACGCCATCTTAGGATTCGAGACTTGTCAAAGTCACAAAGAATCCGGCACCAAGCTACGATACCAATTGAAGGATCGGATGGCGACTACGAGGGGGGGGAGTGAATAGGAGCCGGTAAAAATTCTTCTCAAAGAACCCGGCCTATACCCTAGTCAAATCCCGGTCACACACAAGCGATGAATCGAATCACACGCCAATCGCCAAGACAACGAGGTTATGGATCAACCTCTAGTCCTAGGAACGATTCCTTGAAGCACACGCGGAAGCACAAGAAAGGAAGGAAGGAATCGAACCAAGAAGCAAAGCACACGAGCTGCGCGGACCGTCCGGCCAGGGAGGGGCGGACCGTCCGCACCGGCCACGCGGACCGTCCGGCCTCGCCGCCGCGGACCGTCCGCACCAACACCGCGGACCGTCCGGCCCTACACCGCGGACCGTCCGAAAAAGACACCGGAACCACCGAGACGCACCGCGAATAACGGACCGTCCGCGGGGAGCACGCGGACCGTCCGCCGTGCACCGCGGACCGTCCGCCCGGCACACGCGGACCGTCCGAAACTTCGTCCAACCAAAACTCAAAACCACGACGGATCGAAACGAAAGGCGAGCAAGAACACGAAGAACACCCGACGAACACGCGCGGCGCGGACCGTCCGCCAGGACGACGCGGGCCGTCCGCGAGACACGGATAGAGCGAGAAAAACAGCCGACCTCGAAGGTCAACTCCCCCAAATCATGATCGGTTTTCCCAAACGGTTGAAGGTTTGTGGAGACAAGGGTTTGGGGACTTGAAAAGCGTCACACAAGGATGCTATAGCCCAAAACTCTTGCCTCCTAACTCCCTAAATCACCGGGAATCGCGAATCCTTTGAGCACCACCAAAAGCTAGAGCACCGAACGAAAATCCTAGAATTGAAGTGGTTTCCGGCGTTTGAGGGCACAAGATCAATCACAAAGGTGCACAAGGCATCCATCCATGTTTCCCTCAAAGAAATGCTGGGGTGAAACCAACTCAAATCCGTGGAATCACATCGAGAACAAAGGCACGAAAACAAACACAAAAAGACCACGAAAACACAACTCCGAATCTTCTATACAAACCGGAAAGATTCACGAGGTCTAGCATGCCGCCCTAGCATCCATCCCTCTCAACAAATCTCTCATGAAGCTCTCATGCTAGCCTAGAGAAAATGGAGAAGAAAATAGCTACGAAAAATGAGAAATGGGAGGGAGGAAATGAAACCCTAAGTCGCGGAGAGAGGGGGCCATCCACACACGCTCATGGCTTATATATCGGGTCCCGCCGGAGTGGTAAATGACTCGACTACCCCTAACTCAACTACGGCGATACAACCCACGTAGGGGCATTTAGGTAATGTTTGTGGGTCTTGCCATCGGACGGCCACGCCTTTGCCGCACCCCGCCTCCTCCCGACGCAAGCCATGCGATCCTCGTCGCGTGTCCTCCGCTTCGAAGCTTCCCGACACGCCCGGATCCCGTCTCCGTCGTGTTGGGCCCTCGGACTTGGTTTTGAGGCCCAAACCAAGAAACCGTCCTCCGATGGTTTTGTGGGCAAACCACCAAACCCCGCGGGCTCGGTTCGGCCTCCCGCCAAGCCTCTTGACTCGACCGCCACCGTGCACCGGCTCGATCGTCCATGACTTCGTCTTGCTCGTCTCGCCACCATGTGGCCCGCACCTAGTCCCGTCGTCCACCGGTCCCTCGAACCGAGCCTACTTGTCTCTCCATCTCCCGGAGGCCCCTCAAGGCCGAAGACCTTTCGCGCCCGTTCTTCACCTCGCAACAACACAAACTAGGGCGCGGCCTACACCCGCGCACCGAGCCAAGAATCGGTCCAACACCCGTTGTCAATCACTCATCACCGAGGAGCGGTCATCCATCGACCACCGGACGCTCCCGGTCCTCACGTACGCCTTAAGCAGAAAATCCTACGAGAAGGTAGTGCCTAAGAGTGCCCAGTTGCAAGAGGAAATGGCATGACTCAACATTGTTAACACCAAAAATTGGTACAGGGAAGAGACTGACATGTGAGCCGAATTTGGCAGAAGAACACCATTCGGCAGGAGGTTTTCCTCAAAGCATTCGGTAGAGGCGTCTACGGTTGGGAGTACATCGTCATTCGGCAGGAGAGCTGTTCCACGGATGAAAGCAGAAGCATTCGGGAGTGCGTGATGACGTGGATTGGATTCAAAGAAGGAGATGAGTTGATGATGGATACATGATGGACATGACGTCATGGTGTTAATTTTAGGTAATAAATATTGTAATCGTGGTCGACTAGGAGTCATGTTAGAACCAGGGTATAAATATAAACCCTTAGTGTTTGTAATAGAGATCGGACAATTTCACAACAAACCAGCCCCGTGCCAACATTCAAGTCCTTCTAGTCGTGTCGTCGAGTTCTTCGAGAGGAGTCATCGATCCATCGACCTTCGTAAGTACCGGCAACCTTGTCTCATGTCTAGTATCATGCGGTGGATTTAGATCGTGATGCAAGTAGTCTTGTTACCATGCTTAGTATCATGCGGTGGATTTAAGCTTGGTTCAAGAAGGTTTCCTTGTTGGATCATGAGTCATGCGGTAGGCTAAGATCTGGCTTGGAGCTAGTTATCAGCTCTATTAGATTTGGCAAGATCTAATAGATTCATCAAGTTACCATGTGTTGCTTTGAATTTTACTTTTTGTGTTTAATTCATGTAACACTCTTATTGCCCAATTTAGATTGATTAGATTCGGCTCTATCTTGTTTGTGATCCATGTGTTGCACGCTCAAGTCTTTGGCTTGACGTGGCAAGCGGGTCATGCGTTCTCTATAGCCGAATTCAGATCAATCTAGATTGTCACATGTTGCAGGTTCAAGCTTGTTGATCTTGCATAGATCTTGACAGAACCGGGTATCATGCGGTAGATGCAGGTTTTTGGATTTTCTTAGAGCTAGTCATCCGGTGGATTAGAATTCGATTCAATCTGATAGATTTATTATCCTTGGCAATGTTTGTTCCTTTTCCACGGAACCCGATTCGACTGCATACAACGTATTCGGTAATCCCCTCACGAGTGAAACATGTTCATGAGTTTGCTTTAAATAATGTATGCTTTTATCCTTCCATGTTTAGATTGTATCATGCGGTGGATTGATCTATTCTTGGTTGGAGGTGTGATTTCAAACAAGTTGTATCATGCGGTGGATTAACTTTTTTGATGTCATGCTTGACGGGTTTGAAAGTACCTAGACACGCGGTAGACTAGTTCTTTTGGCCTATGCATGCTTGTTTACTGCAAATTCATGATCAAGCTTCGCTTTTATTTTATCATGCTTTATCCTTGATAATCGGTCATGGTTACGTGTTGTAACGTTGTTTAAATAAAGACCGATTTTTCATCATGCTTACGTCATCCATTAGGCAACGCTCTGTTTACACGCTTTATCAATTCCCGAATGATGTTTAAATTGCTGACAGGTAGCTTATTTGTGGCTATATGTCGTTCTAACTGGCTTTATAGCCGTAAATACGGAACTGTCTGGTACCACCCGGCAAGTTCCGGGTTTTATCTAACCGTTTTCATCCCTTGCGGTTTCGGGGGAAAATTGAGCGGCACGCTTCGGATTTCGACGCCCGAGCCACGTGTGTGAAGCCGGCTAATCCGGCTTGTCGTGTGCTTGGCGTGAGGTGCTGATTTTACGTCAACACACTTTTTGGCACGCTAGTGGGACACTCCGATTGATCAAGATGCCCGAAATTGAAGTTGTCCCGGATGTCACCTTAAATGAACTGTCTTCAGAACATCAACTGATACTGAAAGAGGTTGTGGAGCAGTTCCAGCAAAAGTGCCTGTTGTCTTTCTCCAAGAATAGGAGTGGTGTGCCATTCCTCAGGACAGAGATGCCAAGAGTTCTGATGCCAGGAGAGGCTGATGCCACCACTGCTGCAGAAAAACAATAAGCTTTTGCTATGGTGCGGCAAGCTATGGAGGAAATAATGGCCAGACACAACACTGCATTTTTAAAGAGCTTTAGACAGTTGATGGTTGGTGTCTTTGGCCCAAGTGTGGACAAACACTTTGAGCGAGCACAAGGGCCAATTGGTCAGGTGCTTAGTCAAACACCACCCCAGGGGCCTAATGGTAATGAGACGGCTAATGAAACAGGAGAATCAAGTGCTACTGCTAATGGCCAACCACCTCGTCAAGATGCAAGTGCTCAGCCACCTCAGCAAAGTATGAGTGTTCGGCCAACTCAACATGTGGGTAGTCAACCGATCTAGCAGAACCCTCATCAAGCAATACCTAATCCACGCACATATGGTGAGATGGCATTCGGTACTACTGGAGTTCAACCTGCCTCTACTTACAGGATAGCCCCAACAAGTAACAGGCTGCAAAGGAATATGTACGGGAATGGGTATTCAGAGTTCATGGACTATAGTGCTATCGATGCTTTCCCAAATCCTGGGTATGGTGGTGCTACAGGGACGCCTGCTGGGAGATCAGGGAATCAAACACCAATGTTGATCTCCTGGTGCAAAGAATGACCGATGTGCTGCAAAATCAATTCGGTCTGAAGCCTAAGAATCAAGGACACGTGTATACATCTCCCTTCCCAGAATGGTACCAAAGGGTAGCACTACCAAACAGGGTGAAAGTTCCCACAGAATTCACTAAGTTTTCAGGGCAAGATGATACCAAAACTGTGGAACACATAGCCCGGTACCTAATGCAGCTTGGGGAAGCTTCTGCTGATGAGGCCTTCAGAATTAGATACTTCCCTCTGTCCTTGACATGCCCAGCATTCACATGGTTCACTTCTCTACCTGCTCATTCAATCTATTCTTGGAAAGATTTGGAGCAAAAGTTCCATGCCCATTATTACACTGGCAGTAATGAGAAACAACTAATTGATCTGACTACCTTGAGGCAGAGGAACAATGAAACACCAATGGAGTTCCTCAGGAGATTCAGAGAGACAAAAAGCATGTGCTTCTCTCTGAACATACCAGATGATTAATTGGCTGGTATGGTCAGCAGGAATGTTGCCAGCCATTCGGGAGAAGCTATTAGGGATGGAATTCGACGACCTTGGCCAGCTGTCACACCGGCTGTCATTAATGAGCAATCAAGCATATGGCTTCAAGAAAGACTCCAAATTTGTCAAGCACAATGATATAGCTGAAATTTACAATCAATTCCTCGAAAGGGCATATCAAGGAGATGAATATGATGATGAAGAGGAAATAGCTGCAACAGAGATTGTGTGGGGCAAAGAGCCATTGACAGTAAATCAGAGGTGGATCAAGCAAACTAAAGGCACCTATGATTTTGATGTAACCAAGGCAGATAAGCTCTTCGATTTCCTCGTGAAAGAAGGCCGGATCAAGTTGCCAGAGGGGCATTCTATGCTTCGGCCTGATGGAGTGAAAGATAAGAAGTACTGTGGATTTCATGACAGGAATTCTCATTCCATCAATGAATGCAGGGTCTTTAGAGTGAGGATTCAGAAAGCTATCCAAGAAGGACATCTGAAGTTTGATAATAAGATGAAATTGGATGGTAACCCATTCCCTCAGAACATGATCGGGTTCTCAATTAACATGGTGAACGTTGTTGAGCCTAAAGAGAAAGAAAAGGTGAAAGTTTTGACTTCGGAAAAGGCAAAGCAGGATGGCTCAGTTGATCCCACTTGACAAGTCACATTTGAACAGATTCACAAGAAAGAGCCTCGCTTCCCGAATAGTCAAATTGAAGTGGGTGAATCCTGTAAACCCAGAGTGACTTTGCGTAGTCTCCTCAATAAATGGCAGCGTCAGCAAGAAAAGGAGCGCTACCAGAGGCACAAGTACGAAAAGGAGAAGTGGAGATATGAAGAAGAGATGTATAGGAAGGAACAAGAGGAATATATGTGAGAACAAGCGCGTGCACATTAGAGATGTGCCTTCTTCAGACACTGTTGGAACGAGGGTTTAAAGCTTCCCACATGGAATAACTGTCCCGAATGCAGCGACAGGTATACCGAATACAGGCAAGACACTGCCAATCGCCGATCCATCCATGAAAGAATTGGAAGGGTGCATCCTAGTGATGGTCGGCGCCTAAAAATAAATAAGATTGATGATCAACCGAGGAAAAGGTATGCTGATCACAGGTGGGTTGATCATGAAGAAGAAGAAGATCATGGGTATGTCTGGCAAAAGGGACAGTGGTGCCCACCTGGTTTAAGAAGAAGCCAGAAGAGAAGGGTACAGCGCTTGAGGAATCAGGAACTGAAGCAGGCAGGAATTAAGAAGAGACAAGTGTGGCGCCCAAAAGACAAACCTGATGAATCTGGTCGTTCGGCTCATACATGCATGGTATGTTTCCTGCCAAATGAATTCATGGCTCTATCCAATCAAATTGTGCAGGAGAAAATATTGCCAGATATGGATGAGGCCGAGCAATTTTGGGTTAATGGCACAATTGATGCTGGCTAAGCAAGCTACTTTTGATAAGCCAGCCAAGAATCGGCACATAAGACCACTGTACTTAAGAGGGTACGTCAACGGGAAGCCATTGACTAAGATGTTTGTTGATGGTGGAGTTGCTATCAATGTGATGCCATATACTACATTCAGAAAGCTTGGCATGGGCCTTGGAGATTTGATGCCAACGAGCATAGTTCTGAATGATTTTGCTAGAAATCCTTCAGACACCAAAGGCTGTGTACATGTAGATTTGATGATCGGATCTAGGACTCGCTTACAACCTCCTTTGTCATTGAAGGCAAAGGGGCATATAGCTTGCTTTGCTTGGAAGGGATTGGATCCATGCGAACTGCTCGCATTCATCTACTATGCATCAACGGCTTGTTCGGTGGGTAGATGACGACATGGAAGTTGTCCAAGCGAGATGATTCGGTAAGCGTGGCTAATGTGGAACCGGCCTTCGGGAGTATCAAGGCATAGATTGCTTCTCGGGCGGGGGATCGGGGTGAAGGTCTCGTTGAACCGATCGGCGGTGATCAACGGCCGATTCAAGCGATCGGCTCTTATAGTAATTTTTAATGAAGAATCCAATTGATGGAGCCGATGGGAAGTTAGGACGTGGATTTATGTCGGCCGATAAATTGGAAGAAATAGACATTGGAGATGGTGACAAGCCAAGGCCGACATTCATCGGTACTAACTTGGATTCGGGTTTCGAGAGAAGAGTTGATTAAGCTATTAAAAGAATATAAAGATTGCTTCGCTTGGGATTATTCAGAGATGCCTGGTTTGCATCGTTCCATTGTTGAGCATCGGTTGCCAATCAAGCCTGGTTATAGACCTTACAAGCAACTTCCCCGAAAAATTTACAAGGATGAAGTATTGGCTGACGTGAAAAAGAGATTGAGAGATTAATAGAAGCAAATTTCATTCGGCCATGTAGATATGTAGAGTGGATCTCTAATATTGTTCCTGTTTACAAGAAAAACAGAAAGATGAGGGTTTGCATAGACTTTAGAGATCTAAACAGGGCTACACCCATGGATGGATATCCAATGCCTGTTGCTGACTTGTTGGTTGATGCTTGTTCTTGGGCATAAAGTTATTAGCTTCATGGATGGCAATGCGGGGCACAATCGGATTTTTATGGCGGTGGAGGATGTAGCAAAGACGACCTTCAGATGTCCTGGACATATAGGGTTATTTGAGTGGATTGTCATGACATTTGGGTTGAAGAATGCTAGTGCAACTTATCAAAGAGCCATGAATTATATTTTTCACGAGTTGATCGGCAAAATTGTGGAGATATATATTGATGATGTCGTGATCAAGTCATTGGATCATGAATCACATTTGGGCGATGTGAGGAAAATTGTGGAATGCACCGGAAACATGTGCTTAGGATGAACCCGAACAAATGTGCTTTTGGAGTTTCAGATGGAGAGTTCTGGGGATTTCCGGTGCATGAGGGAGGAATAGAAGTTGGCAAGAAGAGCATGAAAGCTATTGATGAAGTTGTTCCTCCAACCAATCTTAAGGAATTGCGATCCTTTGCTTGGCAAGATCAATTTTGTGAGAAGATTCATATCAAATTTGTCACAAAAGGTGTTGCCTTTTTCTCCACTGTTAAGAGTCAAAAAGGATCAGAAGTTTGTATGGGGTGACGAACAACAGAAGGCTTTCAATGAAATCAAGGAATACATGAAGGAACCACCAGTACTGGTACCTCCACAATTGAACAAGCCTTTTAAGTTGTACATGGCGGCCGATACCCAAACCATTGGATCGACCCTCATACAAGAATTATAGGGAAAAGAAAGAGTAGTTGCATACCTTAGCCGAAAATTGCTTGATCCCGAAACAAGATATTCGGTAGCAGAGAAGCTTTGCTTGTGTGTTTATTACTCATGTACAAAGTTTCGGCACTATTTGTTGAATGCCGAATGCATTGTATATTCAAAATTTGATGTAATTAAACACATGTTGTCTATGCCAATTTTGAATGGAAGGATTGGCAAATGGATTTTAGCCTTGTCTGAGTTCGAATTAAGGTTTGAGTCAGCAAAAGCTGTTAAAGGACAGATTATTGCTGACTTCATTACCGAACATCATGGTTCATCAATTAATTTTCTTGAGATTACTCCTTGGGTTTTATTTTTGATGGATCTTCATGTGGCAAAGGTGGTGGAGTAGGTATTTTATTAATTTCACCCAAGGGAGAAGTGTTTGAATTTGCTATTCCTATTCAACCTACTGTCACAAATAACCAAGCTGAGTATGAAGCATTGCTCAGAGGGCTTCAATACTTGAGAGAGGCAAAGGCCATTGCAGTTGAGATTTTTGGAGATTCATAGCTAGTTATTAAACAATTGAATGGCCAATATGAATGCGAGAGATGATATCCCGAGGAATTACTATGTGGAGTGCAAAGAAATCCCGAAAAGCAATCGGTTAGTAATTCTACAACATATTCTCGGAGAAAACAATGGAGAGGCAAACAGGCCAGCTCAAAGTGCTTCGGGTTATAGAGAGAATCAAGAAGTGTTTGCCATCGATGTATATGCTTTTGGGAGTGGTCTAGCATAAGATGATTGGAGAAAAGAAATTGCTGATTATTTGGAGAATCCATCCCGAAAGGTCTCTAGGAAGCTCGGTACAAAGCCATAAAGTTTGTTCTTCTTGATGAACGTTTGTATTACAAATCCATGGATGGGGTGTTGCTACAATGCCCGGGTCAAGAAGAAGCGAAGAGGATGATGAGTGAAGTGCATGATGGGGTCCGTGTGGAGCACATCGGTCGGCTTACCGAATGAAGTGGGTCATTAGGAAAACTAGATATTATTGGCCGACAATGCTTTGGAAGATTGCTTTGAATATTACAAGGGATGTCAAGATTGTCGAAGATTGGAAATATTCGAGAGTTCCAAAGATCGTCTCTAAATCCTATTATCAAGCCATGGCCATTCGAGAGGATGGGGAATAGATTTGATTGGCCAAATAAATCCTCCATCTAGCAAGGGGCATAAGTTTGTGCTTTTAGCAACGATTATTTCACTAAGTGGGTTGAGGCAATTCCATTGAAGAAGGTGACATCGAAAATATGGTTGAGTTTGTCAAAGAGCATATCATTTACGATTTGGAATTCCTCGAGACAATTACAACGGATCAAGGAACTCGGTTTACATCTTCGAGTTCGAAATTTTCTTTGAAAGTATGGGGATCAAATTATTAAATTCTTCTCCTTATTATGTCCAAGCTAATGGCCGGGCGAAAGCATCTAACAAGATCATGATCAAGATTATACAAAAGAAGATTGATTAGAAGCCAAAAAGGTGGCATTCAGTACTCAATGAAGCCTTGTGGGCTTACCGAATGGCTCCTCATGGAGCTACACAGACATCTCCTTATGAGTTGGTTTATGGACATCATGCTATCTTTCCATGGGAGATGCAGTCAGACTCAAGGAGAATAATATTGCAAAAGTATTTAAGTTCCAAGGATTACAATGACTTAATGATGGACGAATTAGAAGGTTTGCATATGATTCGTCTTAGGGCCTTGGAAAATATTGAGAAAAACAAAATGCGAGTTGCTAAGTACTATAACAAGAAGGTAAAGGTCAAGAAATTTGTAGAAGGAGATTTGGTTTGGAAAGCATTATTGCCGATTGGGACTAAGCACAGTACATTCGGTAAGTGGTCTCCAAATTGGGAAGGTCCCTTTCGGGTGGTTAGGTGCATGTTTGGAAATGCATACATCTTGAAAACTTTGCTGGGAGAAGAATTCACTGCTGCTATAAACGAGAGATACTTGAAGAAATATTATCCTAGTATTGAAGTTGATCTATGATTGCCGTTCCAAGCGTCAGAGAAACAGAAATAGCTGGCATTCGGGAGGAAGCCGCCTTCAGAACAAATATTCCGACAAAGGGAAAATGGGTAATACTAAAGTGTATTGCCCTTCGCACAAAAATATTTTTTGCATCACAAACGTTCTTGCAGGTTCTTCAATTAACAATACAACTACTTAAGATTACAAAAGAAGGCCTGGAGGAAGAAGCGAAAGTATCTTCATTTCTTTGGCTCAGTGCCTTTCCTCTTGAGCTCGTCCCTCTTCAGCTGCTCCAAGACCACTGTGACGGCGACGCGGAAACCTTGGGGGCTGGCGTGTTCGTAGCTTCCATCAAACCTGCCCCGTGCGGCCTTCGGGTTGTTGTACCTGTCGGACATATCTGAAGAAGAAGAACAGATTCTCATCAAACACAGGATCTGAACTTGAACATGAAATTCAATGGGGATAAAGACATAGCAACAGGCGGTGATGTCCCGCAGATTATGCTCTAAGTGCCGAATGTGACGGCGCAGTTGATGGTTGGCCCTCTGCTCATGCGTAGCGTCTTCTTCTTCAACCGAGGAGTCGGAGCGGATGTGCTCAGGAATTTCTTCAGTGCCGAAAATGTCCTCCGACAACAGGTTGAGGCTGAAATCAAAGAAAGATAAATCACGAGATTGCAATCAAGATCAAGAGAAAGGAATGGGAAGAGAAGATTACTCTCGGATGGTTCGCTTCTTTGGTGGGAGGCTGTTCTCCTCGCATGGTGTTTTCCCCTTGTCCGCCATGGCTTTGGGGGTTTTTTCTGGAGGAGGAAGACGAGAGGGAATGAAATGATGAAAGTGTGTACGAGTGGATTTGCAGAGCACAAGAGAGCTATTTTATTAGCGGTGGAAATGCGTCGGGAGTGATAACTGGCCGGCGCGCATTGATAGGAATACCAAACGACATGGGTTTTTCCTTGGATGCGAAGGGTTTTTCAACGAAATAGTGTTCACGATTCCCGAATGAGGATTCTCTGTGAATTCTGCGCCAAGGGGCAAAAGTTTGTGCGTATTCAGCTAGAGGAAAAGTTCCAGAATGCGTTCAAAACAATGAAGATTCGTATGCACAAATTCGGAAAGTTATCACAAGACAACTGCAAAACATAAATTTTCATTGCCGAAATTCCATGACCCCTAGTACAAACTAATCAAATAGCCTGTTCTAAACAGACTGGGGGTGGATCGAGTCGGCAATGGCGGCGCCATGGCCATCGAGGCGCTACACAGTGGCCTCGATGTCGTCAAGGTCCTCTGGCGCGCCACCGTCGAAGCCGGGCGGCTGTGTGGAGTAGTCGACATCGGTGCGCGTCGACATGGCGGCCAGGCCCAAGGCGGTGCCCAGACGGACGCCATGCGGGGCCACCTTGTTGACGCGGCTCGCCACCGCACCAAGGCGAACTTCCGGTGTGTCTCCGGGAGTGTTCACCTTGTTCGCCAGCTTCTCGGCCGGCGCCTTTAGCCGATTGAGCTCGGCATCGCGATCTGCGGGGGTCACGCAGCAACGACGCTAGTGTTGTTCAAGATTGAATTGAAATTGAGCAAGTTGCGGGACTCAACATCGATGGCCTCGAGCAGCTGCTTGCGCTGATGCTGCCACTCGAGGTCAGCGATCCCGGCCCTGTTTGGAGATAATCTCCCGGTTCGTGCCGGTCACGTCGCGTTCCTCCGGGAACTGCGGGCGTCACGGTCAGTATAGCGCGAGTCCCAGCCAGAAGACCTGGAGGAGTAGGATCGACTGGATGACCCCGAGGAGTCACCCGCCGCGGCCGGAGCTGCAGCTGGAGCAGGAGCGGGGTTCCATCGGATGAGCCTGAAAGCGCAAAGAAAATCGTCAGGGATGAGACAAGATCTAAAAGAAGGTTGTGAAGAAGCAGACGATCACCACCTACGACGAGCGTCGTCGCGGCTCCCTTCAGCCTCTTCGCCGGCCGGGCGCCTGTTGCCACTATTGGCCATGAAGTTCTTGGGAGTACTAGTGCTTGAAGAGAAAGAGCTCGAGCTAGCAGAGGCTTGGAAGGCAGAGGATTTTGTGAAAGGTTAGGGGCACCCGAGGTCCTTATTTATGGAACTGACGAAGAGATCATGGCTGGAGATCGTGGCGCATATCCCAAGAAATTTGGAAAGTGGAGAGACTCCTTCGACCGAACGGTCGCCGAGTCATTTGGGATTCATGCTAAGTCATATTCGGTTTGACTGGTTAAGATTCGGCTGTGTTGCGGTTGGGTCGTTTTTCGGGTCTAAAACTATTGTGGTCAGAATTGCCGAATGAATCATCTAGAGGCTACTCGTCAAGATAAGGCAAAACAAATATGGAAAATAAAGATTAACAGAAAGCGAAATACAGAGTTGATAAACCATTCGGCTACGAATTGTTTGTTACAATTACACACCCAAGTATTTTGAAATTACATTGGTGGCATCTTATATGATCTTGTTGTTATTCTTCAACAATTTCTAATCAACCTCTTGAGTTTTAGACAGAGCAGAGAGCTTTGTCTTGAGCTGCCTTTCTACATTCAGGGCTGCTGAAGCTTCCTTTCGCATTTTCTCTGTTGATTCGGGAAGTTCAGCCATCTTCTTCTCGTCAGCTTCAATCTCAGCTGTCAAGTTTCTCAGCTCAGCCTCCAATGCAGCTTTCCTGGTTTTCTTCAGCTCGAGTGCAGGCTCCAATTTGGCTAGCAATTCCTTATTGTTCTAAATATGAGCATGCAAATCTTTCACAGATTACTTGGTCGTAGCTCTCCTTTGTTCTAGAGCTGGTTGGGAGGATTGGTTCTTCAAAGCCTGTTTTACTGCGGCAAAGTGATTATCCACGGGTTCTAAAGAAGCCTTGATATCGGCGGGGAGATCTTGATCGATAAATTCAAGCGCTTCTCTTAGAAGATCGGCATCCCCGACTTGGTCTTGGATGTCCCATTGCGGTAAGGAGAGGATTTCCTTCGGCTTTGCTTGATTTTCCTCCGATAAAGCTTGACTAGAAGATGCTTCATCTCCTTTTTCGGCAACCAAGTCATCCACGGCAAAGGAATAATTGGGTGATGACACATTTTCTCTCGAAAATAAATTCTTGCCGAATTAATGATGATCTATTAGGTGAAAATAGAAAAGATGGATGCTCATGCTTACATCATTCCTAGTTTCCCGAATGGGAGAAGGAGGCTTCTCAGGCTCAATGGAAGGCTCTTGTGCATCTGGCAGAGGAGAAACTGGATGATTTCTTGGTGAAGCTGAGACTTTTGGTTGAGGAGAAGCTGGTTGAATCCTTGGTGAGACTGGGACTGAATCATGATGAGGAGAAGAACTCCCCACGGTTTGATCCACCAAAGTTTCCTCTCGCAACTAACAAGTAGGGGGTGAGTGCCAATGAACAAAAATTATTAAAGAATAAGATGGTGAAAATTTACCGAGTTGATGAAGCATTGGCGAATCGTAATAACCACCGGTTGCTGTGTTTTGGTCTAAAATCATGCAAAGATAAAGATGATCAGAATGAAGAATGGCATAATGTTCAGGAGGGGAAGGTGTTCTGACCTGAATAACTAGACTTTTGCTTGTTCTTTTCTTCTTGACAGTTGAAGAAGCAATTAGAGATGGGGCTTTCCTTTTGTCAGAAACTGGCCTGATAAGAGTTGGATCTAGCACGGCATGGCTAGACATCAGTTGAGTCAGAGTAGGGGATTGACTTCCCAAAGCAGAGATTGGGTCTTCAATCTCATAAAGGATTGTCCTGGCAAGTGGGGCAGGTACTGTATCCTGCAAAATGACAGAATCCTGATCAGTGAGGAGGAGTATGATTAAAAACAGATGTAAGAAAGAGAGATGAACATATTACCTCTGAAGTTGGTTGGAAGTCAGGCATTAATTCAAGACAGAGAGGGTGTACTGGCATGTTAAAAATGTGATCATGAAGTTCTTGCCACCGAAGAATGAAAGAAGGATGAGGAAATATTATTGGCACAAAGGGCTTGGGTGTATAAATAGTCGTGCTATATTTATACTAAAAAATCCTTCTTGCTTCCATAGATTCCTTGATATCCTCTCTGGGCTTGAGAAATTCATGGAGAAATAACCTTGGGGGCACTTAGCCACATCCTAATTGCCTGGCCATCATGTTTGGCTGGTAGTACTCAAAGGTACTCTGAACCAGCCTTCCTCCACGAGTCTGCCGGGCAGAATACGGGGATGGATGAAAGCATTGAAGATTGCTATGGAATGTATATCATCACATCCGGTTTCAAAACTAAATTCACAAGGAAGAGTCGGGTTGTCATTGTCCGGATATGGGAACCAAAGAGGATTGGCAAAACCTCCGAAGAAGAGCTCAAATAGTTGGCCAATGTCTTTGTTGATAGACACGATTGGAAGCAAACTTCTCCATAGGTTTGGCAGCCTTTGGTGCTCGAGTTTCTTCTTCCTTGTAGTTGGTTGAAGGGAAATCCCGGTTGTTGAGGTTAACGGCAACAATCGGGTGCATGTATAATTGCAGCCACATTTGAACAAACCACCAAGGACCATTGACACGGGGGATCTTTTTTGTTGGTGTGCATCGGATAGGTGGTTTGATGAAGCATATGATAGACACTTCGTAGAAGGTACTTCCCAAGGGGAATAGGTGTACCGACGGGGTCTTGACTATCACAATATGATTCAGGGTTGGCTCATTAGCTTTGCCACAAAAGATAAATCTGGATAACCACATATTCAGGAAAGCTCTGTATTCAACATTAGTCAAAGGGCCATCAGAGATATGGTTTTGGATATATGTCTTGTGTCCAACTCCTGTCTTTACTCCTGTTTGCTTGGAAGAACCCTTGTACTTATACGGATACACAGTTGCTGTGACCTTCAGGCCGGTTATCATGTAAACATCGGCCAAGGTGGAAGACATTGGCCCATGGCCGAAAAGGAAGGCATTTGCGTCGTTAGACCAAAAGTGGGAGGCTGCAATCAAAAGGTTCTCATTTTTGGGTGTTTTGAATAGGGACAATTCTAAGCAATGAGAAATACGAAGTTTGTCCCAATTTTTTGTTTTGGGGCTTTTGTCATCAAGTACCCTCTTGTACCAATTCCTCCAGCCTGCAATTGGGGGCAGAGGCCAGTTATTGAAAGTGTCCTGCCACTCGTGAGGCTTCGTCAGTGATATCTTGAAAGGAATCCTCTGGGATTCGGCTGCAATAAACTCAGAGGAATCGGAAACTCCTACGGCCCCGGGGAAATAAGATGCTTCTTGTTCCTCGATGGGAATCAAGATTTCGGCGGCTAGAGCCTATCAAGAACAAAAGAGGGTGAAAGGAGAAATTTGAGAGGGATTCAAGAGAGGTAATACCGAATGTGCTTGAGGAGAATAATATTTGCTTGGAAAGCTTGGTCTTGGTTCGCCATTTGAAGATTGAAGCTTGAAAAATTGATGAGCTAGGGTTTGGATTTAGACGAAGGCTCCAACGGTTTAAAGGAGGAAAGAGCCGATGTTGAACAGATTTGGCCTGGCGACGTTGAGTATTTATGGTCAATTCCAGAATAAAATCACCTTTTATCCTGTAATTGAAGGGGCATATGTTAACACCAAAAATTGGTACAGGGAAGAGACTGACATGTGAGCCGAATTTGGCAGAAGAAGACCATTCGACAGGAGGTTTTCCTCAAAGCATTCGGTAGAGGCGTCTGCGGTCGGGAGTACATCGTCATTCGGCGGGGAGAGTTGTTCCATGGATGAAAGCGGAAGCATTCGGGAGTGCATGATGACGTGGATTGTATACAAAGAAGGAAACGAGTTGATGATGGATACGAGACGGACATGACGCCAAGGTGTTAATTTTAGATAATAAATATTGTAATCGTGGTCGACTAGGAGTCATGTTACAACCGGGGTATAAATATAAACCCTTAGTGTTTGTATTAGGGATCGAACAATTTCACAACAAACCGGCCCCGTGCCAACTTTCAAGTTCTTCTAGTCGTGTCGTCGAGTTCTTCAAGAGGAGCCATCGATTTGTCGACCTCCGTAAGTACCGGCAACCTTGTATCATGTCTAGTATCATGCGGTGGATTTAGATCGTGATGCAAGTAGTCTTGTTACCATGCTTAGTATCATGCTATGGATTTAAGCTTGGTTACAGAAGGTTTCCTTGTTGGATCATGAGTCATGCGGTAGGCTAAGATCTAGCTTGGAGCTAGTTATCGGCTCTATTAGATTTGGCAAGATCTAATAAATTCATCAAGTTACCATGTGTTGCTTTGAATTTTACTTTTTGTGTTTAATTCATGTAATGCTCTTATTGCCCAATTTAGAATGATTAGATTCGGCTCTATCTTGTTTGTGATCCACGTGTTGCACGCTCAAGTCTTTGGCTTGACGTGGCAAGAGGGTCATGCGTTCTCTATAGCCGAATTCGGATCAATCTAGATTGTCACGTGTTGCGAGTTGAAGCTTGTTGATCTTGCATAGATCTTGACAGAACCGGGTATCATGTGGTAGATGCAGGTTTTTGGATTGTCTTAGAGCTAGTCATCCGGTGGACTAGAATTCGATTCAATCTGATAGATTTATCATCCTTGGCAATGTTTGTTCCTTCTCCACGGAACCCGATTCGGTACTGCATGTACCGTATTTGGTAATCCCCTCACGAGTGAAACATGTTCATGAGTTTGCTTTAAATAATGTATGCTTTTAGCCTTCCATGTTTAGATTGTATCATGCGGTGGATTGATCTATTCTTGGTTGGTGGTGTGATTTCAAACAAGTTGTATCATGTGGTGGATTAACTTGTTTGATGTCATGCTTGATGGGTTTGAAAGTACCTAGACACGCGGTAGACTAGTGCTTTTAGCCTATGCATTCTTGTTTACTGCAAATTCATGATAATGCTTCGCTTTTATTTTATCTTGCTTTATCCTTGATAATCGGTCATGGTTACGTGCTGTAACGTTGTTTAAATAAAGACTGATTTTTCATCATGCTTACGTCATCCATTCGGCAGCGCTCTGTTTACACGCTTTATCAATTCCCGAATGATGTTCAAATTGCTGACAGATGGCTTGCTTGTGGCTATATGTCATTCGAACTGGCTTTATAGCCGTAAATATGGAACTGTCTGGTACCACCCGGCAAGTTCCAGGTTTTATCTAACCGTTTTCATCCTTTGTCAGTTTCAGGGAAAATTGATTGGCACGCTTCCGGATTTCGACGCCCGGGCCACGTGTGTGAAGCCAGCTAATCCAGCTTGCTGTGTGCTTGGCGTGAGGTGTTGATTTTACGTCAACAAACATGCACATTGTTCCCCAAGGCTACGTCCGCCAGCTAAGTGTTCACCCGACCTTGGAAGAAAAGATCGGGAAGGCCCAAGAGACCGTTGAGAATCTGATGAAAATCCACAAGCACACAGGAGAGAATAAGGCCCTAGACTTTAGAGTGGATGATCAAGGCACATTGTGGTATAAGAATAGGATATGTGTGCCTGAAGACGGAGATTTCCGACAGACCATCATGGATGAGGCACACAACTCAGCATATTCCATTCACCTGGGATCCACTAAGATGTATATGGATTTAAAGCAGAAGTATTGGTGGAACGGAATGAAAGCGGACATTGTCCGGTTTGTCTCCCACTGTGATACTTGTCAGAGGATTAAAGCGAACACCGAAACCTGCAGGACTATTGCAGCCTTTACCCATTCCAATGTGGAAATGGGATGAGATAGGCATGGACTTTGTAGTGGGTTTGCCCAAGACTCAGAAGGGACATGATTCCATATGGGTAATAGTGGACCGACTCACTAAGGTCGCTCACTTTTTACCCGTGCGAACCACTTATGGTGGAGAGAAGTTGGCGAAGCTCTACATAGAGAACATAGTGAAATTACATGGAGTACCGAGCAGGATAGTCTCAGATAGAGGGACCCAGTTCACCTCTAGGTTTTGGAAAAGTTTGCATAAAGCCATGGGTACCAAGCTGGATTTCAGCTCGGCTTATCACCCGCAGACAGATGGATAGACCGAGAGGGTGAACCAAATTATGGAAGACATGTTGAGAGCATGTGTCCTCACCTATGGCAAAGACTGGGAACAAAGTCTGCCGTATGCAGAGTTCTCCTACAACAACGGCTATCAGGCGAGCCTAGGTATGTCGCCATTTGAAGCCTTATATGGGAGGAAATGTAGGACACCCTTGATGTTGTCAGAAGTAGGAGAACGTGCCCTGGTTGGGCCCGCACTTATAAAGGAAGCCGAGGAGCGAGTAGCCAAGATCCGAGAAAAGTTGAAGGCTGCCCAATCCCGACAGAAGAGCTATGCAGACAAGAAGAGGCGAGAAGTAAGCTTCAATCTGGGAGACTTTGCTTACCTCAAGGTTTCACCTATCCGAGGAACTCGAAGATTTCAAGTGCACGGGAAGTTGGCCCCTCGGTACATTGGACCGTACAAAGTGCTGAAGAGAGTTGGAGCAGTAGCATACCGGTTGGAGCTACCAGAAGAAATGTCAGATATACATCCAGTGTTTCATGTCTCCCAGTTGCGAAGGTGTTTGACAGTACTCAAAGAGAAACGAGTGCCGGTAGAGGCAATCGATTTGCAGCCAGATCTTAGGTACCAGGAAGTGCCCGTCAAGATTTTGGACACTGTGGTCAAAAGGACGAGGACATCAGAAGTGCGAGTGTGCAGAGTCCAATGGAGCAGACACGGAGTAGAAGAAGCCACATGGGAACGAGAGGACGCGTTGAGGAAAGAGTTTCCCCACCTGTTCGGGAACTAACCGAATCTCGAGGGCGAGATTCATTTTAAGTGGGGTAGGTTTGTAACGCCCACGTTTTTAGCTCTTAATAAATCGCCTGCTAAATCACGTGTGTTTTCAAAAACTCTTCCGCTGGGCTCGATCACCTCCCCGAAATCCCGATCATCTTTCCCCACTCGCCCTTCCTCGGCGCGCGTACCGCGAATCCCGCTGGCACCGCCCGCACTTGGGCCACCGCTGCTCGCCGTGTGCCGCCCGGCGCCGCCGTTGGCCACCTCGCCGGGAATCCCGGCATGCCGCGGTCCCGCCGGCCGGTCCGCCTCGCCATCACCGCCGTCCCGAAAATCACGCTGACACCCGAAAAACCGGAAAACCCCACAAAATCCCTTTTTCCCCTCCCTTTTAATTTTCCTAGGATTTCTCCTAATTTTCTAAACCCTTTCTTTTTCTTTCTTTTCCTATTTTCCTTTTCCTATTTTCTTTTCCCCTTTTTCCTTTTCTTCCTTTTCTTTTCCCTTCCTTCTTTTCCCTCTTCCGTTCTTGTTCCTTCGGCAGCGCCCGACCCGACCGCGCCTGGCCGACCGTGCGGCCCCCGGCCCCGAGACGCCCGCCGCGCACGCCACCCCGGCCCCCGCTCCCCCGCCCGAACCGTCCCATCGGCACCCGCGACGAGACCCGACCCCGCCCTTGATGTTGGGGGCGTCTCCGCCGAACCGTCGCCTTCGCACCACCATTACCGGACGGCACCACCGCCTCGCGCTGCCTCACGCCGGCCGGCTGGCCACCACCGCACTCTGCCTGAAGGGTCATATCCCACCGCATTTACTCCACAGCAAATCCCGGCCGCGCCCCGCCGGACGAGTCAATGGCGGGATATTTTTCCCCACCGCCATTGCCGGCCGCAGAATCTCCTCGAGCTCGAAATATCGGCCGCTCAATCGCCTCCCCACGCCTATAAATAGGGGCCGCCAGCTCCCCGGCTCACCCCGCACCGCCACAACCGAGCCCCCTCCTTCCTGAGCACCAGAGCACCACCGCCCCCCAAGCACCGCCACCTCCAGTCCGCCCCCGCCTGCGGAACCGCCCCTGCAAGCAACCATAGCACAAGGTGAGCACGGGGCTGAGATCCCCTCGGCCTCCTCTCCGTTTTGCCCCATCTCCCGGTCGTCGCCGTGCACGGGACCGCCGGCGAGCGCCCCTGCTGACCGGTCTCCCGGCCGATCCCCCTCCCACTCTGTTCTAGACCGAGGAAGGGGAAGGAGAGGGTGGTTTTGCCAAAAACACCCTGACCTTTCTCCTTTTTCCTCCCACCGAGCCCCCCTCTCTATTCTTTCTCTCTTCTTTCAAAGAAACCCCTACCCCATAATATAATCCATATTTAAACCTCTACCTCTATAATATAATTTACAACTAGGACCCTATATCCTTTAATCAAAACCTTTTTACTATTTAACCAAACCCTTTCCATATTAAACTTATTTACAGTTAGGTCCTCGAGCCCCTATCTAATCCTAGTGACGCCTTTAACACGTCACTTCATGTTCGTATTTTCTCCCGACTGATCCCATCTCTTGCCTCGGCCCTTCACTTATCTTCCCGTTCAGCCATATACCCTTAAATAATATTTACTATTTCTTTATCTATCTATTTCCCCTCGAGCTCAGTCGGTAAATCTTGTATGCTTGTATTGATTGCATGCTTGCTGGTGTGTGCACTATAGCCGACGGAGTGAACGAAGGAGGGTACCACGAGCCGGAGCTTGGAGCCGAGTACTGCAAGCAGGAGCCCCAGATCCCGAACCACGAGCCGGAACTCCCCGAGGACTTCGAAGACGGCAATTTCAATCTCATCCTTTGATTCATGCTTTGGTCCTAGTTTTATAAACACAACCCTATACTCGTTTTATAAATTGCATATTGTTTTACTGCAAAAACCTAGTAGGATAGCCACCCATGATTGCTATGATTAACCTTGTTTGGCCAAAATAATTTCTTTAAAATGGTGTGAGTGCTTTGAAAATGGGGATGGGATATTTTGGAAAATGAGTAAAGAACAGGGTAGACGGGATGGACGTGTGTGTGTCAGGTGTATGGGTGAGCTCGTACCTTTGTGGTTGAGCGTGTGGGAGATGTCCATCTTGTCGTTAAGGACCGAGTTGCGTGACATCTCACCTGGCCCAACTTAATGTACAACCACTCAACCGTTGTATGTGGCAATGACTTTAGCATAAATCCCACTAGTTAATCTACTTGCCATTAGGAGTGCGGGTGAGCAGCGGGAGAACAAGGAGTAGGGGTACGATCTGTGTGAGGTACGCCCTGGTTATGTGAGATAACCCCTTAGTTGCTTCCGTGGTGGCTCGTAGGGTTAGCTAAGGTGGGTAATGGCTTTGATAGGATCCACACCGACACTAAGGTGTTCATGTGGCGGTACCCTACTTGTGGGCAAAGATGTACAACCTCTGCAGAGTGTAAAACGTATTCGAATAGCCGTGTCCACGGTATTGGACGAGTCACGATGTGGTCACAAAACTAGTGTTTGGGTTTGGGATGTTTTCATGGCGTGAGTTGTTTTCTGGAAAAGGTGTGGCTGTGTGCCTGGGCTATTGCGGACGGGGAGTCTGGTAGTCCCTAATTGGTTTTCTCAAAACAACTGAGTTACTTGGGTTATAAAATTTCTTTGTGAAAACCTTTTCGAAAATGAACCCATGCATGAGTAAACGTGTTTGCAAATAAACCTTAACATGATCCTTGATATATCCTGTGCATGATCTTCTTATAAGCCCCTCCGCGGGTGGGGTTGAACTTGTTGAGTACGTATGTACTCACCCTTGCTTAATTAACTGTTTTTCAGAGGAGGATCCCGACTTCATTCCCGAAGGCGTTGAGTAGGTCGCTGCCCTTCACCCAACCCGTGCCTGTGGATTCAAGGTCTCCACAGGAAGCTTCCATGACGTTGTACTCTGATGAGGCTTTAGAATCCTTCACTATCGTAGTTTGGTCACTAGTCTTTGTGTTGTTTCTTGTGGCAGTGGTGCTTCCATGCCCACAGCCTCGCCGTGTTGTAAGGGAATGAACCCCTATTGTTGTAATAAATGTGTTTCCAGCCTCCTGGGATTAGTATTTGTGTCACATTCAGTCACCTCTGATGAGGGGACACTTCAATTGGTCCCACCCCAAATCTATCCCAGATGTCTTCGTTTCGGACTCTATCTTTTCTTGTAGGCCCACAAATCCAACGCAACAAACGCATCTCAACGACACTCATGTGCTGGACATGTCGTCTCTTTGTAGGCCATCATTCAGCATCGTATAACATCGGCGGGTAAATCACCATTCTATAGAACTTACCTTTTAGATTTTGGGGCACCTTCTTGTCACAGAGGACGCCGGAAGCTTGGCGCCATTTCAACCAACCGGCTGAAATCCTATGCCTAACATCCTCATCAATGTCCGCATCCTTCAGTAGCATCGATCCCAAATACCTAAAAGTCTCTTTCTTGGCCACCACTTGTCCGTCGAGGCTCACAACTCCATCTTCATGTCCAGTCATGCTGAAATCCCACATCATGTACTCAGTCTTGGTCCTGCTGATTCTGAAACCTTTTGACTCTAAAGCGTCCTTCCACAGCTCAAGCTTCCCATTAACCCCTGCCATAGTCTCGTCAACTAGCATCACATCAGCAGCAAAGAGCATACACCATGGGATACCACCTTGGATGTCCCTTGTGACCTCATCCATCACCAAAGCAAATAAATAATGGCTCAAAGCTAACCCCTGATGTAGTCCTATTTTAATTGGAAAGTCACTAGTGTCACCATCGCATGTATGCACACATGTCACCACATCCTTGTACATATCCTTGATAAGAGTAATGTACTTAGTTGAGACTTTGTGTTTTTCCAAGGACCATTGCATGACATTTCTTGGTACTTTGTCATACGCCTTCTCGAGGTCAATAAAGACCATGTGCAAGTCCTTCTTCTGCTCCCTATACCTCTCCATCAGCTGCCGTAGCAAGAAATGAATAAAATTGAAATTAAAAAAGAAATAGAGGTAAAAGAACTAGAGAAGGATTGAAATCGAAACGACCGAGAGAAACATGATGCTCAATAACATATCACGAAGGAGAATCAAGAGCAAAAATGGATTGAAATCGAAACAAGAAAAAATATTGTGCAAGAATAGGAAGAAGCCGGATGACCACATACGAATGCCATCGCCGACCCGAGCAACACAACAACCCTTGATGATAACGCCCGAAGCCTTCATCTGGCGGGAGAGGGACCGGATGGCGGGGAGGTAGACCATTGACGCCGCTGGGCAGCGCACGACGACGCTGAAGAGGATCGTGTAAGTCTCGACGTCGAGCCGACACCCGGCTGAGGTGGGCACAACACACATCTTTTTGAACATGTCGAAGGCGAGATGGAATAGGTTGCGTCGATCGCAGCAGAAGCAGAGGCAGACATTGAAGAGCTGGAGGTTGGGTGCGCAGGCCCCGCGAAGATGTCGTGGACGAGCGCCTCCGCGGCCGCGGGGCGGCGCCCGGTCGAGGCCACCATGGGCGAAGTAGTATTCGGGCACGTGGTGGAACCCCGGGCGCAGCGCGGCCCAGCGGAGGAGCGCGAGCGCGAGGTCCGGGTCAGGGTCGGCGGAGATGGCCGACGGACTTGCACGACGGAGACGACGAGTACCCCCGGACGCCGCGTGGTGGCGACAAGGACCGACGGGGAGCCACCCTCGTCGCAGCCGGGGCCGGCGAGAGCGGCGCATCCCCCGACGGTGGCTGCGGGCTACTGAAGAAGGAGCTGGTCGAGTGTGGTGCGGAGGCCTGCGTCGACGGCCTCGTGGCTCTTGGCGATGCTCAGCCACGCCTGGCCTCAGTGGCCTGCTGACGGAGCCGCTCCTCCAGCTCGGCGTTGCGGCAGCGTGTGCGGTCAAGCTCCGCCTCCGCCGCGGCACGCTCCATGACGGCCACCACCACGTGCACGTGTCGGCGTCGTGCCACGGCGGCGGGAAGCACCGGGCGCGTAGGATTCGGCAGCCATGGCGGTGGGGAGCGTCGGCGTGCAGGATCCGGCAGCCACAGGGGTGGGGAGCGCGGGCGTCCGTGAGTGGCAGCCACGGCGGGGGGAGCGTCGGCGCGCGAGGATGCCGGCGGCCGGGGGTGGCGAGACCTCGTCTCCCCTCCTCTTCTGCTCAGATTTGGAGAGGTGACCCGACGGCGGATCCTCTCCCCCAGCGTGACCTCAAGCTCCCTCCCCTGCTCGTACCGACGATGTTGCGTCGGCCGCCGCCGCTCTATCCCGTGTCGACCGACGGCGACCTTGTTTAGTTAGCTAAAATTTCTGACCTTTGCACCACTCTCTCTCCATCACATCACATTAAATATGCCAAAGACATATGTTCGGAGTATTAAATATAGGTAAAAAATAACTAATTACACAGTTTGGATGTCTTTTGCGGCACGAATCTTTTGAGCCTAGTTAGGCCATGGTAGGATAATATTTACCACAAACAAATGAAACGTGTTACAATGTGCTACAGGAGTTCCAGCAGTTAAAAAAACAAAATTTCCAACCAACTAAACAAGGCCTTGGAGGAGAGAGGAGGGACAGATGGGGGGAGGGGAGAGAGGGGAAGGTTTGAATGGTTTTTGTTGACAATATTCTTAATATTCTAATGATCAATTATAAGATAATGAAGGGATGATTAGCAATCGCCAATGGCGCTTACCAAGTGCCTTTACATCCTACAAACCGCCCCTTGGGCATGTACTATATATATGTAAACCATGTTCATCAATAAAGTTAATCACTTTTCCTACTTCACTCCCTACTGTTCCCATTTACTGTTACAACACGTTATCGGCGTTCTACCACCGGGCAAAGGCCGGGAGCAGTTGCGGAAAAGGAGTCCCTCGCCGGAGATGCCGGTGAAGATCGCCGGAGAACACCGATCGCTGGAAGGAAAGCGAGAGATCAAAGGTAGCAATCATGCCTCTGATGAACTATGTTGTCTCGGCACCTTCGTCTTCAACAGCGAAGGCTTCGGCTTCGACACCACCACTCTGTTTTTCGCCAACAACGCCAACGACATCGTCGTTTACCCGACGGAGATCGGGTATGCCGGCCCGAGCACGAGCGGTGGTGGTGGCGCTTCTCCTTCCGGGGGTGGCGCGCCCCCCTTCTGCTTCAGCACCAACTGACGAAAGAAGGGGAGCCACCGGCCAGGACTCGTCGACTGCGACCGAGCCATGGGCCTGGTGGTGGCTCCTTCCTCGATCTGCGCCGGCCTTGATCGCCGGCGGTGGCGGAGAACTCGTCGGTGGATCGGCCGCGCGCGGCGCGCGCGAGCCAAGGCGGCGGTGCGGCGTGCCGAGTAGAAGCGGCGGCGGCGAATCGTGGTGCGGGCCCTACTCGTCGGCCTCATGCGGCACGCGCGGGCGTCCCCGGCTCGTAGATCCGGTGGCGTTTGGCTCGTGGATCTGCCGCGGCCGGACCGGTGGGCGCGACGGCCGCGCGCGTCACGACGCGCCAAAGCCGGACCGGCGGGCAAGGCGGCCCACGCGCGGCGGGAGACCGGCGGTGACGGCCCGCGCGTGGTGAAGACGACCGCGCGCGCGGCAAAGGAGGCGCCTTGCGGTGGCCGGGACGAGCCGCGCGCGCAAGGAGACGGCCGGTGCGCGCCGAAGAGTGCCGCGGCGGCGCGCCGCCTGCCTTGGCCGGCCGCGCCGCGAGGCCGCAAGAGGGGGCGGTTAGGGTTCCAAACCCTAACCGCCGATTCTTATACGGCGGCTTCGCGGGCCAAGTGGGCCGGCGAACGCCGGGCCGAGCATCTGCGCGAGCGGCGGCGGCGGAAGGCCGGCCGTGCCTAGCGGGCCGCGCGCAGCAGGCCGGGCCGAGCGGGCCGCAGCGCAGGCCGGTTGGGCCGTGCGGTTGAGCCGGGCCACCTTCATTGTTATGTCTCTATTTTTTCTTCTTCTTTTCCAGCAGTTTTGTTCTTTAATCATAGCTTTAGACTATGTTAATTACTGCTGATTATCACCGTTTAGCCTTGCCACTTATTTAAGTCTAGATATATCATGTGATAATATATTTGTACAAATGTTTTTATTATATTTGTACACATGCAATTTCGAATTCTATTATAGAATGCATGTATGTGTGTGTCATTTTATATGCACTTTCATACTCAATTTTCGTTATTGCAATAATTTTTATCTCATACACCATCTCAACGATGTGATTTTACTCACTAGTAAAATATTACTAGTGATTTTTGCAATTAATTTATGCATTTCTCTAAAAATTTGGGATACACACATTCTGTGATAGAGATCATATCCATGTATATGGATTTTGACGGTCTATTACTAAAGGTCTACATCATGCTCATTTTGAAGATTGATGATTACCTATAGGATGTTCCCAAAACAAGGATTAAATATAAAAATATTACAATGGCTTACACTATTGAAGTGATTACCATTGAGAATTTTGGCTAACACTATTGTAGTGATTACCAAAGTCAATGCTCAACCATTAACTTGAGTATACATGTGGTGTGATAGAGACCTTAGCAAAGGTTGCATTTAATTCATGATGAATTGTTTGCATTAAGACCATGCTTTGGCAGCAATTTATTTGCCTATCATTTTGATCTTCTCTATGTCCTATGGCATTTGAGACCATCTACCATGTATACAAGTTAATGAGATTAAAAAATTGAGGGTCTACATGCTATTTGTTTACCTTATACTTTTCTTAATCCTTGAAGAGTTATGTTATTCGAATTAATTTACATTTATTACAACATTTTTTAGCCACTTGATTATATTTCATGAATGAATTATTGAATCATGTGGTCCTACTTCGTAGGCTATGGCCATGGCAAAAGAGTTCGATGAACTTGCCATTGATGGTCACAATTACCCCACTTGGGCTTCGGATATAAAGATTAGCTTTGCATCCCGTGGACTTTTGCCATACCTTAGCGAGCCTATTGCAGGTGTCGTTTTGGATGAACAAAAGAAGTACGGTGCCTTAATGCTATTAAGGTTTTACATCCATAAGGATCTCAAACAAGAGTACCTTATGGAGATGAATCCTCATGTGTTATGGCTTGCGCTTAAAGAGCGTTATGATCAGCAAAAAGAACTCATTTGGCCGGAGGCTAATCATGAGTGGAACCATTTACGTTTGCAGGACTTCAAGTCCATTTGCGGACTACAATCATCTTGTTCATAAGATTTGCTCTAAGTTGAAATTTTGTGAGAAAGAACCAACGGATGTCGATAAGATTGAGAAAACTCTTTCTACCATGCTTCCTGCGGATCGAGTCTTACAACAACAGTATCGGGCTAATAAATACACTCAGTATTCTCAACTTATCCACACATTGACTCAGGCTGAGAAACATGATGAGCTTCTAATGAAGAACCATCATAAGCACCCGATTGGTGCAGCACCTCCTCCTGAGGCTCATAGTGTGCAGGGTAAGAGAAAGTTCAAGGGATCCAATTCTGGTGACCCAAAGAACAAGCTCGAGAATCAAAATTTCAACAAAAGGCAAAAGCCCAAACACAAGGGTAAGCGAGGTGGTCATGCAAAGGCCAAAAATGACACTAAATGTCATAGATGTGGCACTTTCAATCACTTTGCTAAAGATTGCCGTACTCCAAAGCATTTGGTAGCTCTCTACCAAAAGTCCTTAAAGGATGCAGAGCAAAGCAAGGACAAATCGCCAAGATATGAAGCACATTTCAATCTTGCTCCTGCTGTGACTAAGGAAGTGGGTTGCTCAGACAACAATGACAACCTAGATCTCATGACGGAGAAGCTTCCAAGTACTAATGACATGCTCATGGAGTTCACCTCAAATGACATGTTTGGAGACTTAGAATAAATTGTCTCAAGCCGAAGCTACTATCTATTTTATTATAGTGTGGGATTGTTGAATTGTTGTAATAATTTATGTTGTGCAAACTCTATATGATTTGAAGAGTTTCATTGCAAATTTGCTAATGATGGATGTACTGTGAGCACATATGTGTTTTAATATCATACTCATGTGTTGGATATTATAATACATTTGTGTGATTATGTATGTTTTTCTATATGTTTAATAAGAAGTTCGTTTTAGTGTGCATTCTTATTAAACTATAGAATATATTTGATGTCAATCCAATGTAGGATGGAATTATATATTGTTGATAGTGGTACTAGAAAATATATTCTTTGGGAGTTGGTTCTTTCCGGACTCTTGAGAAAAGAGAAGGAAAGATTATGATCATCAATGTATGATGCTTCAATCGTTGGTTCAGTTTGATCCACTATTATTCTCCCTAAGAGTACTCAATTAATGAGAGAGGATACCTTATTGTATCCGGGATTAACTTGTACCCTATTATGCTATAAAGATACCCGTAAGAATGGTATTCATGTGGAAATACATGTAGATGGAAAAGAAGAATTAATTTACTTCACTAATCTTACGGGCTATGACAAGCAAATTTATGAAGATTACATCCCTTGAATATGGATTGCACTATACATACATACAACCTATATTTTTGTTGCATATAAGGTAATCTTCCGAAATGCAAATTCATTCCAAGCATGGCATGATAGTCTAAGTCATCCTAGAGTTAGAATCATGAGGAAGATTATTGGCAATTCCATTGGTCTTGATTTGCATAAAGCAAAGTTCCCACAATCTTTGGATTTGTATGCACTACATGTGCTAAAGGGAAATTGAATGCTGAACCAAAACAAATTACTTGAAGGAATTCAAGGTGATATTTATGGATTGATTCAGCGTGACAGTGGATTGTTCAGATAAATCATGATATAGATGCATCTATAATATGGTCTTATGTGTCTCTTTTATTGACATGAAATCATGAATAAAGCTAGCTAAAATATTGTCTCAACTAATGTAGTTGGAGACTCATTATTCTGAACATCGAAATCAATCGATTCGAATGTACAATGTTGCTGAATTTTCTGTCGGAAATTTGGGTTTAGCATTTTGTACGTTATATCCACATTAAAATGGCTTGCCTAAGCCATTGATTAAAGAGTTTTAAACTCATATCAGGACCAATATTGAGGAATTGCAAGTTGCCTACATCGTGTTGGGATCAAGTAGTACGCACCTTTCTTTGAATCAACCCAACCATGACTAACTGCATATTATTATATCCCCCCTTACAATTGGTACGTGGAAATTAACCAAGTATTTCCCATTTGCGTAAGTTTGGGTAAGTTGTTTATATACCCATCTCACCACATCAGCGGCAACAATGGGGCCATTAAGAAATTCGGGGATCTTTCTGGGATTTAAATCTCAGTCGATCATTAAGTATATAGAACCTATGACAGGTGATCTATGTACGGCCCGTTTCGCTGATTGTATTTTTAATAAGGATCATTTTCTGGCATTAAGGGGGAGAATTGTACCATAAATTTGAATGCCTGGAAATTGATTGTCATGCAAGAAGCATGTCCTTTGGAATGCGAGAAGCATGTCCTTTATGATCCACGTACTATGGATACTAAACTTTATGTTTAGAGACTTATAGATTTGCAAATGTTGCAAGTAATCTACCAGGTAATCTGCCAGATTTGTTTACCAATTATAAAGGTGTTGTTAAACCCTTTTATCTTGCAAGGAACATGCCTGAAAGAGTGAAAGATCCTAAAGATAATCACTCGAGTAATCTCTCTTGGACGCAAGAGGGGGAGAGGCAATTCTAAGATGCAAGATGAGAAATAAAAGAAAGTGGTAAACGAAGATCAACTTTTGTTGATATAAATCTTTTAGTAATCAATTCTTTTGAGAGAGATTTGATTGTTACCCAGCTCACATATGCGCATAAATTGTGAGACTGGGAAATCTGAAGACCCTAGATCGATTGTTTTGGGAAATCATGATGATCTATTAAAGGGTTTGCCATTAACTACATAAAGACTGGAGAGTCTTATTATCATTGTCGACAATTATTTCTCTGATAAATTGCTGAAATCCTTCAAAGTGATCCAGGTCTAAAATCCATGGTAGAGTGCCTGATGCGCTCAGACTGGAACACATAGAAAGGATGCAATAGAAACAGAGATAACCTTGCTCACTAAGGGAAGTGTTTTCTGGCGTTAAGCCAACACCTCCTAGTGTCCATCCTATTGGATATAAATTTGTTTTGTCCGGAAACGGAATGAAAACAATGAAGTGGTGAGATATAATGCAAGGCTAGTTACAAAGGACTTCACGCAAGGTCTGATGTTGATTTTCAACGAAATTTATTCTCCGAGTTTTGAGTGGCATAACATTTAGATACTTAATATCTTTGGCAGTACAAAATCGTCTATCTATGCAGTTGATGGACGTAGTGACCACATATTTGTATGGGTCATTGGATTCTAAGATATACATGAATGTTCCTGATGGAATATGTATATCAAATCCTAAGGCAAATAGCAACATGTTTGTGTTAAATTGCAGAAGTCATGATATGACTTAAAGCAATCAAGCCGAATGTGGTACAATCGGTCGAATATTCCTTAAGCATAAAGGATACATAATCAATGATGATTGTCTATGTGGTTTCATCAAGAGAACTACATTGTATATTAGCATTGTGTCTGTCTATGTTGATGATATTAATATCATTGGTAAAAGACATGACATAAATGAAGCTCGTCATCATCTGACGGAGTTTGAAATGAAAGATTTGGGTGAAACCAAATTTTGTTTAGGCATACAGCTTGAACATTTACCATCTGGGATACCAAGGTACTTATATTCAGAAAATGTTGGAGAAATTCAACATGGATAAAGCCAACCAGTGTAAGACTCCTATGGTAGTGAGATCTTTGGATATTGAGAAAGATCCTTTCAGATCATAGGATGGTGGTGAAAAGATTTTGGGACCTGAGGTTCCTTATCTAAGTGCCATTGGAGCATTGATGTATCTTGCTAATAGTACCCTACTTTGACATTGCATTTGCGGTGAATCTAATAGCAAGACATCGTGCGGCTCCTACGAAACGACATTGAGTCGGAGTTAAGATCGTATTCAGGTATCTTAACGGCACTAGAGATCTTGGATTGTTCTATCAAAGAAATCCAAATCATAATCTTTTAGGCTATGTGGATGCAGGCTACCCATTTGATCCCCATAATAGCAAATCCCAGACATGTTTTGTCTTTTTGAGTGGTGGAGCTGTTTGTCTCTTGGAAGTCATCCAAGTAGACTTTATTATCCACTTCCACTAACCATTCTGAGTTCATTGCATAGCATGAAGCATCACATTAGTGTGTTTGACTTCGCAGAATGATTGACCACATATTAAAATCATGTGGAATTGGTGCATTTGATGCACTAACAATTATCTTTGAAGATAATGCTGCTTGTGTTGCACAAATGAAATCATGTTACATCAAGTGTAACTTGACTGAGCATGTTACTCCCAAGTTATCTTATCCCCATGAGTTATAACAAGATGGGGGATAAAGATTCTGCAAACTGTGTCATGTGATAATCTTGCTGATTTATTCACAAAATCTCTACCATATTCATCATTTCATAAATGTGTTGAAAGAATAGGTATGAGAGACTTGCAGAATCCGGGGGGTAAATTTGAATAAATAAATTCTTTGTGCATCGTATTGTACTCTTTTCTTTATATGAGTTTTACTTTGATGGTTTCTCATATGAAGTTTTTAACGAGGCAATATCGGCATTATGTATGTCATATCATCTTGTTTTTCCCCACGGGGGTTTTTTAGGAGATGATATTGTACGGGCATACGCATGATTATCATGGTGTTTTCTCCTATATTTTTCCCATTGGGTTTTAAGGAGTTTTATCCTGATATATCAATGTATATATAAGTTTTTCCCACAGGGTTTTTCAAGAATTAATAACTATGATGAACATTGGAGATTCCAGAAGATAATTGATCAGGGGGAGTGTTGAGAATATTCTTAATATTCTAATGATCAATTATAAGATAATGAAGGGATGATTAGCAACTGCTAATGGCAGTTACCAAGTGCCTTTACATCCTACAAACTGCCCCTTGGGCATGTACTATATATATGTAAACCATGTTCATCAATAAAGTTAATCACTTTTCCTACTTCACTTCCTACTGTTCCCATTTACTGTTACAACAGTTTTGATATCCAGAACTGGAGAGCGTTAGGGCCATTTACATCCTCTTTATTCTGTTCTAAGAGGTGGCAGACATAATACTCCCCCTGACATCTTCATACCACATCTCGATCCACCATACCCCACAAATCCAAGGTACAAGACAAACCCCCTCCGGACTGCCTGGGGTAGAACGTATGTATATGTCGAATAGAAGAACAGGCACTACGACCATGGTCGCTATGAAGATAGTGGGACTGCTCCTGCCTGGCCGGATCTTTTTTACCAGGAAATGCTCGGACTTGGAGTTGACTAGGAATCGGTGCCGGAAGAGCGTCGGTCAAATCGGTCTGACTAGGTCCTATAATTCGTACTGTATTCAGCTTCGACGGCCTTGGATTCGGATTCGGTCTTCGTCAAGAGTCCGGACACCACGAGCGTTCGGCCGGCTCGCACCTGATGATGAGTGAGCTGAGGCCTGAACCACACTACACGGCAGATGCTGGACATACACATGCTGACATGCACCGAATGGTTAGCCATGCGGTTTTCTTTTTCATCGTATAAGCAACACGAAATGCACGGCTGCACACAAACACACACACTCAAGAAAGGTACTGTACCAACAGGAATAGCAACGTACAGGCACCGTGCTATGGCTCCCCCCGCTCACTGCCTCATCAGTCATCACTCGATCGGATCGGAACCTCCACCTCTCCTCTGCATCGATTCATTCCCCGCTCTGCCCTGCCTGTTCTCCGTGCCGCGTGCTGTCGGGGGCTCGGGCCACGGCACGGCACGGCTGGGTGCCTGGGTCCCGCGACCGGGGATGGACATGATGTATCACGTTGTTCACGTGCGTACGTAGTTGTGTGTCTGGCTGTCGTCTACCTGCGCGCTCGGCAAGAACCACCGCCACCACTTGCTCTGCTGCCGCGGTGACCGTCGTCCTCCTCGCCCTCGCCCGCGCCGAGCTCGGCCGTGGAGAGGTCGCCGGCGAACGCCATCCGCCGGAACAGCTCGATGTCCGCCGAGTACCGCCGCGAGTCGTACGCCGTGCTCTGCCCCAGCTCCACGCCGTTGGTCAGGTCCGACGAGCACTCGTCCACGTCCAGGGATCGCCAAACCTTTCGCCATGCATCATCCATTGTACAGTATATATTTATTAGGAGGAGATGAAGCGTAGGAAGAAGGGACAGTAACATGGTTCAGGCGTCAGAGTGTGCAGGTTTGGTCACTACCTGCACCATCCTCGGCCTCTTGACGGCGGAGTGGCGAATGCACGCGGCGGCCGCCTCCACCATCCGCCGCATCTCCGCCTTGGAGAACCTGCCTTCCAGCGCAGGGTCGGCGATCTCTCGGAAGTCGTCCGTTTCCAAGGCGTCCATGAGGAGGCCCCGGGCCTGCAGCAAGCAGGGATTTACTTGTCGTCGTTAACTGTGAGTGAGCCGGGCGGGAGCCACCAGCCACAGGACGAAGATGAAACCGTCACGTACGTACCCATTCCACTAGGCTCTCTTCTCCCAGCGGCTGGGACGCGTCCACGGGCTTCCGCCCGGTGATGAGCTCCAGGAGCACCACACCGAACGAGAACACGTCGGATCTGTCGGTCAGCTTCCCGCTCGATGCGTACTCCGGTGCCATGTACCTACGGAGCCATGAGCAATGTGATTGGTGTTCAGTAATCGCGATGTGATTGGGTAGATCCAGAAAACACAAAGCAATTAATTTTCTGCCAAAACGGGCCAGGCTGCAAGCGAAAAGTGGGCCAACCAACAAGGATTGATATTTCTAGCCCATACTAACTTGTTGAGAACTTCGTAATAATAACGTGATGATCTGAGTCAGCAGCGACGAGAGATGTTTTTTTGGTTACCCGAAAGTGCCCATGACGCGCGTCGAGATATGAGTCAGCGAGTCGTTGGTTAGTTTAGCAAGCCCGAAATCTGCAACCTGTTCGCCACGTCAGTCGTCAGTATACCGACCGAGTCAAGCATTTTTGTAGCTTTGGGATGGCGGTGAATTCTGCGCTGCAGATGAACTAACCTTCGCCTCGAAGGCGTGGTCTATAAGAATGTTGGACGACTTGATGTCCCTGTGTATGATCCGAGGATGGCCTGAAAATTAACGCATGAGAAGCAGTTCCTAGCCGTAGGAAACAGAAGCTACCCAACCCAGGATGGCAGCATCGTCGTCACTTACAGTCTTCGTGCAGGTACGTCAGCCCACGCGCCGCTCCGATCGCAATCTTCATCCGCTTATGCCAATCCATCACGGGAAGTCCTTTTCCTGCAGATCACAGCATCCACATCAACCAAGGAGCCATGGCCGCACAAGTAGTGCAGCATCTAGCAGAGCATATATGGCAGACCGTGCAGGTGGTGGTCGAGCGTGTCGTTGGGCACGAACTCGTAGACGAGGAGGCGGTGGTTCTCAGTGACGCAGTAGCCGACGAGCGTGACGAGGTGGCGGTGGTGGATGCGGCTGATGATGTCCACCTCGGCGCGGAACTCCTTCTCCCCCTGCCCGCCGCCCACCTTGAGCTGCTTCACCGCCACGCGCCGCCCGTCGCCCAGCGCGCCCATGTACACCTTCCCGAACCCGCCCTCGCCGATCACGTTCTCCGCCGAGAACCCGTCCGTGATGCCCAGCAGCTCGTCGTACGTGAACCACGACTTGGAACCCGACAGGTCGTACGAGTTCGTCCCGCTCGGCGACGGCGCCGGCGCCGCCCCGTGCGACAGCTGGTACACGTCCGGCGAGACAACGCCTGCAAATACGTAATCAACAACCGACGTTCAATATAACAGCTGCAAATAAAAAAGGCGTGAACAGGGCGATCAGTGTCGGGCACCGACGTTCCGGCACGACGACGTTGTTCTTGCGCGGCGGTAGCGACAGCCGCCGCCTCCCCCGGTTGTGGTTGAAGCACGCGAAGATGAGCAGCGAGGCCAGTGACAGGAGGAGCCCGGCCACGGAGATCACGATGAGCACCTCCGTCTTCAGGTTGCTGCCGGAGCCTCCAGCGGGGGGACCCAGCGGCGAGCCGATCGCGCCGGAGCCAGGCTGACCCCTCCACGTGCCTGAAGGAGAGCCGGACGTGGCGGGCATGATCACCGTAAGGCCCATTGGTGGAGGCCGCAACTCCTGAGCCGGACTCTTCCCCGGGGCCGGAGGTGGCTGAGCGTCGGTGTCTGGCGGCGTCGACGGTGTCTCGTGCGGTGGCGGCGGTGTTTCTGATCCGGAGGCGGACTTGGCACTTGGGGGAGGTGGAGGGAACGAGGGTGGCGGGGGCGTGGCCGACTCGGGAGGCGATGGTGGCGTTGATGGCGCGGACGGCGGCGGCGGCGGCGAAGGATGCGGAGGGGGCGGCGAGGGCGACGTGGACGGGGAAGGGGGAGGAGGGGATTGGTTTGTCGGCGGCGGTGAGGGCGGAGGCGAAGCCGGAGGAGGCGGGGACGCCGCCGGCGACTTCTCCGGCGGATTCGACTTTACAAAAGATTGCTCGAACGGGAACGTGGGGCTGTGTTGACCTGAAGATGCCGGAGGCGGTGGAGACTGCTTCGCCGGCAGCGGCGGCGGCGGTTGATGAGGCGGCGGTGGTGTCGGCGGCGGCGGAGACGACGAGGAAGCCTTCGGCGGGGGTGACGCCGACGGCTGCGGCGGCGGCGCATTCGGCCCCGGCGGCCCTCCCGCGGGGGATGAGGCCAGATGCTCGGTCGACGCCATGAGGACGCGCGCCATCACAGCGCCGCCGCGCGCTCACCTCTGTCGTCGTCGTTCTGGGGGAGCCTTTAGGAGCCGGAATGGCATCTCAAGCGCGCGCGCCGGCAGCGGGGAGTGTCGGCCGGGCCTCTCACAGTGGCATCGGGAGACGCCGGTTCGGCGGCACGCAGGCCGAGCTAGGCGGCGTGGAGACACGGAATGCGCCTCGCCTTGGCGAGAAGGCGGCAGCCGCGTATTGTGCCTGTGTCCTTTTCCGTTTTCCTCCGTAATTTTTTTGTCAATTTTTCCTTGCGTTGCTTTTCTTGGATGGGTGGAGGTGAAACAGAGCAGCTGCAGGGAGCATCGAGAAACATGGGCGGCCGTAGCCGTAGGAGGAAAGCGCCGCCAACTTGATTGTTTTGAGCTCGTCAGGAAGACGATGCCATGGCACTATGGCAGTGATGGACAGGTGAGCTAGGTCTTCACCGCTCTAAATTTAGGACGCACATGCTAAATTTAGGTACATGTAGGAGGTGCTCAAGATGTAAGAATTGAGGATACGTAGGGCTAATGAAATGTGCAGGTAGCGCAAATGAGAGGGTTCCAAACTGAGAAGAAAGTTTCGGCAAAATTCATATTGTAGCAAACTCTACTGAATTCTTTTTTAAAATTATATAGTACAACGCAAACGCTCACAATACGCATGCATACTCACACCTCTATGAGTACCTCCGATTGATTGAACACCCGGCAGATTTGGGAAGATTCCAAAAAATGTTCGAGTGTCACGATTTGAAACTGGTGAATAGCGTCTCACTAGATCGTCCTAACATTGGACTATAAACCAATCCGCAACTCTACTGAATTCTGAATGAAAATTTTCAAAAAAAGTCTGGATGAAAAAAGTAGAACAAACAAGTTAGTTGTGTGAACATGAATTTTTTGAAAAAAAATATATATTTTTCTTTCTGCGATTTTTTAAAAATATACAACGGATCTCAAGATTGGCAAAAATAGACTCGAACCACCACCATCAATAGCGGTAGGGACCTACCGCCACGTGAAACGGCGGTTGCTACAGTATATCGATTTTTTGAGTCCGAAGATAACTTCAAATGAAAAAAGTTTGAACTACAAAGTTGTAGATATCGTTGAAAGCTACAATTTTCGTATAAATTTCATCTCCATCCGAGTTCATACCAAGAAGTTATGATTTTTTAAAATAGAAAATGTTCGTGCCGCCACCTGGAACGGCGGTAGGAACCGCTACCGTAGCAACTGGCGTTTCATGTGGCGGTAGGTCCCTACCGCCATTTAAGGTGGCGGCTCGAGGCTATTTTTGCCCATGCTAGTGCGTTCAGGTTGGATCTTTTGTGGTTCCATCCCAAATCAATCCCTGGATCCTCCACTTTAGCGTTGTACATAGATGAACCATTCAACTGATTAATGTCAGTTTCAACATTCTGACACTTCCTCTTACTCCCCAGCATTCTAGGTTAACATAAAACAATGGTAGCCGGAATCTAAAAGGCTGCGCGTTTCACCAGCAAGCAGTCCTCACGACCGGCCCTCTGCACAAAATACAAACATGATTGAGAGACATCAAACTTAATTCTAATCCTCCCTTTGACGCCATCCCTGAAATGAATTATGCATTTCATGAATGAAACAAGAGTTCAGTTGAGCACGTGCAAAGGTAATGTCTGACCATTCTCTATTTTGGTTTAGAGGAAGCTGACTTTAAATCTAACCTCGCTGTCGGCTCCTTTGTTGAGTGACTATCCATTTCCAAAGGCCAGAAATGTTCTTCTGATCACAATCCAGAACCAACTGCAGAACGAGTGTACAACTTTAAGTGATTAGTCTCATCTGCACGCAGTACAGAAACATGATTACAAATGTGCAGCAGCATGACTTTAGCATATAACCATCATGCATTTTCGCAGACAAAGCGGTGCTGAATAAAAACAGTATATCTAAAGCTAGCCATTTTTCTATGACATTTTAAACATAGAGCATGTCCAAAACGAACAATGAAATGTTCCCGCTAAAGATTAGTAATTCCATTATGTAGTTAGATTTGCCCAATTCTTCAGTAAGATTTCACTCCCTCTGTATTGTTCGTTGTGACCGCCAATATCAATCATCAATGAAAAATTGGCCTTTTAACGAAATAGCTAAAACATACAGGCATGCCATAAGCATTTAAGATAAAACAAGGCATAGAGGTCAAACAACCCATAGTATGACAAAGCACAATGGCAAGTCCAAATTTAAAATTTGCATTGCACAACCAGATCATTATATCTCGGGTGAGAGCATGGCAGTGAGAAGCGACAACACTATCTCTGTTGGCTTGGGTGACGATGAGGATGGGCAGCTGGATATTAGGATGAACTTGCTCTGAAGTCTGATGATCCATCTAGCATTAAAACGAGCACTCACACCTGTTTATAAATCTGCAAGGAAAGACCAAACAAAAAATTCGCCAGGAATTAGTCAGGACGATGTCCTCTTTATCTGTTGTACATGAATCCGTTTCAGAAACACACATGATTGGGATAAGTGCAATTTTGTTTAGACCTGGAAACACAGTGAGCTACCAAAAAATACTATCTCTACCTAATATTAAAGCAAGAAACGGATTGTTTCTGGCCAAAATTTTCGTCTGTCACATCCTAATCCGGAGAAAAACCGGTGGAAACCGAGTTTCCCAAGCTAAAAAACCCGAAGTCCGAGCCGTCACGAGAAAACTCAGAGTCCGGACGGACCAAACCGTCTGGCTCGCGAGTAGAAACCGGCCGGCTTGCCATCTACCTAGGGGCAAGTCCCACAGTGTGCCCGCGTGCGCATCTAACTGTGTGTAAAGCCAACAGCTGGACGTCCCCACCCGCCTCCGCAGTTCCGCTTGTACCGCGTGTCGCGTGCGAAGGAGGAAAATCAAGCAATCAACTGCACGGGAAAAAATAAATACACCACAAAAAGAATATAGGTAGACAGGAGAACTAAAAATGCAACGTCAAGATTTCTGTAGAGAAGCCCATGTTGACGGATAAAAGACGTATCCCTCTACGATCCGCAAGCGTACGGACCTCACACCTTTTTCACCACGGGATTCCCAAGGTTCTTGTCAATCCGCGGAGCAAGGGGATTACAAGCGTTCGATCAACAACGACACACTAGTTACTAAAACCCTAACTACTATTATACTAGAAAAAACACTAAACTACACTAGAGAGAATGATAAACGATCAAGATAGAAGACACTCGCCCACGGGTCTACGATACTAGAGCATGCAATCGCTTAAAGACATGAAAAACCAATCTAATCTATCGGGGTTGTGACCACGGTTTCGCCCTTTCCCTCCTCTCGTACTGTCACTACGCGAAGGTAATCATGACTAGACCTTTGATGGCCACGGCGTATTGAATGGATCCAAGGAAGCATTGAGGCCTTACTCCCTTTACGGCATGGTAGCTAACCTTTAAGCATTAAAGTATATTCAACACAAGATGATAGATAGATAATCCGACAAAGTGCGATTACATCTCAAGATCGATTACAACCCATGGACGAATGAGAAGATTACCCCATCAAGGTGCTTTGGTCCACCGTTGATCATGGTTTCCCTTCCGCCGGTATCTTCCTTCTTCTCCACGAGAGGGTGCTTCCTTCGAGGTGGTTGATCTCCAGCCAGAGATCCTCCTCCTCTCTCTCTAGCTTGTAGATGGCCTTCTGGTGCGAATTCCTCCTCTCTCTTGTGTTGGCGGCGCGTCGGGGGTTTTAGGGTCGAAGATCCTTCGAGGGCAAGGAAGACGGGACCGAACCGGTGCCCGAAGTGGGCTGGGCCGATCCGACTGGGCCGGCGGCCGGGCCCGGTTCCGGCCGGTTCGGTCGCCCTTTTTGCTCCGTGGGTCCTCGTGCACTTATCTACTTTGCCCCCTCCACTTGGATGATTTTGACGCCGTTATCCTCGCGATCAAGATGGAGGCTCTCTTTGCATGAAGTTTGATCTTTTACGCTTCAATCCCCGGGGTGTTCCTCGTAGCACTTCGGTCCTCACCACCATTGGAAGTAATTTCGGCGAGCTCATGAACACGAACAAGACTCCATGAATGCTCCTTTGAACTTATTGCGAATCCGTCCTTTATGTCCATGATTTCCTACATAAACACAACACTTCCAAATGCATGCACAAAGATGAACTTGTTATATGATTAGTGTGCCTAGTGGCGGGTTAGTTCAATAATCAAATCCAAACCAAAGTGTAATGAACATGCTAGGTGCACCAAAATACACCGTCAACGACCCACCACCTAATTCTATTTAGTTCGGAATCGTCTGTCAGTTAGGAAAATATTTTTATGGCTTATTTGTTTGTGGTTGTATCTATTTTATGATCACTTATTTTAAAATAAAAAAGGATAATAAGTATTTGAGTACAAAAATTCTGTTGAAAATTTATTAAGTGTCAGAAAATAAAATATACATGACCTTTAGAAAATAAAAACGAGGCACCAAAACCGGATGAAGAGGATGACGACGGTCCGCCGAGAAAGTCAGGGTGGGTGCTGGAGGCAAGGATGGCCAAGGCAGGCGAATCCGATGAAGAGGAGGTCAGGGCGAGTGGCCGGGAGATGTGGGGACTGGGGAGGCGCTAGGCAGTGCTATAGGGTGAGGAGCTTCTGCAGCGGGCGAGCTCCTCCTCTGAGCGTGCTTGCAACGATGGCGGTGGAATTGCAAAGGGGGGGCGATGTCATCTGGATAAGAAGACGAGAAAAAATATGTTTTTAATGCCACGAATGGACCGACCAATCAAGAGATTAATGCGCGAGCTGAAAACAATAAAGATCGACGCAAGTATCAACCGAAAATCTATATATTTCTTACAACCGTTTTCGTTGTTATGCAAAAAAACATTTTCTCACCTTTTTCATAATGCATGTTATTAATAGATGGACGGTCAAGCGGTAATAAATTAACATTTGATGTGTCGTGTACCATTTAATATGTGGAGTTTATCTCATTTGTTTATGATGAGGAAGCATATGGGTAGTACCGACGACGACATAATCGGGAAAGACGAGGCCAGAGCGAACGACAACACACGAGCTTCGGAATGACGTAGTGTGACACGGTTCTAGAGAGGTCGGGAGGTGAGATGACAGTGCGGCCGAAGCGGGTGATGGCGGCACTGGGATGTGCAAACCAAAGTGAACGTGGTTAGGATGGCGTGTGCGCCATGTGAATGACATGAGAATTAGAGGTTGATGAGTGGATGATGGTGAGGCTTGAGAGGCATGAACAATGTCAGCGGGGTTAGTATGGCGCAATCGCAACGGAGACAATAGCGAGATCGAGGAGGTGCAAGGGCGGGGGGTGATGACACTCGCATGGCGGGCGACGACACGCGAGGTTAGGGGTGGCTGGGCGTGACAGTGAGGCCAAGCAAGGATGATGGCATGCCCTGAGCAGATGATGGCGAGGTTGGAGAGGTGCAAATGACGACGTGCGAGATCAGGGTGGCCAGCGCCTCATGGAAATGACGCCCTGTCGGCCTTGTTAGGAAAGACAAGATATGGCAAATGATGATGACGCTCATGAGATGCTGAAGAATTTAGGGTGGCGTTGATGCGACTGGAACAATGGCGAGATGAGCGAGCCGCAGAGATGGCAGGGTGACAGCGCGACCGAGGCAAATGATAGTGAAGTGAGGTATATTTTCTCCCCGTTGCAACGCACAGGCATCGTTGCTAGTAATGCTAAATCTATGTTACTATCTCGCGCACATGTCAATCACAATCATCTTTCAAGATACTGAAAGGTTCAATATGAGTATATCATTTGTGTTGTCAACCACTGTAGCATCCGTATTACTTGGGTTTCTTATACTTCTAGGCTTAGGTAGCTTTGGACGACCACCTACAATAATCTTTCGTTTCATCAGCATGTAATAAGCATTTATTGCTTCGAGGAAGGATTTTAGATACAGTTAGGGTTATAACCTACTACACTTCTAAAAGATGGTGATTGCAATTGTTGTCTGGAGACCATCTGCAGATAACATCTTTCAACAGGTGTCGTTAATTAAAATTGTGCAAACCCAACGATTCTTGTCTCTAGAACTATTATCAGTATCTACGGCTTGTGATGCATATTCACACTATTATACATATAAGCAAATTTTTTTTACTATGTCCACCTAGCTAGAAAAGCTCTTGTTTAGGTACATACTCATAAATGCTTACATTTGTATGGAGCACTTGTGTCTATATAAAGCTGAATTATATTGGTTGCTTATGTATCAAGATGTCGCTAAATTTTGGGACTGTTAAAGACCTAATGGACTTAAAACAAATCGTGGCTATCAACTCAGGCAAGGCAGACAAGCAAAGTAGGGGGAACTGTATGCTAATTAACTGAAAACACCAGCAGGTCTGCCAACAGACCCACATCCACACCATGAACCCTCCCCCTAGGCAAACACTCTACAGAAAAATGATCATTGGTAATAAATTGCTTGGATCAGGAGACAATCAGGAGCAAAAAGGGAGGCAACTATGTCACAAAGCAATATAGACCAATAACAGCCTGATTATGATTTTTTCTAACATGAGTTATGATAATGTTACTAACCAGAGGACTGAAAAAGGCTTAACCCTGTTAGGTGTTAGTGAACATTGGAATTTTGAACCTCAATAACCCCAGAAGCAGCTACTTCATCATATTACCCAACTCTGCATGTCACTATTGTTAAGGCTCGTGAAGCCAAGTCAGAAATGATTAAAACTGTAGGAATCTAAATGCAACAAAATCTCAATTGAGATGTAGTAACTACTGAACCCCGAAAACATGGGTATAATTGTATAAAAATTACCCTAAACATGCGTAAATTAAATCGACAGAATTATGCAAAGCAAAGCTATGGACTAATCTTTTTTGAAGAAAATAAATTGTAGCGCACATAAAGCAACTTTGAGCAGACATTTACTTCTCTGGATGTGTCCTGCGAGTCCTTTGTTAGAACAACATTCAAGCCACATCTCCCTTTAGATGCAGATTGTCAAGTTGAAGCACAAGACACCAGAATGGAGACACCATGCTGTTGGAGGTGCCCAACATTACCCCAAAGCGTGAAAACAGAAATATGCTGGATGATTAAATCAAACAGAATTATGCGTAGATTAAATCAAACAGAAATCAAACAAGAAAGACAAGATGGTCCAGGAAAATAAGTTGGGCAAATACACAATGGCCCTCATCACCACAAGATAAGCTGACGAATCAAGAAGGGATTGATGTCCCTTTTGGTCACGAGGATTAAAAGGGCATACTACCTAGTAAGCTATTATTCATAGCTACGTTGGAAATAAAGCAAAATGGTGGGAACCGGATGGAGTTAAGTGCACTTTTTTGCATACCGGGGGATGAAACCTTTGGAAGAAATCACCAGCTTTGGGTAGGGTAAGTTGAGCTGCCGCATGGGGACCTTGTATACCTCACCGATGCGACCTCGCTGATGCCGCACTGAGGCTGGCGCCAATGAAATCCAAGGAGTTGAAGAACCACTGCCCACCTCTCGGATCTGATGTTGGGCTGTCATTGGGTCATGGCGATGCAGCCGCCACAGACACCGTGAGACGCCGCCGCCATCGCCGCAACGTGCTACCGGAGAGAGGTCGAAGAGGCGTACTGGAGGGGATGGAACCAGAGAGAGGTCGGATAGGCGTACTGGAGGGGATGAAAAATTGAATCGCTGATTTGGGACCTGATCTGCGGCGGTGGTGGAACGGGGTCGCAAGCGGCGGTGGTTTTCTGGGACCCACACAGCGGGAGGTGGGAGGACGGGAGAAGAAAACCGATAAAAAACTAGAGCGGTGCGGGCCTGCGGGGGAGGGCATGGCGCGTGGGAGGTCGGAGGTGGCCTCGGGTATGGAATAGTATACGTATATATTCCATACCCGGGCCATATAATATAAATACCCTATATATATATCTTGTATATATATTATGCGCGCAGGTGCGCGCTCTATTAACAAAATGCACCTGCGCCAATCGCGCGCGCGGGTTTGGGGTGGCAACGGTCCGCCCACCCACGGAACCAGCATCTCGGCCCGCGCCGCATGCTGCCATCCACCACGTGAGGGTCCCACCTTATCATCTCCATCGGTCCACACCTCCCTCATTCCCCACCACCACAAATCCCCATTCAAATCGGCCACCGGACCAATGCCGACCGGGGCCGCCATGCGGGAGGAGCTCCCCGTGAGCTTGCCCCCGGTGGGCGAGCGGCGTCATCGGCCCGACCTCGGTGCTTCCCCTCCGACCCCGCCCTTCACGCCTCCTACGCCATGCCGCGGCCCGGCGCGGATCCCGGGTTGAGACGGACTGCCGGAGCCCCCCCGGCGAGCGGCGGTGTGGAGGCCACCACCTCCCTCGTCCGGTCGCGGTGTGGAGGGCCGCTTCTCCGCGAGCGACGACGCACGGGTGGCGTCCTCTCGCCGGTGGATGCGGCGAGTGGTGCGGGGTGGCCGGGATTGAGGTGTCGCGCATCCCCGACTCGGCGCGGCGTGAGGAGCTCCACCTCCACGGTGGGCGGCGACCTCCACGGTCTCCCCCAACGAACACGTGGATAGCGGGCGGCGATGTCCACGGTCATGGTCGGGATCCACGCGAGGAGCTCCACCTCCACGGCGCGAGGGAGCGAGCGACGGCGCGAAGATAGCCTTCCTCGGGGCGACGGGAAGCTGCGAAGACCGCCGCGTCTCCAAATCTCCTCGGTATGTGTTGGATCTCGTCACCCCGAGTGATGCCGCCGGCGTCCTCATGCGTCGCGTCGACATGGCCGGCACCGTGGAGGATGCTATGCCTGGAGCACATACGAAGACGCGTCGGCGGCCACGGCTTCCACGACTACGCGCCCGTGCTCACCGGCCGGGAGGATGGTTTCGAGGCGGGTGGCGTGTGGGACCGGCTAGCTCCACGTGGAGGCGGGCCGGCGACCTCCCGGGCGGAAGCACACGGTGGCGCGCCCCGGCGAGCTCCTCGGCAAGCTGCGCCTCGCCCGCCTCGACCAAGGCTTGTTCAATGAAATGTTTGAACGTCTAAGCCACGGGGATCGAGAGCACGCTCATGGGGATACGGGGGCCGCGACACACCCTCTCGTGCCGGACATGGACGACACGGCCACCGTGGCCGGCGGCGTCGGGGACACCTACGGTAAGGACCGCACCATCGAGGACCGGCTCGTCACGCCGTCCTCGGGGTCGGCACGCGGGCATTTTGACTTCGGTAATTGATTAGCACTCATGGTTTTTTTTCCAAAATGTTCACCCGTCTGCTAGTAATTTGTTAATTGAGTAGTTCAATTCATTCTTTAGTTCGGTAACTCATAATTTAAGTAATTTTTGATTTACAAAATGTCGTTTAACCCACACCAAGTGCTTTCCGACCGCCCTTCGGCTGCTACCGGACGGTGGTTCGAGTTGCAAACGATGTACACTCGAGTTGCAAATACCGAGTGCTTTCCGCCCGATAATGTACTACCCCACACCTTCGGTTGCAACCGACGGTGGTTCGAGTTGCAATTCATATACACTACGAGTTGCAAATACCGAGCGCTTCCGCTCGATACCATACTACCCCTTCGGTTGCAACCCAACAATGGTTTGAGTTGCAACCGCTCCGGTCTCACTTTATTATTGCCCTCTATTGCAATTGAGGTGTGTTTACATGGTTATCTAGTTTAACACTTTGATTGTCTTAGTTGCAACTAGGTACCCTTAGAGTTGCGGTTGCAACCTCGTGTACTCTTAGAGTTGTAATCGGTCTATTATCGTAGTTGCAAAATGTCCTTTAAAAAAATTCAATGTTGCAATCACTTGTACCTATAGACTAGCAATTTTCACAAAGAAAACCAATTGCAACCGAAGTCTTTTTTAAGAGTTGCAACCGAAGTGCTTACGGACTTGCAATTAAAGTGCTTTGTGGACTTGCAATTCGTGGCTCGTGTTGCAATCAATTTACACTCGAGTTGCAAATGCCGAGTGCTTCCGCTTGATAATATACTACCCCTTCAATTGCAACCGAGATAGTGGTTCAAGTTACAATCGATTTTACACTCCGAGTTGCAAATAATGAATACGTTCGCCCGATATTGTACTACCCCCTTCGGTTGCAACCTAACGGTGGCTCGAGTTGCAATCAATTTACACTTCCGAGTTGCAAATACCGAGTGCTTTCTCTTGATAATATACTACCCCTTCGGTTGCAACCCGATAGTGGTTCGAGTTGCAATCGATGTGCACTCGGAGTTGCAAATACCGAGTGCTTTCAATTGCAACCGGACAGTGGTTCGAGTTGCAATCAACGTACACTCCGAGTTGCAAATACTGAGGGCTTCCGCTTGATACTATACTACCCTACAATTGCAACTAGACAATGGTTCAAGTTGCAACCGATGTACACTCCGAGTTGCAAATACCGAGTGCTTCCACTTGATACTATACTATCCCTTCAATTGCAACCGGACGGTGCTCGCAGTTGCAATCGATGTACACTTCGAGTTGCAAAAGCCGAGTTTTCAAGGGTTTCACCTAGCGAGTGGTTTGCACTATATATTTTTTTTCTTTTTGACGACATAGTAAATAGCTTACTACCTAAGTTGTAATTAGTTTATATTTAATATTGCAATTAGACAACATTATCACCTCATAGCCGATTGTTTTTTCTTTCCATCTCCGTCCATTTTTTCTACGCTCTTATTTGCCGACACTAGGCGCTTCCGAGTTCCGATCCCCAAGAAGCGGCGACGGCGGAGCATGGCCGGTGGCCTCCCACGTGTGGGACGGTGGTGGGAGCGCGATCTCGTAGGAAGTACGACGAGCTCTCCAACTAGAGCAACAAGGGCGCGCGCGCGCGGCCCGGCGGAGCAACGATAGTTCGAGTTGCAACCCGACACTAGTTCGAGTTGCAATTGATATACACACCGAGTTGTAAATATTGAATGCTTCCGCCCGATACTGTACTACCCGTTCCGTTGCAACCAGACAGTGGTTCGAGTTGCAATTGATATACACTCTGAGTTGCAAATACTATACTACCCCTTCAGTTGTAACCGAACAGTGGTACGAGTTGCAATCGATGTGCACTCCAAGTTGCAAATACTAAGTGCTTCCGCCTGATATTGTACTACCTCTTTAGTTGCAACCAAACAGTTGTTTAAGTTGCAATCGATATATACTCCGAGTTGCAAATACTGAGTGCTTCCACTTGATACCGTAATACCCATTTTCGTTGCAACCGGATAGTGGTTCAAGTTGCAATCGATGTACATTCCGATTTGCAAATACTGAGTTCTTCCGCCTGATACTAAACTACCCCTTCAGTTGCAACCCGACAGTGGTTCGAGTTGCAACTGATATACACTCCGAGTTGCAAATACTAAGTGCTCCCGCCTGATAATGTACTACCCCTCAGTTGCAAGTGAATAGTGATTCGAGTTGCAATCGATGTAAACTCCGAGTTGCAAATACTGAGTGCTTCCGCTTGATATTGTAATACCCCTTCAATTGCAATCGGATAGTGGTTCGAGTTGCAATCGATGTGCACTACGAGTTGCAAATACCAAGTGCTTTCAATTAGTTGCAACCAAAGCTTTTTTTTATTGCAAGCGAAGCATTGCGAGTTGCAACCAAAGTGCTTGTGGACTTGCAATTAGTCGCAACCAAAGCTTTTTTGTGGTTGCAACTGAAGTGTTTGCGGAGTTGCAACTGAAGTGCTTGCGGACTTGCAATTGAAGTGGTTGTAGTGTTTTCATCTGGGGGTGCTTGTTGAGTGGCAATTGTCTGATAAAAATTATAAAAATTACATGTCCAGAAATGCCCGACCCCATAATGTTGCTTTTTAGTCATTTGCTTGAACGAATTTCATTTGGATCCTTACAAACAAATTGTGTTGTTGAACCCTAAGGGTCGTCACGGTTAATCGCAGCACCGAGCTAACACGACTTTTGACGCTATGAGTCATGACGTCAAAGGTGTTAAATTTTTTAAGTTTTATATCACGAGTCCATACTTCGATGAGGTGACTCACGACCCTTAGGGTTAAAAACGCAATTGGTTCTCGTAAAGGTCCAAACCCGAAATTGATTCAAGTAAAAGGTAGGGCTACGTGTTGTCCGCATGCCGGGGTGGGTGGGGTGCATGGCGCATGCGGCTGCGATGGGGCCCGCGGGGCGTTGGGTGTGCGGCGTCCGCATGAGCGCACGCGGCCTGCGATGGGACCCACGTGTGGGGGGCGGCGTCCGCAAGCCTCGCCGGTTGGGTTCGCCCCGCGCCGCGTACGAAAGGAAGCGCGGGCCACGCGGTGGGTGCGCGGGTTCCGCGGAGGGTTTGTGCACCGATGCACGGAATGCACCCACCCTTGTTGCAACTAGGTCTTGTCCGGTTGCAACCGGGGGCTCATTCTCGTTGCAATTTATTCACGTCGGGTTGCAACTAGGAGTCTAGTTGCAATCGGTTCGTGTCCAATTGCAATAGAGTCGGATTCGTTATAATTAGTTCCGTCAAGTTGCAATTAGTATAGTGTCACGGTTGCAATCGGTTAGTCTCTTTGTTGCGTTCGCGCCCTAGTTGCGGCTCGGCCGGGTTTAGTTGCAATTGGTTCGCGTGGAGTTGCAATTGGTCCGTCAAGTTGCAATTGGTTCGCGTCGAGTTGCAATTGATCCGTCAAGTTGCAATTAGTTCAGCTGCGAAGTTGCAACCGCATGATTTTGTGCATTTGCTATACGAATGCACCCAGGTGCATTTTAGTATCATATATACATGTGTGTGTGTAGGGTGAGTGTACTCCGTGACGGCCACAAAATACTCTATTCTATAGCCAGACCACAGACCAGGCCACCGCACCCACCGTCTCGAGGCGTCCCGCGGTGCCGTTGTTTCCGGCTCCTGGGATCACACTCCTCGTCACAGGAGCCATGCAACGTAATTATGCACATTGATTAGTCCACGATGTCTTACGGAAACATGAGCTGATTAACTTGTTTTAGTGAGGACGTGCATGAATACATGTGCTACGCTAATATATAATACTAGTATACTAGAACTAATTATTGACTAATATTCTGGCACTGTTACGACTTACGAGAATCCGTCCCAGCAATCCCCAGTCACGTCACTAATGTATAATAAAAATGTTACAGTAATACCAATGTCGTGAGGTGATAATTAGGATGGAAATTACCACAAATAGATGTCACAAGCTATTTGGAGCTACCAGTACTGTAGTGATGAGATGAATTTACATGAAAATAGTTACAGGGATTCAAATGCCTTGATATGAGAATTAGGATGCAGAGTTAGCGGTTACTATAAGTACGAGAGGGATTTACCATGATAACTGGTATAAAATAGTTACGAGAATTCTTTACCTGTTGAGACCAGGGAGGTACTACAATTTAGCATGCTGTTCTTTTCAGCTTTGAACCAGCCACTTTAGTGGGGAGTCAAATTTACCATGAAGATATTACTAGTACAAATGCATAGATGTATTGTAGTAAATCATTTACAAATATTACTATAAAAATACAATGGTGTGCAAAGGGCATTACTGTAGTACGTAAATCATGAACCAATTTCTCGTAAATCCCAATTGTCAGTTTTGCAAGTAATTCATATACGATGCACCAGTAGATCATTTACACAAAAATACTTTTAACAAATATACGGTCTTCAAGGGGTATATAGAGCCAATCTATTGATTATTATACTTTACTATGCCTGCATGCATCGTGTCGATAAAATATAATTAGACTTTGCTGTACTTATCTAACTAATACGTCGTACACCACCTGTAATAACTATGGACCAAGCAGCAGTTGTCTCCGCTCCAGAGCAACAATTAATTGACGACGTAATATGAGTTGAGCCAGTTTTCCCCTAATCAAAGCCCCTAATCACAGCAACAATAATTATTTACAAGGGGCATAAATGACGCTGCGCTAGTTGGGCCTGGCCATAGAATAGTTATTTTGTGGCCGGCTAAACTCTATATGTATGTCTCTGTGTCTATCTATCTGCTCCATCCGTCCCTTAATATTAGCGTTTCTGGGGTTCAAATTTTTGTTCACAATATAAGCATTCCTATGGATAAGGACAAAAAATAAAGGAGTTGGTAGGTGGGTGGAGAGTTGGTGGATAGTGTAAAATGAAGGGTATAGATGTCTTTTAAATTTCCGTTATTTTTGAGTTTGAATCTTGGGAATCTTTATATTTAGGGACGGAGGGAGCATATACCAATATGTGGTGTTGTCCTTCAGCCCCACTGCTCTAAATCCGTCACCGGCGCGGTTACATTATTCTTCTTCGTCTTCGACGAGGCCACAGACCCGATCACGCCGCCGCCCTCCACGCCGCTCCTCCTCTGGCTCCAGGGCGGGCGCGGCTGCTCCGGCCTCGTCGGCGACTTCTTCGAGCTCGGTCCCTACCTCGTCAACCCCGACGGCGCCTCCCTCTCGCGCAACCCCTTCGCGTGGAACCGCCGGTTCGGGCTCCTCGATCTTCGTCGACAGCCCGCTTGGCACCAGCTTCAGCGCCGCGCCGTCGACGGCGGACATCCCCACCGACCAGCCCACCGTCGACGCGCACCTCCTCTCCGCGCTGCAGTCCTTGTTCGACCTCGACCCTAGCCTCCGCGCGCGGTCGCTGTTCCTCGCCGGCAAGTTCGTCCCCGCGGCGGGGCCGCACATCCTGGACGCCAACCCCACGCTGCCGGTGGGGCAGCGGGTGAACCTCTGCGGCGTGGCCATCGGCAACGGGTACACGCACCCGGTCGCGAAGGTGGCGACGCACGCGTGGTGGGCCTACTCCGCGGGGCTCGTCAACGCGCGGCAGAAGCGGGAGCTCGAGGCGCTGTAGGCGGCGGCGGTGTCGCTGGCGCGGGCGGGGCGCTGGCGCGAGGCGGCGGACGCCAAGCATCTGGTCCTGACGCGGCTGGGGAGCATGACCGGCCTGCCCAACCTGTACGACCTCGCGAAGCGGAGGCCGTACCATACGGGCCCGTGGCGGCGTTCCTGAACCGGCCGGAGGCCAAGGCGGCGCTCGGCGCGCGTCGGGACGTGGCGTGGGAGATGTGCGCCGGCGCGGTGGCCGCGGCGATGCACGCCGACACGATGAAGAGCGCGCTGCCGCAGGGGGAGGCGCTGCTGCGGCGGCGGGGCGCGCGCGTGCTGCTGTACCAGGGCATCCGCGACCTCAGGGACAACGTCATGGCCACGGAGGCGTGGCTGGGATTGGTGCGCTGGGACGGCCTGCGCGCGTTCCTCGACATCGAGCCCGCCGTGTGGCTAAGCGGCGACGGGGAGCGCGCCCGCTACGTGCAGCGATCGGGCGTGCTCTCGCACGTCGTCGTCCACGGGGCTGGTCACCTGGTGCCGGCGGATAACGGGCGCGCGGCGCAGGAGATGATCGAGGGCTGGGTGCTCGGGATGGGACTATTCAGTGACGACGGCCGCCGTGGCAACGGCGTGCGTTATGCCGCCCGGGCGCTGCTAGGCTAAGCAAGGTGGTCATGCAAAATCGCCACTACTAGACTTATAATAATGTGCACCTTTCAAATTATATATCATTTAATTTTTCCAAGTCCAAATTTAACCACATCTTATTCAAAAAATTATGCATTGTTGTGGTTTGTTTATTAAAGGAAGTCACTCAAGAATTGAGGAGGCCCTCTAAATTTCATGAGTGAGCTATAAACACTCCTTTTTTTTAATAAGATGAATTCGCTACACGAATATGAATTATAATTTGAAAAGAAGGAAGTAGGTGGCAAATATGCGTGTGCTTTGTCGACCAATATCATATAGATTTCATGTAACCTGATCCTTTTTTTATGAAACGGGAGGGGGAGCCCCTACGATTATATATTTAAATATTTAAAAAGAAAAGTATCCAAAACTAGTACCGCCAATCAAGAAACAAAGAAAGTAAGGAAAAAAATAAAAAAGATTACACATAAGCTTCTAGCCATAAGGACATGAGATGTTTGAGACTAGCTTTTGCCCTGAGAATAACTAGAGCAAATTCCTTTCGAAAACAAGCCTTGGCCGCCTGCAAAGAGGGTTGCAACCCGTTGAAGATGAAGTTGTTTCGGGCCATCCAAATAGACCAACTCATGATTATGATGACATCCATAAAGAAAGGCAGGTGAAGCTGCTGTCGAAAGGAAGTAAGGACAATAAAGGGATCTCCAATGGGAATAAATAGATGTAGAGATGCCCAGCAACTTCGAGCAAAGTGTCAATGTAAAAAAAGATGCTCCAGAGTTTCCTCAACATGAAGATTGCAGAGGACGCATTCGTAGGATGGCAAGGCTTGATTTCTGCGGCGAAGGATGTTTCTTGTGCTCAGCCTGTCCTTAAGGAGCAGCCAGAAGAAAACTTTGTGTCGTTTTTGAACTGATGATTTCCACAACCATTTATAAGCTTGATGAACCTGCCTAGGACCAACCAGATGAAGATACGCACGTTTAAGGGAAAAGGAATGCCCCCATCTGTAACTCCACATGTCAGGTGAGTCTGAGAGATCGATGTCATCTAGGGTTTGTGCAAAAACCAACGCCTGATCAAAGGCCTCCTCTGAAAGTGGCAAATGAAAGAGGTTGCTGATGTCCATTGCTCTCGCTTTGTTAACTGAGATGAGCTCTGATCTTGTAAAGGAGAACAACCGAGGAAAAGCTTGACTTGGTACTTGGATCACTCCAAGGATCATGCCAAAGGGAGCAAGTAGTGCTCGATCGAATTAGCACCGAAGAACAGCTTTTGAATTTACCTAGAAGCTTTAACATATCTCTCCACAGAAATCTGCCATTTCTATAATATTTTCCCAAACCAGGTGAACCCAGGGAATATCAGCCTTATTGAAGAACTTATGAAGATTTTTGAGCAGCAGAGCCTCATTGTGAATTTCAAGCTGAAGAACACCAAGCCCACCTTCAGATTTAGGAAGGCAAACTAAATCCCAGGCTACTTTAGGAGGAGTTTTGGCATTAATATCAGCACCTCTCCACAAACAATGCTTTCTATATTTATCAATCTGATGAATGACTGTTTTATGCATCTTGAAGGTACACAGATGAAAGGTTGGCAAAGCAGAGAACACAACATTTGTCATTTGCAACCTGCCTGCTTGAGAAAGGAATTTGGAGGTACTGATCAACCTCCTTTCACACTTGGAGATGAGAGGCAGAAAATCAGCAACTTGAGGCTTAGTGGTGCCCAAAAAAGCCCTAAATAAGTGAAGGGCATAGAGCCAATTGAACAGCCTAAAGTGTTTGCCAGAATGGACATCTTACTGTCTTCTATATTGACCGGGATCATCATTGATTTGCTATAGTTGACTTTAAGGCCAGTAGATGTTGCAAAAGTTTGCAGCAGACTCTTCAAAAAAACAAGCTGCCTAGCACAGCCTTCCATGAAAATCAGGGTATCATCAGCATATTGTAAAATGGGGAAGTCTGTAGAGGAGGCAAGTGGGATTGGTAACTTCAACAGATTGAGATCTTTAGCTTTGTTTAGAAGAGTTTGAAGAAGATCTGCTGCCAGTACAAACAAGAGAGGGGAGAGTGGATCCCCTTGTCTAACTCCTCTCCTGCAATGAAAGGTTTTCCCTGGCACACCATTTAACAGAATAGCAGATGTACCAGAGTTGAAGATTAAAGACATCCAATGCAACCAGATGGCATTAAAACCTTTGTGTTCCATAATCTGCAACATAGCCTGATGTTCAATCCTATCAAAAGCCTTTTCAAAATCCAACTTAAGAATAATCAGTTCTTTCTTGGATTTGTGACAAAGATGCAGGTACTCAAAGGCCCAGGCAAGGCAATCTTGGATAGTTCTTGACTTAATATAGCCATACTGATTTTGTGAATAATGCCTTGGATAACTCTTTGTAGCCTATTAGCCAGAAGCTTGGTGAGGACTTTAATGGAAGAATTTAGGAGAGAGATAGGCCTGAAATCTGAAACTGAAGATGGGTTATCAGTTTTTGGCACAAGAGTGACATGAGAACCATTTAAGCTTCGAAGACAGACTTGCCCTGCATGAAAGTCAGCACAGAGTTTGTAAAAATCCTGCTTAATGATTGACCAGCACTTCTTCACAAAATCAGTGTTAAAACCATCTGGTCCCGGGGATTTATCCGAGGGCAAACTAGCAACCACAGCATCAATCTCCTCATGAGTAAAAGGTTCAGTCAGAGAACCCAGAGCTTCTGACTGCTGGAGCAGCTGCTGAAGATCAAAGAGCATTTCAGGAGAATCAGAAGTTCCCAACCTAGCTTTATATGCTTCCCAGAGGATGGCAGCCTTAGCATGATGTTCAGCATAAGAGACCCCATTGTCATCTTGTAGAGAGGTAATCAGATTCCTTCTGTGTCTAATTGTCGCTAAAGCATGGAAAAATTTAGAACCTTCATCTCCAAACTTAACCCATTTGAGAGTACCTCTTTGTTTCCAATATATTTGTTGCTGGCGCAAAAGAGAGGCATACTTGTCTTGCAGGACCACTCTAAAATTCCATTCATGCACTGTGAGGTCCCTATATTCTTCTAGAATCCCCAGAAAAATTAGCACACTTTTGACATTAGCAATGGTAACTTTGGGATTAGAAATCTGAGACTGCCAATATTTTAGAACTCTCCTCAGGTTCTTAAATTTTGCTGACAGAACTTTAGCTGAGTCTGTCTGAGAAGTGGGTACTGACCATCCATGAGCAACTACAGCCAAAAAATGTTCATGCTCCAACCAATAATTCTCAAATCTAAAAATTGATGACTTGGGTATTAAAGTGTTGATGGTAACCACACATGGCACATGATCCGATGGCTCCATGGAGAGAGAAGTGACCGAGCTGTCAGGAAAGCTAGTCGTCCAAAGAAGCAGAAGTGAAGAACCAATCCAGCCTTTCTAATAAAGGTGAACTTTGCTTATTAGACCAAGTATATTTTCTCCCACGCAAGGGTAATTCAACCCAGCCCTGAGCACTTATGACTTCGTTGAACAACAACATCTCTTGAATATTTCCTCCAGGTTTATTTCTGTTCTGAGGGCCTCTGATCAGGTTAAAATCCCCTACAATAAGCCAATCTACCTCCTGAGCAATTTGAATACCCTTCAGCCAGTTAAGAAAAATAGTCTTTCCTTCAAATGTACAGGGCCCATAAACATTAGTCAAAAGCCATGCAAAATGGTCATGCTTGGAATGAAATTCAATAGATATTGCATAATCATTGCTAAAGACAAGTGAGCTTGAGAATAGAGACGATTTCCAGATGGTAGTGATTCCACCAGAGGCTCCTACTGAAGGCAAAAACTCAAAAGCATCAAAGCTAGCAGGGCAGAAATTTTTAATAAATTGAGCATCCAAAAGCTGCCTCTTAGTTTCCTATAAACAAATGACATCACAACCACTTTCTGAAATTTTATCTCGAACTGCTTCCCATTTTCTTTGGCATTCAGACCTCTAACATTCCAGCACAACACTTTCCATTTTCTAGTCTGATGAGTTGTATTCATGATAAACCAAAGGAAATAGTAGCAACCATGTTAACAAACCAGCCAAAGCAACCATCACAGAAGTAGGACAACTTACAAGCACAAATATTACAGGCCCTCAAAATAAAGTTATTTGTACAAAGACAAAAGAAAGAACTATTCCACTCAGTTCTTCTTGGCTTTTTTCTTGTTTGCTGCCTGGCTGTCATCATTGGGAACATCAGGATTGGTTTTACTTTTGCCTTTGGCTTGCTTCTTCCCACCAGGGGCAGCAGCCTTTTTGTTCCTTGCCTTCGACAGCTTGTCCACTGTCAAATTATCAGGATCAATGTTACAGAAAGTGGCACCTAAATTTTTAATGACTGAGGGTGACAGAGTGGGGGTCCAGAGAGCAACCAAGACAGTTTTTATTGAAGCAAGGAGAGTTTTTGTAACCTTTGTGCAAATCCTTCTGTCTCAAACTCCTTCTGGTAATGGCATCTTTCAGATCTGAAGAGTTCCCCTTTTGAGCAGCCATATCAAGCAGTGTTGTGGACCAGGGACCTGACATAGGAGCAACTTTGGATTTTAGTTTCTCTGGAGGTGTAGCAGGGGACAGCTGTTCAGAGTTCTCTGGGGAAGAGGGTTCATGTGGAGAAGAGGGCTCATGTGAGGACAAAGAGTCATCAGGTTCCTCTGCAACTGGCAGATTATTTGAGCATAAGAACAGACCTGTATCTGGTAAAGCTTTAGGAAGTCCAAAAGGAACAGAGGATGACGAGGCCCCAGCCAGATGTTCCAGAGCCGAGGATGAGACAAATTGCTTAGCCCACTGAAAAGATTTAGGGCTCAAGAGCATCATGGTGAAGAAATCAGCCCATACTTTGGGAATCTGAACTGTGGAGGCCCCATCCACAGGAGCTAGGAAATTAGCCCAAAGTCTGATAGCCTCAGGATTAACTTTAAGAGCAGAAGAGCCTGAAAGGTTTGTGGGAGAAAGCCTCTGCATAAAAACTGGGTCTTGAGCAGGCTGCAAGAGTTCAACAAAACCAAGTTGTTCAAAGTTATTGCCCATCTGAGCCACTACAGGCACATTAACCTCTGGAGCACCCAATAATTCATGTTCCTGTATCTCATCAGGGATCAGCTGCAAAGGAGCCCCACTGTCCATAAGGATGAAGACATCAACTTCTTGCTGAACTGCTGCCAAGGGAACTGGTGCAATTTCAGGGCCTCCTTCTGAATCACTGCTAGCCACAATAATATCTTCCTCCATTGGCTCTGCTGGTTGCTGAGGTGGTTGTAAATGCCCAGGGATATCTGCAACCACTCCCAAATCATCATCAATCTGATCCAGAGGCTGATTTAAATCAAAGTTCAAGGGCTGGGCTGCAGGAATAGCTTGCACAATTACTGCTTCTTGTTGGGCCTGATCTTCTTGGCCTTGAGGCCAAAGACCCCAACCTGCACCTTGCAATTCATGCACTGGCCCAGGATGCTGCTGCTGAGCTGGCCCATGATTTTGCTGCTGGGGCTGCAACTGAAAGGCAGGGCCATGTCCTGGCTGCCCAAAACCAAAGAAGTCAAAGAAATGAGGTTGAATATCATCAGGACCAGGTGGGATATCTTCATCAGGGCCTAGACCACCTAACATTCGAGTTTGTATTATCTCAACTTGAATAGTCCAAGAATCACCATTAAAACCAGGCCCTTCAGTGCTGACAATGAACCAAGGAATTTCCTCCAAGTTAACAACTCTGGCCTTGACAAGAACTCTGGCTATGTGATTAGGATCTTCTTCCCAGGCTATAATATGACCATGATCACCCAGGAGTTTGTTCATATGCACATCAGACCAAAAGTCAATGTTGGTCCCCAAAAGCATAAGCCAGACTTCATGGTTCAGAGTAACAGCTCTGTGATTAGTACCCCTGTCATGCTCAACAAAAGAGATAAATACATCCCCAAACTGATGCGGGCTATTGTGAATAAGCTGATCTCTGTCATGAAAATAAACAAACTTGACATAGGCCTGACCAAACGGGCACGGTTGGATAAAAGTGTAATCTACTCGAGCATGATTGCGGAGGAAATCATGTAGCACATCCCGAATGTTGTTGAAGGCTACCTGATGCTGAGGGAGCGGATTGATGGTGACAATGGCAACATCAGGATTGCGCTTAGCGGGCCTACCAAGGAGGACCCTATTCATGGCTTTGTGGTTGGGAACAACCACCCGTTGGAACCCCCGAGGGATGGAAGGCGACGGGTCAACGAACTGGTACGCCATCGGAGGAGGATTGGAGCCTACTGTAGCAGGGTTTTCTTGCTGCGACTGTAGCTCAGGTTCCGGTGGCTCAGAGGAGGGGTGCGGGGACTGCAGCGGTGGAGAATGCTGGGCAAGCGGCGGTGAAGGAGGGCGAAGCTCAAGGACTACCCTGGATTCGGGAAGGACATCTTGCCCAGAATCAGTAGGCGAAGCGGAAGGCGATTGAGCCGAGGAAAGGAAAGCACTCGATGGCAAGCACCAGGGTATTGAAGTTGAAGAGACAGGGGTGAGCACGGGTGGAGTTGAAGGGCTGGCCCCACTAGTCATAGACTTGAACCAAGTAGCCGTAAATAAAGGATCCCAAGCCACCGAACGAATCTGTGTGGAGAAAACCCCATCTTTGGAAAGGCCCGGGAACCGAGGCGGGAAACGGCAAGAAAAGGCTACATGTCCCAACCGAAAGCAGGCAGTACACCTTGTGCTCGAACGGCAGTTGGGCCTAGTGTGAAAGTTGGATAGACAGCGAGAACAACTGGGCCGCTGAGTGGGCTTGGGCTTTGAATGCCTATTACCCAAAGGCACCGCATTTGCACCCGAAAGAAAATGAGGCCCACCTGGCGCCACACGATTTGAATTAATAGCCGGACGGTTTGAATTGACTGCATCACGCGAAAGGAAACTCCCGCCGTGATTGGGGCGCCGCGGCGAAGAACACGGAGAAAGGTTTGGCTGATTGGGGCGCCACGGCGAAGAACACGGAGAATGATTTGGCTGAAGGTTAAGATCTGGAACAGATCGGAAATTAAGCCTCGAGAACACCGAATTGGTCTTACCAACACTCCGAATTGGGGAGCGTCTGCCCTGAGAAGCAGAAGAAGCAAAGGAATACACTGGAAACGCCGATTTCTGCTTCTTAGCAGGAACCCACTCAAAACGCGGTCCCGAATCCGAGGTGGAGGAGATGCGAGCTCGAGCCAGACCATTTTCATTCCAGAGGTGGAAGAAAACCTTGAAGGTAGCACAAGCGAAAGACTTCAAAGCATAAACACGAAGGCCTACTTGTCGGTCAAGGACGATGAATTTGAAAAGCTGCTGTTCAAGTTCGACTACAGAGAAAAGGTCAGTCGAGCCACCAAGAACCGATTGCAGAATGAGGCCAACAGATTCCGACGAAAGGCGCAAACAAGAGCGGCTAAAAGCAGCGATGAGCCAGAAACTGGAACCTAGATCAGGGTTCGGGGAGCAGATCGGGCGACCGAGAGAAGAGCGTACCTCCGATGAGAACTTAAAGCCATGGGAGGGATCGAGGGATGAAGGATCCATCACGTGCCAACAACGGCGAGCGACACGTGCCAACGGAGGCGAGCGAAGATGGTGGAGCGCTAGGGGAGGCGGCCATGGCTGTCGCTACGGGGTCCTGTCATTCTCCCCCCCGTCATGCGGGAAACAGCAAGAAAAGGCCGTCACCAATCTATTAAATATGATGTTGTCGTTCACCCCACCCCCTAAATCCTTCACCCTCGCATCTTGTAATAAATCATAAGTTGCTGGTTCGAAAGTCTGGAGCAAAACGGGCATATCCTCGTCGTGTACTGCTAGAGTTCCTCACGCCATGTAGCCTCCGTTTCCATCTCCGAAAAACAACGTGAAAAGAGTTTAAAAAACAACATGAAAAACAATACAGCTTCGTTCCAATCCCTGACACCGTCCGTATCCAATCCCAACTTTGCCGGCAATCCCCTCTCCGTCCATCATCCAAATATCCACGGTGTGGGAGCACTCTCTTTCCCCGACCATGCACCTCCGTAATCCGCAACGCCGAGAGAACCAGTCGCCTCGGCCCCTAACGAATCCAACACAAGACCATGGATTCGTCTTGGTCGGAGACGACGGGCAAGGTGTCGGCGGCTAATCCACCGGTGGGAAAGATGAAGAAGAAGACAAAGAAGGTGAGGCTGACGCAGGAGCAGATAGACAGCTACATCTGGTACCAGATGGTCCACATGTCCGAGGACGCCCTCCCCAGGGTCACCGAGGAGAGGCTCGCCCTCGCCAAGCTCAAGGACTGGGCGTGTTTTCCCCCTGATTCGCTTGTCGGGGCCGGGGTGGGGATCAACAATCGGGGCTCAGGGAGGGGACGGAGAGTGTCCCCGGCCCCACCCCGCCCCGCCCCGTCCTGTTGCCATCCGAGCGGCCTATAAAAATTGTGTTGGGCCGCTCGTCGTGCCGAGGTGGCAGCCCGCGCCCGGCCTGAGCTGTCGTGTCGGGCCGTGCTCGGACCGGGACAAAAACCGGGCTTTTGGGCGAGCTTTCGGGCTACGAGCTTTTTGGTCATCTATGGTCTCCTAGGGTTGGCCTGGGTTACGGATAGATGAAGGTCAATGTTGAGCGGACGATGAGATGAGGAGGTGAGATTGTGAGAGGATAGGATAGACCGATTGGGCCAAAAATCTTGTGTTTGCACTTTGCATTTTTTTAATCATTCGACTCTTAATTTCTATTATGCAATTTGTACTGTGTATTTTATTATTTGATTTCGTGATTATTGTTATTTATATTTACGGCGTATTGGTTGATTGTCCTGTCTATGCATGGCTGTGTGTGGTTGACTGGTTGTGTGATTGTGTTGTTATTGGGCTCAACTAGGTTCTACGGGTCAGTGTTTCTGATTTGTTTTTCGTAATCCGACCGTGTTCGACATGTTCCCGATCGAATTAGTTCGTTTTCAAATATTTTCATATCCCGCAAATTCGTTTTCATTTTCGTTTCTAACCTTTCCAAATTCGATTTCGTTTTCATATTCAAATGTGAAAGTGAAAACAATATTGAGGTTACCCCGACCGAGTTCGACCGCTTTCAACCCTACTCCTAACTTCAGAAACAAATGAAGTGAGATCGTTGATGCCCGAAGATATCGAAGAACTTCTTTCACACATCAAGTCCAAGAAGATGTAAAATACTATAACACTAGAAAATAATATTGTTTTGGTCTCTTGTATGACAAAAAGCATATTAATTTAGTATTTTAGTTAGATTTTTTTACATACATTTACATCTATTGTACGATCAAAACATAGTATCTTACTGTTCATACGTTTACTATCATTGTTCTTATTATTAATTATTATGAATTTCGAAAATTAAAATATGTAAATCATTGCAAATAGTGGATTATTCTTTTGCGGAAAGGTAACATGCTTATCACTGTACCACAATACCTTACCTACCTACTAAGCATATGGTTACTTTAATTGTTCTTATTATTAATTGTGAATTTCAAAAATTAAAATATGTATTTGCGATGGAAAAATATTTCATTTAATTTAAGTACATGGGAAGATATAATCATTTAGTGACTAATGCCCGTAGCAACGCACGGGCATTTCGCTAGTGTGTGTCTATTCCGTACCCCCGGGTATGGAATCTATAAAACTTATATTGGTGAGACCCACTATAAGTCATGGTTGGATTTTTCTCAACATGCAAGCATTCCACGTCATCATCCACTATGCGTCATGTCACCCTCCACTATACGCCACGTCATCACCCACCAAATCACATATTTATTTCTTCAATCGATTTTCTGTGGCTTATAGTATATCACACCACAAAATTCCTGCTGTCAATTTTAGAATGATTCACTCTCAACAAAATAACATGCTTTCATATATAATGAGTTTACAAACGAATATCTTTGGTGTCACTACTTTCACACTTCACTTTAAAAAATTCTCGTCCGCAACGCACGGGTATCAAATATTCCGTACCCGAGCCGTGGTGCGGCGCCCGCGTGCCCCCTGCCCCTTCGGTTTTTCTCCATCGGCCGCCTGCCGTCCAGGTGGTTTTTTTTTTATTTTGTGCAGCCCTGCACACCATTCTCTCTCTCGTCTGCGGTTCCCTCGATTTTTTTTACCACGTAACTGCTTGCGTGTGTGGATGGAGACGTGCCGATCTCTAGCAGTCCAGCTCCGTATCGGTGGATAACTTGCACTAATTACCATTTCATTTGGCTTCATGAGACACACAAGCACAACAAGGACAAGGCAGGTATGTACGGTGAATAATTTTCTTTTTGCAAATGTCGTGTTTGCGTAACACAAATATTTTTGTTAATGTGATAAAATAACTCATGTTTTCATAGTTTTTTTGCATGGAAAGAGACTTCCATTAACTCAACGAACCAGCAGCATCGCGGCCACGCAGTCGGATACACGGGGCGGTGTGAAATCCCAATAGACATCACCACCGTGATTACGAGAGGCTCCCCTCCTGCCGGGAGTGTGAGCCACCCTATTACATGATCTAGGAACGAAATTACAGCGATAACTACTAAAGCTGCCATGGATCGAGAGACTTGAGTTGTTATATGTATCCCCCCATCTCCGCAAATCTATAGGCCTCACTCTCCAAGCTTGTTTTAGCATTAGGGAGTCCGTCTCCAAAAATAACTTTGTCCATGCCTTTGTTTGCCGCAGCCATAACCCCCTGCATACATGCATGAATTTCTGCTTGGAAAGCATCACGTACTTGCGTCAAACCACCGCCCCCGCAGCCATTACTTCTCCATGTTCATCCCTAATCACAAAGCCCCAACCCCCTTCACCTCGTAGAAGCCGAAAAAACCCCATCCATGTTTATTTTCGGCCATTCCCCGGAGGTCCGTGCCATTGCTTTTGTGAGTTATGTGGCCTTCCCGCCGACTCCTTGTGAATCTCTAGGAACTCCTCGGAGTTCGTATGCACCACGTACGCGAGATCGGCGGCGGTTCTTCTCGCGTTCCCCTTCACGCACTCCATTCCTCTCACTCCACCCGCCACGACGGCGAAGACAACTTTCGGTTGAAGTTTTTCCTCCAATTGTAGAATATCTTGCATCACTTCCCTCGGCGAGGGCTTAGCAGCCATTAAGGTTCTCTCGATCTTCCATGCGCAGCTCTCTCCATAACATCTTCACGTGCTTGCACCGAAAGAATAGATGGCCCCCATCCTCCAAGCTCCTACCGCACATCACACAACACACACTTTCCATTTTCACTCCCCGTCTCTCCAAGTTTCTTCTTACTGCCGCAGTATTGTGTGTGAACCGCCACGAAATTGTTTCACTTTCCCTGGACATTTCAAACTCCAAATCGCCTTCCACTGCTTCCTATCCAACGGACCGCAGTCCGTTGTTGATGCTCCTCCTCCTCGCTCATTTCTTTTTACATGACCCCCGTATGCTTTGTATGCCGATCGAACGAAAAGGACCCCCTTGGATCATAGTGCCATGCCACCAAGTCCTCCAGCTCGGTGTGAACGGCGTGGCAAGGATCGGTTCGGCATCTTGAGGTACGAAGGTTTGCAACACAAGTTGGTCGTCCCACCTTCCCGTAACGGATCAATCGGCTCGTATACTTTTGTCAACAAAGAGTTTCCCCTCGGCGTGATTGGCATTCTTGTCCACTCCCTTGGTAGCCATGGATCTTGCCAAATATTAATACTTGCTTCCATCTCCAACTCTCCAAATCATGCCACCTTCGGTACCTCGATGCCCTTCAAAATACTTCGCCATGTATATGACATATTCGGGGCCACCTCACTTTTAAAACATCGCCCTCCGATAGTACTTCGCTCTAAGAACCCCGGCACATAGAGATTCCGTATTATGTACCAATCTCCATCCTTGTTTGGCTAGCATTGCCATGTTAAACGGTGGATATCCCTGAACCCCAAACCCCCTTCCCCCTTTGGTCTAGTAAGTCTCTCCCAACTGATCCAATGAATTTTGTTGTCCTTGTCCTGATTACTCCACCAATATCTCCCTATCATTGTGCTTATCTGATCACACATTTCTTTAGTTATATCAAAGCATCCCATCACAAAGGTCGGAATGGCTTGTGCTACTGCTTTAATCAACACCTCCTTGCCAGCCCACGATAGCATCTTCTCCTTCCAGCCTTGTATTCTCAGCCAAATTCTCTCTTTCAAATAAGCGAACACCTTAGATCGGCAGCCTGTCCCACATGCATCGGCATTCCCAAGTACCTATCATTCATGGTTACCTTCTGAATATTCAGAGCTTGCATCACGTTAGCCCGGTCAGTCTCCCTTGTATTGGTACTAAACATGATTGCTGACTTGTCCCCGTTAATCATTTGCCCCGAACATTCCTCATACAAGTTTAGGATCTCCCTGACTTTTGTGCGCCCCCTCTCTAGCACGACACGGATTAAGGAATCGTCCGCAAAGAGGAGGTGAGATACACTAGGGGCAGCGGGGCACACCTTTATCCCTTTTAAGCCGCCATTCCTTTCGGCTGGCGTAGCAAAGCTGAAAAGCCCTCAGCACAAATGAGGAACAAATAAGGGGATAATGGATCTCCTTGGCGCAGCCCCCTCTCCGGAATCAGTTCACTAGATAATTCCCCATTCACTCTTATACGATATTTTACTGATGTAACACACTTCATAATCAGGTGTATCCAATTTTGACAAAACCCCAATTTCTCCATCATCTCCTCCAAAAAGCACCATTCCACCCTATTATAGGCCTTACTCATATCTAGTTTTATTGCAAGCATATCCTCTCTTTCCCTTTCTTCTCGTCCTCATGTAATGTGTAAATTCATACGCAAGAAGGATATTATCCGTGATCAATCGGCCGGGACAAAGGCACTGCGCCGGCGAGATTACCTCGGGTAGGATATGCTTCGGGCGGTTGGCTAATACTTTGGACACCAATTTGTACAACACATTGCAAAGACTAATTGGGCGTAAATCTTTCACCCGTGTTGGGTTGTTTACCTTTGGGATAAGAACAATAGTAGTGTCATTCCATCCCTCCGCATTGGACCTCCATTCGGCACTTCCAATACCTCTCGCAAAGACCCGACCTCCAACTATATCCCAAAAATTCTTGTAAAATACCGAAGGCATGCCATCCGTACCGGGGCTTTTAAGTCACCAATCGAGTTTAAGGCAGCTTTAACCTCTTCTTCGGTAAACTCCTTGACCAGGCCGTCATTCATGGACCGAGAGACTCGCTTGTCCACAACATTTAGGAGTTGCTTGTGAATTATGACCACCGTTAGATGCGAAAAGCATAGAAAAATAGTTAGAAATAAAGTCCTCGCTTCTCCCCTTCGTTCTCCGACCATACTCCATCCTCCCTCCGTAATCTTCCTATATAATTGTTCTTCTTCCTCTCCCTACAAGCCGCATGAAAGAACGAAGTATTACGGCCTCCTTTCTGCAGCCCGATTCACATGGGCTCTTTGCCTCCAAAACATATCTACTTGTTCCTCCAATCTTTCTAGCTTATATCTCAAAGACCTTTGCTTCCTTCGATACTTGCTCCCTTTCAATTCCTAGTCTTCCGCATGCCTCCAACTCCTTTTTTAATTTTTTCACTCTCTTTTCCAAATCCCCCGCTACATTGCGGCTCCACTGCGAAAGTCCGGCCGCAACAACTTTAATTACCTCATATGTGGAGTAGTTCGGCACTTCCATCGCCATTCTCCATGCCTCTTCCACCACCGCAAAGACACTCTTCCTCCTTAATCCAGCTTGCTTCGAAACGAAAACCCCCGTACTCCTTCGCCTATCATTCCGCCCCAAATTTTCTCGTTGTTATAACGAGAGGCTAATGATCCGAGTGCCTAGGATCTCCATTAATCACCTTTGCGGCCCGGAAGCGGGTTCTCCATTCACTATTTGCCACCGCCCTATCCAATCTTTCCCTAATGTAGTTATCTCGCGATATGATTATGGTTCCTCCACGTGAAGGTGTCTCCCTCATACCCCAAATCTCTAAGTTGGCGGTGCTCCAACGTTTCTCTAAATCTGTCCATACACCGTTGACTCCTCTCTCTTCCTCCCTCTTTCTCATGTGAGAATAGGATTTCGTTAAAATCACTCGCACACATCCATGGCATAACCGGGTCCACATGCAAGGCTTTTAAGTGCTGCCATGTACGGTGCTTTAGATCACTTTGGGCTTCTCCATATACTCCCGTAAATCTCCACCGGAAACCGTCCTCCTCCTTAACCTCCACATCGATGTAGTATTGCGACATGCCCCGCAAGGTCACATCTAATCCTCTCCGCCAAAACACTGCAATACCCCCCCCCCCTTTTCCCTCCCCTTTACGGACTAACATATTTGTTAGACCCGGCCGCCATCGAAAGTTCTCCATCCCGCGCTTATCCAGTTTAGTTTCGACAAGAACAAGATGTCTCGCCCCCTCGGACTTCGGAGGTCCGAAGCCCACGAACCGCCGGGCGATTGCCCAACCCCCGGCGGTTCCCAAGCCACAATCTTCATTGGGACTTGCGGGGCCGCTGGTCCGCCGGCCCCGCTTTCTTTGCGCGCTTGTTTGGAACCTCGGCCACCTCCTCGCTCCTTTAGTTCACTAGCTATCATCTCCTCTTCCATGTTGATCTCCCCCAAAGCCCTTTTGCTCCCCGACTCCTTTGATTGTTTTTCACCTCCCTCGGTAACTTTCACCCTTGGGATCCTTTTAAAAGTGCCCTTCTTCTTCGCCTCGCACTTCTCCCCCACTAACCCCCGATCGCCAACTAAACCTTTTTTGGGGTTCAACGTGCATGGGTTGCATGCCACCGTTCACGTTGATTTTCATCGCCGCCTTCTCCCCCTCCTTCACGGCATCATCCCCGTCCTCCCAAATCTAGCGTCCTTTTCGTCTTCTCAACGACAAACCTAGACTTCTCCCCGCTTCTTTTCGGGACTTGTTACCTCCTCCTCTTCCCCACGCTCCTTCGACTTCAAGCGCCCTCGCTCGCTTCAGATTTCCTCCATGAAGGTGCATCACCGCCGAACCCGTGCGATTCATTCCTTTTCCTCCCGAACCCCAACTCCCCTTACTACCACTTCCTCCCCGTCTCCAACTAGGCCTAGACCGCCAACCTCTATCACCCGCCCCATCTTCCCATCTCCTCCTTTCCGGAATGACTCGCAAAGCTTTGTTGTATTGTTGCACATCCCCTTTCTTAAGCTCTCTCCCGCACTCTTTGTCAATATGTCCAATCAAACCACATGTGTAGCAAAAATCGAGCAAATACTCATACGCCACAGGACACCATAATGGTCTAGGTTTCCCCTCCTTCCCCTCCGCCCGCACCATGACTCCTCTCATCGGGGGCTTGCGAATGTCCCAACGAATTTTTACTCGCAAGAATCTTCCCACCGCCGAAACATCTTCCTCCTTCTCCATCTCCACGAACTCCCCCATCTCCCCTCCAATTGCTTCTCCCACCGCTTTGTTCATCATCCCAAGAGGTAACTTTGAAACCCTCACCCAAACCGGTATGTAGATGAACTCCAACTCCTCAATCGACTTTGATTCATCAAAATCCGCCATGACCACAAGATCCTTCCCAAACATCCACGGTCCATCCTCTAGCACCCTCCTTTTCCCTCGCCGCTCGGGTGAAGGTAAAAAGGAACAAATTCTCACCAAGATCCTTGCAAGTTACCCCCTTCATCGGGCACCAAATTCTCCCTAACGCCCGTGCTAACCCATCCGCGTTCACCGGCCTTTCCGAGAAAACCTTACCCACCGCCCGCAATAACCTCCCCCCGACTCCCCGGATGAAACCGCTCCCCCACCTTGATGCCCTTTGCTTCGGCCGCCGTCAAGTTCATACGCTTCATCAACTCCTCCACCGACTCCATCGCGGCCTTCCCCTTGGTGGCCTTAATCACCGAACCGACTATCGGAAGATCCGGACGCCGGCGAGAAAACCTAGCCGTCGGGGTGTGGGATGCGGACTCGGGAATTGACGTGGACGCTAGGGATGTGGAAAGTGGACTCGAGATTGGATCGGATTGCAAGATCCAATCGAGATTAGCTACGAAGGAAGAGGGGATGAAACCCGAACCGCCGCACGAGACCCACCCACCTCGAGTCGCCCTAGGCGCCGAGGACTCCAACTTAGTCGTGCAAGCCTTCGTGAGTCGTAACTAAAGGAATGTTTGGAAGTTCATGTTTTCATAGTTGATAGTGATGCGTCCGGTCCATCAAGTGCCCCGATCATTAATAGTACCTTGCGTGTGCACAAAATACTAGAGTGGCCTAATATAACCACAAATAATAACTTGTATAAACCCAAAATCTTACATGGAAACAACTTTATGATTATAGTAGTACTATATTACGAATATCAAGGGCTATTTTTCCATAAGGGTTTCAATATTTATGATACCAGGTCATCAGGATATATATCTAAAGTTACAAGTGCTAATAGAGCATCTCTAAAAGTTTGCCAAATTTTACTTAGCAACTTCTAAAAAGATATGCCAAGTAAAAAAGGAGTTCATCTCTAATAATTTGACACAATTCACTTGCCAAGTTTAGATCTAAATTACATCAGGAATCTAGGAGAGAAACAAAATTATGTTTGTTTCCTTCTACCTTTGAAAACTTACATTAGGACTTTTCTCTATTACTTATTTCCTTTTCACACTCCCACCTGTCTAGAAATGCCGCCGCCAATTCTTCTCTATTACATATTTAAGTGATGGAGGCTGATTTTTCCCAAGTTGCCAAAAATTGCCAAGTGTTTTGGCAAACTGTTGGAGGAGTATTTTTAATGTTTTTACCAAAAAATCAAAGATTACAACTCGATTCGGCACAAACTACTGGAGATGCTCTTACTGCTTGAGGATGCCAATTTTCCTAGTTGAAGGATATATTGTGAATTGAAGGTACATTATTTTTACTCGAGGGTACCAAGTCTTATAATTTAAGACTAACTATGAACCCTTCAACTAATTAGAAGAGCGTAACTATATGAATAAATTATTAAAACAGAATTAGCATGCAGAACATCTGAATACAGAAAAGAATTTACATATATTCATTCTTAGAATCTAGCCTATTATATTGGCGTACAAGTGAAAGAAAAAAACATGTGTAGACGGCCTTTGACTGCATCAGGCACGAGCATATGATTTCTTTGAATCCATCGTCAGGGCATAAGAAGGATTAGAAAAGATTACATTATAGGCATACAAATGGATGTCAAAAAAGGCATGAAAGATGAACCATCTCCTTAACAAGAAGAGTCTACACTTTCATCTAGATATTTCAGCCTTCACCACAATCTGACAGCTTGTTTGGAAATCTTCCATAATTAAAACAAAATTCAAGCTTTTTGTTATGATCAATCTGCTCTAATGTGATCTTGGAGCTGCAGGCAGATGTCAATAGTTCGAAACAACACATGATTCAGCAGAATGGTCATGCACCCATTATGTGCATAATATGACAGGTTCAATCGTTGTAGATGCAAGATCTAATAAGCCTGGTTATCAGAAGTACATGTGAAAGAGAATCTACATGCTTGTTCTCTTTTTATAAGTAAATAGTCAGCTAGTAAGATACTTACAAAGGGAAAACATCCACTACATGCAGCAACACACCATATATATGCTCCATGCCTCAGAGGAAGACTAAGGTAGTCCGTTCTCGCTCGTGATAAGGGAGAAAACAAGTGGCATGCATCATCAGATAATGAAATTTCACAAGTTATATGGACGGCGATATTCATCAGATCTAGGATTTAGGGGCACATGAGGATGCCTTAAGCATTCCTTAAATATGAAATATCAGTACCTACATACTATATTGATAAAGAAAGTGACATTAACAAGATTCCAAAAAAACTAACAAAATGTAGTTCAGTAGGAAAAACATCGAATCAACACTCTGATCTAGCCTTTACTGCACAAGTTGAACTGGAAAGTAAAATAATATAAACACAAGGAAGACTGCAGTCTGTAGTACCCATCTAATGCAACAGCAAAAACGATATGATTGGGAGCTGAAGTACAAACTGATGACAATTGGAAACGAAACTAAACTAGCAGGAGCAGGGTCTACCTGACGCTTCGTAAGAACATGGTCATGGCATTCAACAATCAACACCTAGACAGAAGGTAATGTGCAGTTGCTCTGCCGGTCGTGTTTGGGTTGGAGCCAGCAGAGGTTGAGGGCCACATTGTCATAGGTCTGATCGTCACCCGTCACCCCAGCTCGTCGATTGGGAATGGGGATCGACATTAGGCTACCAGGCTCCAACTAGCTTGCCTTGCAGTGACACCATCTCACTACAATAGAGAGTAAAGCAGCATCAAATGGTAAGGATTCCAAGCCAATCGGTGAGAAATTAGTTTGGGGAGTGAAAGAATGATGATGATGATTTGAAAGAAAAATCTCTATTAATCAAGTGTGACGTGGCCCCATGCTACCATCTTGTATTTGTCCAAATCAGCCGCAAGGAAAATAATCCTTACCTATAAGGACCTTTGATCTACACGCAAGAGCAAAATTAGAATGAGAAATCTGCTCGTAGAGCATCCGCGAATCGATCCGAGCACATTGAGGCTTTGGGCTAAAGGGAGTTATTTTAATGTTACTAACCGAGTATTGAAAATGAGACTTAATCCTGCTAGGTGTTAGTGAACAGGGTATTATTACATACTTTTGAACATCAATAACCTGAGAAAAGAAATCAGCATGCTAAAACAGGATTAGGCTGAATGATTCCAAGCAGGACCATGGACAGCTATATCATATATTAAGAAAATCAATTTTAGCACACATAAAACAGCTTTGAGCAGAGATTTACTTGTTTGGATGTATCCTTTGATTCTTTTGATCAATAACATGCAAGCCACAACTGTCTTTAGATGCAGATCGTCAGATGGATAAGGAAGTTGAAGCACGAGATGCAGAACAGAGACACCACCCCGTCCGAGGTGATCCCAAAGCTTCTACTAAGATGTGTGATTGCTATCTTGCTGCTGCTAGGGTGAGTAAAAGTTAGGAATATAGTATGTGAGGCATAGGTCTTACATAACCCCAACCCACCGCAAAAATCCATGATTCATGAAATCCCAGTGTTGCAATTTTTAGAAAAAGGTACAAGAAAAAACTAAACAAATATCTAGTCACCTATATCTCACAGGAAACAAGAACAATAGAGCGTTGACCGGATGGAAGTTGCGCAAATCCACAATGGCCCGCATCACCACAAGCTAAGATGATAATCAGGAAGAGATTGATGGCCCTTCTGCCCACGGGAATTAAAAGAGCTTACAACCTAGTACACTATTAGTCCACACCTATGTTGGAAATCAAGAAAAATAGAGGGAATCTAATGGAGGGGATGCATGATGGAAGTGCACTTTGCATATCGAGGAATGAAACCTCATATGAAATCTCCAGCTTTCTGTAGGGGAAGCTGATCTGCCGCAGGGGGACATTGCAATTGTGTCCTCGCCGACGTCGTACGAGGCTCTATCCTGGCGGTGAAACCTAAGGAACCGACGAACCACCGCCCACCACCCGGATTTAAAGCTGGTCTGTCGAGAGAAACGGCAGCGATGGTCGGGGTCGGATGTGGCCTGGTGGGCAGCGACGAGGAGTCGCAGGGGAGCAGGCTAGCGGTGGAGGGGGTGGAGGACGGCGGTGGAGGGGATGGGGGTCGGCGATGGAGGTTGCGGGGGTCGGCGACTAACAATAGCGGCGGCGCAAAACTACCTCCAGGAATGTGGTGGAGAGGGGAAAAGAACCGGAGGGAAAAAGGTGAAAAAAAACCACCAAACCGGCGGGTGCGTCGGGTGGAACGGGGCGCGCGGGGTATAGAATATAAATATATATTATATAATGTATATTTAACACACGGTGTGTTGAATAATATTCAACACTATAGATGGAACGTTAGTCCTCCGTTCATGCATGGTTGATAAATTCTCATAAGTGTAATTAGTTTTTCTTTTATCTTTTACTCCTTTTACCATCCGCATTCATGGAACCTGTATTCATTGCAATCGGATTAATTGACTTAATAATCAGCCCTGCATGCACACACGTTCAAAAAAGTTACATGTCGAACTAGTCAATTGGCTATAAAGTATAGAGGTCATGCATGTCTATCTTTCATTTGCATTGTGCCTCTTTTTGCTCTCTTTTTTCTCCCATGTCAAGCATTCTATAGCTAGCCATTTGGTGATGGCGGCGCACCATCCATGGACAAGATTGTCGGTCAACACCTTCACTGTCGTGTTGGATTTCTTCGAACCGATGATCTTCATGAATTAGCACGCTGCGTGCAGTGACGCCACGCCTAGAGCTATGGTTAGCCCTGTTAAGCACATAATTACTATTATTCATTCTTGAGTTGTAAAAATTTATCCAGGTTCGCATGAAAGCTTAGTGCAGGCGAGCCGCGCCCAGGTGACGCTGGTGTCCACCGATGGGAGCCACCGCTGTCCCTCCATAAGAATCATAGTCGTACGTGGAGGATGATGTTGTTGAGCTGCCTAGGGGAATGGGCCGCCATTGAGTTGACTGTGGATCTCCAATTTTTGTTCTAGTTCAATTTTTATGGTGACAAAAAATGTTTTAGTTGATCTGATTGGTTGAACTAGAAATCGCACCAATGCTGCATGACATAGATGAATTTTTAAGTAGTTAATGCTTACTTGCTTGCTTGCATATCCTCAATTGTAAATTTCTTGTTAGATTTTTACTCCTTGAAAATTAGAAATGCCATTCATGGTTGGAGTAATTATCTTATCTCAAATGTTATGTCTGGATTTCGTTGTCATGAATACTAACGTATATCGAGAAAGTAAATAATGCAATAGAGGTATAATATTGAGGTCCACCAAACCATGTTCCACGATCATTTCCTCCTATTTTAGTCGCTAGGAGTAAAAATAGATGGCTGCCACAAATTCATATGACAATTTATTCCTTTTGCAGTAAAGAGGAGAAAATGAAATATGACTCTTTTTAATTTTGGGGGGAATTTTCCATATGGCTCCCTGGAATCTTAACTGGACATGTATTTTGTGATACCAAATATGGGTCAATATTGCTTGCATGCAAGAAGTCAATATGTTTTACATACTCTCGACGACTTTCTCTCTCTCTCCGCAACCACACGTGCTGAAGTCCCTGGTCCTACCAATATCATGAGGGTAAAAATGGTTATCAATCGTGGACTCATTATGTGTGAACATCAATATTCAGCAAATATCGTAGTACGTATTAAATCTGACCTGAGGGACTATTTTACTATGGACGATCTAATTTGACGTGCTTTTACGATAGTTGGAGGTATCATCGAACATTTTTACAGTTCTGGATTACTCGTGAGTGAAAAGTAGTAATTACATCATGTCGAACATCAAACTTTTTTTGTAAATATATAGATTATTTCTAATAATCCGCAACATATTTAAGCAATATTGTTTATGATCCCAAGAGCTTATATATAGGAGAATGCAAATTTGTTGTTTTAACATGTTCTAATGAATAAATGAGTAATTTCCAATGACAAAATTACTTCTTTCTCTCCTATGCTAGTTTGGTAGGGAGTCTAGACGATATGCCAGACATGCGTAACCAGCTCAATCATGCCCCTTTCCATTTGTTAGCACAAATAAAGCACGAATATTTGAGGTTTGCAATCATAAATGCTTTAAAATCCAGCAAACTTAACTCTACCACGTTACAAAGGTTGCAATCCATGCAAGGATGAAACCTCTCTCCTAAACATAATGACTTGCGTACATCACTCTCCCAAGTCTCGCCAAGCTAGCTGGAGTGTAAGCATTGACGGCTTGCGTACATCACTCTCCCAAGTCTCGCCAAGCTAGCTGGAGTGTAAGCATTGACGGGTTCCTCAAATTCCTCTTCGGCTATAATTTATGTCAATTGCAATGGGCCCTCCATGTGTGCTCAAAAGATTTTTGCATCATGCCAATCCAAATATTTTAGTTGGTGTGTGAGCAGTGACTCCATAGATAATGGCATGCATACATTACTCTCCCAAATCTCGCCAAGCTAGCTGGTGTATAAGCATTGACGGGCTCCTCAAATTCCTCTCCTGCTAAAATTTATGTTAATTGCAATGGACCCTCCATGCGTGCTCAAAAGATGTTTGCATCCGCACGCCACTCCAAAGATTTTAGTTGGTGTGTGAGCTGTGAATACAAAGATTTTACTCCTACGCAAATCCTCGAAGGATTTTCACTACCTTGAAGGCTTGCCAGACCTCCAGCCGTGGCGCCACCTACACGTTGAATATTATGCAGCATGGTGACAGTGCATCTTCAAATAGGATATTCACCATGCTGAGGTATATAAAAAAGGTTTTTACTGCCGTCGAGACTCACCGGAGGTGTGGTAAGGAACGTCGACGCCGCATATTTAGATTCACCAACCCACACGAAGCAAAACGAGAAGCTAAATGGCAGGTGACCTCATTTTACTACTCATGAGGGGAAATAAATAATTACAAGATTAACAGAGCTCTTTGGACCTCCCGTCATAGCACACGGTGGGCGGCGAATATTATTCACCACACGGCATGGTGAATATCCGCGTCCGATATATATATATATATATATATATATATATATTTCAACCTTGAACCACAAAACCATGTATTGAACACCCACGAACTATTAAAACCGTCTGTTAACCCCCCTTTGTGGATTTGTGGGCTGTTTTGGGTGGTTTTCGCTGATGTGGCGCTGAGTCCCACATGTCATACCGCCACGTCAGCTCAGTCCTCTCCTCTCTCTCACCACCCCACCTTTTAGCCGACGGAGCTCCCGAATGCGGGCCTCATCTCCCTCTTCACTCTCTCTACCAACGACGGTGCCGATAGTCTCCTTCCCCACACCTCTATTCCCCGTCCCTATCCTCTCCACTGCCCGCTCGTTCGGACGCCGCCACTGCCTCCACGACCGCCGAAGTCGTGCAGACCTCCACCGTGGTCTCCTTGTTTTCCTCCTCTAGAAGCATGACGAGCAGCACCTTCGTGGCTAGCCTCGCCGTCACCGGCTCACGCACCACGGCGACCACCTGCGCCACCACCCCCGCGCCACCGGCCTCGTCGTCGCCTCCATCTCCCGCTCCACCTCCTCAGCGCCGCCAACACCTCCCCCACCGCGAACTTCTCCTCTGCGCACGGTCGCCTCGCTCACCGACATCAAGGTGTTGATGGATAAAACTCGTATCCACCTACGATCCGCAAACGTACGGACCTGCACCTTTTTCACCACGGGATTCCCTAAGTTCTTATCAATCCGCGGAGCAAGGGGATTACACGCGTTTGATCTACCTCTAATTACTAACTTACCCAAACCCTAATCTATGGTTAAACTAGAGAACAACTACGCCACGCTAGAGAGAACGATTAAACCAACAATATATCTAAAAGACATTTGCTCAAGGGTCTACGATACTTGAACATGCAACCGCTTAAGATATGAAAACCAATCTAATCTATCGGGGGTTGTGACCACGATTTCGCCCTTTCCCTCCCCTCGTACTGTCACTACGCGGAGGTATTTGTGACTAGACCTATGATGGACACGACGTATTGAATGGATCCAAGGGAGTATTGAGATCTTACTCCTTTTACGACATGGTAGCTAACCTTAAACATCAGAGCTTCCTCAACACTAGATGATAGATAGATATCGAACAAAGTAGCGATTACATCTCAAGATCGATTACAACCCATGGACAAATGAGAAGATTACCCCATCAAGGTGCTAGACATGGCACCGTTGATCATGGTGATGCTTCCGACGGTGTCTTCCTCCTCCACTTGTGGGTGCTTCCTTCGAGTTGAGTGATCCTTCCCCCGAATGATATCCCTTCTCTCTCTAGCTTGTGGATGGCCTCTCGGTGCGAATGGTGGTGCCTCCACGAACTTAGGGTTGAAGGATCTTCGGGTGCGAGAAAAGGGGGGCCGAATCGACCCCCGGAGTGGGCCAGGCTGGCCGGCTTGGGCCGATCGGCCCAGGCCCATCCCGGCCCGGTTCGGTCGCCCCTTCGCTCCCGTGGGTCCTCATGTATTTATGCACTTTGCCCCTCCATTTGCACTATTTTGATGATGTCATCCTCGCGTCCAAGATGGAGGTTCTCCTTGCATGAAGTCCGGTCTTTTACGCTTCAATCCTCGGGGATGTTCCTTTGTAACACTTCGGTCCTTGCCACCTTTGGGAGTGATTTCATCAAGCTCATAAACACGAACAAGACTCCTTAATTGCTCCTTTGAACTTGTTGTGAATCCGTCCTTTATGTCCATGTTTTCCTACATAAACATAACACTTCCAAATGCACACACGAAGATGAACTTGTTATATGATTAGTGTGCCTAGTGGCGGGTTAGTTCCATAATCAAATCCAAACCAAAGTGTAATGAACATGTTTGGTGTACCAAAATACACCATCAACACAAGGCCGATGCCGACGCGTGAGGCGGGTGGTCCACCGGCAGCCTCCACTACGTGAAGCTCTACGATGCCGATGACGAGGATGAAGACGACGACGACGGCCCGACGTTACACTGCGCCCATTGGTGCTGCCGCTGCGGCCTGGTGGAGGCGTCGACACCTTCACCACTGGCGACGCGGATCCGTCGCCAGCGCCCCTCTACCCGCGACGGTGGCCTTGTGGCCGGTGGCAACACCCCGCCACACATGGCTCTCGATGCCCACCTACTCCCTCCCTTTCCCATACTCCACCGCGTCCTCCCTCTCCCGTACTGCACCTCCCCAGGCAGCTCCCTCCCTCTCCCGTACTCCACCGCACCGCCACCAGTGCCGATGTCGCCGCTCTATGCCCGCCGCCGAGGAGGCGCCTCCCTGTACCGTATTCGTCTGAGTTGAGGAGGGGAGTAGACGGCCTTTGTCCCCCTCTCTGTCCCCCCTCTCCCCGGACGCAGTCGTGCCGGGAGACTGCCCCTGATCCGCTCCTCTGTTTTCCCACGAGGAAGATCATCTTCCATTTTGCCCCCTATTTCTTTCTCTTTGCCTTTTTGACCCATTGTTTGGGCTGACATGGCGCCACATATGCGAAAACCACCCTAACGTGGCGTCACACAGGCGAAAACCACTCCAAAATCTACCAAGGGGGGTTAAACAGAAGGTTTTAATAGTTCGTGGGTGTCCAATACTTGGTTTTGTGGTTAGATGTTGAAATCCAGACACTGCCTATAGATGAGGGTTGTGGAATGAACTTTTTGAAGTTGTGCTTCGACAGTTATGACGACCCATGACATTTTCAGGAATTGTTTAATCCCATCCTAGTACAAGTTTAAGTAATTAAATTCATTCATATAGTTTTTGTGGATACTCATGCAACGATCCTCAATTCCTCATGCAGCTTCGAATAGTTTTCAAGCGCTCCACGGAAGAAACATGCACGAAGTTTTTCGCTATTTTGTCTTACTATTATTACTTAGAGATTGAGCATCCACGTGGAGCCACCTAGAAATTTTAGGCGGACGCTATAAAAACAAATAAAACTTATAGAAGTCTTCACATAAATACATATAGGAATCATAAATGGACACTTCAAAAATATAGAGAGATCCTAAAAATTCTTTAAAAACAACTTTATTTCTAAAATTACCCTTTCTGAAGAATTAAAAATAACCACTTTATGTCTAAATTACACACATATGCCACTACAAATATGAGAAAAAAATCCAAACGATCCACCGGTCACACCATACATGATAAATATCAGTAAATTAAAAATCATCTAAGTATCCTACCCTGACGGTCATGTGTGGCAACTAAAATCTCTTCAATATTTAAATGGTTAAAGAATTTGTCATTATAGGATCTTTAGCTAATACTCGTTAATTTATTATACATTATTTAAACGAAAAATTATTGATGGTTCTCTCTAATGTAAATAATAACTTATAATATTTATTATGTATCATCTAAAAGTACTAGTACGTGCAGATGTATGGGTTAATGGACTAGTGTTAATTAATACTCCCTCCATATCGAAATACTTGTCGCGTTGGCTTTTTCTTCCAACTTTGACCATTTGTCTTATTCAGAAATTATCGCAAATGTGTAAAAAGAATATGTCAAGTTTAAAATACCTGCAATAGTAAAGCATGTTGCAAGTAAATTAAATGGTACTTGCATGATTTTTTGAATAAGGCGAATGGTCATAATTGTTAAAAAAGTCAATGATGACAAATATTTCGATACAGAGGGAGTACATGTCCTACTCGTACTTTCAGTTGGTTGCAAAGAATACAATTGTCCTCCATCACGTGCCCTCTCTTCTCCTAAATACCCCCTCCATTCATCTATGCTAGGTCTATTTTTGTTTGTCTCAAATACTAAGGAAAATACTTTGTTGACGGTACACCAAGCATGTTCACTACACTTTGGTTTGGATTTGATTATGGAACTGACCCGCCACTAGGCACACTAATCATATAACAAGTTCATCTATGTGCATTCATTTGGAAGTGTTATGTTTATGTAGGAAAACATGGATATAAAGGACGGATGCGCAACAAGTTCAAAGGAGTATTTACGGAGTCTTGTTCGTGTTCATGAGCTTGATGAAATCACTTCCAATGGTGGCAAGGACCGAAGTGCTACGAAGGAACACCCCCGGGGATTGAAGTGTAAAAGACCGAACTTCATGCGCGGAGAACCTCCATCTTGGACGCGAGGATGACATCGTCAAAATCATGCAAGTGGAGGGGGCAAAGTGCATAATCACTCGAGGACCCACGGGAGCGAAGGGGAGACCAAACCGGCCGATATGGGCCTGGGACGGTCGGCCCAGGCCGGCCGGCCCAGCCCACTCCAGGGGTCGGTTCGGCCCCCCTTTCCTTGCACCCGAAGGATCTTCAACCCTAAAACCTTGGAGGCGCCACCATTCGCAAGGGGGAGCCATTCGCACCAGGAGGCCATCCACAAGCTAGAGAGAGAGAGGAGGGAGATCTCCGGAGGGAGATCAACCACCTCGAAGGAAGCACCGACAAGTGGAGAAGAAGGAAGACACCGTCGGAAGGGAAACCATGATCAACGGTGCTATGTCTAGCACCTTGATGGGGTAATCTCCTTATTCGTCCATGGGTTGTAATCGATCTTGAGATGTAATCGTACTTTGTCGGATTATCTATCGATCATCTTGTGTTGAATATACTTTAATGCTTAAGGTTAGCTACCATGCCGTAAAGGGAGTAGATGCTTCCTTGGATCCATTCAATACGCCGTGTCCATCATAGGTCTAGTCATGAATACCTTCGCGTAGTGACAGTACGAGAGGAGGGAAAGGGCGAAACCGTGGTCACAACCCCGATAGATTAGATTGGTTTTCATGTCTTTAAGCGATTGCATGATCTAGTATCGTAGACCCATGGGCGAGTGTCTACTATCTTGATAGCTTGATCATTCTCTCTAGTATAGTTTAGTTGTTTTCTAGTTTAATCATAGTTAGGGTTTGAGTAGCTAGAGTGTAAAGGTACAACTGTTCGGTTGGTCGGTGGCCGATGGTAGTGCTTGGTTTGTTCCGAGAGAAGAGTATCTTCCGGGTCGGTTCTTGGAGGCCGGTTTGTTGTGAGAGAAAAGTCTTTTGGGCCGGTGGGCGATAAGCCAAGCGAACGAGCCGGTAGATCGAACGCTTGTAATCCCCTTGCTCCGCGGATTGACAAGAACCTTGGGAATCCCGTGGTGAAAAAGGTGTGGGGTCCGTACGCTTGCGGATCGTAGAGGGATACGTCTTTTATCCGTCAACATACTTCCATCATTAGTTCTTTTAAGAAAAGATAATGGACTTCTGTTGCGGATTCAATAACTCTTTACATGCGTTTCACTCCCGAGGCGTGCAAAAAAATTACTACCACACTAATTCCCAGAGCATCACATCCAAGAAAAATGAGAATAGAACTGTGTAAAGTGAATTTTTGAGATTTTATAACAGATCGTGTATAGATGAATGGAGGAAGTACGTTCTTGTGTTTCGCCTTTCGCTTCAACGGTTCTAATCAATCTAGAATGTTGCCCCTCACTTTAAAAACTAAAGATAGAGAGAATCTCTATATCTAATGGCAAAACGTCATTAAGACACCATGACTGCGTATCATCCATGACCAAATCTATCACTAGCAGATCAACCACCCAGCACCCTGTATCATCCATGACCAAACCTATCAAGCGCGCGTGAGCTGTCTAGATGCACACATTTCTGTGGATGAATAGTGCATATGCAGTGTAAACGTGTTGCAAAAGTGTGCATTTGGACACGTGCTCCCAGAGTGAAACCTGATTCTTTAAAAGAATTTTCTCACCGGATTTAATGATGGAAAATCTCTCTTTAAATTGGAGCCCCTTTTCTCTACTACTAAAAATAAAAAGAATGAAGTGGAGAAAAAAACTTGTACGTCATTCTCCTCTCCGCCCCGCGCCTTCACCCCTTGCCCTCGCGCCTCCGCTCACCCCCGCGCGCCTGCCGGCCCCACCGTCCCTCCGCTCGCCCAACAACGTCTCCTCAATCCCACGCCACCCCAATCCCGCGCATCCCATCCCAAACTCTACCCCTCCGCACGCTCCGCACCCCACCTCTCCCCGCGACGCCGCCGCCCGCCCCTCCTCTCCTTTCCCATCGATGTCGCGCCCCTCACCTCACCTCACCTTGCGACGCCGCCGCCTTTCCCTCTCCTCTCTCCTCTACCCGCGTCGCCACTGATCTGTTTTCCCTACATCATTTTTCTCAGATCCCAGCACTGCTCCCTACCCCCATCCGCTTCTACGCCACTGCAGGAGGAGGTGTCGCGCGAGCTGTCACCGGCGCGGGCACATCAGTGTCCAACGCGGCTGAGGTGACCGCGGTGCTGCGTGTGGCTGGAGGAGCAAGAGAAACAGTGGCGCTGCTATTGGAGGGCCTGGATCCGAAGGCCACCTCCCATGGATGCCGCCACACCGTTGCCGTTGCAGCTATCCCGGTGTCGTCGTGCTCCTCGGTTCAGCCACCTCACCCGTGCCCTCCTCCTCTGTCGACCGCCTCCCCTGGTCCCCCACCCTGGCCATGGCCACCATGAGCAGCCTCAGCCTCCGCCTCCACACCGCCGTCGTGGACACCCGCACCCCCACGGACCCTCCATGTCGCCGCCGTTGACGCCCGCACCTGCCGCCACCAAGAACGTTGCCGCCTATGGACGTCGCCGCCATCATCTTCTCCGAGCGATCTCGATTCTAATTCTTCCCAGCCCTCTTGCCCCGCAGGCCCGCACACATCTCACTGCATTTGTGCCAACCCATCCGTCTCCTACGTCCCGCCGTCGTCGCCTTGCACCACCACCGGGTTATACTACAATCGGGTGCCACAATGGCTGACGAACTGTGCGATCCTCCGCTTTGGCTTGAGAATTTCACATGGGAAGAGATCGATTTGGTAAGTGCATCAGTTATAGCAGTGCAAAGTCCCACTCCGATTCTAAGATTTATTCAGTTATAGCAACATGAAATTCCACTCATCGTTCTCTGAACAATACAGGAAAGCCTGACCCTTGAAGACATTTTCGAGCAACTCAACACTTTCATCAGACAATGCTGCACAACGATTGTAGCTGCTAGCGCAACCAGATTGGAGGATAAGTGTTTGAGTTGACCATTTTGACTGATTATTATCTCGATGACGCACATAATTTACATTCCTAATTTTCTGCACACACTTTTCTTTTCCTGGCAGGAGAACAAGATTCTAAAGTTTTTCTCAGTTTCATGTGGAACCCTTTGTCCTAGGTGTCGGGGACAGACACAGGGGTCCCCTAAATAACCAGGGGAAACCCGGTTAAAACCCGCAAAAAACGCAAATCGCGGATCAACTCACGCACCTAAAACACATGCATGACACGACCACGACCCTGGTGGCCCCCGCGGCCCACCAGGGCGGCACAGCGGAACGCCCCTCGAGTAAGGTCCGCCTCGCTCGAGGGCAACGCACCCCCTCGGGCGGGGTCCGCCTCGCTCTAGGGCTGAACACCCCCTCGGGTGGGGTCCACCTCGCTCGAGGGCTGAACACCCCCTCGGGCGGTGTCCGCCTCGCTCGAGGGCTGAACACCCCCTTGGGCAGTGTCCGCCTCGCTCGAGGCCTCAGCGCCCCCTCGGCGAGGACCATCTCGCTCGAGGGCACCTGCACGCACGTCGCCCACGCTCCTGCCCCCGTACGGGCATTTAATACCCTGGCACCGCAGGACGCATGCCACGACACTGGCACGCCCGGGAATCGCGTCCCGGCGCTGTTTCACCAACTCCCTGGGGGAGGCCATCCCCGCCGCCGTGTAGCACCGTGCGGTAAGGCCGATGTTAGCTCCGTGACGCTGTGCTGCCTACCCCCGTACGGCTAACGCGCCAAGCCCTCGAAGGGGGGCCGGCAGCACCCTCGAATGTCTTTTTTGTGGTTACACAGGGCCACGCCGTGACGTCAGGCCGGTGGGATCGGTCATCCCCGTCGCTGTCAACCCTGTGCAGCCATCCCCGCCACTGCCGCACCACGTCAGGCACTGTGACGACATCCCGACGCTGTTGGAGCACGCGGGGACAAGACGCCGCCACTACTGCCACTGTACCGCGTACGTCCCCCCCGTCAACGACACCCCGGAATCGGTCCACTACGGCGGCCAGTCAACCAACCACTACGCCGCCACCCTCGAAGCCGCTCCTGTACGAGCACAAGACGCGTCACGACGCCTCAACCGGAGCAGGATTCGCCAGGACGGCCGTCAGCTCCATGGCACTGCTCGCCATGCCTCCACACGTAGGGAAATAGTGCGGCACGCATGTAAACTGCTCCCTCCTTGGCCTATAAAAGGAGGGACAGTCCCCCAGCCGCGGGGACACGGGACGACGGACAGCGACCACCAACACGCTCTCCGCCTTCTCCACGATATTGGCACTCGCCTCAATCAATACCTCTGGGACTTGTAGGCCAGACCTCCTCTCCCACCATGCTTGTAGCCCCCCTCTACGAGCACCACGGTGCGAAGCAATACGATACCCCCCGGCACACCACCGCCGGACGTACGACCCCGGCCGAAATAAGGATAAACCCAGTGTCATTAGTTGCTAGCACCGGCCCATCGAGAGGCAGATCTCAGCGCTCATTACTAGTTAGTGTCGGGACTACTTTCCGCACCGACAGTTGGCGCGCCAGGTAGGGGCGGTGCGCTGAAGATCGGCTCGTCACTAGCCCTCTCGATGGTGATTCACACCGAGTACCGCGGCCAGAGGTATTCCATGGGCAGCTCGGACCCCCTCCCATCTGGATTCGAAATCCGGTTCGGGAGCCTAAACTTTCAGGCTACGGGGAACGGCTACCTCGTGCGCATCACCAACCGCGACAAACTCCGTGCGCGGCGGCAAACCGGGTCAGCCCCGGTCACTGTCGCACCTGTCGCTGGGACACCAACGCCCGCCAGCATGGATGCTACGGGCGCCTCAGCGCCTCGACGCCATCGACGTTCCGGTCAGCGCTCTCGACAAGCGTGGACGGAGCGCCTACGGGCTGCGCGCGCCGACACGCAGGGCCACGCGCCCCCGGCGGGGCGACGGCCGCTCCGACGAGGGAGCACTCGGTCTCAGGACCACGATTCCCCCTCGGCCTGTGCGGTGCTACGACGGCGTACGTCGCCTCCGCCAACACCGACGCGGCAACACGCGGGGTTCGCCCTGGCAGCCATGTTCTGGCCGTTAGGGACCCCAGCGCGTCCGCCGACGACGAGTCGTCCCACGGCTCCGCCAGCGAGCTGCCACCCGCCACTTCGCACGGGTACGCGGAGTGGGACTTCTCTAGGGTGCCGGACCCAGTAATGTTCTGACGGTTCCTAGACGCCACGGACTACTGGTTCGGCTACTCCGACTGCTCCAGCGCTGGGAGCTACGACCCCGCGCGGGAGTGCTGCATCGTGATCACCAACAACCAAGCAAATGCCGCGAACGTGGCAGAAGCTGGCCACAGAGAGGTTCCCCCCGGCCCGAGAACTGGACCACGCCAGGGTGCGGGGCCAAGCGCTCCTCCCTCCTCACCGCCGAGGGGGGCTGATGTCAACACGCAGCTGGCTCAAGCGCGCGAGCTTGAAGCCAAGCTCGCGGAGGAGTACCACGCGGTACGGCTGCTTCGAGCCTCCATCGCCGGGGAAGCCTCCGCGCTCGGCGAGCGCGCGCGGGAGCTGGGCAGGCAAGCCCGCGAGCGCATCAACGCCGACTTCAATGTCGACGACTCGAATATGCCCCCGTGAGCGAGCCCAAACCTCATCGCCGCTGCGACACTGCTACGGGCCATGCCCGCCCCCTCAACGCCTGAGGCGCAAAACCTGCACCGCGAGGCGCAGGCGCTCATCGAGCAAGCGGCCGTCCAGCAGGACGAAAGCTCGGTGTCCCGCATCCGCCAGCAGGGGAGCGCGCGGGATGACGGGGGCGCGCAAGGCCCCAAAACCTCGGTACACACAGGAGGCGCAGTGGAACGTCCCACCAACCCAGGGCGCACGCCGGTCAAGGAGCAGATCCTTGACACGCGCGGGCATGCCCAAGATGGCGACGCCCGCAACGTCATCAACACCCGGCGGACGGGCAACGCGGAGACGCGGGCGACGGCAGGCTACCACCCCCAGCGGGGTGGGCGCTATGACAGCCGGGAGGACCGCTCACCGACGACGGAGCCCCCGGGAACCCGCATGTTCAGCTGGGAGATCCGCACGGCGAGTTTCCCCAGCGCTTCCGCCAGCCCACGTTGATCGACAAATACAACGGGGAGACGGACCCCCGCGTATGGCTCAACGACTACCGCCTGGCGTGCTAGCTGGGCGGAGCCACCACCGATGAGGTCATCATCCGTAACCTCCCCCTGCACCTCGCCGACTCGGCGCGGACGTGGCTCGAGCACCTGCCGGCCAGCCAGATCCACAACTGGGACGATCTGGTCCGCACCTTCGTGGGGAACTTCCAGGGCACGTACGTGCGCCCCGGAAAGTCCTGGGACCTGCGCGCATGCACCCAGAAGTCCGGCGAGTCGCTTCGGGACTTCATACGACGCTTCTCCAAGCGCTGCACGGAGCTCCCGAACGTGGCCCAGTTCGAGATTGTGCACGCCTTCCTCGAGGGCACCACGTGCCGGGACCTCGTGCGCGAGCTCGGGCGCAGCCCGCCGGTCGACTCGAACGAGCTGTTCGACATCGCCACCAGCTTTGCCTCAAGTGAGGAGGCGGTAGGGACGATCTTCGATGGAAAGAAAGGCAAGCGCATGGACGACGCGCCCGCGGAGGGCAACAAGTCCAAGGACCCCCAGCAGAAGCACAAGCGGGGCAAGAAAGGGAAGAAGCCGCGCTGGGAGGCGCGCGAGCAGGGGCGCGACGACGACGGCGATGAAGCCCTTGCTGTTGACCCAGCTCGACGGGGCCCTCGACTGGCCCCTCGAGGCCCTGGGGTATTCGACGACATGCTGAAGAAGCCATGTCCCTACCACAAGACGCCGGTCAACCACACCCTCGAGCAGTGCGACATGCTCAAGAGGTTCTACGGGAACGCGCGGTTCTCGAAGGTCCTGATGGACGGAGGCAGCAGCCTCAACATCCTCTACACGCACACTCTGCGTCTGTTGGGGATCGGGTTGGACCAGCTGCGGCCCAGCACGACGCCATTCCATGGCGTCGCGCGCGGCGGGCGCGTCCGGCCCCTCGGGCGGATCGATGCCGCGGTCCGGTTTGGCACGCCAGACAATTTCCGCAAGGAAACGCTCACCTTCGAGGTGGTGGGATTCAGGGGTGCGTACCACGCCATCCTTGGGCGGCCGTGCTACACCAAGTTCATGGTGGTCCCCAATTACACCTACCTCAAGATGAAGATGTCGGGGCCCAAGGGTGTCATCACCGTGGGCTCGTCAATTGAACACGCATTCGACTGCGACGTCGAGTGCGTGGAGCGCGCGAAGACTCTAGCGCTGGATGAAGTGCTCGTCGCGAACTTGGAGAAGCTGGTCAACGAGGACCTCGACTCCACCACCAAACATGCTGGCAGCTTCGAGGCTGCCGAGCAGACCAAAGAGGTGCCTGTTGTGGCGATAGCCGAAGCTATCATGCACAAACAATAAGGGAAAACAGAAGCTCAAGAACCAAAACCAAAACACAAGACAAAGGACAACCAAAAGCTCTTTACTCAACAGTAGATTTCTCAAAAGCCGATCCCCTTTACAATTGCCGTTCGTCTCCTTTTATAGTGAGGAGGACGAACTTTTTACATTCCGAGAACACCCTCGTGTGAAATGGACCGAAAGCAGAATATGCTAGGCTACTTATGGGAAATCTCCAATTAGGTCTCCACGTAATCGGCGCTTCATGACATCACGCCGCAAATCACGGCGCCTTTCTTGTCGTCATCATGTGCGCATGTCGGGAGGAAACCTTCAATCTTTTGGAGATTCCCCTTTCGCTTGGCACCTTTCGTCACCGGAAACATGGAATCGCAATCAAACATGAAATCATTAGATGTTAGAGACAACGAAACCCCCCAAGAGAATCCTAGGCCGAGACTGCCTGAGTGAGCAAGATTCGCTTCTGGGGTTTCGTCGCGGAAGAAAACAATCAACCCGATCGAAACCCTAACGCCCTGGGTCATTCTGAGCTCATTTGACGGCCCTGCTGGCGATGAAGGGTACAGGCCGAAAGACAAATTCTGAAAGATGAGAAAGGATTCACACGCTCCTGGGGTTTCGCTGCTGGGCCTTTCGCACGAGAATCCGGGCAACGAAAAACACTCTTTTACTTTTGGTATACGAAAGGCTTGATTCTGAATCCCCCCAACAGAAGCCCCTCGATGGCAAAGCGTTTGCCTCGGCACGAACCTGAGCCAGCAAAACCCGCGGATCAGGAATCGAGGCACAAGAAAACGTCTTCTCAGGCGTCGGTTCCCAAGGGCTTCGCTTGAAATACCTCAAATGCCCTTGAAGCGTTGTGTTTTACCGTTAGGTTCAAAATTTTTGACCGTTATGTTTCACCCCCTATAAATAGATTGGGCCGACGCTGCTGCGAGCCCACTACCATTCTCATCCCCGCTTCTCTCTTTTGATTTTTCTCCTGTTCCCCTTGCCTTTACGCCCTGCGAGTCGCTCCAGCGGAAGCCTCGGTCGACTCAAGAGGTTAGTTTCTTTCTGGCTTGAATGTATGTTTTCATTCTTTAGTCGTCAGTGTTACATGCTCGAATCCGGCTTTCTAACAAATTTATATGGCTCGCAACAGGCGCCCTGATACAATCATGGAAGACGAAGGGTCATCATCGAATCGTGGGAAGCAGGAGGTGCCGCCGGAAGCTACGGAGGCCAACGCAACATCTTCCACCTCGTCGTCTAGCTCGGAGTCTGTAAGATTTCTGTCCTGGATTGGTCTGCCAGCTCTTGCGAGAGTGGCAGTTGAAGGACCGATACGGCGAACCGAGAGGGGGGGGGGGAGTGAATGGGAGCCGATAAAAATTCTTCTCGAAGGAGATGAAAACTCCAACAAGACGAACACGGCTTCCAACACACGTCTCCGACTCACTACCCAAGTTGGCCAAGCCCACGTAGCCACCGGAGTGCCACCGGACCTAGGAACCAACACACACGGCCTTCCGACTCGAGAACGCGGCGGAACAACGGACCCCGAGTCTACGGACCCACACCGGTCGGACCGGGTGAGCACCACCGGTCGACCGGTCCCCGCCGGTGAAACCGAGCAACTTTCACTAAGTGGCTCTACACCGGTCGGACCGGTGAGACACATCGGTCGGACCGATGGCGGCCGAAAGCCCCCAAGGCACCAAACAGGCCTACCGACCACCAAACGGACCCAAACTCGAAACAAGCGGCAACGCGGGACAACAACGAACACACCAAGACGTTCACCCGAGCAAAATCCCACAAGGGCTCGCACCGGTCGACCGGTCATGAGCACCGGTCGGGCCGGTGTAGCTCAGGGCGACTCGGGATGAACAAGCACCCGCGGTCAACTCCCCCAAATCCAAATCTCCATCTCCCGAATCGCTCCACGAACTTGAACAAGACTTTGGGGATATCAGGAACACCTCATGAGGAGTCCATAGCCAAGTTTAATCCCACCAAATCTCGTCCAAAAAGGAGGAATCGAAGAAATCCCGCCGAAAGCGCTTTCAACCCAAGAACTCAAGAAACCCCAAAATCGAGCACTTTTACTCACGGATTTGGGAGGGGAATCACAGCCCAAAGAACCACGAAGGGTTCCCACAAATTTTCCCCATCAAATCCCCAAGAGAAAAGTCCCGAAAACAACCCAACGAAAACACCGAGAGAGGGCTCCGAAAATCACCACCAAGAACAACCTAGGGAAAACACATCCAAACCTTGAGGAACCACGCCGAATCATCTATACATGAAACAAAGGTTCGTACAAGGTCTAGCAAGCCGCCCGATCATCCATCCCTCTCTACAAGATCTCTCCGTGAAGCTCTCTTGCTAGTCCTAGAGAAAACCTAAGGAAAACAGGTGGAAAATAGGAAAACTAATGAGCTAGGGTTCCAAGAGTTGGCTGCCATCCTCTCACCTCTTGGGTTATATGGAGGCAACCGAATGTCCAAAATGCCCTTCTCTAACAACTAGGGATACAAGCCCCTCAAGGGCGGATTTGGAATTCTTGATGTCTTCACCATCGGACGGATGCCCGGCGACCGCACTCGCGTAGCCTCGACGCAAGCCATGCGATCCCGACGCGTGTCCTCCGCTTCGAAGATTCCGGACCGCGTCGTCGCACACCGGTCGACCGGTGCTCCTCACCGGTCGACCCGGTCCCCACCGGTCGGGGACCGGTCCGGTGCCGCTTGCACCTCCGTCTTCGGTTCTCCGGTCTTGGCTTTGTGGATCAACCAAGGAACCCGGTGGTTTTCGGTGAACCACGGAAACCCCGCGAACTCGGTGTAGCCTCCGCCAATCTCCACTCATGACTTGGCTCCCACGTAGTCCCGGCTCGACCTTGGTTTTGAGGCTCAACCAAGAAACCGTCCACGACTTCATCTTGCTGTTCATGCCACCATGCGGCCCGCACTTGACCCCGCTGGCCACCGGGTCCCTCGAACGAAGCCTACTTGTCTTCTCCACACCTGGAGGCCTCACCAGCGACGACCTTTCACACTTGTTCTTCACCTGCACCAACACCAGTCAAGCCGCAACCTGCACCTGCAATACTTAGCCAAGAATCAGTCCACACAACGTTGTCAATCACTCATCACACAAGGAAGCGACCATCCACCGGTCCTCGAACCACACATGGTCCTCAATCTCCCCCTTGATGAGTGCATTGACAACACCCACACGAAAGTAACAAGAGAGAAAAGAAAAAGAAAAGAAACGAACAAAAAGAGACTCCAACAAGCGATCGCAAGCCGAACAAAAGCAAAGATCAAGATCACTTGAAGGAAACAAGTCTCGGACCCCTTAGGCAAGGGCAACGGCTCGACACATCCGAGACAAGGCAAAGCTCAAGCAAAGAGCACAAACCACCGAAACAAAGCTCGAAAAATCTCAAAGAGCTCCCCCGAACCAATGCAACTCCCCCCGGACGAATGCATGCAAGAAACCACATGAAACGGGACAGCTGCAGGTACTTTCAGCTCACACCGGTCAGACCGGTCATCACCACCGGTCAGACCGGTGCCTAACATATGTACGGGACCAGCACTCACACCGGTCGGACCGGTGCTCTTCACCGGTCGGACCGGTGTACAACGAGCCCGAAATGGCTCGAAACCACCTGAAAACCTTCTAAATGCATCCACCAAGCCATTTCAAGCTCAAACTTCTCCCCCTTGTTGGCAATGTATGAATCAAGCCAAAAATGCAAAACTTTCAACCTAAAGCTTCTCAAATATACAAAATTCAACATAGGATGCTACACACGTCCAAATGAGCAAGTTAGATACTCTACGGCTTCGTATCGATCTCAACTACATGATCACCAAGTTTCACAACCATTGGACGAAGCTAAGATGGATTTTGGCAATTTTGCGAAAAACTTGCCTCTCATGAGCAAAGTCCTAAACATGATCAAAGCATATCAAAATGGCAAAGCCACACAAACTTCATGCTAGGACAGCCATTCTAATCATAAGACCATCACAAACACCCACAAGCACCTCATGTCATGTCAAAGCCACCGAGCCATGTGCCTACTTCTATGTATGAGACTTCTCATTGGTAGGCATCATGCAACGGTTTATCACCCAAAGCAAATTAAATTCAGCACGTATGACATAGGAGCATATTTTCCAAGCATTTTTCATTTCATTTTCAGATTTGTAAATGGTACATGAAATGTCTTTGCGACAAAAAGGAACTTATGCTCCTCCACAAGATAAATCAAGAGGGCTAAACATTCATGATGGCAAATGAGCCTTTGGCCCCATATGATCAATAAACTAGCCATCCAACCACAAATTAAGCATAGCAAGGCCACACAAACATGTCAAGAGCATGTAAAGACATTTACACATGAGAGAGCATACATGTGACATTTTTCAAAAGCATAGCTATCAACCATGGATTATTCATCAAGATCATCAAGAGCTAACCCAAACTAACCGTAGCATACCAAACAAGCTCACAAAGACATATATCTCATTCCATGGTGAACAATGTATATGAGAGAAGCTTTTCCTAACCAATGCATATGAAACAAAATGCATGCAATATAAGATACAAGGATGCCTATACATCATGTTACATATGCCATGCCAAATGCAAGAAATGCACAAATGAAAGCTATACATATGCTACAAACCGGCTCCTCGAGGGGAGGCAAAACGGGCTCGACACCACCGGCAAAAGAGAGCTCCCACACAACCAACTCTAGAAATCAAACACACACCAAGTTCCCCCCGCAAACGAGTGAAAGTTGCATGATCTAGGGGTTTGGTGAAAATATCGGCTAGTTGGTCATGTGTGGGTACATGGATCAAAGCTATCTTTCCTTTCTCAACGTTGTCTCTCGAAAAAATGATACCTCACTTCTATGTGCTTGGTTTTGGAATGGAGCACCTGGGTTCTTTGCAACGCTTATGGCACTGGTGCTATCACATTGAAGTGGGACATGGGTATACTCCTCACCAAAGTCACTCATGGTGTAGGTGATCCAAAGGAGCTGAGAGCAACAACTAGCGGCGGCAACATACTCGGCCTCGGTCGTGGATTGAGCAACACTCGACTGCTTGCGGGAAGACCAAGACACCAAAGAAGAACCCAAAAACTGGCAAGTCCCAGAAGTGGACTTCCTATCCAACCGACACCCAGCAAAATCCGCGTCTGAAAAGCCATGAAGCGCCAAATAAGAGGACGCGGAGTACCAAAGGCCGAAGTCGGGAGTGTGACGCAAGTACCTGAAAATTCTCTTCACCGCTTGCCGATGCGAAGTCCTCGGAGACGCTTGAAAACGAGCGCACAGACACACCGAGAACGCGTATGTCCCGCCTCGTCGCCGTCAAGTAGAGGAGTGACCCGATCATGCTCCGGTACTCCTTCTGATCCACGTGTTCACCTTCCTCGTCCGCATCAAGAGCTGTAGTCGTACTCATCGGCGTCGTCATAGCCTTGGAGTCCTCCATCTTGAACTTCCTCACAATGTCCTTGGTGTACTTAGCTTGGTGCACAAATGTTCCTTCCTTTGATTGCTTGATTTGTAGCCCGAGGAAGAACTGCAACTCGCCCATCATGCTCATCTCAAACTCCCTGCTCATATCATCTGCAAACCTCGCAACAAGAGAGTTAGACGAGCCACCAAAGACAATATCATCCACGTACACCTGCACAATCAGGATATCTCTGCCCTGCCTCAGCAAAAACAAGGTCTGATCGACCTTCCCCATCTCAAAACCTCTCTCAAACAAGAACCCCCTCAACCTGCCATACCAAGCTCTAGGCGCACTCGCTTCCAACCCATACAACGCCTTCCTCAACTTGTACACCCGGTGGGGGTACTTCTCACTCTCAAACCCCGAGGCCGCCTCACATACACTTCTTCCTCCAACACTCTATTCGAAAAGCACTCTTCACATCCATTTGGTGCAACTTGAACCCTTTAGCCACGGAAAAGGCTAGAAGGATCCTAATCGCCTCCAAACGGGCTACGGGAGCAAAGGTCTCCTCGTAGTCGATCCCCTCCTTCTGACTGAACCCTTGAGCAACAAGTCTCGACTTGTTCCTCACAACCTCGCCCTTCTCTCCCCTCTTTATTTTTCCACACCCACTTTGTACCAATCGGCTTACACCCTGGGGGAGGGTCAACCAACTCCCACACCTGATTCCTCTCAAAGTTCTCCAACTCCTCATGCATCGAGTTAACCCAATTGTGATCAGATAGTGCGTGTCCAATGTCTTTGGGCTCAAAAGAAGCAACAAAAGCAGCATGAGCGAAATAGGAATTGTTTCGAACCCTCGACCGTATAGTGCGTGCATTCATGTCGCCGATGATCCTCGAAGCTGGGTGATCCACTTGAACTCGCCGGGGAGGTTCTCGCCTCGAAGCTACCTCCCCCTCAACATCAGCTTCTCCTCGTTCTTGGTTTGTCGTCGTAGGTGTAGCAGAGGGTCCATCCATCATCGTAGTCGAAGTAGTGGGTACATGTTCGGCGGGGGCACCACACCGCCATCTTCATCATCACCATGTTCATGCTCCTCCTCCCGAAAGATCTCCTCGCCAAGCTCATCATCACCTGCACACTCAAAGACAAGGCGACTACGTGGCTCGTCTCGTCGAAGGTTACCTCACAAGTCTCCACGATTTGGTTAGTTTCAAGATTGAGCACACGAAATGCTCTAGAATGAGATGCATAACCAAAGAAAATACCATCGACGGACCTAGCCTCAAACTTATCCAACTTCCCGCCTTTCTTCGAATGAAACACTTACAACCAAAGACATGGAAGTGACTCACTTTGGGTGTGCGACCATGCATCAACTCATAGCATGTCTTCTTCTTGTGCACTCGAGGTATATCTCGTTCGACACATAGCACGCGGTATTCACCGCCTCGGCCCAATACCTCCTCGGAGTCCTATGCTCATCAAGCATCGTCCGAGCCATCTCGCACAAGGTCTCGTTCTTCCTTTCCACAACACCATTCACGGGGAGGCGTATACGGACTCGAAAACTGGTGCTCAAGACCCAAGTCATGGCAAAAGGTTTCAAAACGAGAGTTTCTGAATTCCGAGCCATTATCACTGCGGATAGCTCGTATGGCATCTCCGTGCCTCTCGTTCCTCAACCTCAAGACTAGATCTCGAACAAAACCAAACGTCTCCCCCTTCTCCTCAAGAAAGAACACCCACGCATACCGAGAATAGTCGTCCACCACAACAAGGACATACCACTTCCCACCCGCGGATCGCACACGAGCCGGGCCAACAAGGTCCATATGGAGCGACTCGCATGGACGCTCGGTCATCACATCGGTGAGAGGCGAGTGAGAAGAAGCCACCATCTTGGCATGCCTACACGGAGCACAAACCAACTCTTTCTCAAGCCTCGGCCGTGGCAATCCTCGGACCAAATTGAGTTTACTCAAGCGCGACAAAAGGTCAAAGCTCAAGTGACCCAACTTCCTATGCCACTTCCACAACTCACTCGAAGAACCAGCCAAGAAACAACGCTCCACACCCGAAGACTGAGAAAAATCAGCACGAAACACCTGACCCTCGGGAACGACCATACAAACAAGGTCCCCTTGAGAGTCCACAATCCGAGAACCACCTGGCCGAAACAACACCTCAAAGCCCTCATCCAACAACTGGGACACAAAAAAGCAAATTGTACCCCGGCGATTGAACAAGAGCAACACGCCTCGAGTGATCTTGTCACTCACTTTGATCTCACCTTCTGAAAGCACACGCCCACGCCCATTGTCCCCAAAGGTGATGTACCTCTTCGTCACCACCGGGACGAGACTTGAGAACCACCCCCTGTCTCCGGTCATATGCCTCGAACAACCGGAGTCAATCAACCAAATGTTCTTCAAGTCTCCCACCTGAAATTCAAAAATAGGCATGTGAGCGAACAAACGACTCAGCACTGGGGTTAGTACCAAAGGAGGAAAACCAGTGCCGAGCCATTTGCTCGAAAGTGGGGTTAGCACCAACCAAAGCATCTCTCCTACCAAAACGCCTCCACGAACACCACCACGGTAACCACCCCGAGAGAACCACCCCTCTCCGCCTGGAGGAGGACCAAAACCACGCAAGAAGGCCCGTGGAACGTCCTTCCTCTCCAACTCAACGCCACGACTCCTCCAATCCCCGTATTGAGCACGAGGAGGAGAACGCCTAGCAAGCCGACCACCCGCACCCTTTCCCGGCCCAACCACCGGAACCACGACCACCGAAACAACCCTCACACCCGTACGAGCTCGAAACCCGAACATCCGTCCGTCCCGTGCACCGCACCGGTCCGACCGTGCCCCACCCGGTCCGACCGGTGTGACTCCGGACAGCAAGACCACCCGCGGCCTTCTTCTCTCCCCAAGCACGAACTTGTCCTCACACTCGCCTTGCCCCCGGGCATCCGCATACGAGGCTCAAGTACACCATCGGAAGGGTGGTACTTGTCCTTGTTAGCCCACTCCTTTGCCATTCTCTCCTCTCGCTTCCTCTTGAAGCAAAACTCCTCCTTATGGCCATCTCTCCCACAATAGCCACAATGGAACCTCACAAGCTTAGGCTTAGGCTTGGGATGTGGCTGCTCACTCAGTTTCTCTCCACTCAAACCCTCCACCGGTTTCTCACCACTAGCCTTCTCACTCTCCTTCCTAAAGAACACTTTCCCCGAAGTGCTCACAAACTTGATAGGCTTTTGTAGGTCATTTGTGGGTGTAGGAAACACGGGTGGAGCTGGGGTTGTGTCTAGTCGGTTCCTTAGATGGTTAGGTTTTGGTGGGAAATCATTTTTGTGGTGGGTTTTTGGTGGCTCCGGATATTCTCTCCACTTCCTTCACCAACCTTGTTTGCCCCAAGCCCCTCACCATCTTGCCTCTTAAAGGCCTCGATCATCATCCTCAACCGAGGCTCATGACCGGACAACCAACCCATCAACTTCCTCAAGTCATCATTCTCATCCCGCAAACGATCAACATAATGTGCAAGCTCCAAATTTTTCAATGCATGCATTTCACGGGTAGAGCAACATGTAGGCATGGGTTCCTTCAATTTAGCCTCGAGCGAACTAGTGTAAGCATGCATCTCATCAATCTTAGCATGCAAAACAGGGCAAGAAGTGCAAGCACCTAGCAAAGCAGGTCTAGACTTAAGCTCAGCCACTTCAACCCTAAGCACATCTAGTTCCTCACACTTGGAGGCATGCTTCTCTTTAAACAAAGCAAGATCAGCAAGGAATATGGAGCAATCAGCACAATCATTCTCATCCGAGACAACAGGACTAGCCTTAAGCGAATCAATCTCAAGCTTGCTATCAAGCACCTGTGTCTCTAGCTCAGCCACTCTAGTCCTAGCATCCTCGAGTGAAGCCCTAAGCTCTTTCCTCATTTTCTTGGCCTCTCTAAGCATATCATCACGGTTATCAAGCAAAGAGCCAAGCCTCTCATTCTCCTGGCGCAAGAAGGGAAGTTCATCACGCACCTCGTCGTCGGACTCAGAGTCCGAGTCGCTCTGTGTGCTCTTCTTGCTGCCGGAGCTCAACGCCATGGTGCAGAAGCCATCTCTCGCGAAGCAGCTCAGCCCGCTCAGGTTCTTGGACGACTTCTTGTTCTTGCGGTGATCTCCCTCGTCTTCGCTGCTGCTCGAGCTCGAGGTGGAGTACGCGGAACTGGAGTCGACGTCGCTCGCTCCAACCATCGCTCGGGCCTTGCCTCGGCTCTCCTTCTTCCTCGATCGTCGCTCGTCCTTGTACTTGTTCTTGTGCTTGCTCTTGTGGTCGCGCCTCGAACGGTACTTGCCATCGTTCATCCTCGGCTTGTGCTTGTAGCTGTCCTTGTTCTCGGCCTTCTCCGGGCAGTCGGCGACGAAGTGTCCGGCTTGCCGCATCGGAAGCAAGTCCTCGTGTTCCTCCTCATGTTCACGCGGTTCTCGTGCGGCCTCTCGAACCGCCTCGTCAACGACGCCGGCCTCGTCCTCTCCAAGGTCATCAAACTCCTCATACCGGCATAGACATCAAAGAGGAAAACGAGAACATCCTGGTGGATGGGTTAGAGTTAGTCTTTCCTTTGGAACCACCAACGAGGGCAAGACTATGGGAATCGATCGGTCCCTCGAGCTTGGCTGTCATGCCCCTATCCACCTCGGCCCGACTTGAGCTTCGAGAACGGCTCGTTCACCGTCGAGTATCATACCTCTCCGACTCAACTATGGCCTCGAACTTTCCGCCCCATATCGTACGATCCAAAGAGTGTAAGAGCTTGACCGCTCTATCATGATCATCGTACGGGAGCACGTCCACATTGGCCCTCATGTTGTTCACCACCACCGTGAACCTCTGAAACAAGGCATCGATGGACTCACCGGGGAGATGAATGAAGTTCTCGTACTCTCTCCGATAGGTCGCATACATCCGTGCCTGAACCTGGGCGTTCCCAACATGAGCCTCCTTCAACACCACCCAAATCCTACAAGCCAAGTGCTCGGTGTGCACCCGATCGAACTCGGGCGACACAAAGCACGAAACAAGTAGTCGACCGCCTTATTATTGGCGTCGAATCCGTCCCTCGACCCCGGAGTAAGGAAATCCATTGGCCGGACATAGCTTTGTGTCCACCGTGACATCCCAAAGAAGCTGACCCTTTCCGCGGAGGAACGCACCCATCCGCTTGCTCCACATCTGGTAGTTCTTGCCATCGAAGTGTGGAGGACCCGAACCCCGTTCCTGGTACGCCATCCTTGGATCTTAGACTGGTTAGAGTCAATAAAGACCCGAACCGGCTTTGATACCACTTGAAGGACCGATACGGCGAACCAGAGAGGGGGGGAGTGAATGGGAGCCGATAAAAATTCTTCTCGAAGGAGATGAAAACTCCAACAAGACGAACACGGCTTCCAACACACGTCTCCGACTCACTACCCAAGTTGGCCAAGCCCACGTAGCCACTGGAGTGCCACTGGACCTAGGAACCAACACACACGGCCTTCCGAGCTCGAGAACGCAGCGGAACAACGGACCCCGAGTCTACGGACCCACACCGGTCGGACCGGTGAGCACCACCGGTCGGACCGGTCCCTGCCGGTGAAACCGAGCAACTTTCACTAAGTGGCTCTACACCGGTCGGACCGGTGAGACACATCGGTCGGACCGATGGCGACCGAAAGCCCCCAAGGCACCAAACAGGGCCTACCGACCACCAAACGGACCCAAACTCGAAACGGCGGCAACGCGGGACAACAACGAACACACCAAGACGTTCACCCGAGCAAAATCCCACAAGGGCTCGCACCGGTTAGACCGGTCATGAGCACCGGTCGGACCGGTGTAGCACGGGCGACTCGGGATGAACGACACCCGCGGGTCAACTCCCCCAAATCCAAATCTCCATCTCCCGAATCGCTCCACGAACTTGAACAAGACTTTGGGGATATCGGGAACACCTCATGAGGAGTCCATAGCCAAGTTTAATCCCACCAAATCTCGTCCAAAAAGGAGGAATCGAAGAAATCCCGCCGAAAGCACTTTCAACCCAAGAACTCAAGAAACCCCAAAATCGAGCACTTTTACTCACGGATTTGGGAGGGGAATCACGCCCCAAAGAACCACGAAGGGTTCCCACAAATTTCCCCCATCAAATCCCCAAGAGAAAAGTCCCGAAAACAACGCAAAGAAATCACCGAGAGAGGGCTCCGAAAATCACCACCAAGAACAACCAGGGAAACACATCCAAACCTTGAGGAACCACGCCGAATCATCTATACATGAGACAAAGGTTCGTACAAGGTCTAGCAAGCCGCCCGATCATCCATCCCTCTCTACAAGATCTCTCCGTGAAGCTCTCTTGCTAGTCCTAGAGAAAACCTAAGGAAAACGGGTGGAAAATAGGAAAACTAATGAGCTAGGGTTCCAAGAGTTGGCTGCCATCCTCTCACCTCTTGGGTTATATGGAGGCAACCGAATTTCTAAAATGCCCTTCTCTAACAACTAGGGATACAAGCCCCTCAAGGGCGGATTTGGAATTCTTGATGTCTTCACCATCGGACGGATGCCCGGCGACCGCACCCTGCGTAGCCTCGACGCAAGCCATGCGATCCCGACGCGTGTCCTCCGCTTCGAAGATTCGGACCGCGTCGTCGCACACCGGTCGGACCGGTGCTCCTCACCGGTCGGGACCGGTCCCCACCGGTCGGACCGGCCGGTGCCGTCTTCTTGCACCTCCATCTTCGGTTCTCCGGTCTTTGCTTTGTGGATCAACCATGGAACCCGGTGGTTTTCGGTGAACCACCGGAAACCCCGCGAACTCGGTGTAGCCTCCGCCAATCTCCACTCATGACTTGGCTCCCACGTAGTCCCGGCTCGACCTTGGTTTTGAGGCTCAACCAAGAAACCATCCACGACTTCATCTTGCTTGTTCATGCCACCATGCGGCCCGCACTTGACCCCGCTGGCCACCGGTCCCTCGAACGAAGCCTACTTGTCTTCTCCACACCCCGGAGGCCTCACCGGCGACGACCTTTCACGCTTGTTCTTCACCCGCACCAACACGAGTCAAGCCGCAACCCGCACCTGCAATACTTAGCCAAGAATCGGTCCACACAACGTTGTCAATCACTCATCACACAAGGAAGCGACCATCCACCGGTCGTCAAACCACACATGGTCCTCGGCGGTACTTCGTCCACCTCTAGTACAGATGAAAATAGCAGTTAAGGGGGTGGGAGTTATGTCGAAATAATGCTGAGCGACACAGATGCTGGAAAACGTGACACCGACATGGAGGGCGAGATAGGAGAGGATGCTGATGCAGCTGTTGAAGGAGCTGCGGAAGGGTCCGGGGAGAAAGCTGACCTCCGTGATTTAGCGAAAGCTCCGACTTGTTATATTGGCCGGTCTTTAATGACCCAAGCAGATTTGGATGCGCTTCGGCTGGAAGGCTGCTTTGAGCCCGGAACCTGTCGGTTACCTGGGAAGGAGACCAAGCCGAAGCCCCGAAAGAATGAGAGCGTGGTCTTTCAGAATTTCTTTACCGCGGGGCTTCGACTGCCAATGTCCAAGAAGTTTGCGGATATCTTGGCGGCTTATAATGTTTAGATCCATCAACTGACGCCCAATTCCATTCCGCAAGTGTTGAAATTCCTGTGGGCCTGTCGGACATTTGCCGGTGACAATGACGTGGATACTTTCGTTCGTCACTTTGAGATTCACTGGGCGAGAAAGCTTATAACTGTTGATGACGAAGAAAAAGAGGCTCAGTATGGCTGCTGCACCTTTCAGACGTGTCGTCCAGGCAAGAATCAAGCTCCGGTGGAGTTAGCCCCAGCGTACAAGAACAAGTGGGCTAACCGGTGGACCTCCTACTGGTTTTATGCTCCTATCGCAGTGGTGGGGCGAAATTCGAAACAAGAAGAAGTGACAACATTCGACCTGGCGAGCCGCATGGTTGATTTGGGGGTCGAGCTGTAGCCGGAGCTGACGAAGGCTAGCCGGTCGTCAGCCAGCACAGCTGCATTTTACCAGGCGACTTGCGTGATCACTACACGGGACGCCCTTGAGGAATTCGTAGCTGCCGACATTTGGCCGTGCCAGCCCCGATGGGGATCATGGGCATTTAAAATGCAATGGCTGCCAGGGCTAGATCAAAACGTGCGAAGCCCCATATTCAATGTCAAGCGACCCGCAGACAAGACCGATGATGAGGTTGTGGCCGAGGTGGAAAAGAAAGGTGTACAGATGATTGGAAACTTTACCCACAAAGAGTGGGAGTGTGCCCAAAGGATTTTGAAACATCAGGGCCGTGTAAACCGTGTTTTTGACGAAATGGGTGTCACATATTCCCCTCGACCAGTGCCTCCGACAGCCAGCAAGAAGATGCAGCAGCCGGGCAACATTGGATCTGAGCCTGTCGAGACCTCGCGGAAGACTAAGTCAAGCAAGACTACTGTAACTGTGGACAGTGCTGTGAGAAACACTAAAGCCCAAGACATCTTGGCCAAGCGAAGGGCGGAAGCTGCTAAAGCTACCTTGCCTCCGCTTGCGGAAAAATCTACAAAGTTGTCGAAAGTTAACGAGACCTTGGCTCGCCGCAAGGCTGAAGCAGCGAAAGTGGCTGCAGCCGAGAGAGAAAAGAAGAAAATTCACGACCCCTCCCCTGCTGGTGATGCAGATAAAAGACTGTTTTCCAATAAAAGGCCTTCAGAGGCTACAGAGAGGGGGAGGCGTGTCACGATCAAGGAAAAGGAGCACAACGAGGACGAGCCCTCTGGGAAAAGGGCACGGGTTGATCCGGTCGCAGAAACTGATGAGGACGTTGACATCATGTCAACGTCTCAGATCCAGCCTTGCACTAATTATCCCCCGAAGGGGTCAGCGCTGAAATTGACAGAGGAGCCGTCGTTGTCCGGCCAGGCCAATCCTGAGGAGCTAGAGGTGCGCGAGGCCAGGGGCAAACGCGTGGCAGAGATGATTCAAAAAGAAATTGCCATGGCCGACGCAGCCCCGAAGGAGCATGTGGCCGGCCTTGTAGACGTCGTGGACGAATCCGAGGATCTGTGTTATATTGATGACGACGCTACTCTAATAGTGAAGAATTAGGATGCTCCCCCTTCGCAGCCCCAAGGCGATCCAGAGGGTGCTGCAGTGAATCTGGGCGAAGGCTCAGGTGCGAAGGCCCAGGATCCAATCGACCTGGATGCTCCGGGAGTTGAGGAGTCCGTGGCGCATGCGTCTCGTTCGCCGCCGCCGGTGTCAGATGATCTTGACCCGGCTGTGGCAAGAGCTGCTGATGACATTACACCGGAGCCGGCGATGACACCCAATGTTCTTTAGCTTGAAGACGCAGGTACGATGCTTTTACTCAAAGATAGTTTTTCGTGTCCTTCCTGTAAACCATGTGTTCCGTTTACTAATGTCTTTCGTTTTCGTGCTGATTTTAGCGGCCAAGACTTTAGTCACCTTGAGCGCTAAGGACCGGGATAAGAAAGCTCCTCAGCCTGAAGCAAATCCTTCCGCATCAAGGACAAGCCTCGCGTCTGTGCTGGGAGAACCTGGTATGAAACAATGCCAATCGCTTCATTTGTAGCATTTCGACTTGGTGTCTTCGCTGTGTTGGCTGTACGAAGGGGTATGGACGAATAATGTGATTGCTAATTTTTTGCATATTTTGAGCGCACCCTGGAAGATTTAAGCACTGACGATTTGATGAAGATTGTGCGCGCTTATCTTTCAAGGCGCATTGTGGCTTGTCAAAAAGGATTCGAGAGGGCGGCTGCGGATGCCAGGACCTCTCTTGATAAACAAAAACTTTTAGAAGAAGAGAACTGGCGCCCGAAAGAAGAGAATGAGAGGTTGAAACAAGAGTCTCGTCTTCAGGCGGACCAGCGCGCTAGGCAGCAGGAAGCGATGAATGCTTTGAAGAAGGAGCTGGAATTGAGCTTAAAATGCTACGGAGAATGCCGTGCAGAATTAAAAGACATGGTTACCCAGTACAATGCCCAGAATATCCTTTTAGAGGCCAACGCCAATCTTATCGTGGAATTGAAGAAGGTGAAGGGCGAGCTTGAGGATACCCTGGAAAAGAACGAGGCATATTGCCATCAATGGGGTGCATATCTGGCGACAGAGTATCGTCGGGCTTTGGAAAGTTTTGGAGACGAAGCCCAGGACTTTAAAATTACCGACAATATCTCAAGCTTCGTGGAGTGGTTGCATAGTGAACTAAAGCTCCTGCCAGACACCATGAGTAAGATTGGGGATTATGGTGCGGCAACTTGTTCGGAAATGCTGGTTTATCTTCTTGAGCGACAGGGTTGCGACCATTTCAAAACTTTCGGGAGTCGATGCTTTGCATTCCCTTCACCCGACGAAGTGCCAGCCCCAAGCAAGACGGTTGAATTAATCAATAAGATCATTCTTCGCAACTTTTGGGCTAAGAGTGGACGAGCGCACGCTCGAAAGAAAGCAGTGGATCGCTTAGCGAAGGTATGCCTTTTCGATTTGCTTTGACTTCGATCATATTTGTTGAGCCATCTTTGCGCTGATGCTTAATGCTTTCTTCCTTCTCATAGTTCTATTTTGGGCAGGCAAAACAGGCTCTGGAACTTCGTGAACATCGCGCAACGCATGGGCCTGATGCAACTCTAGGGCCGTATGGACCCTTTAGAGATTGCCCGCCGAAGACAAGCGATGCTGCCGTCGATCAAGGAGTCCCTGGAGCCCCTGTCCACGAAGCGCCTAGGGTCGAAGGCGGACTGGTGGATCCTGTGACTAGTGAAGCTTTGGCTCCTCTTCGTCACGAAGAACCACCCCAGAATCCTACTTCTGATCCTGCCAAGTAGTGCTAGGCTAAAACTGAATTGGCATGTTAGCCACTTAAACTTTTGACAGTTGTAATGTAAATTTATGTGTGTCGCGTTTGGCAAGCTGGATGCGAGAGCATGGTGCTGAATGTGATGCCTAAAACTCTTTACCGCACCAAGACTTTTGGTTGTTTCGAACTAAAGTTTTCGCCGCTTTCGACTTTCTGTTTTCGAAAGAAAATGTCTTCCCCCCTTCGGAAGCGGGGAAAACTAGAGTTTATTTGCTTTACTTATGATCGTCGATTAGTGTGGTTTCAATTTCGCTGGCTTACTAAACTTTGAGCGATGCTGCGTGCTGTATTTATTCACTTTTCCTTTGCAGTTTTTCGTTAGAAGCGAAACTAGCCTGCGATGCGACGCCTAGGTGTGAAAGGCATTGCAGGACTAGAAGTTGTCTGCCCTTGTCAAATTTTACAGCTTTTGAGCTGTTTTTTGAGAATGCACACTCTTTTCCGGCTTAGAATATGTTTGTCTTTGTGGTGTTAAGCGTCGCTTGCGAAAAAGTCTTTGCAAAAAACAGCGATTGCGGTGCCTTCGTTTAGGGTTCCTCGATTCGAGGTTGAATCTCTTCCGTACGACCTTTTTGGACAGGTTGCTGAGAAAACAGCTCTTTAAAGGATTGATTCTTGTGAATCATCTCGATTGCACCACTTGTGGGTGGGCTACCCATGGGTAGCACTTTAATGCTCTCACTTTCGGAGAGGGCTATTCGAAAATAGCACTTTGATTCATCCTCCTTGGGACGGGCTATCTTAAGATAGCACTTTAAATTATGTGAAAGAAACATAACAAATCTTAGGGAGGAAGTATTTCATTCGTTGGGAAATAAATTTTACATCAAGGCTGCCTCGTTAAAAACCTCACGCTCCAGGGTGGAGTCCTCCCTATGTGAGGAAAAGAGTACCCGCCTTGTTATTGAATTTAAAATACACGAAAGTAAAGACTGGAAAATGTAAAACTAGGTGAGTCCTCCGCACTTATAGTTCCGTACGACGGACTCCTACTGAAACAAATTACGGGAAAAATTTACACAAGTTGTCCACATTCCACGAATGTGGCAACTCCACGCCTGCCTCATCTTTGAGACGAAAGGCCCCATCTCGAACAGAGCTTCAGACCACGTATGGTCCTTCCCAAGCAAATTGGAACTTGCCTACGGTGTCGGCATTCTTCTTTCTTTTTAGGACGAAGTCTCCCACCTTAATGTTTTTGAGGGATACTTTCTTTTTTCTCCACCTTCTGGTTTCTTCTTGATACTTCAACAGGTTCTGAACTGCGTCAAGCCTGTCGATTTCCACGAGGTCCTTGTCGGCTTCTTCGTTCTCACGAGAGCTTCCAGCCAAAACTCTGGCGCTTTCGTTGTCAAGCTCCTCAGGGCACATTGCTTCGGCCCCGTACAACAGCCTGAATGGGGTGAATTTCGTGGTTCTCGATTCAGGGGTGTTATGCGACCAAATAACTCTCGATAGCTCATCCGCCCATTTTCCTTTCTTCTGCTCGAAAAGGCATTTCTTTATGGCCGAGAAGATTTGCCCATTGGCTCTTTCTACTGCGCCATTGGACTGAGGATGGTACACGGATGCGAAGCAAAGCTTCGTTCCAATTGATCGACAATACTCCCAGAAATCCAGGCAGTCGAATTGCTTCCCGTTGTCAATGGTGAGCTCTTTGGGCACTCCATACAAATGATTTGCTGCCAGAAGAATTTCCTGATGGTGGTTGAGGTGATGGTAGCAAGAGGTCTCGCCTCAATCCACTTGGTGAAATACTCGACTGCGACCACTGCAAACTTGAAGTTGCCTTGGGCTGTGGGTAGCGGCCCAACAATATCCATTCCCCAGCGTTGCAACGGCCAGGTAGGCATAATAAGCTGCGATGGCGCACCAGGCCTTCGCTGATGCTTTGCTGCGAATTGGCAAGCTTTGCAAGTTTTGACGATGTGCTCCGCATCCTTTATCGCCATTGGCCAATAGAAACCCTGCCTGAAAGCTTTTCTGGCCAGAGCTCTCGCTACTATGTGCGAACCGCACATTCCTCTATGAATTTCCCTCATGAGCTCAATGCCTTAGTCCTGAGAAATGCATTTGAGTAATGGTTCACACACTCCCAGCTTGAACAGGACGTCGTCCTTGAGGATGTAGCCTTTGGCCCGCGCCTGCATTCTTTTGAGGTCATGGGTTTCGACCGGCTCATAATGCCCGCGGAGGAAAGCGATTATGGGAGCTCTCCAGTCCAGGCTAGCAGTTGCATTGACTGTGCTGAGAGGCTGCTTGTCTGGTCTTGTAGACGGGGCAGTCAGGATTTCAAAAAATACGTCTGGAGGCATCGCCTTCCCCTTGCAGCTTTCTTCGCGAGCTCGTTGGCTTCGCTGTTGTTTTTTCTAGGCAAGTGCTCGACAGTGAATCCCCGGAAGTGCCTTTCCATTTTGCGCACCTCCGTGAGGTACTTGACTAGCTCCGGCTCCCTGGCCTCACTTTTTTTCCACATGGTCTTTGATGACCTTGGCGTCGCACTTGACCAGGAAGTTGCTGGCCCCCAGGGCTCTCACCTTGCGGAGGCCCAGCAGTAAGGCTTCGTACTCGGTGGTATTGTTGGTGCACCTGTCCGATGGGTCTTTGTAGTCTAGCCTTGCGGCGTATCTTAGCTTGATACCCGTCGGAGAGGTAATGATGGCTGTGATGCCAGCACCTTTGCGCCCCCAGGCTCCGTCACATCTGATCTCCCAAACTGGCACCAGCTCTTCGTCAGCGGTAACACTGCTTGGGGAAGTCCAATCTACGATGAAGTCCGCTAGGACTTGGGACTTGATTGCCGACCTCTTCCCAAAATCTATTGTATGCTCGGATAACTCAGTTGCCCACTTGGCAATTCTAGATGAGGCCTCCTTGTTAATGAACAGATCATTTAAGGGTTGGTCTGTAAGCACGGTGACTTTGTGTGCCTCGAAATAATGCCTGAGCTTTCGCGTGGCCATGATCACTGCGTAGGCTATTTTCTCCAGCTCTGAGTAGAGCAGCTTTAAACCTGCCAGGGCTTCGAAGACGAAATAGACTGGGCATTGAAGCTTCCTTTTTCAGTTTCAACCTCTCGGACCAGAGCAGTGCTGACCGCAGCTTTTGAGGCGGCCACGTATAGGAGAAGTGGCTCCGACGGCGAGGGTGGGGATAGTATTGATATTTTCTCTATGTAGTCCTTGAGCTCGGCGAAGGCCTTGCTTTGCTCAGGACCCCACTCAATCACGCCCTTGCCCTTCAGTGCCTTGAATAACGGGAGGCTTCGCTCAGCAGATCTTGAAATGAATCTGTTTAAGGCTGCCACCCAACCATTCAGTTTCTGAATGTCCTTCTTCGTCTTGGGTTCCTCCATTTCTTTGATTGCTCTTATCTTGTCGGGGTTGGCTTCGATTCTTTTGGCGGAGATGAGGCATCCCAAAATTTTTCCTTTCGTGACCCCGAACACGCACTTCTCTGGGTTTAATTTTAAACCGGCCCGCCTCATGTTGGCGAAAGTTTTAGCCAAATCACTTACGTGGCTGGCCCGGCTGGAACTCTTGACGATGAGGTCGTCGACATAGGCCTAGATGTTCTTGCCGATCTGTGGCTTAAAAACTGTCCCAGTCATTCTGGTGAATGTTGAGCCAGCGTTTTTCAATCCTTCTGGCATTCAGACGAAGCAGAAGGTTCCAAAGGGTGTAATGAAACTGGTTTTTTTCTCATCCTCCTTCGCCATCCAACACTGGTGATATCCAGAGAAGCAATCCAACAGAGACATGATCGCGACGTTGGCCGCAGAGTCCACAATCTGATCCATTCGCGGCAATAGATATTTGTCTTTTGGTGTGGCCTTGTTGAGATCGGTGAAATCGATACACATTCGCCATTTGCCATTCTTTTTCTTGACCGGCACCGTGTTGGCCAGCCACTTGGGGTACATGACCTCGTGGATGACGGTGGCGTCAAGCAGCCTTTGAACCTCTGACTTGACAGCTACTACCTTGTCAGCGGACATCTTTCTTAACTTCTGCTTTCGCGGCTTGACCGAAGGGTCGATGTTCAACTTATGCTCGATGAAGCTTCGATCGACACCTGTGAGATCCTTGGCAGACCAAGCGAACACATCTTTGTTCTTCTGGAGGAATTGGACTAAGTTTGCTTCCTCATCAGCCGAAAGGTCGGAGCCAATGACGACGGTCTGATCCAGGACCATCGCATCCAGTAAGACCCGTTTGGTTTCGCAGTCCGGCTGCATGTTGATTTTCTCTCTGTCTGCTTTCGGCTGCTTTTCCACCTCATTGCTCTCGAATGCTTCGTCGAGGGCATGCACGTTTCGCTGGCCCGGGGTGCGGCCTCTTTCTAGGTTGCGGCCGTCGTTTTGATGACCCCAGATTGTGATGACCCCTAGCGTCACCGGAATTTTGATGCAGAGATAAGCCCTGGTGAATAAGCTGCCTCAAACTTGTTGAGGAATCCTCTACCCAAGATGCCATTGTAAGGATAGTACATCTCCACAACGTCAAAGGATAGGTATTCGGTTCGGCATTTTGGACCGTGCCGAAAGATACGGGGAGAACCACTTTGCCCGCCGCATGGATGACGCGCCCTCCGAAGCCATACAAAGGTGTATCCGGTGGTTGTAACAAATCTCTGTTAAGCCCCATCTTGTCAACGGCATCGGCAAAGATAATGTCGGTGATGAGCCATTGTCCACCAAGAGCTTCCCCGCAGTCCAACTCGCTATGTTCGCTTCTATCACTACAGCGTCGTTGTGAGGGAAGCCTTGCAACCTCACGTCCTCTTCTGAGAAGGTGATTGGGATATGAGACCATCTTGTTTTCTCGACTCTCCCCTCCACACAGATGTTTCGCACCTCGTGAAAGTAATGCTTCCGTCCCTTCTTGGTTTCAAATTCCAACGCAGAGCCCCCTGAAATAGGCATTATGGTTCCGACAGATGGCAGGGGATCGCTCCGGCCCTCGAGCTTGGCCGGCAATGGCGGAGGCGAGCGGCCTTTGTAAGGAGGAGGTGGAGGAGCAATGGGGTGTTGCTCGACGGGCTGCGCTCAATGTTCTGAGCTTGGAAAGTTTGCGATTGCCAGGGCGGAGGGCCGGGGATAATTGGAAGGTGGTGGGCTGGAATTGGGGTGGGCTGGAAAGGGTTTGCGAAAGAGTTTCTCCCAAAGCTAGGATTTTGCCACGGCGGGAGCGAGTGGTTTACGGCACTTGGTCTCTCCTTTTCCTTTCTTGCCTCCTCAAGAATGCCTTCAAATCTCTTCTTGTACGGACAAGGTAATTTGAGCTATGTTCATCGTTTTCCTTGCGGAAAATACAATACCATTTTCTTTTCTCATTGTGGCCTCGGCCCCTGCCCACGACCCCCGCCTCTGCCTCCGCATCTTCCGCCCCTACGGCCTCCCCCTTGATTGGAGTGGGGGGACTAGGCGGGCTAGGGACCGGGCTGCGTGAGTCGGCCTGTGGATTGGGGTTTTCTCGGGTGTTCTCGTCGTCCGGACCGAAAACGCCCCGAGGATTGGCGTGCGAGGCATTTACGGGATTGTGCCATTCCCTATCGCCGGGTTGATTAGCTTTCGCGGACTTTTTTCTCGCCGGGATTGTTCTTCCATACACATCCCGAAGTCATTGTACGAGCGACGATACTTCTTGAACTCTTCGTATAGGCGCCGGATAGTTTTGGGCCTTTTGCGCATGAGGTGCGAGCGAAACCGGCCGCTCTCGGACCCACGATTGCGGCGTTAATGGCGGACAAGTTCTACGGCATAGAACTCAACCACGTGCCTCGCCGGTACGGCGAGGAGGCGGACGAGCTCGCCAAAATCGCGTCGGGGCGAATCACTTGTTCCCCGGAACGTTTTCGCACGGGACATCGCCCGGCCATCCGTCAACCTCGAGCCGTGTCCCTCGAGCTACAAAGAACCCTCGGGGGCTCCCTCGAGTCCAACGGGCGTGTAGCCTATGGACGAGGACCCCTCGAACGAGGCATACGTGCTCTCCCTCGCTCGAAGGGTACGGCGCCGACGAGGCCGAGACCATGGATACGAGCTAGCCCCCAACGAGGGGGGACCGGCGCGACAAGTACATCGCCCGCATGGACCAAGGGGAGCTTCCCTCGGATCGATCCGAGGCCAGCACATCGCCAGGATGGCCAAGTCGTTCGCTCTCGTCGACGGCGAGCTGTACAAGCGCGCCGCGTCCGGCGTCCTGCAGCGATGCGTACCCATCCCTCAGGGACGCGAGCTCCTTCGGGATATACACGCGGGCGTGTGCGGCCACCACACAGCGCCACACACCCTCGTGGGCAATGCGTTCCGCCAGGGCTTCTGCGGCCCACCGCGGTGGTCGACGCCGGCGAGATCGTGCGCACCGCGAAGGGTGCCGATTCTACACCCGCAAGTCCAACCTCCCCCGCGCACGTCCCCGCGGACCATCCCCCGTCACATGGCCCTTCGCCGTGTGGGAGGCGGACATCGTCGGGCCTTTGCGAAAAGCGCCCGGGGGCTACACCCACCTGCTGGTCACCATCGACAAATTTTCCAAGTGGGTAGAGGTGCGCCCCATCACGAATCTCAGGGCGGAGCAGGCTGTGACGTTCTTCACCGACATCGTCTACCGCTTTGGAGTGTCCAACTCCATCATCACCGACAACAAGTCCCAATTCACAGGCAGAAAATTCCTAGAGTTCTGCGACAAATTCCACATCCGCGTGGACTGGGCAGCCGTGGCGCATCCACGGACCAACGGCCAAGTGGAGCGCGCCAACGGTATGATCCTACAAGGTCTCAAGCCCAGGAGTTTCGACCGGCTGAACAAGTCTGGTCGAAAATGGCTCCAAGAGCTGCCAGCGGTTGTGTGGAGCCTCAGGACCACCCCAAGCAGGGCCACCGGATTCAACCCGTTCTTCCTCGTCTATGGCGCGGAGGCTATCCTCCCCACGGACTTGGAGTACGGGTCGCCCAGAGTTCGGGGTTACAACGAGGGCGCCAACCAGCGAGCCCGCAAGGACTCGCGGACCAACTGGACGAGGCCCGCATCGTGGCCCTGATGCACTCCGCAAGGTACCAGCAAGGTGCTACCAAGCTCGAAAGGTACGGCGCCGAGACTTCAGTGAGGGGGGCCTGGTCCTGAGGCTGCGACAGGACAATCGAGGCCGCCACAAGCTGTCACCCCTGAGGGAGGGACCCTACATCGTGGTGAAGGTGCTCAAGCCCGGCACATACAAGCTGGCCAATGAAGATGGAGAAGAACTCACCAACGCTTGGAACATCCAGCAGCTATGTCGCTTCTACCCTTAGCGAGGATTTCCAAGTTTTTTGTTGTAAATTACACGCCCAATACCCCAGTTGGCAGCTTAGATGTAAATATCAGCAAGTTAATAAAGTTAAAGGGCAACTTGGCTTTCCCCAGAAAACCAAGCCACCCTCGGGGGCATCCCCCCCCGAAAAAATGGTCCCGTTTTTCACAAAAACTCGCAAGTTCGTGTCACACCCGATTTTCCGAAGGAAACCAAGTGCAAACCTATATGCATGCCAGGATCAAGTTTCATGCATATAGTGACATATAAGTGTATACAGAAACAGTATCACGTAAGAAAAAGAAAAATTATCAGAGATTTACGCTTAATCCTGGAAACGAATGCTCCAAACATCACAGGCAACCGACTGGGGGTTGCGTACGCCTAGCACCAGCACATCTTCATAGCAGCTTCCTCTTTCTGAGCAACATTGTTTATAGCAAGGGTGAGCACTTGTCGTACTCAGCAAGTGTGGGGAAAGACATGAATGCAAAGGCTTTATAGTGGACTGGGCTATAAGCATTTAAGCAATTTTAGTTGGTCAAGTTTTATTAGCACCTGATTACTAATAAAGTATAAGTTTATACCAACCCACAATTAAGCATAAGATAAGAGGTACGCCATAAGCACATGGCAAGCATAACCAGAGAGAACGATTTAAGTCCAGCTTCAAGTTTAATTATCATGTGAGGGTCCAGGCCGCTCTTGACCGTGAGCACGGCTAATCGATTAGTTTTACACTGCAGAGGTTGTACATCTTTACCCACAAGTCGCGTAAAAGTCCCGAAGAACTTTAAACCCAACCATGCGATGTTGCGCGGGCATCATACCACACTACCGAGGTGTGATTGCATAGGGGCGCTACGAGGCCTTTACAAAGAGTCCTCCCGTGCGTATTAGTCTATAGTAGTATGTCATAGAGGCTATCTTTCATACCTCACTTCTATTCACAGACGGTCAGCCATAGAGTACTCCCGTTCCAATACCACTCCGGAATAGAAGAGCCATAAAAGCATTCCTCCGTCCCCAACCTACTATGCGAGTAATGACCACACAAAGACTTCCCTAATTACTCGGCCAAGACCAGAGCCATATAGTCTTTGTGGTTGCACTGTTGTCCTGGGTGGTTCTCCATGTTCCGATTAATCATATGATCTTGTATTAAACATCCAAAGATATAACATAAAGGTATAGCACATTTCATCATTAATGTTCATTAAAACCACCATAACCCAGGTATAGCAACTAGCATAGCTACCCAACATAAATGTAAACCCAGGTTAACAAGGAATGATCATAAAGACTAGGTAATCCTTAATAGGAACCCATCAAAATTTATGCAAGCAATGCAATGAGTGATTAAGTGTAATTCTTAGGACAAAAGATCAAGGACACACTTGCCTTTATCCAAAGTAATGTCGTTGCTCAGAATATCTTCAACTTCAAGCTCTTCCAAACTTCTCGAACGGCGTTCACTCTAAGCCCATCAATCATCGGGCACAAACATACACAAAGCAAACAAACAAGCATATACTAAGAACAAAGCACCAATGAAAAGAAAGCATTAAAAGAATGCACTAAAGGATAGGATCGATTAGATGGATCACTAAAGCACACAAACCGTGCTTAGAGGAAGAAAGGCTTGGTTTGCTTGAAAGAGATGGTCGCGGAAGATTGAGCAAGGATCGGAAAGATCACACTTAGAGAGCTGTGAAAAGAACGTCTAACGAACATTTTGCATATATGAGAGAACAAGGCTATGAGCTAGGTTCATTTTGATTAACAAAATAAATATAAAGGATATTTCAGAAATAAAATACCCTATGTTGACATTAATGCAATATTAAACTTTATTTACAAAACCGGTGTAAAGAACTAGTCAAGTTTTATTAATAAAGATTCATATATTGATTAAACCGATTAAACATTTAATTTAGAAAAAACTAAACTATATGAACAATCTAAACGAAACTTTGTAATTCGAGTAGATCATGTTATTATTAAAAACATTATGGTATTGGCATTAATCAAATTAATATTTATGGTAATAGCCGTTGTAAAAGCCTAATCAAACTTTTAATTAGAAAAGATTAATTAACCATTAAACAAATTAACATTTGGCTTACGAAAACCGAGATAAAGATCTAATTAACTTTTATGTACAAAAACATGTGATAGAAACATTAATCAAATTAAATTTGCTTATAAAAAACGATATATAGATCTATTTTGCTTTTATTTATATAAGGCATGTATAACTAGATGTTAATCAAAATTAATATTAATTTTGTTTTCAGAAAACAAAACATGGTGAAAACACACCACTAACGCGTGCTTTACATTATTATGAACCTAACGCAACTTGAATGAATTAAAACGGAGCTAAAACGAGAAAGATAAGAGCAAAACAAGATTGAAAGGACCTAGTCGCGATAAATTATAGATTTCAGGGAGTAGCTGAAAAGATATGCAAGAAACACTAAATAGTGCTCGGGAAAAGGATAAAACTCAGGGTTAGATCTATAAAAGAGCATGGGTGGGCTTTATGTGTGAAAGTGGGGTCTTTGGAGGGGGTTATCTGCAGATTGGTTGAGACACAAAAATAGATCTACGAATTACCAGAAATCACAGGGGGTCATGTGCAAATCGACCTTTCTTCTTCCTCTATCCAAACCGGTCAGGAACAAGAACAGGGAGAGCACCCCCGCCGGCGGCTCTGGTGGTCCTCGATTCCGGCGACTCGGGAGGCTAGAGCCCTGGCCAGATGGGGGAAAAGAGGGAGGGGTCGTGGGGAACTCGGAGACGTGCTCACCTTGGAGGGGAGGAGACGGCAGGGTGGCCGCTGGCGGTGTGCAGCGGCGGCCGGCGGCGGTCTCCGCGGCGGCGGCGCTCGGTGTGCTTCCGCCGTGGGAAGGGTGGAGGATGCACGGCTCGACGGCCTCTATCTCCCGGTGGTGCCGGCTCGGCTCGAAGGTCAACGGTAGCGGCAAAACGTGGGCGGCGGCGGCGAGCTCGGCAATGGCCGACGGCGGCGCGGCTGCGCGGTGCGGCGGCGCGTGCGACACTTGCGGGCGAGGCGCGGGTCTAGGGTTTGCGGGCGCGGCACGAGCGCGCGGCCTTAAATAGGCGCGGAAGCCGAGGACTCCCGGGCACGCACGCCTAGGGTCCGGCGGCGGCGGCCATTGCCCTGTCGCTCGGCGGCCGGCCCCGGATGGGCCCGGCGCGCCGGCGGCCGGGGCGGCGCGGTCTCGGGTCGGGCCTTCGGGCTCGGCCCAGTTAGATAGGATAGGTTTTTTTCAGAAATTATTTTCCAGAGCAAAATAAATTCAGGAAAATCCCAGAAAATGTTTAAAGGCACGGAAACTACCTAGAAAATCTCAAAAATTCCAGGAAAATTTTTAGAGATAGATTGGGACATGAGCAATCCAAATAAAGCATTTGGAACTCATGAAAAAGATTTTAGAGCCTTCTAATAAATAGAAATAGCTCAAGAAAAATTAGAATAAATCCCAGAAAAATCCGGAAAAATTCTTGGAAGGTTTGGACAGCTCCTAATCGCTTTTTTGAAACCTTTTGCACTCAAGAACCACTAGATGCATCAGCATGAATGCAACACACATAACTTTTTATTTAACTTAGAAAAATCAAACAAAGGATTTTTCCTATACCATATTCCCTGTAAAGAAAATAAATGTAGGAAAAATTTTAAAATTATGAGGAAATCATTATTTAATTATCATCCTGAAATTGGAAATTTCAGGGTGTGACAGTTCGTCAACTACGCCTCAACCTAAGCCTCGGGCAAGTTCGGATAGAGCATGGGTAGCCAAGCGGGAAAGACGCGCGAGTCGGAGATAGCCTACGCCTCCAGCAGGATACGACCCTTCTCCCTCGCCTCCGGACCAGCGGGCCACTCGCGAAATCAAAATTCTCTACCTCAGATTTGCCTAAGTCTAGGAAAGAGTAGCGGAATGGCATGACAAGCGAAATAAAAAACTTTACTTATATTTACAAGAAACGTTTCAATTAAAGTGATTGTACATTACATGGCCACGAGGCCCAAACACTAACACTTAAACAAAATAAGGGCTCAACGCCCGGTGGTCTCAAGGCTTGAGGGTCGTCGGCGCCGGGGGCATCCGGGAACAAGAACTCCATGAAGTCCTCGGCAAGCGCGTCGGCGACGCGGGCGGCAAGCACGTCCGCACGATTCATCGCCTCCTCATCCTCGACGCCGACCGGGACGACGTAGCCGGAAGACACAGCCTCGAAGTCCACCTGATAATGCGACCCCACCACGCCGAGGGCCTTCCTGACGCCAAGGTGAAGGGCACAGTGCATCCGCTGGGAGACGTGCCCCCCGAGGGCGTGTAGGCGGCTCGCCAACGAGTTCCCGGCCTGCGCCTCACCCTCCTCGATGCCTTGGCAGGTCTCGAGGTCGGCGACATGCAGCGCCTCCAACTCCTGTTGAGAGGAGTTGTAGGCCGTCTGCACCACCTCGGCCTGGGTAGTCATGTTCCCCAAGGCGGTCCGCAAGCCTGAAAGCCACGAACAAAGAGAAACAAAGTTGGGAGCGGATCCCAAAAGGAAAAAGTCGACAAGCGAAAGGCGGGCGAAAGCAAACTCACCTTCGACCTCGCTTCTTCTCCCCCCTCGAGGGACCGGCGCGCCTCCTCGGCCGCGCGCGCAGCCTGAGGACCGAGGCCTCCTGCTCCTCGAGGGACAGGCGCAGATCTTCATGCGAAATGCTGATCTGGACCAGCTCCCCATTGAGCCTCGACACCTCATCCTCCCGCTGCTTGAGTGTGGCCTGCGCCCCCTCGAGCGCGACGCGCTCTCCGCCGGGAGTTGGCCCGCCGCCTCCTCCCGCGCCATGCGCTCCCGCTCAAGCGTGGCCGGGCCTCGACGAGAGTGGCCCGCTCCTCGCCGAAGCCGGCCTTCCGCCCCCCCGGCGTGCGGCTCGCTCTGGCCGGGAGTTGCTCCTCTCGCCGCGGTGAGCGCGGCCGGCCTTGTCCGCCGGGGACCGTCTTCGGCCCCTCGGTCTCCTCGAGGGCCGCGCGGTCCCGTTGGCACCGGGCGCAGCGGTGACGACCTCGGCCTCCCACGCCGCCGCGATGGAGCGCGCCCCCTCCCGTGTCCTCGCGAGCCGGCGCAAGGCGTCGTCTCGCTCCACCGCCGGGTCCTTACCCTCTCAAGCGCGGGGAGGTGCCTCCCGCGGCCGGGCGCCCCCGCTCCCGAGGCGGGTCCGGCGGGGCCTTATCCCCGTACGCCGGCCCACCGATCCGGCGACCTTAGGGTCTCGACGAGGGCGTCCGGGGGCCTCGTACTACTCCCGGTACACGGTGAAGGTCGGCGTCGAGGTGGTCGAGGGCGTTGTACCTCTCCCGGGCCCGACGCTCCAGCTCCTGTCACCAACAAGCAAGGCGAGAAGAGTGGGCGTCAGGAGAAGCACGCACGCGAAATAGAGCGGGAGGAGGGACTGTGAAACTCGACTAACCTGGAAAACGTGCCACGCGGGACCACTGTGGATCCGCAGCGCCTCGTTCAACGCCCGGTTGAGCGAAGCGCCGTGGTCATGAAGCTCCTGCAACAACCCTTGCTCCGCCTGAGCGTCGACGAAGTGGGCCGGTGGGGCGTCCGCATGCTCCCGCCCCGCTCCCCGGCACGCCGTTGGTCCGGCGCGCGTGACGACGAGGCCCCCGCACCGTCCGCCGGGCGCCCCGCGTGCTTCGCCGACGTCGCTCCCCGACCACAAGCGCCCCCGTCGGGGCCTCGGGGGCCGACGTAGGCGAGCTCGCCCACCGATCCCGGCCGGCGGCGGGACGTCGTCGTCGGGGATCTCCACCACCACCGCGGTCGTGGTTGCCGCCGTGACCGACGCCGCTCGCCGCGCCTCCACGGCCGTCGCCGGTTGTCGCGGCTCCGCCACCACCGCCGCCGCCGCGCCTCGCGGCCACCCGCGGCGGCTCCGTAGTCATCGCCGCCGACGCGGCTCCGTGACTTCGGTCGCACCACGCGGGTCCCCGCTCGCCACCTTGTCCGCCCGTGCTCGCGGCCGCCCGCGACGCCCTCGACGAGCGCAGCCTTGTAGGGACGGCTGCGTCTGACCTCAGCACCTTGGCAGGTGCGAGAGGGGGCACGGTGGGCGCCACCCTGCGAACACGAAGGTGAGAAAGTTAGGCCCTAGCCGATCTAAAAGACGCGGCTATGGGGAAGCAATCGCCTACCTCAGGGTGGAAAACCCTAGTTTCCTCTTCCTCGGGGGCTCAGCAGACGTTGTTGCCGCCGCCGGCATGGCCGCCGCAGCACCCCCAGCCATCTCCGCGCGCGCGCCCGCGCCACCGCGGCGCGCGTCACCTCTCTCGCGGGGGGGGCCGGCGGCGGGCGCTCCCGCACCCGCCCTAGGCGCCGTCTCTTCCGCCGCCTCCGCGGCTCGGGCGAGGGGGCGAAGGCTCCCACCTCTCGGGGGGAGCCCGTCCCCCATCGCTCTCCTCCTCCTCCTCCTCGTCCGACAACGAGTACTCCGAAGTCCCGAAAGGAGAGCCCCTCGCTCGCTCGCGCAACCAGAACTCCTCGCTCCTCTGTTCCCGGCGCTCCCGTCGCCGGATCCTCCTCTCCTTCTTGCGCGCCACCCACTCTTGCTCTCGCCGTTGCGTTGCGCGCGCACGCTCGAGCTCGAGGCATGGGCGGGTCAGACAGCACAACATTCACGGCCATCACCTGCAGGGAGCGAGGGAAACCCCATATCACGACGATGCTCCACGAACCAAAAGACCGAAGGGGGGTGGGAACCCTACTCACCAACAGGCCCTCGGGGAGCATGGTGAACGCTCAAAGCATGGTGTCGTTGACCCTCATGGCTCTGAGGTTGACGGCGCGCCTCGCCCTCGTGGCGGCATACTCCTGCGGGAAGAGACCGGGCGCGGCCGCGCTCGCGCCGGCGCCACGGGGTCGGCCGTCTCCTCCATCTCGAAGATGCGGAGACGCCTCTCCATGAGAGGGACGATCCGCCGGTGGTGGAGGTTGGCAAGAACCGAGGCCGCGGTCAGCCCGGTGTCCGCCAGCGCCTTCAACGCCTTCAAGGCTGAGTCCAGCCGGTCTTAACGCGAGGAAGGCGACAGGTCGTGCCACCAGGAGTCGGCCTTCTCCTTCACGACCTTGCCGGTCCAGGACGGCGGGCCAGGCTCGTCATTGCGGAGGTAGAACCACCCCCGCTCCCACTCGGTGTTGTTGGAGGTCATCGTGCAGGGGATGTAGTGTGTCTCCCGCACCGCGATCGTCACACCGCCGGCGCGCATCGCGCGGCGGATCTTCGGCTCCGGCGTGGTGGCGGCGTGCAGCTCCGCGCGGAAGAGGAGGACCCGGAGATCCCGGTTCACCGGATCCCCGAGAAATCCTTCGCAAACGCCGACGAACGTAGCCGCTCGCGAGATCGCGTTCGGCGCGAAGTTGTGCGGCTCCACGCCATAGTGGAAGCACGGCCCGCGCAAGAAGCGGCTCACCGGCGTCGCGAAGTCGCGCTCGTGAAAGTGGATGAAGGCGACGACGTACTCGTGCGGCGGGTTGGGCTCCCGTCCGTCGCCGGTGGGTCAATCCACGCCGCGGGGTGCCCGTCCTCGTTCGCCGCCAGATGGCCAGCGGTCACCAACTCGCTCAGGGCTAGCCTTGTCGCCGTCGAGCGCGGCCACGACAGCGGGTCGATGATGGTGATGGACTGTGGAGGAGCCATGCGGATTGGCGAAGGAGTGTGGAGCGTGAAGCAAATGCTATGCGATGGCGAAGGAGCGAGCGCGGCTCTGGGTCGCAAGCGGAAGGGATGAGGACGACAGACACTAAGTGTTGAGGTAAAGATTTGCCTCGCCTCCCCCTTCGGATTTATAGATCCATGGAGCCACGCTCCTCAAAACGCACGCCCTGCGTGAATTAACTGCAGGCGAACGGCCCAGCCACCGACGGGCGAGACCCACCACGATCGGGATAACCGGGCGCACGCACGCGCGCTATCATTACGGCGCTGCAACCGAAGAGCCGTGGCGGGCCGTCACGTCCGCCTGCCCACGTCGCCCACTACGCGTGCGGCCGCGGCGCCTGAAAAGGCACGCCCGCAACGCAGAACTGTGGCCGCGATCGCGGGCATTAAATGGCCCGGTTCCTTACCAAATAAGGACGACCCTCAAATGGCCCGAGCACCAGGCTCGAAAAACCTGACCCTCGAAGGGTGCAATTACCGACCAGTGGCCTCGAAGCCCGCTCAGTGTAAACGGGCGCCACAGGTGCCCTCGATCTACGAAAACTACTGATCAGCGGTTTGAGGGCCGGCCCGGCTGCGAACCCTCAAAACCTGCAGATGTCAAAAGTCGGGGGCAGCCAGCTGCCACCCCGCAACGGCCCTACTGATCAGGGGTTCGAAACCTGACCCTCGAAGGGTTCGAACAGGTGCCCCAGATCGCCAGAGTCAAGGACGACAAGGGCGCGCGCATTCGAGCCTATCCTCGAGCTCACCGGCTCGAGGGCGCCCCACATGTCGTGTTCGAGAGCCAGCGAGGGCAGCTAGTCGGGAGGATCCCATCGAGGGAGAGCTTCTGCACCCTCGGTACCTAGCGAACGGGACCGAGCCCCACCTAGCAAACCCGTGCAAGCGCTTTTATGGACGAGTCTCCGGACCACGAGCCAACCCTTATTGAACGGGGCATGGGCGTTCACTTGAACCACCCGATAGCAGCTCAACGAGGAATCCGCAATCCGCGACCCGATCGATGGGGGTTGTAGAAACCTCACCCTCCGTCCCGCGGAGGGACGGCGAGGGCGCGTTTAAAACAAGACGGAGAGCTCACCCCGATCGCCTCGAACGGGCCGAGGCTCGGGGGCTCGACACGGCTACACCTCCTGGGCTGCACCGAACGCAAGAAGTACCTATCATGCGTGTGTGACTGAAGCCGGCTAGAACATCGCCAATGCCGGTTGAAACAAATGCCCGCACGCTAGTAAAAACTCGCGAAAAAACCCTGCAGGAGCACTCACGCTCCTGCAGTGCTTCGGGGGCTAGACCCGCGGGTCCGCTGACGCGGCCCCACGGAACAGCATTGGCAACTAGGAGGGAAGAATGTCCCATTAGCAAGCTTCAGCATCTGCGGGACCCTAACGGGTACACCCGCAGATGCTCGGGGGCTACTGTCGGGGACAACCACAAGGGTCCCCTAAATAACTAGGGGAAACCCGCTTAAAACCCGCAAAAAAACGCAAATCGTGGATCAACTCACGCACCTAAAACACATGCGTGACACGACCACGACCCTGGTGGCCCCCGCGGCCCACCAGGGCGGCACAGCGGAACGCCCCTCGAGTAAGGTCCGCCTCGCTCGAGGGCAACGCACCCCCTCGGGCGGGGTCCGCCTCGCTCGAGGGCTGAACACCCCCTCGAGCGGGGTCCGCCTCGCTCGAGGGCTGAACACCCCCTCAGGCGGGGTCCGCCTCGCTCGAGGGCTGAACACCCCCTTGGGCGGTGTCCGCCTCTCTCGAGGCCTCAGCGCCCCCTCGGCGAGGACTGTCTCGCTCGAGGGCACCTGCACGCATGTCGCCCACGCTCCTGCCCCCGTACGGGCATTTAATACCCTGATACCGCAGGACGCACGCCACGACACTGGCACGCTCGGGAATCACGTCCGGCACTGTTTCACCAACTCCCTGGGGGAGGCCATCCCCGCCGCTGTGTAGCACTGTGCGGTAAGGCCGGTGTCAGCTCCGTGACGTTGTGCTGCCTACCCCCGTACGGCTAACGCGCCAAGCCCTCGAAGGGGGGCCGGCAGCACCCTCGAATGTCTTTTCTGTGGTTACGCAGGGCCACGCCGTGACGTCAGGCCGGCGGGATCGGACATCCTCGTCGCTGTCAACCCTGTGAGGCCATCCCCGCCACTGCCGCACCACGCCGGGCACTGTGACGACATCCCGACGCTGTTGGAGCGTGCGGGGACAAGACGCCGCCACTACTGCCATTGTACCGCGTACGGGCCCCCCGTCAACGACACCCCCGAATCGGCCCACTACGGCGGCCAGTCAACCAACCACTACGCCGCCACCCTCGAAGCCGCTCCTGTACCAGCACAGGACGCGTCACGACGCCTCAACCGGAGCAGGATTCGCCAGGACGGCCGTCAGCTCCATGGAACTGCTAGCCATGCCTCCACACGTAGGGAAATAGTGCGGCACGCATGTAAACTGCTCCCTCCTTGGCCTATAAAAGGAGGGACAGTCCCCCAGCCGCGGGGACACGGGACGACGGACAGCGACCACCACCACGCTCTCCGCCTTCTCCACGATATTGGCACTCGCCTCAATCAATACCTCTGGGACTTGGAGGCCAGACCTCCTCTCCCACCACGCTTGTAGCCCCCCTCTACAAGCACCACGGTGCGAAGCAATACAGTGCCCCGAGCACACCACTGCTGGATGTACGGCCCCGGCCGGAACCAGGATAAACCCAGTGTCATTAGTTGCTAGCACCGACCCATCGAGAGGCAGATCTCAGCGCTCATTACTAGTTAGTGTCGGGACTACTTTCCGCACCGACACTAGGTGATGGAGGCTGCAGCAGTGATGTATCTTTGCAAATGGTGGTGTAAGTAAGTTTGTAACATTCAGACTTCAGAGATATGAATATATGACCCTTGACTGGTTAACAAGTCTCTGAAAATGTTGCTAAAATACTAATTTCAGTGATCAAACATTGTTTTCCTTGGTTCAGAGTCAAGACCCTTTCTGGGAGTATTTTGTTGGAATTATTTGTCTAATGGTTATCAACTCAATTATCAACTTCAATGAGGAAAACAATGTTGGTGATGTTGATGCAGCTCGCATGGCACGCTTGGCACTAAAAACAAAGGTTTGTATAAACAAAAAATTCTGATATTGTTGTGTTCATGCATAAGTGTGTTTTTCAGGTTCTTAGAGATGGGCAATGGCAGAGTTGGATGCTTTTATCTTGCTCCCGAGAGATATTATTAGCATCAAGTTTCATGATATCATACCGGCGGATGCGCCCCTCCTAGAGGAAGATCCTCTAAATGTTGACCAGGTAATTGCCCAATTGTATTAGCAGATATGTAGCATCAAGTTTCATGATATCATACTGGCGGATGTGCGCCTGCTAGAGGGAGATCCTCTAAATGTTGACCAGGTTATTGCCCAATTGCATTAGCAGATACTATTTCCATACGTAACGTAGCAGCTGCTGGTATGTTCAGATGACATGTCAGCTTGATTGATCTACTCCTCACAATGCAGTCAGCTCTAACTGGTGAATCCCTTCCGCTAACCAAAAGGACTGCTGACCTAGAATTTACCAGTTCAACTTGCAAACATGGAGAAATTGAAGATGTCGTCATTGCAACCGGAGTGCACTCTTTCTTCGAAAAGGCAGCTCATTTGTTGGGCTCCATAGAGGTTGTTGGCCACTTTTAGTTCTTATCCAAACAGCAGGTACTTACTAACTATTTATTTTTATTATTGTAAATTGTTTTTACTATACCTATTACAAATAATTAAAGGTTTTATGTTGCATTATAGGCTGTATTATTCATGGAAATGCCAAAAATGTTTGTACTGCTTGTTTTTTGTGATATATTCCATTTTGATACCACATAGCATTGTTTCAGGGCATAACATTGATAGTAGTATATTGTGCTAATGAATTTGTATGAATGGGTCCGTCATATGCCCTTCACTATTGATTTCTGGTATAGCTGTCCATTTTTCAAAGAAATATATATGCCCACCTTTAGCCAATCTGAATATCTCATTCTCATTATATCATGTCTTGTTTGTTGTCAGTAGTTATAAAATTCTTTACATCTCGTGTAATGAAGGTTTTGCCGAGGACTCAGAAGGGGGCTGCGAGACCGGCTTGCAACGGTGTCCAGCAGGACGCTTCACCTCTCCCTATCCGATGCTCAACGAGGAATAAAAAAATCTTACACGATGATAACATGCTAAAGGTTAGTATCCTGATTCCTGCATTTTGCACTCATCACTCATTTTCTATCCTAATCCCTGTACGCCTATTTGTGTTTGGCACTTTGGTTGTGCATTGGTTTCTAAACCATTCAATTTGTCCAGGTTCCATTCTATCTGAAATAGCTAGAGCTAAAAATTTCTAAATCTGTGTTAATTTGCTACTATAATGTGTTAGGAAAAAATACTAAAAGCATATGCTTTTCAAAGGTTGCAAGGTTCAACATACTAAATGGAAACCTTGACATAAATCAAACTTGAATTCCACTTTGTAATTTGGGAATCCTTCAAGAATATTTTTTCTTATATGTTTGACTTTTTAATCTTATATATTGCAGGTACCAGGGGAAGGAGGTCGAGATACAATTGTGGGAGGGTTGACACCAGGTTGGGGTTAGTTTCGAGTTTTTTTACTTTTATATTGTCTGAAATTCTAAATGAGTAATATTAATACGGTTGATAAAAAAAAAGTTAGGAAAAATAAAAGAGTTGCACTGTTCATTGCTCAAAATTTCAGTACATAATGCGCATCCACATTGAGATTCTGTGTGCTACAACTCTAATAATTTTATGTATGGACATGTGTGTTGGTTTATACATGGTTTTTTATGAGATTTTAGAAGTCCGAACCTTCAAGTTCTCAAAATTTAGTTTTAGGAGTAAAGATTGTTGAACATTACTTGATCAGGCAATTTCAGATGAATCTAGGCCATTCAAACTGACTTGATGGAAATAATAGAAGTGGCAGCAGCAAAATCCATGGAGGGCAGCAGGAGCAAGGTTGCAGGTAGTAGGATTATGTGAGAAATGCAACGGCTAGATTTTCATGCCTTGGTTCTGAGTATATATGCTATGGTTATAAATTGCTCAATTTTGATAATTTGTGTTTCATTACTCTATTCATGATTGTCGACTGAGAATGGAAAAGAAGAGGTACTGAAAATTACAATACTTTTTTGTGAATGTTGTACTCGTGGATGTTTCAATTTGGGTGAGCTCATCAGTACTGGAAATTGCAATCCTTTCTCTTGTGCCAGCGGCTGTACCTGTGACTGTTACAATTTGTGTTACAAGGTCATCCCTTCCATTGGTTAGAAGATGCTCAGCAGGATGATATCCCTGTGTTTAGATCAGTCATAGGGTTCCATTGTATTTCTTTCCAACAGATTGTTGAAATGCAAACGAAACTTTGTTTTTGTGTAGACCCATTGTATCATCTTATAATACATGTAATCAACTAGCACCCAAATAAGGAAATTTTAACAGATCCAATGCTCCATGCCTTCTCATTGATGTATCTATGCTCGACTACCCAATACCTGATGATGTTCGCATTAGTGGTACAGTGATGGCAGCGAACTATCTCCTTACGGTTTTTTTCACAGATGACTATTTATAACTGATGCATTTCCTCTATGTTTTTGGTTTGTTCGATTAAATACTTAACCATACTTATGCTTGTTTTCACATTATTACTGTTGTATTAAATATATGTGAAATGTATATAGATATTTGGATGCCCGTAGCAACACACAGGAACTTTCCTTATACTCCCTCCATACCCATAAATCAAGTCGTTTTGGACAAAGTTTCGATCAAACATTGGGAATGTAAATCATGAATAACTTTTAAGTTGTTGAGTTTGAAAATATGAAAACTATATGAATACATTTGTCTTGCAAAATACTTTCATAAAAGTATATATATGTTAGTTTTTAATACATATTTTTATAAAAATAAGAAGTCGAAGTTGCGACTTTGGAGGCAGATGTCATTGTCCTAAACGACTTAATTTATGGGTATGGAGGGAGTATATATTAATTTGACGAGAACGTTTTATACCCTTAATAAAAAGAGAGAGTACGTACAAGCCGCAGGGCTTATTTCCTGCTTATCCGCTCCGTTGACCCGCTTGATGAGGATTTTGTCTGATTGCATTACGGGAGCTCTCTCTCCTGCAGCTGCAGGTCAACTCGCAAGCTTACTATCAGTGCTGATAGCGATAGGAACAGAGGTTGGGCTGCCTTGCCTGTTTGGACGGATCGGTACTCGGACACTCGGTAGGTAGATGCTGTGCGCCTGTGCAATTAACTCCGGTGTAAAAGAGGACAGGCGGCAAGGGGGTCACTAATTAGCGAGTGCGCGTCGGTAACCATCGATTTTCCGACAACTCATTTCTGGAAAGTGTGCCGTTCACCCACCTCCACGTTTCCCTTTCTCTATCTAGCAATTGCCGCATGGTGCCTCCGGCTCCATTATCCGTTTTTTTTTATACTTTGCTCCATTATCTCCTGACACACCACCTTCCGACTTGCTGCTGGGCTGCTACATCCATTCTCTTTTCACGCGCCATCATGTGCCTCTGGCTTCATTTTCTTTACTATTTCTCTTTTAGGACGCCATATTCATTCCGAGTCCGTTGGAAAAAAGATAATAAATGGGTGGGAAATTTTTCTATAAAAGCCGCTTTCAATAATAATTTAAACAAAATGTTTGTTGGTATATATACAATATGCATGCCTACATATCCATGCACGTAAAAATTCATAAAAACGTGAAAATGTCTTTTATTCAACTATGATTATGACCAATTAATGATGAATTAAGCACATAACTTTTTCTCTAACGACAAATTATGTGCATAATTTTTTCCTAATGACGAATTATGTGCATACCTTTTTTTCTCTGGCTACAAGTTATGTGTATAATTTTGCCCTAAACGAGTTATGCATATAACTTTTTCCCTAGCGACAAGTTATGTCATAATTTTTCCGTAAAGATGAGTTATGTGCATAATTTTTTTCTCTGGTGACACAAGTCATGTGCATAATTTTTCTCTAACACAAGTTATGAGTGTAACTTTTTCCATAACGACGAGTTATGTGCATAACTTTTCCCTCCGATGATGAGTTATGCGCATAACTTTTTCCCTAACGACGAGTTATGTGCATAACTTTTCCTTTAGCAACGAGTTATGCGCATAAATTTTTTCCTAAAAGCAATTGATGTGCATAACTTTTTTTACACCAAGTTGCCAAGTTATATGTGTAAAATGTTGGAATGGAGAGGAAAGTGAAAGTGAACTCTAAGACAAATGGGAAGAAAGCTACAGGAGTACGATGGGGAGCGTTTTTTTACAACATAATACGATGGGAGCGTTAATTTTACTAGAGTCCACGCTCGCGAAAAGAGAAGGACGTGTTGTTAAAAAAAAGAGAAAGGATCCATCGCGCTGGTGGATGAGTAGGAAAAAGAGAAAGGAAAGCCGCACGTGGGGAGCGACCGAGCAGGAATTCGATCGGATCGCGCGCGCGGAGCGATTAATCGCTAAGGCCTCATTCGTTTCCATTGGGTTGATTCCGACCGGAATTGATAAATGTAATACGAAAATCACGATAGATACTATAAGAGATCGGGATTTATTCGGGTCGAAAATTAATTTACTCATGATAGACACACCATGAGACTCGGAATCATCCACTAGTCAAGAGGTGTGGAATCAATCGGCTTTTCGGTCCCTTGTTCTAAATATCATGATGAGTAAATTAAATCTTAATCCGGAATGAATCCGAGTCTCTATCACAAATTTGTTGATATATCTATTATTCGTACGGATTAAATCCCATAGAAGCGAACAAGCCCTAAATTGGTTTTTCGCAGGCGGCAATCTGGAAGCAGCATTTGTTTGTTTCCAACTGCGCGATTGGTAGCCCTTCAGTTAATCCGCCGGAATAAGGCAATTCTGTTCTAGAAACCGCGACCACAGCACTACTAGTGCGGCTTTCGTTCGCGTCGTTGTCATGCATGGTCTATGCTCTTTTCCACAACGATGAAATGAGGAATTGGCACCGCTTCTAGTACTAGTAATGGTTTGTTCCCCCCTTCGAGAGTAGTCAGCCTGCAGAAGATGCGGATGGCATTGTATTTGTATTAAGGCACTCACAATCATACAGTCTATATGTGCAAGACTCTATCACAAGAAAGTATAGTCTCCAATGTAGATTTTGTATTATGGAGTCTTCATAATATTTCACTCGGATCTTCTGCTCCTGTTTTATTAAATAAGCGGACACATCAAACATGTGGGCAGCCACACGAGATCTACACGAGTCTCGTTTTGTGCGTAGACTTGTGTCTAACTTAAACTTGGTTTCTATATTTCCACCTCTCTTTCTTCATTAAATTGTTTGCCACAGCAGCAAATTATTTACATGACTATAGACTCTACCCTAGAGTTTGGGTTGACCTGGAACGGAACATTCCGTGTGTGCTCGGAAAGGGGGGTCAAATGTTCCCGGCGTTCCATGATGACGGGATGTAGGTCCTAATGAAAGCGGTCGAGCTTTAGTGGCTGCTGGAAAAAGTGGAGCTGCTGGAAACAAAACAGGGGACCGACGACGACGGGTCGACAGCGAGCCGGAGATGAAGCAACAAGCGCACCCACCACAGCGACCGGATCGGCGCCGGTGCCTTTGGGCTTTGGTGCCGGGGCTTCGGTTGTTCGGGCGTGGCGTGCTCGATCTCTCCATGGCCCATGGGGGTTATGGGAGTCCGTGCTGGCTTGCTCCTCCACCACAAACAAAGTCGGATCTCATTAACCACGGATCACATCCACCAGATGAAGTTCGAAATTACCCGCCATGTTCCTCCGGTTAACGCCGCACGTACGATCAAAGTGACCGAGTAACGCACGTATCTGATCGCAGCATATGTGTTGCGCGTTCGTGTCTGCCACGAAATAGCTTCACGCTCAATACTCCTCATTATTACAGTCAGTTTAGTAGACAGCTAATAATGAACGCTGCCGTATGAAAAATTTGGCCACCGATGATTTCCGTCCAGTTCCGCCTCTCCATCGGATTCGTCAAGTAGTAGTACCACTTCTTTTCTAAAAAGTTTGCATGTTCCGTGCTCAGAGGGAGCTAGCTTGGTACCACGAGAACTCCATGCTCCTTGAGTAAGGGCTTTTTCGCTTCCATCGGATTCAATTCGGTCGGAATAATAGATATATAAAAAAAATTATGATAGAGACTCGATTCGTTCTGGGTTGAGATTTAATTTAGTCATCATGATAGGTAGAACAAGAGACCGAAGAGCCGGATTGATTCCACACCTCTTGACTAGTGGATTGATTCCGAGTCTCATGGTGTGCCCATCATGAGTAAATTACTTTTCGACCCGGAATAAATCCAGATCTCTTATAGTAGCTATCAAGATTTTCTTATTACATTTATAAATTCCGGTAGGAATCAACATGATGGAAAGGAATAAGCCCTAAGTAAACTTAGTGTACTCTTCGTTGCAACCGAAAGATTGGAAAACAAAATGCACTAAGTACAAACACGCGCAACGCGTTCGCTTCTTGCACACGCTTAATTAATCGACACCTTAAATTCTTAGCTGAGCTCTCAAGAGATCGCGTTTAGCTATTAACATGGTTTCCTCGTGGATTTATAGAGTTCCGATGGAATCAAAGCCTCGTTTGGAAAGAGAACATATCAAGTTGCTTGATACACTAGCAAAAAGTCAATTAAGCACGAATTGAACCGCGCCACATAACCAAGCCTATCGTCCAAAAAGAAGAGCGCGTAGAGTGTCATAAATCTCTTTCTAATCCTTGATTTTAGTAGAATGAGAAAAAAACATCTCCAATAACTCATAAGCCATCCTCCTAGAAAATTATGAAAAATCACATCATTTCACATAAAGTTGAGGATCTCCAAGAGTTTGCTATTTTTAACTTGACAAAACTATTTTTTCTCTCTTATACATTTGCAGTAGGAACCCTTCGACCTGATTTGGCATGTGGGAGAAACGTTGATGTCAAGCGGAGAAACTGCTGGCTCGATCATATAGCCCTAGAATTAGCTCCGAGGAGCTGTACGTAGCCGTACACAAGCCGGCAGTGCGGAATGAACATACGGAGTTGATCAGAGATGATATTGTGACCAATATTTGTGTTCCAATACGAGAGGACATTTAACGGTACAGGGTAGAGTCTATGTCATACTCTGTAATCCGGACTTGCTCATAAATATGATGTCGGGATGGGGTAGAAAATCCCAATGAGAGATAAACAGACGGTTCCTTCTCCGTATCAACACAGTCAGTGCTGGCTCGGGCGACGCAGTGCACACGCCAAACCCTAGTCCGCTACCGCCGCTACCTCCCTCCCCCTCGTCGTGCCGCTGCCAGAGCGGACCATCGGCTTTTCGGACGGCCCGCGGGGAAGGCGGCCGCGTGACCTTCTTCCTCTCCTCTTGGTGGGCTGGGGCGGGTGCGGCCGCTCGGACACGGCGGTGGGGCTCGCGGCGCCGGCCGTCCTCGACGGCGGCGGTCGGTGTGGTCTCGGATTCGGCAAGGCCTTGGCGGATGCGGGGCCTTCACGGAGGAGGCTCTTCGTTTCGGCGGCAACGGAGGCCGGACGCGGGGCGCCGGCGCGGCGAGCGCGGGGAAGCGGGCGGTCGGCGCCGCGTGCTTGTGGCGGCCGCCCGCGTGGCGCGGGCTTCGGCGGCGACGGTGGTGCATCCTGGAGCCGGTTTGGTGGCGGGGCGGTGGAGCCTGGGGTCCTCTGGTGCTGGCAGTTCTGTCCGGCGGCGCCAGGGCCATCTCGGGCCTCTCCGAGTTCTTCCACGGATGGAGTAGGCGGCGGTCGGATTGCTCAGATCTGCTGAGTCGTGGCCTGCTCATGGTGGGTGGCGGCGTGGGCGGCAGTGGCTCGCTGTCGGGTAGCGGTACTCGGGACCTACCTCAACCAGACTAAGTTTTGGGGAAGGATTTGGTCTCCGGTGATTGTTCCCGAAGGGAGTTCGAAGGTGGCGTGTGAGAGATGTTGGCTTTGACCGGCTCCGCGTTCTCGTGTGCGGATTTTTCCCGGGGCCTAAGTGCAGCGGAGGTCTGTCGGCGGGCAGCGCGGTGGCAGTGGCGTCTGGCGGCTACTGCGGGTTGCTTTCTTCATCCACATCCCCGTGGGAAGGGGTGGGCCTCACCTGTCTGTGTCGGGGTGCCGGTGTGCTGAGCAAGGTGTCACAACTCTCTTGTCTTTCGTTGGGGTCGGGTCGAGGGGAGCCTAAGCGCTCGCCCTCACACTACCGGCGGTTGCGGCCAGAGTTGTGGTTCATCTTGCTCTTCATCATCGAGTCGGCATTGGACGGAGCTTCAGACAAAAATCTATCTTGATGCTGGTGTCTGGGTCAGCTACGACGGCGTCTTCGAATGTCGTGTACCTCCTTGGAGGCGTTGGTTGTGAGGCTCCCTACTTGGTCTTTGATTTTCCAGATGAAAACCTTTTTCTGGATGACCGGAGGGGCGGCGACGGGGCTTCGACGTCATTTACTTATTGGAGGTCTTTGAAATCAAGTGGTCGACTTCAATTATGGAGAAACAGTTTGGTGAGCGGATGGAGGTTTGATTGCTGCATGGGCGGAGATGAAGATTGAAGCTTAGTCTTCCTTTTTCTTTTTTTCTTTTGCGTTTATCTTTTTATTTCTTGGTTTACCTCGGTGTGAGGTTTAGAGTCTATGTACTTTATTGTCGTGTTAACTTTGGCTATATATATCCACTTGTGGATATAGAGGCTAGAGTTTTTATTCCTTAATCTAAAAAAATATGATGTCGGGGTCCTAAATCTGCAGTATTGGAGATGAGCGTTCGTAGTCATCGAAGACGTAGTCTTTGGTCGAACCTCGTCAACAAAGATCGTGTCTTCATTCATTCTCGTATGTGATCATGCAAGTCGCCAAAAAGAGCTATTTTTTCTTTTGAAAGATGCTAGCCCGTGCACCTGATGGGTGATACGGCGAAAGAGGTGGCGACTGCCTTGGAAAGGCGGCAAATAAGCCAAATGAATGGCGCGGGGATTGACGTTTTCTTCGTCGAAGCTCACCCAGGGTTTTTTTACTGCTGGTTACCGCTGCTGTAACCGCGGTTACCGTTTATACCGCGCCGGTGCGGTAACGGTACCACGCGGTAGATGCCCTTAGGGTTTTTCAAATTTAAATTTGAATTCAAAAAATGAAAAATCAATAAAAATCCCCAAAAATAGTTCATGATTTAAAGAATCTAATGGTGTTAAAAGTTTTCAAATTTGAGTGCATTTGGTATTTATTTTGAGGTTTAGAAGTTACAGAAAAAAGAAAAAGAAAAAAGGGGCCGGACCGTTAAGGTCAATGAGGTCCAAAGCGTTTGGACGACCCTAGAAGCGGCTCCAGGCGGTCTCCTGTGACCCTCAGCTGCTCAGAGCCCCCCGTCTGCAGCTAAGCAGAGCCAGTCCGCCACCACCGCCTGGAGGCTTCATCCACGCCGCCGCCGGCGGTAAGCCACGGCTCGGGCGCGGTATACCGCGTGGGAGCTGCTGTAAGCCGCCCCGCGGCCGGATCCACTCGCTCCCGCTCGGCCGGGGCAGCTTTCCACGCGGGCGCAGCGGTATACCGCGGTAGGTCCGGCGGTGGATTGCGGCTTCAGGTGAGTTTGCTTTTTTTTGGATTTGTGTAGAAAGTAGCTTTAGGATTTAGGTAGAAATTAGCTATAGGTATCATTTGCATTAGGATTCAGGTAGGATTTGTGTTAGGATTTAGGTTTATTTTGCTTTAGGATTTTAGGTAGGATTTAGGATGTGAGGTAGAGGTAGAATTGTTGCTTTAGGATTGTGTAGGATTTTGGAGATGTTAGGTAGGATTTGTGGTACGATCCAATTTTAGTTAGGATTTGTTTCAGATTTAGGTACATTTTCGTTAGGTATACGATTAAGTAATTCTTTTGTTTGAGTTGGCATTTATGCAGGTAGACAATGTCAGGCAGACCTAAAGTTCCCGTATGGGAACATGGCGACAATCTAGCTTCCGGATGGCGATGCAACTATTGTGGTATACAGAAAAGTGGTGGTGGTTCTACTAGATTCAAACAACATTTGGTTGCATGCAGATCATTGGTGCTCCATTGCAGCAAGGTGCCACCACCTGTGCGGGAGTACTTTCAGCGGGATATTGAGAGGACTAAGAAGGCAACTAGTGACCGGGCTCGAGAGAGGGTGGCACGGGAGGTGGCAGCAGCGGGAAACAATCCCACTGGTGGATATGATGAGGAGGCTCAGATCCAGGATGCAATTAACCTGTCGAGAGCAGAAGCAGAGTTCCGACAGGGGGTGGAAGGGAGAGGAGGTACTTATGAGCGTGGAGGGGGTAGTGGTTCGGCTGGGTTGAATCCCTTCCAGAGGATGCTTAGAAGAGCTGGTTCGCGAAGGGAAACTCCTGTGGTGGTGGAAGACTATAACTTGGCTGCAGGTGGGAGAAGAGGAATGACGCAAACAAGGATTGCTACAGGGTCATGGACGCAGAAGGGTAAGAATGCAAGGGAATCTATTGGGAAAACTTGGTCCAAATTCTTTCATATTACGGGAGTACCTGGGAGACAGGCGGATAGTCCTTACTTTGTTAGTGCGGTTAGAGAGACACAGAAGTGGGATGAGTTTTCTTTCATTTTATGTTCACAAAAGTTCTCATTTGCCTTGCATTTGTGTATCTGTTCTCATGTTTTTTGTATGGTTGCAGGTGAAGGAATTGCATCCCCCACTAGACGGGATATTGATGGCAAGTACCTTGATATCAACGAGAAAGACTTGAAAGATCAGTACGCAAAGTTTCAGAATGATTGGCCCATCTTTGGCGTGATGTTAATGTGTGATTCTTGGACTGGCCCGACGCGGATGAGTGTGATCAATTTTTTGATATATTGCAATGGGGTCACGTGGTTTCACAAGTCTGTTGATGCAACTGAAAAATCTCAGGATTCAGAATATCTCAAGACGGTAACCCCTAAACCTGTGCCATTCACAATCAAACATTGAGGATGTTTTGGGAAACTAAATGTTGTGCTTATTTTTTGTAGGAGATTCGTAAGGTGGTGAAGGAGATCGACGCGGAGCATATCGTGCATATAGTCACAGACAACGGGTCCAACTACAAGAAAGCATGCAAGGCACTTGGACGGGAGTTTGCACACATTACTTGGACACCTTGTCTAGCACACACCGTCAATTTGATGTTGAAGGATATCGGTGAAAGGCCGGAACATGCAGGTACGATCTCAACATGCAAGCAAATTTCATCTTGGTTACACAACCGTGGTCAGTTGAATGCAATGATGAGAAAGGCTATCGGTGGGGAGTTGGTTAAGTGGAATGCCACTCGATTTGGGACCAACTACATGTTTTTGGATAGCATATATCGGAAACGCCAGGGTTTCATGAAGTGGATGGCATCTCCTGAATTCCAAAACAGTAAGTGGGCGCATACCGAGGAAGGTCAATTTGCTCATGCTATGTTATCTAATATGGAGTGGTGGGACGGATTGAAGTACATCGTTGACACAGTGCAACCAGTATACAAGTTGCTTCGCTTTGCTGATCGGGAGAAGAAGCCAAACTTGTGTGAGGTTGTATACCGATACCAGTTGTGCAAACATGAAATGGAGTCTTTCTTTGGACACAATGTGTCGACGCGGAATGAGTATCGGCAGATTCTTGACAGACGGATTCGTGATGTGTACGTTGAGACGTATGTTGGTGCAGGTAATACTTATGCTTATTTCAAGTGCAATACTTATGCTTATTACAAGTCATTCATATTTTGCAGCTGGTGTCATCAATCCTGCTCTTTCATATACGATGGATCCAACTACTGAGATGCATCAAATGCTCAAGGATGCATTTGAGCGCATGATGGATGTCGAGTCCGTCGTGCAAGCATTGCAGGAGGCTGAAGTGTTTCGCATGAAGCATGGTGAGTATGGATCGGAAATGGCACAATGGATGGCAACAGACCCGAAGACAACACCATGTAAGAGTTCTTTCCAAAGACACCTTATTCTCTCCGCTACTCGAATATATTGCTTGCACAATCGGTTGCACATGCAGCAGCCTGGTGGATGATGCTCGGTGGATCCACTCCACAGCTGCAGCCTGCAACGCCTTGCATTGCGGCTTATTTCACAGTGTGTTTCCTCAAGTGGATGTGAGCGTAACTGGAGTACTTTTGTGTTGCTCCATACAAAGGTACGCAACCGGTTGACACACAAGAAACTTAACAAGCTTGTCTATGTCAACTACAACCTTCGGCTGCGACTTGAGGATGTCTCTAATCGGCGTGATGATAATGAAGGTGATATTATTGAGCATCTTGGCCAACTTAACTTCTATGATGAGAAAAATCCGGTGCGGGAATGGATGGAATATGGTAGATCAAACCGGGAGCCGGTTCTTGATGAGGAGGATGAAGACAGTGTCATTTCTATCCCGTCCCAGCTTGTGAGGGATCAGATAGACCCAAAAGATCTCCAAACTGCTACGGGTGATGATTGCATTAGTGATGGACACGAAGAAATGTGGGTAGCAGTCACATAGGGAAGAGGATGTTCCAGAGTGGGCCTAAGCTGGGTGACCCAAAGCGTCCAAAAGGCAAGACAAAGGCACCAGAAAAACCAGTGACTAGCGACGCCTCCACTGATGAAGGTGATGGTCAGCGTAGTCCACCGTATCAGGAGTCTGGGGATATCAGCTCAGCTGAAGATGACGGTGATGATGATGGTGATGGTGATGGTGATGATGATGATGGTGATGGTGATGATGATGGTGATGGAGATGGTGGCGGTTGTCATATGGACCTCCCTGGGCCCACTACCTCGGTGGGTACCAGGACCGACAACTCGGTGGGCCCCTGGGACTACTAGGCTTGTGCCACACGGCACCTGATGGCGTGGGGCGCAAGGACTATGGTGGAGGAGTACTCGAATATGAAGCTATACATGTCCCATACTGTGTAGAGAACTCCTAGACGTACCTGACTTGTACTCTCTCCTCAAACCGACTTGTAACCCTGCCTCCCGAACTATATAAGGCGAGGCAGGTACCCATATCCGTAACATCCCGAAAATTTGATTGTTTTCCCATGTGTGAATTTTCGCAAAAATTTAAAACTTTTTGTTTGAACTTGAGTGCTACCAAGTTTGATTCCAAATTGCTAGCCTCTCATCTCAAATTCCTTATAAATTAAACCCATATAAAAATATAATTTCAAAATATGGTAAGTATGCGTTTTGGAGTTTATGAATTTTATTTGTTTTTATTTGAGTGTGTTTGAATTTGAAAGTAATCAAATTCAAATATATGGTTTAGACTAAAATCAAAACTTCAATCAAAACTCTTCCGGCTATCTTGGGCCGGTGACCGTCTTCGAAGTCCATCGGACCACCCTCATCCCTCAAACCATGGCCGCACGTTCACCTTGACCATGCGCGCGGCCCAACCTTTCCGGCCCTAAGGCGGCCCGGTGATGCCTTGCACCGCGGCCCGGCCAAAGCCCACCGGCCTTCCCTCTCTTTTTCCCTCACCGACCGGTGGACCCGTGTATCTTCCTCTCCCTTTCTCCTTTCTTCCACCGGACTCGGCGACTTGACCGCGCCGCCGCACCAATGCGGCGCGCACGCGCGCGTGCGTGCCACCCCGGGCGGGGGCGGGGCTCCGACCCCCGCCCCCGGCACGAACGCCGAGCCGGGCGGCCGCACCCGGCGCCGCCCCGACCTCTTCCCTTTTTACCCTCACTCGTCGACGCGCATCCGCGCCCCGTCGCCCATACCCGTGCCTCCACGTCGGCGACCACACCCCGGCATCCAATAGACACCCATCCGTGACCCTTCTACCCTTGCCTAATCTTGCGCGAGCCTCTAATTCCACGGGCGAGGCCCCTCGCCGCAAGACACTCGCGCACTGGGGATTTTTCCCTTTGGTTTCTCTCGTTCACCACCGGGAGGGGAAAGGGAGAGGAGAGGAGAAGGGGGAAGGGGGAAGAGGAATCGGCGTGCGCGTCGCCACCGTGTCGCCTTGCGGGAGTCAGGGACCCTAGAGCTGGAGCCGGACGTGTGGCAGAGGAGGCCGTCCACGCGCGGGTGGAGACCGAAGCAGAGGAGCTCGTCGCGTCACCATCTTCACCACCGCGGACTCCACGGCCACGTCTTCACCTCCGCCTCAACGTGAGCCTCTCCGCGTCCTCCTCCTGATCCTGCTGTCTACCCAAGGGGGGGGGGCGTACCACAGCGTCACGCCGTGTCGGCCTGCCTGCACCGCGCCAAGCCGCCGCGACCTCCGACGCCGACACCGGAGCGCCGCGCCGGGGGGAGCATGCCACAAGCCGGACCACGACATCGGCGCCACGAACCACGGCATCGAGGCCAACCTGCCTCGCCTCGCCACGGCCTCGACCTCTCCGAGCCCCCCGGTGAGCCCTCGGCCATATTTCTTCCTCGCCCTCTAGGTGTTCGTTGAAATGCTTTGGAACAAATCAAAGTCCCTCCTATTACTCTATCTTGATCGCTCGTGCCGCCGGCCTTCGAGCCGTGCTTGCTCCCCGTGTGTCCGGGTTACCTAAGGCCGTTGTTGGCATGTCCAAATCCGCGAGCCGGACATGCACACAATCTGTTCGGTGAAATGCACCGTGCCGCGAGTTGATCTTGTCGCCGCCCTTCTTCGTTCCCGAAAGCCGGCCTTCGTGCCGTGAACGTCCCTTGCGGGGATCCAACTTAGGCCGTCGCCCCCTCTTTCTTCCCCAACACGACATCCGTCCACCTCGCCCACAACGTGTTCGACAGAATGACATGAGTGTCAACGAGCCCGTTGGTGAGCCATCCGACCAAGCCAACTCCTTCTAACCCTCCGATGCATGCCTGTGTCGCCAACCTTCGTGTTGCGCTTGCTCCCTGTGAACATTAGTGACTTGGGTGCATTTTCAGTAGCCTCACCGTGGCATGCCCTCCACGTGTTCGATGTTTTGCACAAATGAGTGCAGCACACGATTCTTCCTTTTTCTTGCACCGACCCTTGCCCGGCCTTCGCGCCGCTGTTCTCCTGCAGGATCCCGCCTCTGTTCCGCCGTCGTGCACCCCAGCACGCGTCGACAGGCCGCAGGCCACTACCTCACCTGAACCCGTTCCGCCGCTCTCTGCTTCGCACCATCACTCACGCCGGCACTGTGACCGGGCTGTCGACGTTGAGCCCGCACGTGCCGTCAATCTGTGGCCCAGCCATTCACACAGTGATGTTCTCTCCCTGCAGGTGCCCGCGCAGCCTCGGCGACCAAATCCCGACGCCGGCGGGCCTTGCGCGCGCGCCACCGCCCCTGTCTGGCATTTTGCCGAGCACTTTGGGCGGGACCCCCTTTCCTCTGATCTTGAGTGGTGCCACGCCCCGGAGCACATGCGCACAGGGTCACTAGAGACACAAAGGATCCCGCGGTCGCCAGGTCGAGCGAACCCCAGACGAGTTCAGGGAGCGGATCCGGACTTCAGCATAACCACCAGGCACTTGTTTGGGCTATGACCCAACGGAGCCCACCTTGGTCCAAAGACTAACCAGGCCGAAGCAAACGTAGTCGAGGACTTTTTTCGGACTTGTGGAACCTTGGGCCGAGTTGGGTCGGCCCATTGGGCTACTAACCCTTTGGACCCAATTTCGGCCCACCATCCGTGGCGATGACGTCATGATGATGTCATGCGGATGCCAACCCTTTCATCAAACTAAAAATCCTTTTCTCTTTTATAAATAATTACGGACATTAATTTATACAACCTTTTATCTTTGAAAATTCTTATCTAATTATCCGGAGCTCCGAAAATTATGAAACCACTTGCGTTGGTTTCATAATTTTGAGACGCTCATTGCTACCCTATCCCGCTCTTGCCCTTGAACCGAGCCCCTTTTCGCCCGCGTTCTAGGAGTAGAATTCGTGGCCGCTGCCCGCCACTGTGCCAATGTGGGTCTGGGACGCCGGAGCCCCGCAACTAACCATTGGCGTACCGCGGTCAGGAATCCTACCCCAATATCTCATCGTCGACCTTCTCTACACCTTTGCCTTCCCTCTTTGCTGCTTCGCGCATATCTGCTCTCGCTCTTCTATGCTTCGTGCTGTGAAGCGTGTACCGTGCCATGTGCTTGAAACCAGGATGTCGCACGTGATGGACGGCTGTGTCGTGAGCAGAGGCCTCTGCTTCACGCTCGGCAACCCCGAGCCGCAACCTAGCTGCCTTGCCATGGACGTTGCCGCATCATCAGTACATACCTCGTAGCGCTCTTGAACACACTTTACCTCATCGCCACCCGATGTCGGTCACAAGATGATCCTTTCATCCCGTTTGAGCTGTCGCCACATATCTTGGCATGATAATGCCTTTTCTAGTTATCTTTTCTTCGCTCTACTTTCATCACCCTTCGCGCTACCGCTTCAATCCTCTGTGAGCTAAAACCTAGCAAGAGCTTGATCTCGGCCTCTCCGCTTTCCCCTTGCGGGCTTGATTACCTAAGATATTAGCCGCAAGACCCGTAAGCTAACTTTGAACTAACTCTTGATCCTACCCCTGTTTACTAGTGTATAAAACTAGTTGCTTAAACTACTTTTGTTTTGAAACCAATTGCTCTATTTTCATTAATTAAACCAAGGTCTTGCTTGTATTTACTCGGAGTTTATTTGGATCTTCTAAATTGGTTCTTATTGATGTTTTTGCATTAGATGAATGCTCGTTATTTATTTCCGCGTCGCATCTCGTGTAGGCTTGTGTTCTTGATGAAGACCCAAGTCGCGACGACCGAGGAGACGCGACTACCCCGACGTTGCCCGAGGGGACGCTCAACCTCTACTACTCTACGACGACTACCGCGCGGTGTCATGTCACTCCCAACCATGTAGAACCCATGCATGCTATTAGATGCTAGTGCTATATTTATGTTACTTGATTTGATGGATTGCATAGCCATTTGATTAGCCTTGCCTTGGTATTTGTTATATCCCGATTCCTTGCTTTACCTACCTCGGGGCTAGCTACGGACCCCTAGCTAGTCCCATATACCAACTATCCATACTTTTGTTGCTTGATTATGGATGGTTCTGCGGGTTTGGACCGAGATGTGGGAGATCTCGGTGTGTTCTAGCGTGAGTTACGGGTGTGTTCTTCCTTGATGTGTTGCGGCGGGAGCGAGCCGTTTGGTTACTAGTGAACGCCTACCTCGGGGAGATGCGATCGGCCTCTCGCCCGAGCGGTGTGTCGGTCGGGATGGAGATGGTGAGTGCTCGCTCTCGGCCCTTAAGGACCGATCGTCGGTTGACCTTGTTTCGGTGGACTTTTACCGTACGGACCGCCCGCCTTGTATTGGGCGGGGGTGCGGGGTGAGACTCGTAGTGGATAGCATCCCTCCCGTAGGCGGATCGGTGTGATCGTGTCGGGAGACGGCTTTTCTCCTTAGAAGACTTCGCCCGGCGAGGCCGGGGAAGGGTTCCCACGGCTTCGAGGGACCCCTCGGCGGCGCATGAGCTCTACGGCGGGGGGGCTGCGCCGGACTCGGAGACGCGGGGAGGGTACTATCCACTTACTTGGACTCCGGCCGTATGGTAGGGTTTCGGGTGGTTCGCTACCATCCGGGCCCTATTCGGGCGGGTACGGTTGTACAACCTCTGCGAGTGTTAAACCTATAGCTATAGTCCGTGTCCACTTGGTTATGGACGGTCCTACGATCTCTCACCTGGCTAGACTCTTTTCTTGTGCTTCTTCTCTCCCCCGAGTGTGTGAGCCGGCCCGTGGCCGTTGAGATGTGGGGATAGGAGCGAGGTGGGCCCCACATCGCGGATGAGAGTTGGGAGCCGGATCGTGGTTGTGATTCGGTGCTTTGGTGTGGACATCCTTGTTGAGGGTGCGGACCCCGGAGGTGTGGACCTCGGAGGTGTGGACCTCGAGGGTGTGGACCTCCCGGAGGTGTGGACCTCGGCATTCCCGCATACCTTGATTGTTGCTACCGCGTTCTTTGCATGCATAACTTTCTACGACCCAATATAGGTTTTATCCATGCATACTAGATTCAACCACCGCTTTTGCTCTTTGTTGGGAAGGCGACATGACCTACCCGCTTATCGGGTAGATGCGGCATTTCGGACTCGGTGACCGTCTACGACTACAACTTCGTGACGAAGGTGTGAAGACTAGAGCGGTCCTATGCTCGAGTTTGCTCGTGGAGGCGGAGACGCTTCGCTTATGTAGATCCGCCGCGTAGGTGTTTTACCTTTCTTGATTCGGTCTGTTGGACTTGTACCCGGCTTGTGCCGAAGAGTTGTACTACGATGTTGTAATAATATTATTATGTATTTCTTCTTTTATTCCCGTGTTGTATGGATTTGTACCACTTGAGACGGGGATTGCACGTGATAGCCTCTTCCCGGGACTATCACGGAGGTGCGAGAGTCGGGTTTCCGTTCGCGGAAATTCGGGTCGTTTCGAGGTGGTATCGAGCCGTACTTGACCGTAGGGACGAGCCCTAGCAACGGCCGATAGATTAGGACAGACCTAAATATCCTTGATTGAGTATATACTCCTTAACTCTTATATAAACCCCTTGAAATTCGCTATTACCCCCTTGAATTCTCACTAACCGACTCACTAACAACCCCTCTACACGATTGGTGACCTAAGGAGAACAACGATGTCACATGCTTGCAACTACGAGGGACGATGTCGATACAAGGGAAAGACAATTACGACGGTGACAACTATGAAGATGGAGTACGGGGACGAGATGAAGGCGAATCTACGGGACTCAATTGGATTATCCTGCGCCGACTCATCGGTGTCATGTTACGTCAACCCGGATGTCTCAACTTTGGAACTAAGTCCACCGGGGAATGATTAGATTGCCCCGTGATACATGAAGTCCGCGACGGATGAATCTACAACGGAGACAGTGCCGCACCCTTCCACCGTTTGCTCGGAACGAGAGATTGGACAACCCAAGATGCCCAACTCCGAGGACAATGAGGAGTTAAGACTTTAAGATTTAGTGTGCCAACATACATAAATTGGATGCACTATATGGAACTAGCACACATAAGCTTGGATGCGGGAGTCGGAGATTCTCGATAAGCTGTAGCTCGGCGGTTGGATGAAGATCCAAAGGCTCGAAGCTATACGGATAGCCGAGTCACGAAGGATTAAGATATCATAATGAGTTGTAGCTACGTGAGGCGACCAAAGGATTGAACGGTCAAGTTAGCACCAACTTACAAGCGAGCATCACATACTCGGAGTAACAATTTGGATAATTGACCCCGTGGACTTTCTCCTCGGTAAGCGGTATGAAACTTGGATGCTCGCGGGGTCGACAACTGGAATAAGATGAATGAATGAGGAACAAGGGGCATGGATACAACAATTAATATGGAGTACCCCTTTTCTCCCAAGGACAATGCCATGAGAGCCAGCACGAGGAGAAGTTCCACCAACCTACTTGGGAAAGATTAGTATCAAAACAACAGATGGCATGTATCCTTTCAAATGTTGTATCACTAACATTAGGAAAAGTCCCTCAAGTGCCCACGATATACTAGTATGCTTACGTTGGTGTAACCTCGAAGGTCTTAGGAGTCAGCCTCGAGGAACACATTCGTTTTGGTGAATTGCTTGAGTGATTGGATCTTTTTGGTCTTATTGTTGTTATGCTTCTTCATGATTGTGTGAAATTGTATTGAGTGCTTATGCTTGCTAGATCTTTAGATGACTTCTTTAGAGACCTTAGCTCCCCATCTTGCAAGATCAAGCTAACATAGCGAAGGTCGACGTGCTCAAGCCAACTGAACAAGGTCAAACTTCAGAAGACATGAGGGATTTCTTGCAACCTCGGCCAAGCAGACCAATACTTTGGATGAGATATCCTAAGAACATTGGACTCAAGTTCGTAAACCAGAAAATGAGTACCTCAAGAATTCGTAACTTTCGAAGCTCGGAAGTGCATGTACCACTATGGAAGCATATATTGGTTAAGATCAATTGAGTACCCCAAAGATGTCGGCGATGCATTTTGGATAATTTCGGTAGGAACTCAATTATCGGATAAAGATGAAGTACTCCATATGGAACAACAATCAATACGAGAAGTTTTATTCGAGTACCTTAGCTTCCGTGAGGTACCTTACAAAGGACCCGCTTTGGAATTTGCTAATAGAATACGAGTTTGCCCCTAAGGTTCTTCGCACTAAACACTAATAGAACCATGTGGAGACTTGAAGGAACATGATAACCTCGTATCTTGGTAAAGGATTCATCGATGAGAGTGGTTAACACGGCGAATACAACCCCGAGACAATGGGGAGTGGTTATAAGCACATCGAACTCTCCACGGATGGACAATCACACATGCTTATGGAATTGCGCCCCGACCATGTAATCGGAAGTAATGAATCCTTGCATAAGGAATCATCCCTAAGTAGACAGTACCTCGACCTAGAAGGTATTGTGGAGGTTTTGGATTTGATTTGGACGACTAAACTCAAAGGATATAAGGTTTGCACTACACGAGCAATCATCCCAGAGTCATTTTTATTGGATTAATCCCATTTACGCCCCTAAGTAGTTGCTTTGGAACTACTATGTAAGCTATAAACAGTTGTGCACCACAAGTCGTGCTTACGCAGTAATAGGAAGCCGGAGAGTATGTAAAGGGATTACGAGGTTGACTTTTGGAGTAAGCTATGGAGTTCGGTCGAACCCACCTTTGGAATAAGCAATTAATAAAGACGCTCTCTTGGACACCGTATATTGAACTAATGGAAAAGAAAATAACTCCGACAACTACCGGACGTAAGATATTCGTTCGACCTCGCAAGCGGGACCAACCACCTTGTTGGAAAATAGGTAATAAGAGGTTGTGAGCAAAAGTGAGGAAAATTGCTCACCTAAACGGGTGACATCATTTGGAATTGTTGAATAAGCAAGGCAAAGCCATAAAGACATGCATATCCCCCGGATACCTAAAGGTGAGAATACCATCATGAGGAGTAACTCAAAGGAATGGTAAAGGATCGTGATCTACACTAAGGTTGTGCAAGTGAACCAATCCTTAAAGATACAATAACTTCGGACATTCTGAGGAATTAATTAAGCTTTGATGGTATTCCTAAGAGTGAACACGAACCAAGTCTCTTGAGGTTGCTAGATGAACATGAGTAAGATAGATGCGGTTTTGTCGAGAAGGTCCATCGAAGAAGTGGAATAAACACGTCGAAATTCATCAACATTGAGAAGTTTGAACATAAAGAGGAAACATAAGGCATACCGAAGTGAAGACCCTCACCACACCTGGTATGAGCTTAAATCTCGAGGACGAGATTCTCGTGAGGGGGTAGAATGTAACATCCCGGAAATTTGATTGTTTTCCCATGTGTGAATTTTCGCAAAAATTTAAAACTTTTTGTTTGAACTTGAGTGCTACCAAGTTTGATTCCAAATTGCTAGCCTCTCATCTCAAATTCCTTATAAATTAAACCCATATAAAAATATAATTTCAAAATATGGTAAGTATGCGTTTTGGAGTTTATGAATTTTATTTGTTTTTATTTGAGTGTGTTTGAATTTGAAAGTAATCAAATTCAAATATATGGTTTAGACTAAATTCAAAACTTCAATCAAAACTCTTCCAGCTATCTTGGGCCGGTCCGACCGTCTTCGAAGTCCATCGGACCACCCTCATCCCTCAAACCATGGCCGCTCGTTCACCTTGACCATCTGCGCGGCCCAACCTTTCCAGCCTAAGGCGGCCCAGTGATGCCTTGCACCGCAGCCCAGCAAAGCCCACTGGCCTTCCCTCTCTTTTTCCCTCACTGACCGGTGGACCCGTGTATCTTCCTCTCCCTTTCTCCTTTCTTCCACCCGGACTCAGCGACTTGACCGCGCCGCCGCACCAATGCAGCGCGCACGCGCGCGTGCGTGCCACCCCGGGCGGGGGGCGGGCTCCGACCCCGCCCCTGGCACGAACGCCGAGCCAGGCGGCCGCACCCAGGCGCCGCCCGACCTCTTCCCTTTTTACCCTCACCTGTCGACGCGCATCCGCGCCCGTCAGCCATACCCGTGCCTCCACGTCGGCGACCACACCCTGGCATCCAATAGACACCCATCCGTGACCCTTCTACCCTTGCCTAATCTTGCGCGAGCCTCTAATTCCACGGGCGAGGCCCCTGCTGCAAGACACTGCGCACCTGGGGATTTTTCCCTTTGGTTTCTCTGTTCACCACCGGGAGGGGAAAGGGAGAGGAGAGGAGAAGGGGGAAGGGGGAAGAGGAATCGGCGTGCGCGTCGCCACCGTGTCGCCTTGCCGGAGTCAGGGACCCTAGAGCTGGAGCCGGACGTGTGGCAGAGGAGGCCGTCCACGCGCGGGTGGAGACCGAAGCAGAGGAGCTCGTCGCGTCACCATCTTCACCACCGCGGACTCCACGGCCACGTCTTCACCTCCGCCTCAACGTGAGCCTCTCCGCGTCCTCCTCCCCCGATCCTGCTTGTCTACCCAAGGGGGGGGCGTACCCCGGCGTCACGCCGTGTCGGCCTGCCCGCACCGCGCCAAGCCGCCGCGACCTCCGACGCCGACACCGGAGCGCCGCGCCAAGGGAGCATGCCACAAGCCGGACCACGACATCAGCGCCCTGAACCACGGCATCAGGCCAACCTGCCTCGCCTCGCCACGGCCTCGACCTCTCCGAGCCCCTGGTGAGCCCTCAGCCATATTTCTTCCTCGCCCTCTAGGTGTTCGTTGAAATGCTGGAACAAATCAAAGCCCCTCCTATTACACTATCTTGACTGCCTGTGCCGCCGGCCTTCGAGCCGTGCTTGCTCCTGTGTGTCCCGGGTTACCTAAGGCCGTTGTTGGCATGTCCAAAACCGCGAGCCGGACATGCACACAATGCGGTCGGTGAAATGCCCGTGCCGCGAGTTGATCTTGTCGCCGCCCTTCTTCTCGTTCCCGGAAGCCGGCCTTCGTGCCGTGAACGTCCCTTGCGGGATCCAACTTAGCCGGCCGCCCCTCTTTCTTCCCCAACACGACATCCGTCCACCTCGCCCACAACGTGTTCGACGAATGACATGAGTGTCAACGAGCCCGTTGGTGAGCCATCCGACCAAGCCAACTCCTTCTAACCCTCCGATGCATGCCCGTGTCGCCAACCTTCATGTTGCGCTTGCTCCCTCGTGAACATTAGTGACTTGGGTGCATTTTCAGTAGCCTCACCGTGGCATGCCCTCCACGTGTTCGATGTTTTGCACAAATGAGTGCAGCACACGATTCTTCCTTTTTCTTGCACCGACCCTTGCCCGGCCTTCGCGCCGCTGTTCTCCTGCAGGATCCCGCCTCTGTTCCGCCGTCGTGCACCCCAGCACGCGTCGACAGGCCGCAGGCCACTACCTCACCTGAACCCGTTCCGCCGCTCTCTGCTTCGCACCATCACTCACGCCGGCACTGTGACCGGGCTGTCGACGTTGAGCCCGCACGTGCCGTCAATCTGTGGCCCAGCCATTCACACAGTGATGTTCTCTCCCTGCAGGTGCCCGCGCAGCCTCGACAGCCAAATCCCGACGCCGGCAGGCCCTTGCCGCGCCACCGCCCCCTGTCTGGCATTTTGCCGAGCACTTTGGGCGGGACCCCCTTTCCTCTGATCTTGAGTGGTGCCACGCCCGGAGCACATGCGCACAGGGTCACTAGAGACACAAAGGATCCCGCGGTCGCCGGGTCGAGCGAACCCCGGACGAGTTCGGGGGAGCGGATCCGGACTTCATCATAACCACCGGCACTTGTTTGGGCTATGACCCAACGAGCCCATCTTGGTCCAAAGACTAACCAGGCCGAAGCAAACGTAGTCGAGGACTTTTTTCGGACCGTGGAACCTTGGGCCGGGGCCGGGTCGGCCCATTGGGCTACTAACCCTTTGGACCCAATTTCGGCCCACCATCCGTGGCGATGACGTCATGATGACGTCATGCGGATGCCAACCCTGTTTTCAAACTAAAAATCCTTTTCTCTTTTATAAATAATTCTGGAAATTAATTCATAAAACCTTTTATCTTTGGAAATTCTTATCTAATTATCCAGAGCTCCGAAAATTATGAAACCACTTGCGTTGGTTTCATAATTTTGAGACGCTCATTGCTACCCTATCCCGCTCTTGCCCTTGAACCGAGCCCCTTTTCGCCCCGCGTTCTAGGAGTAGAATTCGTGGCCGCTGCCCGCCACTGTGCCAATGTGGGTCTGGGACGCCGGAGCCCCGCAACTAACCATTGGCGTACCGCGGTCAGGAATCCTACCCCAATATCTCATCGTCGACCTTCTCTACACCTTTGCCTTCCCTCTTTGCTGCTTCGCGCATATCTGCTCTCGCTCTTCTATGCTTCGTCTTTGTGAAGCGTGTACCGTGCCATGTGCTTGAAACCGGGATGTCGCACGTGATGGACGGCCGTGTCGTGAGCGAGGGCCTCCGCTTCACGCTCGGCAACCCCGAGCCGCAACCTAGCTGCCTTGCCATGGACGTTGCCGCATCATCAGTACATACCTCGTAGCGCTCTTGAACACACTTTACCTCATCGCCACCCGATGTCGGTCACAAGATGATCCTTTCATCCCGTTTGAGTTGTCGCCACATATCTTGGCATGATAATGCCTTTTCTAGTTATCTTTTCTTCACTCTACTTTCATCACCCTTCGCGCTACCGCTTCAATCCTCTGTGAGCTAAAACCTAGCAAGAGCTTGATCTCAGCCTCTCCGCTTTCCCCCTTGCGGGCTTGATTACCTAAGATATTAGCCGCAAGACCCGTAAGCTAACTTTGAACTAACTCTTGATCCTACCCTGTTTACTAGTGTATAAAACTAGTTGCTTAAACTACTTTTGTTTTGAAACCAATTGCTCTATTTTCATTAATTAAACCAAAGGTCTTGCTTGTATTTACTCCGGAGTTTATTTGGATCTTCTAAATTGGTTCTTATTGATGTTTTTGCATTAGATGAATGCTCGTTATTTATTTCCGCGTCGCATCTCGTGTAGGCTTGTGTTCTTGATGAAGACCCAAGCTGCGACGACCGAGGAGACGCGACTACCCCGACGTTGCCCGAGGGGACGCTCAACCTCTACTACTCTACGACGACTACCGCGCAGGTGTCATGTCACTCCCAACCATGTAGAACCCATGCATGCTATTAGATGCTAGTGCTATATTTATGTTACTTGATTTGATAGATTGCATAGCCATTTGATTAGCCTTGCCTTGGTATTTGTTATATCCTGATTCCTTGCTTTACCTACCTCGGGGCTAGCTACAGACCCCTAGCTAGTCCCATATACCAACTATCCATACTTTTGTTGCTTGATTATGGATGGTTCTCCGGGTTTGGACCGAGATGTGGGAGATCTCGGTGTGTTCTAGCGTGAGTTACGGGTGTGTTCTTCCTTGATGTGTTACGGCGGGAGCGAGCCGTTTGGTTACTAGTGAACGCCTACCTCGGGGAGATGCGATCTGGCCTCTCGCCCGAGCGGTGTGTCGGACGGGATGGAGATGGTGAGTGCTCGCTCTCGGCCCTTAAGGACCGATCGTCAGTTGACCTTGCTTTAGTGGACTTTTACCGTACAGACCGCCCGCCTTGTATTGGGCGGGGGTGCGGGGTGAGACTCGTAGTGGATAGCATCCCTCCTGTAGGCGGATCGGTGTGATCGTGTCGGGAGACGGCTTTTCTCCTTAGAAGACTTCGCCCCGGCGAGGCCGGGGAAGGGTTCCACAGCTTCGAGGGACCCCTCGCTGGCAGTATGAGCTCTACAGCAGGGGCTGCGCCAGACTCGGAGACGCGGGAGGGTACCATCCACTTACTTGGACTCCAGCCGTATGGTAGGGTTTCGGGTGGTTCGCTACCATCCGGGCTCTATTCGGGCGGGTACAGTTGTACAACCTCTGCAGAGTGTTAAACCTATAGCTATAGTCCGTGTCCACTGGTTATGGACAGTCCTCTGATCTCTCACCTGGCTAGACTCTTTTCTTGTGCTTCTTCTCTCCCCTGAGTGTGTGAGCCCGGCCTGTGGCCGTTGAGATGTGGGGATAGGAGCAGGTGGGCCCCACATCGCAGATGAGAGTTGGGAGCTGGATCGTGGTTGTGATTCAGTGCTTTGGTGTGGACATCCTTGTTGAGGGGTGCGGACCCCGGAGGTGTGGACCTCAGAGGTGTGGACCTCGAGGGTGTGGACCTCCGGAGGTGTGGACCTCGGCGCATTCTCGCATACCTTGATTGTTGCTACCGCGTTGCTTTGCATGCATAACTTTCTACACCCAATATAGGTTTTATCCATGCATACTAGATTCAACCACCGCTTTTGCTCTTTGTTGGGAAGGCGACATGACCTACCCGCTTATCGGGTAGATGCGGCATTTCGGACTCGGTGACCGTCTACGACTACAACTTCGTGACGAAGGTGTGAAGACTAGAGCCGGTCCTATGCTCGAGTTTGCCCGTGGAGCCGGAGACGCTTCGCTTATGTAGATCCGCTGCGTAGGTGTTTTACCTTTCTTGATTCGGTCTGTTGGACTTGTACCCGGCTTGTGCCGAAGAGTTGTACTACGATGTTGTAATAATATTATTATGTATTTCTTCTTTTATTCCCGTGTTGTATGGATTTGTACCACTTGAGACGGGGATTGCACGTGATAGCCTCTTCCGGGACTATCACGGAGGTGCGAGAGTCGGGTTTCCGTTCGCGGAAATTCGGGTCGTTTCAATATCTATCTCATATGCATCATCTTGTAAACACACCGAACCAATCCAGAGCTACACAGCATACAGGACGTAGGATATTACGCACCTCGCGACCCGAACCTGTCTAAATTGTGTGCCACGTGTCTCTTCCTTCGAGTTACCGATCTCGGCGAGGCCACATTCACCTACCTCGGGTACTCCCCTTGGTAGGTTGCTGGTCTAAAACACCGACAGCTGGCACGCCAGGTAGGGGATCTCACCGAAGATTTCATGGCGAACTCGACGGCTTCAATCTTCATCAAGCCAACTCTTGCTTTCAACCGCGGCGACACCTTCGTCTTCAGGTCCTAGGTCTGCACTTCTGACAGCGCCGGATCCTTCCAACGCCGCCTCACCATGACACCCAACCCGAGGACCGGGCTCGTGACGCTTCCCAAAGTGATCACGGGCGATCTCGCCGGAAAATTCGGCGAAATTTCGCTCTACAACCAGCACGTCGACTTCGAGTCTGGATCCGCCTCCAACTCGAACTCGACGTCCCCGTGGGTCACTGCATGCGAGTCGGCTACTGAGTCATCGTGTGTCAATGCTCCACTCCACGAGCACTTCCCGTTTGGTCTCTGCAACGCTAGCAGGGCTCACGGGGAAGCTCTTGTTGCGCGTCGAGCCGGCAAGGAGATCATCTCTGACTACGCCTCGGGCTCCAACCCCGGCTTCGGCTACTACTCGGACTCCTCCTACGAGTTCGACTTCGGGTCGGACCCTGACGAGCCCGAGTCCGAGAACCCCACGACTGAGCAACCATTGTCAGGACCAGCCACCGGCCTGGTTATAACATCTACACCCGCCGACAGATTCGTCTACTGGCCAGACCGCAAGCCTACAGACCTAACAGACGGGAACTCACGCTACGTCGCCTACCTCGACTCGCTTCCCTTCCAGGAGGGAACACCCCTAGCTCCAACAGAGGAGCACACTCCAACCGAGGTGGCGAGTACCGATTCGAGTCTCGACACCCCTGATCGCCAAGTCTTCATGGCTGCTGACGAGACCCCGGGACCTTCAGGGACTCGACCCGACTGCTACTTCGAAGACATATCTGCAGATGAGCTGTCTGCCAATGCACCCGCTGATGAGACCACTGACGACAAGAACACCTGACGTGAGTGCAACAGGAAGCGCAACGAACGACGCAGACGTCTCCGAGAATCCCTCCCTGTACGGAATCTCGCAGAGGCTCTTGAACAAGTCGCCAGCCGGGTGCACACTACCCCCGAACAGTGCCTCATGTCTATCTCTACGATAGCACGTCAGGATCAGGGGATACGCACGGGAGAAGTCATCACCAAGCTCGCGGAAGACGCCTACTTCATGAGAGTTGACAACAGAGTCACTCAAGCGCCTCCCCCCAGAACTCGCGAACACGAGAACCATGAAGCGACAAGTCGCAGTCCAGCGGATAATGGACGCAACCATACTTCACAACCCCCTAGAACCCCAACCGTACCAGGGCATCAGCGGGAGGACCTTCTCAGGGTGGTAACAGCGCTGGTGGCGCCGGCGGTAGTCGCGGCGCCGCTGGTCACAGTGATGCTGGCGGCGGAGGTAGTGGCGGCGGGAGCTCCTTACACGGGGCTGGAAGAAGAGCCGGTGGCGGAGGCGATCGCAGAGGCCGAGGCCACGCAGACAGCCACGTCACCGGCGCCTCACGCGGCGACTATGATGTCCGCCGCAGAATTGAAGAAATACAATGCAACAAGTCCTCCATGGCCAGCGACAATGACGGCTTCCCCGCCTTCTCCTCTCGACTTCGCAATCTACTCCTTCCAGAGAAATTCAAACCTCTGGGGATCACCAAGTACGACACGAAGCAAGACCCAGTCCAATGGCTCAGATGTTACACCCTATCCATTGAAAACGTTGGCGACAACAATGACACCAAGTGTCTCTACTTCCCCTTCTGCCTGGACCAAGCACCCCTTACATGGCTCGAGTCGCTCGACAAGTACTCGATCGACGAGTGGAACCAGCTCAAGGACCAGTTCACTAGCAATTTCGCGGGCGCCATGGGACGCTCGGGTACTCGTATGGACATGGCAATGGTGAAGCAGGAACAAGGCGAGACGCTACGCAAGTACATGTGGTGCTTCTTCGACAAGCGCACCACTGTAGTCGACGTCACCGACAAAGAGGTCATCGACCTTTTCCAAGACGGTCTCTATCATGGTCGCACCTTCGAAGACTTCGGTCGACGCCGCCCGAGTTCCATAACCAAGCTCAAGGACATGATCACTTCATGGGCCGACAAAGAAGACAAGGCTAACGCCAAGTACAACGCCATCCGTGGCAAGAGCAAGCAAAACCCGGGCGGCAGCAGCAACAACAACAGGGATCAAGGGGGTCGCAACAATAACAACTACTCGGGTCCTAACCGCAAGCGCAAGCCAGACAACACAGTCGCGGCTATCTAGCGCCTTGCGAAAGACAACTCGAAGATGACCTCTGGCGGCTTCAAGGACTTGCTGAAAGAGAAGTGCTCGTGGCATCTGGAGGGCAATCACACCACTGAGCAGTGCTACCAACTCCGGCGAGCACTCAAGGATACCCCAGAAGGGCAAGAAAAAAGCCGACGTGGACAACAGCGACTTCCAAGAACCCGACAAGATGGTGAACGTCCTCTTTGGCGGACTAGCCACCAAACGGTCTCAGAAGGCCACCAGACGGGAAGTCTTGAACATTGAACTAGTGGTCCCGACCCCTCTTAGATGGTCGGAGGTACCCATCACCTTCTCCCGCGCGGATCAATGGACAAGCTTCTCCGAACCAGGGCATTTCCCACTCGTCCTGAAACTAGTAGTCGCGGGCTCCAGACTCAACAAGGTGCTCATCGATGGTGGAAGCAGGCTCAACGTCCTTTTCACCAAAACCTTGAAGAAGATGAAGCTCGACATTACTCACATGCTCACCAAGAGCACATCACCTTTCTACGGCATCGTCCCTGGGATCGTGGCTATTCCACTGGGCAAAGTGGTCCTGCCAGTCACCTTCGGGGAAACCAGGGAGAACTACCGCACCGAGTACATCAAGTTCGAGGTCGCAGACTTCGAGACTTCCTACCATGTGTGACGCCCCAGGTTTTTAATTACCATCATTAACGCTAATGACCGGATCAGCCGAGTCAAACCGGTCAAACACCGGTCAAACCTAGGTTAACCTGGGTCATCACCTCGAAAACCTCGCCAATGAGCCCCAATGAACCCCTTGACCAAGTCTACACACACCCGTGGTGGACCCGTGGTCAAAGACACGGTCAAACCCGGCTTAACCGTTGACGTCGGCGAATGCCGTCCGGAACTTTTGCCACGTTCTCCAAATTCACCTAAACACTTCAAAATCTACCTTTATGAAAGTTGTCCATCTTGTTGAGGGACACAACTTTCATGTAGATTGGCATTTCAAATATTGAGTAGAAATTGGTGAAAAACTTGATCGACTGACAGTACCTCCTGTTTCCAGAACAGGCCAACATTCAATGTTGGCACGACGTTCCTGCAAAATCCGTTGAGAAAAACACTATACGGCTTTTGTGAAAGTTGTAGAGGGTAGTGAGATCTACAACTTTCCTATTCACCACTTGGAGCACTTTTGTACAAATTTTTGAAGATTTAACGCGTCGAACAGGGGCACACCGAAATGGTAGACCGCCGCGGACGCGCTCCCGCACGCCACGCCGCGCCTCGCGCGCGCCCGCGCGCGCGCCGCGCCGCCGACGCCGCCCCGCGTCCGCCCTCCGCCGTGCCTCGGTACCTAAGCCGCCCCGCGCCTTCCCAACGCAGCCGCGTTGTCCCGAGGTAGCACGCACGCCGAGGGGCCCCGAAGTCCGCGCTACCCGCCCGCACGCGCCCTAGAACATCGCGCCGCCGTACGTCCTCCCCCCGCCCGCGCGATGCGATTGCTGCCCGATCGTCCTCGCCCGCCCCCGCGCTGCCCCTCTCCCGCGCGCGCTGCTCACCCTTGGCTATATAGGCGCCGCCGCCCCTAGCCGCGACACGCGAGCCCTCCCCCGCCGCACCGCAGCCGCCCGCCGGCGCTCGGACCACGCCGCCGCGGCGAGCTCCAATTCCCGGCCAACCCCGAGCCGAAGTAAACCGTCCTTCACCTCTCTAGCTCCCCCGCAAGCTCGCCCGAGCCGTCCCTTGCATACCCGGGCCGCGCGCGCGCCGGCCCGGCGGTCCGGTGGCCGGTCGGGCCGACCGCCGCCACTAAGGCCGCCCGCCGGAGCCACTCCACCCCTGTCCAACCCATCAAATCGAAGCCTAGGGCACCCCTAGACCCTCCCCGTCCTCTCCCGGCCGAGAACGCCGGTGAGCCCGCCGAATTCCGGCAACCCGCACCGGCCGGCCGCCCCTAGGGGCCACATTGCAAAGAACCTTTTATTTTCGAGGGCCTCGTTGCAAAAGGTAAACTCAAATAGTAGAAGTGACTTCCTGATTCTTGTAAATTGCGTAGAAAATCACAGCAAAATCCAAAAAATGCGAAACCAATTTTGTTGTATTCATGGTGAATTATCCTACAACTTTTGTTATTCTTGCCGAGCTAATTCCTGTTAGTTTTAGCATGAAAAATACAAATATGAAAAACCTAGATCTGCAATATCTCAAAAACCATAAATCCTAAGTAGCTAATTTTTGGATATGTTGTGTGTTAAATCATGACTAGCTCCTATGCCAAAACTTGCACAAAGTTTTGATGTAAATCGTTTTATAAAAATGTTTTTTTCATTTCTGCCAAATTTGCATAAACGATTTTTCTTGCTAAATATATTTATGTTTTTGAGCTCAACTTGTGCACACTGTCTTGTAATATCAAAATACACATCTTGCGAATTAATCATGATTTTTGGCTTACCAGAAATAATTATCCTCAAATAATGCATGTTTTCCTTTGTAAATTAATGAACCAAGATCAGTGGAGTTCCTAGGTGTATATGCTGGTTCTTTAGGCTTGTTTAGGACCAGAGAGCATGCATGAGAAAGTTTGGGTCATTTTTATGCTTATTTATTTTTGTATGCATTTAAATGGAATCACTAGCTAGTCGTTGTTATTTTTAATAATATTTAATTTTCTAGCATCCAACACTTACATGTGGGTCCAATGGACCGGGATAGGTGCTAATATGCATATGAAACACTTCTTTAATTTTTGGTAATTTAATTGCTTAATAAAAAGCTTAAAAGCCCTTTTAATATTAAAGAGGAATTAAATAAAGAAAAAGCCCTTATTTAATTCTTTTCCTTTTTGAAAGTATTATATAATTTAATTAAAGGGTAATTAAGTACCTTTGCTGATCAGAAAGTAATTCATAAATAAAAATATTATTTACACCCTTGCTTGTGAAAGTAAAAGGAGTTGAAGCCTTCACATGAAATGACAAGTACAATAAAAACCTTTATTCAAATGTGCAATAAAAGAATAACCCATGTACACCCAATAACCTTCCTAAAAGAGAAACATTAGATAGATGCTTGTTCAGGTGAATATGACCAACCCAGGGTTGGATAAGACAACAAACTATCACCTCACCTAAACTTGCATTGCATTCCGTGTAGATCTTCCGGGCGGAGATTACTCCCTTGTCCCGGAAATCGAGGAAGGAGGAGCGGAAGCGTCGTTGCAGTACGTGGAAGTACTCGACACCGAGGGTGCCCAGGCTAACCTAGCTGACGAAGGCAAGCTCCGGTGCATCTAACCCAGCTTTTAAAATTCTTTATTCAATTATCTATGGATGATTGTGCTTTTACGTTCAGGAGTTGAATGAAACCCTAGATGCATGATCCCTAGGTACCTTTGGTCCCTACTAGTATGATAGGTCGATAGCTGCTAAGCTATAGGACCGTTACAAGTCGAGTGATGACCTCACTCGCGAGAATAGGTTCTTAGATAGGAATCACAATGTATCCTTAAATGGATTGCTCACGTGGTAAGAGCATGGGATCTGGGCTCCGGTCCATGGTTATGTGGGTTAAGTCTTTGAACGTACTAAGCACATGTCGGGTATGGGACCGATAAGCCTAGTACCTTAATGAAGCGGTAAGGGATCCTACCATTACTACTCTTGGGATTCGCTCTCACGGCTCGCCACCGGTGGTGTATGGTGACTCCGGGTATCTCGCGGGGTATGCGGATAGCCCGCACCAAAGACCGTAAAATTCGATCCCGACCCGAGGATTTTTGGGGACGGCACTGGGAAAGTTGTCCCTCTATGGGCAGCCTACCGTGTGTTTGGGTTTACCTTGCAAGGTTTAAATCAATCGATTGCCGGCCTCTCACCGTTATCCGAGACTACTTACTCCACTAGTCATGAGATCCCTAATGATGGAAGTTGATGAAGATGATGCTTGATTAATTGTATTGTACAACTTTGTTTGTACTAGTTGGCTAATGTAGTAAAGATTAAACCTACTAGAACTTGTGCTAAAATCTTGAAAGTAAGGACCTACTCTTTGTTACTTTTTAGCAAAGGCAACCCAGTAGCCAAAAAGCCTTTCATGGTCTAGAATCGGTGAAGTGGATATCACCGATGGGTAAGACTTGCTGAGTATTAGTATACTCAGCCTTGCTATAATGTGTTGATCCAGGTAATGCTTTCGTTGATGTGTGGCCCGGAGAGATCCCGCCCGGCTGGGAGCTGGAGTGGGTGGAGGACGACTACTGAAAGCATCATAGATGGCCTCCCGTGGTGTCTTCGCTTCCGTTAGTTTATTTCCGCTGCTTTCGAAAACTCTGAACTATCTCATCATGGCAAAAACTATGGTTTGTAATAAATAAACCCCTCGGGGTACGAATTTGGATATTAATGTTGTTGTATCTCTGGACTCGCCTTCGAGTGAGTTTTAATGCATATATTCGATCCTTGTTGCTTTTCAAGTGATTTACCGCGCGTTAACCCGGCAACTAACGACAGGATGATACTTTATTGTTGCTTAATGACCAAAGTGGATCGGTCTTAGGTGATAGTACGGTATTTTCCTGGGAGGGTTGTCACAGTTGGCATCAGAGCTTATATGCACCAGAGATTAATTAATAAACCTTAATCACTGGTTTTTGAATAAAATAAGCCAAGATTTTCTGATTTTCCAAAATACGTTGGTCCGCTAAGGATAAACTAGACCGAGAGGCCCTAGAGGGAATTTTGGGTTCTTTCAGGTGGCTTAATTAAACTTATGGTCTATTTTGCTAACTTCCAGCACATTACTTTATGTCAGACTTACTTTCTTGCACAACCAAACTAGGAGCCACGTGTTTTCAACGTGTGCTGTTCCGCATCACGAGAATTGCGAGGGTTGATGGAGTGATCTATTCCACGGATCCCATCTTCGCGTCTGTTTAAGAGTTGTGTGTCGCCACGTGTTTCATACGTGTGCATTCCGCATGTCGCTCATGCGAGGCAAGGATACACTCCATTCAAACGGAGGGTGTCCGACACTGTCCATGCAGCGGCTTAACGCATGGATGCCGTTTCTATAGTGAACGGTAATGTATGTGGACGCTTTCGTGACGTGCTGGCACGAGAGGTTCGTTTTCTGCAGGTACATAATAGCGTTTCGTTAGTCGTTAAGCGAGTATCGTATAGCTCTCGACTAGATATTATAGGGAGAGACGAATAAAAGCCTTGCCACCAGCACTAACTTCGATTTTTGGCTTGATTGCCATGTGAGGTCGAATAGGACGTCTTGCATGCATACTAGAAATCGAAACAACTAAAATGGACCTGAAAACTAAATTTCCATATGCTCTCTAAGGAAAGTTATGCTAGTGTATGCTTTTTTATAAAATAGAGTACCTCTCATACCTAGTCGTCATGCTGCCGAAATTTTTTTAAAAAAAAGGTTTGTTTACCTTGTGCTAGGTTAAGTAAACCAAATTGTTAAAAACGATTGCTCCTTAACTAGTTATCTTGTAATAGCAAGTTTCAATCCTAGTTCCGTTTGGGTTGGTTCACACTTTCCTAGGCACATCTAGATTCAGGACCATCCACCTTGTTCCTTGTTCGATGCTCAACCTTAAAATTTAAATAGGTGTTAAAGAACTTTTGTAGTAACCGAGAAACTTGGGAAAGGTTTGAGGGTTCTGGATTTTTGGTTATGAATTTTGTTCACAACTGCCAAAACTTCATATCATTATGTATGTGAGCTCGTTTCGAGTTCTAGCATACAACTGTGCCTTTGTGCACATGACTACCCAGTATTACCCAACATGAGAAAAGAGAACTTTTGCCATTCTACCAGGCCGTGGGAATGTCTTGATCTTGGAATTCAATCTTTAATCGTGATTCTCCTATCATCATGTCATTTCCGTCGACTTGTATTTTCCCTTCAACCCCTTGACCTCAGACATGTTGGAGCACTAGGATATTCTTCGTATTGATATCCTTGTCCTGGTTACTTCAAACATGCAATCATAAGCCTATTCTAATGGTCTTGCTCACAACCTTTTCAAAAATAAATAAATAATTATGTTTCTTCTCGAGCATGCATTTGCATAGCATGTGCATTTGGGAACCTTGGGGAACTAACGTGCATACGCATGGAGTGTTTTCAATGTCTCCCACTCTATCCTTTGTGTTTGGTGACGTTGTTATCCCATAACTAAAGGTACCGTGACGGAACCTAGGGCGTCATGTGCGTTGCAGCCACATGATTGCCACTGGGAGCGCACTAGGTATCTTGGTTGTGAGAATGCGACTCGCCACGCATACTCCTTCTCAATTTGTGATTGTCCTCTCGATCGCTATCTCATTTTGTGGGTAACCGAGTCATGCTGACATGCATCATAGGCATCTTCAACATGAGCATATGCATCGTGTCTCCATAAACATGTGCATCACATCACTTTTTGAAAAGCATTGCGTCGTAGTGGCACGGCCATGCCACATAAGGTTGCAAACAAAATAACGCGTGAGCAAGATCGTTCGGAAGATCCTATACCAATTTACCTCTCCATACTTTTTGCTTGCATCCCCAAGTAAACTTCGTGCAAAAGCTTTCCATTACTTGTCGTCTTTGACTACTCTTACGGGCTAATCTTGAACCGATGGGGGTTATACTTATTGCCCGATAATCCCATCGTGTTTGCTCCCTCAGAGTAATTTCAGAACATCCGAGAGGACCACTCCTCTATTTCTCTATCTGTCCTTGGAATTTCGAATCTCGGGACGAGATTCTTCTTAAGGGGGGTAGACTGTGACGCCCCAGGTTCTTAATTACCGTCATTAACGCTAATGACCGGATCAGCCGAGTCAAACCGGTCAAACAACGGTCAAACCTAGGTTAACCTGGGTCATCACCCCGAAAACCTCACCAATGAGCCCCAATGAACCCCTTGACCAAGTCTACACACACCCGTGGTGGACCCGTGGTCAAAGACACGGTCAAACCCGGCTTAACCGTTGACGTCGGCGAATGCCGTCCGGAACTTTTGTCGCGTTCTCCAAAATTCACCTAAACACTTCAAAATCTACCTTTATGAAAGTTGTCCATCTTGTTGAGGGACACAACTTTCATGTAGATTGGCATTTCAAATTTTGAGTAGAAATTGGTGAAAAACTTGATCGACTGACAGTACCTCCTGTTTTCCAGAACAGGCCGGCATTCAATATTGGCACGGCGTTCCTGCAAAATCCGTTGAGAAAAACACTATACGACTTTTGTGAAAGTTGTAGAGGGTAGTGAGATCTACAACTTTCCTATTCACCACTTGGAGCACTTTTGTACAAATGTTTGAAGATTTAACGCGTCGAACAGGGGCACACCGAAATGGTAGACCGCCGCGGACGCGCTCCCGCACGCCACGCCGCGCCGCGCGCGCGCCCGGGCGCGCCGCCGCCGCGCCGCCGGCGCCCTCCGCCGTGCCTCGGTACCTAAGCCACCCCGCGCCTTCCCAACACGGCCGCGTCGTCCCGAGGTAGCACGCACGCCGAGGGGCCCCGAAGTCCGCGCCGCCGCCCGCCCGCGCCCGGAACATCGCGCCGCCGTACGTCCTCCCCGCCCGACGCGGTACGATTGTCGCCCGATCGTCCTCGCCCCGCCCGCGCCGCCCCTCTCCCCGCGCGCCCGCTCGCCCTTCGCTATATAGGCGCCGCCGCCCCTAGCCGCGACGCGCGGGCCCTCCCCCGCCACACCGCAGCCGCCCGCCGGTGCTCGGGGACCACGCCGCCGCGGCGAGCTCCAATTCCGGCCCAACCCCGAGCCAAAGTAAACCGTCCTTCACCTCTCTAGCTCCCCCCGTAGCTGCCCGAGCCGTCCCTTGCGTACCCAGGCCGCGCGCGCGCGGCGCGCCGGCGGTCCCGGCGGCCGGTGCCGACCGCGCCGCCAAGGCCGCCCGCCGGAGCCACTCCACCCCCGTCCAACCCATCAAATCGAAGCCTAGGGCACCCCTAGACCCTCCCCCGTCCTCTCCCGACCGAGAACACCGGCGAGCCCGCCGAATTCCGGCAACCCGCGCCGGCCGGCCGCCCCTAGGGGCCACATTGCAAAGAACCTTTTATTTTCGAGGGCCTCGTTGCAAAAGGTAAACTCAAATAGTAGAAGTGACTTCCTGATTCTTGTAAATTGCGTAGAAAATCACAGCAAAATCCAAAAAATGCGAAACCAATTTTGTTGTATTCATGGTGAATTATCCTACAACTTTTGTTATTCTTGCCTGAGCTAATTCCTGTTAGTTTTAGCATGAAAAATACAAATATGAAAAACCTAGATCTGCAATATCTCAAAAACCATAAATCCTAAGTAGCTAATTTTTGGATATGTTGTGTGTTAAATCATGACTAGCTCCTATGCCAAAAATGGCACAAAGTTATGATGTAAATCGTTTTATAAAAATGTTTTTTTCATTTCTGCCAGATCTGCATAAATGATTTTTCTTGCTAAATATATTTATGTTTTTGAGCTCAACTGGTGCACACTGTCTTGTAATATCAAAATACACATCTTGCGAATTAATCATGATTTTTGGCTTACCAGAAATAATTATCCTCAAATAATGCATGTTTTTCTTTGTAAATTAATGAACCAAGATCAGTGGAGTTCCTAGGTGTATATGCTGGTTCTTTAGGCTTGTTTAGGACCATAGAGCATGCATGAGAAAGTTTGGGTCATTTTTATGCTTATTTATTTTTGTATGCATTTGATTGGAATCACTAGCTAGCCGTTGTTATTTTTAATAACATTTAATTTTCTAGCATCCAACACTTACATGTAGGTCCAATGGACCAGGATAGGTGCTAATATGCATATGAAACACTTCTTTAATTTTTGGTAATTTAATTGCTTAATAAAAAGCTTAAAAGCCCTTTTAATATTAAAGAGGAATTAAATAAAGAAAAGCCCTTATTTAATTCTTTTTCTTTTTGAAAGTATTATATAATTTAATTAAAGGGTAATTAAGTACCTTTGTTGATCAGAAAGTAATTCATAAATAAAAATATTATTTACACCCTTGCTTGTGAAAGTAAAAGGAGTTGAAGCCTTCACATGAAATGACAAGTACAATAAAAACCTTTATTCAAATGTCCAATAAAAGAATAACCCATGTACACCCAATAACCTTCCTAAAAGAGAAACATTAGATAGATGCTTGTTAAGGTGAATATGACCAACCCAGGGTTGGATAAGACAACAAACTATCACCTCACCTAAACTTGCATTGCATTCCGTGTAGATCTTCCGGGCGGAGATTACTCCCTTGTCCCGGAAACCGTGGAAGGAGGAGCGGAAGCGTCGCTGCAGTACGTGGAAGTACTCGACACCGAGGGTGCCCAGGCTAACCTAGCTGACGAAGGCAAGCTCCGGTGCATCTAACCCAGCTTTTAAAATTCTTTATTCAATTATCTATGGATGATTGTGCATTTACGTTCAGGAGTTGAATGAAACCCTAGATGCATGATCCCTAGGTACCTTTGGTCCCTACTAGTATGATAGATCGATAGCTGCTAAGCTATAGGACCGTTACAAGTCGAGTGATGACCTCACTCGCGAGAATAGGTTCCTAGATAGGAATCACAATGTATCCTTAAATGGATTGCTCACGTGGTAAGAGCATGGGATCCGGGGCTCCGACCCGGTGGTTATGTGGGTTAAGTCTTTGAACGTACTAAGCACATGTCGGGTATAGGACCGGTAAGCCTAGTACCTTAATGAGGCGGTAAGGGATCCTACCATTACTACTCTTGGGATTCGCTCTCACGGCTCGCCACCGGTGGTGTATGGTGACTCCGGGTATCTCGCGGGGTATGCCGGATAGCCTGCACCAAAGATTGTAAGATTCGATCCCGACCCGAGGATTTTTGGGGACGGCCTGGGAAAGTTGTCCCTCTATAGGCAGCCTACCGTGTGTTTGGGTTTACCTTGCATGGTTTAAATCAATCGATTGTCGGCCTCTCACCGTTATCCGAGACTACTTACTCCACTAGTCATGAGATCCCTAATGATGGAAGTTGATGAAGATGATGCTTGATTAATTGTATTGTACAACTTTGTTTGTACTAGTTGGCTAATGTAGTAAAGATTAAACCTACTAGAACTTGTGCTAAAATCTTGAAAGTAAGGACCTACTCTTTGTTACTTTTTAGCAAAGGCAACCCAGTAGCCAAAAAGCCTTTCATGGTCTAGAATCGGTGAAGTGGATATCACTGACGGGTAAGACTTGCTGAGTATTAGTATACTCATCCTTGCTATAATGTGTTGATCCAGGTAATGCTTTCGTTGATGTGTGGCCCGGAGAGATCCCGCCCGGCTGGGAGCTGGAGTGGGTGGAGGACGACTACTGAAAGCATCATGGATGGCCTCCCGTGGTGTCTTCGCTTCCGTTAGTTTATTTCCGCTGCTTTCGAAAACTCTGAACTATCTCATCATGGCAAAAACTATGGTTTGTAATAAATAAACCCCTCGGGGTACGAATTTGGATATTAATGTTGTTGTATCTCTGGACTCGCCTTTGAGTGAGTTTTAATGCATATATTCGATCCTTGTTGCTTTCAAGTGATTTACCGGGCGTTAACCCGGCAACTAACGACAGTATGATACTTTATTGTTGCTTAATGACCAAAGTGGATCGGTCTTAGGCGATAGTACGGTATTTTCTTGGGCGGGTTGTCACACCATGTCATCCTCGGCAGACCAGCTATCGCCAAGTTCACGGTGGTACCCCACTAAACGTACTTGGTACTCAAAATGCCAAGTCCTATCGGTGTACTCTCACTGCAAGGGGACTTGAAGATTTCTTTCGACTGCGACACAGAAGCTGTGGAACTCGCAGCCACCACTTAAGTACCCAACGCAATGATGGAGATATATGCTGCATCTAAGAAGCTTGCCCCAACCGAACTCGAGATCCCAGAGAAGCCAGACACAGCTAACAAGCCTCAACCCTCTAAGGAAGTGCAAGTCAAGGCGATCGACCTAGCGACGGGCGACAGCAGCAAGACCACCACGATCGCGGCGGGCTTCGACCTGAAATAGGAAGACGCGCTCATCAGCTTCCTTCGGGCTAACCGAGACATCTTCGCTTGGAAACCAACGGACATGTTAGGGGTGCCCAGGAACCTGATCGAGCAATCACTCAATGTCGATCCTAAAGCTACCCCCAAGAGACAACACCTCCGCCGTTTCGCCGACGACCGACGGGATGCCATCAAGAAGGAACTCACCAAACTACTCGTGGCCGGCTTCATCAGAGAAGTCTTCCATCCTGAGTGGCTCGCCAACCCCGTCCTCGTCCGCAAGAAGAACACGAACAAGTGGATGATGTGCGTCGACTACACCGACCTCAATAAGCACTGCCCCAAGGACCCCTTCGAGTTGCCGCGGATTGACCAAGTCATCAACTCCACGGCGGGATGCGAGGCTCTGCTTCCTCGACTGCTACTCCGGGTACCACCAAATCGCTATCAAGGAAGAAGACCAGGAGAAGGCCGCGTTCATCACCCCGTTTGGCACCTACTGCTACACTACAATGTCATTCGGGTTGAAGAACGCCGACGCTACGTACCAACAAGCTATCCAAGCCTGTTTCAAGAGACAGCTCAACAAGAACATCGAAGCCTATGTGGATGACATGGTCGTCAAGACCCGAAACTCCGACACGCTCATCGTCGATCTTGAAGAGACTTTTGCATCCCTGCGGGAGTACCAATGGAAGCTCAACCCGAACAAGTGCGTCTTCGGCGTACCTTCGGGAAATCTACTCGGCTTCATCATCAGCCATCGCGGCATCGAAGCCAACCCCGAGAAGATCTCCGCCATAACCAAGATGAAAGCTCCCACCTGCATCAAAGACGTGCAGAAGCTTACTAGGTGCATGGCGGCCTTGAACAGATTCATCTCGAAGCTTGGAGAACGAGGACTACCCTTCTTCAAACTACTCAAGCACCAAGAGAAGTTCGTGTGGACCCCAGAGGCAGATCAAGCTCTGGCTCAGCTCAAGGACTTCCTGTCCAAACAACCAGTACTCACGGCTCCTCGCAAAAAGGAGCAGTTACCGCTCTACCTCGTTGCGACTACTCATGTGATTAGTACTGCCATCGTCGTCGAGCGGCAAGAAGACGGCCACGCCTACCCAGTCCAGCGACCACTCTACTTCGTCAGTGAGGTCCTGTCGGAATCCAAGGAACGGTACCAGCCAGTGCAGAAGCTGTTGTATGCAATGCTCATCACCTCGCGGAAGCTACGACACTACTTCCAGGAGTACTCGATCACCGTCGTCACCGACTACCCGCTCGGCGACATCTTACGGAACCAAGATGCTACTGGAAGAATCTCCAAATGGGTAGTCGAACTTGATGCCCTCACCATCGACATCAAGCCACGAACAACCATCAAATCGCAGGCACTAGTCGACTTCATGGCGGAGTGGCGGGAGAATCAGCTACCAACTCCAATTGAGCGACCAGAGCATTGGGTGATATACTTCGACGGCTCACTCAAGCTCGAGGGCGCAGGTGCAGGGGTACTCCTGATCTCTTCAACGGGCGAACAACTCAAGTATGTCCTGCAGATCTTCTGGAAGGTCTCAAACAACGAAGTCGAGTACGAAGCTCTACTACACGGGCTCCGTCTCGCGGTATCTCTGGGCATCAAGCGACAACTAGTCTACGGCGACTCCGCGGTGGTCATCAACCAAGTTAACAAGTCTTAGGATCACAACAAGGAGAACATGGACGCCTACTACCAAGAAGTCCGCAAGCTCGAGAACAAATTCTATGGTCTCGAGTTCCATCACATCGTCCGCGACAACAACGTTGCAGCGGATGTCCTGTCAAAGCTTGGTTCTACTCGCGCACAAGTACCAGCAGGAGTCTTCATTCACGAGCTTCACGCGCCATCCATCCCGGAGCCGGTGCCCACAACCACTGACCCAGCGCCTTCTCTAGCTGGTCAAGAGGTCATGATGATAGACGTGGGCTGGCAACAACCCTTCATTGACTACATCCGCGAGCAGAAGGTTCCCACCGACAAGAACATATCCGAGCAAATCACCCACCGAGCCAAGTCCTACGTACTAGTCGGCGACAAGCTCTACAAGCGGGGCGCCACTTCTGGAGTACTCATGAAGTGCGTTCCCAGAGAAGAAGGCAAGGACATCTTGGAGGAGATCCACAAAGGCGTCTGCGGCAACCACGCATCTTCTCGTACGCTGGTCAGCAAGGCTTTCCGATGAGCTTTCTATTGGCCCACAGCCCTGGGCGATGCTGAGGAACTCGTCAGAAGGTGCCAAGGGTGCCAGTACTTCGCCAAGCAACAGCACGTCCCGTCCTACAAGCTAGTCACTATACTACCAACTTGGCCTTTCGCCTGCTGGGGGCTCGACATGATTGGGCCTCTCCCGACTGCGCCGGGAGGATTCAATAGAGTCTTGGTGGCCATCGACAAGTTCACCAAGTGGATAGAAGTCAAGTCGGTCACATGCCCTAAGGCCGACAGAGTACTCGACTTCTTGGATGAACTCGTACACCGCTACGGACTACCTCTTTGCATCATCACAGACCTGGGGTCCAACTTCAACAATCACCAGTTCTGGGAGTACTGCGAGAACAGTGGGATTGACGTCCGGTATGTCTCAGTCGCCCATCCACGGGCCAACGGACAAGTCGAGCGTGCCAACAGGATGGTACTCAACGCCCTCAAGAAGCGACTACACGATGTTGCTAACACAAAAGGATGAAAGTGGATCAAGGAACTGCCTAATGCACTCTGGGGGCTACGTACTCAACCCACCAAGCCGACGGGACAGTCTCCCTATTTCCTGGTCTACGGCTCCGAAGCTATTCTACCTGCCGATGTCATGTGGGATTCGCCGGCAGTAGAGCAATACGACGAAGGCATATCTGAAGACAGCAGACGAGTCGACATCGACGCTCGAAGAAGCCCGCTGTGCCGCCCTCATCCAGTCAGCAAGGTACCTTGAGGGTATCCGACGCTATCACGATCGCAACATCAAGGAACGCTCCTTCAACGTTGGCGATCTAGTCCTCCGACGTATCCAGAACACGGAAGGACTACACAAGCTCAGCTCGCCATGGGAAGGTCCTTTCTCGATTGCAAAGGTGACCGGACCAGGCTCATACCGCCTTCAAACACTTGAAGGTGACAACATCAGCAACTCGTGGAACGTCGACCAGCTCTGTCGATTCTACGTGTAGTCTCTCGACTACTCTCCGGGAGTCCAAGTCTATACGACTACCACCGGGCTCTTCGCTGTAAGCGGCCTACGGGTCCAAGCACTAGTCTCCGGACTACTCTACTCAAGAGACCATGTACTCTTAGATCCAGTCTATACGACTAATAACGGATCTATAGCTGTAAGTGGCCATGTGTCCTAGCACTACTTCAGCCGTAGGCGGCCTCCGGGTCCTGGCGATTGCACTTGTAAACGGCCCTGGCCATCCAGGTGTATTTTTCAGTAATAAAGTTTGATTTTCGATCAACTCATTTACTGTGTCTCCCTCAACGGGTCTCTCTTGCGAGTACTACTACTCACAACAACTCCATGATTGTCACTCCGCACATATATATACCACGACAACGAGTACTCATTTATGAAAGATCTTTTCATTCAAACTTCAAACAGGTTCTTTACAACTTTGTCTATGTTACATCTACTGCCAAAAGCTAACCCTACAGGACAACTACTAGAGGTTCAGCTTCTCCGCGACTTGTTCCGCGATTGGCGCCATCTGCTCCAGAAGCTCATTGTACTGCTCATCTGTACAATTGGCGGCTAGTCCTCCCGCGACTACGCTCATGTGGTAAGAGCATGGGATTGGGATCCGGTCCAGTGGGCATGTGGGCTAAGCTTTTGAACGTACTAAACATATGCCGGGAATGGGACCGGTAAGCCTAGTACCTTAATGAGGCGGCACGGGATCTTACTATTACTACTCTTGAGAAATCTCCTTATCGGCTAGCTACCGGAAAGGGTGGTGTATGGTGACTCCGGGTATCTCACGGGGTATGCGGATAGCTTTGCACCGTGGACCGTAAGATTCGATCCCAACCCGAAGATTTTTGGAAACGGCCTGGGGAGTTGTCCTCGCGGGGGCAGCCGACCGTGTGTTTGGGTCTACCTTGCAAGGTTTAAATCAATCGATTGTCGGCCTCTCACCGTTATCCGAGACTGCTTAATTCACTGGCCATGATATCCCATAATGATGGAACTCGGGAAATATTGTTGGATGAATTAATTGCTTGTCCAATTCTTGATTGAATTAGATGGCACATTTAGAAATGGTAATCAATTAGAACTTGTGCTAAAAGATTGAAAGTAAGGACCTACTCTTAGTAGCTTTCCAGCAAAAGAAACTCCACCGGCCAAAAGCCTTTCATGTCTAGAGGTTGGTGATGTAGTCATCACCCGACGGTTAAGTCTTGCTGAGTATTAGTATACTCAACCTTGCTTTAAAACTAAGGTTGCAGGTGTGATCGATCGGAAGGGTGACGACAAGTAAGGACATCACGGATGGCCTCCTGTGATATTCTCCGTTGCGCTAGTTTATTTTATTTCCGCTGTATTTTCAAACTCTGAACCTTTACTCCATGTCATGAACAATGGTTTGTAATAAATTATGTTAATTCATGTTGTACTCTGGACTCGCCTTCGCGTGAGTTTTAATGCATGTGTCGATCCTCTGTTCGATGTTCAAGTGATTTACTGTGTGTAACCCGGCAACCAACGACAGGATGATACTTTACTACGGCTTAATGACCAAAGTGGATCGGTCTTAGGCGTTAGTACGGTATTTTCCTGGGTGGGTTGTCACAGCTGTGACAACCCGCCCAGGAAAATACCGTACTATCGCCTAAGACAACCAGCCCAGGAAAATACCGTACTATCGCCTAAGACCGATCCACTTTGGTCGTTAAGCCATAATAAAGTATCATCCTGTCGTTGGTTGCCGGGTTAACGCCCGGTAAATCACTTGGACATCGAACAGAGGATCGACACATGCATTAAAACTCACGCGAAGGCGAGTCCAGAGTACAACATGAATTAACATAATTTATTACAAACCATTGTTCATGACATGGAGTGAAGATTCAGAGTTCGAAAATACAGCGGAAATAAAATAAACTAGCGCAACGGTAGACATCACAAGAGGCCATCCGTGATGTCATCACTTGTCATCACCCATCCGATCAATCACACCTGCAACAACAGTTTTAAAGCAAGGCTGAGTATACTAATACTCAACAAGACTTAACCGTCGGGTGATAACTACATCACCAAACTCTAGACATGAAAGGCTTTTGGCTGGTGGAGTTTCTTTTGCCGAACAGCTCCTAAGAGTAGGTCCTCACTTTCAATGTTTTAGCACAAGTTCTAGTTGATTACCATTTCTAAATGTGCCATCTAATTCAATCAAGGATTGGACAAGCAATTAGTGCATCCAACAATATTCCTCGAGTTCCATCATTATGGGATATCATGGCCAGTTGATTAAGCAGTCTCGGATAACGGTGAGAGGCCGACAATCGATTGATTTAAACCTTGCAAGGTAAACCCAAACACACGGTAGGCTGCCCCCGCAAGGACAACTTTCCCAGGCCGTTTCCGTCGATCTTCGGCTCGGGAGCGGAACCTACATTCCTTGGTACAAGGTTTACTGGATCGCTCCCACACGAACGTCCAGACTCACTCGGGTACCACACTGTTGCAAGCAGGGGGACACAAGTGCCCCAGGTTTAGTAGGGAAAGGTTCCCTTACCGCGTCAATCGGGTACTAGGCTTACCGGTCCCATTCCCGGCATATGTTTAGTACGTTCAAAAGCTTAGCCCACGAAAGCCACTGGACCGGAGCCCAAATCCCATGCTCTTACCACATGAGCAATTCAATTATAAAGATCTTATGATTCCAACATAAGAACCTATTCTCGCGAGTGACGAACATCACTCGACTTCTATCGGTCCTATAGCATAGCAGCTATCGACCTAGCATACTAGTGATAGAGCATAGGTACCTAGGGATCATGCATCTAGGGTTTCAAATCAACTCCTGAAACGTAAATGCACAATCGTAGCAAACATAATTGCATAAATTTCAAAAACAGGGTTAATGAAACGGGGCTTGCCTTCGATGGCAAGGTTGGCCTTGGGCCCTTCTGGACTTTGGTCCAGGTCTTGCTCTACAACGACATGGTGCACGTCTCCGTCAGCTCCTCCGCCTCCTCCGACCGGCACACGCGTACAGCTACCGCTCGGGAGATCTACACGAGGATGCAAATGCAAGATTTACTTGACGATTTTAATTTAATTAAACACAAACAAATACTGACAACCATAGGGTGCATTAGTTGGGCACATTCACCTAGATAAGAATACATTTAGCATATTCTCCAAAAAGGAACAATATGCAATTCTTTATTAAACATTTTGAATAAAGGTTCTTATTATACTTATCATATCATGTGAAAACTTCATTCCCTTTTATCTTCTCCAATAAAGGTGTAATTAATATTTTTATTTATGAATTAATTTCTTATTAGTGATGATTATTAATTATCTTTTAATTGTATTAAATAATACTTTTCAAAAAGGAAAAAGAATTAATTAGGGATGTTTCTTTATTTAATTTCCCTTTAATATTAAAAGGGCTTTTAAGCTTTTTATTAAGCAATAAAATTACCAAAAATTAAAGGAGTGTTTCTTACGCCTACTAGCACCTATACTGGTCCATTGGACCCACATGTAAGTGTTGGATTCTAGGGAATTAAATATTATTGAAAATGACAAAGGTTATCTAGTGATTCCATTTTAAATGCATATAAAAATAAATAAGAATCAAAATGATCCAAACTTTCTTGTGCATGCTCTCTGGTCCTAAACAAGTCTAAAAAGCCAGCATGTTCACATGGAATCTCTACTGAACTTGGTTTATTAATTTACAAAGGAAAATATGCATAAATCAAGAATAATTATTTCTGTTAATCCAAAAATCATGATTAATTCACAATATGTGTATTTTGGTATTGTAAGACAGTGTGCACAAGTTGGGGTCAAACACATAAATATATTTAACAAGAAAAATCACTTATGCAGATCTGCCTGAAATAGAAAAAACTTTTTATAAAAAGATTTACATTATAATTTTGTGCAATTTTTGTCTCAGGAGCTAGAAATGACCTAACACACAACATATCCAAAAATTAGCTACAGAGGATTTATAGTTTGTGAGATATTGCAGATCTAGGTTTTCCACATTTGTATTTTTCATGCAAAAACTAAAAGGAATTAGCTCAGTCCAGAATAGCAAAAGTTGTATAATAATTCACAACGGATCCAACAAAATTTGTTTCACATTTTTCTAAATTTTCTGTGATTTTCTACGCAATTTACAAGAATCAGCCACTCACTTTTACTATTGGAGTTGCACTTTTGCAGTTAGGCCCCGGAAAAGAATTGTTCCTTCCCAATGTGGCCCCTGGGCGCGGTGGCCGGCGCGGGGTGGCCAAATTCCGGCGAACCTCGCCGGGGTTTGGCCGGGGGAGGGTTGGGGAAGGGCCTAGGGGTGCTACGGGTTCGGTTTGCGGGGGTTGGACGGGGGTGGGGACGGCGCGGGTGGCGGCGTGCGCCGGCGGCCGGGGAGGTGCGGCCGGCGCGCGGCGTGTGCTGCAGCACGGCCGGGCGGCGCCGGGGCTGGGCGAGGCGGGGTAGGGGAGGAGAGCGAGGGTGCACGCGCGAGAAGAGGAAATCGGTTCTCATACACGAGCTTGCGCGCGCGCGTACCGCGGCGGTCGGACCGCCGGTCGCCGGAACGTCACGGCCGTGGTACGACGTCGCACGAAAATTCACGCCGCGGCACGGACTCCTAGGCGACGTGGGGGCGCGGGGACCTCGGACGCGGCGGCCTCGGGACGGGGCGGCCCCTCGGGTGCGGTGCGGCCTCGGGCGCGAGGGGCCGCACGGCGGCGCGCGCGCGCGCGCGCGCGCGCGGCCCCGGCGCAGCCACGTGGCGCAGCGCGGCCGGCGCGGGCCGGGCGCAGCCACGCGGCGCGCGCGCGGCCGGCGCGCGGGAGCGCGCGAGGCAGCCTGTAACGTGTCGATGTGGTGGTGTTCGTCAGCGTTTTACTCACAATTTCTGAATAGAAGTGCACAGTGCGGTCAACAGGAAAGTTGTAGATCTAACTACCCTCTATAACTTTCGTAAAGGCCGTCTAGTGATTTTCTCAACGGATTTTGCAGGAACGTCGTGCCAACATTGAATGTCGGCCTGTTCTGAAAAACAGGAGGTACTGTCAGTCGATCGAGTTTTTCGCTAATTTCCACCCAAAATTGGAAATGCCAATCTACACGAAAGTTGTGTCCCTCAACAAGATGGACAACTTTCATAAAGGTAGATTTTGAAGTGTTTAGGTGAATTTCGGAGAACGTGGAAAAAGTTCCGGACGACATTCACTGACGTCAACGGTTAAGCGGGGTTTGACCGTGTCTTTGACCACGGGTTGACTACGGGTGTGTGCAGGCTCGGTCAAGGGGTTCAATAGGGTTCAATGGCGAGGTTTTCGGGTGACGGCCCAGGTTGGCCTAGGTTTGACCGGTTGACCTGGTCATTAGCGTTAATAACGTTAATTAGAAAACTGGGGCGTCACAGCCTACCCCCCTTAAAAGGAATCTCGACCCGAGATTCGAAAATTAAAGACAAAGGTAGGGGTAAGGTTCTTACCGTTCCGTGATTGAAGGAAACCCGGATACTTGGTGTTGAGGAAGTGCTCGGTCTCCCACGTAGCTTCTTCTTCAGTATGGTGACTCCACTGTATCTTGTACATCTTCACGGTATGTCTCCTAGTTTGCCTTTCTTTTTGATCTAGCACTCTCAGCGGATGCTCTACCACTGAAAGATCCAGCTCGATCCAAGCATTTGCTTCCGTGATCACTTCTGCCTCGGGTACTTTCACACCTTTCTTCAATTGTGTCACATGAAACACATTGTGCACAGCCGAGAATCGATCCAGAAGTCGGATACGATAAGCGATTGGTCCACATATCTCAATGATCTCGTATGGGCCGATATAGCGTGGGGCTAATTTCCCTTTGACGCCAAATCTCTGTACACCTTTGGTCGGGGAAACCTTGAGGTATACGTAATCGCCCACTTCATAGTGTCGGGTGTCTGTCCCTTTTGTCGGGGACGGCCCTAGGGGTCCCCTTAAACGACGGGGGAATCCTCACTTAAATCCCGGTGTCAAAACACGCTAAGCCTAACCATGCGGGCAACTAACCATGCAGACATGGCCTACGCCGCGGGACTCCGACGGCCCACCAAGACGGCCCGCCCGGAAGACCCTCGAGCCGGTTCCGCCTAGCTCGAGGGCGCCCCCCTCCTCGAACGGGCTCCACCCCCGTTCGAGGGGCGACCCTTCCCTCGAGCGGTCCCGCCCCGCCCGAGGGCTCGCTCCCCCTCGAGCGGGCCTCGTCTCGCTCGAGGGTCCGCCCCCGCCCTCGGGCCGGGGCCCGCCACGATCACGGGCGCTCCCGCACGCGTGCGCCGGCCCTGTACTTGGGCATTTAACGCCCTGACGCCGCAGGACGGCGCCATCATGCGCCCGGGGCTCACGCCCCGGTGCCGCCGCACCAACTCCCCAGGGAGGAGCCCATCCCCGCCACTGTGGGATGGACTGTGCGGACGGCCGGTGTCAGTCCCGTGACACCGTGCGCCCACTACAGTACGACTAACGCGCCCGACCCTCGAAAAGGGGCCGGGCGCACCCTCGATTCCACTTTCCCGTGACCCTGCAGGTTAGGTGAGGGGCGCTAGGCCGGTGGATGGCCATCCCGGCCACTGTAACGGCGCGGCCGCCGTACCCACGCGTGCGGGGCGCACGCCCGGCACCGCAGCGCACGCCCGGCACCGCAAAGAACCACTCCGCTACCACGAGGCACATTGGGAAGGAACGCCGTTCGCCCGCTCCCGCACCCCGTACCAGCCATCATCAGCACCTCCCTCGAAGCCTATCAGAGGACGCCACCGCCGTCTGCCGCCCTCCTACCCTCGAACCACCACTGTTCGGGTACGGGGTAGGCCATCATGGCCGGATCGCAGCGAAGATCGACCGGACGGCCGCCCACTCTACACCGTAGCGCGACGTGCTCCCTCACGTAGCTAGGAAGCGCGGCGTGCATGTAACCCGCCGCCCCCTTGGCCTATAAAAGGGGAGGCGAGCCCCCGGCCCGCGGGGGGGGGAGGACGGACGAGTTCAGTGGAACACAACGCACCGTGCACTCACTCTCTTATTCTCCCACAACATCTTCAGCTACTCCACCAGGGACTTGGAAGCCACGCTTCCTCTCCCGCCTTGCTTGTACTTGCCCCACTACAAGCACCCCCGGTGCTGAGCAATACAGTGCCACGAGCACGCCCCTGCTGGACGTACGGCCCCCTTGGCCGGAACCAGGATAAAACCTTGTGTCATTTGTTGCTTAGCATCGACCATTGAGGGATAGACCTAGGCGCTATCTACTGGTTAGTGTCGGGACCATATTCCGCACCGACAGTTGGCGCCCACCGTGGGGCAAACGAGCGCCTAAGGTCATTTCGCCAACTCCCTCCATGGTGATCCGCACTGAGTACCGTGGTACCCGCTACAACATGGGTAGCTCGGACCCTCTCCCCGCCGGGTTCGAGATCCGCTTCGGGGACTTGAACTTCCGTGGCCACGGGGAACGGCTATCTCATGCGCCTCACTAATCGTGAGGAGCTTCGCGCGCGCGCGCGCGAGGCCGAGTCCCCGCTCCGGTCTCCGCCACGCGCACGACACGCGCGCGAGCGCCCGCAGCACGGATGCCGCGGGCCCATCCACGCCGCGACGCCGTCGTCGCTCCGGGCTACGCTCGCGTCGGGGCGCGGGTCCGAGCGGCGGCAGGCCGAGCGCGCCGCCGCCCAACGCGGTGCGCCCATCGCTACGACGGCCGCCACCGCCTCGGCGGGACCGCGTGCGGTCTCCGACCACGCGTTCCCATCGGCCGCGTGGCGCCACTACGGCCTACAACGCCAACGTCAATACGACGATGCGCGGGGTTCCACCCGGCCGCCACGTCTTCGTCGCCGGGGATCCCGCACCTCGGCCAGCACGAGTCGTCCCCCGGGCTCCGTCGACACGATGCCACTCGCCAACCGCCATGGGTACGCGGGGTGGGACTTCTCCGGTGTGCGGGACCCGGTCGCGTTCGGGCGCTTCCTCGACGCCACGGACTCCGGTTTGGTCGCTCCGACGACTCCCAGACCGGGAGCTACGACCCCACGCGGGAGTGTTGCGCCGTCATCACCAACGACCCCGCCAACGCCGCCGGTGCGGCGGCGGGTGCCGGAGACGGAGAAGTCACGCCGCCCCGGGGGATCGCCACGCGCCCGGCCGCGGGGCCAAGCGCTCCTCGCTAGGGCCGACGTCGACGCACGGTGGCCCAAGCCCGCGAGCTCGAGGCCAAGGCCGGCGGAGGAATACGGACGGTGCGGGCCGCTCCGCGCCTCGATGGCGGGGGAGGCCTCCGCGCGCGGCGAACGCGCGCGGGAGCTAGGCCGACAGTCCGTGACCGCATCAACCCCGCTCCCAACGTCGACAACGCGGACACTCCGCCGCGGGCGAGCCAAAGCTCATCGCCGCCGCGACGTTGCTACGCGCCATGCCGGCACCCTCGACTCCCGAGGCTCGAGACATGCACCGCGAGGTGCGGACCCTCCTTGAGCAAGCGGCCGGTCCGGCGGGCCGAGAGCTCGGCCTCACGCATCCGCCAACGGGGGGACGCGCGGGGTGATGATCCTACACCGGGAGGCGAGCCCTCGGTGCACGTGGGTCAACCCGCCGACCGAGGGGACGCACGCCGGCCAAGGAGCGGCTCCTTGACACACGCGGGCGCCGGATGGAGACGCCCGCAACGTCATCAATGCCGGGCGCACCGGCAAGGCGGACGCACGAGCGGCCGGGGGCTACCACCCTCGAAGGGGTGGACGCTACGACGGCGGTGAGGATCGCTCCCCCGACACCGGAGCCCCGGCACCCGTGTGTTCAGCGGGAGATCCGCACGGCCGCGTTCCCCCGGCGCTTCCGTCGCCCCTCGACGATCGTCAAATATAACGGGGAGACGGACCCTCGCGTCTCGGCTCAACGACTACCGCCTAGCCTCGTCGGTGGGGCGGGGCCACCAACGACGAAGTGATCATCCGCAACTTGCCCCCGCACCCGGGCGACGCGGCCCGACATGGCTCGAGCACTTGCCCGCCGGCCCGGATCCATAACTCGGGACGATCTAGTCCACACCTTTGTGGGCAACTTCCGGGGGCACATACGTGCGCCCCGGGAACTCCCCGGGATGCGCGCTCCCGCACGCGAAGCCGTGCGACCGCTGCGGGACTTCATACGGCGCTTCTCCAAGCGCCGCACGAGCTCCCCGGCGTGGCACGCTCCGAGATCGTGCACGCGTTCCTCGAGGGCACCACGTGCGGGGACCTTGTGCGCGAGCTAGGACGCAGCCCGCCTACGGACTCAAACGAGCTGTTCGACATCGCCACCAGCTTCGCCTCCGGAGAGGAGGCCGTGGGGGCAATCTTCGACGGCAAGAAGGGCAAGCGCGCTGAGGACACGCCCGCGGAGGGCAGCGGGTCCAAAGAGCCGCGCCGCAACGATAAGCGGGGCAAGAAGGGGAAGAAGCCGCGCCGCGAGGCGCGCGAGCAGGGGCGCAACGGCGGCAACGCCGAGGCCCTCGGCCCGTTGACCCGGCCCGACGGGGCCCTCGACCGGCCCCTCGAGGCCCGGGGTATTTGACGACATGATGAAGAAGCCATGCCCCTACCACAAGACCCCCGTGAACCACACTCTTGAGCAATGCGACATGCTCAAGAAGTTCTATGGCCGTGCCGCCGCGAAGGAGGCGGGAGGCCAAGAAGGATGGGGGCGATGGCGACGCGGGTGGTTTCCCCGCCGTCGAAAATGTGTTCCTCATCTTTGGGGAACCCACCGTCGACATGTCGACCCGGCAATGCAAGAAGGAGCGGCACGAAGTCCTCGCCGCGCAGAGGGCACCTCCGGCCTTTCTCAACCGGTCGAAGGATGCCATCACCTTTAGCCGGGACGACCACCCAAACCGCATCCCGAACCCGGCCAAGACCGCCGGTGGTCGATCCCATCATTGGGAATGCCCGGTTTTCGAAGGTCCTTATGGACGGAGGCGTAGCCTCAATATCCTCTTCGCGCATACATTGCGCCCGATGGGGATTGGGCCGGACCAGCGCGCGGCCCAGCCACGAAGCCGTTTCACGGCATCGCGCCCGGCAAGCAGGTTCAACCCCTAGGGCAGATCGATCTGCCGGTCTGGTTTGGGACCCCCAAGAATTTCCGCAAGGAGACCCTCACCTTCGAGGTGGTGGGATTCAAAGGGGCCTACCATGCCATACTTGGGCGACCATGCTATGCCAAATTCATGGCGGTCCCCAACTACACGTACCTGAAGATGAAGATGCCGGTCCAAACGGCGTCATCACCGTCGGGTCGTCGATCGAGCACGCATTCGATCGCGACGTCGAGTGCGTGGAACATGCAGAGGCACTAGCGCCGGGATGAAGCGCCGGTGAACACACCGGAGAAGATGGTCAACGACGACCTCGGCCTCCGCCGCCAAGCACATCGGCACCTTCGAGGCCGCCGAGCAAACCAAAGGGGTCCCCCTCGACCCGTCGGCCCCCGAGGGCAAGGCATTGAGGGTCAGCTCGACCCTCGATCCTAAATAGGAAGCAGTGCTCGTCGACTTCCTCCGCGCCAACGCCGACGTCTTCGCGTGGAGCCCCTCGGACATGCCAGGCATCCCGAGGGAGGTCGCCGAGCACTCCCTTGATATCCTGCCAAACGCTCGCGCTGTGCAGCAGCGGCTGCGCCGCTTCGACGAGGAGCGGCGACGGGCGATCGGAGCGGAGCTGCGGAAGCTCCTCGAGGCCGGATTCATCAAGGAAGTGTTCCACCCTACGTGGCTAGCTAATCCTGTGCTTGTAAAAAAGAAAAATGGGAAATGGAGGATGTGTATAGACTACACCAGTCTCAATAAAGCATGTCCAAAAGTTCCTTTTCCTTTGCCACGTATAGATCAAATCGTTGATTCAACGGCTGGGTGTGAACTACTCTGTTTCCTTGATGCCTATTCGGGCTATCACCAAATAAAAATGAAGGAGTCCGACCAGCTCGCGACTTCGTTCATCACGCCGTTCGGGACGTTCTGTTACGTCACAATGCCTTTTGGCCTCAGAAACGCGGGCGCAACATATCGCCGCCGATGCAACACGTTTTTGGGGACCACATCGGGCGGACGGTCGAGGCCTACGTGGACGACATCGTCGTCAAGACCGTGAAGGCGGACGACCCGGTTAACGACCTTGGCGTCGCGTTCGCCCGCCTTCGGGCCAACGGGGTCAAGCTAAACCCCGAAAAATGTGTCTTTGGAGTGCCGCGGGGCATGCTCCTAGGATACATCGTCTCCCGACCGGGGAATCGAGGCCAACCCTGAAAAGGTCGCGGCCCTCGAGCGAATGGGTCCAATTCGAGACCTCAAAGGGGTGCAGAAGGTGTTGGGGTGCCTCGCCGCCTTAAGCCGCTTTATTTCGAGGCTCGGTGAGAAGGGCCTGCCCCTCTACCGGCTGCTCAAGAAGCACGAGCGCTTCTCTTGGACCGCCGAGGCCCAGGAAGCGCTTGACAAGCTGAAGGCGTCTCTGACGCACGCCCCAATCCTTACGCCGCCACGAGACGGCGAACCCCTACAGCTCTACGTGGCCGCAACCACCCGGTGGTCGCCGCCTGATCGTCGTGGAGCGCACGGAGGAAGGGCACGCCTTGCCCGTGCAGAGGCCGGTCTACTACATCAGCGAAGTCCTGTCGGACACAAAGACGCGCTACCCCCCGTGTCCGAAGCCGTTGTACGCGGTAGTCCTCGCGCGGCGCAAGCTTCGCCACTACTTCGAGGCCCACCCGGTCACGGTGGTCTCTTCCTTCCCGCTAGGAGAGATCATTCGCAACCCCGACGCGGCAGCGGGATTGCCAAGTGGTCCGTGGAGTTGATGGGCGAGACGCTCGCCTACGCTCCGCGTAAAGCCATCAAATCGCAAATCTTAGCCGATTTCGTCGGCGAGTGGACGGACACGCGTACCGCCGCCCCCACAAATCCAAGCGGAATGCCGGACTCGTTCTTCGACGGCTCGGTGATGAAGACAGGAGCGGGCGCGGGCCTGCTCTTCGTGTCACCCCTCGGGGAGCACATGCGCTACGCAGTGCGCCTCCACTTCCCCGCGTCCAACAATATGGTGGAATACGAGGCCCTTCTCTGCGGCCTCAAAATTGCCATTGAACTGGGCGTCAAGCGCCTCGACGTACGAGGGGACTCGCAGCTCGTGATCGATCAAGTCATGAAGAACGCGAGCTGCCACGATGACAAGATGGAGGCCTACTGTAAAGCCGTGCGGGCCCTCGAAGACAAGTTCTACGGCATCGAGCTTAATCATGTACCCCGCCGGTACAACGAGGAAGCGAACGAGCCGGCAAAAATAGCGTCCGGCGGATCACCGTTCCCCCCCGAACGTTTTTGCGCGCGACATCGCGCAGCCCTCGGTCGCCTTCGAGCCCTACCCCTCGAGCGACGGCGGACCTTCGGGGGGCTCCCTCGAATCCGGCGGGTGCGGAACCCATGGAAGAGGACCCCTCGAACGAGGCGTACGTACTCTCCCTTATCGAGGGGTACGGCTCCCACGAGGCCGTCGCGATGGACATCGAGCCGGCTCCCGCCCGGGCGGATCGGGGGAGAAGTATATCGCTTGGATCGATCGAAGGGAACTCCCCGCGGATCGGGCCGCGCCCCGGCGCATCGCCGGGATGGCCAAATCCTTCGCCCTCGTCGACGGCGAGCCGTACAAGCGCACCGCGTCGGCATCCTCCGCGGCGGTGTATACCCATTCCCGAGGGGGCGCGAGCTCCTACGGGACATCCACGCGGGGATCTGTGGCCACCACGCCGCGCCGCGCACCCTCGTTGGCAACGCGTTCCGCCAGGGCTTCTATTGGCCGACCGCGGTCGCAGACGCCAGCGAAATCGTATGCACCTGCGAAGGGTGCCAGTTCTACGCCCGCAAGTCCAACTTGCCCGCTCACGCTCTGCAAACGATCCCCGTAACGTGGCCGTTCGCCGTATGGGGATTGGACATCGTCGGGCCCCTGCGGAAGGCGCCCGGGGGCTTCACCCACCTGCTTGTCGCGATCGACAAGTTCTCCAAGTGGGTGGAGGTGCGCCCCATCACGAATCTGAGGGCTGAGCAGGCGGTCACGTTCTTCACCGACATCGTCTACCGCTTTGGAGTGCCAAACTCCATCATCACGTACAACGGGTCCCGCTTCACGGGCCGGAAGTTCTTGGAGTTCTCGCGACAAGTTCCACATCCGCGTGGATTGGGCGCCGTGGCACACCCACGGACCAACGGCCAAGTGGAACGTGCCAACGGCATGATTCTACGGGCCTCAAGCCCCCGAATTTTCGACCAGCTCAACAAATCGGCCGAAAATGGCTCCAAGAACTACCGGCCAGTCGTGTGGAGCCTAAGGACCACCCCAAGCGAGCCACCGGTTCACCCCGTTTTTCCTAGTTCATGGCGCGGAGGCCGTCCTCCCCACGGATGCGGAATACGGGTCGCCCAAGGTTCGAGGCTACAACGAGGATGCTAACCGGCCGAGCCCGCGAGGACTCGCCGGATCGGCTAGACGAAGTACGCCTAGTGGCGTTGATGCACTCCGCAAGGTATCAACGATCCCTACGACGTTATCAAGCACGCAAGATACGTCGGAGGGATTTCGGCCGAAGGGGATCCGGTCCTAAGGCTACGCCAAGACAACCGAGGGCGCCACAAGCTATCGCCCCCATGGGAGGGACCCTACGTCGTGGTGAAGGTGCTCAAGCCGGGCACGTACAAGCTGGCCAACGAGGACGGCGAAGAACTCACCAACGCCTGGAACATCCAACAGCTACGTCGCTTCTACCCTTAGCTAGGATTTCCAAGTATTTTCTGTTGTAAAAACGCATGGCCAACGCCCCAGTTGGTGTCACCTATGTAAATACTCCAAGTCTAATAAAAGGGCAACTCGGCTTTCCCCTGAAACCCAAGTTACCCTCGGGGGCTACTGCGGGGGGCACCCCCCCTCCAAAATGGTCCCATTTTTCGCGCAAAAATAAAAAACGACTCACACGCGCTAAGTTTGTTTCCTACTTCAACCTCGAGCCATGATTCGAACAGGCGCGGGTGGCACAACGGAAGGAGCGTGCGAGCCGAGAGACGCCACGCCGCGTGGCTATGGCCCGTCTCTCTCGCCTCCAACCCGGCGGGCCCCCGCGAAAAACGAACTCCCCTAACTAGAATCTACTCGGAAGAAGGAGAAACAAAAAGCGTAATAAGCAAACAACTTCATTTACAAAGAATCGCCCATGTTCATGAAACGACTTGTTTATTTACAAAAGGCCACGAGGCCGAATCCGATACACATAAACAAAAAACGGGCCTAGCGCCCGGATGCTTTCGGGCGGGTGGAGCGAAGCGGCATCGCCAGCCGTCCGGAAGAGGAATTCTTCGAAGGCCTCGGCGAGCGACCGGCGGCGTCGGCGAGCCGAGCGCACCCGCGCGCTCCATGGCCACCTCATCCTCGACGCCCTCGGCACGACGTAGCCTTCCGCCGCCGCCTCGAAGTTCACCTCGTAGTGGGATCGCACCACTCCGAGGGCCTTCTCGGACACCCGGGCCGCAACGCCCGGCGCATCCGCTCGGTGACATGCCCACCAAGAGCACGCGACGGCCGGCCGTGAGCCGCCGGCCGGCCTCGCCCTCCTCGACGACGTGGCGGTCTCGAGGGCCGCATCGCGCAATTCCCCGCAACTCCTCGCTCGCAGGAGTCGTAGGAAGCCTCGCGCCGCCTCGGCCCGCTCGGCCCGCGTGCCCCAAGGCGGTGCGCAAGCCCGGAATCGACAAGACAAGAAGAAATCGAAAAAAGGAATGCGAGTTCCCAAACAAAAAACCAACAAGCAAGAGTCAAACGGTGGCTCACCTTCGACTTGCTTCCTCTCCATCTCGAAGTCCCGCGCACGGCCTCGAGCGACCGCGCTCGAGGCGCCGGACGGTTTCGCCCCGCTCGCGGAGGGCCGCCCTCCGGTTGGCATTGCGAGGCCGAGCACGAGCGCCTCGTCCTCAACTTTGGAGAGCGCGGTGCTCCGCTCCTCCAACGACTTCCGCGTCCCCTCGTGGGCGGCGCGCTCCCGCTCCGGCCGCACGGGCATCGACGAGGGCGGCTCGCCCCTACCGCAGCCGCTCCTCCCGGCCCCTTGGCGGGCGGCGCTCTCTTGCGGGAGCCGCTCCTCGCCGACAACGAGGGCCGCAGCCTTGGCGTCGAGGGCGGCCTTCGGGTCGTCCACCTCCCTTGGCGCGGCTCGCTCCAACCCGCGCGCCCGCTCCTCGGCCGGCGCCCGGTCCGCGCCCGCGCCCCCTCGAGCGACGTGCGAAGCTCCCGAGTTTCGGCGCGGGCGGTGGCCACCTCCGCCTCCCGCCCTTGGCGGCCGTCCGCGTCTTCTCTAGGTCCGCGCGCGCACATACGCCCGCCTCGTCACGATCGACGAGGGCCGCGCGGATCCGCTCGAGGCTCGAGCGGCGCGCCGCGTCCCCGCCCCCGAGCTCTCCGGGAGCTCGTCGCACCACGCCATCGCCCGCACGCTAGCCGCCCGTCCGGTGTCCTGAGAGCATCCGCAAGCGCGTCGAAGGCGCTGCACCGCTCCCGGAGCTGGTGAACTTCGGCGTTCACCCGGTCGAACGCGTCATACTTGTCGTGGGCGCGGCGCTCGAGCTCCTGGCATCCACACATCAAATCTCGTAAGTGCCAAGGCTTGAATGCAGCACACGAAAACGAAAAAGGAAGAGGGACGAGCAACCATGGCTCACCTGGAAGACGAGCCAGGCCGGGCCGCCGTGGACTTGCAGCGCCTCGTTCAACGCGCGGTGAGCGTGGCGCCGTGGCTCGGGAGCTCGCCCCCGAGCTCCCGCTCCCCCGGCATCGGCGAACGCAGGGGGATCCTCCACGGCCCCCCACCCGGGCGGGGCGGCCGCGTGGGAGGACGAGGCCTCGGCACCGTGCCCTCGGCCCCCACCACCATGTGACCCTCGTGCCGCCTCACGAGGGCCCCCTCCCCGGGGCTCGGGGGAGTTCGTGGGCTAGTTGGCCCACCGATTCCACCCGGGCGCCGGGGAGCCGTCGAAAGCTCCACCACCTCCGCCCGGAGATCGCCGGCGGGCGCGGCCGCTTGCGCCGCCTCCGCCGCACCTCCACCGCGCCTCCGCGCCCACGGCGCGCCGTTGTGGCGCCGTGGCCGCCACCTCCGGCCGTGCCGCCGCATCCGCGGCGCTCCCGCGAGTTGCGCCCGCTCCGCCTCCTCCGCAAGGTGGCCGCCACCGCGGCGGCACCTCCACCGTGGCCGCCGCCGCGCCCGCGTCTCCGCGGCGACCGGCGCCGGCCGCCCCGGCGACCTCGCGGTCGCGCCGCGGCGGGCCGATCCGCCGGCCGGGGCCTCGAGGCCCCGCCCGGCCTTGCGAGTTCGTGCCCGCCACCGCGCTTGTCCCCGGCGCGACCCCCTCGACGAGCGCCGCCGGGTGGGGATCGATGCGTCCGTCCTCGCACCTTGGCCGGTGCAAGAGGAGGAACGGTTGGCACCGCCCGCGCGCGGCACGAACGGAGGGTTAGAGCACCTAATCACCAAGAAACCAAACCAAACGAAGGAGGACAGCGCCTTACCTCGCGGAGGAAAAGGCCCGCTTCCTTTTCCTCGAGGCCTCCGCGGACGAGGCCGGGTGCGGCCGCCACGCCCGCCGTGGCGCCTCCCGACGGCGCCGCCACGCGCGCGGCACGCACGCCGCGCCGCGCGCCGGCGCGCCCCGATGCCGCACCCCCGAAGACGCCACCGCGCGCGGGGGCACGCTCGCCCCCGCGCGCGGCACGCCCCGCCGACGCGCCCCTTGACGATGACGCCGCGCGCGCGCGCGCACGCTTGACGCGCGCGCGGCGCGTCCGCCGCGCGTGCCTCCGTGGCACGAGCCGGTACCTCCGCGGCGCGTGCCGCTCCCGACGATGATTGCCCGGCGGCGGGCGCCGGCGCGCCGCCCCCAGCGAAGCCGCCCCGACGCCGCACGGGTTCCGGCGACGGGGCGCAGGCCGCCACCGTCCGAGGGGCCCTCCCCCTCGTACTCTTCCTCCCTCGTCTCGCTCCGAGGACGAGGGCTCCTCGATATCCGGGGAGGAGAGCCCCGCCTTCTCCCGCCGCCGTACTCCGCGGACCGTTGGTCGCGGCGCGCTGCGACGCCCGGCGTGCTCCCTCTTGCGCGCCGCCCGCTCCCTCGCCGGCCCCGCCGCGCCGCCCCCGCCGAGCGCACGGGAGTCGGGGGTGGGTGGAACGGACTTGGCGATGTTGAACTCCACCACCGCGCACAAGAGCGACAATGGCGAATCGAGAAACGAAAGCAAGACCAAGAACTAAAACAAAATCGGGGAACCCGACTCACCGCGCGGCCCGTGGGGAGCATCTCGATGTCCCACGGGGGTCCGACCCGCGGTGGCGGCATCCGGTGTCGATGGCGTTCCGCGCCGGGTGAGCGCGTACGGCCGCTCCGGCGGCGTCGGGGAGCATCCGCGACCTCGCCGGGTCGACGGGGTTGGCCGCCTCCGTCATCTCGAAGATGCGAGTGGCCTCCGCATCGGAGGCACGACCCGCCGGTGGTGGAGGAAGGCGAGGACGCCCATCGCGTTGAGCCCGTGCTTCGCCGCCCCCGCCGCAGGCGGCGAGGACGGACTCTTGCCGCGCCCGATGCCGGGCCGTAGACACCCCGTAACCCCGTGAGTCCCGCCTCTTCTTGAACACCCGGCCGGTGTAGGGAGGAAGGCCGGCTCGGCGTTACGCAGTACAACCATCCCCGCTCCCGGCCCGGCGTTGTTCGTCGTCATGGTGCGGGGGATGTAGAAATCCTTGAGCTGCCCCCGCGGGGCCGGCGACATCCCGCCGCACGCACCGCGCGGCGGGTCCTCGGCTCCGATGTGGGCCGCGTGATGAGCTCCCCGCGAAAGGTGAACCCGAAGATCCCGCTGATCGGGGATCCCCGGTACCCTTCGCGGACGCCCACGAACGTGGCCGCCCGCGAGATAGCGTTGGAGGCGAAGTTGTGCGGCTCCACCCCCGTAGTAGTGGCACATCGCCCGCATAAAGGTGCTCCCGCCGGCGCGTTAAAGCCACGCTCGTGGTAGCGAAGGAAGCTCACCACGTAGCCCTCCGGCGGATTGGGCTCATGGTGCGCCGCCGGCGGCACGATCCACTCCGCCGGCGCCCGTCTTCGTTGGCCGATAGGGCGGCCGGCGGCGACCGCTCGCCAAGGGCGAGCGGTAACCGTCGACCTCTCCCCGTGCGTACGGCTCCGGGATCCTAACGGGAAGGCGAGGTGGCGCCATGAGGAGGACGAGAGCGGGCAGGCGGAGGACGAGGAGCGGAGGAAAAAGCTCTAAACAAGCCGAGCCCGCGCGATGGCAAGAGCAAGACGAAGGCGAAGGGGCGAGGGACTGAAAACGGTGAGAAGCTAAGGTAAAAAACCGCCGTCCCTTCCTCCCCGCAGTTTTATAGGCGACGGGCGAGCTCTCTGGAGCGGACGCCCCGACTAGCATTAATTGCAGGGAATCTTCCCATCGCGTCGACGAGCGGGCCCCACCACGACCACGGCGGCTATAACACCGCAGGCGGGTCATCATTACGGCAAAGGCCGGCGGCAACCGAGGCAAAACCGTCACGTCCGCCGCCGCGCCGCCCACTACGCCGCGCGCGCGGCGCCGCCTAAAAAGGCGCACCCGCGTCGCAAAACCGCGGCCACGACCGCGAGGCATTTAAATGCCCGGGACTCTTGCCGGCAAGGAGAACCCTCGAGCGGGGCGGACCCCCGCTCGAAACCGAGGCGACCCTCGATGGGATATCGCCGTGAGAAGGTCGCTCGGGACCCGCTCGATGTAGAGCGGTGCAACCGCGGCACCCATGCCACGTGAAACTCTCGAGCGGCATGACCCTCGGCTCGAAACCGAGGCGACCCTCGATGGGATATCGGCCGTGAGAAGGTCGCCGGGACCTCGCTCGATGTAGAGCAGCAACCGCGGCACCCATGCCACGTGAAACTCTCGAGCGGCATGACCCTCGGCTCGAAACGCAGGCGACCCTCGATGGGATATCGGCGTGAGAAGGTCGCCCGGACCTGCTCGATGTAGAGCGGACCACCACGGGCACCCATGCCATGTGAAGCCCTCGAGCGGCATGACCCTCCGGCTCGAGACAATGTCAACCCTCTAAAAGAAGGCACGCGCGTAAGAGGATCGCCCGTGTCACGCTTGAAATAGAGCGGCACCGAAAGCACTCATGTCGCACCGTGCCACCAACCAACACCTCGAGGGTCGGCACGCCCGGACCCCCTCGACGGCCGCAAACGTGAAAAGACGGGGCTGGCCAAGGCACGGCCCCGCACGGCCTTGCGATCGAGGTTCGAAGCCCGACCCTCGACGGGTTCGAACAGGCGCCTCGGATCACGCAGTTAGGGACGACGAGGGCACGCGCATTCGAGCCGTTCCTCGAGCCCGTCGGCTCGAGGGTGCCCCACATGTCGTGTTCGAGAGCCGGCGAGGGCGGCTAGCGGGGGATCCCACCGAGGGAGAGCTTCCGCGCCCTCGGTCCCTAGCGAACGGACCGAGCCCCACCTAGCAAACCCACGCAAGCGCTTCCATGGACGCGTCTCCGACCGCGCGGCCCTACCCTTATCGAACGGGGCATGGGCGTCCACTTGAACCACCCGCTAGCGCTCGACGAGGAATCCGCGATTCGCGACCCGCTCGATGGGAGTCGTGGAGACCTCACCCTCCGTCCCGCGGAGGGACGGCGAGGGCGCGTTAAAAAACAAGTCGTCGAGCTCGACCCGATCGCCTCGAACGGGCCAAGGCTCGGGGGCTTGACACACGGCTACACCTCCTTGAAATTGCACCCGCCGGAGACAAGAACAGGGGAGCGTGCACCCCCGAAGCCGGGCCGAAACACCGCCGATACCGGTTGGCATATGTGCCACGCCTTTCGACCAAAGTTCTCGCGGTTAACCCCCGCGCAGAGAACCCACACTCCCCGCAGGGCTTCGGGGGCTAGACCCGCGGGTCCGCTGACGCGGCCCCACGGAAAGCGTTCGCAAACAAGGAGGGAAGAACGTCCTATCAGTAGGTTCCAGCATCTGCGGGAGCCTCAATGGCAAACCCGCAGATGCTCGGGGGCCTGCGTCGGGGACAGCCCTAGGGGTCCCCTTAAACGACGGGGGAATCCTCACTTAAATCCCGGTGTCAAAACACGCTAAGCCTAACCATGCAGGCAACTAACCATGCAGGACATGGCCTACGCCGCGGGACTCCGACGGCCCACCAAGACGGCCCGCCTGGAAGACCCTCGAGCAGGCTCCGCCTCGCTCGAGGGCGCCCCCCTCCTCGAACGGGCTCCGCCCCGTTCGAGGGGCGACCCTTCCCTCGAGCGGTCCCGCCCCGCCCAAGGGCTCGCTCCCCCTCGAGCGGGCCTCGTCTCGCTCGAGGGTCCGCCCCGCCCTCGGGCCGGGGCCCGCCACGATCACGGGCGCTCCGCACGCGTGCGCCGGCCCCGTACTTGGGCATTTAACGCCCGACGCCGCGGACGGCGCCATCATGCGCCGGGGCTCACGCCCCGTGCCGCCGCACCAACTCCACAGGGAGGAGCCCATCCCCGCCACGCGTGGGATGGACCGTGCGGTACGGCCGGTGTCGGTCCCGTGACACCGTGCGCCCACTACAAGACGACTAACGCGCCCGACCCTCGAAAAGGGGCCGGCGCACCCTCGATTCCACTTTCCCGTGACCCCGCAGTTAGGGTGAGGGGCGCTAGGCCGGTGGATGGCCATCCCGGCCACCGTAACGCGCGCGGCCGCCGTACCCACGCGTGCGGGCGCACGCCCGCACCGCAGCGCACGCCGGGCACCGCAAAGAACCACTCCCGCTACCGCGAGGCGCATTGGGAAGGAACGCCGTTCGCCCGCTCCCCGCACCCCGTACCGCCCATCATCGGCACCTCCCTCGAAGCCTATCGGAGAACGCCACCGCCGTCCGCCGCCCTCCTACCCTCGAACCACCACCGGTTCGGGTATGGGGTAGGCCATCATGGCCGGATCGCAGCGAAGATCGTCCGGACGGCCGCCCACTCTACACCGTAGCGCGACGTGCTCCCACACGTAGCTAGGTAGCGCGGCATGCATGTAACTCGCCGCCCCCTTGGCCTATAAAAGGTGAGGCGAGCCCCCAGCCGCGGGGGGACGAGTTCGGTGGCACACAACACACCGTGCGCTCACTCTCTTATTCTCCCACAACATCTTCGCCTACTCCACCGGGGACTTGGAAGCCACGCTTCCTCTCCCGCCTTGCTTGTACTTGCCCCACTACAAGCACCCCCGGTGCCGAGCAATACAAGTGCCACGAGCACGCCCCCGCCGGACGTACGGCCCCCTTGGCCGAACCGGGATAAAACCTTGTGTCATTTGTTGCTTAGCATCGACCATTGAGGGATAGACCTAGGCGCTATCTACCGGTTAGTGTCGGGACCATATTCCGCACCGACACCTTTGTCATGGTAACTCTTTTGTCTCATTTGAGCTAACTTCAAGTTTTCTCTGATCACTTCCACCTTCTCTTCTGCGTCTTTAACTAAATCCGGACCAAAGAGCGTTCGCTCTCCGGCTTCTGACCAATTCAAAGGAGTTCGGCATCTTCGTCCATAAAGAGCTTCAAATGGCGCCATCCTCAAACTAGCTTAATAACTATTGTTATAAGAGAATTCTGCCAACGATAGACACTTGTCCCAACTCTTATCAAAATGCACGATGCTTGCTCTCAGCATGTCTTCCACAATTTGATTGACTCGCTCGGTCTGACCATCGGTCTGAGGATGATAACTTGAACTACGAATCAATTTGGTTCCCAAAGATTCATGCAATTGTTCCCAAAAACGAGCCACAAATTGAGTACCTCGATCAGAAACAATGGTCTTGGGAATCCCGTGCAGACGCACAATTTGATCGATATAGAGTTCTGCATAATCTTGGACAGAGTAAGTGGTGTGCACTGCGATGAAATGAGCGGTCTTGGTCAATCGGTCCACTATAACCCAGATGGAATCCTTCTTTCTGGTAGTCTGGGGTAAACCCACTATAAAATCCATACTTATGTCATCCCACTTCCACAAAAGTATAGCTAACGGTTGAAGTACACCGGCTGACTTCAAATGGCTGGCTTTGACTCGATGACAAGTATCACACTCTACCACATATTTGGCTATGTCTACCTTCATGTTTGACCACCAAAAGTTTTTCTTCAAATCTTGATACATTTTGGTGCTTCCGGGATGAATAGAGAATTTGGAAAGATGAGCCTCGTCGAAAATTTCCTTTCGGAGTTCCGGATCAACAGGAACTACGAGACGTTGCTCAAACCACACCACATCTTTTGCGTCCTTATGGAAACAACTATATTTGGGGTCTCCTTCCGCTAATTTCTGTTTTATTAGTTGGACACCTTCATCATTGAGTTGAGCCAAAACGATTTTGTCATATAGATTGGACTCAGCTGAGATAGCATTCAAGCTTCCTTGCTCCACAATTTCTAATCGGAGCTTCCTCAAGTCTTCACACAAAGTCTTACTATACGACTCCACGGTTAAGCGATTGCGGTGAACCTTTCGACTAAGCGCATCCGCAACAACATTGGCTTTTCCGGATGATAGTGTACTTCTAGATCATAGTCCTTTATCAATTCCAATCATCTTCTCTCGCCTCATGTTCAATTCTGATTGGGTGAATATATACTTAAGACTCTTGTGATCGGTGAAGATATTACAACGGTTTCCCATAAGATAATGCCTCCAAATCTTGAGAGCATGAACAACCGCTGCTAACTCAAGATCATGGGTCGGGTAATTCACTTCGTGGGGTCGAAGTGATCGTGAGGCATAGGCAATGACTCGATTTTCTTGCATAAGAACACAACCGAGACCAGTGCCCGAAGCATCACAAAAGACATCAAACGGTTTAGAATTATCCGGCTGCACTAGCACTGGGGTTGTAGTCAGATGTTGCCTTAACGTGTGGAAAGCCTTTTCACAATCTTTGCTCCACACAAACTTAACTCCCTTCTTTAGTAGCTCAGTCATAGGTTTAGCGATCCTGGAGAAATCTGGAATGAAACGACGATAATAGCCTGCTAAACCCAGAAAACTTCGGATTTGATGGACGGTCTTGGGTGGTTTCCAATCCATAACCTCTTGTACTTTGCTAGGGTCCACAGATATGCCTTCCTTGGAAATAGTGTGCCCCCAAAAATTTCACACTATCCAACCAAAATTCACATTTGGAGAACTTGGCATAAAGCTTATGATCTCGCAAACGTTGCAAAACAACTTGGAGATGTCCTGCATGTTCTTCTTCATTCTTGGAATATATTAAGATGTCATCAATGAATACCACTACAAACTTGTCTAGCTCCGTCATGAATACGAATTCATGAGATACATGAAATAAGCGGTGCATTGGTAAGCCCAAAGGACATTACCAAATACTCATAAAGACCATATCGGGTGGAGAAAGTTGTCTTGGGAATATCACATGACCTAATCTTTATTTGATGATACCCCGACCGAAGATCAATCTTGGAGAAAACTTTGGCTCCACCCAACCGATCAAACGGAACATCGATGCGGGATAAAGGATACTTATTCTTGATTGTTACCGCATTGAGAGGTCGGTAATCCACACACAACCTCGGCCGCCATCTTTCTTCTTCACAAATAAAGCTGGGCAACCCCAAGGTGAAGAACTTGGGCGAATATAACCCTTATCTAGCAACTCTTGAAGTTGGGTCTTCAATTCTGCTAATTCCTTGGGTGGCATACGGTAAGGTCTCTTGAAGATGGGAGTTGTCCCCGGTTGAAGTTCGATGACAAACTCAACCTCTCGGTCGGGTGGCATACCCGGCAATTCATCGGGAAAAACATCCGCAAACTCTCGAACCACTGGAATTTCTTCCAGCTGAGAAGTGATTGCCACATAAGAACAAGGATTCACATCATCTTTGAAAGGTAGGTATAGAGTCGTGGCTCCAACAATTGGTGAGTTGATCTCTACCACTCTCTCTGAAATATCCAGTACTACCTTATGACGGTTCATCCAGTCCATTCCTAGAATGACATCCATACCTTCGATCCCGAATGATAAGGTCCGTGTCAATTGTTTTGCTTCCTAATTCCAAGAGTACTCCCCCGGTCACCAACTCGGAAGAGATGTTCCCTCCCGCCGTTTTGATTGTAAAAGAGTCCCCGGTGTTGCGGGAGTTCGGTCCTACTTTGCTCGGCGTCTTTGCATTCATGAAACTATGGGTAGCGTCGAATCAAACAACACACGGATGGGTTTGCCTCGAATAGAGAATGTGCCCATCATTACTGGTGCTCCTTCTGGAATATCACCCACAGAAGTGAAGCTGAGTCTGCCCTCCCTGACTCGAGCAATCTTCTTCTTGCCCTTCTTGATGGGTTTGGAAACTTGTCTCTGATTAGGCTGAGTTAGTCGGTGCCGCCTGTTGGTCTGGCACGGTTGCAGGCATGACCTAGCGAAGTGTCCTGGTTCACCACACTTGAAACAACAATGCTCATTGTTGTCATTAGGACTAGGTACAATAGGCTTGGGAGTCAGCTGTTGAGTGTTGGGAAGGTGAAGGTTTTCTTGAGTCCGATCCTGGGACAACTTAGCCACTAACTTTTCCGACTGTGAAGCCTGCTGGAAGTCTGGGAAGATCTTCCGCATAATGCGTATCTTGCAATGCTGTGCATTATTGGGCATGGAGTCAGCCTTTCTTTTCTTCTCGGCTTGGGCTCTCTTCATGGCATCTTCTTGGGAGATAGCCTTATTCACTAGCATGGGGTAGCTGTCGAATTTGACCAGGTTCAGCCATTCAGCCAGTTTACTATTCAGACCTTCACGAAAAAGCTCCATCTTTTTCGTGTCAGTATCCACATGATATCCTCCATACTGGCAGAGGTTATTAAACTTCTGCGCGTACTGGTACACTGTGTCTGACCCTTGCTTGAGAGCCAATAACTCTCTCATTTTCCTATCGGTAAGTGCTTTAGGAAGGTGATGATCTCTGAAAGCCTTTTTGAATTCTTCCCAAGGGATTTCATACTCAGGTTGCTGCACGGATTTGTAGTGTTCCCACCACATTAAAGCAGAACCACGAAGCTGCAATGCTGCGAATTTAGCCTTGCGTCCTTCTGAACATGGCAAGGTAAACACCGCAAACATAGCTTCAATGGCCCGAATCCAGGCATCAGCATCCAAGGGTTCTTCCGTCCCATTGAACTGCGGAGGATTCATATCCAGGAAGTGCTTGTACTCGGTTACTTGACCTTGGGCATTAATCTGATTCCCATGGGGCTGCCGCTCGCCGGGATTGCTGCTTTGCAGTATAGGAGAATTTGGCGCATCATCTCGGTTTGAGTAGCCACTATTGTCGGGTCTGGCGATGGTGGCGGCTGGTTGCGGCCACTAGGATCACCGAAACCATTCGGAGTGCTGCGTGTCGAGCCCACCATCTGAAAAATTTGAGTTTTCATAAGTTACACATTCGTAAGCTTGTTCAACAAGTAGAACATGTACGACGAAAACTCAAATTGACCAAATAGCTAGACTCGAGACAGTTGCACTGCATCGAATTGACAATTTCCAACATTCCGAAACCAAAGTTTCCGAAATGTTCAAAATTTTCCGGCAACTCGGTAGGTTCATAAGACCAAACTTGGTAATCAAGGGTTAAGCTAGGTGAGTCAGGAGCAAGGCACAAAGGTGCAAGATTCGGAATGACGTGTTCCGGAAAGACAGCAAGACCTATGTTTTACTATTTGAGCATAGCTTGAGATTTGAAAACCTATGATCGTGCAAATACTTCTCGAAAAAGATTTGGATAGATTGGGAGCACTTGGGTGTAGATCACTATTACGGAAACTCTGCAGAAAGGTCTGAGAAGAGGTCACGACAACAGGGTCGACTAAACGGTTCAACAACACTTTAGATTCGGTTTAAAGGTTGTTATTGTTGTCATTCGAATATTACTTAAGGAAAACCACACATGTGACTCTTTTATTATTCAGCAGGTTTTGATCATGATGCAAGAACGACCTATTCGTCCTCACCAAGCAATTAAACCAACAATCGGAGTTAGTGCCGGTGGCAAGGCAACAATTACGTCTCTCCCTATAATAACTAGTCGAGACTATCGGTACTCGCTTAGCGACTTACGAACGTGGTTAGTGTACCTGCAGAAGATCACAGAACACAACGAACCTTTCATGCCAGCACTCATGAAAGCGTCCACATACATTACCGTTCACTATAGAAATGGCACCCATGCGTTAAGCCGCTGCATGGACAGCGTCCTATTTAAGACTCCGACGCGACGTGAGAGCCCATTGGAACAGGCCTCACTCATCCCTCACGGACTTTCTCGTGGTACCATCACGTATGGCAAAACGTGACGAGACTCAGACGCGACGTGGCACCCATTGGAATAGGTCCCACTAGTCCCTCACAGGACTTCCCTGTGGTACCACCACGTACGGCAAAACGTGATGAACTAGTATGGTTGTGCAAGAAGGTAAGTCTGACATAAAGTAATGTGCTGGGAGTTAGCAAAATAAACCATAAGTTAATAAGCCACCTGAAAGAACACAAAAATTCCCTCTAGGGCCTCTCGGTCTAGTTTATCCTTAACGGACCAACGCATTTTGTAAACACAACCAATCTTGGCAAGTTTTATTCAAAAATCATGTGATTAGAGTTGTCAATTAAACTCTGGTGCATGCAATCGCTACGATACCGAGTTTGTGACAACCCGCCCAGGAAAATACCGTACTATCGCCTAAGACCGATCCACTTTGGTCGTTAAGCCATAATAAAGTATCATCCTGTCGTTGGTTGCCGGTTAACGCCCGGTAAATCACTTGGACATCGAACAGAGGATCGACACATGCATTAAAACTCACGCGAAGGCGAGTCCAGAGTACAACATGAATTAACATAATTTATTACAAACCATTGTTCATGACATGGAGTGAAGATTCGCAGTTCGAAAATACAACGGAAATAAAATAAACTAGCGCAACGGTAGACATCACAGGAGGCCATCCGTGATGTCATCACTTGTCGTCACCCATCCGATCAATCACACCTGCAACAACAGTTTTAAAGCAAGGCTGAGTATACTAATACTCAGCAAGACTTAACCGTCGGGTGATAACTACATCACCAAACTCTAGACATGAAAGGCTTTTGGCCGGTGGAGTTTCTTTTGCCGAACAGCTCCTAAGAGTAGGTCCTCACTTTCAATGTTTTAGCACAAGTTCTAGTTGATTACCATTTCTAAATGTGCCATCTAATTCAATCAAGGATTGAACAAGCAATTAGTGCATCCAACAATATTCCTCGAGTTCCATCATTATGGGATATCATGGCCAGTTGATTAAGCAGTCTCGGATAACGGTGAGAGGCCGACAATCGATTGATTTAAACCTTGCAAGGTAAACCCAAACACACGGTAGGCTGCCCCCGCAAGGACAACTTTCCCAGGCCGTTTCCGTCGATCTTCGGCTCGGGAGCGGAACCTACATTCCTTGGTACAAGGTTTACTGGATCGCTCCCACACGAACGTCCAGACTCACTCGGGTACCACACTGTTGCAAGCAGGGGGACACAAGTGCCCCAGGTTTAGTAGGGAAAGGTTCCCTTACCGCGTCAATCGGGTACTAGGCTTACCGGTCCCATTCCCGGCATATGTTTAGTACGTTCAAAAGCTTAGCCCACGAAAGCCACTGGACCGGAGCCCAAATCCCATGCTCTTACCACATGAGCAATTCAATTATAAAGATCTTATGATTCCAACATAAGAACCTATTCTCGCGAGTGACGAACATCACTCGACTTCTATCGGTCCTATAGCATAGCAGCTATCGACCTAGCATACTAGTGATAGAGCATAGGTACCTAGGGATCATGCATCTAGGGTTTCAAATCAACTCCTGAAACGTAAATGCACAATCGTAGCAAACATAGTTGCATGAATTTCAAAAACAGGGTTAATGATCTGGGGCTTGCCTTCGATGGCAAGATTGGCCTTGGGCCCTTCTGGACTTTGGTCCAGGTCTTGCTCTACAACGACGTGGTGCACGTCTCCGTCAGCTCCTCTGTCTCCTCCGTCCGGCACACGCGTACAGCTACCGCTCGGGAGATCTACACGAGGATGCAAATGCAAGATTTACTTGACGATTTTAATTTAATTAATCACAAACAAAAACTGACAACCATAGGGTGCATTAGTTGGGCACATTCACCTAGATAAGAATACATTTAGCATATTCTCCAAAAAGGAACAATATGCAATTCTTTATTAAACATTTTGAATAAAGGTTCTTATTATACTTATCATATCATGTGAAAGCTTCATTCCCTTTTATCTTCTCCAATAAAGGTGTAATTAATATTCTTATTTATGAATTAATTTCTTATTAGTGATGATTATTAATTATCTTTTAACTGTATTAAATAATACTTTTCAAAAAGGAAAAAGAATTAATTAGGGATTTTTCTTTATTTCATTTCCCTTTAATATTAAAAGGGCTTTTAAGCTTTTTATTAAGCAATTAAACTACCAAAAATTAAAGGAGTGTTTCTTAAGCCTACTAGCACCTATACTGGTCCATTGGACCCACATGCAAGTGTTGGATGCTAGGGAAATAAATATTATTGAAAATGACAAAGGCTATCTAGTGATTCCATTTTAAATGCATATAGAAATAAATAAGCATCAAAATGATCCAAACTTTCTTGTGCTTGCTCTCTGGTCCTAAACAAGTCTAAAAAGCCAGCATGTTCACATGGAATCTCTACTGAACTTGGTTTATTAATTTACAAAGGAAAATATGCATAAATCAAGAATAATTATTTCTGTTAATCCAAAAATCATGATTAATTCACAATATGTGTATTTTGGTATTGTAAGACAGTGTGCACAAGTTGGGGTCAAACACATAAATATATTTAACAAGAAAAATCACTTATACAGATCTGCCTGAAATAGAAAAACATTTTTATAGAAATATTTACATTATAACTTTGTGCATTGTTTGTCATAGGAGTAAGCCATGACCTAACACACAACATATCCAAAAATTAGCTACAGAAGATTTATAGTTTTTGAGATATTGCAGATCTAGGTTTTTCACATTTGTATTTTTCATGCAAAAACTAAAAGGAATTAGCTCAGGACAGAATAACGAAAGTTGTAGAATAATTCACAATGGATCCAACAAAATAGGTTTCACATTTTTCTGAATTTTCTGTGATTTTCTACGCAATTTACAAGAATCAGCCACTCACTTTTACTATTGGAGTTGCACTTTTGCAGTTAGGCCCCGGAAAAGAATTGTTCCTTCCCAATGTGGCCCCTGGGCGCGGTGGCCGGCGCGGGGTGGCCAAATTCCGGCGAACCTCGCCGGGGTTTGGCCGGGGGAGGGTTGGGGAAGGGCCTAGGGGTGCTACGGGTTCGGTTTGCGGGGTTGGACGGGGTGGGGACGGCGCGGGTGGCGGCGTGCGCGGCGGCCGGGAGGCTGCGGCCGGCGCGACGTGTGCTGCGGCGCGGGCCGGGGCGGCGCCGGGGGCTGGGCGCGGGCGGGGTAGGGGAGGAGAGCGAGGGTGCACGCGCGAGAAGAGGAAACCGGTTCTTATACACGAGCTTGCGCGCGCGCCGTACCGCGGCGGTCGGACCGCCGGTCGCCGAACGTCACGGCCGTGGTACGACGTCGCACGAAAATTCACGCTGCGGCACGGACTCCTAGGCGACGTGGGGGCGCGGGGACCTCGGGCGCGGCGGCCTCGGGACGGGGCAGCCCTCGGGCGCGGTGCGGCCTCGGGCGCGGGGCACGCACGGCGGCGCGCGCGCGCGCGGCCGGCGCGGGCCGGCGCGGCCACGCGGCGCGGCGCGGCCGGCGCGCGGGAGCGCGCGAGGCAGCCCGTAACGTGTCGATGTGGTGGTGTTCGTCGGCGTTTTACTCACAATTTCTGAATAGAAGTGCACAGTGCGGTCAACAGGAAAGTTGTAGATCTAACTACCCTCTACAACTTTCGTAAAGGCCGTCTAGTGATTTTCTCAACGGATTTTGCAGGAACGTCGTGCCAACATTGAATGTCGGCCTGTTCTGAAAAACAGGAGGTACTGTCAGTCGATCGAGTTTTTCGCTAATTTCCACCCAAAATTGGAAATGCCAATCTACACGAAAGTTGTGTCCCTCAAGAAGATGGACAACTTTCATAAAGGTAGATTTTGAAGTGTTTAGGTGAATTTCGGAGAACGCGGCAAAAGTTCCGGACGACATTCAGTGACGTCAACGGTTAAGCGGGGTTTGACCGTGTCTTTGACCACGGGTTGACTACGGGTGTGTGCAGGCTCGGTCAAGGGGTTCAATAGGGTTCAATGGCGAGGTTTTCGGGTGACGACCCAGGTTGGCCTAGGTTTGACTGGTTGACCTGGTCATTAGCGTTAATAACGTTAATTAGAAAACTGGGGCGTCACAGGTGACCGGACCAGGCTCATACCGCCTTCAAACACTTGAAGGTGACAACATCAGCAACTCGTGGAACGTCGACCAGCTCTGTCGATTCTACGTGTAGTCTCTCGACTACTCTCCGGGAGTCCAAGTCTATACGACTACCACCGGGCTCTTCGCTGTAAGCGGCCTACGGGTCCAAGCACTAGTCTCCGGACTACTCTACTCAAGAGACCATGTACTCTTAGATCCAGTCTATACGACTAATAACGGATCTATAGCTGTAAGTGGCCATGTGTCCTAGCACTACTTCAGCCGTAGGCGGCCTCCGGGTCCTGGCGATTGCACTTGTAAACGGCCCTGGCCATCCAGGTGTATTTTTCAGTAATAAAGTTTGATTTTCGATCAACTCATTTACTGTGTCTCCCTCAACGGGTCTACTGCTGAGTACTACTACTCACAACAACTCCATGATTGTCACTCCGCACATATATATACCACGACAACGAGTACTCATTTATGAAAGATCTTTTCATTCAAACTTCAAACAGGTTCTTTACAACTTTGTCTATGTTACATCTACTGCCAAAAGCTAACCCTACAGGACAACTACTAGAGGTTCAGCTTCTCCGCGACTTGTTCCGCGATTGGCGCCATCTGCTCCAGAAGCTCATTGTACTGCTCATCTGTACAATTGGCGGCTAGTCCTCCCGCGACTACATTGACCGGAGCCTTGGGGAAGTATGACTTCATGTGCGCCAAGACTTGGTTCGGGATGGACTTCACTAGATGCTTGACATAAGTCGCTAGACGGCCGGGGGCTTCCTTTAGTCGATCAACCAAAGGAGCTATCTTTGGCCCGCCTGGGTGTGGCACCAGCAGCCTTGCGATGGGAAGTGCGGCTTCTTCAAGTTCCTTGAGCTGGCCCCATAGCTTCTCGCCGTCTTCGTTGAGCTTCTATAGAGATTTATAGCAGTTGACAAGGTCACGGTCCGAGGCTTCTCGGAGCTCCATGTGCTTGGTGCACTCATAAGACAACTGCTTATATTCATACTCAAGTACCTCTCGGGCATCCTTCTCTCGGTAGACGATGTTCTTCAGATCGGTCTCCGATGCCTTCAGCTGGTCTACCCGAGCCTCGAGATCTGCAAAAGTCTAGAGAAATAAGTCAGGCTACTACAAAGGTACTCTCAATAAGTACTCAACAGACTAGTCGCGGCATACCTTTATTCTTCTGGCGCAATGACTTGTTCTTGCGAATCAAGTCATCGCTCTTCGCCTGCATTTCTTGCACCTCATTGTGGTACTGGGCAAAGGCTCCATCCAGTTTGGATTGCAGCATGGCGGAGTGTTTCCTGGCCTTGTTGAGTTCCTTCTCCAACGACTCCGCCCGGAGCACTGTATCGCCATACCCTTGGAGCATATCAGATTTCTGTCGGGATCTCTCCACGACGTCCTGCAGAAGGCAACAAACATTACTCGCGTACTAAGCTCTTGTGGAACTCGACTACTCAAGGGTACTGTCACGTACCTTCATCCATTGCTCCGCCCGCGCGCATTGACTCCAAGTTGCGGGCTACCGTCGCCGGGTTGATGAGGTCATCCGCCAGAAGCTCGAGTCCATTATGACTAGCTGCTGCGGTTTCTGACATCGGTGCTGAGCGGATCGGTTCCGCGTCTTGTATCTCAGGCGACCGGACGACAATGTCCATGCTCGACCCCGACAGTGCGTCATCATGCACTTCCTCTATGACCTCGGGCGCTACTGTCACCTCCGGCTCGAGAGCTGCTCCCGCGAGCACTTTGGCTTCAGGCACGACGCCATCAACTGGCACAGCTTCGGGGATTATGGTCCCTCTGACTTGTGTTTCTGTCAACACAAGGCATACGGCGTCAGTACTGGGGGCTATGACTACTACACGGGGTAGGCGGCATCACTGCAGTCTACGTACCTTCTACTATGGTGGACTCCAGCGGTGTAGCCTCTGCGCCTGGTGCCACGGTCTCGCCCTAGGGAAGGCAAGCGGGTTCCTCGACAGCCGGCGACGGATTTTCCTCAGTAGCCGTTGTGCTGGGTTCCTCTCCTTCCCAGGACAGATCGGTCGATTTCCTGTTCAGCACAGATTTGGTGGTAAGCCAATCAAGATTACCAAAGTAAAAGTACTACTCGGGAACGGTTTTCACTTACAATCTAGACCGGACAACAGTCACAGTCGGAGCTCCAAGTATGCTGGCAATGTCGACGAGCCCGGCTTCCGCAGGCGCCTCCTCTTCAGCTTGGGCTGCTTCTGGTTCTCCGGATCCAGTAGTCGTGCTCGGCTCTGGCCTGCTCTCCTCTGCCGGCACCTACTACTCGGCAACTCTAGTCGTTTGTTGTGTCATCCGTGACACAAGCTCTTCTACGGTGGGGGCTGGACTGCGGCTCCTTTCTACGGTGGGAGTACTCGGGGACTAGGCAGGGTGTGTACGGTGGCATGTCCTTGAAAATCCTGCCGAGCCACTTGATAATGTCTTCATCGTCGACTTTGTTGTCGGGCATCCTCATCTTGGACTTTTTCCACTCCTTGTTCGGATTGGGGCGCGGGGGAGACGTCGGCGGCGTTGACCCCTGGGCAGATCCCTCCGCCTCGTTGAGGGATCTCTTCTTCCTGGCACCGGCACCAGCTTTTGCTCCCTTGGACAGAGAAGGCTTCATCCCCCGAGTGCTCAGAGTCTTCACTCGCATCCGCTTGGGGGCTTCACTAGTGGCGAGAAGTGGCGGCGTGCGATTGACTTGCAAACTACGGCGTGGCGGCAGAAGCACGAGTGGATGGTTGGCTAGATCTACTCCAGTGGCTGCTAATGCGGGGAATGATAAAACCCTAAGGGTTTCGGCCTTTATTTATAACCTAACTGGCGGCGGTGCAAACGGCCGGATGGATAAGTATTGGCGGCTGACTCAGCGGCGGCTGCCTGACTCTTCGGCTTCCAATACTCGATGCACTCCATCTCGGGGGCTCGACTACATCCGCTAGCCTTCCCAGGTAGCGACAGGACTCAAGAGCAACTCAAGACACATTCTACAATCAAGATGACCCTTCAATTCGAGAGGAAGTACTCGACTCAAGGCTCGAGGGCTCCGTGCCACGTGTCCTTCGGTTCTTTCTCCAGATTTTATGGGATAATTTTGGCAGAACTTCAGATTGACCCTCAGCTTGAATCTACGATTCGACCTAAGGCTCGGGGGCTACATTCCATATGGAATGCGATTCTTTGAATCGCATTTTCCATATGGTTTCTTCTTCAAGACAACGCAGGTGCTATTGAAGACTCTCAAGAGGAGAACTCGAGGATGCTTGGGAACTGCTCGAGAAGACTTCAAGACCACCCAAAGGATTAGCTGGAGTGCCTTCCAGCCTTGGGACGCTTCAAGTACTCTTGAGGACTTTTGGCTTGTAGTACTCGGGGATGCCTGAGGACTACTCGTCAAGGCCATCAAGACTACTCGAAACTATCCTACTTGACTACAAAGTACTCGGGGGCTTGTCGTATGGACCTCCCTGGGCCCACTACCTCGGTGGGTACCAGGACCGACTACTCGGTGGGCCCCTGAGACTACTTGGCTTGTGCCACACGGCACCTGATGGCATGGGGCGCAAGGACTACGGTGGAGGAGTACTCGAATAGGAAGCTATACAGGTCCTGTACGGTGTAGAGAACTCCTAGACGTACCCGACTTGTACTCTCTCCTCAAACCGACTTGTAACCCTACCTCCCGGACTATATAAGGCGAGGCAGGGACCCCTATCTCTCTCATACGCATCATCTTGTAAAAACACCCAATCAATTCAGAGCTACGCAACATACAGGACGTAGGGTATTATGCACCTCGCGGCCCGAACCTGTCTAAATTGTGTGCCACGTGTCTCTTCCTTCGAGTTACCGATCTCGGTGAGGCCACATTCATCTACCTCGGGTACTCCCCTTGGTAGGTTGCCGGTCAAAACCCCGACAATGGCGGTGGTGGTGGTGGTGGTGGTGGTGGTGGTGGAATTCGTTTCACAGGTATACACACATACATTTACTCACATGTCTGATGTTTCTAACTATATGTACTAATTTATGATCCATGGTTGACTGCCTACAGACTCAATTCACACATGCTACTCAGGATCACGACCATGGAGCACCGCAGTCGCAGAGGAGAACGGTTGGAGCGTCGCAATACGACCCGACGTACTCTTCTTCCTCCCACAATGATACCTCCCAATCGCGGTCTTTTATCCCATTCCTGACATAAACGCGCAGCCATAGACGACATGGGTGTATAAATGGGAAGACCTCCATTTTTACAACATGTTAGTCAGTGAATGGCAGACAACATCGGCGTGGACGGGCCTAACTTGGCGACACTACAAGGCTGAGTTGCTTAGGACGAGAGGCTTGAATGTCATGTCCATCGCCAAGTACCACTCCGCGTCCCAAATGGGGTCTTTCCTTTCTACCATTGAACTTTTATTATGTTGTATGACTTGTATCGAATTATTTGTATTTGAACCATCAACTCACTTATGCACACCTAATATTATTGTGTTTGGCGTGGTATTTCTATGTATAACTATACATTATTGATTGTGGGTGGTATTTAACACTACTTTGTGCCAACATGATGCCAAAATTTTCATTTTTTCAAGCCGGAGACCCTTTTTCATTGAAGCGGTTTTAATTCATTTCGTAGCGGTTTTAATTCTTACCACAACAGTATAAATAATTTATACCGCGGTATACCGCTGGTTACCGTTTGTATAAACGATTTTCGTTTGGATTTTGAATTCGAACGGTAAAAAGGGGTATACCATTTATACCGCAGCGGTATACCGTTACCGCTCGGTAGCGGTATAAATATACCGGTCGGTAAAAAAACCCTGAGCTCACCGTCCGAAAGGTTGCGCATTTGGCGAAAAGTCCAAACATTTCACGGCGCCAGGAAAATGAGCCTTTCAGATGCCCCCGACGACGCACAGGCGCACTCGAACCGAGAAGGCGGACGCGTGGCGGCGCGCACTGACCTCATGAATGGCTCGTGTGATCCGCCAGCATGTACTACGGAATCGCGCCGGGTCCTGGTGGCTGGCTTGCTCGCCCTCGCGCCGCGTCGATAAAAATAAGACTCTTTCTTCAATACTTGAGGTTTTTATGAGCCATCAATCGGTCCGGATCGAGTGGTTGTAAAATAGGAGGAACCTATTACAAGTAACCAATCTTGTGGACCGGAACCAAGTACTTGTGGACCAGGAACTAATTAATTGTGAGTAGGAACTAATCCTTGTTATGAATTGTGGACCGCAGCCAAGTAATTGTGAACCGGAACCACCGGTTCCTCCTTGTTCCGCCTGGTTCCGGTCAAGCACGTAACATTCCTCCAAAATTAAAAAGCTACTGGTGCGGCGCGGCAAGGCGTCGACACCTGCGCGGAGTTAGTTGCCGCCCGAGCGGAGGCGGCGGTCTGATCCCCCCCTGCCCACACCGATTGTGTGTGATTGGTTTGGTTTGTGTTGCCCAAACTCGGACCCTTGTCTCGTGGCAAATTTTGGAGTGCGTGCGTGGCGTCCTCCTAGGTGTTCACAAGTGGTACGACACACCGATGACGCAGTGGATACAGAAGGAGGAGGAGGAGGGACAGCGCGCGCGTGTTGCCATGCGCAAGTAATGAAATGGACGGTCGGTGGTCATGAGAGCAACTTCAAGGCAGACTTCCCCTATCCCCTCCCCAATAGCAAAAAATAGTCATATAGGGGATCAAACCTTCTCCAGCAGATCCCCTATAGCCTCCCCTTTTTTCTCCATGGACTAAAAACCTCTCTCCATCCCCTCTATAGAGGGAACCTCTCCTCCACCCCTATCCGTGGGACCCACTCACATCTCCCTCTCGGACTCAGGCATCGCCCCGCGTATCCAGCCGCCGCCGCCAGTCTCGCCTCGCCCCCCGCACCGCCGGACTCGCCGGCGACGGCCGCGGGCCGGGGCCGACCGCTCGCCTCCCTCCTCCCGCTCCTCCCGCCGGCATCTCGGTGGGGGTGCGCCCCGCCCGCAGGCGCGTGCACGGCACGGGGCCCTACGCGGACGGTGCGAGCGAGCCGGCGCCGCGGACATGCGGCTTGTACTCTAGCGACTCGTTCCCATTGGGGCGCGGGTCGACGCGGACCACCGACGCGCGACCGCTCGGAGGGGACGTCGCCGCCGTTGACAAGCGGGGAATACGCGCGCGGCGTCGGCATTCGTCGCGCGCATCGGCGACGCGGGAACGGCGTGCTCGGCGCGGCGCCACCTCCGCGGAGGCGGCGGACCGCGCGGCCGACGACGGCGTCGTCTTCGTCGCCGGCGGCGGCGGATGAGTGTGCATCGAGGATGTGGTCGTGGAGGAGCGAGCCGGCGTAGGCGCACCCGGCACGGGGCACGCGCAAGGTCAAGCGCCTCCTCCGCCCGCAGGGCTCCGACGACCTCGGGGGACTCCAACGCGGAGGACTCCTCGCTCGCTCCCCCGAAGGAGGAGAAGCGACGATCGGCCCGACGCCAAGAAATCCTCCGATCCGGTTCGCGGGTTCGAGCTTCTCGTTGGGAATTGTAGGAGGAATTTCCGGAGGAGCCCCGGCAAGTTGGTTTCTTGGATCTTTGGTCTTGATTGAGGAAACGAGTGGGTGATGTTGAGGCGGAGCGACGGCTTGTGATATTCGGTGTGAGGAGGAAAATGCATTGACCACATGCGAGAGAAGTTTGGGCTACAAAATTGTGCCTCATGTAGATACAACTAATAATATTTCACGAGGCTCGGATCAAGTTCTCTCGTTTGAGAATTAATACATCTCCATGAGGAGCAGCTTCCGACTCTTGTTTCCATGCTATCTTCTCCTGCTCAACTATTGCCGTTTACGTCAATAGAGAAACAGAGAAATGGAGAGGATATTGAATGTTTACGTCAGTGGAAACCAGAAGAGTCTTTCTAATTTTGGTTCAGGAGAATTTATAATCGGTGATACCTGCTGGATGTCCATCTTCAGTCGGAGAGGAGCGCGACGAAGGGGGTCAGCAGAAGCAGCGGGCAGGCTGCGCGAGCTCGCGCATCGATCCATGGACAGAGCTCGGCCCAGCTCGTGCTCTCCGAGTGTTGCGGCCTCGCGCCGCTCCGCCTGCGCGTGGGCCGGGCGCCATTGCGACGCCGTCGCCCCCCGCGGCCGCCAAGGCGCGGGCCCGCCGCGGTCGCGGCCATCCACCACGACCGGGCGCTCCACGTCTCCGCGCCGTCGCGCCTCACCTCGACCGTCGAGGGGGAGGACGCCGCGGGCGGGGCGTTCGACCCCCGGGCGCCGCCGCCGTTCGGCCGGCCGAGATCCGCGCGGCCATCCCCAAGCACCGCCGGGTCAAGGACCCCCGGCGCTCCATAAGCTACGAGCCGCGCGATGTTGTCGCCGTCCCGGGGCCGGCCGCCGCCGCCGCGCGCCTCGACACCGGTTGTTCCGGGATCAAAGAACCGAGCGGGGGCAAAAAAATCGAAGATTCGGGGGAGGGGAAGAGAAGGTGAGGTGGCATGGCGGGACCCACGAGTTGGGAGGGAGAATAGGGAAACTATTGGAGTAAATTGTGTTTTGGGGATGAAAATATTTTTACTCCATCCCCAATAACTTTATATAGGGAATCAAATTTACTCCACCTTCGGAGTTGCTCTGACACCCTACCATCAGCCCCCCCCCGTCCCCGTGCTACGCAAGGCAAAAAGTGCAAAACAAACAGTTCAATCTCACAGAGCCTCCCCCAAGTTTCTCTTTTAGCTTACAGAACGCCCACGTGTCTTGCTTTATTCGATCCAGCCGACTCCGCCCCTAGGCCGCTCTCTATCTACAGCCGACCGGATTAACGGCTGCTTGCCTCACAAGCAAGCGTGATCTCGGCAAATCCGGCGGACCCAGGCCCGCCCCTCCTCGAGAAATTTCGCAAAATTGTGTGTAAACCCGGGGGAAAAAATGTTGCGACAACACGCACACGCACACGGAACGCAACCAACGCCATCCCCAAGAAACGAACCCCCCGCGTGCATCACGAGTGACGTGTAGCGGAGGCACCTCACCTCCCTTCCGCATCCACCGGCCCAAGAAGCTTCAAAACAGAGCAGGCGCCGCGCGAGTCAGAGGCTTCCCTTCGAGAAGGTCGCCCTCGCCTCCCGCTACCGGCGAGACCTCCTACATATACGCCGCTCCCACCTCCCCAACCAACTAGCAGTTGCTTCTTCCCTCCCTCTCTCCCAACCCACCCAATCGCAAAACGAACATGCGACGAGACAGCATGGCGGAGGACAACAGGCCGGGTGGCCGGCGCCGGGACCAGGAGCGCGCCGCCGCGGACCTTCCGATTCCGAGACACGACGGTGGCGGCTCCGTGGCGTCCGACGACGACGAGGCCTCCGACGGCGATTTCGAGTTCCCCTTCGTGAGCCGGGAGCCGGCGGTGGCGGACGAGCTCTTCGCGGGCGGCCGCATCCGGCCGCTCTACCCGGTGTTCGGCCGGGTGCTGGACGACGCCGCCGCCGCGGCGCCGAGCTCGAGGGCGCCGCTGGGGCGGCTGTTCCAGCTGGAGCAGGCGCGGGCCTCCTCCGTCGCGTCCACGTCCTCCTCCTCGTCGTCGGCGGCGGACGCCGAAGCGTCGGGGCTCCTCGACGGCGCGCCGCCCGACAGCTACTGCCTCTGGGCGCCCGGGTCGTCGCCGGCGTCCTCGCCCTCGCGGCACCCGCCGCGGAAGAGCGGGTCCACGGGCTCCATCGCGCGGTGGCGCCGCATCGGGGACCTCGTCGTCGGCCGCAGCCGCAGCGACGGGAGACACAAGTTCCTCTTCCTTTCCGCGCCGCCGTCACCGGCCAGGGACGGGGACCACCACCACTCCCCCGCCGGCTCCAAGTCGAAGCCGCCGACACCGAAAGGAAGTAAAGTCGCCGCCGCCGCCGCCGCCGCCGCCGAGCTCGACACGGTCGCCGCGGGCCGGCGGATGTCGTACGGCGACGGCAAGGCGTCCCCCGGGGGGCGGCGCACGTTCCTGCCGTACCGGCAGGGGCTGTTCGGCAACGCGCACGGGCTCAGCCGGAGCCCGTTCTGAGCCCCACGACGCGCCGAACCGCCGCCGGCTCTCGCTGCCGCTGTGAAAGACCCGTTCCGAACAGTGCGATTTCAAGTATGCATCCGGGATTTGAAATTTCAGACGATTTGACTTGGCGGATCCCCTGCAAACCTTCTTTGTGAAGATCAGTTTCAGCATACGTGCGGGGGGTTAAAGCGGCCAAGCTGGTCAAAAAGAACACAAGTGTGAAGGTCAGACAAAGCAGGGGAAATGTGGGCCTTCCTTTTCGGATTCGTCGTGGAAATGGGGTCCCAAGTCGATGGCAAGCAGCCAAGATTTTGTGATAGAAGGTTGTAGTACTGCGGTTGTATATGTGACTTTGTACATGCAGTGTATATAATGTATATTTAGCGAAGCAGGTGGTCATATGCGAGGAATTCACCTTCCATTGCTACCGATAATCTACTCCTAGTTCTGATGTTCAGCTTGTTAGTGTGCCATCTACCTCTCCGTTTCGAAATGACCGTTGTTTTAAAAAACAAAACAATTTTAACTAAATATACAAATATATAAATATTATTATACAGAATTAATATCATTAGATGGATATTTAAATCTAGTTCTTTATCAAATTTATTTAGAAATACAAGTATTATTGCACATATTTTTCATAAATTCGGTCAAACTCGTGACTCGAATATCAATGACGACCATCAATTGAGTAATTTTTTAGCTACTCAATGCATGATCCAACGGCTCTTTCAAAAAAAATAATAAACCAGTGATCCATTGTAATAAGAAAAAAATGTCTGAACATTTTCAAGCATGCATCTCTTGACGTAAAATCTGCACCTCACGCCAAACACACAGCAAGCCGAAAAAGCTAGCTTCACACGCGAAGAGATCACAAGACGTGCCAGTTAATTTTCTCTGAAAATTAACAAAAGACAAAGTAGTTAAATTCCAAAGCTTGGAACTTGCCGGGTGGTACCAGACAGTTCCATATTTACGGCTACAAAGCCAAGTGAGATGACATATAGCTATAAAGAGCTATCTGCCAGCAGACTAGAAATCATTCGGGAGCTTTAAAGTGCAAAAAGTAACACAGCCGAATAGATGACATAAGCATGACGACAGATCGGTCTTTATTTGGATAACGATGCACATGCGCAAGGCCATGACCGATCCTCGCAGCAAACAACATTAAATATTAAATGAAGTAAAGCATGGTCATAAATATGTAATAGACAAGCATGCATAGATCCAAAGCACTAGTCTACCGCATGTCTAGGTACTTTAAAACCCGTCAAGCATGATACCAAACAAATCTATCCACCGCATGATACAACTTGTTTGAGATCATACCACCTTCCACAAATAGATCTATCCACCGCATGATACAATCTGAATATGGAAATCTAAAAGCATACAATATTTAAAGCATAAATTATGAGCACATTTTACTCGTGAAAGCATAACCGAACACGGCTGAACAGCCGATTCGGGGTCCATGAAGAAGGAACGAACATTACCAAACAAGATAAATCTATCAGATTGGATCGAAATCTAATCCACCGGATGACTAGCTCCAAAACAACCCAAAAACCTGCATCTACCGCGTGATACCTAGTTCTTTCAAGATTTATACAAGATTTGGTAAGCTTGAACCCGCAACACGTGGCAACCTAGATCGATTCGGTTTCGGCTATCATAGAGCATGTGATCCACGTGCTATTTAAGCCAAGGATACGAACTCTATTCGCATAAGGATCATCAAAAAGATAAAGCCGATCCACACCCATCTAGATTGGGCAGAGAAGTGTTACATGAATTTAAACATAAAGCATAAACTCAAAGCAACACGGGTAACTTAATGAATCTATTGAATCCTGCCAAAATCCAATAGAGCCGATAACTAGCCTCAAGCTAGATCTTAGCCTACCGCATGGCTCATGACCTAACAAGAAACCCTCTTGAACCAAGCTTGAATCTACCGCATGACACTAAGCATGGTAACAAGACTACTTGCATCAGATCTAAATCCACCGCATGATACTAGACATGATACAAGGTTGTCGGTACTCACGGAGGTCGACGGATCGATGAACCCTCTCGAAGAACTCGACGACACGACAAGGGACTCCAAGGTTTGGCGTAAGGCCGGTTTGTATTGAGAATGTTTCGAATATGTGTTACATACAATCAGGGTTCATATTTATACCCTGCTAAGCATGACCCTGAATGGATTCGATGCCTAATTTATCTCTAAATGCGATCGCTTATCCATCCATTCATCCCTTCCATTCGGGCCACGTCACCACGCAAGCCCGCAAAATCAGCACAACAGTTTCCTTGCCGAACAGAAGCAAATTGCCGACCGCGGACTCTTCTGCCGAATTCATCTGAAGAAACCTTCCTTCCGCCGGACGGATTTCTCACCGAGTTGGACCCACAAGTCAGACTCCTTACCAAATTTTGGTGTTAACATATGCCCCTTCAATTACGGGATAAAGTGATTTTATTCCGGAATTGACTCCAGCCACCAACGTCTTCAAAATGAATCTGTTTAACACCCGTTCTCTCTCTTCGCAATTCGTCGGAGTCTTCGCCCAGATCCAAACCCTAGATCACCTTTTCTGAACTCAAATTCTCAATGGCGGCTCAAAATCAAACTGCTCAGGTAAATACCTCCACCATAAGCTTCATTCGGCACTTAGATTTTCAATTTTTACCTGAGATTTCTTTTCTGCCTTCCCTCAGGAGCTTTCCACTGAGCTTTGGATTCGCACTGAGGCCAATTCGACGTCCTACTTCTTTGGTCCTGTGGGAGTTTCTCATCCTCGCGAATTCATCGCAGCCGAATCCCAAAGGATCCCCTTCAAAGCGGCTTTAACTAAGCCTCCCCTGTGGCAGGACGCCTTCAAGAACTGGCCCTTGCCCCCAATTGCGAGCTGGAGGAATTGGTACAAAAGAGTTCTTGCGGATAAAAGTGTCGGGGACCCAAAGGCTGGGATACCCTCCGTATTGCTCAATGCTTGGAGCTTTCTTTGGCCGAGACCCCCAAAAACGAAGACCTTTTGATAGCGGCTTGCCACTTCTGGTCAAATGGCATCAACGCCTTCCTTTTTGGTCACGGCCCAATGTCCCCAACTCTGGCCGATGTATACATGATTACCGGCCTTGACATTTCAAAATTTGTTCACCCCTGGGATTTCAAATGTTCCACAAGACAAACAGGAGTGAAACCAGGGAGCGGATATAAAAATTATATCCAGAATCATATGAAAGATGGCCCCCTTGGTGAAGTTGAGTATAGGGCATTCCTAAACATGTGGCTGTGCAGGTTCATCTTCTGTGGTAAAGCCAATGAGCCTACTCTGAATCATATTTCAATGGCTACACAATTGGCTAGTGGTAAGCGCCTTCCCCTTGGAAAATACCTCTTGGGCAGTATATACCACATGCTTCATCAAACTGTCACCCAAATGTACACCAGCCAAAAGATAGCATGTGTCAATGGCCCTTGGTGGTTTGTACAAATGTGGCTGCAACTGCACATGCACCAGATTGTTGGTGTTGACCTCATCACCTGTTTTTTTCCTTCATCCAACTATCATGAAGGGGAAACCCAAGTCACCAGAGGATGCCACACCTATGGAGAAGCTGCTTCAACTGTTCCCATCAAGCAGAATATCAGCCAGCTCTTTGAGCTCTTCTTCAAAGGCTTTCCTAACCCTCTCTGGCTTCCTTACATGGACAATGATAATTTAACTCTCCCTTGTGAATTCTCCTTTGAAGCTGGACGCCAAGATGGAAGATTTCTGGAAATCCTCAATATCTTCATCCATCCATGCATTCTGCCAGCTGAATTTAGTGGAGGGAGGCTAAACCACAACACTTATGAATACTACCAGCCCAACATGATGGCTCGACAACTTGGATGTGGCCAGATGCCCCCAAGGATGTTTCTGCATGAATTCCTCAAACCCAGAGAGGAAATCAAAGAACTAACTCAAACCAGCAGGGTTTTTCAGTATGTATGCAGTCAACCGTTTACACCGGCCCTTCACACCTACAACAATAGCTCACCCCACCTTCAACTCCCCGGTGGCAAGAATTCCATGATCACATTTTCGGTGAGCTCCGTACACTTATTCCCGCATGGAGCCGATGCCCGATTTTCGACCAACTTCGAGGTAACATGATTATCCCCTTCCTCAAATCGACATTTCTTCCTCTAACCATGATCTTGATTTTTACCCACGAACACGGTGCCTCGCCCCTCTAGCCGGGGAGATTGCTTACAATGCAAGAGGGCCCAATCTCGGCATTGGGATTTAGATCACCAACCCCCGGCTCAACCGATGGCTAGGTATGCTACAACGGACCCAACTTTGTCCAATATTACGCCGACAAGAGGCAAGGCTCCGTCTCGATCGCACCTCCAAATGCTAAGAGGAGAAGAACCATCAAGAAAGTCCTTATCGAGGTAAAATTTCTTCTCTCTTGATCACAGGATTACTCTTTTCTGATAAATCTCGTCTTGTGCGATTTCAGACTAGAATTCAGCAATCCTCAGCTTCAGAACCTGCCAATGCTCCATCCACTGGTATGACCTTTATTACTCCTTCCTCAAAGATCAACACTGGCATTCATCCTTAATCTGGTATTTGCAGAGGAAACAATGGTGGATCAACTTGTGGATGTCCCTGTCTCTCAACATGCAAGTCCACCCAGGGCTGAGCCACCTGTGCAAGTAGAGATCTCATCTTCATCAGTGACTCAATCACCCCCTGCTCAGACAGAAACACCGACCTCGCCAGAGATGAACTTCTCCATCCAACCAGAGCCTTCAAGCCCTCCAAGGGTTCAATCACCCATTGGCCAGGCAGAAACATCAACCTTAGCAGAGGTGAATCCATCTCCTCTCCAGCCAGAAGCTCCAGAGTTGCCAGAGACTGTATCAGCACCTTCTCACACAGAAGCTTCAGCTTTGCCACGAGCACCTCCTTCACCAGTGACTGAACAAAACCCCGTTCCAGTTCAGGAAGTTAGACATGAGGTAATCATTTGCACTTAATCCTGTTATCTTTTATTTCCCAACACCCCTGGCTCGGCAATATTATTCTTTCAGGATCAGGCTCCGTCATCATCAAACCCATCAATGGGGAATAATCCAATTGCCGAGACAAGGGAAGGAGTGCCTCAAGCCTTGTCAGAGGAAGTGCAAGAAAAGCTCAAGGAGATTTTTGCCTGGCTGCAAAGAGAGGCTCGAGATCAGATCAGAGATCTTGATTATTTCGAGGATATGCTTAGACCCATCAGCCAAGAACTTCCTGAGGATATCAAGACCTCACTTGAACCCATCTCTGGTCTGGATGTTCATTACGTAGCCATAAGACGAGCTCTGAGAAATGTGTCTTCCCACCCGGCTGTTGAACAGAAGAAAGCCAAAGCTGAACAAGTCGTGAAGGGAGCACAATCTCAAACTGAGAGTCACAAAGGGACATTGGCTAATCTGCAGGCTGCTCGTGAGTTGAAAATCACCAGAAAGGTCGCACTGGAGGCAGAGCTGAAAATCTTATCAGCAGAAATAGAGGCTGACGACAAGAAGATAGCCGAACTTCCTGAACTGATAAAGAAGATCCAAGAGGAAGCGACATCGGCCATAGCTGAGGTGAATCAATGTAATGCAGAACTCACCATCCTGTCCAACGCCCAGAAGGATTATCAAGAACGGATGGAGAACATTCACCAAACAACATCGAGTGCTTCCAATGTAATTGCGAGGTATTTAAACATCTAGATGCACTGATCGATGTGTAACCGAACTGGCCGTCCTTGCAACATTTGCTTCTGTAATTTTATTTTCTTCTTCCTTGCATGACTTTGATTGCCATGCTGAACGATCCATTTGGTAATCAGTAACCAAATAGTGCCATACCTGAACGGCACCCTAACTCCAATTTAGCCGAGCCAGTCAACCGAATACGACTCAGCCTTGGACTCCAAACAACCCGACGGCGGATTGGTCAAGGACACCTCTCCACCTTCCAAGTTTCTTGGGATATGCGCCACGATCTAGAGCCACGACCTGAGGCCACGATCTCTTTCGCCAGGCCTATAAATGAAAACCGTAGGTGCCCCCAGCTCTTCACCAAGCCTTTAGCCCTCAAATCTTCGCTAACCTCAAATCTTCTTTTCCCAATCAGCGCAAATCCCAGAAGCATGTCGAGCAGCAACAACAGGCGCCGCGCCGCTGACGAGGCGGAGGGGAGTCGCGCCAGTGCGCGTCGGAGGCAAAAATCGTCACCTTTTTTCTTTTACGATTCATCCTCGATTCCCTTTTTGTTTTTGACGATCATCTCTGTTTCATGCTTATTCAATGGAATCCATCTTCTGCGCCGGCCGGTCAGCCCCTGCCGGACAACTCCTCGGAGTCAGACCATTACTCCCCCGTGCCCTACGGGGAACTTGATGCTCTCCGCTTCAAGGCAGAGCTGGAGATGGCCCAGCGCGAGCTGGAAGATGTCTCCAAAAAGGCTGGCATAGCCGAACTGGAGTGGGAAGACCAGCGCAAGCAGCTGCTGGCGACCCTCGACGGTACGGCTCCGAAACCGCTCCTTAATCCAATCCGGCTTTTGATACTAATCACCTTTATTTTGCATTTCGCAGCCCGTGACGTCGAGCTCAACCAGCTAAAGATGCTGGTGGAGCAATTGGCCGACAAGGTGAACGCCCGCGGAGACACGCCGGCGGAGCGCCTTGCCGCGGTGGAGCACTGCGTGGACGAAGTGGCCACCCACGGCATCCGCTTGGGCACCACTTTGGGCCTGGACGCCATGGCGACGCACACTGACGTCGACTACTCCACCAGGCCGCGCGGCTTCCGGGGCGGCGCACCAGAAGACATCGAGGAGATCGAGATTATCTTGGAGCGCCTCGACGGCCACGGCGATGCCATTGCTGAACTCACTCATCCCCAGTCTGTGTTAAACAGGCTCTTTGATTAGATTGTATCAGGGATGTTTGATATCGACGATAAATAAAGAACTTTTAATTCTCGTGCTTGTACTGCGATGATTTTTTCTGTGTTTGCATCTGCGAATCTTGTTTCCCCTCAGACGTATTCGGGAACCCACTTGAGCTGAACACGCAAAAACAGATGCCCCTTGGCGCAAAATCCGCAGAAAATCCTTGAATCGGCAATCCGTAAGCACTGTTCAAACGAAAACCCTTCGCATCCGGGAAAAAAACCCTGCCGCTTGGTATTCCAATAATGCACACCGGCCAGTCATCACTCCCAACGCACTCTCTCAGTCAATAAAATAGTCTGCTGAGATGCCCTGTAAATCCACTCGCACACTCATCCATCACTTCTCATCTTCTCCCCTGTCCTCAGAAGAAAAACCCCAAGGCCATGGGCAAAGGCAAGCAGCCCCAGGAGGACAGCATCCCGAAGAAACGCGGGATTCGAGGGTGAGTTTTCCTTTGATTTGCTTCTTGTTTCCTCATGTGGTCTCGCGTTTTACCTCCTCTCTGCCTTTCCTCTTTCAGCCTTGATCTGCTTCCTGAGGAAATCATCGGGACCGAAGACATGCCTGAGTATGTCTCCTCTGATTCTTCCCTTGAAGCAGAGGACGTCACGCCCAAGCAGAGAGCCAGCCATCAACTGCGCCGCCGCGTTCGGCACCTGGAGAATGACCTCAGGGACATCACCGCTCGTTGCCAGGCCGAGCGCGAGCATCGCATGGCTTTGGAGACATTAGTAGGAGGTAAATGTCTCTAACTCCTTCTTGACTCCGTGTTCACATCTGGATCTTTGCCCCTAATGACCACTCCTCTGTCTCAAATGTCTCTGATAGGTACAATAACCTGAAAGCGGCTTGGGACAGCTTGGTGGAGGCAGCAAATCGTGGTCACCCCCACGCATTCCAAGTTGCCGTCACGGTGGTCCTGGAGCAACTGAAGAGGGAGCAGCCGAAGAAGCAAAGAAAAGATTGAATCATACTTTCGCTTCTTTCGCCAGGCCTTCTGCTTCCCGCCTTCTCGAAGTCCTGATCACCAGGGTCGTTGGATGTAAACCTGCAAGAAGCAGTTGTAATGTAGTTTCGTGCTAAGGGCAATGCATCTAGGCACTGGCCATCCCCTCTGTTTGGGGATTTTGTTCTGAAGGCCTCGTTCTTGAGCACCGGCTATTCCTATACCAGATGCATGTAATCCCAATGCTGGTGATCACCGATCGATTTCAATACTAGGATAATATTTCTTCAAATATCTTCCATTTATTGCAGCGTAAAATTCTTCTCCTAGTAAAGTTTTCAACATGTAGGCATTACCAGGGACGCATCTGACCACTCGAAAGGGTCCTTCCCAGTTAGGAGACCATTTGCCGAATTCACTGTATTTGGTTCCAATCGGCAGTAACGTTTTCCAAACCAAATCCCCTTCTGCAAACTGCCTAACTTTTACTTTCTTGTTATAATACTTGGCAACCCGCAGCTTGTTCTTTTCGATATTTTCCAAGGCCCTAAGACGGATCAAGTGCAAATCTTCTAGCTCATCCATCATTAAGCCGCTGTAATCTTTGGAGCTTAAATCTTTCTGCAAAACCACTCTCCTAGAATCTGATTGTACTTCCCAAGGTAAAACCGCATGGTGTCCATAAGCCAATTCATAAGGAGATGTTTTCGTAGCTCCATGAGGGGCCATCCGGTAAGCCCATAACGCTTCACTAAGTACCGAATGCCACCTCCTAGGCTTCTGGTCGATCTTCTTTTGTATAAGCTTGATCATGATCTTATTAGAAGCCTCTGCCTGACCATTAGCTTCGGCATAATAGGGAGAAGAATTAAACAATTTGATCCCCATGCTTTCGGCAAACTCCCTGAACTCCAAGGACACGAATTGGGCTCCTTGATCAGTTGTGATCGTTTGAGGGATTCCAAACCGATAGATGATGTGTTCCTTGACAAATTCAACCATGTTTTCTGATGTCACCTTCTTTAGTGGAATTGCCTCAACCCATTTGTTAAAGTAATCTGTAGCCAAAAGCACGAACTTATGCCCCCTGCTAGACGGTGGATTAATCTGGCCAATCCAGTCTATACCCCAGCCCTTGAATGGCCATGGCTTGATAATGGGATTTAATGCTGATGCAGGAACTCTTTGAATATTTCCAAACCTCTGGCAGTCTTGACATCCCTTGTAATATTCAAAGCAGTCCTCCAATATCGTCGGCCAAAAGCACCCAGCTTGCCTGATAACCCATTTCATGCGGTAGGCCGATTGGTGTGCTCCACATATTCCATCATGTACGTCACTCATCATCCTTTTAGCTTCCTCTGGACCCAGGCATCGTAACAACACCCCATCTAATGATTTGTAAAACAAATTATCATCCAGAAGAACAAATTTTATGGCCTTGTACCTGAGCTTCCTAGAGACCTTTCGGGATGGATCTTTCAAATAGTCAACGATCTCTTTTCTCCAATCATCCTCCGCAAGATCCATTCCCAGCGCACATATGTCCGTGGCAAACGCTTCTTGATTCTCTTTATAGCCGGAAGCGCTCTGAGCCAACCTGTTCGCTTCTTCATTATGCTCCCTAGGGATATGCTGTAGAGTCACCAACGGAAAGCTCTTCAAGATTTCCCTGCATTCCTCGTAGTAACTCCTCAGCGCATCACTTTTGCATTCGTATTGGTCGTTCAATTGCTTTATTACCAATTCTGAATCTCCATAAACTTCAACCGAAACGGCCCCGGCTTCTCTCAAATATTGAAGCCTCCGAAGCAATGCCTCGTACTCAGCCTGATTATTTGTGACAGTGGGTTGTATAGGGATAGCAAACTCAAACATCTCACCTCTGGGTGAAATCAACAGAATCCCTATTCCCCCACCTTTACCACATGATGACCCATCAAAAAATAAAGCCCAAGGAGTAATTTCGAGTAAATCAATTGATGGATCACGATGTTCAGTTATAAAATCGGCAATGATCTGACCTTTGATAGCTTTTGCCGATTCGAACTTTAATTCAAACTCCGATAAAGCCAAGATCCACTTGCCAATCCTGCCATTCAAAATTGGCATGGATAACATGTGTTTTATTACGTCGAACTTAGAATATACAACGCATTCGGCATTCAACAAGTAGTGTCGAAACTTTGTACACGAGTAGTACACACGAGCACGGTTTCTGCCCATACCGAATACCGGTTTCGGGATCAAGTAATTTTCGGCTAAGATACGCTACTACCCGCTCCTTTCCTTCGAATTCTTGAATAAGGGCCGATCCAATGGTTTGGGTATCGGCCGCCACGTACAACTTGAAAGGCTTATCCAACTGAGGAGGGACCAGTACTGGTGGCTCCTTCATATATCGCTTGATCTCGTCAAAAGCCTTTTGTTGTTCGTCGCCCCACGTGAACTTCTGATCTTTCTTAAGCTTCAACAACGGAGAAAACGGCAACACCTTTTGTGACAGATTTGAGATGAATCTCCTTACAAAATTAATCTTGCCGAGCAGTGATTGCAACTCCTTGAGATTAGTTGGAGGGACAACTTCATCAATGGCCTTCATGCTTTTCTTGCCAACTTCAATCCCCCTTCGTGGACCAAGAATCCCAAGAACTCTCCAGCTGATACCCCAAAAGCGCATTTGTTTGGATTCATCTTCAAACCATGCTTCTGGGTGCACTCCAAGGTTCTCTTCACGTCTTCCAAATGTGTGTCATGATTCAAAGACTTGATCACAATGTCATCAATGTAAATTTTGACAATTTTGCCGATCAACTCGTGAAAGATGTAGTTCATGGCTCGTTGATAAGTTGCACCGGCATTCTTCAACCCAAATGTCATGACTATCCATTCAAACAGGCCTATATGACAAGGACATCTGAAGGCTGTCTTTGATATATCCTCTATTGCCATAAAAATTTGGTTATATCCCGCATTACCATCCATGAAACTGATGACTTTGTGTCCAGCAGCGGCGTCAACCAACAAATCGGCAACAGGCATGGGGTAACCATCCATAGGAGTAGCTCTGTTTAAATCCCTGAAATCTATACAGACCCTCATCTTTCCATTTTTCTTGTAGACAGGGACAATATTAGAGATCCACTCCGCATATCTGCATGGCCGAACGAAGTTTGCATCAAGTAATCTTTCAACTTCTTTCTTCACATCGGCCAATACTTCATCCTTGTAGATTTTCCGGGGAGGTTGCTTGTATGGTTTAAAACCAGATTTGATTGGCAACCGATGCTCAACAATGGAACGGTTCAGTCCAGACATCTCCGAATAATCCCAAGCGAAGCAATCTTTATATTCCTTGAGCAACTTGATCAATTCCTCCCTAAAGTCCGATTGCAAGTTTGCGCTGATAAATGTCGGCCTTGGTTTGTCACCGCTTCCAATGTCGATTTCCTCCAATTTATCGGCCTACATGAATCCTCATCCCAACTTGCCGTCAGTGCCATCGACGGGGTTATCCATTAAAAATTGCTATAAGAGCCGACTGCTTGAATCGGCTGTTGATCGGCCGCCGACGGCTCAACAGGACCTTCTCCCCGCTCTTTTCCCCGAGAAACGAACAATACCTTGGTATTCCCAGAAAGCTGGTTCCACATTTGCGATGCTCACGGAGTCATCTGCTTGGACCACCTCAATGTCGTCGTCTACCCATTGGATGAGCTGCTGATGCATGGTAGATGGGACGCAGCAGTTGGCATGAATCCAGTCCCGCCCAAGCAGTAAGTTGTAGGCTCCTTTACCTTCGATGACAAAGAAGGTTGTGAGCAATGTCTTGGACCCGATCATCAGATCCACATGGGCGCACCCCTTGGTATCAGAAGGATTCCCGGCGAAATCGTTCAGAATTATGCTTGTAGGAGTCAAGTCGCCAGGGCCCATGCCAAGTTTTCTTCGAAAGTGGTGTACGGCATTACATTGACTGCCGCTCCACCGTCGACAAACATCTTGGTCAATGGCTTGCCATTGACATATCCTTTCAAGTATAGCGGCCTCATGTGTCGATTTTTGGCTGGTTTGTCGAAGATGGCTTGCTTGGCTAGCACCAGCTGCGCCATCAGTCCCTCAAGCTGCTCATCATCCAGGGACGCTTCTTCCTGCACAACCTGATTAGCAGGAGCCATAAATTCATTCGGTAGAAAATATACCATACATGCCGGTGCCGAGCGGTTTGACCCTTCAGGTTTATCCTTTGGACACCACACCTGCCTTGTCTGGATCCCCGCCTGCCTCAGTTCGCGGTTCCTCAAGAGCTGAACCCTCCTTTTTTGACTCTTTCTTAGGCCAGGCGGGCACCATTGCCCCTTTTGCCAGACGTACTCGTCCTCGTCTTCCCCCTGATCAGCCCATCTCAAATCGGCTTGTCTCTTCCTGGGATGATCAATGATTTCAATTTTTTGACGCCGATCCTCACTAGGGTGTATCCTTCCAATTCTTTCATGGACGGATCGGCGATTGGCAGTTTCCTGCCTATACTCAAAGTACCTATCGCTGCACTCGGGGCAGTTTCTCAGCGTGGGAAGCTTCAACCCTTCGTTCCAGCAGTGCCTGAAGAATGCGCACCCCTAGTGTGCGTGCTCCTGCTCGCGCGTATATTGCTCCAGGTCTCTCCTGCGCGCTTCCTCTTCGGCCCTGCGCCTCTCCTCCTCGTGCTTTCGTTCCTGGTAGCGCTCTTTCTCCAGCTGGCGCTGCCACTTATTGAGGAGGATGCGCGTAGTCACCCTGGGTTTGGCCCTGGATGATTCCCCGATCTCGATATGGCTCTTGAGAACGCGGGGGGCTTCACCATGCACCTGCTCCAAGGTCACTTGACGTTCGGGTCTCTTTGCTCCATCTCGCCTTGCCTTGGCCGAAGTCAAGACCTTGACCTTGCCCTTCTCCTCGGCTGTCACCATGTTGACGGAAAAGCTTATCATGTTCTGGGGAAAAGGGTGGCCGTCCAGTTTCATCTTGTTATCAAACTTGAGATGTCCCTCCTGGATAGCTCTCTGGATCCTCATCCTGAAGACCCTGCAGTCATTGATGGAGTGAGAATTCCTGTCATGGAAGCCGCAGTAACGTTTCTCCTTTACTCCATCGGGCCGAAGCATGGAATGCCCTTCAGGCAACTTGATTCGGCCTTCCTTCACCAGGAACTCAAACAGCTTATCAGCTTTAGTGACGTCGAAATCGTAGGTGCCTTTAGTCTGTTTGACCCAGCGCTGATTCATGGTCAATGGTTCCTTCCCCCACATGATTTCGGCCGCAGGCACGTCCTGGTCATCATCAGAGTCCTCCATTTGGTCGGCCTTTTCCAGGAACTGATTGTAGATATAGGCTACGTCGTGCTGCTTGCCGAACGTGGCGTCTTTCTTAAAACCGTAGGCCTGGTTGCTCATCAATGACAGCTTTTGGGACAGTTGACCCAGGTTATCGAACTCCATGCCAAACAGCTTTTCACGTACGGCCGGCAGCATCCCAGCGACAGCCATGTCGGCCAACTGATCATCTGGCAGATTTAGCGAAAAACACATGCCCTTGATTTCCCTGAACCTCCTGAGGAACTCCAAGGGCATCTCACTGTGTCTCTGCTTCAGGGTAGCGAGGTTGATCAGCTTCTTTTCCGTGGAGCCGCTGAAGTAGTGGGCGTGGAACTTTCGTTCCAGCTCCCTCCATGTGCTAACTGACTGGGGAGGCAAAGATGAGAACCACTGGAACGCCGCACCCATCAGTGACATGGGGAAGTACCTGACCCTGAACGCCTCTTCAAATGAGCACTCTCCAAGCTGCATCAGGTAGCGAGCAATATGCTCCACCGTGCTCGTGTCATCCTGCCCGGAAAACTTTGTAAATTCCGTAGGAGGCTTTACTCTTGGCGGCAGGATCACGTTGTAATACCACTCTGGGAACAGAGGCGTGTAGGTAGGTCCCTGCATTTTAGGTTTGAGGCCGAATTGATTCTGCATCAAGTCGGTCATCTTCTGAGCCAGGATATCATCCTCCTGCATGCCCGTAGCTGGTCCATAACCCGGATTCGGGAGAGCATCGATGGCGCCGTAGTTCATCACTTCGTGGTAGCCTCCATCGTACAAATTCCTTTGCAGTCTGTTGCTAGCTGGGGCAATCTTGTAACCGGAAGCAAGTGGGGCTCCAGACGAGCCGAATGCCAGCTCCCCGTACGTGGGCTGATACGGGTTCGGCTGTTGCACAGGTTGACCTGCGCTGCCCTGTGGAGGTGGCTGGACTAGTTGCCCTCCTGCGGCCTGCAGTGGGGGCTGAACTGGCTGACCTCCAGCGCCTTGTGGAGGAGGTTGGAAGGCTTGGCTTCCAACGCTCTGCGGAGGAGGCTGGGCTGGTTGGCTCCGCAATGGCGGCTGAGAACTGGACTCACCTATCTCCACGGTAACTCCTTGAAAGGGTGTTCGATTGAACACTTGCTCCATGCCCGGGCCGAAGACAGCCACCATCATCTGTTTGAACGCACCCATGAGAGCTCTATGATGCCTGCCTAGGATGTCACCTGCAGCGTCTCGAAACGCCTGCATGCATTCCTCCCTCTCCTGCTGGGTTGCAGCATCGCTCTCTCCTGGCAATAGAACCCTAGGCATCTCATTCTTGAGGTATGGGACGCCACTCCTGTTCTTTTTAAATGACAGTAAGCACTTCTGTTGGAACTGATCAGCAGCATCCTTTAGCTGTTGCTGCTGTTCCGGAGAGAGATCCTCGATGTTGACATCCATAACGTCGCTGATGTCAGGCATCTTGATTTTCGGCTATGGTCCCACCAGGCGTGCCAAAAAGTGTGTTGACGTAAAATCTGCACCTCACGTCAAGCACACAGCAAGCCGAAAAAGCTAGCTTCACACGCGAAGAGATCACAAGACATGCCAGTCAATTTTCCCTGAAAATTAACAAAAGACAAAGTAGTTAAATTCCAAAGCTTGGAACTTGCCGGGTGGTACCAGACAGTTCCATATTTACGGCTAGAAAGCCAAGTGAGATGACATACAGCTATAAAGAGCTATCTCGCCAAACGGACTAGAAACCATTCGGGAGCTTTAAAGTGCAAAAAGTAACACAGCCGAATAGATGACATAAGCATGACGACGGATCGGTCTTTATTTGGATAACGATGCACATGCGCAAGGCCATGACCGATCCTCGCAAAGAAACAACATTAAATATTAAATGAAGTAAAGCATGGTCATAAATATGTAATAAACAAGCATGCATAGATCCAAAGCACTAGTCTACCGCATGTCTAGGTACTTTAAAACCCGTCAAGCATGATACCAAACAAATCTATCCACCGCATGATACAACTTGTTTGAGATCATACCACCTTCCACAAATAGATCTATCCACTGCATGATACAATCTGAATATGGAAATCTAAAAGCATACAATATTTAAAGCATAAATTATGAGCACATTTTACTCGTGAAAGCATAACCGAACACGACCGAATGTACCGATTCGGGGTCCATGAAGAAGGAACGAACATTACCAAACAAGATAAATCTATCAGATTGGATCGAAATCTAATCCACCGGATGACTAGCTCCAAAACAACCCAAAAACCTGCATCTACCGCGTGATACCTAGTTCTTTCAAGATTTATACAAGATTTGGTAAGCTTGAACCCGCAACACGTGGCAACCTAGATCGATTCGGTTTCGGCTATCATAGAGCATGTGATCCACGTGCTATTTAAGCCAAGGATACGAACTCTATTCGCATAAGGATCATCAAAAAGATAAAGCCGATCCACACCCATCTAGATTGGGCAGAGAAGTGTTACATGAATTTAAACATAAAGCATAAACTCAAAGCAACACGGGTAACTTAATGAATCTATTGAATCCTGCCAAAATCCAATAGAGCCGATAACTAGCCTCAAGCTAGATCTTAGCCTACCGCATGGCTCATGACCTAACAAGAAACCCTCTTGAACCAAGCTTGAATCTACCGCATGACACTAAGCATGGTAACAATACTAATTGCATCAGATCTAAATACACCGCATGATACTAGACATGATACAAGGTTGTCGGTACTCACGGAGGTCGACGGATCGATGAACCCTCTCGAAGAACTCGACGACACGACAAGGGACTCAAAGGTTTGGCGTAAGGCCGGTTTGTATTGAGAATGTTTCGAATATGTGTTACATACAATCAGGGTTCATATTTATACCCTGCTAAGCATGACCCTGAATGGATTCGATGCCTAATTTATCTCTAAATGCGATCGCTTATCCATCCATTCATCCCTTCCATTCGGGCCACGTCACCACGCAATCTCGCAAAATCAGCACAACAGTTTCCTTGCCGAACAGAAGCAAATTGCCGACCGCAGACTCTTCTGCCGAATTCATCTGAAGAAACCTTCCTTCCGCCGGACGGATTTCTCCGAGTTGGACCCACAAGTCAGACTCCTTACCAAATTTTTGTGTTAACAGCATCAATATTAGCAATACCAACCGGTGAGCTGCTGGACGCAGCAAGAGTTTCGCTTACGAAGTTCTTTCTCTTCAGCACCTTGAAACATGTTGTGTAGTAGTCCTAGTCCCTCCATTCCAAACTATAAGTCGTTTTTGACTTTATTATATATGTTTATGTATTTAGTAGACATTATGTCTAAGATACGTAACAATGTTTATGAATCTATAAAACCCAAAACGACTTGCAAGTTGAAACGGATGGAGTATACGAAGATCATGTAAAATGTAAGTATGTAACGGAGTGGCGTCCAGATACAGCATCCTTCAAATCGGCGTGCTCCAGGTAAGCTAAAGGTTGCCAGCTTGGTACACACTACGGTTCGCGGCACGCAGTAATGCACGGTCGTCCGTACACGTGTCACCAGGGTGGGGCGCCGGCGCACCGAAGCCACCTCGCGTCCGGCGGCAGCCCTTTGTCGAACAGTCGGGCCGACGAAAAGATCCGGCTGCTAGCTGCTACAGTGCAGGCCTGGTCAACCGGATTCCGCAGATGTCACGATAGATCTTTTGTAGCACTCGCCCCTTCGCATTAACCAGCTCGATGCGTACTAGCAGTACGTTTTCCAAAATTAATGAGTTCAAAAGGGACAAATATATAATGTGGGATAGAAAGCAAAAAAAAAACTGCCTACGATCATAGTACTTCTAGATAGTTAGATAATACTACCGAGGAACAGAGCATCTCGTTGACGATGCTATCAATCAGCCGCGCTGGGTTCCCGAGCGCTGCAGCACGAGCGAGATCTCAGTCTCACACACACCGCGCACTCGTGATCGCCGGCATCGTCATCCTTTCCTTTGACCGCCCGCAAGTTGCCCGGGAGCAGAGGGTAAGACCGTCTGGAAGCGTTGCCGGTGCAGCGCCACTTGCTAACAGAGTACTTACGCCCCATTTGGTTCCCATAAGTAGGGTGACTTATAAGCTCACGTCGGCACTTAAGTCGGTCTGTTTGGTTGTGGTGACTTATAAGTTAGTGGGTTCCACGCCACTTTAAGTCGGTCTTGTTTGGTTGTGGTGAGTCGAATGGGCTCCACACAAAGTGGTAGAGGAAAAAGTGGAAATAAGTCACTTTAAATAGGGGTGGAGCCTACTTATGCAACTTATAAGTTTGGAAAGACTTTAAATCGTGACTGTTTGGTTTATATGACTTATTTTACACTTTTTGCGACTTTAAGTCACCCAGTTATGGGAACCAAACGGGCCCCTAATCAGGCCATCAGCCAGCCACTCGCCGAGCTCGTTGCGCGCAAGCTGGCATGCAGACGTGCGCACGTACGCTTCGGGCCGGTCAGCTCGCGCGGGCACGCACTCCTGTCCTGAGATCCAATCCAACTGCACACATGCACAAGCAGAGCCTGTCTGTCCTTGGGGTTGCATTGCGTGGCAGTTTCAACAGTCAGAATTCGGATACATGTTAGGTTTGTGGTAAGGTTTGTCAGAATTCAGTCAGAATGACGGAAAGGGCGTGCGGTGCGGTAGCTATAGCTGCACCGGAATTTTACGGGTTTTGTCAACCGAGTGAACGGGCGGATTGCTGGAGATCGCGGGTGACGGGATCGATCCTTTTTCATTTATCAGTGCTTTCTTCCCCCTCGCGCGCGTCAAATTGATTAATCTCACGGATCGGTTCAACGGCGGCGACCTGCGCGTTCGCAATCGCACAGGAACACTGGTCGTCTCCCGCTTTTACACCGGGGAGGCAGCATACGCGTCAAAGCTATAATCCGGCAATCCCTCGTCGTGACAGTTCCCTTTGGTGCAGTAACTGGAGCAGCGAGCGTGTTGCGTGTATACGTACGTACACGGTGCCACGCGACGTGAGAGATCTTCAGCTTTCAGACTCACCTAATCAGTTTCAAACTACGTTAAAAGAGAGAGGGGGGGGGGGGGGGCAAGTCGACGGTAAAATGCACAAGTCAACAACTAAAAATTTTGCGAGTTGATTCTTGCGTCTTGACCGGCAGAGGTCAGCGGGCCTTGTTTACAACCTCCCGACCGCGACGGTGTGTGGAACCAGCGGATGGGGACGAACAACAGTCGTCGGAGCGAGTAAAACAAAATGCCCGGACTGAGCATATCCGACTCGCCACGTACATCTCGGCCTTTTTAATCGACGGAGCCATCTATCCCATGTCGGAATCGAGCATGTGCGCTTTCACCTACTACTACCTCCTACTGCGTTTTTGTGTGTCCCCTTGAGGTTGAGGATGGAGCTGTCCACGGCATAACCTAACACAGCGGACGTATGCGCCAGGGTACTCTGAAATCTGAGCACTGGTTGGTGAAGGAGAAGGAGCGGTGGTGGAGAACTGCCGGACAAGAAGTGGCAGCGGTGGATTCTTAATTCCTTGGTCTTACCACGTCGCTGTTTCTGTTGTTTATGGATTTGGCGTTAGTTCACGTGAACATTTGAAACTGGAATTGAACCACTCACTAGAGCAGACGCTTTCTGTCTATCAAGTCATCATCAGCCGAAGTTACAAATGCCAATCTATAGTTTGGGCCGGCTTGGCGTTGATTGAACTCAACTGTATTGGGCTATTCTAGGCCTTTAGTGGGTTGGGCTATACTCCAGGGAAGAAAACAAAAATGATTGGGACCAGAAGCCTCACGCACTCATCAGTTTTATGTAATGTTTATTTATGCCTCTTCTTGCTTCTGCCCAACATTTCCTTCATTGTAAGTTCTTCAAGATGAATTTTTTACAAGTTCACCTCAAAACCAAGAGCTCTTTTATACGCCCTGTGTGTTAAATTGTAGTTGGTTACTTAGTTTTTTTTAGAAAAGAGAATATATTTCAATATTCCAGCATCTGCATGAAACTATGCATATAGCTGTTTTGTTATTACACATGAGAGTACCACAAACGGAAAGGGGAAAAACTGATCACTAGTTATTTGGTTTAAATGTAACAACTACATGTAGTTGGTTTGAATAAAAATTAATCAATATGATGCATAGTAGAAGGTTTGTATCTAGAAAAATTAAAATTAGACAAAATTTGGAATAGAGAGTATAGTTTCAAGGTAACAATGTGTACTTTAAGGTACATTTTTTTCTCAAATTCTTGTTAAATGTTGATCTAGAAAAGTTAATAAAAATAAACTTACGGCTCCCACAGTTTCCCGTGGTGACCGGCGACACTGAAAAGATGTTCATCCTTCTTGATCCTGTCATCCCAGCCTCATGGAGGATCCCAAGACATGGAATCGAAGCCCAACCCCACCTACCATCATCACCGATCATTAATGTTCGAGCCTAAAAGTGGCACCAAGCCAGATCAGGCTTGGGTTAGCCGGTCAGACCGGTCTCTTGAGGTGGCGTGATCGGTTTGGACCTTGTAGTCGTTCTATAAAAGGACCAAACGGTCCGACCAGCAGCCTTAGTCGGTCCGACCGACCAGTCACCCTCGAGTTCAGAATTGAATTTTTTTGGTAAATTGGGTTTGTAAAATAATTTTCTTACGGAGCAAGAACTCTCCACCCTTGAGTTCGAGTAGAATTGAAAATTTTGGTAGATTTGGGTTTGTAAAATAATTTCCTTACGAAGCAAGAATAACGCCAGGATGGTGAGGTGATCTAGAATAAATAAACTATAAACATCGATGTTTGCCTGCATGCCATAGTAACATGCGCGGAGTGTTTGACTAGAAGGAAGAATAGGCACGTGCATGTGAGAGAGATCCCTTTGTAGCTGCATCCCACGTAGGTTTCATGGTTAGAAAAAAGAGCAGCAACCTTGAATCAGTTATGGAGATCCATGTGTGGGGTTGTAGCAACAGGTGATCGGAGAACAAATAAAATAAGGAAAAGTGTATTTTTCATCACGGAAGTTTTGCAATAGTAGTGTGGTATTCATCCCTCATGTTTCGTTTGATGCAAATCAATCTCTTAACTAATTAATTTGGTGCATTTATCACATCACCTTATAGTATAACAATGATTTCATGAAATCTACTAAACAGTTTATGTCACATAATCATTAATCATGTGTTTAATCAACAATCTCTACCTAGAGATGCAATATGCTAAGTCGAAAATATAAAATTTGCAAAAAGTCTTGGTAAATTCTCTAAATTGGATACTCTATATTTTTTAAAAAAAATTAATAAAACTGGTTTACACTCAATTATTATAGAAATAGAATTAACATAAAAGTGACTAAGCAGTATGATCTAAATTGCTATTACATGGTACTAAATTATTATTAAACTCAGGCGAGGATGATAAATGCACCGTTTCAGATAGTTAAGGGGTTGATTTGCACCAAATTATACGTGAGGGATGAATGTCACACTCTTGCAATATTTGAGGGATGAAAAATACACTTTTCCATAAAATAATAAAGTCTCCATATGATCAAAACTAATGAATAATTCCCTCACCTTACTATTCGATTTCAATCTCAAAAAAAATTAATTGTAAAAAACTAAATTTAAGGATAATTTATTATGGAAAAAACTCACAAAAAATAATTCGTCCATAAGAAAATCTAAAAAATATTAAGTCTCGATATGATCAAAACTAATGAATAATTCCCTCACCTTACTATTTCGATTTCAATCTCAAAAACAAAATTTTAATTATAAAAAAACTAAATTTAAGGATAATTTATTATGGAAAAAACTCACAAAAAATAATTCGTCCATAAGAAAATCTAAAAAATATTCATGGTAAAAATGTACAAACCTTTCAATTGCTTCAGAAAATACCAAAAAAATATATCTACATATAGTCCATCTTCTCATGAGTTCACGTTCCAAGAAGATACACCGTACCACAACTGAATACAAGTATTTCTTCCATTTATTTCGAAACAAAACATCTTACTTGTGCTATTTGCGCGGAGCATGTTACTCGTGCAGTTTGTCATTGTTGTAGTGTTCTCCTAGCCTTGTCATAGTCATGCGCTGTCTCCACCTGGACACCAAGCTCACCATGTGTCTATGGTGTCGTCAAAATGAGCACATCCCGCTAGCTTGTCCAGGCTCAAGTGGCAACCTTCCACGTACATGTACGCCGGCCGTTCCCTTCCAAGTTCTCAAGCTGGAGCTAGCTTCAGCTCCTTGCTAGCATCGGTAATTCGGTATGGTTCGCGTGGGCGTGGCAAGCTGCGTTCATCGGGACAGGATCGACGGCGCGGCGGGAGTGGAGCAAAACTTGGGCTTGTTGGAGGGACGTCCCTGCGACTTTGGCAAGGTATTAAAGGGGGGATAGAGATTACTGTGGGCATGGAGTATGGAGAAACTAAAAAGGTAAATTTATACTTCATTTCTACTATATATGGCGTTCACTTATTTTTTTTTTGCCTCTCATGTAGTTGCGCCCACTGCCCAGAAAGGTGGAACCCGCATCTTGGCGTGCCCACTGCCCAGAAGAAGAGCAAATTGGTGCTACACCACCGGTGCTCTGAATACGACTACGGATGCAGATGCGAAGGGCTGGCTGCAACTGCAACTGCGCTAGCTGCAACAATTTCAATCTTTCAGAGCGTCAGGCCAAAAGAGCGTCAAGATAATTTCCACTCAGTCGTAGTCCCCAGAAATGAACTGCACATGGAATTTCAATCTTTCAGACTGTCAGGCCAAAAGAGCCTCAAGATAATTTTCACTCAGGCCCGTTTGGTACAGCTTCATGAGCAGCTTCATGAGCAGCTTCACAACTTCAATAGCCAAACAGCTAAGGGCCCGTTTGGCACAGCTCAGCTTCACCTGTAGAGCCGTTTTTTAGAAAACAACTCCATGAGCAACTTCATGAGTGGGGGAGAGAGCCATGTTTTGGCAGCTTCACCATGTGCTTAACTATGTGAGAGTGAGTTGTCGAGAGAAGGTTCGACCGCAGAGTTGGCTGTTTGGCTATTGAAGTTGTGAAGCTGCTCGTGAAGCTTTCGCTCGTGAAGGCTCGTACCAAACGGGCCCTAACTCTCCGACCAACTCTCTGGTCGGCTCTCGAAAACTCACTCTCACGCAGAGTTAAGCACATGGTGAAGCTGCAAAAACATGGCTCTCTCCCCCGCTCATAGCAAGTTGCTCACGGAGTTGTTTTCTAAAAAACGCTTTCCCACTGGTGCGCCAGTTCGAACCGTGCCAAACGGGCCCTCAGTCGTAGTCCCCAGAAATGAACTGCACATGGAACTCCCACAAATGCTGTTCTGATGCAAGAGAGTTCTCAAGTCTCAAGGCACTAATGGCCTAAGGCAGGTCAGGCAGGCAGGCAGGCACTACGAAATTTTTTGCTGATCACTCTACTTCAGTCACAAGCCATATCATCAGTGTTCCATCAGCCCATGGTAGCCTGGGCCCAAATACAGAGCGGGTCAGCACGTCCGGAACAAAGAATAATAAGGCCCGTGTAGTGGGCTCAACAATCTTTTGATGGGCCGAATGTTAATATGTCTACTCCATTTAAGCCAGCGGGCTCTGTACTTTTGATGTACCACACGAACCCAAACTCCCCAAACTAAGCCAACGTCCGTTACCTTTGGCTCTTAGCTCTCATATGCTCAACAAAGGACGAAGCCAAGAGCTAGGAACAAACCGCGAGAGCAATCTCTGGATAAGTACGGGTGTCGACATGTTCGTATTTTTCCCGATCAAAAAAGAGATAGGAAATTACGAAATCTGCATCAAGCACAACCAGCGCTAGCTTCGCCGACGTGTCTCAACCTCCAGCACGCGCTGCGTCTCCAACCAAGATCGCGCGTTCATTCTCCAATCGCCCCCACGAAGACATCACCTAATAATCACCACCCAGCCATCCCCGCTCCGGCGATTAATCAACGCCGGCCACTACAGCCACAACCACACCTGCGCCGGCCGTCATCAGTGACCTTAATTCCGATAAACCCCCATCACACGCTTGGCGCTCCGCGGCTCTGCCACCTGCAGCCCCCGCCGGCCCAAGGCCCCCCTTCGCCGCAGGCAGCCACATCACTCACATGCACATCCAGCAGATACGGACATGCACTGATCCATACCACAACAGATACAGACACGCAGAGGTCACCACAGCCGCGAGCCCGCCGCGCGCGACGACCCAGCGTTTCTCTGCCTCGACGTCGACGCCGCGCCTCTCGTTTTCGTTTCCGTTAAGCCCCAACCTGGCCGCGCGCGCTAGCTCCTGACATCCCACGCGCGTGTGGTCCAGGTCGCTGGTGTGCGCCCAGCGCGCGGCCGCCGGCCACACGGTGCCCCGGCGCGTTATCCCGAGCCCTATCCCATTCTCCCATCGATCCCCACCCCCCCCCCCCCCCCCCCCCCCCCCGCCGCGCGCCGAGAGCTAGCTAGGGAACGAAGCGGATGAGGCGCCGAGTGGCCCGGAACCAGCGGCCGAGGCGAGCCGCACACGTACGCCGCGCCGCCGGCGTGTCGGCACGCGGGAGCGCGCGCGTATAAGGAGGCGGCAGGAGCGAGGGGTAGTCTCATAGGAATGTCGGCCTGCTTCGCCGTGTCGAGCAGCATCGTCGCCAGCCTCGGCACCCCAAAGCAGCAGCCGTCCTCCGCGCGGCCCAGGCTCATCAGGAACGCGCCGGTCTTCGCCGCCGCCACCACCACCGTCGTGGTACGTAACGTGCATGCATGGGCTCGCTCAGAATACTACTGTACCGCACTTCTGCTGCACCGACCACACATTGTACATGCATGCGTGTCTATCCTATCCACTTTCATTCTCTAGCTTTTCAGTGACCATATATGAGCCCCTCCTGAGCTGTGAAACTAACAAGTCGGCACGTGTGCATGTTCCTGCTAGTCACACGGCTCTTCACGAAAATGCACTACCGCAAAAGGCAAAAGCCTCTCCCTGCTTGTGTCCCTTCCCACAATCTCGGAGATTGGTAACGTACAGACCAGGGCTTTCTGAAACGAAACAGAATTATATTAATCCAAGTGTCTGTCAAGCAAGTGTGCAGAACGGACCACACGGTCGGTCAACTCTTGATGCACCTTGATTGCCACCATTGGTTAATTCTTCAAGCTAAAACTACTCTTTTCCTATCCTGCTATCGAAACATATATACGTGTGCCATTGCCCGGCCTTAACAACAATAGTAGATTTTTCGTCCTAAAAAAAAACGTTGGTGTCTTTTCCTAAGAGCATGGAGGCGCCGCACTGTTCGGTTGTACCAAGAGCTAATAACAAGTCCAAGTCTGCAAATGCGGCACACCATAGCCCATAACCTCATGCTCCATTCCCTCCATTTATATTTATAAAGGCATGGTATGATTTGGTATTATCTTCCAAATTAAAAATTTGATCATTCGCTTATCGTATGTTATATTGTTATGATTATAAACTTACAATCATTGTAAAATTTATTTTATCATGAATCCAACCATATAAAATTTACATTGTAAGAAAATGATATGTAAATTGTTTGCTCAAAGGTTATAAAGTTTGTGTAGTATAGTAGTATATATATAGAGCAGGGTCATATTTTTGCTCCTAGTAATCTAATCATTTCCCCATCTGGCACTGGAAACATCAACATGCATGTCAACCACTGCCTCCCGGCAAATAGAATAATCGGGAAGTGAGGTGGTTTCCAAAGAGGTGGCCAATGATGGTGCTAGTTTAAAGGCCACAGCTAAGGTAGATGCTTTGTATTCCCCAAAAGTGAAGTGCATGCAGGGAGAAGAAAGATGCAAGTACACTTGCTTAGGCGCGCCAAAGCGTGTCTGTAATGGCTGGCCTTTCCCCTAAACAAAGGGGTAAGGTGGGGGAGTAGGGTTCGTCAGTGGACTCGTTGCATTATGACAGCAACTCCACACAAAGCAGTCGACACTACACAAGATGTGCTAGCGGCCCCCATCCGATCCGTCTTTTGGCTTTTCAGTTCCGTTTTGATCCATCACTCACATCCAGCAATCCAGTAACCGACCACCTATCAATTTAAGCTTTATAGTGCCCGTCAACGTTACCTTTTTTTCTCTGACGCCCATGATTTTCCCCGCGTTGCTTTTGCTCACTGTTGAGGTTTTTCTTTTCCAGACAGAGCAACGAAATAATACTCCACCAAGAGATCACCCTTGCAGCTTCAGGAAAAAAACATCCATTTCATCAATATATCTGGGTGGGGAAAGAAAACTTTGCTGCTACGTAAACTGACAGTACTTAGTACCAGTAGTAACCAAGTTTGTCAGCGCTAGGCAGTAGTAGGAGGCCAGATTTTCGTTGGCCTCCGTCACCTCCTCGTCAGTAATTACGCTGATGCGAGGCGCACGTACGGCTTGACACCGACCGCACCACGACTCTGTTGTGGTGCCGTGCGTGCTGTGTACATAACTGTAGTAAACTGTAGCGGCTGCCATTAGCTAGATATACGCACTAGATATGCGAAAATTAAAGGCGGAAACATTAAAAAGGAGCTAAAAAGGAACCTCATCCGGCCCTTCCGTTTGCATGTGGGCGTAGCATTTAAAAAGTTCACGATTGGTGGTAGTGGACCGGCATCATGAGTAAGCACGGCATTAGGAGGGCGCAGGCGGGGACAAGAAGGTCTCGATGAGCTGAGCTCTCCAATAATTTAGGAGTCCCTGTGGTCCGGGGCGTTTAAGGCGAGCCGATAAGGAAGATTCGGTCCCCGTTGGCCATTGGTGTGGTGCCGCGTCGTCCTGCCTGGCGATGCGACGAGCTAAAACTACCTCTCTGATTGGTGATTACTCATCCCATCAGCCCCGTAGGGAGAGATCTGGGTGTCGTGGGGGGCATCGAGATTCCTTGGATCTGGGAAATAACCCCTGGGGAAACGTTTTCTCGATCAGGGTGGTGTGGGGGGGAGAGGGAGCAGCAGCAAAAAGGAAGAGAAGGTTCCCGCAGCCACAGCCCACAGCAAGGCGGCCGTGGGCGGCGGCAGATGGCCGGCCGGGCGCCACTTGTGTGCTTTCGCTCTCCGTTCCCGCCGCCGCCGCGCCTCGCATAGTCGCATCGCAACTGGTCCCTCCAGTCCAGCCTACTCGGCCTCAGCAGATGACGACGAGTGCGCGTTTACCTCCTGAGCAGCTGAGCTCCTGCCCCAACTTTTTTCAGTCCGAACAACTCTCCTGGCCCTGGGGATTGCCTGACCACCATTTTCCGTACTACGCCAATAAACTTTTTGCCCTAGCACCGGCTCAACTTCAAAAGCAGAATTGAGCACACACGTCCTTGTCAACACACATACCACGGGCGCCTAGAAATTAATTTAACGACAAAAAAGAAAACCGGGATAAGGCCCTTGCCATTCCGTTAATCTAACGACAAAAAATAAGGGATAAGGGTGTTGCCATTCCGTCCACAGAAGCCGCACTCACTCACCCATTATATTGCTGCTGATTTTTCTCCTGCATGCACGCTCTCTCTCTCGCTCACGCTATTATATTGCACGTTCCATGTTGCTATAGTAAACCCGACGCGCGCGGCGAGGAGCTCATCAGAAAGTTCAGACGAGAGATAGGCGAGGAGTAGTAGGCAGGCAGGCAGCAATCTCTCTGCTCTGGGGGGAAGATGAGCGGGTGCCTCTGCCTCCCTAAAAAGAAGGACGGGGTCGCCGCCGCGTCCATAAATACCCCCGCCGCGTCACTCAAGCCCACCCAACCTCCACCTTCCAAGAAGGTCCGTTCCCCCTCCTCCTCCCTTCTCCCCTCCCTCCTGCAGTGATCCCCGTCGTCCATCCTTCTTTAACCCCGTCTCTTGCCCCCATCGCTCAGTATGTAGCACAGCGGCAAAGCAGATCCCTATCCCTTTTCAGATTCACCTTTAATTTGTGCATGCTCGCTGCTTGTGGTCTTCTCTCGAACTGCATCTTGCTTCTTGTCCCAGTCCCTGTCCCTCTCTCTCGAACTGCATCAATCGCGAGCATACAGGTTGGGGATGGATGGATGGCTAACTGAAGATTTTTTTGCCTTTGGTTGCAGGGAATGGACCACATCCAGCGCTTGCAGAGCGGGTTCGACAAGTTCAAGACCGAGGTCTACGAGTAAGTCCGCGTTCGATTTCAGTCTCATGGTGCTTTGATTTGCTTCGAGATTTTTTTGTTTCGGGGACCTCGCTAGCTCCCACTGACGACGAATTCCCCCCCTCCTTCTCCTTGCAGCAAGAAGCCGGAGCTGTTCGAGCCGCTCAAGGATGGCCAGGCCCCCAGGGTATGTACTTACTGTGCTTCAATTCCTTCTCCGCCCCCACCCATCTCCCTCGCAAACTGGTAAGATTTTCGTCCGTAGCGGCGGCTCCGGCCGGCCGGAGTCCTCGTCACAAATCACGGAAAGCTTAATTTAGCCAAACCGCGTTCAGTAAACTCCGGTTCCCGTGGGGTCCGGTCCGGGCAACACCTGACTGGCTGGCCCGCAGATTTGGTAGTACATGCCCAGGCATCCTGGCTCCAGCAGCAGGTAGAAGCAAGCTCTGAACAGTGTCACTGGTAAGTACAGTACTAGGCAGCAGCTGACCATCAGGACCCCTGCATTATATTCATATTCTGGTCTGCATCTGCTCCCAGAACCCTGCTGCCATAGTATTTCCGTTACTGTTTCATTTGCCGAGGTCAGCGTAGTGCTAGACATCAAAGTGGAAACGGCCTGTCCTAATTGCATGACTTAACACCGACGGGGACAGCTTGTCTCCATTTTATTAGTGGTCCCTGGTCAGGATGGGGAAACTGAAACCGTTCTTGTTGGACGTGAGCCACGGCCTTTTCAACTGTGCATACAGAGGGGGAGAGAGATTGTGTAGGACTAGTGGATAGCAGCAACCACCCAAGGCACTAAAACATGCGCGCGCGCGCGGCGAGTGCACCCCCATGTGCAGGCCATGTTCGTGATCCGGTGAGTGAGAGTGGCTTTTGCCTTTGTAAAAATTATTGAGAGAGATGTCGCCGTCCCTATATATAAGCTCACTTTTCTGGAATGTGGGTGGTGAACTGGTGATGGATATAATACTACTAGTACTAGTCTTATTTCCTTCCCGTTCCTAGTATAACCTGGTGCCAGAATCTCACAAGTACAGAGTTTTATTGTTTTCTTAATGGGGTTCTTGGCTTCGCTGGGAGCCATCCCATGCGCCTAATTAATCTGTAATACGTAGTTAGCTGGTTCCAGGCCCAAGTTGTCTAGCATAGCAATTTTATTTGAAAAAAAAAAAACTCCTAGTTCGGATAGGAGTCTTAATCGGCATGTGGAAACACTAAGAACTGCTAGCAACTAGCCGTGTTGAATTCAAAGTTCAAAATAGTTGAATCTGGTCAAGGTCTCCCTGCAACGCTTTTTTTTTTGTTTTGGACAAGTATGTAGTGCTCTAGTCCATCATCACGTTTGACGCCAGCATTGTATATGGTGGTGAGTAGGCATTTCAGACGTCTCCTCGTTTTGAAATTTCCCTTTGACACTGCACCAATCACACACACACACTAGTAGAAGGAGCCGTGACCTCCAAGTTTCCATGGCTATGATTAGAACGGAAATGCAAGGTGAGCCATGCCATCATTCCATGCGCTGATTGATAAACGTGTGGTCCAGCCATGATTGAGCAACCTGTCCTGTTTGTGGCTGTGGCGCGCACTGGTCATCGGCATGTAGTTGGGTTGAGCCAGTCCTCAATTCCCAGACATTGCAAAAAGTTAGGCGCATAAATTTCGGCCAGTGCATGTTGCTTTAGCCTTAAGAACATTTGTGTATTCGCATCCTTGAAATATATGCTATACTATATACTAGACACACGTCTCAAAGGTGCATAAAGAGCAGAGAAGATGATTGCATCACGCCATGCCCCCTTCCAAAGTCCAAACCCTGGCCTCCCAAGTGTGAGCTTAATGCCAATAGGAACAATGTTCCTTTTCCTGATCATCCATGGGCATGGTGTCCGTCCATCCAGTCGTCTCCATCCTGCTCCTGTAGTAGCAGTGTTGCTGCTGCTCTTGTCACCAATAAGCTTCAGTGTGGATTTTGCTGTTTCGATCCCGCCTTTCGCGCGTCAACTTGCTCGGAAATATTCTTGCTTAACGCTTGCAGCTTTGCGTGCCGGGAACGGGATCAGCGTTTTGTTTCTTGTCTGTTGATCGCCCCGGAGCCACATGAAAGCCGGCGTAGAATATCCTCATTTCAAGTACAGTAGCTTCAGGGAACCTTCCTGCTTGTCTTTTGCCCATCCTGGCCCCCCCTTGGTAAAAAAAGTGGCTCGGAACAGGACAGCTAGGATTTTTTTTTTCAAAAACAGAGACAGCCAGGTCAAAAGCTCCAGCACGAGCCACCACGAGGTCCACAATCGTGGACTCCACCGATCAGCGGTGCCGATCTGTCTACCTGCTTATCGATAAGAGCCGTGTGGCGCGTGACATGTCCATTAGCGATCACACTGATGCTGATTTTCTCCTTTTTGTTATTGCTTCGCTGCAGTACATGGTGTTCGCTTGCTCCGACTCCCGTTGCTGCCCGTCGGTGACCCTCGGCCTGCAGCCCGGCGAGGCCTTCACCGTCCGCAACATCGCCGCCATGGTCCCACCCTATGACAAGGTACACACTGCCTGCCTTACTGAGGCATCAACATTTGCGTTTTTTTCTTTGTTTGGCCGTCCATGACCACTGGCATGTCATTCATTGCTCGTCAACTGCTGCATGCGTGCGCAGACCAAGTACACCGGCATTGGGTCTGCCATCGAGTACGCAGTCTGCGCCCTCAAGGTTGAGGTCCTCACCGTCATCGGTCACAGCCGCTGCGGTGGCATCAAGGCGCTCCTCTCCATGAAGGACGGCGCACCTGACAACTTGTAAGTAACGATTGAATTAGTTAAAAGTCTATGATCGATCGAGCAACCTATCCCGCAGCGTCGTGTTTTTGACCTGAGTACCTTCTGTGTTCATTTGGTGATGTCCTCAGCCACTTCGTGGAGGACTGGGTCAGGATTGGCTTCCAAGCCAAGAAGAAGGTGCTGACCAACCATGGCTCGGTTCCGTTCGATGACCAGTGCACCCTCTTGGAGAAGGTATGTTTGAGCTACAACTCAATTACCATGGTGATCTCTAGTTACTTTCAAAAACAGCAGCTATGTTTGCAGTGCCAACTGCTTCTACACTTATGTACTGCTTGGTCTGCATGAATATCGAATTGGTTTGCTCAGGAAAAGATGTCTTCTGAATATTTTTGCAGGAGGCTGTGAACGTGTCCCTCCTTAACCTCCTGACCTACCCCTGGGTGAAGGAAGGTGTGGCAGCCGGGACCCTCAAGCTGGTCGGCGGCCACTACGACTTCGTCAATGGGGTGTTCTCCGTATGGGAGAAATAGGCCACCCGGCTGCTAAACTCCACATCATACATACATACCGAAATAATGCACCCGATCGATACCAATGCCTGGAATACTTACTACTACATATACCTATCTACCGCCGCCACATATATATATACACACCCGCTCGTCCGATGTGAATGTAATAATTTCTCGCATTTTCTACCTCTTTACAAGCTTTTATGTACTAAATGATGAGGAATTTGACTATCTTGTGGTCAAAAGACATCAGCTATGTACAAGTCTTTTCATCGCCATGGCTATATATATAATTTCATAATATTATCGTAAATAAAGAGTTTACCTTTTTGCTACCCCTTCATGTTGACTCTTTTTTGTCCCTTCCTAGTTGCTGATGCTACTATTTTTATGTTGGGTGGAGGGGTTGAGTAGCATGGTTGCACTAAGTAAAATTCTAATTTGATTCTTTACCGAAGCAGATTTATGAGGCTGTTTTTTTTTAAAAAAAATCTCGCCAACTAAGCTGGGGCTCATAATTTTTTAGACCTTCTTCATGAAACATCTCACCCCAATACTACTTTTTAAGTGAAAAAGCCACACCTAGTATATCTGAGATTCTTACAATGACAAATTTACGGGGCTTGTTTAAAAGATAAACTCTGGCACAATCGACCATCTTTTTTCTTTCCTCATAGTCAGCTGGAGGCTACACTCCTCTCTCTCTCTCTCTCTCTCTCTCTCTCTCTCTCCCCCCCCCCCCCCGCCCCGGCTGACAATGTGGTCATCATGCACACGGATGGTGGTCGTGGTGATGGGGTTATTAGGTTAAAGTTTGGAGGTTGATGGGGTTGGGGGCTTGGTATAACATACCAATTTTTCTAAACGTTTAACAATGGTTCCTAACTTTTTTCTAAAAATAATATAGCAAATAAGCCATAGAGCCCTTGCATTTGATACCCTTTGCATTGCACATTAAATTTCCTAAGCCACAAATACACTCTTGGGTGATCTAACCTCTTCTTTCACCCCTCTCTATAGCAAGCTCTACATCGGTCTATTTAACTTTGAAATTATATTCGGATTCAAACTTCAACTCAAACAATTAAAAAATCTCTAGAACTCTACATAGGCTTAAACCTTCCCTCTGGTCCAACCTAGCCTCGTGGCCTAGTCTATCTCCCGTTCACCATGATACCTTTTAGATAAGGAGATTTTGCACGAAGGAAGGGGTATCCATGTCCTCGGCACACGGCAGTTGATGCCGCTCCACACCAAGATGGAAGGTCGAGGACCTGTCGACGAGCCGCCAAGGTTCCAAGGTATTGTCAAACATTTTACAGTTGTGGTTCACTTCATGAACCGATTACAAGGTAGGCACACCTTGCACTCTCTCTTCTATAGGCTATCTTAGCAGTAAATAAACACTTCTAAATTTGCACCAAGTCTTTTATGAATTACTTAAACACATTTGGTGTCTTGTGTTCTTGATGAGTGTTGTCCGCAATGAATTTCTGCACATCCCAATAACTTTAAATGGGTGAGTGAAAAGAGTATAAATCGCCCATAAAATTAAAAGAGTTGTTGATCTAACCGATAGTTAGAATGTACCTTTGATTTTGGGTAGCATCTAAATATTTGGTGCAACTAGCCGTTAGCCTCTTCGTGCCAAGTTCTTCACTAACACATCAAAATTCATCCGACAATTCATCCGATGGTATCGTTGGAACACCGGATGCTAATGGATTTCTAGTCCAAACTTCTATGAAACTAGATCTCCGAAGTAAATATGTGAATATGCATAAACATACCAAAAATTCGATTGCACCAGGTAAACTATTTGTTCCATGTTAGTAAATTTTTGTTCCACATATATATGTCGGACGGAAAAATATAAACTTAATTTAAAATAGGAATACAAAAGTTCATCAAAATATAGTAAAGTGTATCTTGTTTTGAAATTTTTATCGTTAGAAATCAATTGCGCAATCGAAATTTAATTTTGATGCTTGGTTTATGATTTATAGCCTTTTAAGTTCCAATTCCTTTTGCATGGGGATGACATCAACAATTTTGGTTTATTCGCTTACACCACACAGAGAAACTATGAAAGCACAACGGGGAAGCTCCACTCGCTGCCCAATGAACAGAGCACCCTACACAACCAATCCAATTTCCTCTTCTGCTTCCCAGGCAACGACATGATAGTTTGTTTGTTTTTTGTCGCTGAAGTGATGACTACACACACCCTCTTCGTGCCAAGTTCTTCACTAACACATCAAAATTCATTTGACGATTCATCCGATGGTATAGTTGGAACATCATATGCTAATGGGTCTCTAGTCAAAACTTCTATGGAACTAGATCTCTAAAGTAAATATGCGAACAAACATTAACATACCAAAAATTCGATTGCACCTGGTAGAATATTTGTTCCACTTTATTGAACTTTTATTCCACATGTATATGTCACATAGAAAAAATATAAACTTAATAAAAATAGGAATAAAAAAGTTCATCAAAATATAGTCAAGTGATACCTTGTTTTGAAATTTTTATCGTCAAAAATCAATTGTGCAATCGAAATTTAATTTTGATGCTTGGATTATGATTTATAGATTTTTAAGTTCCAATTCGTTTTGCATAGGGATGACGTCAACAATTTTGGTTTATTCGCATGCACTACACAGAGAAACAATGAAAGCACGTCAGGGAAGCTCCACTCGCTGCCCAATCAACGGAGCACCCTAGGCAACCAATCCAATTTCATCTTCGGCTTCCAAAGCAACGGCATGACAATTTGTTTTTTCGTTGCTGAAGTGATTGCTTTGGGGAAAATGGTCTTCGGAAGTGTCATGCCACGTCCGGCCGGGTGTTTGGCTTCGGTTCACGTGCGACTTCGGTTTGTTTGATGAAGTGTGCAATGGTGATTTAACGATAACGCCGATGCTATTCGAGTTATGTGAGTGTTGTTTCGCGAGGAACGCCCCCCTTCGACGATTCCGAATGATGCGACCTTCGGTGCCGAAGGTGCGGACGGTGGCCCTCGGCGTCGAAGGTGTGAAGGGGCTTGAGGCACCACGCGTCGTTTGTGCTCGGGCTCATGGTTGAAGGCAGCCGGGCGGGACGTCTCGGAAGCCCGTTGCGGCCGAGGCGGAGTCATGGGTCGGTTTGGCGCGGCATGAGCGGTGGCCATGGCTCCGCCGAGAGGGTGCCATGACGCGTGGCCACAACGGACGTGTAAAGGGGCACCGTACGGGCGAGACAAGAAGCGCCGCGTGTAAAGGTGGCTTGGCCGTACGAAGACACGGCGGAGGCCTGTACGACGCGGGGAGTTCTTGTTATGCCCTTGTAAAGCGTGTAAAGCCGTTTGTGAGGAACGGAAAAAGTGTAATTGAGGTAGATGATCATACCCGGGGGCCTCCTATAAATAGTGACCCCCTTTGTAATAGAACGGACACACATTAATGAGAAGAGAGCTCCGAAGGCTCCGGTTTATTTCTTGACTTTCGGGTTTCTAAGTGCTCCGTTTCTCTTTCGTAATAGAAGTAGGAGAAGTAGGAGTATTTAGAAGGTAGTAGTAGTTGAATTAGCAGAGGTAGCGTTAGTGATTAAGTTTCTCCGCCTTTCTCCGAGGGGGCCTTTGGCCGCTTTCCCCTTCGGAGGAGGGAGGACACTCAGGGGGCTGTTGTGTCGGCATCCACCTTCGGGCCCGATTCCCACCAACAGTGATGACTACACGCAACTTCTTCGGCTCTTCATGCCATGTCCTTCACTAACACATCAAAATTCATATGACGATTCATCCGATGGTACATATGGTCGGAACATCCGGTGCTGGTCACAACTTTCTCCTCCCTTTTGTCTTCTCTATTGTCAATAATCAAACAAAGGTACTAATAAATTTCTCCAAAATTATCATTTCGAAGGAAAAAAAAAGATGTCTTATCATGGGTACATAGTTTACCAGTGCTTCAGTTAATTCAGTCCGGCCCACCGCTTTCCCACTGCAGTTCTGCTCGTCCCCGCCGGCTCCGCCACCGGCGCTCTGCACGTCGCGATCCATGCCCACCACCGCGCCGTTTATTACCAATCTTTCTCGAACCTTCATCATGCTCATCGTACCCGTCTCCCCGCAGCCGGATGGGAACCCCCACCAGCTCCGGCCCGGCCGGCGCCACGCGCCTGCCCGGAGCACCATCAGCCGCGCGCGCCGGAGGTCAAGGCGAAGGCAACCTTTGGGAGCTCGGTGGGGTTAGTGGTGTACGTGTGTAGCTGTCCGTGTCCGTCTTCCTGTACAGGAACACGTCCCGGTCTGGACTGGTTCGCCGTTTCACGCGTCCATCCGCCCACGGCTGCGTCGACCGCCCGGGGAGGGGGAAGGGGAGCAGGAAAAGAAGGTGAGCCGCTGCTTCTCGTGTCTCCCCCCTTCTATAAAAGGACCCCCAGGGAGGCATGGACGGGGCACCAGCTCTACAGCGAACCGAAGCCTCTTCTTCTACAGCCTTCTCTTCATCAAATCCCTCTGCAACCAGAGGACCACCCACCTTCTTCCCCACACCGCGCACAAAGGTCAGCGGCCCGCTCCCTCCCTCCATCGATCCTCTCCTGTCCCCCCATGCATCAGACCACCATCTCCTTTTCCTTTCTAGGCTCATCACCTCGTGATTCGCATGATATCCTCTCCTGTCCCCTCAAGAAATCTGCATGACGCATCGCGCGATCCTGTGCTGTGGACGCATGGTACACGGTTGAAGCTGACGACATGATCTGTGGTTCTTGCAGGGCCATGGCGGACGCCGTCCAGCGCTTGAAGACCGGGTTCGAGCACTTCAAGGCCGATGTCTACGAGTAAGTAATCCGAGCCGCTAGCTGTTTTTTTCCGAAACCTCCCGCCGCTCGACGACGATTCATGCATGGTAACGGTGCGGAGCGAATTGGCCTTCTGATCATGACCATCTGTCTCCTTCCTGTTGGCAGCAAGAAGCCGGAGCTGTTCGAGCCGCTCAAGGCCCACCAGTCCCCCAAGGTATATGCTCTGTCATGCCGTCCGAAATGTTCCGTCCTGCGCGTTCTTGTTCCGAAGCTGTAGATTTTGTAAATTAATTACTACTCCGAAGCTGTAGCCAGTTTCTGCATCCGGTAGATTTTGCAAAATCTTGCGGGGATCTGGATTGGCAACCGTCTACTAGCTTGCACATCGGGAATCACGGGTCCCCAATTTGCCACCAACCCTGACGTTCGTTAATTGTCCGTTGATGATCTAGCGGCCCTATCCGCGCCGCGCACAACGGCGCTGTGCGTGTGTGCACACAGCATTTGGTCGGGGTCAAAGTTGACCAAATGGGGGGAAAAGTAATAGTAGAAGTCTGCTCTAATACGTACTGTATAGCTATACAGTACACCAGCTGTAAGAAATTAATAACATCTAAAATATTATAGATATATAGATAGACCAACATAAAAAAATATATCATATAGATATATACTCCATGTAGTAATGCTTTACCACAAATACGCACCCCTCTCCTTTTCTAGAACCGGCACGCGGTTTCAATGTCATTAGTTATTATGTATTATAGAAGTATTTTTTTATGGTTAATTTAGAAACATTTAATCTTATATAATTAATCTGTACATTTTAAATAAAGAAAATCAAAGGATCAAAGTTAGAAATGCTTAGCCTAAAATAATCTTAATTAAATTAGTAGACATGTTGTGATGGGTAGTAGCAGTGGTAGTTAGTTTCCTGTCTTACCCTTTTCTTTATCAAATATAAAAAGAATACAGTTTGATGTGAACTTCCCAAACTGTATGACTGGAGATGTTTGAGTGCTGGCCCACAGAACTAAAGATTCCATACGTTTTGTAGCCACGGTCGACCTTGTCTTCACTCGCAAGTAAAGTACTACCCTTTTGCTGTTAATCAGCTCCTATCACCGGCCTTTGCCCCCTTGCATTGGTGGGAACTAAGGAAGAGGCTGAGACTGAGAGCAATGGCCGTCGTCAGGTCAAAAGTAGCATGCCTTTGTTTTCGTATCGCACACACTCTGCCTGCCGACGCTAGCTGCTGAATGTTCTTCTTCTTCGTCCTCCTGCTGATGGTTACGTTGTTGGCCTTCCGCTGCAGTACATGGTGTTCGCCTGCTCCGACTCCCGCGTGTGCCCGTCGGTGACCCTGGGCCTGGAGCCCGGCGAGGCCTTCGCCGTCCGCAACATCGCCAGCATGGTCCCACCCTACGACAAGGTACGCTTCCGCACACTTGGAGATAGCCTCGGCTCCTTGACATCATCTGACATGTCACTGACGTACTGCTGCTTGTGCGCAGACCAAGTACGCCGGCGTCGGGTCCGCCATCGAGTACGCCGTCTGCGCCCTCAAGGTGGAGGTCATCGTCGTCATCGGCCACAGCCGCTGCGGAGGGATCAAGGCGCTCCTCTCGCTCCAGGACGGAGAGGCCGACAAGTTGTAAGCGACTGATCATCAAAAACAAAAAGCTAGATTCAGAAAACGATGCCGTTGAAACTGAAGTATCTTATTGCGCAGCATTATTGTTTGACTTGAGCATGTATTATGTTCTCTTTGTGCAGCCACTTCGTCGAGGACTGGGTCAGGATCGGCGCACCCGCGAAGGCGAAGGTGCAGGCCGACCACGCCGAAGCTGCTTTCGAGGACCAATGCTCCATCCTGGAAAAGGTACGCTAGCTCTGGCTAGCTTGAAAGATTTCATTCATCTCTCGGTATCTTCTCTTCATCTCGAAGACTATATGGACGTAGCTCGAACGGAACGATTCGATTTGCTCATGAGGTGTTTCGTCGGATCTCTGAATACTCTACTTCTGCAGGAGGCCGTCAACGTGTCCCTTGAGAACCTCAAGACCTACCCGTTCGTCAAGGAAGGGCTGGAGAAGGGGACCCTCAAGCTGGTCGGCGGCCACTACGACTTCGTCTCCGGCAAGTTCGAGACATGGGAGCCCTAAGCACACAACTAATTCGACCCTATACAGCCATACCGTATTATTGCTCTGTGGATGTAATAAGCAACACAAATTTCTACCGTGGAGGATTTATTTGTTTTTTCTTCTAATGTACGATGATGCATAATTTGATCGACCTGTGATCAAAAGACATCATCAGGTATAATGATCTTTTCATTAATATTATCGTGATGAAGAGAGAGAAAAGGAGTTTACCTTTTTATGCTACCTCTCTGCTTGCTGTTCCCCGACTTTGTGTCTCTTTCCTAAATGTTGACTTTTCTTTTGCCACTACGTGTGCTTGGGCTTAGCAATTATGTAACGACCCGCCTCCCCGAGGTCGGGCCCGCCTACACCTGGCAGCGGTCTCAGGGCCCAAGAATATCCCCACGACCAACACATGCGTCTTTTCCCGCGCACTTTGTCCTCACTCATGCGCACCCGGGAGGATTTCCCGGTCGGTCAACCATCGCTCCAAGCCAAGCACACTTAACTTTGAAGTTTTTAGTGATGGGCTTCGGAAAAAAAGTTGCGCAACTTGTTAATATGAGTATCCTTATCAATCCTATTAAGCGCTTGGGCGGGATGTCACATACACCCCCCCCTTAGAAGATCGACGTCCCCAAGCCGGAACGTCCTCTCTTGGCCACGTCCGTGGGTCCGGTGCCGCCGCATGTGCCATGCCGTGTGACCACTCGGGGCCCACACCGGCCATGCACACCATGCTCGCACAACCGCGACCGCACGCGCCCGTGAAACCGCGAGAGTCGGCTCGATACCAATTGTAACGACCCGCCTCCCCGAGGTCGGGCCCGCCTACACCCGTCGGCTCTCTAGGACCCCAAGAATATCCCCACGACCAACACATGTCTTTCCCGCGCACTTTGTCCTCACTCATGCGCACCCGGAAGGATTTCCGGTCGGTCACCCATCGCTCCAAGCCAAGCACGCTTAACTTTGAAGTTTTTAGTGATGGGCTTCCGGAAAAAAGTTGCAACTTGTTAATATGAGTATCCTTATCAATCCTATTAAGCCTTGGGCCGGGATGTCACAAATTACCCCTTCTGTTTTTGTTTATAAGGCGCGGACATACATGACAGTCTCTCAAATTATACTTCGACCACTAATTTTTCTTATATTATTTTATTTATGGTTATGAATTTATAATTATAGAAGAGTGCATTTGATTACAAATTCAACCATGTCAAATTTGCATTACAAAACAAAAAAAATGAGAGGTAAATTATGGTCAAAGATTGTAAAGTTTGAATATTATTATGGTTGTGCGTCTTATCAAGAATGGAAGGAGTAGGGCCCTGGTTTCCGTAGGATGTAGTTGCCAACATTGCAAATCCTGCTTTAATTATTGAATACATCTCCTGCCATTTATTTTAAACAAGTATCGCTTCAGTTGTTTTGTTCAGAGAATACTGAAAAGAACTTCAAACACTACATTATGAATCATGAAACGTAAGAAACAAAAGCGAACGAGATCTAGAAAAAAGACCCATACGTAATATGTTTTGAAGTTGTTTTATGCTAATTGTCAATTTATATCTCCTCGCAAAAAAATTGTCAATTTATATCTCCTCGCAAAAAAAAATGTCAGTTTATATCGAATGCTAGTTATTTACTACCTCCGTTCTTAAATATACGACGTTTAGGGTAAGTTAGTTCATTTTGCTTATCCTAAACATCATATATTTTAAAAAGTACAAATTTGTATAGCAACTTATAACGTACTGTATTAAATTCACTAGTTTATCTAGAGGCAAATAGCATGTTTATTACAGTGGTGATCCGGCAACACTAGGCGCAGCATAATAACTTGCTAGCGTGACAGTGGCGGTCCGCGACCGGCGTTGCGCGTTCTATGATGAATTGATGATGGGCCCATATCGTGCGCACAGGAAGGAGTGGAATTCGGCCTAAAGCAATTTAGCCCAAGAAGTGAAGAGGAAGGAGGGAGGGAGCCATATTCATTGTTTGCATGCGGAGGTAAAATGAGGATCATTGTAATAGATTTTTTTTCTTTCTTTTTTTCCTTCTGGTTTTTATTTGATTTTTCCATCTTTATTTTCTTCTTATTTTCCTTTCTTTTTGTGATAAAAATCTAACAATAAGAAGGCTATTCATCATACCTGTTGTGCATCACGAGCAACGTAACAACAGCATGTCAAGATTATGCAGAGGTTTTATGAAAATTTGTGAGAGTGCATCACACACCTTCCTTCTTTCAGAAAAATCTTGTAGGAGAAATGTGTGCAGGAGATCGCACGGTACATTGGCTGACAGCGTAACTGTAATAAAAATGGAGTTATAAGCAAAGCAACATTTTTAAGGAGACAATTCCCCCACAATAATATTACTTTCGCCATGATTAATTAAATAATGAAATCAGCAAAATTCCCAGTACGGTCCCGGCACAATGTCCGAATTACACCCCGTACGCCTCGGTACGGACCCCTGAGCCTAAACCTTAGACCGAGGGCAAGACGGTCTATTCCCGATCGTGGGTCCTCTGCCCACGTGACGCTACAACGACGAGTGGTCCCCTCCGTCACCCCCTTCTGGAACCTCCTCCGGCTTTGTCTTCTGTCCTGATGATCTCCTGGCCTTCCCTGTGCGGAGATCCTCCGTCTCGTCTACTCATTCAGTGCCTCTTCTCTGTACCTGGAGGGGGAGCCCTACCTTCAAGGCCGCAACGTAGGTGGGCCCACCGGTGGGGGGGGGGGGGGCTTCTCAATGGGCTCGGGGTGACCCACCACGATGCCAGGGCCCCTCCTCCCGACCCCCAACATCGGCCACAGCGGTAGCGCATGGGCAGCACGGCCCGCCTGGAGAGAGACGCGGGAGGGAGATGGGAGATTGAGATATCGAGCGAAAGCAACTAGGCAAAGGTACCAAGTCAGGAAGGATTTTTACCGAGTGCGATACCAAGCCGAAGGGATAGCTAGTCTGTTGAACATCACTCTTTGTGGTCTTTTCTAAATTTTAACTATTCTTTGAGTTTTATAGAGAGATGCTCTAAGGCCATTCATCATACCTGTTGTGCATCACGAGCAACGTAGTATCAGCATGTCAAGATTATGAAGTGGTTTAATGAAAATTTGTGAGTCTGCATCATACACCTTTTATTAATCCTATTCCTTCTTTCAGAAAAATGTTATAGGAGAAATGTGTGCAGGAGATCGCACGGTACATTGGCTGACAGCGTAACTGCAATAAAAATGGAGTTATAAGCAAAGCAACATTTTTAAGGAGACAATTCCCCACAATAACAATACTGTCGCCATGATTAATTTAATTATATAATGAAATCGGCAAAATTCCCATCCACTAGCGATCGTTTCCGTATAGATATTGTTATCGACAGTTTTGGATGGTTCCCCATCCGCTTTGAGCCAGAACTGTGAGAAGTGTAGCATGTGATGGGCTATATATGAGTCCAGAGCCCAGCCCGAGCACGACTCCGGGTGCAGTAACGTTTGCCATGTTAGAACTTAGAACCCACGTGGACGACCTGAACGTCGATCGTTAGGAAAGGTGGGCCTCGGCCGAACCTAAAGCCAGATTCGGGGCCAACGTGATGATCTTGATCCTGAACCGACAACCGAGCTCTGATCGCTTTGTACTAGTACTACCTTTTATACATGGCCATTTGGCCCGCCCTGCCCAGCCCGACACGAGCACGATCGGCACGAGCACGATGCGGCCCGATGCAGTTCGTGCTCGTGTCGTGCTGGCACTACGTGCCGAGCTCGCGGCACAGCACGGACACGAGGCCATTTTTTCGTGTCGTGCTGGCACGAGGCACGGCGACGAGCACGACGGGTCGTCCGTGTCGTGCCAGCCCGCGGCCCGGCACCACTATTGCACCTCATTCAAGAGCAAATTTCACAAGGATGTCAATAACATAATCAAAGTGAAAACTGATGAATTAAAATCCTACCAAACTGAAAAGTAATCACAAACATATAAAGTTCAAATGATCAAAATATCAAATAATATTTGAGCTGTTCTTATTGTGCTGCCTCATTAAAAACCTTTGTAGGTAAAAACTCACACCTCGTGATAAAACCCTACAAAGGAAAAAAGAGTACAGCCAGCTCTACTACTACCTAATTAAGTTCAGATACAAGTTCAGATACAAGTTCTCAAAAGCATAACAACATCAAGTCATCAACTCTCAATCAAGATAAAGGTTCTCAAATGAATCTTCAAGCTCAGGGTCTTCGATGTCATGTTGCAGTCTTGCATCAGCCTGCTCCCAGTCCTTCATCAGAGTCAGCATCTCCACCATGTCCGGGGTCAGCCGCCGACGCCGCTCCTCAATTATCCTGCCAGTGGTACTAAATGCATATTCAGAGGATATAGTTGAGACAGAACAGTCATAACATCTCTAGCTAGTACGAAAGAACGGGATATGTTAGCTTATGCTCATGCCACCAAGCCAACACACTGAAATCATCTTCAAACTGGGTGACAGTGTCACTGTCCAGGTAGGAAGTGATTTCAGTAGTAGGAGGAACAAGAGGAGCACCAGAACAAGCAGCATGCAATAAAGAAGTAGCAGATGTTCTCCTAGATAGGTTGGATGAAGCACTGGCAGAGGACAAATTACCATGTGTAGCAACAGAACCAACAGTACTACCAGAAGAAGAAGGTTGAGAAGAAAAGACCTTACTCCAGCTTGTCTTCCTCTTACCTGCAATAGGGCCAGGCTGAGGAGGCCTTTGCATCCTCATTTGATGCCCAAATTTTGCCTCATACTTACCATAGAGGCCATTTAGTTCATCCTTTACTTCGGTTAAGTACATGGAGTAATCCTTACCATTGAAATGAGATAAATGGTTGAGAACATTTGCAAAACCCTTCATCTTAGCCCTAGGATCTAATATGAATGCAAAGGCATACAAATATAGTATGTTACTCCAATACTCAAGGAATTTCTCGCTTCATAGGAGAAACAATGCGTCCGAAATCGCCTCAAATTCAGGATCAGAATCATAACTATTAAGATGCTCAGCTATATCAAGAACATGATGCAAAACCAATGGAGATGTTGGATAGTAAACTCCAGATAAAATAACAGTAGAATCATAGAATTGTTCAAGAAATTCAAGGAGTTTTTCAGCAGCATACCAGTGGTGATGTGTCAGCAGGGGTTGTCCATCAACTAAAGGATAATTTGTTGCAATAAAAACACCAAATGTATGTCGATGAGGAATGAGATGCTTCAACATGAGGTAGGTAGCATTCCATCTAACATCCATGTCTAACCCAAACTTACGAGGCCGAACATTACAAGAAATGCAATATGACTTGTATGCAAGCAATGCGTTGGTTAGATGCATTGATAAATGAAATTGCACTTCTAAATGAAGAAAGAAAAGGCTTGAAAACCCGAAGGCCACCTTCACAATTAGATTAATGATATGACAAGCACATCGCCGATGCATACACAAAGCTACCAACATAACCACAAATCAAAGGAGTCAAGTTCTCAATTGCCTTTGTGTTGGCGAAAGCATTATCCGATGTAACAAAGAAAGATCTTATCAGTCAAGCCATACTCGGCAACAACGGATTCAATGCGCTCAAGCAATATTATCGCATTATGAGAAACATCAATCAAACGCATACCAATTATCCTCTTTTCTAACTGCCAATCAACATTCACATAATGAGCAACCACACTAAGAAAATCTTCCTTAGCATTTCCTGACCAGATATCAGATGTAAGAGCAACAGAGGAAACAGATTTAAAAGACTCAATAAGTTGATCACGTCGGGACATGAAATACTTGCTAAAGTCTCTAGTTGTGGTTTGCCTAGATACACGAGTGAACTTAGGGTTATGAGCAATCCTAATGTACTCCTCAAAAGCATCACTTTCACCATGAGACAGAGGCAAATCAAGTCTAGCAAGCAACCTACAAAGCTGAGTACGAGCTACCTCTTCATTGTACTGCCAAAGATGCATATTACCATCAGAGCTAAAGCCAAGCTGGGACTGAGAAGACTTACGGGTGCGAGCAAGAAGAACAGAGCACTTGGGGATGTGACGAATCAAATGGCCAGTACCACCAGTGGACAAACCTGAGTATACCTTGCCGCAGTGCTTGCAGGTGGCCTGTACACGTACCTTCTTGCCGTTCCTCATCTCGAACACCTCATCGAACTCGTCCCACACTTTAGACCTCTTCCCTACCTTCTTCGTGGCGGCCGTGCTGGCGGTAGGAGACTCAGAGTCAGGAGCTGCAGGTTCAGGTGCAGGAGCATCTGCGGCGGCCCGGGTGCGAGTGCGGGGAGCGGTGCGCGTGTGCGTGTGCACGTGCACGGGCAGCACGGGTAGCCGGAGGTGGAGGTGGAGACAAGCTTCCAGTAGCAAAGTTGGCACCCAAGAGCTCCTCTCCACCCAAGTCGTCCTCATCATCTCCTGGGAGACCCATCATCCTAAGCTCGTCGTTGTAGGTGTGGTCCATCTGCAAAACCAATAGGGTGAAACAGAGGAGGAGACAAAGAAACGAACAGCAGGGAAACAGAGAAGGACTGAAGGAGGAGACAGTAGGTCTTACCAGTTACCAGAGCCCGCCGACGTAGATCTAGCCGGTGACGGAGCAGAGGAGGTAGCCACCGGCGTAGATCTGGACGGCGGCGGTGCGGACGAGGTGGCCACCGGCGTAGATCCGCGGTTGCGGGCGAGAAGAGGTGGCCGGCCGGCCGGTGTAGATCTAGCCGGCGACGGAGCAGAAGAGGTAGCGAGCGACGTAGATCTGGCCGGCGGGCGTGCAGAGGAGGTGGCCACCGGCGTAGATCCGGCGCTTGCGGGCGAGAGAAGAGGTGGCCGGCCGCTGGTGTAGATCTAGCCGGCGACGGAGCAGAAGAGGTAGCGAGCGATGTAGATCTAGCCGGCGGGCGTGCAGAGGAGGTGGCCACCCGGCGTAGATCTAGCAGGTTGCGGGGAGAGAAGAGGTGGCCGGCGTGGGTGAGGACGAGAGGCGGGCGGAGGCGGAGGGACGAGAGGCGGGCGGCGGTGGTGCGTCGGTACGGCACGGCCGCGCCGGCGGCGCGCGGCGCGCGGGGCGGGGGCGCGGGACGAATGGGGAGGCCGGGAGGGGGGCTAGGGTTTCAGAGCGAGCGTGCGGGGGCGCGGGGCTTATATACGACGACGACGCCTGGGCCGTTGGGGCCTTGTGGGCTACTGGGTTGTGGCCGTTGGGGATGACGGGCCAGCTGGGCCAAGTGGGCCACTGGGCCTCGTCCCGGCACACGGGCCGCATCGTGCCCAGCTATTTCGTGCCGTGCTGGGCCGGCACTATGGGCTGGAGTTGCAGCCCAGCACAGCCCGACGTCGTGCTCGTGCCGGCCCAGGCCCGAAAAAATCGTGCTGGGCCCGTGCTCGTGTTGGGCCGAATTGTCGTGCTATGGGCCGGCCCATGGGCCTAGTGCTTTTTGGCCAACTATACTACCTTTTAGTGTTTCGCAGTCCAAATTAGAACCTAATCCATCGTCTAGTGTTTAGGGTTATTGAATTCCGAATTGAAGGGAACACGATAAGCTTCCGATCCTGCTGAATTCCAGCTCACGCGTTTTTTATATAAACGAAGTTCATGAGTTCCGTTTCATCCCGACCGAAACTGCAAAGACCCTCTTCTCGACCGCCCACCTGACTCTCCTTCCTTCGAGCGGCTCGCGGGGGGGCGATCGGCGATGGGGGGATGCTGCTGCTGCTTCCCCGCTCACAACAAGCCGCCACGGGAGAACCCGATGCACCCGTCCCGGGAGCCGCTCATCAGGAGCGGATCGGGTGCTGCCGGCCACCACCACCAGCAGGCTCAGATGGTCACCTACAGCGAGGCCAGTCCCCGATTGCTGCGGTCCTCGTGTCGCGCGGGCAGCACTGTATACTATTGTTTCTCCCTTTCGCCCCATTGTTGGCTGACGACTGCAGCTGTGTGCGTGCACTGCAGGGGTTGGGTGCTGCGGAGAGATTGAGGGCTGGGTTCAGGACGTTTAAGAGGACTATTTACGAGTGAGTATGATCTTGACGCAATTCTGTGTCTAGGTTGAGTTTGTTCCTGATTGAGTTCGTCCTTCTGATTTGGTGGTGGCTGTTGGCAGTAAGAACCCCATGCTGTTCGGGCGGCTCAAGTCAGCACAGTCCCCAAAGGTATGCACCATCAGATTGCTGCATGAAAAAACCTACATTTGGTCGTTAAAGTATATTTAGTATGTGATCATGCACAGTGTAAGCCTAGGTCACAGGTAATTTTTGCAAATAGATTTTTTTCCTTAAAAAATGGAACTGCCTGTTTGATAGATCCGTAGATGTGAATAGTTTGCTGTTACTTCTGCTTGTTGGTTGTTCAACCCATACTGCTTGTCGTCCTAGAATAATCTCTTGAAGAGAGTCTGATTGTTTTTTCAAAAAAAAAATCTAGTTGCTGAATCAATTATGTTCTAGAAACTAAACTTATGGTCTCATGCTTCTTCTCTGTTTTATAGTGATGTCCGTTTAGAAAATCCCATCAATTGATGCTGCATGAAAACTTAAAAACAAAAAAATTAATATGAAATTCTTCAGTTAAGAAGAAACTTGTCTTTATAAGAAAGGGCAATATAGATTGCTTCAGTTTTGGGGCAGTTTGTGCTTGACCAGCACCAATTTCTTCAAGCAAAATAAGTTCGAATGTCTCCTCGTAACAAAAAAGAGTTGTCCTGGACTCATGGGCATGTGATGTATCTGTAAGATGAGTCAAATTGGTCTTTTCTTTTCAAGGTCCTATCAGGCTATCACACATATCTTTACATGGCTATGTGTTCCTGAATATGTTAAACTTTCCATGGAGCATGCCATGTGAAATGAATTGACTCATTCCTTTACCATGCAACAACTTTGATTGATTTTCTGAATATGTTAGGCATGAGTGAACATGGATAGTTCATTAGTTCCATTTAAGACTCTTTAATGTTGTGCTGTGTTCCAGCCAGCACAAACTGTGCTTCCATAATACCAAGTGTCTTTGGGTTAATCTGCTCTTGCTTGCAGTACATGGTGTTTGCGTGCTCTGACTCTCGTGTATGCCCATCAGTGATCCTCGACCTGAAACCAGGAGAGGCCTTTACTGTCCGTAACATTGCCGGCCTGGTTCCAGCCTACCATCAGGTCCGTGCTTGTGGGGAATATTTTCGCATTTTTATTTCGTGAGCTGGTAACTTTGGCCTGCACATTTGAAGATATAACCAACTAATCTGTACATTCATGTCTGACCACAGAATATGCACTCCAGCGTTGCGTCGGCCATTGAATTTGCTGTGACTATCCTCAAGGTGACCATTGAGTTTGCTTCTCTCCACACATCCATTTAAGTTTGGGGTTAATTCTGTCAGTGGTTGTATGAAAAACTAAAAAAATAGCACATATGGCCAATGAAATTAACTATTTGCACAGCAGTATAGTGTTGCAATCCCCATTAATAGTCAGCATGTTTTAAGAAGGTGAATATTTTCATCATGTGTTGGCGTTCTAGTTTGGTATATTTATATTTTTTATTTGGAACCATTATGGTTAGTATACCTACATATGTTTTCTTAACTCACTGTAATCTGTCCACAGGAACCGAATAGTTCTAGAATTGATCTTGCCTTCTACAAATTAGATACATGATTTTCTTCTGACCATGAAAAGCACTACTTGTTACACGCTTTTGCAGGTTAAGTGCATTGTGGTTATTGGTCACAGCTGCTGTGGTGGAATCAGGGAACTCCTCTCTCTGAAGGAAGATAGATCTCAAACCTAGTAAGTAAAATTGTCTTAATCTTGCTCCAAATTGATCTGTCTCCTTTATCTTCACTTTCTTGATAAAAACAAAATATGTATAGCTGTATATGACAGATAGGTCCAAGTAAATGAGTTATTAAAACTTGACTCAAACAGTTTGTACAGTACTAATATCTAAAGCTTCTAGGACATCATGTCTTTCACTCTTTTTTTCCTCTATAGTAAGTTGTCATCTGTTAATTTGATCTCGCAGCCACTTCATTGACAATTGGGTCAAGATCGGTCTGGCTATCAAGAAGAAGGTGGAGCGAGAACATGCCTTATTGTCTTTTGATGAACAATGCACCGTGTTGGAAACTGTGAGTATTATAAAAAAAGCTGGTTTTCCTTCAGTTTGCTGATTTATTTCTCACTTTTAACCATAGTGACTGAAATTCCCCACATGTGCTAGTTGTTGTTTCCCAATCAGATTAGACACTGATGTAGTTTTCTTTTCCATTTTCTGAATGTTGTGCAGGAGGCCGTCAATTTGTCCCTTAGAAACCTGGCGACCTACCCATTCGTCAAGGACAAATTGGGCAAGGGAGCGCTCAAGCTGATTGGTGCCCGCTATGACTTCGTTCATGGCAGCTTCCAGACGTGGCATGCCTGACAGCTGAAGTTCTAACATCATGTTCGGTTGGCTGGTGGCGATGGTAGTCTTGGTTTCTTCTGTAGAAAAATCTTCTTGGTGGTGGTGGTTTTATTCGAGAGAAAATATCTTTGTTTGGTGGCTGATAAGCCGAGCGAACAGGCTGTTAAAAGTGGCGTAATATGTGTTGTATATATGCAAAGAGTTATCGAGGTGGCATTGCTCAATATGCATGCATGGTGTTCTTCGTTTTAAGTGGTGTGTTTCTAACGTGATGTCTGCCGTCTGCTGTGCGCTGTGTGCTGCACTCCATGTCCATGCTTGTATTACGGGTGCTCTAATTATGCTGAGAGCTCGAGACGTGCCATGTGAAAGATATTGGCAGGTGTAGAAAAAATGATATTTCTATTCAAGCTGGAGATGAAAACTTGGCACATGACGTTTCTGCCACGAATCCTATTTTTGACGTATTCCGTAGTGCAGTTTTTTATGGATTCGTAGCGGATCTGATGTTTTTAGGGAAACTTTCAAGCAAGTCACTGATAACGTGAATCCGTGTTGTCCTTGTCCACAAACTGGAGCAAGGTAAAATACTGTATCTGACTTCCACTCTCCTGCCCACGTCGCTTTCCTGGGAGCGGCTCGGGCGAAGGCCCACACTCCGGTGCCGCCGAACCTTCCGACGTCGCCCCCTCCTCGCCGCCACCTGAGCGGCTGCGGGTTGCCCACGCGACCGCAAGGAAGGTGGCGGCGGGGCTCTCCCACGGCCATCCACCTTCCCTCTTCCTCCCTTTCCCCTTTGAGCTCGGCAAGGTCGCGTCCACGACGACGGCATCTGCGGCTCTGGTGGCCGGATCCGCTCATGCCTTCGCTGAATCTACACCCTGCGCCGCCGGATCTGCCGTTTTGGAGGCTCAGCGGGTCGGGATGCGGCGGCGACGGCGGGGCGCGATTTTTGACGCCAGGTGGGTCCAGGTGCAGCGGTGGGAGCGGGGGCCGTAACGCCCGCGTTTTTAGCTCCAAATAAATCACTTAATAAATCATGCGTATTTTCGAACCTGTCCCGCCGAGCTCAATTACCCCCCTTCAAACCCGGTCCACGCCCCTCCCTCTCACCTCGGCGCGCGTGCCGCGAATCCCGCCGCACCGCCCGCACCCGAGCCGGCACCCATGCGCACCTTCCCAACGCCGCGATCGGCCACCGTGCGGGAATCCCGCGCACGCCGCGGTCCCGACGACCGGTCCACCTCGCCATCACCGTCATCCCGAAAAACGCGCCGACGCCGGAAATCGGAAAAATCCCGCAAAAACCCTTCCCCTAATTTCCCTAGCAATTCTCCGCATTTTCTAAAATCCTTTTCCCTATTTCTTTTCTTTTCTTTCTCTATTTTTCCTCCCCTTTCCTTTTCTTTTCTTCCTTTTCTTTTCTTTCTCCCCCTTTTCCCTTTTCTCCTTTCCTTTTTCCCTTCTTTCTTTTCCTTCCCCTTCCTTCTCCTCTCTCCTCTTCCTTCTCCTTCCCCCCGCGCGGCCGAACCCCGCGCCCCCGGCGCCGCCGACCGGGGCCCGCGTGCCCGTCCGCCGCCCCCCCTCCTCCACACGCCCCCGAACCGACAGAGCCCCTTCCCCCACGCCACCGCGGGACCGCGGCCGGGCCGGGTCGCCGGTGCCGGCCGGAGCGCGGCCCGGCCGCCATCGCCATTAACTCCGAGCCGTCGCGTCGGGGCACCACGGCCGGCCTAACTCCTCCTCGCACGAATTGACCTGCGGCGGTTTGAGCCGTCGCATCGCCGGGACGCGGCGCGCCGGCCGGACTTCGAGAAGGAGCCCGAGCCCGCCGGCGACCTCCTCGCCGGAAATATCTCTTCCCCCCCAAACCGACCTTCGACGCCTATTTAAGGCCGCCACCACCACCCCCTCGCCGCACCACCCCGCCTTCGAGCCGTCGCACAACCTCTCCCCCGAGCTCCACCACCCCGCCACCATTTGCGCCGCCGCCCTCTGTCCGCCGCCGATCCGCCGCTTCACACCGTTCTAGCCGAAGGTGAGCACGGGGATGGAATGCCCTTGCCCTCCTCTCCACCCTGCCCTACTCCCCGGACGCCGCCGCGGCTAGGGCCGCCGCCCCCCCCCCCCTCCCCATCCTCTCGTTCGGGCCGAAAGGGAGGAAGGGGGATGGCGTTTTTGCCAAAACCCCCCCGTTTTCCCCCCTTTTCCCTCGGAACCAGAGCCCTATTCCCTCTCTCTCTTTATTCCCTTAAATTAGCCCCTGAATTAATAACTAATTATGGATTGAACACTGCTACACCCTAAACAATTTACAAAGTAGCCCTAACTTAGTTTATATTAGCATATTTACCCCTTTTTACCATTAGTAGAAATTACTAATAGGTCCTTAAGCCTTGTACCTCCTCTGTGATCCAACATTTCATGCACGATTTAACCTAAACCTCACCCCGCTATTTTCCGTAGTACTCCGCCGAACCAACCCCCTAGGGCTTATATATACCCTCTCTCCGCCCACTTCCCCTCCTCGAGCTCGGCCGGATATTGGTGTGCTAATATTGCTTGCTTGCCTGTGTGTACGCTTTAGCCGACGAAGTAAACGGAGGAAGGTACCCCGAGCCGAGTTTGGAGCCGACTACCGCGAGCAGGAGCCCGAGGTCCCGAACGCCGAGCCGCACTCCCCGAAGACTTCGAAGACGGCAAGTTCCACCTCATCCTTTGATGCATGCTTTTGTCCTAGTTTTATAAATATACCCTATACCCGTTTTATGAATTGCATATTGTTTTACCGCAAAAACATGGTAGGATAGCCACCCTTGATTGCTATGATTGAACCTTGTTTTGGCCTCGAATGTTTGCTTTAAAATGTGTTTTCAAAATGTGTGAGTGCTTTCAAAACGTGTGAGTGTTTCGAAACAAAAAGGGGATATGTTTGGAAAATGAGTAAAGAACTGGATAGACGGGATGGATGTGTGTGTCGGGAGTATGGGTGAGCTCGTACCGTATGGTTGAGCGTGTTGGGAGTGGTCCATCTTGTCGGTTAAGGACCGGGTTGCGTGACATCTCACCCGACCCAAATCATCGTACAACCACTCGACCGGTTGTATGTGGCAACGGCTTAGCATAAACCCCACTAGTTAATCTACTTGCCATCCGGTGTGCGGGTGAGCGGCGGGAGACCAAGGAGTCGGGGTACGCTCCGTGTGAGGTACGCCCCGGTTATGTGGTATAACCCCTTGGGTGCTTTCGTGGTGGCTCGTAGTGTTAGCTAAGGTGGGTAATGGCTTTGATAGGATCCGTACCGCACCGAGGTGTCCGTGTGACGGTACCCTACTTGTGGGTAAAGATGTACAACCTCTGCGCAGTGTCAAACCTATTCGAATAGCCGTATCCACGGAATTGGACGAGTCACGGTGTGGTCACAAAAACTAGTGTTTGGGATGGGATGTTTTACGGCGTGAGTTGTTTTCTCGGGTGAAGAGTGTGGCCGTGTGTGCTCGGGCTACGACGGACGGGAAGTCCGGTAGATCCACGGTGGTTTTTCCCTAAAACAATTGAGTTGCTTGGGTTATGAAAGTGATTTGCGAAAACCTTTTTGAAATGAACCCCCGCATGTGTAAGTTCGCAAAATGAACCTTAACTCGATCCTTGTTATACCTTATGCAAGATTCTCGCTTATAAGCCCCTCCGTGGGTGGGGTTGGATTTGCTGAGTACGTATGTGCTCACCCTTGTTTTACTAACTATTTTACGAGAGGAGGATCCCGATTATACCCCCGAAGACGTCGAGTAGGTCGCTGCCCTACACCCAACCGTGCCTGTGTACCCAGGGCCCTACCGAAAGCTTCCATGGTGTGGTACTCTGAGGAGGCTATGGAAGCCTTTGCTATCGTAGTATGGTTGTTAGCGTTTGTGTTGTTCCTTGTAGCGTTGGCACTACCGTGCCCTTTGTGTCGCCGTGATGTAAAAGACTGATTCCACCTGTTGTAATAAATGTGCTACCAGCCTCCTGGGACTGGTATTTGTGTCACATTTAGTCACCTCTCGATGAGGGGACGCTTCGGTGTGGTATCGAGCCGTAGGTTGGACGTAGGACATGACCCCTAGGATACGAGACCTCCTCTCGGCCTTCTCTAACCTTTCCTTTGCTAAGCTCACCCGTTCCCAAATCCTTACCTTGATTCTTGCCTCGTTTCCGCATGGCTAACCCCGGATGGAACGGAGGAATCGCCCCGTCCACCCTAGCCTCCCTAACCTATTACTACTCGGCTTAGAGCGCGTCGGAGTAAGGGATCCGCCGCAGTTCGTCTACGGGAGTACGAACGCTACGGCACCCTTCGGTGTAAGCCGCTAATCTTTGTGGGAAGAAGCACGCTTTACCCCGACATAGAACCATGGTTCGTCTCCGCCACCGGGTTTCGCTTTGCCGACACCTACCCCAAGGCCGCTCGGAAGGCCCTGCGACAGCTACGAGTGGTTTATAGACAGCACCTCCGAAGGACTCCAATGGGATTCTTTCCACCCTCCGAAGGAATAGGACGCTCGTGGATTGCTCGCATGAGAGGACTAGAACGAGAAGAAGAAGACTTAGAAGAGGCAGTTTCCCACCTGTCCATATACCTCAGAGGCCTAGACCACCTTTATCAGGAGCAAGCCCAGCAGCTGAAGCAGCAGATTGACAGAGCGGAAAGAGCAGAGCGAGAGGGTAGAGCCGGAGAGGGTAAAGACAACCATAGCGTGAAGTTGAACGACACAACATGGCGCAAGACTACCTCGGGGAAAAAGAACGTTCGGAGAGGTTTCACAAACGCCTATGGGATGAGCTCCAAAGGGAACGTAGAAGGCGAAGAAGAGAAGCCGACTTGGATGAAGAACCCGAAGAAACTCACCGGGACAAAGGGACCCCGGACCGAAGATGAGATACTCGGAGCAAGATCTTCCACCGAAGAAGCGTCGTATCCGGCTAGAGGAAGAATCACCGTGAGACTAGGGTGTTTAGTCTAGAGACCGAGTCCTAACAATAATAAGTGTACCCCGAAGGATGTACCCCAACCTTACTACTAAATAAAGTTATCCATCTCTTGTACCCCACCACAACTTGTTCAACTCTACCTTTGTTTTCAGATGGCGGAAGATGGATGGACCCAAGGCGTGTGCCAGGAGGAGCCTGGTTTTGCTCGCCTCGCTCATCAACTCCCCGGAGCGCCTCGGTATCACCGAGCGCCCTAGGTACTACGGCCAGAGAGTACGAGCAACTCGGCACTCTTCGCCGTAGAGTGGTCCTCTCCGTCGCTAGAAGCAACCACCACACCGCATCGAGCCGTGGAGCGTGACCGCCACAGGGTTTCGACATCGGGATACCTATCCTTTGGCCCTAAGAAAAGCCCTCCGCTACCCGTGCCGACTCTACGAAGAACACCTCGTCCCCACACCGATGAGGTACTTCCCTCCCGCCATCGGGACCCCGCTTTGGCGTGCCCGCATGAGGAACCCGGAACGACGCCGCCACCAGGGAGGACCTCGCTATACCACGTAGTCACCTACCTTGTCTCCTTGGATAGGCTCTTTGATGACCAAGCCGTACACTTGAGGGAACAAATCGCCCGGCCGAGCAAGCCGAAGTCACGGTGTGGATGCACCAAGTCCGAGTGGCTCAAGTCGAAGCAAGGACCGCAACCGCCATAAGCGGTGAAGCCGTTGCCCGGGAAAGCCTCGGGAGAATCCGGGACCAACGCATGCAAGAATGGACCCATGGCGGAACACCCGTTCCGGCCATTGGAGAAGCTCAAGTCCCCGCTCGGGGACACCCCTAGTAGGATGGGGAGGAACTATAGAAGTCCCACCGACCACCACCAGCGATCCACCGAACCCCCACCGCAGGCCGCGGCACGGCCTCAGGAAAACGGTAACCCTGAAGGCGGAAACGATGACGAGTTGCTCATTCCGCTGGAAGAACACTCGACCCCAGAAGACAGCTCCCCTCGCGAGTAGGGTGCCCCAAGACCCAGGGAATGAAGCCGTACCGGTCCAAGTCGCGCCCTTAGTCCTTAGTCGTGTAGTGTGTCCGCGTAGTCCGGATGTATCCTCCTCGCCGGTTTGTAATAAAAACTTGCTTGTGCTTGCTTGTTTGCTATGTGCTTGTTGTGTGCTTACCGGCAAAATAAACCCCCGCCTTTTCAAAAAGAAATCCGTTATAATTCACTCAAACATCACATAAAACTAGATCTCTTAGAAACCCGCTTCTTTACAGATGGTTTCCAGGCGCCCTGTCAGGACCCACCGATCGGACGCTGAGGGATCGCAAGCCGATCGGAGGGAGCGTCTCCACGACCAGGAAGTTAACCAAAATGAAGATGGAGGAGAGAACGTGGTCCCGCCACCGCCACCCCCTCCCATTGACTTGGCACAAGTCTTAGCCAACCGTGACCGTCCCGATGGAGGCTATCTTCAACGCCGTCAACCGCCCAAGACCCCGAGTTTTGAGCATGAATGAGAAGCTGATCGAGTTCCTCGGGACTAAGCCGCCCACCTTTGGCGGGTCGGTGAATCCTTTGGATGCCGACGATTGGCCGAGAGCCATCCCGAGGGAACCGGAGCCCCTCCACCGCGAGGACCATGACAAGGTTCTCTCGGCGACTCACCGGCCCTCACCGGACGCCCCTAGCCTCGGTGGGAAAATTACCGCGCCGCCGCCAAGGATCCCTCCGCCATCACATGGGATGAATTCGTGGAGGAGTTCCGCCGCTACCACATCCCGAGGCCACACCGAAGCGGAAGGCGGACGAGTTCCGCGAACTCCGCCAAGGCAACATGTCCGTGGAGGAATACACGTACCGGTTCATAGAGCCGGCACGCTATGCCCCCGAGGAGGTGGATAAAGACTCCAAAAAGCAAGAGATGTTCAAGAAGGGGCTGACTCCGGAACCGAGGACCCCGCTGACCCCTCGCATTTACCCGACTTTAACACCCTCATGAACATGGCAATACTCACGGAGAGAGCAAGGGCCGAGGAAAAGAAGGAAAACAAGCGCAAGTTCATGGAACACAAGGCCAAGCGACAAGAGCGGTCCCGGAGGCCGAGAAACTTTGGACACCCCATGTCCGGGTTCCAAGCTCCTATGCAGTACAGAACCCAATCCCAAGCCACGAGCTCGCAAGCCCCCAGAGCCCGCGTTCAAGCCCTCCTACAACCGAATGCCATGAAGCCCCCACGAACAACACCGACCGGATCACTACCAACAACAACAACGACTCCCGAGTGTGTTTCAACTGCCGAGAAACCGGGCACTTCATCGCCAACTGCCCGTATGCTAAAAAGCCAACCACCACCACCTACTTCCAACTCGGTGAACGGGCCAAGGCCGCTTGTGTCGAGCCAACCGCATGCCGGTGCGCGGCAACAATAACTTCGACAACAACAACGGCAACCGGCAGATGAGGCGGCCCCAGCGGTCGTATGGACGCGCCCGGGTTAATCACATCAATGCGCGGGAGGCACAGAAGCACAAGGCGTAGTACTCGGTGAGTTCCCGGTCGGCTCGCTTTGTCTACCATACTATTCGTTTCGGGAGCATCACACTCATTCATATCCTCAAGCTTTGTGGAAAAGCATAGCATACCCACGGTACTACTAAAGGCACCCCTAATAACTCGAACGCCGGAGGTGACACTAAGTGTCAACCGGGATGCCCCCGGATAAGGATTATTTTAAGTGGGGTAGAGTTCCTAGCGACCTAGTGGTACCGAAATCCAAGGGGATAGATGTGATCCTTGGTATGGACTCGGTTAAGCCAGCACCATGGCCTCATAAGTTGCGCCGATAAAGTAGTGCACCTGACCAACCCAGACGGGATACAAGTGACCTGCCACACCCGGGGACACAGGCCGGATATAATGGTTTTCAACATAGAAGCCAAAACCATAGAAGATGTCCCAGTAGTACGAGAATACCCAGATGTGTTCCCCGAAGAACTCCCTGGAATGCCACCAGACAGGGATATAGAGTTCGTAATCGACCTTATCCCTGGAACCTCTCCCATAGCCAAGAGACCCTATAGGATGGCGGCCCCGAGTTGGCGAGAATTGAAGAAGCGACTAGCGAGCTCCCGGCGAAGTGGGTTCATCAGACCAAGTTCATCACCATGGGGAGCCCCAGTGCTTTTCGTAGAGAAGAAGGATAAGAGCATGAGGATGTGCGTGGACTATCGCTCGCTGAACGAGGTCACCATTAAAAACAAGTACCCTCTTCCCAGAATAGATGACTTGTTTGACCACCGAAGGGAGCCAAGTATTTCTCGAAGGTGGATCTAAGGTCGTGGTACCACCAGCTCAAGATTAGGGAAAGTGACATCCCCAAGACCGCCTTTCTCACTCGCTACGGGCGGTATGAGTTCACGGTGATGTCCTTTGGACTAACCAATGCACCAAAGATACTTCATGAACCTCATGAATAAGGTGTTCATGGAAGAGCCGGACAAGTTTGTCGTGGTCTTCATTGACGACATACTTGTTTACTCCACGAGCGTGGAGGAGCACGAGCGACATCTTCGAGTAGTGCGGGAAAATTGAGGGCACACAAGCTTTACGCCAAGTTCAGCAAGTGTGAATTTTGGCTAGAGAAAATATCCTTCCTTGGGCACATATTGACTTCGAAGGAGTAGTCGTAGACCCCGGAAAGTTGAGACAGGTCTCGAACCGGCAGCAACCAACCAACGTGAGCGAGATCGGGGAGTTTCCTAGGCTTAGCGGGTACTACCGAAGATTTATCGAGGGATTCTCCAAGATCGCCCGGCCCATGACAAAGCTGCTCAAGAAAGAGAAGAAGTTTAACCGGACCGAGGCCCCGTGAAAGAAGTTTCCAAGAGTTAAAGAAGAGGTTGACCACAGCCCCAGTGCTAACCCCGCCGGACATTCAACGGGATTTGTCGTGTATTGCGACGCCTCCCGACAAGGGTTGGGATGTGTTCTCATGCAAGATGGGAAGGTAGTGGCATATGCCTCCCGTCGCCTTAAACCCCATGAGCAAAACTATCCCACCCATGATCCGGAGTTTGCGGCCGTAGTGCATGCCCCGAAGATCCGGAGACACTATCCGATCGGGGAACAAGTGTGAAATCTACACGGACCACAAAAGCCTAAAGTACATCTTCACCCGGCCCCGACCCGAACCCGAGGCAAAGAAGGTGGCTAGAGCTAGTCAAGGACTATAACCTAGAAATTCACTACCACCCCGGGAAGGCCAATGTGGTAGCTGATGCACTAAGCCGAAAACCTACGAGAAGGCGCCGCCCAAGAGTGCCCGGTTGCGGGGAGGAGATGGCACGGCTCAACGTACACATCGTCCCCCAAGGCTACGTCCGCCAGCTGAGTGTTCAGCCTACCCTAGAGGAAAAGATCCGGAAGGCCCAAGAGACCGATGAAAACCTGATGAAGATCCGCAAGCATACCGGAGAGAACAAGGCCCCTGACTTCAGGGTAGATGACCAAGGCACCCTGTGGTACAAAAACGGGTATGCGTGCCCGAAGGTGGAGATTTTCGACGGACCATCATGGATGAGGCACACAACTCGCCGTACTCCATTCACCCGGATCCACCAAGATGTACATGGATTTAAAACGAAGTATTGGTGGAATGGGATGAAAGCGGCACATTGCGCGGTTCGTCGCCCATTGTGACACTTGTCGAGGATCAAAGCCGAACATCGAAGCCCGCAGGATCGTTGCAACCTTTACCAATCCCGTATGGAAGTGGGACGAGATAGGAATGGACTTCATAGTAGGGTTGCCAAGGACTCGAAGGGACATGACTCCATATGGGTGATCGTGGACCGACTCACTAAAGTCGCTCACTTTCTACCCGTACGGACCACTTATGGTGGAGAGAAATTGGTGAAACTCTACATGGAAAATATAGTGAAGTTGCATGGAGTGCCTAGCGAATAGTCTCGTATAGAGGGACCCGCTTCACCTCTAGGTTCGGAAAAGCTCGCACAAAGCCATGGGCACCAAGCTAGACTTCGGCTCGGCGTACCACCCACGGACCGACGGACGGACCGAAAGGGTGAATCAAATCCCGGAAGATATGTTGAGGGCATGCGTCCTCACCTATGGCAAAGATTGGGAGCAGAGCCCCGCCATATGCAGAATTTTCCTACAACAACGGCTACCAAGCAAGTCCGGGAATGTCGCCATTCGAAGCACTATACGGAGAAAATGTAGGACACCCCCGATGTGGTCGAGGTAGGAGAGCGTGCCCCGGTTGGGCCCGCACTTATAAAGGAAGCCGAGGAGCGAGTAGCCGATATCCGAGAGAAGTTGAGAGCCACTCGGTCCCGACAGAAGAGCTACGCGGACAAGAAAAGGCGTGAAGCGAGCTTCAATCCGGAGACTTCGTCTATCTCAAGGTTTCGCCCATCCGGGGGACTCGGAGATTTCGGTACACGGGAAGTTGGCCCCACGGTACATCGGACCATATAAAGTGCTAAAGAGAGTCGGAGCGATGAGCGTACCGGTTGGAGCTACCCGAAGAAATGTCGATATACACCCGCATTCCACATCTCCCGGCCCTACGCCGATGTTTGAAGGTTCGGAAGAGAAGCGAGTACCGGTAGAGACCATCGACCTACGGCCCGTACCTTAGGTACCGGGAGGTGCCCGTCAAGATCTTAGACACCGTGGTCAAGCGAACAAGGATGACCGAAGTACGGGTGTGCAGAGTCCAATGGAGCAGACACGGGGTGGAAGAAGCTACGTGGGAACGAGAGGACACACTGAAGAAGGAGTTTCCCCACCTTTTCGAAACTTAGCCGAATCTCGAGGACGAGATTCATTTTAAGTGGGGTAGGTTTGTAACGCCCGCGTTTTTAGCTCCAAATAAATCACTTAATAAATCATGCGTATTTTCAGAACTGTCCCGCCGAGCTCAATTACCCCCCTTCAAACCCGGTCACTCTCCCTCCCTCTCACCTCGGCGCGCGTACCGCGAATCCCGCCGCACCGCCCGCACCGAGGCCGCACCCATGCGCACCTTCCCAACACCGCGGTCGGCCACCGTGCCGGGAATCTCGCGCACGCCGCGGTCCCGACGACCGGTCCACCTCGCCATCACCGCCATCCCGAAAAACGCACCGACGCCCGGAAATCGGAAAAATCCCGCAAAAACCCTTCCCCTAATTTCCCTAACAATTCTCCGCATTTTCTAAAATCCTTTTCCCTATTTCTTTTCTTTTCTTTCTCTATTTTTCCTCCCCTTTCTTTTTCTTTTCTTCCTTTTCTTTTCTTTCTCCCCTTTTCCCTTTTCTCCTTTCCTTTTTCCCTTCTTTTTTTCCTTCCCCTTCCTTCTCCTCTCTCCTCTTCCTTCTCCTTCCCCCCGCGTGGCCGGGGACCCGACCGGCGCCCCCGGCGCCGCTGACCCGGGCCCCGCGCGCCCGTCCGCCGCCCCCCCTCCTCCACACGCCCCCGAACCGACAGAGCCCCTTCCCCCACGCCACCGCGGGACCGCGCCGGGCGGGTCGCCGGTGCCGGCCGGAGCGCGGCCGGCCGCCATCGCCATTAACTCCGAGACGTCACGTCGGGGCACCAAGGCCGGCCTAACTCCTCCCCGCACGAATTGACCTGCGGCGGCTTGAGCCGTCGCATCGCCGGACGCGGCGCGGCCCGGCCGGACTTCGAGAAGGAGCCCGAGCCCGCCGGCGACCTCCTCGCCGGAAATATCTCTCCCCCCCCCCAAACCGACCTTCGGCGCCTATTTAAGGCCGCCGCCACCACCCCCTCGCCGCACCACACCGCCTTCGAGCTGTCGCACAACCTCTCCCCCGAGCTCCACCGCGCCGCCACCATTTGCACCGCCGTCGCCCTCTGTCCGCCGCCGATCCGCCACCCCACGCCGCTCTAGCCGAAGGTGAGCACGGGGATGGAATGCCCTTGCCCTCCTCTCCACCCTGCCCTACTCCCCGGACGCCGCCGCCCCTCCTCCCCAGAGCCGCCGCCGCTCCCCCCTCCCCATCCTCTGTTCAGAACCGAAAGGGAGGAAGGGGATGGCGTTTTTGCCAAAACCCCCCTGTCTTCCCCCTTTTCCCTCAGAACCAGAGCCCTATTCCCTCTCTCTCTCTTTATTCCCTTCAATTAGCCCCTGAATTAATAACTAATTATGGATTGAACACTGCTACACCCTAAACAATTTACAAAGTAGCCCTAACTCAGTTTATATTAGCATATTTACCCCGTTTTACCATTAGTAGAAATTACTGATAGGTCCTTAAGCCTTATTCCTCCTCTCCGTGACCCAACATTTCATGCACGATTAAACCTAAACCTCACCCCCGCTATTTTCCGTAGTACTCCGCCAAACCAACCCCCTAGGGCTTATATATACCCTCTCTCCGCTCACTTCCCCTCGTCGAGCTCGGCGGATATATGTGTGCTAATATTGCTTGCTTGCCCGTGTGTACGCTATAGCCGACGAAGTAAACGGAGGAAGGTACCCCGAGCCGAGTTTGGAGCCGACTACCGCGAGCAGGAGCTCGAGGTCCCGAACGCCGAGCCGCACTCCCCGAAGACTTCGAAGACGGCAAGTTCCACCTCATCCTTTGATGCATGCTTTTGTCCTAGTTTTATAAATATACCCTATACCCGTTTTATGAATTGCATATTGTTTTACCGCAAAAACATGGTAGGATAGCCACCCTTGATTGCTATGATTGAACCTTGTTTTGGCCTCGAATGTTTGCTTTAAAATGTGTTTTCAAAATGTGTGAGTGCTTTCAAAACGTGTGAGTGTTTCGAAACAAAAAGGGGATATGTTTGAAAAATGAGTAAAGAACTGGATAGAGGGGATGGACGTGTGTGTCGGGAGTATGGGTGAGCTCGTACCGTGTGGTTGAGCGTGTTGGGAGTGGTCCATCTTGTCGGTTAAGGACCGGGTTGCGTGACATCTCACCCGACCCAAATCATCGTACAACCACTCGACCGTTGTATGTGGCAACGGCTTAGCATAAACCCCACTAGTTAATCTACTTGCCATCCGGTGTGCGGGTGAGCGACGGGAGACCAAGGAGTCGGGGTACGCTCCGTGTGAGGTACGCCCCGGTTATGTGGTATAACCCCTTGGGTGCTTTCGTGGTGGCTCGTAGTGTTAGCTAAGGAGGGTAATGGCTTTGATAGGATCCGTACCGCACCGAGGTGTCCGTGTGACGGTACCCTACTTGTGGGTAAAGATGTACAACCTCTCGCAGTGTCAAACCTATTCGAATAGCCGTGTCCACGGAATTGGACGAGTCACGGTGTGGTCACAAAAACTAGTGTTTGGGATGGGATGTTTTCCGGCGTGAGTTGTTTTCTCGGGTGAAGAGTGTGGCCGTGTGCACGGGCTACGACGGACGGGAAGTCCAGTAGATCCACAAGGGTTTTCCCTAAAACAATTGAGTTGCTTGGGTTATGAAAGTGATTTGCGAAAACCTTTTTGAAATGAACCCCCGCATGTGTAAGTTCGCAAAATGAACCTTAACTCGATCCTTGTTATACCTTATGCAAGATTCTCGCTTATAAGCCCCTCCGTGGGTGGGGTTGGATTTGCTTGAGTACGTATGTGCTCACCCTTGTTTTACTAACTATTTTACGAGAGGAGGATCCCGATTATACCCCCGAAGACGTCGAGTAGGTCGCCGCCCTACACCCAACCGTGCTCGTGTACCCGTGGCCCTACCGTAAGCTTCCATGGTGTGGTACTTCGAGGAGGCTACGGAAGCCTTTGCTATCGTAGTATGGTTGTTAGCGTTTGTGTTGTTCCTTGTAGCGTTGGCACTACCGTGCCCTTTGTGTCGCCGTGATGTAAAAGATCGATTCCACCCGTTGTAATAAATGTGCTACCGCCCTCCCGGGACCGGTATTTGTGTCACATTTAGTCACCTCCGATGAGGGGACGCTTCGGGGGCGCGGGTTCCGGCGGCGGTGACGGGCGCGGTTCGGTGCGGCAACCTCCCCCGGCGCGTGTGTGGCCGGGCACGCGGCCGGGCATGGTTGCGGCGGCCGGGTCGGGTGCGCCCCGGCTGGACGTGCGAACGGACGTGCGGTGACGGCACGGCAAACGGTGGAGGAGGTGTGGGGGCGTGCTGCTCGATGGTCTCCCCCTTCTTCTCCCTGTCCGTCGGCTGTACCTGTGTGACGACGCCGGTCGTTGGGGCTCTGGATCCGTAGCCTGGCAGTCTGGTCTGGGGCCTCTGTTCTGTGCGTGCTCTTCGCGTCGCGGCAGTGTGCGCGGGGGTGGCCGATGACTTGGACGCTCGTGCATCCGCCATGGTGGTGGGGCTGGGTGGTCTTGGACACGTTCTGAGGCGTCATGGTGGCATTGCGGGGCGTGCTCGACCACCTCTCTGGCAGTGCTCGTCGCCGGTGTTGCCTGTCGGCTCGCTGTCGCAGCTCATCGGCGCGGGGTGGGTTGTGTTTGTGCAGCAAGTTTAAGGTTACTCCAGGCGGCCTTGGTGACGGCGCCCTCGGGCGTCGTTCTCCCCGCTGGGGGCGTCACTGTGGAGTCGCTTTACTTGTTGCATGAACCATGTCCTCCGTGGTCTGCATGGTGCCGGCCGCGTCTCTGCTCCATGCCTCGGGAGGAAACCCTTACGACCTCGAGACAACGCCATTGGCGCCTCCGACGTCATGCCCTTCCTGGAGGTGATGTTGAGATTCCTCGGCGGGAGACTGCTCCTTTGTCCTCCGGCGGGTGCTTCGGTGTGGTGTTGTTTGCATGCTCGTTCCTTTCTTTTCTTTGTGCAAAAAAATAAAAATAAAAATGAAAGGATCTTGATGTCGTCTAGAGGGTGAATAGATGAATTTGCACTTATTAAAAACTTCAACCCTCTGTTAGTACTAAAACCGGTCAGACCGGTTTCCAAAACCAGTCAGACCGGTTTCCAAAACCAGTCAGACCGGTTTCCAAAAGCGGTCAGACCGGTTTTCTAGGTAGCAAACCAGCAAACTAAGTAAAGGCCCTCTACGAGTTCTAGCCCAAACCAAACTTCGTGTAGGACTTCCACATGTGTTTCCTTGAGTGTCAATGAAGTCCCTACACACAACACAAGCGCACCGAAGCGGGAGCACAAAGATTAAGTTAGAAACAACTTAAGGTAATGCAAGTGAATGTAAAGCAAGTAAGAGCACAAAGACACCGGATCTATCCCATGGTTCAGCTCGCCACTAAGTCTGGCCTATGTCCACGTTGTTGAGGTAAGCCACAAGGGCTTTGGGATCTCTTTCAATCCGCTCCTCCCTCACACCTATCGCCAAGGAAATAGATGGAGTGTTCCACTATCTTTGATTTGCAATTACAAACTTCTTGGAGTTGTCACACCATGATTGGGAGCTTCCAAGCGACTTCTAGGCGTCTAGGAGCCAAGGGCTCCAAGAGTAAAAGATGTTTCACAAGATATTCAATGAAATCAGTAGGTGCTCAAGTGTGGGATGCTCACTGGGCTTCTCAAAGCTTTCTAAAGCTTTCACACAAGTCACTCTCTCAACCCAACCCAAGGATAGGGCACTAAAGGCTTGAATCTCACTCAGAGAGGTTGGAGAGAGCTCAGCTGGGGTTCTGGAAGGTGTTAGAAGTGTGGAGAACCAGCAGCCCCTCAAAGAGGAGCTCATGGGTATAAATACCCACCACACATAAAACTAGCCGTTAGTCTGTCAGACAAAATGGTTTTCAAATCAACTAGCCGTTGGACTGTGTCAGTGTCCAAACCGGTCAGGCCCTTTTGGGCCAGAGAGCGCTACTATGGTTTGATCTCACGGGTTAGTCTCTCATGGGTTCACTTGAGCACTTTTTGATGTTTGTTGTCCAACCAATGATTCATCCCTCTTGATAGTACGACATACCTAAACTCAAGATAAAAGATAAACCCTAATTAATCCACTTGAGCTTGAACCACCAAGGTACACAGGTAATTGATCTTCAATGATTCGAGGGCTGCCAATATTGTATACCAACTGAGTAGATGAGTAAATATATGCATGTGCTTGAGCATGTCCACCTTGAGCTAGTGACTTATAATTCTCCCATAGAGTAGAGAAATAATCACTTTGAATTCTTAAGCCACTCCAATTTATCAATCATGACACTAGATGCAATTTATCACTTTCCTCGGTAGGCTTGGATATGATACTTTGAAATTCTTGACACTCTCAACTTCACCCTAGCCACTTTGCTTATGGTCGCTATCCATAGCCTTTGCTTAGTTCCTCATTTTAGCCATCTTGATCTCTTCATCACTTATCCTTGCCATAATTGAGTCAAGCCTTGCACCATAGAGAGAATTTCATTTGAGATGCCACTCAAATAGTTTGTCCTTTGATTGATATCAGTTGATCTTTCTTTGCAAACTTCTATCACAATAGAGGTAACCACATGACCTTTGTCAGCACTATACTTGAAGTCTTGCAACTAGCTTCTTTGTATGAGTCGATATCCTTCACTTGATGTAAGAGTGAAATCCATTTGATATTGTACTCGGTAAACTCATTGTATAGTTCATCAAGTTCCATCTTGTGTCAATAGTGAAATCCCCTTGATGCCATCCATAACTTAACCTTTAGTTCTCCCATTTATATCACAAGCTTCTCCTATCTTCACAATATTCTTGCTTTGACATAGAGAGGCCAACCAAGTACCCCATATAATCATGCCTCTATATTTGCTTTTCTTTAGTTTAAGATCACTTGTTGTATGTCTTATGTAAAGCTCAGTGGGAAGAATATATTAACGAACTCATGACATTCATCTTTAGTATGCTTGCATACATTCCATGTATAAAGTCATGATCCACCCTTGTCTACTTAGCAATATGAGCCAAAATCATGATCTTACACATAAATACCATTTATCAATAACCAACAACCTGCTCTTATGCTTTACAAGAGTGTTAGAGATTTAATCAAGTTGTCACTCAACTCACCAAAAACCACTTAGGGCTTGATTGCACTTACAAAAAGTAGGTAGTAGTTTCTCCTTTGAGCGGGGGAGAAGAGAGGTTGTGGTTCTTGGTGGTGTGTGTTGGCTCGCGTCGACTGCGGAACAAGAGTTGTGGAGGCCCGGATCAATGTCTCAATCCGACCGGACCAATCCTTTGAAGTTCTTTGAGTTGATCGTGTTGATGTCCCAATCCGACCGATGAGGTGTTTGAGTTGAGCGGTGCGTGTTGAGGTCCCAATCCAACCCACCAAAGTGCCTAGTTGTATGGTCTGCGGACCGGAGTCGTTCGGGGTTCTCTGCTCCCCTTGTTGTGTGGTCGATCGACCGGAGTTGTACGGTTTTCAGGCCCGGTTTCCTTATAAACTGGGTCAACTCTCTTCTTCTAATAAAAATTCGGGAAAGCACAAGCTTTCACCGTCCGTTAAAAAAATTGTATCTGAAAAGCGTGGATATGAGCTTGATGCCTCTGTGGCAAACTGTCAACAGAAACTTGTGATAATCTGCAGGACTTAGTGCTACCTGATCTGATCGGTGCATATCCCAAACGAATTGGCTGAACCCACAGGGGTGTTTGGATGGAGTAGTAAATGGGGAAAATAGGGCAAATGTACCCCAAAGTTTCCAATCATGTGGGGGTAAATGTGTGGAGTAAAGATGTAACCCCCTCTAATTTCATTTGCCTCACAAAAGTATCAAATTAAGGTAAATTTGTGGTAAATTTACCCCAACAATCCAAACATGCCCCTGGTATTTTCGCAGTAGTAATAGTGTTTTTCAAGAGTTGAAGGGCAACTGTCACTAAAGCGACAAATGCGCATTGCGCGGTAGTAACAGAATGTTTTTTAATTCTCCTTTTCCTTTTTCCCTCTCTTTATTCCTTGATAAATTTTCTTTCCTCCTTTTGTTTTTTCTTTTCTTATATTATATTATATTTTTATTTTTCATTCCTTTTTCCATTCCTCTCTTTGTATTTCTTTTTCCTAATATTTCTTGTCTCTATAATTTTATTTCTTTTCTTTCTTTGTTTTTTGTTTTATTTATTTATTTATCATCTTTTATTAATCTTCTTCTTAGTTCTTCTTATTTTGTTACTCTTTATTTAATATTTTTATTTATTATTTATATACTAGTCTTTTATTTTATTTCTTAAATTTTTCTCGATTAGTTCTTTGTATTTTTATATCATAAGTATAAGAATTTTGTTTTTCGCGTTTGTCCTCTGTAAATATTTGTTCAACTTTAGTGAATATTTACTCTTCAATTTAGTTCTCATCGGTGAATATATCTTCCACCTTGGAGAATCTTTGTTTCCCATGAGTGAAAATTGCTTCCACTTCAAATGTTCAATCTCTGTAAATATTTGTTTTGATTATTTGTTCCCACTTAGTAAATATTTGTTCCACATTAGTAAAAAATTGTTCTCGCTCAGAGAAGATTTGTTCCCCTTTAGTGAATATTTGTTCCACCTCAGCGAACATTTGTTCTCTATCAGTGAATGTTTATTCTACATTGAATATTTGTTCCACCTCAGTGAATATTTGTTTCCCTTCGATTAATATTTGTTCCCTTTGAGTGAATATTTGTTCTACATAAGTGAATATTTGTCCCCTCAGTGAATATTTGTTCCATCTTAGTAAGAAACTTTGTTCCTCTTCCTCTTAGTGAATTTGTGTTCCACATGTATGTGTAACACAGGAAAACATAAATGTAATTAAAAAATATGAATACAAAAGTTCATCAAAATATAGTCAAGTGACATCTTGTTGTGAAATTTTTATTTTCAGAAATCCAATGGTGCAATCAAAAATTAATTTTGATGCTCATTGTTTGATCATTTATAGCTTTTTAAGTTTTATAATTCATTTTGCGTGTGGATGGCGACAATAATTTCTTTGCAACATATAGCTACGGAACAAATTCTAGAAAGTCGCAGAACAAAAAAAGATTGTAGCTATGAAGAAATTATAGGAACTACTCCTAACTTTTTTAGCTCAGAAAATAGAAACTAATTAAAATATGAATAATTTATTTTTTCAAAATATAGTGAAGTGAGATCTTGTTTTAAAACTTTTTTTGTCAGAAATCTAATGATGGAATCGATAATTTTGATGCTCGGTTTATTTTTGACATGCATGCACCATATACATCACATGAGGAGCATGGTCCACACGTTTTTTTAATAGCCGAACCCACTCAACAAGGGGATGTTTGGAGAAGTAGCCAAAAGTTATTTGAGAAATTCACTCTAAATAGCTCAATTAGCACATTGTGACAACCCGCCCAGGAAAATACCGTACTATCGCCTAAACCAATCCACTTTGGTCATTAAGCGATAATAAAGTAACATCCTGTCGTTAGTCGCCGGGTTAACGCCCGGTAAATCACTTGAATAGCAACAAGGATTGATATATATGCATTAAAACTCACTCGAAGGCGAGTCCAGAGATACATCATCATTAACATCCAAATTTGTACCCCGAAGGGTTTAAATATTACAAACCGAAGTTTTTGCCATAACGAAGTAGTTCAGAGTTTTGAAACAGTGGAATTAAACTAACGGAAAGCGGCAACACCACGGGAGGCCATCCATGATGCCTTCAGTCGTCATTCTCCACCCACTCCAGCTCCCAGCCGGGCGGGATCTCTCCGGGCCACACATCACCGAAAGCATTACCTGGATCAACATATTACAGCAAGGCCGAGTATACTAGTACTCAGCAAGACTTACCCGTCGGTGATAACTACTTCACCATCTCTAGACATGAAAGGCTTTCTGGCCACTGGGTTGCTTTTGCTAAAAAGTAACAAAGAGTATGTCCTTATTTTCAAGATTTTAGCACAAGTTCTAGTGGGTTTAATCTTTACTAAATTAGCCACCTATTACAAACAAAGTGGTACAATACAATTAATCAAGTATAATATTCATCAACTTCCATCATTAGGGATCTCATGGCTAGTGGAGTAAGCAGTCTCAGATAACGGTGAGAGGCCGACAATCGATTGATTCAAACCTTGAAAGGTAGACCTAAACACACGGTAGGCTGCCCCCGCAAGGACAACTTCCCAAGCAGTTCCCAAAAATCCTCGGGTCGGGATCGAATCTTACATTCTTTGGTGCAGGCTATCCGGCATACCCCGCGAGGCACCCGGAGTCACCGTACACCACCGGTAGCTAGCCGTGAGATGAATCCCAAGAGTAGTAATAGTAGGATCCCTCGCCGCCTCGTTAAGGTACTAGGCTTACCGGTCCCATTCCCGACAAGTGCTTAGTATGTTCAAACACTTAACCCACAATAGCCATTGGACCGGAGCCCAAATCCCATGCTCTTACCACATGAGCAATCCAATTAAGGATATATTGTGATTCCTATCTAGGAACCTATTCTCGCGAGTGAGGTCATCACCTGACTTGTAACGGTCCTATAGCTTAGCAGTTATCGACCTATCATACTAGTAAGGACAAAGGTACCTAGGGATCATGCATCTAGGGTTCCATTCAACTCCTGAACTTAAATGCACAAGCATCCATAGATATTGAATAAAGAATTTGAAAACTGGTTTAGATGCACCGGAGCTTGCCTTCGTTAGCTAAGTTAGCCTGGGCACCCTCGGTGTCGTCGAGCACTTCCACGTACTGCAGCGAAGCTTCTGCTCCTCCTTCCTCGGATTCCGGGACAAGGGAGTAGTCACCGTTCAGAAGATCTACACGGAATGCAATACAAGGTTCAGGTGATGTGACAGTTTGTTATCTTATCCAACTCTTGTTGGTCATATTCACCTTAACACGTATCTAGATAGTACATCTCTTTCAGGAAGGTTATTAGTCATATGTGATTCATTCTTTTATTGCACATTTAAATAAATGTTTCTTTTGTACTTGTTATTTCATGTGAAGGTTTAATCCTTTTCCTCTCACTAGCAAGGGTGTGAACAAGATTTTTATTTATGAATTACTTCCTTATCAGCAAGGATGTTTTCTTAGCCTTTAATTAAGTTAGGTAATATTTCCAAAAAGGGAAAAGAATTAAAAAGGGATTTCCTTTATTTAATTGTTCTTTAAATCTTTTAAAAGGGCTTTAAAGCTTTTTATTAAGCAATAAATCACTAAAAATTTAAAGGATTGTTTCTTAAGCATAACAGCACCTATACTGGTCCACTGGACCCACATGTAAGGCTTGGAAGCTAGGAAACAAAATATTTTGGAAAATAACAAAGACTAGCTAGTGATTCAAATTAAATGCATACAAAAATAAATAAGCATCAAAATGATCCAAACTTTCTCATGCATGCCCTCTGGCCCTAAACAAGCCTAAAGGACCAGCAAGTACACCTAAAAACTCTACTGATCTTGCTTCAATAATTTACAAAGGAAAACATGCACAAATTAAGAATAAATATTTCTGTTAAACCAAAAATCATGATTAATTCACCGAGGTGGTTTTGACATAACAAGACAGCATGTACAAGTTGGGCACAAAAACATAATTATTTTTAGCTACAAAAATCATCGAGGCAATTTCTGCAGAAATGGAAAACAATTCATATAAAAAGATTTACTTCATAACCTTGTGCAATATTTGGCACATGAGCTAGTCATGACAAGACATACAACATATCCAAACATTGGATGCAGACGAGTTATAGTTTTTGAGTTATGGCAGATCTAGGTATTTCACAATCCTATTTTTCGTGTCAAAATGTCCAGAATTAGAACTTATGAGAATAACAAAAGTTGTAGTATTCATCACAACGAACCCAACAAAATTGGTTTTGCATTTTTCTGAATTTTCTACGATTTTCTATGCAATTTACAAGAATTAGCAAATCTGCGAATACTATTGAAGTTGCAATTTTGCGCTGAGGTCCCTGGGAAGAATTGGGGTCAAGCAATGTGGCCCTTGGCCATGGCCGGCGGCGCGGGGAGACCAAATTCCGGCGGCTCCGGTGAGGGAAATGGCCGGGAAAGGGTGTCGGGAGGAGGGGGAGCTCACCCGTGACCGATTTTTGGCCGGAGCTCGGGCGGAGGGGTGCCCGGCGGCGGGGTTCCGCGGCGCCATCCTGTGCCGGCCGCGGGAGCCCCTGCTTTGGCGAGGTAGGGGTTGCGCCGACGACTAGGGAGGGTTGGTGAGGTAGAGTAGGTGCTAGGGAAGGTGGAGGGAGCCTCGGTTGGGGGTACAGCCGACCGGAGCCCGGGGCCGGCCGCGGCCGCCTGCGGCGCCGGCGGCGGCCGTCGGCCCGCGCACGAACCGCGGGCGGGCGGGCGGCCTTTATAGCCGGCTGGCCCCTCGATGGTGTCGTGGTGAGTGCCCGGCATTACTCCACGTACGACGACTCGCCTTGGCCAGTGTGCGCGCAGAGGACGGCGTCGGACCGGGAAAAGCACTGCAGTACGACGTCGAACCAGTGGAGAGGACGGCGTGACGCGTGGCGCAGCGCTCGAGGCGTCTTGGGGCGCGGACGGCCTGGGAAATGCGCGGCCTCGGGTGGCGCGCGGCGGGGCTCGGGCGGCGAGGCGGGCGGGCGGCCGAGGCGCGGCCCGGCGCGCGCGGCGGCGCGCGCGCGCTCGCGGCGCGTCGCGGTCCGCCCGAAGATTTCGGACTGTCCCTGTTTGACTGACCGTAACTCGAATTATTGCAACTAAAGTGCATTGATTGATGAATAGGAAAGTTATAGATCTCACTACCCTCTACAACTTTCACGAAGGCCCTAGGGTGTTTTTCTCTACGAATTTTGCAGGAACGTTGTGCCAACTTTGAATGCCGCCATGTTTCTGTGCACAGGAGGTACTGACAGTTGACCAAGTTTTTCACCCTTTTTCGCTCAAAATTTGAAATGCCAATCTACATGAAATTTGTGTCCCTCATCAAGATGGACAACTTTCATAAAGGTAGATTTTGAAGTGTTTAGGTGAATTTTGGAGAACGCGGCAAAAGTTCCGGACGACATTCGCCGACGTCAATGGTTAAGCGGGGTTTGACCGTGTCTTTGACCAAGGGTTCACTACGGGTGTTTGTAGACTTGGTCAAGGGGTCTAATAGGTTCATTGGCGAGGTTTTCGAGGTGATGACCCAGGTTGACCTAGGTTTGACCAGTGTCGGCCGGTTTGACTCGGCTGATTCGGTCATTAGCATTAATAATACTAATTAAAAACCTGGGGCGTCACACACATTTGAGGGATAATTTTTTTATAGTGAGATAGTTGTAAGTAGCTCTAAGTTAACCCACATATTTGACTTTTTTGAGCTATTTGAGCTAAAACGGAGAGAGCTTCAAAAACAATTATGGGATTCAAACACCCCATGGAAGCAGTGTAGTATACTAATTTTCTCCTCCGCCGGCGTGATGAAATGTTATTTTGTGGCTACAGCGACGGGTACTCGCACCCGGGCCAACCTCTGTCTAAATGCATCGCAACAATATAAGGTTAGGTTTAAAGAAGCTCTCATATCTACGGATAAACTTGTTGCGAATGGAAAGCAAAGAAGATTGATTGATTATTTTGTGTACAGTACAAGTATTTGTTCTACAGTAATTGGCAACTGCCAATGGGTGAAACGGTGCCTTGGTGGTGACGATGCCTCTTCGGTGGAGGCTTTCTTGCTTTGTATGATACCTATTGACTAATACTAATCCTACCACTAATTAACTATATTTATCTTTTGATCACCTATTAATTAATTCTAATTAATTTCAACACTCCCCCTTGATCGGTTCCTTATGTTCTTGTGTCTTCATTAAAAGGCTTGATCCGTTTAATCGGTGATTCAGCCAATCCGTTTTGAGTATGGACATAAGGAACTGAATGCATAACTTGAATTCCCAATGCCATACAATAATCGTTAAATGCACGGGATGAGAATTTAGCAGCATTATCCATACGAATAGATTGTATCCTATGTTCAGGATATTGTGCCTTTAATTTTATGACCTGGGCCATAATTTTAGCAAAGGCGTGGTTATGTGTCGATAACAAAGACACATGAGACCATCTAGTAGATGCGTCTATCAAAACCAGAAAATATCTAAATGGCCCCGATGAAGGCTGAATCGGACCACAAATGTCTCCTTGAATTCGTTCAAGGAATTTTAGTGGTTCTGCTCGGATTTTAAGATAGGATGGTCTTACAATTAATTTCCCAGTAGCACAAGTAGTGCAACAAAAATCTTTATTCTGGGGAAATTTAGCTTTTGCCATGTTATGACCTATTGAATTGTTTATAATTTTCCTCATCATCCCTATTCCTGGATGCCCAAGTCGATCATGCCGATTTCAGAATGTATCGACATCTTGAAAAATTATTTTATAAGTAACATGGGGAACAATTTTAATAAATGTATAGTACAATCCAGTTTGGAGTGAAGATAATTTTTCACAAATTTTTTTTGCCATAGCCCATAAGTTTGGTCAATAGGAGGTATTCCTTATTACTATCTACATGTTTTTCTGCATGTAGGCCATTCTTATGGATATCTCGAAAACTTAGAAGGGTACAAGTAGAATTAGGATACAGTAATGCATCCTCTATCGTTATTTGTGTACCCATAGGCAATGTAATAGTAGCTCATCCAGAACCAACTATCATAGTGTCTTTACCATTTATGGTCATAATATTTCCTTCCTTTTTCTTAAGGGTTTGGAAATATTTAATTTATCTAAGTATAGAATTTGTGGTGCAAGAATCCACAAGGCATAATTCTTCCCCCGATGGATTGCTTGTTATCGACATCTAAATGTCATATAATATAAGGAAAATAAATATACAATGATTATATAACAAAAGACAATGGTATATAAATATTGTATATAAAAGAATGTACAAAATATAGATGATTTATTTATATACAAACAAAAGGGTACAAGATTGTTATAATATAGCTACTATTACTATTACTATTACAACACAAATTGTAAAATCTGGACCAAACTACTCTAGATTTCCAAATATGTCTCCAGATTCAAAGTCTATGAGCATATTATCCGTGGATGGGAGATCCTTAGTGGTGGTGTTGTTTCTCTTAATCGGGGCTTCCCGAGAACAACCCACTTCTTTATCCTCAAAGACAAGATTGAAATGAGTTTCATATCTTTTCTCTTCTGCTAGTTTTGTCTCTTTTAATGACTTTTGATATAATGCAACCAAGTGCTTAGGGGTCTTGCAAGCCTTAGCAAAATGCGAATAATCCCTGCATTGATGACGCTTTTTGTCATTTTTGGGTTTTGCATTGTCTTTCTTCTTATTATCGAAGTGAGGCTTGTTGCCTTTGTTGAACTTGCGCTTATTAAACTTGTTCCGTGGATCTCGTCGTTGGAACTTCTATTTATTCCTATTGTTCTTCTATACATTATGAACCTCGGGGAGAGGTGCCGATCCAATAGGATGTTTTTTATGGTTCTTCATAAGAAGTTCATCATGTTTTTCGGCTTGAGATAATGTATGGATAAGCTTGGAATAAAATGTATATCCATGAGCCCTATATTGTTGCTGAATAACTCTATCAGAAGGGTGCATAGTAGAGAGGGTCTTCTCTACCTTGTCAGCATTAGTAGGCTCTTTCTCACAAAATTTTAAACGAGAGCAGATTCTATGAACAACGTGATTATAATCAGCCACAGTTTTGAAATCTTGTAAGCGTAGATGATTCCATTCGTGGTTGGCCTCGGGCCAAATAAGTTCTTTTTGCTGATCATAACGTTCTTTGAGAGCAATCCATAATTCCCGGGCATTCTCAATCATGACGTATCCGGCTTTTAAATCCTTATGAATATAAAAGCGCAATAATGCCAAAGCAGAATAATTCTGATGATCAGTTACAACAATCCCTTGTTGAGGTTCTTGTATAGTTGAGGAAATTTTCCTAGCCGCAAGTACAATCTTTATATCAGAGGCCCAAGTTGGGTAATTACTTCCATCTAGAGTGAGTTCCTCAAATTCTCTAGTGGTAGTCATATTCCTATACGTGTGATTATCGAGTAATCAATTATATGTATAGGATTTTAATAAGTTCAAGACTGTTTTAATAATAAAGTACTAAATTTTAACAGAAATCAATTTAAAGTAAAAACAATTCATTTGTTGTCCATGTGATATAACTTGTGGTTTGTAAGATATATACAAATCTATATACTATTATTAGAATTATATTTGCAACAAACATATCGCTGGATAGGGTTTGGGTACAGCAATATATTTTAAATAGAAAAATATAGGTTACAAATATAATATTTTAGATTGCACAAAAAATGAAAGAATGCAACACAAATGAATAATAGATTGAAACAAGAGAAGAATGAATAAAAGGTAAAACTGGAGCAATAATTACAAACCACAAATATATTATTCACGGTTACAACATAATATACAGGTACAAATATATAATTTTACAAAGTCACTGATAGCATAAATTAAATTGTACCAATTATTCAAACTATGCAGGAAATTAGGAACAAAAAATGAAAATAATAAAGAAAAAGAAAAACAAACAGAGGGGGGAGCCGGTCCGGCCGGCCCAGCGCTTGCGGCGGCCCAACAGCCTCACTGTTGTGCGAGTGCTGCAGTCCAACAGCGCAGGCGCGGCCCAGACCGGATCGCCGGCCCGCTATAAGAGGGTAGCGGTTAGGGTTTCACCCTAACCGCCCCCAATCATCCAGGCCGCCACCGCTGCAGCACCCCGCCCGCCGTCTCACCGTGCACCGACGTCGCCCGCCGTCTCCATGGTGACCGGGCCGGCCACCTCCCTTGCGCCTCTGCCCCCGCATCCTCTCGTCCATGGCCCTAGGGAGCAGGCCATGGGGGTCCGTCGGCCAGGGTGCGCCTCGGCCATCCCCTGGAAGAGGACTGGTGAGCGCACCCCGGCCGGTCCCACACCGACGAATCAATGAAGGGGAGCGTCCTTCCCCTCAACCGAGGAGGAAGGGCGCCGGAGCCGATTGGGCGAGGGGCGGCAGTGGTGACGTCGGCGTAGGAGCGCAGAGAAGGAGTCGCAGTCGAGGCGCGAGGAAGAGCGGTGTCGAGGTTGTAGGCGAAGCCCGGTGGTCAACCTCTTGCTCCGGCGGCGCTGCCGTTCCAGTGGGCAGTGACTGCCGGTGGAACGGTTGAAGACAACATCAACGACATGGGCGGCTTTGGCAGCAGAAGGCGTTCGGCGACGACATCGGAGGTTGTGGCATTGGAGTCGTAGGGACTCCATCAAGGCGCCTTGCGAAGGTGGCGGCGCTGCCATGCCTTGGGCAGACGCTTGGGGCGTACTGGATGAGGCGCGGCGACGAGCGTCGGGCTCCGACGACTGTACGGATGCCGTTGAAGCGGCGCAGGAGGGCGCGACCGGCATCGATGTCACGGAGAGCCCGGCGGACGGTGCTCTGGATGACATAGCGGGGAGGGCCAACGACATGGCGGTCAATGAACATGGTCTCCATCGTGTTTGTGATGGTGTCCACCATTGCGTTCATGGGCGGTGAAGGAGGAACCGAAGCCATGGTGGAGGCTTACTCTGGTGAGTCTCCGATGATCTCCCGGCGAGTCCTCCTCCCTACCTGTGCTCGGTGGTTGCAGGGCAAAAGTGATGATAACGTGTTGCGAATGGAAAGGAAAGAAGATTGATTGATTATTCTGTGTACAATACAAGTATTTATTCTACAGTAATTGGCAACTGCCAATGGGTGAAACAGTGCCTTGGTGGTGACGATTAGGGATGGCAATGGGCAGGGTAGGATAAGGGTAAAGCATTTACCCGCCCGTTGGCATACCCGTCTATCTTTTTTGTACTCTTACCCGCCAAACGTAACGAGTAAAAATCCTTACCCTTACCCTTACCCGCAGGGTAAAAGGGTACCCGATGGGTATTAGCATAAACATGTCATTAAGTTCATATCTAAGAGTACAATAATCATTTAATAGCTAAATAAGTCTCAAACTTCACAGTCACACACTTATTGATACAAGTCAAATAAGAAATTACAACATCCCAACATAAGAAATAAGATCAAATTGTGATGCATTCTTGCGAGTCAATGAGTCATGGATCAATGATGTCAGACTCAACATCATCTTGAGAACACAAAATAATAGACATTAGATCAATTCAAGTTATACTTTGGAAAGAAAGTGGAAAATGTGAAGTCAGTACATACCAGTGGTGGAAGGGATGTACTGCTAGGGTTAGGATATATGGACCTACTTGGGTCAAATATTTCTATAGGTTTATTTAGTGCGGGTACCCTTGGTAACCCATGGGTAGAGTTTCATACCTTTACCCTTGCCTGCGGGTAGAATTTTATACTCGTACCCTTACCCGCGGGTAGAATTCTATACCCTTATTCTTACCCAGCAGGGTAGGGTACCCGCGGGTACCCTTACTCGTGGGTAAAACTGCCATCCTTAGTGACGATGCCTCTTCGGTGTAGGCTTTCTTACTTTGTACGATACCTGTTGACTAATACTTAATCCTACCACTAATTAAATATATTTATCTATTTGATCACCTATTAATTAATTCTAATTAATCTCAACAAAACTGACCTCCATCTACAGTGACAGAGACATAGAATGTTTACCCTGCCCCTGAGCTGCCCTGCTTCGACGGCAGACTTTTAGTCGGGGGCATGCTTCTACGCTGAGCCTGTGAGCCATGCGGACTACGGACGGAGTACTACGTTGCCTGTTGGCAGAGGGCGGCGCCTCGCGTCGTCGTCGGCCCTCGCGGCTCGCAAACTTGCCAATGCACTTGCCTAATTTAGCATTTCATACTTGGCTTTTCCTTTCGTGCCATGGCCACGGCCCACGGCGTTTTGCGCAAACTCGCTCGGCCAACGCAAAGGGGGAAGGAAAACCCAGAAAACACCGCCGCATATCCCGGCGTTTCCTTTCGCGCCACGGCCACGGCGTTTTGCGCCCACGCGCTCCTCCCTCCTCGCCGCCCGTCCCCCGCTCCTCCTCCGCCTCCCACCGATGCGGCCACCGCCGCACCTCGCGGCCCCCTCCGCCGCCGCGCCCTCCTCGGCCACCACCTCCCACGCCGGGCCGTCCCGCCGCCGGCACCGCCACCGCGGCGCGACAGCGACGTCGCCCTCCGTCGCCTGCTGCCGCGTCGCGGCGCTCGCGTGCCTCGTCGCGGCGGGCGCGGCCACGGCGCTGCTCACCTTTTCCCTGCCCTCCTCGCCCGATGCGCCCGCCGCGACGCGGACCGGCCGCACCGGACGATTGTCGGTCGCGGACCGGACATCGCCGACGCCGCTAACGCCGACGCACTTGCCAGCGCCGCCGGCACCCGCCACGCCGCCTTCTCCTCCGCCGTCCCCGCCTGCCGTGAAGCGTCGAAAGCGAGAGGTGAGGCAGAGCTCGGTGTTCCAAGCGCCCGTTTCTTCGCTCATAGTAGTCTGATTCCGTTCGCCCGTGCTGTTTTTGTGATCAGCCGTCCTACCGGAGGATGGAGCCGGTGGAGGCGCTGCGCTACGCCAAGAGGGAGATACGCGACGCCGAGCCGGTGGTCGACGACCCTGACCTGTACGCACCTCTGTTCAAGAACGTCTCCCAGTTCAAGAGGTAAATCAACGCATGCGTTTCTCCTTCCCTTCCCCCGAAAATGTTGGAGTTTCCAACTTTTTCGCTTGTTTTTTTGGCATGTCCCCCGTGCATAATCGACGCGGAGTGAGAAGCATGATCTCAGACCGGATACGCCTGCCAGTGATTCCATTTCACTTGCAAAACATATCGTGAATGAACCTTGTATTCTCTACGCATTGCAGCATTTTGTACACCGTGCATCGACAAAACGCCCATCATAATTGTAGCAAATGTGATCATCATCCAGGAGCTATGAACTGATGGAACGGATACTCAAAGTTTACATTTACCAGGACGGCCGGAGGCCCATCTTCCACACGCCTCCCCTCAGCGGCATCTACGCGTCCGAGGGCTGGTTCATGAAGCTCCTCAAGGAGAGCCGCCGGCACGTCGTCACCGACCCCAGCAAGGCGCACCTCTTCTACCTGCCCTACAGCTCCCAGCAGCTGAGGCTCACCCTCTACGTGCCCGACTCCCACGACCTCCGGCCGCTGTCCGTGTACCTGAGGAACTTCGTCAGAGGCCTCGCCAACAAGTACCCCTTCTGGAACCGCACCAGAGGAGCCGACCATTTCCTCGTCGCTTGCCACGATTGGGTAAGCTATAAGCTCTCTCGATCAATACTAATTAATACCATTCTATCAAGCTCACGAACTGATCTTCTGAACGAGACCATTACTCCTTGGTCGTTGCAGGGACCTTACACGTCGACCGCGCACCGGGACCTCCGCAAGAACACCATCAAGGCGCTGTGCAACGCCGACAGCTCGGAGGGGATCTTCACCCCGGGGAAGGACGTATCCCTGCCGGAGACGACCATCCGGACGCCGAGGCGTCCCCTCCGGTACGTCGGCGGGCTGCCAGTGTCCCGCCGTGGCATCCTGGCCTTCTTCGCTGGCAACGTGCACGGCCGGGTCCGGCCGGAGCTCCTCAAGCACTGGGGCGGCGGGCTGGACGACGACATGCGGGTGTACAGCCTGCTGCCGACCCGGGTGTCCCGGCGGATGAGCTACATCCAGCACATGAAGAACAGCCGCTTCTGCCTGTGCCCGATGGGGTACGAGGTGAACAGCCCCCGGATCGTGGAGGCGCTCTACTACGAGTGCGTGCCGGTGATCATCGCCGACAACTTCGTGCTGCCGCTGAGCGAGGTGCTGGACTGGGGCGCCTTCTCCGTGGTGGTCGCCGAGAAGGACATACCGGACCTGAAGCGGATCCTGCAGGGGATCCCGCTCCGGAGGTACGTGGCCATGCACGGCTGCGTGAAGCGGCTGCAGAGGCACTTCCTGTGGCACGCCAGGCCGATCAAGTACGACCTCTTCCACATGATCCTGCACTCCATCTGGTCGAGCAGAGTGAACCAGGTGGAGCTCGACGGCTGAATTACAGAGGATCGCTTAGGTTCTTCACATGTTTGAGAGAGGTCGTTCTTTGGTTGAGTCCAGTACAAAGTCTGGAACAGAGGCAGGTTACATTTAATTTCTTGCAACCCCACTGCATCACGGGAGTTTAGTAGCGTTTAGCTGTAGGCATGCAGCGTTTAGCAGCAGTAGGCAATGACCTATCATCTGATATGCATAACTCGATCTGACGTATTACCGATAATGACTGGTTAATTTCTTAAAAAAAGACTGGTTAAAATTGACATTGGAGATATCTGACATGAACTAGTATAGAAAAGCTTAGCATTCTATAAGCCCTTGATGTCCCAGTACCAAGAGCAGCGTGTGCGATGTATACCTCCGGGTAATCCGCAGCAATATATTTACTCCAAAATTTACATCCGGTGCCGGACTCCAACAAATCAACAATGGCACGGCGCGATCACCCTACCCTGTCAGGCTCAGAGCATGCTGAAGAGATTGGCCGTGGAGATGAGCGCGTTGAGAGCGAGCATCAGGAACCCGATGAACGACAGCCACAGGGCGCTGCTGATCTTCCTGTTGAAGGCGTCCGTGCCGAACCTCGACACCCACAGGTCGTTGCGCGACGCGGCCGCCGACGCCGCCGACATGAGCAGATACGCCAGAACCTGCGCCAAGCGGCATGTCGCCGAACATGAGCAGTTTGGATGGGGGTTCATTTAGTCCCTTGTACATGAGCAGTATTCACTTCAGGAAATCAGGAATCGATGAGGACGCAGACACTTGCCTGGTCCAGGAACAGGCTGCAGTAGTAGCTTGGCCTGCTCCGGAATATGAACGTGGGCGAGATCAGGCGGCGGATTTCGCCGAAGGACTGCGCGATCGAGTAGGCGCAGACGATCACGTTCACCGCGACCGCGTACCTGCCATGAATTTGCCAAGAACAGAAATGTAACTTTATTAATTTGACGTCAGAGAATGGAAGCATCTGAATGGAGGCTATGAACTTGAATTCGATCAAGTGCCTTGTTAGGTAGATACTGCAGTTTTTTAATATTCAATTCAAAATCATTACCCAGTTGCTCGAACGATGTGTTGTGCTTAGTTCGATTTTCTTTTATTTTCTTCTTTGTTATTGAGAAAGAAAAATATTCTTGTTCGAGCAACAACTCCCGTAACCGTTAGGAATCGGACACGTCCGACGAAACCGGCGAAAAAGAAACCGGGACGGGACGGGACGTGTGAGCAAGTGACGATCACTGACCTGTACTGCTGGTGGCGGGCGTAGGAGTCGCCGGCCCACCCGGACGTCCGGGCGCTGACGATGACCGCGAAGGCCGCGAGGCTGATCGCGGCCGTGGCCAGCCGCAGCGTCACCGACAGCGCCCTCCTCTCCCCGACCGCGGCCACGGCCGCCACGTCGGGGGGCACCGAGCCCCCGTTCTCCGGCGCGTGCTGCTGTCGCTGCTGCTGGAGATGGTCGAGCTGCGACTTGCCGAGGCGCAGCGGCGACGTGCCGGCCTCGTCGTCGTGGTCGACGAAGTGCGGCACCGGGATCGCCGGCGCGGTTGTTGCGGGCGACACCGGCGGCTTCAAGTTCTCCGCGCGATGCTTGGGCGTGCTTTGGCCGCTCTTGTTGTTGCTGTTGCCCGCGGGCGCGGGGGTCAGCGGCGAGGGCGGCGTGGGCGACGGCGACGGGGTCGGGGACTTGGTCGCGAGCGACCCCTGGGACGGCGTCCGGACGAGGCCCGACAGCCGGAGCTGCGGGCGAGCCGGCGTCGCCGCAGCGGCCCCTTCCTTTCCGTTCTTGGCGGAGGGGGAGGCGGGCGGCGGCAGGAGGTGCGGCGTGGGGAGGTGCACGGGCGAGAGCGGCGGGCTCTTGGCGGGCGCTCCACCTCCTCCCCTCCCGTCGCGGGGCAAGCTGGCCTGCTCCCGCGGCGACGACGCGTCGCGTGGCGGGCTCTTGGCGGGGGTCCCTCCTCCTCTCCTCCCGTCGCTGGGCAAGATGGCCTGGTCCCGTGGCGACGCGGCGCTCGACGGGCTCCTGGGGGGCGCCCATCCCTTCCCGTTGCTCGGCAAGACGGCCTCCTCCCGCGGCGACGCGGCGTGCGGCGGGCTCCTGGTGGGGGATGTTCCTCCTCCCCTCCCGTCGCTGTGGAAACTTGCCTGCTCCCGCGGTGACGCGTCGAGCGGCGGGCTCCTGGTGGGCGTCCCTCCTCCCCTCCCGTCGCCGGGGAAACTCGCCTGCTCCCGCGGCGACGCGTCCAGCGACGGGGGCGGCGTGTGGTACTCCTCCCCGGGCTGCGACGAGGGCGACGGCGACGGCGAAGGGGACGTCTCCAGAGGCGGAGGAGCAGCGGGAGCGGGCACGGACACGGGCACGGGCGGCGGCGGCCTCTCCGGCGCCGGCGTCCGTGGCGTCGACGGCATGGTGTGTGACACCGCGCGCGGCGGGTGGACGGACGGGATGGAAGGAAAGGGATCGATCAAGGTCAAGGGAGGCGTTGTCAGGGGAGGAGTTGCCGCGTTATGTATGGGAGGTTACGTGTAGCTTTCCCAGGTTTATGCGCTTCCTTCCTTCCGTCGCCGGTCGTCTCCTCGCGCATTGCTCTGCAACTTTCTCACCGCCGCCGATCCATCCCTTGTCTTGCCTCCGCGCGAGCACAGCGGCAACCCACTCCACAGCAGTTACCGTCTTGTCAGTGGCGATCATCTCGATTGCGTCGGCAAATCATGGCCGTTTCCCATCCCCTGATTTCGGGTTCGTGCAAGGTGATGACATGGATCGAGGGGAGATGAGACACGCGTGTGATGCAAGTCAATTAGATACGTTTGGTCGCGACATCACGCTTCATCTTGCTGGGCTGGCGTCGCAAAATCATGCCGCGAAAATAATTGCGGCGTCCAGTCGACGTCGCCGGTAGGCGGCTGGGAACCGTCGTCTTCGCATGACGGCCGGGCACGGCACAAATGAGCGGGGCAGTCAACATTTTATATTCTCGGCGGCTCTGTTTTTTTTCGAATTACACAATACATCGGAGACACTCACAACACATACACACCCATCCCTATGAATACACGCACGCAAACCCTATCTACACACTTATCCCAATGAATACACGCACGCAAACCCTACCCCTAGGAGGATCTTCGAAAATTGTGCCGGCAAATCCTCAAGATTGACAAAGTCACCACAGACGCCTCGCTGTCGACGGGAACGTCGCCTACCACTGAAAGCACAAACGCGTTAAATCCTGAGAAATTTAGGGAGTCGAACCCTGGACCTGAGGTGCTACCGGTGCTCTTGTAACCACTAGGCTACAAGCCCTTTCGCTTGGAGGCTCTTGTTTTTGTTTGCACAACTTGGAGAGTATATGTATGATAAGGGGAGATCAGACCTGGAATCCGTTAGGACTGTCTTATTTCAACTTCTTCTGCAGCGCTTTTCTCTCGTAACAATGTCATAACAATTAACACATGGTATTTTTGTCACAATAAATCTGACTATCAAATAAGTAAAAGATAGGCCCTCCTTACTACTTTTACTAGAAATACAGACAGACACCATGCATGGTGGCTTAGGGTGATCGAACCGCGTGCAATGAGTATTATGTCGATTCCCTTCTTGCTGACTTACATGAACGCTACGGAGCTTGAAAACAACGTCCCTCTTGCAGAACCCCAGTGATCTTTAATTTGGAACACCCAAATAGCATCAACCGCTATATTCTTTGTGGGAGCAGGGAACAAAACATATCTGCACAGGAACAGCATATATGCAGGAAGTATGTATAGGTGCCTTGAATGAGATTTCGTGGAGGATATATCTTGGGCCGTGAAAAGGATGTGCGACACTAGATTTAGGCACAAGAAAAGAATTAGGTTCAGACAAAGTGGGACCTCACGACTGATGTTATTAGACCATCGTAGCGCATTGTTTGTCGTAGCGAGGCAGCAAAACATTCTCACTACTAATGTCGGTTCCCCGATGGTTTCGAACGCGACGAATTCGCATGGATTTCGCAGAAAAACAGCAATCCAGTTTACACGTGAACGTGTCGTGCGCAAATATGTCTCCAACTCGACAAAGATCTCCCACGAAAAAAAGGCATCGCTAGCGCTCCGACGTCCGATCCGGCGCTAGCCATCGGACGGGTCCGCAGCCGTCGGATCTTAAGATGTTCAATCGTCAGACGTTAGATTTAAAGTCCGCCGAGTAAATGTTGCGAGCGTGTTGCGAACGTGTTGCGAACGCGGTTGCTCGCAATATCCAACACTAGGAGTTTTTCTTCTCTCCTCCCCCATGTTGCGACTATATTGCGATCATGTTGCGACCCGTGTTGCTTGCAACATCGAACATTTGGAGCCTCTCCTCTCTTCTACTCGACACAACAGCCAACATCAAATGTTTGCAACATCGAAACACAACATCAGGAACATTGAAAAATTATGTTTGCAACACCCAATGACACATGTCTGCAACATCGAGACTCAACATCTGCAGCATCGAAAATTAATGGTTGCAACATCCAACATCAGGGGCCCTTCCCCCCTCGACACGACACATGTCTGCGACATCAAAACTCAACATCCACAACATCTAAAATTAATGTTCACAACATCAAAAATATGTTTAAAGTAGATGCAACATCCGCAACATTCGAAAACAAATAGTTGCAACATCGGGAATCAAACGTTGTGTTGGGAGATCAACATCCACAATGGTGAAACATCTAGATCTACTTTTGCAACATCCGTATGAAACCCTTGCAACATCCTTGTGAGACATCTGTAACACGTGGGGCGCACGCTTGCAACGTGCACCACAAACCCTACCGCGCGCCGTTGCCGTTGCAGCAGCTTCGGGAACCGTCAGCGTGGTCCCACGTCCGCCGTGACCACGGAGGCAGCTTGCTCCCGTTCTCCTTGGCCATGGAGATCAGATGCGGCGGAGGTCCCACGCAGGCGGTCGAGCGTTGCGGCGACGGAGGATGTGAGGCGGGCCTTCTGGGCAGCGTTGGCGGTGGTGAGAAACAGGACCGGTGTGCGAGTGGCGGGAGGCTCGCAACGATGGCGTGCAACCCTTAAGCAGATGCTCCCCCGCCATGGCTGGGCCCCCGTGCCCGGAGCAGAGCTTTGTCGGCGACCTGGCGCACTCAGAGGCCTGCTCCCCTAGTACACTGGATCGGAGCTCCCCTGCCTCATCCAGGGCTTGCACAGAGATGACTTGTGCAGGAAGAGAGAGAAGGATAGAATGGTGGGTGGAGAAGAGATGGTTGAAAGGATAAAGACGAAAGGAAGATGTCGGATGTGGAGGGGGCTATGCGACAGGGGCGGAGCTACGTTGATGCATGTGTATGCACGGGAATACCCAAAAAATTTGGCAAAAGACGAGTATAGCTCGTTAGGCAAATTTAATAGTTGTTTGCTTCCTATCCGAGCCCAAAATCACTACAAACAAACCAACAATCAAACATGTCATTCTCCTACCCTCTCTCGGCTCTTTCCGTAGCGAAGAATGGCCCTCAAATATACTACATAAGGGCAGTATTTTGCTTGTTGGGAATACCCAACTGCCAATTTCTAGCTCCGCCAATGCTATGCGACGTAAGGGTCTGGGGAGGGCGTCTGATTTTTTCACTACAGTCGGACGTCCTACTCGTAGCATTACCGAAAAAAAACCAAAAGCATCAGGCAAATCAGCCAGTAGTGCTGTGTGCCTGTGTGGCGGAACGTGGAATATCCGGGACTCCCGGTAAAGGCAGGGTGCGATCGTGTGGCGTGTCTACTAGTTTGGCAGCAGCTTAGTGCTAAAGACGCCCATGATGTGCAGCGTGATGGAGTTGCTTTTGGGAAAAAGGATCAGAGGCGCTTTGATCCGGTGGGGGCTTGTGCTAGATTTTCCCGCTTTCCTTTCAGCTTTTTATTTACGTTCTAGGATGGCCAGGTGAGTTGGTGCCATGCACACCTTAGTGGTTAAGGTATCTCACTCAAGCAAACCTTGTAGGACTTCAGATTCTTTGCTGCCATTCCTGATCACGGATCGAAAGGTTCATCCCATGCTTTTCGAATCACCCAGTAGCAACAGAATTTAACTTTGGCAACTCAGATCGCAGAATGGGTTACACGGAAACGCCAAATGTCACGCACCCAAAGCTGCACGACGCAAATGCTTCTGTAGCTTTAAGCTTTCTTGAGCCGGACGGCGTTGGCAAGATATCAGAGTGCCAAGTGCAAAATACTTGCTACAATCTTGTATGCTCAACCAGCTGCCAGAAATACCCAGTTTATATTCTTATCATCAAATGCTCGATTAGGATACAGTGATGCATCACGGGTCAGCAGAAGCATCATGTCAAAATGTGTTCTTACATATTCAGGCTCAGATGACGATGCACCACGTTGATAAAATTTCGGGATTTTGGAGCAGTCTCCGGAGATGGCATAACTTGTACTAACGGCATGATTTGCATCATCCAATCTTCATCCCGGAACAGTTACTTGTGTTCATCAAGTTGCTAATGACTGTACTGTTTAGCATCACAAGGCGACCTGGAATTTCTCCGGTACACGGAGCAGAGGTAGCTGGTAGTCTCCAGGTTCTCCTAGCTGCCCACAGGCAGCCATCTGATCATCCCCTCTGCTGAGCCGAACAAAAACTATAAGGCCACCTTGAATTAAAACGTTGCGGAACTCGAGTATCTTCTCATCGGGTGTCGGCTTGAATTGGGAACCACTGTGGGGATTGAAAGAGATGAGGTTGATCTTGCAAGGGATCCCTTGGACGAGCTCTATAAGCCTCTTTGCATCATCCACACTGCAAGGATAGTTAAGCAGCAGAAAGTGTCCGAATTAGGACAAGCAGAAACTTAGTTAGCTGATAGCTTTAAAAAGGCTTATACTGAAAAAGGATTCAGTATGCCTATGGATTACACTAGGTTAACGCAAAAAAGAAAAAGAAGATCCAATGTTTCACTTCGTCTACCGAGCTAACGATTACAAAAACAACACTAACTACAGACTGTGACTAGTAGGCCTAAATGCATGATTTGACCAAATAGGAAAAGAAAAGCTCTCTGACTAAAAGAAACAATGTTGGACTTTTGCAAGTGTCTGTTAAAGAAAAATGCATGAAGACCTTAACACTAATGACTACACAGAAAGGGGATTTAATGTAACTTGTAACCTATGCTAGTAGATTCATAATATACCACTAAGGCCCCATAGCCGGAGATTTAAGACACTGCTTGAAAGAAAGGGGATTTATATGCAATGTATGCTAATAGATTCATAATATACGACTAGACAGATACAGTAGGCAAAGACACCTTTCAGCATATTTCTCACCTGTCGTTCACTCCAGAAAGCATGACATATTCAAATAGAACTCTGTAATTCTTTCTGAGGCAAACTTCCTCCCTTAAGGTGCCAAGAAGCAAGTTAAGATTATACTTTCTGTTTATGGGCATTATCCAGTTTCTAACCTGCGCAAAACGAGTTTATTTTCATATCAGCAAAAAAATGGCAAACCAAAAAATCACCTGAAAAGAACAACCACTACCTCGTCTGTTGTTGCATTAAGACTGACAGCCAGGGAGCAATTGGATTCACGGAGGAAGCGTTTTAACTGAGGAACAAGACCACTTGTGGAGACAGTAACCTTGCGAGGACTAAAATGAAGACCTTGATCATCAACCATTATTGCTGAGGCTTTTAGCACATTGTCAATATTGTGAAATGGTTCACCCATGCCCTGAACAAATTAGATGCAAATGAAAGTTTACCATCAAATCAGCAAAAACAAACAAAAATCATGTAGGCTGCGCAATGAGATGTGGCTGCGCAATGAGATGTTATTAGTAGTTAACTGCAGCAGGTAAAGATAAAAAAAAGTCCAAATGACGAATAAATAACTGAACAACATAGAAGCCTAACAACTGAACAAGGAACAGAAATAAATACAGTTGATAAGGACAAGGGCAACTAAATAGTCAGCACATTTCCCAGCACCAAATAACTGAACACGGCATCAAAGGAGATGCAAAGACAATGTCAAATTTACAGTACTGTAGCAAACAAAAGGGTGCTATTTGAACAGCAGCAATATGAATTGACTTTTAGTGGTAGTTTAAGATACACTGTAGTCTGTATGGAGCAATATATAATTTTGCTACCACTCTAGGAAGAACTGAAAGGCAAAGAAATGAGGATTCAAAAGTATAAACGACAAATCATATGCTATTAGTTAAACACAAGATGCTGAATTAATCATTGCAATACAGTCAAAGCCATAAGGTACTTAAAAAGCATGCTTACCATAAATACAACATTAGTAATTGCTCCAAATTCATCTGAGAATAGTCTACGAGCAAACACAGCCTGCTCAACAATTTCAGCTGTTGACAGATGCTTTCTCAAACCCATCCTATTTAAGTCAAAGAAAGAGAGCAAACATAGATTCAGTGCTGACAAAGCGAAAAAACAAATGTCTTGCAATAGACTTAAACAAACCTTCCAGTGAAGCAAAATTGACAGTTCATGGCGCAACCAACTTGACTTGAAACACAAACAGTTGTTCTACCCCTGGCACAAGGTATGATAACTGTTTCAATCACTGGACCATCTTCAAGAGAGAACAGTATCTGTAACATCCTGTGTTCCAAAATCAATCATATTCTGTAAATCACTTCAAAGATATCAACAACACTGAAAACTACCTTACGGGTTCCATCTGATGCAGTGAGAATGTCCTTCACAGTTAATGCTTTGAGATCAGCACGCTCGGTTACCATCTTCCTGAAGTCCTTGTTTAAACCTGAATGATTTTAGAGGTAAATTGGTCACATCCATTCAACTAAATACTGACAACACATCAAATGACACATATCTTTGATAAAGAGAAGAATCATTAGAAGATTTTATTCCCATTGGAAAATGGAAAATGTTGTCAATTTAGTAAGACAACGATGCCACACAACTAAAACTTAGGAAGGTAGAGGTAGCATTAAAGTTAGTTTGTTTATCAGAAAACAGATTCTACATGATAGCTGAGATTACAACGTCCTTGTGGATGAGACAAACTGGAAATATGGCATCCTGCAATCATTAACTAATACCAAACATGGCCCTGAAACTGATGCACAACTCGATTTCATATATTTCTAAAAAAGTATGCTTGTCAGTTACTAGCACACTAGTACTGAACGCATGGATTCCGGATGATGCAGTCAAGATACTCGAAGCTAACTATCAGGAAGAAGAAACAATTTACCAGTTAGCTCGTCGTGGCAATGTGCCCAAACGTTGTTCCCGTATAGGCATTTCCACAGCATCATGGCCTGGCCGGGCCGAAACCCCTGTGCCTGCACCCAATTCTGAACAAAGATAGTCCTAAATCATCTCCGTATGCTAATATACGACGAACCAACAAACTACGAAGAAACCCACGAATCGTGGGCCGAGCACTTACCTCGACTTCCGAGTAATCCATCCCCTTGAGCATGACCTTGGAGCCGGCCTCGCAGCGGGCGGCGGCGGCAGGCCGGCGGAGGGCTGAGAAGAGGCGGCGCGGCCCGGTTGTGGTGGAGGAGTGTGCGCGGAGGGAGCAGGCGCTCCAGCTCCACCGGAGGAACGGCAGCGCTTGCGCCGCCATGGGGATTTGCCTGGCTTGTAGGAGTACGGTCTCGCGAGCTTGCAAGATCACGGTCGCGGGTGTGGTGAATTTTCTGCCGATGGATAGAGAAGGGCTGGGCTGGGCTGGTTGTCTTTCTTTTGGGCCTTTTCTCCTCCTTAGAAAAAGACGAAAATGTGCAATACATGGACCCTTCTTTCTTTTTTTTCCAGAAAACGGGCCAGATCCAGTAAGGGCCTGATTGGTTCACGGACGGAGGCATCCTGTCTCGCATGCTCCATGCAGGCTCGCGCTGGTCAGGTTGGCCAGGAGCGAGAGCTGCGTGATTGGTTGGCCTATCTGTGCATGCAGTTTAGCTTGTGATGTTGTTCGGTTGCCCGCACGGCTAACCCAAAAGCACTTTGTTGTGTCTTGCACGCTCACCCACGCGATCACATTTGCATGAGTAGAGCATGACTCCGGAGAAACGCAGATTATTTCCGTGTATCCCATGTAGTCTGGATGAGGGTTTTTGCATGTCGCTAGCCTGAGTCAAACCAATCACGCGGATACTGCACCCAACGGGCCTGGATGCAGCAAACCAATCGCACCCAAAACTATTTCACTGCCTCAGTGGGCTGGAGCAGCCGCAGTCTTTTTTTCCCTCAATAAAATCGTGCAATATTTTCTGTCGTCCCGCGTTGTGTATCCTTTAGATAATCTAAATAATAGTAGTCTAAATGATGACTGTATTATTTCTAAGAGTAAAATTCATGACCTGCCCATAAACTTGGCGAGGTGTGTCATCTAGGTCCCCGAACTCCTAAAATGCACATTTAAATCCCTAAACTTGCTAATCGATTCGTGTGGAGTCCAAATCCACGTAACAAGGGTTAAACTGCCTGTGTGGTGTGATGATTTGGCATTGATGTGGACCAGACACGTGGGGCCCACCTCTCTTCTTTCTCTCTTCTCCTCTTTCTTCTCTCACCGGTCTCTGCGCGACTGCGCGCGCCGCGCCGTAGCCCGTAGGGGACGGGTCTTGAGGAGCTAGTCGTCGTCGCTCCTTGCCGCTTGGGGCCACCGCCCCTCCCTCGCCCCACTCCTTGGGGTCGCCGCCCCTTCCTCGCCCCTACCGCTTGGGGTCGCCGCCGCCCGCCGCCGAAGAAGAAATTAACAGGAGAGATGCAGCTCGGCGGTGGATTGATGATGAAGGATGTGTTGGCTGGGTGGGCTCGTCGTGATGGTGCTTCCTATGGTGCCAGCTCCCTCCGGCGGCCGACGTAAGCAACGAATCGGTCGGGGAAGACTGGCGGCACCCTGATTCTCTAGCTCCAAGCGGTGGTGCTCGACGGATGGGATGAAGAGCTCCGGTGGGGAATTATCTATGGCGAGGTGTGCTACGCCACGGCGCGTTGTCACTGTTTTTTCCAGCAGTACCGGCAGCTTCTGCGCCGGCAGGATTAGCGCAGACGCCTCTAGGCCTGGCGGCCTGGCCCCGAACTTGCCGTTGAGGCTTCTGCTGCTTGTCTCGCCGGCCTACCTCGTCACAATATCGGCGCCGTCGTGGGCAGGGTCGGGCGCCACCACGAAAATGCTCCTCAACTTGCTAAGACGCACCGAGAGCGCGGCGTGCTCATGCTTCCACCCGCCATCGCCGCCGAGCGCGTCGAGCAGCGCGGTCGAGGCGTTGTCGTTGCCGAGTGCGCACCGGCAGAGCGGGCACGTGGAGTTGGAGAGCAACTAGGTTTCGATGCAGTAGATGTGGAACGCGTGCTCGCACAACGGGAGCGGCCGGAGGAGGTCGTCGTCGGTGAACTAGCACAGGTAGACCACACAATCGAACTGCTCCTTGGTGCTGGCGCACACCACCTCCTCGATGACACCCTCGTCCCGGCCCGGCGTCATGCGGGTGGAACAGCTGCTGCAGCTACCTCTGCAGCGTTGATTCCTCCCCACCACTGACATCTACCCCGTCAGCGCCACCCTCCCCTGCCCTATCGTGCAGGTAGAAAGCAAAGAAGAGAGAAAGAGAGGTGGGGCCCACGTGTCACATCACGCCAATGCCCAGTCATCACGCCACGCGGGCAGTTTAACCCTTGTTACGTTAATTTGGATGCCACACGAATTGATTAGCAAGTTTAGGGATCAAAATGTGCATTTTATGAGTTGGGGGACCTAGATGGCACACTTTGCCAAGTTCATGGGCCGGTCATGAACTTTACTCTATTTCTAATTACTCATACTCCTTATTATTAAAGGTCGTGTTGTCTATTTAGTTTTCTAAATGCTAAAATGTGTATGCAGTGGAACGTGAAAAATAACATCAACTAGCCATTTGGTTCTACACATTTCTCCACATATTCAATTTTATTTATGTGTTGTTTAATTTTGATGAGGGACTTTCTTTATGGGATAAATTTCTGTCTAAGACCGGTCTTAGCGCACATTTTTATGACACAATTACCAAGGTTGAGAACTTGGTAGCTATGTCAGATGGTTTTCATGCATGGTGATAAAACTCTTTCTCACATGAAACTTCATCGCCTCTCTCCTCATAATAATCTTACCACCTCAGTAAAAAGAAAAATTTTAATATCCTTGGGGAAAAAATGATTGGCTCACGTCGTCCAAGAGCGGTTGATCGGACGGCTACGAGGCTAGGAGGAAATGGGATGGAGGAAAATTTTTCCTCCACCTATCTCTATGACGAGTGGGCCTAGGAGGAAAAATTGTCCTCCCATTTCCTCCACAAATGTGGTGATTTGGAGATGACATTAATTGCGGTTTTGTGGTTCTTATTTTTTAACAAGGGTATAATGGTCACTTCATAAACGTGAAAACAATGTTTTTAGTAATATAGTTGAGATGTATAACTCGTTTACTAAAGTTTTTTCTTTTTAGATGGTTAGGGTTTGTAGCGTTTCAGTTTGCCGCCGCCGGCAGACGGAGGGCGACAGGTCTTTGCCACCGGCGGCAGACGGAGGGCGCCGCCTGTGGGGATGGCTGCAGTCCAGAGCTTCGGCCAGCCTCCACCTAAGTGGAGCAGAAGCGACCTCTCCCTCCCCTTCTTCCTCTTGCACGCGGGCGAGCAGAGACAACGGCGGTGGGTGCCTCTCTGTCGCGGCGGGGCAAGGCGGAGGGCCGGCGAGGTTTGATTCCCCGCCAGCCTTGCAGATCCAGGCCATTTCCTTCCTCCAAGCAGCAAAGTCCCCCCGGCGACCGCCTTGCTCCCATTCGGCGCCCCTGCTCGAGTGGCTCTATGCCGGCGGATCCAGAGGTTACCACTACTGCCCCTCCTCTCAACCAAAGATCTGAATTGCAACTTGATAATGTCTCATGAATGCTTTGATAGAAGATGCAGACAGTCGGTTGCTTAGATGTTTTCAAGAGCAGATGGTCCTGTAGACTGTAGTACAGGTTTACAATTAGCATTGCATGATGAAAAGTGGTTCAATGGTTGCTACCATTTTCACATAACTTGTAAGCTCAACTTGCATGGCACATTGAAATTTCAGGGGCACATGATGGGAAAAATCTGTCATATTAGAGCTACTGAAACTTCAACTCCCGCAAGGGCTTTGTTTCATGAAAAGGTCTGGATGGTTAGTAGATTAGGTGGTCCCTTCAGCTGTCAAGCAGCAATTATCCCCAAGATTGAAGCTGCGGAGACATAAGGTGTACAGACCCAGTGATTCAGTCATTGTGACTGTAAAAAACCATAACTGGATGACAAATATTGTCTATTATGCTTCATAGATCATGTAAAGGAATGATATGGTTAATGAATTTGGTGTCTGTTCTTGATCTGGTATCATTTGAATAGTAATTGCATTCAGTGTGACAGGCATTGAAGTATGATGCCATGAATGATGCTGATTGAATGTGAAGTGATCCCTGGGTCATGAATTCAGGTTTTGCAGCTGAATGAACACTGCAAATTATGTGATAGATTGCAGTATGAAGTGAGGTACCATGTGATGAGTGTTTGCTATCTCTGATGATCGTTCTCACCTGTGACGTTGTGGAAACATAATTGTTTGTAGCTGGTGCTGAAATGGTAGTGTTTATACATTAGTAAAGAATCCTAAATTTGTGGCTTTGTGGAGTGGTACAAGGAAAGACATCAGATCGACGACTGCTGATCTATCTAGTAACAAACAGACATAATCATATCCTTTTGAGATTCATCAGGCACCAATTGCCTGACAAAACCATTTGTACAATGTCAACGACAAATATCATCTAATTTCAGGCATTTGTTCGTACATTATTTTAGCTTCATCCGAGTGCTTTTTAGCACTGGGCCGAGTGCTTTTAGCTTCAACGGTGTGCTTTTATTGAGTACCACGATCGATTTGTATGCTTCATAACTGATCTGACCAGGTTAATGACCTAGTCCTCGTTAAATTTTATCTTGGTTCAGTCAGAGTTGAGCACTCGATACAGCAAGCAATCCATGAAAAAATGCACAATGAAGGCAGGAACAAAGAAAGATGTCGTGACCACTTATTTCGCCATAAAATGTTCCATGAGACAGATATTATCATCCAGACAAGAAACTCAACAGCCAAGGCATGTGTACATGTAAAAAATTTCATATGTAAAAGCTGAACCAAATATAGAAGGCCTTTGACATCGAAAGATCAAAAACTGTAAAATGACAGACAGACAATTCCAAAGTTTGTTAGGAATCCCTCTTTACAGACATAGTCAACACAAAAGCACTACTTGTTGTTTGTTGCCTTCTCGACTGCAGCAACAACCACAAGTATCGACCATGTTGCCAGCTTACAGATTCTAACACATAAAGACCACTGAGAGAAAAACCAGGGCTGATAGCAGCCAATGGTTACAAAAACAGGGAAGCCTAAAACGGATCGTACAAACAGCACAAGCTGAATCCCTTGCACTCCTTTCAGAAGATGCCCTCGACCGGTGCTTTTTCCTTACGACTATCCTGAAACTGCATCAGCCATTCTGTGACTCGCGCCACCCCGACGTCCAACTTGCTTTGCTCTTCTGCTCTTAGCTGCATGCACAAAAGCAATTTATACATCTGATGGAGAATGAGGACACAACCCCTTAACAATAATCTGGAACACTAATCCAGAACCCAAACATAGCCGGAGATGATAGTGGGACGTGAATTAGAAAGGTAAAGTGGTGGAGAGAAATCGTATTCACATTGTGCTCCGGCGACAAGGACGGGGACGCGGTGGCGCCTACCATGGTCTTCTTGTCCACGACACTGGAGCCGGAGCGCATCTCTCGCCGCGCGATGCCTCTCAGAGCGAGCTCGGAGGCGGAGGGGATCTCCCGTCCCGTGCTGGCCTCAGGCAGTTGCTCGACGGCGGAGGGGATCTCCCGGCCCCCGCTGGCCTTAGGCACCACCTCGACGCCGGATCCCCGGGTGAACTTACAGGATGCGTCCCGCTTTTTTCAAGATGCGCATTGTCGGGGACGACCCTAGGGGTCCCCTTAAGCAACGGGGAAACCCTCACTTAAAACCCGCAACGAAACCGAAGCCCGCTAAGCCTAACCATGCGGGTGCCTAACCATGCGAGACACGGCCCACGCCGCGGGGACCCCGACGGCCCATCGAGGCGGCCCTCTTAGAAGTCCCCCTCGAGCCGAGGCTCCGCCTCGCTCGAGGACGCGCGCCCCCCTCGAGCGGGCTCCGCCCCGTTCGAGGGGCAACACTTCCCTCGAGCGGGCTCCGCCCCGCTCGAGGGCTCACTCCCCTCGAGCGGGTTTCGCCTCGCTCGAGGGTACGTCCCGCCCTCGGCGGGGGTCCGCCACGCTCGAGGGCGCCCCCCACGCATGCGCCGGCCTCCGTACACGGGCATTTAACGCCCGACGACACGGGCGGGGCGGCGCCATCATGCGCCGGGGCTCGCGCCCCGGTGCCGCCGCACCAACTCCCCAGGGAGGAGCCCATCCCCACCACTGTGGGGAGGGACTGTGCGTACGGCCGGTGTCGCCCCGTGACACCACGCGCCCACTCCAAAGACGCGGCTAACGCGCCGGACCCTCGAAGGGGGGCCGGGCGCACCCTCGATTCACTTTCTTGTGACCCTACAGGGTTAGGTGGAGGCGCTAGGCCGGTGGATCGCCATCCCGGCCACGCGTAACGGCATGGTCACCGCCCGCGCGCGCGCAGCGCACGCCGTGCGCCGTAGCAACCACTCCAACACCGTGAAGCGCGTTGGGAAGGAACGCCGTTCTACCTACTCCTGTGCCCCGTACAAGCCAGCGTCAGCACCTCCCTCGAAGCCTATCAGAGGACGCCACCACCGTCGCCGCCCTCCTACCCTCGAACCACCACTTGTTCGGGTACGAGGCAGGCCATCATGGCCAGATCGCTGCGAAGATCGTCCGGACGGCCGCCCACTCTGCGGCGTAGCACGACGTGCTCCCCCACGTAGCTAGATAGCGCGGCGCGCATGTAACCCGCCGCCCCCTTGATCTATAAAAGGGGGGGGGGGAACCCCGGCCGCGGGGAGACGGACGGAGGCTCGGCGGCACACAAGAGCACTACACACCACGTACTCATTCTCATTCTCCCACAATATCTCCGGCTACTCCTCCAGGGACTTGGAAGCCACACTTCCTCTCCCACCTTGCTTGTATCAGCCCCACTACAAGCACCCCCGGTGCTAAGTAATATAGTGCCACGAGCACGCCTCGCTGGACGTACGGCCCCCCCGGCCGGAACCAGGATAAAATCTCGTGTCACTTGTTACTTAGCATCGACCATTGAGGGATAGACCACGGCGCTATCTACTGGTTAGTGTCGGGACCATATTCCGCACCGACAGTTGGCGCCCACCGTGGGGCCGGCGAGCGCCTAAGGTCATTCCGTCAACTCCCTCCATGGTGATCCGCACTGAGTACCGTGGTACCCGCTCTTGCATGGGTAGCTCGGACCCCCTCCCAGCCGGGTTCGAAATCCGCTTCGGGGACCTGAACTTTCAGGCCACGGGGAACGGCTATCTCATGCGCCTCACCAACCGTGAGGAGCTCCGCGCGCGGCGTCGGGCCGGGGTCCGCTGCCGGTCTCCGCCGCGCACATCACCACGGCGCGAGGCGCCGCGGGCACGGATGCCGCGGGTCCATCGACGCCGCGACACCGCCGGCCCCTCTCGGGCTACGTTCGCGTCGGGCGCGGTCCGAGCGGCGGCAAGCCGAGCGCGCCGCCACTCGGCGCGGCGTGCCCACCGTTACGACAACCGCCACCGCCCCGGCGGGGCCGCGCGCGGTCTCGGACCGCGCGTCCCCATCGGGGCGCGTGGCGCCACCTCGGCCTACAACAACAACATCAACACCACGATGCGTCGGGTCCCGCCCGCCGCCACGTCTTCGTCGCCGGGGATTCCGGTGCCTCAATGGGCGACGAGTCGTCCCTAGGCTCCATCGACGCGTTGCCACCCGCCGGCCGCCACGGGTACGCGGAGTGGGGACTTCTCCGGCGTGCGGGACCCGGGGCCGCGTTCGGGCGTTTCCTCGACGCCGCGGACTGCGGTTTGGTCGCTCCGACGACTCCCGAGACCGGGAGCTATGATCCCGCGCGAGAGTGCTACGCCGTCATCACTAACGACCCGGCCAATGTCGGCCGGCGCCGGCGGGCGCCGGAATGGGGAGATCACCCCCGCCCCGGGGATCGCCGCGCGCATGGCCGCGGGGCCAAGCGCTCCCGCCCGGGGCCGACGCCGACGCACGGCCGGCCCAAGCCCGCGAGCTCGAGGCAAGGCGGCGGAGGAATACGGACGGTGCGGGCGCTCCGCGCCTCAATGGCGGGGGAAGCCTCCGCGCGCGACGAACGCGCGCGGGAGCCGGGCCGACAGTCCGCGACCGCATCAACACCGTCCCCAACGTCGACAACGCGGACGCACCCCCGCGGGCGAGCCAAAAGCTCATCGCCGCCGCGGCGCTCGCGCGCGCCATGCCGGCACCGTCGACCCCCGAGGCTCGAGACCCGCACCGCGAGGTGCAAACTCTCATCGAGCAAGCGGCGGGTCCGGCGGGCCGAGAGCTCGGCCTCGCGCATCCGCCAACGGGGAGACGCGCGGGCGATGAAGCCGCACCGGAGAGGCGAACCCCTCCGTGCACGCAGAGGGACCGGCGGGGCAACCCGCCGACCAAGGGCGCACGCCGCCAAGGAACGGCTCCTTGACGCACGCGGGCGCCGGATGGCGACGCCCGCAACGTCATTAACGCCGGCGCACGAGCGGGCGGACGCCCGAGCGACAAGGGGCTACCACCCTCGACGGGGTGGACGCTACGGCCGCGCGGTGAGGACCGCTCCCCGACGCCGAGCCCCCGGCACCCGTGTGTTCGGCCGAGAGATCCGCGCGGCGGCGTTCCCTCAACGCTTCCGCCAACCCTCGACCATCGTTAAGTACAACAGGGAGACGGACCCCCGCGTGTGGCTTAACGACTACCGCTTGGCTTGCCCCGGGGGCGGGGCCACCGGCCGACGAGGTCATCATCCGCAACTTGCCCCCGCACCTCGGCGACGCGGCCGGACATGGCTCGAGCACCCGCCCGCTAGCCAAATCCACAACCGGGACGACCCGGTCCACACGTTTGTGGGCAATTTCCGGGGCACGTACGTGCGCCACGGGAACTCGTGGGACCTTCGCTCCCGCACACGAAGCCCGAAGAGTCGCCGCGGGACTTCATACGGCGCTTCTCCAAGCGCCGCACGGAGCTCCCCCGCCGTGGCGCGCGTCCGAGATCGTGCACGCCTTCCTCGAGGGCACCACGTGCGGGACCTCGTGCGGGAGCTGGGACGCAGCCCGCCTGCGGACTCCAACGAGCTGTTCGACATCGCCACCAGCTTCGCCTCCGGAGAGGAGGCCGTGGGGGCGATCTTCGACGGCAAGAAGGGCAAGCGCTCGGAGGACGCGCCCGCGGAGGGCGACAAGTCCAAGGAGCCGCACCGCAATGACAAGCGGGGCAAGAAGGGGAAGAAGCCGCGCCGCGAGGCGCGCGAGCGGGGCGCGACCGGCGGCAATGCCGAGGCCCTTCTTTGTTGACCCGGCTTGACGGGGCCCTCGACCGGCCCCTCGAGGTCCGGGGGTGTTCGACGACATGCTGAAAAAGCCATGTCCTTACCACAAGACTCCGGTGAACCACACCCTTGAGCAGTGCGATATGCTCAAGAAGTTTTATGGCCGTGCCGCCGCGAAGGAGGCAGAGGCCAAGAAAGACGGGGGCGATGGCGACGCGGGTGGCTTCCCCGCTGTTGAAAATGTGTTCCTCATCTTTGGGGGGCCAACCATCGATATGTCGACACGCCAGCGCAAGAAGGAGCGGCACGAGGTCCTCGCCGCGGAGAGGGCTCCTCCGTCCTTCCTCAATTGGTCGGAGGATGCCATCACCTTCAGCCGGGAGGACCACCCGAACCGCGTCCCCAACCCGGCCGCACCCGCCGGTGGTTGATCCCATCATCGGGAACGCCCGGTTCTCAAAGGTCCTCATGGACGGAGGCGGCGGCCTCAACATCCTCTACGCGCATACGTTGCGCCTCATGGGGATCGGGTTGGACTAGGCGCGGCCCGGCACGAAGCCGTTCCATGGCATCGCGCCCGCAAGGGGTCCAGCCCCTTGGGCGGATCGATGCCGCGCCTTGGTTTGGCACCCCGAAGAATTTCCGCAAGGAGACCCTCACCTTCGAGGTGGTGGGGTTCAAGGGGGCCTACCACGCTATACTTGGGCGACCCTGTTACGCCAAATTCATGGCGGTCCCCAATTACACTTACCTGAAGATGAAGATGCGGGACCGAACGGCGTCATCACCGTCGGGTCATCCATCGAGCACGCGTTCGACTGCGACGTCGAATGCGTGGAGCACGCAGAGGCGCCGGCGCGCCGGATGAAGCGCCGGTGAACACGCCGGGAGAAGATGGTCAACGAAGACCTCGACCCCGCCACCAAACATGCCGGCACCTTCGAGGCCGGCGGAGCGAACCAAGGGGGTCCCCCTCGACCCGTCGCCCCCGAGGGCAAGGCGTTGAGGGTCGGCTCCACCCTCGATCCGGACCTCAAAGGGGGTGCGAAGGTGTTGGGGGTGCCTCGCCGCCTTAAGCCGCTTCATCTCGCGGCTCGGTGAGAAGGGCCTGCCCCTCTACCGCCTGCTTAAGAAGCACGAGCGCTTCTCTTGGACCGCCGAGGCCCAGGACGTGCTCGACAAGCTGAAGGCGTCTATAGCGCACGCCCCGATCCTCACACCACCGCAAGACGGCGAACCCCTGTAGCTCTATGTGGCCGCAACCACCTAGGTGGTCAGCGCCGTGATCGTCGTGGAGCGCGCGGAGGAAGGGCATGCCTTGCCTGTGTAGTGGCCAGTCTACTACATCAGCGAGGTCTCGTCGGACACGAAGACGCGCTACCCCCAGGTCCAGAAGTTGTTGTACGCGGTAGTCCTTGCGCATCGCAAGCTCCGCCACTATTTCGAGGCCCACCCAGTCACGGTGGTCTCCTCCTTTCCGCTAGGAGAAATCATCCGCAACCCTGACGCCGCAGGCAGGATTGCCAAATGGTCCGTGGAGCTGATGGGCGAGACGCTCGCCTACGCCCCACGCAAGGCCATCAAATCGCAAATCCCCGGCGGATTTCGTCGCCGAGTGGACGGACACGCAACTCGCCGCCCCCCCACAAATCCGGGCGAGTGCACGTCGGACTCCCGTTCTTCGACGGCTCGGGATGAAAACGGGAGCAGGCGCGGGCCTCGCTCTTCGTGTCGCCCTCGGGGAACACATGCGCTATGCGGTGCGTCTCCACTTCCCCGCGTCCAACAACATGGCGAATACGAGGCCCTTCTCTCGCGGCCTCAAGATCGCCATTGAGTTGGGCGTCAAGCGCCTCGATGTGCGGGGGGACTCGCGGCTCGTGATCGATCGGGTCATGAAGAACGCGAGCCGCCATGACAACAAGATGGAGGCCTACCGCAAAGCCGTGCGGGCCCTCGAAGACAAGTTCTACGGCATCGAGCTTAACCATGTACCCCGCCGGTACAACGAGGAGGCGGACGAACCGGCCAAGATCGCGTCCGGCGGATCACCGTTCCCCCCGAACGTTTTCGCGCGTGACATCACGCAACCCCTCGGTCGTTTTCGAGCCCTACCCCTCGAGTCACGACGGACCCTCGGGGCTCCCTCGGATCCGGGCCGGGTGCGGAACCCATGGATGAGGACCCCTCGAACGAGGCGTACGTGCTCTCCCTCCTCGAGGGGTACGGCTCCCAGGAGGCCGACGCGATGGACATCGAGCCGCCCCCCCCGCCCAAAAGGACCGGCACGAAAAATACATCGCCCGGATCGCTCGAGGGGAACTCCCCGCGGACCGGCCGCGGCCGTGCGCACCGCCAGGATGGCCAAATCTTTCACCCTCGTCGACGGCGAGCTGTACAAGCGCGCGCCCTCGGCATCCTACGGCGGTGTGTGCCCATTCCCGAGGGGCGCGAGCTCCTACGGGACATCCACGCGGGGATCCGTGGCCACCACGCCACGCCCCGCACCCTCGTCGGCAACGCGTTCCGCCAGGGCTTTTACTGGCCTACCGCGGTTGCAGACGCCAGCGAGATCGTGCGCACCTGCGAAGGGTGCCAGTTCTACGCCCGCAAGTCCAACTTGCCCGCTCACGCCCTGCAAACAATCCCGTTAACATGGCCGTTCGCCGTGTGGGGGCTGGATATCGTCGGGCCCTTGCGAAAGGCGCCCGGGGGCTTCACCCACTTGCTCGTCGCGATTGACAAGTTCTCCAAGTGGGTGGAGGTACGCCCCATCACGAATCTAAGGGCTGAGCAGGCGGTGACATTCTTCACCGACATCGTCTACCGCTTTGGAGTGCCAAACTCCATCATCACGAACAATGGGTCCCGGTTCACGGCCGAAAGTTCTTGGAGTTCGTGACAAGTTCCACATCCGCGTGGATTGGGCGGGCCGTGGCACACCCATAGACCAACGGCCAAGTGGAGCGTGCCAACGGCATGATCCTACAGGGCCTCAAGCCCGGTACTTTGACCAGCTCAACAAATCTGGGCGAAAATGGCTCCAAGAACTACCAGCGGTTGTGTGGAGCCTAAGGACCACCCCGAGCAGAGCCACCGGGTTCACCCCGTTTTTCCTAGTCCATGGCGCGGAGGCCGTCCTCCCCACGGACTTAGAATATGGATCGCCTAGGGTCCAAGGCTATGACGAGGATGCTAACCAACGAGCCCGCGAGGACTCGCTGGACCAGCTGGACGAGGCACGCCTCGTAGCCTTGATGCATTCCGCGAGGTATCAACAGTCCCTACGACGTTACCAGGCACGCAAGATACGTCGAAGGGATTTCAACGAAGGGGATGCGGGTCCTAAGGCCGCGCCAAGATAACCGAGGGCGCCACAAGCCGTCGCCCCCATGGAAAGGACCCTACGTCGTGGTGAAGGTACTCAAGCCGGGCACGTACAAGCTGGCCAACGAGGACGGCGAAGAGCTCACCAACGCTTGGAACATCCAACAGCTACGTCGCTTCTACCCTTAGCTAGGATTTCCAAGTACTTTTTGTTGTAAAGTTACATGGCCAACACCCCAGTTGGTGACAACTATGTAAATGCTCCAAGTCTAATAAAAGGGCAACTCGGCTTTCCCCTGAAACCCAAGTTACCCTCGGGGGCTACTGCGGGGGGCACTCCCCCCGAAAATGGTCCCATTTTTTGCGCAAAAATAAAAACAACTCACACGCGTTAAGTCTGTTTTCTACTTCAACTACGAGCAACGATTTGAACAGGGCGCGGGCGGCCCAGCGGGAGGAGCGTGCGAGCCAGAGATAGCCTACGCCGCGTGGATATGGCCCTTCTCTCTCGCCTCCAACCCAGCGGACCCCCAGCGAAAATCGAACTCCCCTAAGTAAAATCTACTCAGGAAGAAGGAGAAACAAAAAGGCGCAATAAGCAAAAACTTCATTACGCATCATCAAATGTTTACGATGGAAGATAATGTACTTATTTACAAAGGCCCCATGGCCAGAATACTAATTCAAGAACAAAAAACGGGCCCAGCGCCCGGTGCCTTCGGGTGGGAGGAGCAGCAGCGTCAGCGACGTCGGGGAAGAGGAACTCCTCGAAGGCCTCGGCAAGCGACCCGGCGGCGTCGGCGGCAAGCGCGTCCACACGCTCCATGGCCACCTCGTCCTCGACGCCCTCGGGAACGATGTAGCCTTCCGCCGCCGCCTCGAAGTTGACCTCGTAGTGGGGATCGCACCACTCCGAGGGGCCTTCGGACGCCCGGAGTGCGCCGCCCGACGCATCCGCTCCGTGACGTGGCCGCCGAGGGCGCGCAAGCGGCCGGCCGGCGGGCTGCCGGCCCGAGCCTCGCCCTCCTCCACGGCACGACGGGTCTCGAGGGCCGCCTCACGCGGCCCCCCGCGGCTCCCGCTCGGAGGAGTTGTACGAAGCCCGCGCGCCTCGGCCCTCTTAGCTGCGTGCCCAGAGCGGTGCGCAAGCCTGGAATCGACAAGACAAGAAGGAAATCAGAAAGGGGGAAGCGAGCCCTCTAACGAAAAACCAACCAGACAAGAAGTCAGGCAGCAGCTCACCCTCGACTTGCTTCCTCTCCGTCTCGAAGTCGCGGCGCACGGACTCGATCGCTAGCTCGAGACGCTGGACGGTTTCGCCTTGCTCCCGGAGGGCCAGCTCCTGGTTGGCGTTGCTGATGCTGAGCATGAGCGCCTCGTCCTCGACCTTGGAGAACGCGGTGTTCCGCTCCTCCAGCGACTTCTCCGCCGCCTCGCGAGCGACGCGCTCCCGCTCCAGCGCCGTCCGAGCGTCGACGAGGGCGGCTCGCTCTCCTGAAGCCGCTCCTCGGCGATAGCAAGCGCCGCGACCTTGGCGTCATGAGCGACCTTCAAGTCGTCGGCCTCCTTGGCCCGTCGCTCCGGCCCCGCGCGCCCGCTCCTCGGCCTGGCGCTGCTGCGTTTGTGCCCCCTCGAGCGACGCGCGGAGCTCCCGGGCCTCGTGGCGGACATTGGCTACCTCTGCCTCCCAGTTGGCGGCCAGTGTCCGCGTCTTCTCCAAATCCGAGCGCGCCTGCCACAGCGCCTCATCGCGGTCAATGAGGGCTGCGCGGACTCGCTCGAGGCTCGAGCGGGGCGCCGCGTCCCCCTCGAGCTCTCCGGGAGCTCGTCGCACCACGCCATGGCCCGTGCGCCGGCCCGGTCGTCCGGCGTCCCGAGGGCGCGTCGGCAAGCGCGTCGAAAGCGCCGCACCGCGCCGGAGCCGGTGAACCTCGGCGTTCACCCGGTCGAAGGCGTCGTACTTGTCGTGGGCGCGACGCTCGAGCTCCTGGCAACCACAGAATCAAAATCCATAAGTGCCAAGACACGAAGGCAGCATACACAAACGAAAGAAGGAAGAGAACGAGCAACCACGACTTACCTGGAAGACGAGCCATGCCGGCCGCCATGGACCCGCGGCGCCTCATTCGGCGCGCGGTTGAGCGTAGCGCCGTGGCTCGGAGCTCGCCCCGAGCTCCTCGCTCCCCCCGGCATCGGCAAACGCAGGGGGATCCTCGACGGCCCCCTCCACCCGGGCGGGCGGCGGCGCGCGGAGGACGAGGCCTCGGCCCCGTGTCCTCGGCCCCCCACCACCATGTGACCCTCGTGCCGCCTCACGAGGGCCCCCTCTCGGGGCTCGGGGGGTCGTGGGCCGGCCGGCCCACCGATTCCACCCGGGCGGCGGAGAATCGTCCGAGACCTCCACCACCTCCGCCCGCGGATTGCCGGCGGGCGCAACCGCTTGTGCCGCCTCCGCCGCACCTCCACCGCGCCTCCGTGGCCGCGGGCGCCCGACGTGGCGCCGCGGCCATCGCCTCCCGCCGCGGCCGCCGCGTCCACCGGGCGCCCCGCCGGCTTGCGCCCGATCCACCTCCTCTGCGCGGCGCGGCCACGGGCCGCGCCGCCATGGCGGCCGCCTCCGTGGGCGGCACCTCCACCACGGCCGCCGCCGCGGCCCGCGTCCCCACAACGGCTAGCGCCGGCCGCTCCCTCGGCGACCTCCGAGCCGCGCGCCGCCGCAAGCCGGACCGCCGGCCGGGGCCTCGAGGCCCCGGCCCGGCTTTGCGAGCTCGCGCCCGCCGCCGTGCTTGTCCCCGGTCGCGACGCCCTTGACGAGCGCCGCCGGTGGGGATCGATGCGTCCGTCCTCGGCACCTTGGCCGGTGCAAGGGGAGGAACGGTTGGCACCACCCCCGCGCAGCACGAACGGAGGGGTTAGAACACTCGGTCATCAACAAATCAAACCGAGCGAAAAAAGACGAGCTCCTTACCTCGAAGAAGAAAAGGCCCGTTTCCTTTTCCTCGAGGCCTCGCTAGATGAGGCCGGTGCAAGCACTCGCGCCCGCCGTGGCGCCTCCCCGACGCGCCGCCGCGCGCGCAAGCACGCCCGCCCGCGCGCGGTGCGCCCGACGCCGCACCTCCCCGGAAGGCGCGCCGCGCGCGGGGCACGCTCGCCCCGCGTGCGGGCATGCCCGCCGCCGCGGCGCCCCCGACGACGATGCCGCGCGTGCGGGCATGCTCGCCCCGCGCGCGGGCACGCTCGACGCGCGCACGCGCGCGCGCCGCGCGCGCGCGCGCGCGCGCGCGCGCCCGCACCCCCCGCGCGCGCGCGCCGCCCCCGATGTCGATTGCCCGGCGGCGGGCGCCGTTGCGCCCGTCCCGAGCGAAGCCGCCCTTATCGCCGGCGCCGGCTCCGGCGACGGGGCGAAGGCCGCCACCTATCGAGGGGCCCTCCCCTCGCCCTCTTCCTCTTCGTCCTCCCTCCGAGGACGAGTACTCCCTCGGTCCCGGGGAGGAGAGCCCCGACTCCTCGCGCCGCCGGCACTCCGCGGCCCGCCGGCCGCGCGCGCTTGATGTCGCCTTGCGCGCTCCCTCCTCGCGCGCCGCCCGCTCCCCTCGCTCCCGCCGGCCGCGCCGCCCGCCGAGCGCACGGGAGTCGGGGGTGGGCGGAACGGACTTGGCGATGGTGAAGTTCACCAGCTGCATACAGGAGCATCAAAGACGCGTCAGGAAACAAAAGCAAGACCAAGAACCAAAACAAAATCAAGAACCGAACTCACCAGCGGGCCCGTGGGGAGCATCTCAAGGTCCCATGGGGTCCGGCCCGCAGGCATCGGCGCCCGGGTGTCGACGGCGCTCCGCGCCCGGTGAGCGCATATGGCCGCTCGAGGGGCGTCGGGAGCATCCGCGACCTCGCCAGGTCGACGGGGTTGGCCGCCTCCGTCATCTCGAAGATGCAGAGCGGCCTCTCCATCAAGGGCACGACCCGCCGGTGATGGAGGAAGGCGAGGACGCCCATCGCGTTCAGCCCCATGCGCCGCCGGTCGCCGGCAGGCGGCCGGGACCGACTCCTGCCGCCTCCGATGCTGGGCCGTGGACACTCCGTAGCCCCCGGGAGTCCGGCCTCTCCTTGAACACCCGACCGGTGTAGGGGGAAGGCCGGGCTCGGCGTTGCGCAAGTAGGAACTATCCCCGCTCCCCGCCGGTGTTGTTCGACGTCATGGTGCGGGGGATGTAGACGTTCTTGAATTGCCCCCGCAGGCAAGCGACATCCCGCCGCGCGCACCGCGCGGTGGGTCCTCGGCTCCGTCGTGGGCCGCGTGAAGAGCTCCGCGCGGAAAAGGTGAAGCCGCAGCTCCCGCCTGATCGGGATCCCCCGGGTACCCTTCGCGTACGCCCACGAATGTGGCCGCCCGCGAAATCGCGTTGGGGGGCGAAGTTGTGCGGCTCCACCCCGTAGTGGTGGCACATCGCCCGCATGAAGGTGCTTGCCGCGCGTTGAAGCCCCGCTCATGGTAACGGATGAAGCTCACCACGTAGCCCTCCGGAGGGTTGGGCTCGCGGTCCGCCGCCGGCGGCACTATCCACTCCGCCGGACGTCCGCCCTCATTGGCCGCCGGTGGCGGCGGCGACCGCCGCCAAGGGCCGGCCGGGTCACCGTCGACCTCTCCCAAGCGTACGGCTCCAAGATCGTGAGGGGAGGCTGAGGCGGCGCCATGGAGAAAGCAAAGGAAAGCGGGAGCGAGAGGACAAGGAACGGAAGAAAAGCTCTAATGGCGATGCCGCACGGTGGCAAAGGCGAGAGGAAGACGAAGGGGCAGGGACCGAAAATGGTGAGATGTTAAGGTAAAAAACCGCCGTCTCCTCCTCCCCCACGGATTTATAGGCCGACGGGCGAGCCCTCCGCAGCGGACGCCCCGCTCGCATTAACCGGCAGGGAATCTTTCCTTCGCGTCGACGGGCGGGCCCCACCACGACCGGCAGCGGCCACATCACTTGCGGGGCGGGCCATCATCACGGCGAAGACCCGCAGGACCGAGGCGGCGCTCACGTGCGCCCGCCACGCCGCCCACTACGCGCGCGCGCGCGCCACAACGCCTAAAAGGCGCGCCCGCGCTGCAAAACCGCGGCCACGACCGCGAGGCATTTAAATGACCGGGTCCCTTGCCAAGCAAGGAGAACCCTCGAGCGGGCGAACCCCTAGCTCGAAACAAAAACAACCCTCGACGGGATATCGACGTGAGAAGGCCGCCGGGACCTGCTCGACGTAGAGCATGCACCGCGGGCACCCATGCCACGTAAAACCCTCGAGCGGCACGAGCTTTTGGCTCCAAACAAAAATTAACCCTCGACGGGATATCGACGTGAGAAGGCCGCCCGGGACCTGCTCGATGTAGAGCAGGCACCGTGGGCACCCATGCCACGTAAAACCCTCCAGCGGCGCGGGCCCTCGGCTCAGGATGATGTCAACCCTCGTTGGGATATCGACGTGAGAAGGTCGCCCGGGGCCCGCTTGATGTAAAGCGGGCACCACGGGGACCCATGCCACGTAAAACCCTCGAGCGGCGCGAGCCCCCGGCTCAATACAATATCAACCCTTTAAAGAAGGCACATGCGTGAGAGGGTAGCCCAGGGCCTACTTGAAGTAAAGCGGGCACCGCAAGCACCCATGCCGCGCTGTGCTGCCAACCAGCACCTCGAGAGCTGGCTCGCCCAGACCCCTCGACGGCCGCAAACGCAAAAAGACGGGGCCGTCCAGGCACGGCCCCGCACGGCCCTACTGATCAGAGGTTCGAAGCCTGACCCTCGACGGGTTCGAACAGCGCCACGCATCGCGAGTTAGGGACGACGAGGGCACATGCACTCGAGCCGTTCCTCGAGCCCGTCGGCTCGAGGGTGCCCCACATGTCGTGTTCGAGAGCCGCCGAGGGCGCCTAGCGGGGGGATCCCACCGAGGGAGAGCTTCCGCGCCCTCGGTCCCCATCGAACGGACCGAGCCCCACCTAGCAAACCCACGCAAGCGCTTCCATGGACGTGTCTCCGACCGCGCGGCCCTACCCTTATCGAACGGGGCATGGGCGTCCACTTGAACCACCCGCTAGCAGCTCGACGAGGAATCCGCAATCCGCGACCCGCTCGATGGGGGTTGCGGAAACCTCACCCTCCGTCCCGCGGAGGGACGGCGAGGGCGCGTAAGAAAACAAGTCGTAAAGCTCGACCCGATCGCCTCGAACGGGCCAAGGCTCGGGGGCTTGACGCACGGCTACACCTCCTTGAAATTGCACCCACCGGAGACAGTGCCAGCAGCGCGTGCACCCCCGAAGCCGGCCGAGACACCGCCGATGCCGCCGGAATATGTGCCACGCCCTCCGACCAATTCTAACGGTTAACCCCCCGCAGGAGCATCCACGCTCCCCGCAGGCTTCGGGGCTGGGACCCGCGGGTCGCCGACGCGGCCCCACGGAAAGCGTTCGCAAAACAAGGAGGGAAGAACGTCCCATCAGTAGGTTCCAGCATCTGCGGGAGCCTCAATGGCAAACCCACAGATGCTCGGGGGCTACTGTCGGGGACAGCCCTAGGGGTCCCCTTAAACAACGGGGAAACCCTCACTTAAAACCCGCAACGAAACCGAAGCCCGCTAAGCCTAACCATGCAGGTGCCTAACCATGCAGGACACGGCCCACGCCGCAGGGACCCCGACGGCCCATCGAGGCGGCCCTCCTAGAAGTCCCCTCGAGCAGGCTCCGCCTCGCTCGAGGACGCGCTCCCCCTCGGGCGGGCTCCGCCCCGTTCGAGGGGCAACACTTCCCTCGAGCGGGCTCCGCCCCGCTCGAGGGCTCACTCTCCCTCGAGCGGGTTTCGCCTCGCTCGAGGGTACGTCCCGCCCTCGGCCGGGGTCCGCCACGCTCGAGGGCGCCCCCCACGCGTGCGCCGGCCCCCGTACACGGGCATTTAACACCCCGACACGGGCGGGGCGGCGCCATCATGCGCCGGGGCTCGCGCCCCGTGCCGCCGCACCAACTCCCCGGGGAGGAGCCCATCCCCACCACCGTGGGGGAGGGACCGTGCGGACGGCGGTGTCAACCCCGTGACACCGCGCGCCCACTCCCGATGCGGCTAACGCGCCGGACCCTCGAAGGGGGCCGGGCGCACCCTCGATTTACTTTCTTGTGACCCTACGGGGGTTAGGTGGAGGCGCTAGGCCGGTGGATCGCCATCCCGGCCATTGTAACGAAAGATGGTCACGCCCCCGCGCGCGCGCAGCGCACGCCGGGCGCTGTAGCAACCACTCCAACACTGTGAAGCGCGTTGGGAAGGAACGTCGTTCTACCTACTCCTGTGCCCCGTACAAGCCAGCGTCAGCACCTCCCTCGAAGCCTATCAGAGGACGCCACCACCGTCTGCCGCCCTCCTACCCTCGAACCACCACTGTTCGGGTACGAGGCAGGCCATCATGGCCAGATCGCTGCGAAGATCGTCCGGACGGCCGCCCACTCTACAGCGTAGCACGACGTGCTCCCCCATGTAGCTAGATAGCGCGGCGCGCATGTAACCAGCCGCCCCCTTGATCTATAAAAGGGGGGGGCGAACTCCCGGCCGCAGGGAGACAGACAGGCGAACAGAGGCTCAGCGGCTCACAAGAGCGCTTCACACACCACGTACTCATTCTCATTCTCCCACAATATCTTCAGCCACTCCTCCAGGGACTTGGAAGCCACGCTTCCTCTCCCACCTTGCTTGTATCGGCCCCACTACAAGCACCCCCGTGCTAAGTAATATAGTGCCCCGAGCACGCCTCTCGCCGGACGTACGCCCCCCCGCCGGAACCGGGATAAAATCTCTCGTGTCACTTGTTACTTAGCATCGACCATTGAGGGATAGACCACGGCGCTATCTACCGGTTAGTGTCGGGACCATATTCCGCACCGACACGCGTGTTGACCGGCTATGGTTCTTCCCAACCTTGCCCATCTTCGAGAAATCGAGATGGAGGCAGAAGCGGCGGCGGCGAAACCCTAACTGGAACGGGGAGGATTAGGGGGGAACTCGGCTGGAACTTGTGGGCACGGATGGGACGAGAGGAGCGGAGGAGGTCCCACCTATCTTTGAGAGGACCAAAGTACGTTTCCGTGTCAAGAAGACGTAAATCAATTGACGGCCCCACATGCCAGTGACTCAATTCAAAATAATTCCATGATTTTTTAAACCTTGTAGATAGATTAATATTTGGAATAAAATGTACCAAAATTGGTGCACTTCCTCATGAATGTAACAGATTTGTATACCTAAATCCGTATTCAAATCTTTTCTATTTTGGCAGATACAAAAATAATAAAATTTAATTGCTTTTTTGAATTAATTTGACCATTTTTATTTCAAAAAATATAATGAATTTTGAACTCAAAATTATTGTGTAGAGGTTTCAAACCATCCCTATCATGCTTATATTTTTAGATTTTGTTTAATGTCGAGAAAAAATGTATTGTGAAGGACACTGAGCTACATGTGATATGAAACTTGAACACGAGTATGCAATGAGATGAATCAAATCAAATGTACACATTTGAAAATTAGTTTCAAAAAAATTGTTCTTGTGTCTATGAACAAGGTAAGTCATTACAAAACAAATGAGGACAAATTTTGTTTCGATTGCGACTTTAAAAAATTGAGAAAATAAAAAAGTCACCACTAAATGGTTTTCATTAGTAATGTATAATGTAACTTTGAAAGCTAAATGGAATGCATTTAGTTGGTAGAGAGTGCTTTAAAATGTTTCTAGCAAAAAAATCAACTCATTTGGAGTTCGGAAGACGAAGAAAAACAAGTTTGAAATTTTAAATACGAATCGAAAACAAAAAGAGTGGAATTACATGAACTCAGCGAAGAACGTAATATTAGAATGGTGCGCCGACACGTGGGCCCCACATGTCAGAGACTGATGCGGCGCGCCCCTGCCTCCCGATTGGGCCCACTGTTAGTCTGGGTCAAATTTGATCATGAAATCAGCCCTACGGCCCGAATGACAACAAATCTTGATGGCACGGTAGATAGTACCACAGACAGTACCACATCGCCTTCCCGTGTGGACGGTACCTTAGTTATATAGCCAGACTTGCTTAGTTAATTGAAATTACTTACACACTTCATTTAGTAGTCAAATGATTCGGTTCCTAGTCAGGATCATGTGGCACCTGACCATACCCCCCCACTTTTTTATTATTTATTGTCATTTTGTTTTTTGTTCGCAAGAAAATATTTCATGTGACAAATATTATCATCGATGCAAAAAAACTCAACAGCAAGGCATGTATACATGTAAAATTCTCAAGTTGCACCATCTGAAAGGTATCATATCAGAAAACATATGGATACACCAAAAATTTCTTGTGGGCGGGAGTTTTGCCCCCACATCGTTTGTTTAACTTGTGCAAAGCTTTGTCCGAGTGCTTTTAGGTTCGTTCGAGTGCTTTTAGATTCGTCCGAGTGCTTTTATTGAGTACCTGAACGTTGTTTTGTCATACAGTGTGATCTCTACATCCAGCCACTACTATTGAGTGGGTCGTGATGTCAGATGCTTGAGGCCTTTTGGATACAAAGGAGCTGCAGAGTTGTACTACTTGAATCCCGCTGCATGAGGGAATGAGCTATCAATTGGGTATGGGTTAATAAAGATTGTAGGTCGACAAGAAGAGGTGAATGAAATGGTGCACGCTCATGGTGGTACCAAGATTTGTCATCTCTACATAGTGGGACCTGAAGAAGTGAGTATTGGTTTCTATTCACAAATATTCCCCTTAATACAACCGATAACATGTCAACAACTTAATGCAGGACATGATGTACATGGAGTACTAAGATGACAGAGAAGTGGGGATAGTGGTGATGGCATCTAAGCAGGCTTTCCTTATTAATTTAGTTGTTGGTTACAAACTTGTTAGGTTGCATTATCTATTTGTTCGAAATTGGAAAAAGTTTGTTATGCCTTTACTCCAAGTTCGGTTGAAGTCTGATTGTCTTATATTTATTTAAGATGCATGTGTTTGAACAAAGATTTCGTGTTCTTTACCTATCATTCATCCTTATATGTTTGGGTAATCAAGCAATGTGTGAAAGTGGTAGTAATTGCGGTGGTGCGACGCATTTGATAGGGAATCACCAGCAGGCTATAACACCAAAAGAAAAACACCAGATGGCTCATCAGTTGAATCACCAGCCGAGAGCCAAGCCCAAAAAATGTCTCTCGAACACTGCTTCATCGGCTGCCCTACTTGATAGAATACAACCCAGCCAAAAAAAGCCCTCCTGAACCATTTGGTGTTACAAAGTTGTCAGAGAAGGGCTGTGCCTGACCCCGTGCCAGAGCCCAGGCCATCTCGGCCTTACTCCCCCATTCACAGCATGGCCGGCCCATCTCTGCGGCGCGCGCACTGTTCGGATGATAAGGGAAAAAAGGTAACTGAAGATGGACCCTCATATGCGCCCGTGCATGCCCTAGACGTAGATATTTATAATCCTCTCTCGTATAATGGGCCCACAAATGCTCCTATGTTGCAGTTGAGTGAGGATGCAGCGTAAGCACCATTCTAATGGTGAAACTCTCGGAAGGCTCCCAATATGTTGCAGTTGAGCGAGGATGCAGCGCCAACACCATTCCAATGGCGAAACTCTCAGAAGGCTCCCAAATATCCATCACCTTTCCTCGCCGTCGGGATTTCTTCATACGACAACTCTCACTCATCCCTTCTCTCCACTTCTTCCTTCTGCACCATCGCAGCTCACCCGTCTCAATCCCCTTCCTCTGCGGCTTGCAGCTCCACCTCCTCCCCGTCCTCCTTCACCTCATCGTATCAATCATCCTCCACTGCATCGTCGTATCCATGGCGCAACCCGACCTGCAGGCAGTGCTCCCGCATCAGGTCGCCCCGTGCCGCTACTCCCAGAGCTCCCCCACCTTGGCCTTCCGAACCCCCATGTCCCGCGCACTCCTCCATGGGTTGACCACCATCTCACGACAGATCTGTGCCATCAGCTCCCCCCGAGACCCCCCTCCTTGGATCCGCGCCATCGATGTTGACCGGCCGGCAGGTCAACGAGGAGGAGACGATGGTGGTTGCATCGATGTCGGCCTCCGCATCTAGGGGCGCTGACGTCGTCTCCAGCGTGAGGAGCCTCGCCGGGACCTCGCTGCTGCTTGACGAGTCTCCTCCTCCGCCGCCTCCGCCGTTGACTCAACACTCTCCGCCGCAGCCAGGGATAGATCCCCTACCCCGTATCACAGAGGTCACTTTTGGTATTCTCTTTGGGGGATGGAGCACAACTCAGGCGATCGAGATATCCGCTCCCTTTCTGGGACCTTGGGTTACACTGGGCCGCAGCATTGAGGTAAAAGGTTTTGTCAGGAGTCCTCTCCAGACAACCTTTGCCATTGCAGTCGCCTCTATCCTGGTGATTAAATGGGAGAGGTATTTGGCGCCCATTCGTCGGCGATGGGTCCGGCGCAACATGGCCCCCGAGCTGCCCATCTCTACTTCCCGGCCGGCAAAGTCGCGGCTGAACCGGTGGTTGCGCCAGATCATGATGGTGTTGCTGCTCAGCGTAACTTCGACCGGGTTTTTATGGGTCTTGTTGTACTCCCTCTTGACCCTTTCCCCAAGCCGACCTTGGTGATCAGAGTGCAGGTGGTGTTCTTCATCAAGACCTACATGGTTTTGGGGTCCCTGTTGTGGGACTTGATTGATGCACCGGGTTCGGGTCAGGGTCAGGATCAGGCTGGAACTGCCGAGGCACCTGGAACTGTCTGAGGCTCAGGCGGCACTAGTTCGACACTGAAGAATCTTCCACACTTGTTACTATTTAGGAATTATTAGGTATGCTATCTTCAAGCTCAAGGCCAATCAGGAGAACTTTGCTAGTTGTGTACAAATTAAGCAAGTAATGAGCAGTATGGACTAGTCTGTATATATGGTGATCTTCATCACCAATCCACTAATGTAATATTGGGACCATGTGTTGAACTCTGTCACACTTAATCGCTTTATGCATATGTTTTATACGGGTGATCACAATTCAATCGTGCATGTCAATGAAAAGCTTGATCGTTCTTTGCATATTACCCATGGTACTGATCTTAGTATGAGACAAACCTAAAAATAAGCTTTCTGGGTGCTTCTGATCATCTAGTATTTTGTCTGAATTCCTAATATATTCCCCCCATCTCATTATATTTGCATGCCTGCTTGAACAGCAGAATAACACACAATGTGAAGGGTACTTTTTCCTATGTAAAGTAAGTTGGATTATAGGGTGTACCTTCATTGCTATTTCCCCAGAATTAGGTATGCTAAGTTTTTGTACTGCTCTACCCGGGCCAGGCTATATGTTTCTCTTTGTAAGCCCCATCCATTCCCAGGGGTATTCATTGAATTTCTCTCCCATTTCTTGCATCTCAAGCTGATCTCTCAGGGATTCTATACACTGTACAAGTAACTAAAACAAAAAGTTCAACCAAATGCAAGTATAAGTTCCAGCTTCAACTAAAAAACAGTAAATAGTGAGGTTATGGTCCAACATTGGAATGGACTTCAACGTTATCTAGTCTCCAATAATTCACCCAATTCTCCACTGATAATCAGTTTGCCAATTGTATCAATGCAGCTAATCCCTCTGATGCACCGAATTGGAGGACCAAACCCTTTTCCCAGTCTATTGTTGCCTTGTTAACAGGTTTATCTAGGGTCCAGAACATACCCAGATCTCAAAACCAGATGGCAGACTCAGTTCCTACAAGTGTCTTCCTTCATTATGCAGTAATCTGAGACATTATCATGTGTGCCCTCATTTGTGTGCACTCCAGCTCGTAACCTTCAACAGTGTAATGGTTTTAACAGCTTCATGCTGTTAGTTATGAATGAAGAGTCAGCTTGTGACCACTAATAGTGTCATGAAATGTTTTTTTAAAACCATGGATAGACTACTTGGGACATGCTAACATGGTATGTTAACTTGACGTGGTATGTTAACTCGACGGCACGCCGCCTCTCTGTGACATGGCAATTGATATGTTAACTTGCCATGTTAACTTGACGTGGTATGTTGGTAACTCGACGGCACGCCGCCTCTCTGTGACATGGCAATCTAAACAATGATATGTTAACTTGCCATGTTAACTTGACGTGGTATATTGACATGGCAATTTACACAATGATATGTTAACTTACCATGTTATGTTAACCAATGTTTTGGCCTGTTAACTTAGATGCTATGTTAACTTGCGGTGCGATAGCTACAACGTGGTGCCTATCAGTGATGTTAACTTAGATGTTATGTTAGGTCATGTTATGTTGCGTCATTTTATGATGTGTTAGCTTATCCACACATTACATGTTAACGTAACGACGGTATGTTAACGTTCCGTTGCACTCTCAATCAACATCAAATGCAGTGACCGAAACGAAAACATGATACACATGTCGAATGATAAATTCTTCATTGCAAAGGTTACATAGACTAATTGAGAGAACCGCCTAGTTACATTTTTAGCTTCGTCTGAGTGCTTATAGCTTCATCCGAGTGCTTATAGCTTCATCCATTTAGCTTCGTCTGGGTGCTTTTAGCTTCGTCCGAGTGCTTTTAATGAGTATAATGATGCATCTGAATGCTTCAGTAAGAGTTGAACACATCCTTTGCCGAATCATTCATCCAACACATCCTCAGGGAGCATTTTATCCTACAAATGAAGAGGGAGATTACCAAAAACTACACATGGCTCACACACAATAATTTAAACAGTTTGATCACAATTACTCTTAGCTTACCTCATCTCTCAAGTAGCATGTTCGCCGATTGTGACCCTGATCTTTACATAGGGTACAATGTTTGTCAGATCTATCTGAACTTGACTTCAACTTTTTCTTCGGGGCCCCTCTGCCAGGCACGCGTATGGGATCTAATACATTGCAACAACCCGCATAATCAACTTCCAGGGCTTGTGGGAGCACAGAACCAAACGTCTTGCGTCCACCCTCTCCTATATTTACAGGAATCGTAGCAGCTTCCTCTTCAAGAACGTGTTTGAGCCATTCAAATGCTTCTTGTGATTGAGCTGCTGCGAAGGCTGCCGTTCGATCGATATTGTGTAGGTCATTGTACCTCTGTACGCTATCAGAGTAGTCATACATTGTGCTCTTCCTTGTAGGAGGAAATCCACGCTTGGCACCCATCGTCCACCTTTCCAATACACATCAGTACGGAAGCTTATTTTCTCCGTGATAGCGCAACACAAAGAAGATGTGTGAGCATGGGGTTCCAAGGGACTGTAACTTTAGACAAGAACATGAAATTTTATTGACCTCATCCACATCAACACGTATGTCACAGCTCACATAGTATCGTTTTTCTCCTTTGTCAACCCTTCCAACTTCATGCACAGTAGTTTCATAGCTATCCAATTCCCCAATCAAATAGCACTTCTCAGCTGCTTTCAGACTGTACAACACATCATCATAAAAAACACTTGTTGTGAACCTTTTTGCAGCCTCATGCACAAAAAATGAAGCATCTGGTTCCAAGCATGGTGTGTAATTGGATACAAAATCCAGAGTCGCTTCTCTAGTTCACAGCTTTTCAAGACAGTTGTCAAAGTGTTGAAACAGCTCTACCAGTGTCATTTTCCGATCTAGGTTAAACTGGATCCTAGAGTGTAGGCTCTCGCTACGCTGGTTGCTCCTCAATCCTAAACTAAATAGCGCTTACCAACATGATACGCAGCGCACCAGGATTCTCTCCTCTCATACATCTTATATAGCCACGAGTTCTCATCTGTGACCTCATGCTTCTTCAAGAAAACCTTCCATTTCAACTCAATCTCTTCTATAGAGCAACGATCATAAAGAAAGCACCTAATCCCTTCCTTCACATCATCGTCCTTAATATTACTCACAATGTTATTCTCAATATGCCATCCGCATAGCCGATGCGATGCATTCGGCCACACAATACTGATTGCATTCTGCATAGCAAGGTCTCCGTCGGTGATCACAGATACTGGATGTTTCTGAGACATGGCTTTAGTGAATGCCCTAAGCAGCCACACATAGGACTGAGTATCCTCATGAGCAACAATTCCACAAGCGAAAAGAACTGTGCTTTTATGATGATTCACCCCAACAAAAGGAACAAGAGGCAGGTTGTATTTATTGGTTTTGTAAGTGCCATCAAATACGATGACATCACCAAATGCTCTATAATCCATCTGAGATTGGAAGTCGCACCAAAGCACTCCCGTCATATGCCCTCCCCCATCTCTCTTGTGGTCGAAATAGAAATCTGGATCTCTATGTTTCTGAGCTATCAAGTAATTCATGATTGTTTGGGCATCACCAGCGGAGAGCATCTGTAACTTATTGCGATGGCAGAAATTGTAAAGGTCCCTTGCTGTAAATCCAACCTTATCATAACCACCATGCCGCTTCATCATACTGTCCATTATCTGGTGTTTGCGGATTCCAGAAACCTGCATATGCACAATCTTTGCTTTCTACTCATCAGTATTTTTTCTGTGAGAACACAAGAAACAAGATAGGTCTGGTGGAATCATCGAATGGTTGTGTTCGTTGATGAAATCCTTCACATACCACTACTCTGTCTCATAATCCAGTGCAATCACAAATTTAGCACGGCAACCAAAGCGAGTGACATTGCGCGACCTCCACAACTTGTTCTCCCTCCTAAGGTGCTTCTGTGTGCAGAAACCTTCACTGCTGCAAACAAATTTGCGAAGGTTCCTCTCATCCCGGTCCCTGTCCCACTCACAGTAATCCTTCCTCACACTAAATCCCTTCTCATAAGCGTAGTTGTTATAAAAGTGAAATCCTTCATCCTCACTGTTAAACATCTTCATAACTATTTCATTGTACTCCAACAAAGAATCAATGTCGTACATTGCCTGAAAAGAAAAGAATTCAGTGAGCAAGTGTTGTTACCTGCAACATCTAGTAATTTGGAGTATGACTTGCACAACTAATTTGTCACCTACATCTACAAGATCCAGAAAACGAATCAAGAACGACTGCATCTATCTACAGGGGGTGCCTACACTAGATCAATAACTTGTAAATGACTCAAGAAATACTACATCTGCAGAAACCCTAAAAAGCACGGGAGATATTAGGAGAAAGGCATGGTTGCTTGACTCACCGGCGAAAAGAACAGGGTCCGATGGGGATGGGTGCTTGAGGCAAGAAGACTGTGTAGGCCGGCCTTGTCGCCCGGGCTCGACGTCCGGTGAGGTAGGGAGATGTCGACGTCCTGAGGCGGTGGCGCGGCAGGCCACCGGTGCGATGCCTTGCGAGGGCGCCGGCGGGAGAGGGAGGGAGCGAGAGATGAGGGCTGTGTAGGCTACAGAGCACTGAGGCGTCAGGGATTGTTGCCGTTCGGATCCTCACCAGAGGAGCCGTCACCGCAGTGTGTCGCCTCTCGTTTTGCGTGATGCGTGCGCGTCGTCTGAGGGGCATGGATGTGGGTCGGGCCGCGAGGGCGTGCGGGTTAGGGACGACCCACAAATGCGAAATGACCAAATTACCCTTTTGCGGGAGGAAAATACTTTGGGTGGAGGAAATGGGAGGAAATTTCAACCACCATAACATCACTCCAGTAAAAATGGTGGTGTTGCATATTATTCAACGGCCATGATTTTCTTATGAAATTTCCACTGAAATTAGTCTAAAAGACCACTTTTGGGGGATGGAGGTAGTACATATTAACTATTAATCTATTATGTAGTAGAGAACTTGGCTGGATGCAGTGGAGAAAGTTTTGTGAGATTTAATTACCATTTTCTTTTCTAGCATAGTCTATTTTTGTATTGTTCACATATAAAATGTCTTTCTACATCTTCCGTGTAACACGTTTTCAAGGGAAAAATACAGGTCAGGAATATGGTCAAGACTCGGATCAAGGAACACCATCATATACAAAAGAAGAAAACTTTGATCGGCATCGCTAAACACAACCGGTCTTCTAAAGTTTCATTATGCTATTGTTTTTTCATATGTTTTTTACGGGACCTTTTTAGTCCTGTTGTTTTTATCCATTATCCATATTCAAATTCACACCCACCCCAAATGGGGAGGGTATAAGTAGAAAATAATTATCCATGGAAGAAATGAGGAGGGTAAGGTGTAGGGAGGGTACAAATAATCGATTGGATATGTATAAAATCTCTATCTCTACACCTAAAAAGCCCGTAAGGGCAACGTCGCCGCAGATGGTTCCGCCTTCTGCGGTTCTGCTGGCAGAACCATCCGCCCGCGCCGACAAGTGGGCCCGTCGGATCTCTGAAACCGCTCCACCTCTCCCCTCCACCGTCCGCTCCGCCCGCACTCCCTCCCACAGCTCCGCACCTCCGCCTTTTCCTCGTCGTTCCGCCTCCCCCGAACCCTAGACTCCCTCCGCGTCTCCGATCACCTCCCGCGGCTCTGTGGGTCTGCCTCCCCCATCAATCCGCTCCACCCCCGCTAGATCGAGTGCCTCCCCTCCCAAACCCTACCCCAACCCGCCTCGCACGCGGTGGCCGCGGCGGCGGCCCCCACCCTTGCGCCCATTGGTCGACCACCGGTGAGGCTGCAAGGGAGCGCGCGGTTGGGGAGCAGCAAGATGGCAGTTGAGGAGGAGAGGGAGGTGGAGAAGAAGATGACGCCACCCCTTTGCGTCTCCGGATCTGCCCCATCGCGGCGCCGGGTTGAGGCCTCCTCCGCCGCCGCCGGCTCGACAGGTGCTGCCGTCTACGGTCTTCCTCCCCGGCCTCTCTTCTCTGCGTCTCCAGATCAACGCCTCCTACGCCACCGCTGACTCTCTAGGCCCGCCGTCTACGGCCTTTCTCACCAGCCACGACCGCCACCCCGCCACTTGATCAGCGAGATTCACATCTGCATTGCTCCTTACAGACACTGCGCTGAGTCGTGGCACCTCAAGGGGCCACATCGCCTGCCACTCTACAGACGGACGACGACTACGAGATGCATTTAGGTACTTCCACTGGCGGGCAGCCACTCCACTAGCTAGCCCTCAGCGCTATTACTTTAGAAACACATGGGCAATATATGAATAATGAAATCTCACATCCTCCACCGTATCCATCCAGTGCAAATGCTACCTTCCGCTTGTTGAGTGAGTTGATTTTTTGCTGCAGGTGATGAAGGGTTGTCACAAAGATAATGATGCAGGAAATGAACTTGCATAGCCTTCTCATAAATCTTAATGCTGATTGCTAAATGGCAATTATAGAACAAGCCCTAAGATTAAAACAGTCACACATGTATTAGAATGGATTGTAACATTATATTTATCATCCCATTTTTCTTTCTATAGAAAAGGAGGCAACAGGGCAAGAAACATTCCAAAAAACTACCCACCTTATGTGGAAGGTACAATATTTATTGTTCCTACTAAACTTGACTAATTTCAGTGATATATAAGCAACACATATATGAATTTATCTGGCAGAGTGTGACCAGTGTTGTGTGTATTTGTGTTAAGCACAAAATTATTTCTTGTGTAAGGCGCAAAATTAGAAGTGTTTAGAATTAGGTTCATTAGCGCAACATGATAAAAATATTAACATTTTAACAATTAGATTTACTTCATTTTTCGTTTCGCACTTGGCAGGCTTAGATGCTCTGCCCCATTGACACACTCCTGCTCCTCCCTTGATTGGTAGTGATGAGAGTCACATACCGAGTGATGTGCATTACCGATGGTTATGCCGTCCAGGAAAACATTTGCACTTATTATTTCTGTTAACATTTATAGCAAGTTCTTATTTTGTCTGGGCCATTGTGGTTCGTGGTTAGGTGTTGATCTTGTGCTTTCCATCGGTTTCAGGTCAGCACAGAGTTACGGTGTTCTGTTTTGTAACCATTTCATTTTAAATAATTTATCTTTTGACTTTCAGTCCTTTTCCAAAATGCAATGGAATTTCCAAAGATGATTGGAGCATTGGATGAAAATGAGAACACTCATATTCCAAGTGTAATAAAACCCCATCTATTTTTTTCATATTGTCAGGAGGGGTTCACTTTTCAATCTCTTGTGCTCTAGAATCTGCTGATGCTTGGAAGATAGGGTGCTCCAGCAACTGTTGTGTGCAAACATAACTGCGCTCCAAACAATATTGATATGTTTAATATTGATAGTGTGATTCATTGAAATTTTGTTTCAGACATAATTGGGAGTCGTTAGTTCACTAATGATTTTACTGTTTGACTGTCTAGATAGTTGAGTGGTCAGGAGCTTTAGGGATTGTGTAGAGGACCTACACTAAATGGAATGGAAGCTTGAAGTAGGCCTGCATAACAAAGGTATGAAGACTTTTCATGGGATTCTTTAGACAAGAAATACTTCAGATTGGCCGAAAATAGGTATTTACATTTCACCTGGCATGTGTAGCTCTTGAAAGTAAGGACCATCACATACTAACTCTTTGAACCAAAGCTAAATTTGTGTTGGTGTATGAGACATTTTTGTTCTAAAAAAAATTCTTCTCTGATTCTTGTGTCATAAAGAAAACTTTGTCCCATTTGGTACACAAATGACTTGCCATCTTCCACTACTGGAACTAGATGCCTAAATTTTGCCTGTGTATGAAAGCCAGGAACATTTGTCCAACTGCCTAAATTTCTCTGTAGTGCCACAGAGAAAGACAAAACTGTGCTAGAATGATTGTAATAAATTTGATATTCTTTATTTATTTGGAGTATAATCAATTAATCATTTATTTTAGTTTAATTTAAATGTTATATTTCTTGAGAAATCAAAAGCATTCGGTCCATGATTTCACTAATTCTGTTTTCACTGATGGCAGTGCTTTGAGTTGTTTTTGTTCATTTAATGAATGCTTTCAAGTGTTCTAAATATGGAAATATTATACTGCAGCAAACATGCTGAACTTTTTGCTATTTGGTCACATTAGCATTGTATATATAGGGAGTTTTTATGGATTTCCTTGCACCATGGATGGACCGCCAAAACTCTTTCCGTTCTTTCATGAGAGGTACACATGCTACTCTGGTTTGCGCCCATTCTTATTTGATCAGTACTGGGTCTCAGTAGTGGACGCATGTATACATCACTGCCATACCTCTGACTTTAGATTGATAATAATCTGTTAATATGTTTGAACTTAATCAGCAGATGTTTCTTTCACCTTCGATCACAGGGATCTTTTTATGAACTGTTTGCATTTTACTTCAGGTGAGCCTCTAATACTATGATTTTTTTGGCCATTTCCAGCTTCTACAGGGTTTCATTGGTTCTGGCAAAGAAACTTGTGAACGGTTTTAGGACATACCGTTATCATGCTGATTCAGATACATGTTCAGAAAATATAGTTGGAGCATTTTATTCCCTGTTTTGGTAATTTTTTGGCCATTTCCAGCTTCTACAGGGTTTCATTGGTTCTGGCAAAGAAACTTGTGAACGGTTTTAGGACATACCGTTATCATGCTGATTCAGATACATGTTCAGAAAATATAGTTGGAGCATTTTATTCCCTGTTTTGGTAATTATTGTATCTCCAATGTGTGTTGACGCCTTTATAATTCCAATGAGGTTTGATCTCTGTTTTCATCTTGTACAGTGCAAGAGAATCATGAGTGCCATCTACAATTACATTTTCACACAAGCTAATCTCGCCAATTGCTAATCTTGGATAATCGAGTTGCCAATTGCTAATCTTGGATAATCGAGTTGCCAATTGCTAATCTTGGATTAAATATGAGCACTAAGGAGAAAGATTATTTATCACATAACACAAAAAGGACCGCTTCTAAACGAATTTCATATAAACATGAAACATGTTTTTTTAGCAATTCATCTAATCTTCCTAAACGGGGCAAAGTTTGCTTGTATGTAATGCTTGTAGCTTTGCTTCCCGTTGATTGAGTGGTCAATCTATTGCAATATAAATGTTTGATACTCGGTATAAATATTTGTTACCCGTAGCAACGCACGGTCATGATTCTAGTTTAGTACAAAAATTATTATTCATTGGTGTGGATGAAACTGGAAGGGCAAGATGTGGATAATAATTATTTGGATTCGGGTATGAACAAGAGTTTATTTGTCCATACCCTCCTCAATGTCAGCCTTAATCACGCTGCTCTAGCCTCTACGCTTTCCTCCACCACTGGTCATGGTCATGATCATAATTCATAACTTGTATTTTGTGCTTTCAACCTTAACCTTGCTTTTCTTTTGCTTGAAGGCCTTAGCCTTGCTTTTCTTTCTTCCTAAGAGAAGCAGGAATCTTATAATCTAGGAGTTAGGTTTGCTTATGAAATCGGAATTAGTCATGTTTGAAAAGGAAGGTACAAACCCTGTTCTTGTTCTAGTGATTCACTGATTCTCTTGTACGGGCGCCAAGGACTCACTTGCCCCGCACTCGCAGGCCCGTCAGTGTGCAACGCCGGCAGTCAGCGCGCAAAAGCCACGAGCCCACAAACGAAACCTCCTGAGTGGCTGACGGCCCCTGGTGGGGTCCGCAACACGAGTCTGGTCCGTTGCCTTCCCGGACCCGGACCCGCCCCCCGTCCCGTGCCTCTTCTACTTCGGCAACCCGCTCGCTGCCCCATGCGCTCACATGGAGACTCCCGCACGAACTCGAACCACCTCCGCCTCGCCACCTCTCCCCCTTCCGCAGTAGCCGCCGCCGCCGCCACAACCACGCTCTGCGGCAGCCAAACCACGTGAGCAGCTTACGCGCGCGCTCGCCCCCACCGCGTCTCCCCTGCCGCAGCCGCCGCGCGTCTCACTCTCCGACCCTCCCGAGTCCCGACGCCACCGCGCGCTCCAAGCATGAGGCAGCCGGCCACCAGCGCGGGCGGGGACGCGGGGTTCGTGCGCGCGGACCAGATCGACCTCAAGAGCCTGGACGAGCAGCTCGAGCGCCACCTCGGCCGCCCCGCGGAGCGGGGCGTGGTCCCAGCGTCCGGGACGGGGAGCCGCCGCGGCGAGTCCGCGAGGCTCGGCCCGGAGGAGCTCACGCCGCTGCGGCGGTGCCGGGAGGACTGGGAGATCGACCCCGCCAAGCTCGTCATCAAGGGCGTCATCGCGCGCGGCACCTTCGGCACCGTCCACCGCGGCGTGTACGACGGCCAGGACGTCGCCGGTATCGTCTCATCATCCATACTACTTCCGTTCATTCACACTGCTTTAACACATACACTACGCGTGCAATAGCTAGCAATGACAAGCCAAGTTTCGGTGCCCATGACATGTTCGATGAAATTCGCCATGATGCTATAGTTGTCATTACTTCTACTTGCGTGCGCTGGACTTTTGGTCCTGATTCCTGAATCCGATAGATTACTCCTCCCTAGGGAACTTTGATTCATGCACCATTTTCTGTTCCATGCTTAGAATGGTTAGCAGAATCGATCGTTCAATAGCAATGCCATTTGCAATAGGTGGTTGTTCTGGATGGTTTGGCATGCAGGTTATTTTCTCCCTGTCGTGTCACCAGTGCTTTTCCTTGTCAGCAATTTGCTAAAGTTGATACCTCTGCTTTTGTCCATTCTGTGGTGTATTCCGTGACTTATGTTAGATAAGTCTCCTTAGCTTTTTTGCTGTCTAAGAGTAACCTCCTCATGTGATCCGAACCAACCAACAGTTAAAGTTTTTGCTAGGCGTGATCCATGTGTTCATGTCATGATGAGCCCCCTGGAAGTCAGGAGGCAACAGAATAAAGGGGCTGATTTTTTTCAGCCAAGGGTCACAACTTGCAATTACCATTGCACTTTTCAGGGGACCAGGGAAACCAAAAAGCATTTGGACCGGGTTAATGTTTCACAAAATGAAAATTGCACTAATATTTGCTGCCAGGAATACAAATTAACGGCTTGGCATTGTCCTGCTAAAGCTTAAAGCATAATCACATGACTCACGGAAAAGCAGATGCAATTTGTATGTCCAGAACTTTATCACCATTTGCATGCTTCCCTCTCGATACGGTTGGTTCACAAGCTAATTCAATTCATTTCTATTCAAGTGTGAATAGAATGTCGCACCAAAGGCCTCATAGGCATTCATAATCTCACTGAAGTTCTTGATTGGCTTATTTCGCATTTATTTTCTCACTCCATAAAGTACCTCTCAGCTATCAAACTCTACTTCCCTAGGTGCTTTCATGCTCTTGCTAGGCACTTATGAGGTGTCTTGCTGTTGTTCCATTTTTAGACAGCAGGCTTACACCCCTTACAAATTGTTGTTTGACATGCACAACAAAATGCATCTTGTTCGTCAAGAATGTGATACCTTTGGTCCCCACCAAGTGCTAGCCTACACCTTTGAGATTTGGAATGTTCTTTGTCATCTGTATTCTTTAAGCAGTCAATGTTGCAATTCATACATTTTCACCAATATGGAGTTAAATGCACTTTTCAATAATAACTCAGTGAGTTTGCATTAAATATTTAGTGTGAGAAACTTCACATTTACTGTTGGTACTTCCATTTTTCAGCACTGACTGTTAAATGTTACAATTTTCCAGTAAAATTGCTTGACTGGGGCGAGGATGGTCATAGGTCAGACCAAGAAATTGCTGCATTGAGAGCAGCATTTGCACAAGAGGTTGCTGTCTGGCATAAGCTTGATCATCCAAACGTTACCAAGGTAACAGATTCCTACAGAAATCATTTTTCCTCCCCTTCAAACTTCATAAGTCACTCTGCTGATATATGATTCTCTTCAATAGTTGAATTCAGTTCCTGTTTATCTCTGGTTCATAGGACAGAGTCTAGAATTGCTGTCTTACCAGCATATGAGATATCTATTGCAGCATGCCAAAATATGCTGTCGATTATCCCTGTGTTGTCGGTCTTCACAGTGTTCCCCATGTCTGGGTATCTGACAGCATAGTGATGTGCATTTTCAGTACTACCAGCTGTCTTGATGCTCTCACTGTCTTAGTTTGTTTCAAAACATCTCATATATGTCAAAGCTAGTCATGTGACCACTGGTAAGGAAAACTAAAACTATTCTTGTACACCATCAGAAAGGTACTAATTTTTAAGAACAGTAGAAAGTTGGACTTGGTTACGAGTTAATAAATTTCCTGCATATGCTATGATAATTGATGTCGACATGATAGCAAATTTACTTGGCAGTATATGAGGCTTCATTTTTCATCTGTAGAATTCATTGTGGTTTATCAATTACTGTTATAACTTATTCCAGTTTTGGTGCTGAATGTAGATATCTTTTTCATTGCAACAAGCCTCCCTAACAATAACTTGAACTTCTATCTCACAGTTTATTGGGGCTATAATGGGTGCAAGAGATTTAAATGTACAGACGGAACATGGACATCTTGGCATGCCTACTAACATTTGCTGTGTTGTTGTTGAGTACCTTGCCGGAGGTGCACTGAAAAATTTTCTGATAAAGAACAGGAGAAGGAAGCTTGCCTTTAAAGTTGTGGTCCAAATAGCTCTTGATCTTGCCAGGGGGTAAGTAGTTGATTGTTTTTGTCTAGGGATGTTGGCCTGAAACTTTGTTATTTTGTGTCTTCACTCTTCGGTCTTGGAAAATATAATTGTGATATCTTTTGTTCAATAGATTATGCTACCTCCACTCAAAGAAGATAGTGCATCGTGACGTCAAGACTGAAAACATGCTTCTGGACAAAACAAGAACTGTGAAGATTGCTGATTTTGGCGTTGCTCGAGTTGAGGCTTCAAATCCTGGTGACATGACGGGCGAAACAGGGACACTTGGTTACATGGCACCTGAGGTACTTGATCATTAACAATCCTTTTTGTTTCGCAACTCTAAAATTGATCATTTTGCATGAAAACTATCTAACCGAGTAGGAAAAGGCAGCTGCATGGTACAGCAGTATGTATATCTTGTTCAGAGAGTTGAAATTGCAAGATCCTGTCGCCTCTATTCTCGTTTTTGCTATTTTCTTCTCGAAACCTCACTTGACCACTTCACACCGGTTTATCACATGTATGGCAGCAGGCTTACAATGGCATATACTCCTACGCAGGTTCTCAACGGTCATCCTTACAACAGGAAGTGTGACGTTTACAGCTTTGGGATCTGCCTGTGGGAGATATACTGCTGCGACATGCCGTACCCCGATCTTAGCTTCTCAGAAGTCACTTCTGCTGTTGTTCGCCAGGTATGAAGGCAATGCCTACTCGCAGCTTGTTTGTAGATCATTCCTGAAATCCTCAATTTACTGAAACAGAACCTTGTTACCAATCCTTGGTGTGTGTACAGAACCTGAGGCCCGAGATACCGCGCTGCTGCCCGAGCTCGCTAGCGAACGTGATGAAGCGTTGCTGGGACGCGAACCCGGACAAGCGGCCGGAGATGGCGGAGGTTGTGTCCATGCTGGAGGCGATCGACACGTCCAAGGGCGGCGGCATGATCCCGACGGACCAGACCCAGGGCTGCTTCTCCTGTCTCCGCCAGTACCGAGGCCCCTAATGACGCCGTGGTCTGGTCGCGGTAACGCGTACCCGGCGAAGTGACGCTGTAGAACACGGTGTAAAATCTAGTTGCGGAACAGGGGTATAATGGAGAAATTTCTCATGGGTGTAAATGAATGCGCTGTTCGACGACGTCCTTGTATGTTTGTTGCGAATTCTAGATGCTTGCTGCAGGTTAAGGTCAGGCTTAGCTAGAGAGGATTACTGTGGCCGAGGAATTGAAATTCATGGCCGTGACGTGAAGCAAGCCTATGTACTGTTGGATTCACCATCTCTTTACATAAATGTTGATATGGTGAATGAATAACATGAAATCAGATATGAATCATCATCCGACTGGAGCAGAACTGGAGAAACTTTTGCTGTTAGCGTGTGTGCGAATTGTGAATGAACTGGTCCATCAACCCGTGCCCCGCACGGGATAGGTAGAAATAGCTAATAATTATAGCTATCTGTCTCCTACTCTCATTTATCTATTACATATTTTAATAATTGCAATAGGTTTAGTTAGTAACCGTTTTTTCACTTAGCATATCTCGGGGTTCGCTACCGCCGGTAATAAATTTCTGTCGATTGTGCGTCGGGCTCGGATGGTTAGCTCGGGAGACGACGGGGTTTATACTGGTTCGGGCCTCCAAGGAGTAATATCCTACGTCCAGTGCGTGGCTGCCGTGTTCCTGAGCCAAGTGTGCTCGTAGTAGGGTTTACAAGCTGGTCGGGAGAGGGCGCTCGATCCCAGGTCCCGTGAGATGGTGTGCGGTTCTATCTAGGTCTAACCCTTATAACGTTTGCCCTCCTTTCCCTTTTATAGTCAGAAGGAGAGGGGCACAAAGGGAAGGAAAAAGAGCTACAGTGCCTGACAACTGGTACGTCCCGTCGTATGTCGTCGTTCGTCAGGCTGCATTGAAATTTTGGTCTTGGTGTCTTGTAGGGGAAGCCGCCGCGTGGCCAGGTCGGGCTGTTCACTCCGGGACACTTGGCCTTCTCCCCGAGTAGTTTGGTCTTGCTTTAGTATGCCCGAGTACTTGCTTGACTCGTCACGCGTGAGCCTAAGTCTAGGCATGCGCGCGTTGTAGAGGGTGCTCGAGTGCCTCGGGCTGAGCTTTGTGTGTGGCAGAGTGGAAGTTGATGGCGATGTGATGGTTGCACGGCTGGTCAGGCACGCATTAAGGCTCCTGCCGGGGCAGGCCGCCTGCATGGCCGCCAGCTGTCGTCCCCGTGTGACGTGGAGATTCGCCTCCCCGCACGCGTTGGTGGTCTCGCCCGAGCCGTGTGTCTGGGCCCACGCGCTAGTCGAAGACGGAGACTTGTCGTGCGAGGCGGAGACTTGTCGGAGAGACCGCTACCCGAGTGAAGATCGGGTGCCTTGTTGGTTGAAGCGTCCCCTCATTAGAGGTGACTAAATGTGACACAAATAACAGTCCCAGGAGGCTGGCAACACATTTATTACAACAGGTGGATCAGTCTTTTACATTACGGCGACATAATGGGCACGGGAGTGCCAACGCCACAATGAACAACACCAGTGCTGTAGACCAAACTACGATAGCGAAGGCTTCCAAAGCCTCATCAGAGTACCACACCATGGAAGCTCTCTGTGGAGGCCCTGGGTACACAGGCACGGTTGGGTGTAGGGCAGCGATCTACTCGACGTCTTCGAGAACGAAATCGGGATCCTCCTCTGAAAAATAGTTAGTTAAACAAGGGTGAGCACAAACGTACTCAACAAGTTCAACCCCACCCACGGAGGGGCTTATAAGCAGATCATGCACATGATATATATAACAAGGAACAAGTTAAGGTTTATTTGCAAACTCATTTACTCATACAGGGGTTCATTTACTCATGCAGGGGTTCATCTTCGTAAAGGTTTTCGCAAACCAATTTTATAACCAAAGTGACTCAGTTGTTTTAAGAAAACCACTGTGGAAATACCGGACTCCCCGTCCGCGGTAGCCTAGGCACACAGCCACACACTTAACTCGAAAGACAACTCCCGCCAAGAAACTTCCCAAACCAAATACTAGTTTTTGTGACCACACCGTGACTCGTCCAATACCGCGGACACGGCTATTCGAATAGGTTTGACACTCTGCAGAGGTTGTACATCTTTACCCACAAGTAGGGTACCACCACATGATCACCTTAGTGCCGGTGCGGATCCTATCAAAGCCATTACCCACCTTAGCTAACCCTACGAGCCATCACGGAAGCAACCAAGGGGTTATCCCACATAACCAGGGCGTACCTCACACAGAGCGTACCCCTACTCCTTGGTCTCCCCGCCGCTCACCCGCACACCAGATGGCAAGTAGATTAACTAGTGGGGTTTATGCTAAGCCGTTGCCACATACAACGGTCGAGTGGTTGTACGATGATTTGGGTCAGGTGAGATGTCACGCAACCCGGTCCTTAATCGACAAGATGGACAACTCCCAACACGCTCAACCACACAGGTACGTGCTCACCCATACTCCTGACACACACGTCCATCCCGTCTACCCAGTTCTTTACTCGTTTTCCGAAATATCACATTCCCATTTTTAAAGCACTCACACATTTTTAAAGCAATCATTTAGGCCAAACAAGGTTCAATCATAGCAATCAAGGGTGGCTATCCTACCATGTTTTGCAGTAAAACAATATGCAATTTGTAAAACGGGTATAGGGTTATATTTATAAAACTAGGACCAAAGCATGCATCAAAGGATGAGATTTAACTTCCCGTCTTCGAAGTCCTCGGGGAGTTCCGGCTCGGCGTTCGGGATCTCGGGCTCCTGCTCGCAGTACTCGGTTCCAAGCTCCGGTTCGGGGTACCCTCCTTCGTTCACTCCGTCGGCTATAACGCACACACAAGCAAGCATGCAATCAATATAGGCACACACAATTTCTCCGGCTGAGCTCGATGAAGGTAATTAAATAAAATAGGGAAACAAATATCATGCAGGGGGTTTTGGGTGACGGATTGGTGGCGGTATACCCGGTACGGGTGTGAGGAAGTTTGGGCACGATTTGGATTAAAATCTCGCATGAAATGATGGGTTAAAGGAGGTGTTTAGGGTTAATTAGGGGTCTGTTAGTATTTTATTTTAAAAGAAAAGGACCTAATTATAATATTTAAACCTAGCGGGGGTTTTACTAAATAGCCCAGGGGTATAATTGTAAAGGGACAGGGTGGTTTTTGTGGTATAGTTTAAAGTATAGGGTCTGTTTTTTAAAAAAGGAGAGAGGGAAATAGAAGGGGGTTCGGTTGGGAAAAGTGGAAAAAGGGCAGGGGGTAAGGGCAAAACAACCATCTTCTACCTCCCCTCCCTCACGATACAGAACAGAGGGGCGGTTGGACAGGGAGGCCGACCAGTGGAGGGGGGAGGGGCGCCGGCGACCCGGTGCACAGCGATGGACGGGAAGTGGGGCAAAACGAAGAGGAGGTCGAAGGCAACTGATTCTGCTCCCCTTGGTCGGGGACGGACTGTGGAGGGAGATAGGCGGCGGCGGGTGGTCTGCAACCGAGACGGCATGGGCGACGCTGGTGGTGGCGATGGAGGGCTCCGGGGGGGGGAATTGGTTGTGGAGGTGCGGGGTGCCACGGAGAGCCGCGCAGGGCCTTTTATAGGCGCGGGAAGGTCGGTTCGGGGAGATATTTTGAGCTTCACGGAGCTCCAATGGCCGGCAACGGAGGTTCGGGAAAATCCCGGTATGGACTCCGGCCGGCGGGATTCTTGGTCGATTGGGTGCTGTGTGAGTTGACTCGTCGTGCAGGGCTGTTGTGGCAGTGGAGGGGAGACCGTCGGGGGAGTAATGGTGGCCGGTTTGGAGGTGACAGTTCGCTGCCCGGTCTTCGTCTGTCAGGGAGAGGGGGGGGCGCCGCCGCCTGCGCAAGCGCGGGGCCGGCCCTAGCGTGTTGCCCGGCGAGCTTGGTCGGCGGGGTCTTGGTTAGAGGAGAGGGAGGTGGGGGGCGCCGGTCCGGAGGGGGGCGCCGGTCTGGAGGCGCGCGAGGGGGGGTCACGCGAGGGGGCCGCGGCCTGGAGGCCAAAGGAAGAAGAAAGGGGAGGAAAAAGAAGGGAAAAAGAAAAAGGAGAAAAGGGAGAAGAAAAAGGAAAAAAGAAAAAGGAAAAAAGAAAAATAAGGGAAGAAAAATAGAAAAGGGATTTAGAAAATTAGGAGAATTTCTAGGAAAATTAGGATAAGGGTTTTTGCAGATTTCTCTAGGTTTCTCGGACCGGCGTCAATTCCGGGACGGCAGTAATGGCGAGGCGGACCGGCCGGCGGGACCGCGGCGGTGCGGGATTCCCGTCGTGGTGGCCGACCGCGGCGGCGGGGCGGCACGCGTGGGTGATGGCCCGGGTGCGGGCGGTGCCGGCGGGATTTGCAGCACGCGCACCAAGGGGAAAAGAATCGACCGGGGTTTCGAAAGGGGGTAAATGAGCTCAGCGGGAAAGTTTGAAAACATGCGTGATTTATTAGGTGATTTATTAGGAGCTAAAAATGTGGGCGTTACAAACCTACCCCACTTAAAATGAATCTCGCCCTCGAGATTCGGCTAGTTTTCGAACAGGTGGGGAAACTCTTTCTTCAACGCGTCCTCTCGTTGCCACGTGGCTTCTTCTACTTCGTGTCTGCTCCATTGGACTCTGCACACCCGTACTTTTGATGTTCTCATTCTTTTGACCACTGTGTCCAAAATTTTGATGGGTACTTCCTGGTACCTAAGGTCTAGCTGTAGATCAATGGTCTCTACCGGTACTCGCTTCTCTTCGAGGACATTCAAACACCTTCGTAACTGGGAGACATGAAACACTGGGTGTATGTCTGACATCTCTTCTGGTAGCTCCAACCGGTATGCTACTGCTCCGACCCTCTTCAGTACCTTATACGGTCCAATGTACCGAGGGGCCAACTTTCCGTGCACCTGAAATCTTCGAGTCCCTCGGATAGGTGAAACCTTGAGGTAAGCGAAATCTCCAGGATTGAAGCTTGCTTCTCGCCTCTTCTTGTCTGCGTAGCTCTTTTGCCGGGATTGAGCGGCTTTCAACTTTTCTCGGATGTCGGCTACTCGCTCTTCGGCTTCCTTTAAAAGTGCGGGCCCAACCAGGGCACGTTCTCCCACTTCTGACCACATCAGGGGTGTCCTACATTTCCTCCCATACAATGCTTCGAACGGTGACATTCCTAGGCTTGCTTGATAGCCGTTATTGTAGGAGAACTCTGCATATGGTAGACTCTGCTCCCAGTCTTTGCCATAGGTGAGGACACATGCTCTCAACATGTCTTCCAAAATTTGATTTACCCTCTCAGTCTGTCCGCTGTCTGCGAGTGATATGCCGAGCTGAAATCCAGCTTGGTACCCATGGCTTTATGCAAGCTTTTCCAAAACCTAGAGGTAAACTGGGTCTCTCTATCTGAGACTATCCGGCTAGGCACTCCATGCAATTTCACTATGTTCTCTATGTAGAGTTTTGCCAACTTCTCTCCTCCATAAGTGGTCCGTACGGGTATAAAGTGAGCGACTTTAGTGAGTCGGTCCACTATCACCCATATGGAATCATGTCCCTTCTGAGTCTTTGGCAAACCTACTACAAAGTCCATGCCTATTTCGTCCCATTTCCATACCGAGATTGGTAAGGGCTGCAACAGTCCTGCGGGTTTCTGGTGCTCAGCTTTAATCCTCTGACAAGTATCACAGTGGGCGACGAACCGAGCAATGTCTGCTTTCATTCCGTTCCACCAATACTTCTGTTTTAAGTACATATACATCTTGGTGGACCCTGGGTGAATGGAATATGCCGAGTTGTGGGCCTCATCCATGATGGTCTGTCGGAAATCTCCCCCTTCAGGCACGCATATCCTATTCTTATACCACAGTGTGCCTTGATCATCCACTCTAAAGTCTGGAGCCTTATTCTCTCCCGTGTGTTTGCGGATTTTCATCAGATTTTCATCGGTCTCTTGGGCCTTCCAGATCTTCTCCTCTAGGGTAGGCTGAACACTCAGTTGGCGGACGTAGCCTTGGGGAACAATGTGCACGTTGAGTCGTGCCATTTCTTCTTGCAACTGGGTACTCTTGGGTGCTGCCTTCTCGTAGGATTTTCGACTTAAGGCATCGGCCACTACATTGGCCTTTCCTGGGTGGTAGTGGATTTCTAGGTTATAATCTTTGACTAACTCTAACCACCTTCTTTGCCTTAGGTTCAGGTCGGGCTGGGTGAAGATGTACTTTAGGCTCTTGTGGTCAGTATAGATCTCGCACTTATTCCCAATCAGGTAGTGTCTCCAAATCTTAAGAGCATGCACTACGGCTGCAAACTCCAAATCATGGGTGGGATAATTCTGCTCGTGGGGTTTGAGCTGGCCGGAAGCATATGCCACTACTTTCCCATCTTGCATGAGAACACATCCCAACCCTTGTCGGGACGCGTCGCAATATACGACAAAATCCCGTTGAATGTCTGGCGGGGGTCGACGCCGGGGCGTGGTCAATCTTCTCTTCAACTCCTGGAAACTTTTCTCGCACGACTCGGTCCAGTTGAACTTCTTCTCCTTCTTGAGCAACTCTGTCATGGGCCAGGCAATCTTGGAAAATCCTTCAATGAACCTCCGATAGTACCCTGCTAAACCAAGAAAGCTTCTGATTTCACTCACATTGGTCGGTTGTTGCCAGTTGGAGACTGTTTCGACTTTCCCGGGGTCTACTGCTACTCCTTCCGCAGTCAGAATATGCCCAAGGAAAGATATTTTCTCCAGCCAGAACTCACACTTGCCGAACTTAGCGTACGGCTTGTGTGCCCTCAATTTCCCCAAAGCACTACTCGAAGATGCTTTGCTCATGTTCCTCCACACTCTTGGAGTAAACAAGTATGTCGTCAATGAAGACTACGACAAACTTGTCCAGCCTCTTCCATGAACACCTTATACATGAGGTTCATAAAATATCTTTGGTGCGTTGGTGAGTCCAAAGGACATCACCGTGAACTCATACCGCCTTCCGTAACGGGTGACAAAGGCGGTCTTGGGGATGTCGCTTTCCCTAATCTTGAGTTGGTGGTACCCCGACCTTAGATCCACCTTCGAAAAATACTTGGCTCCTTTCGACCGGTCGAATAGATCATCTATTCCGGGGAGAGGGTACTTGTTTTTGATAGTGACTTCATTCGGCCGAGCGATAGTCCACGCACATCCTCATGCTCTTATCGTTCTTTTCTATGAAAAGCACCGGGACTCCCCATGGTGATGAGCTTGGTCCGATGAATCCACTTCGCCGAGTTCTCCTAGTTGCTTTTTCAATTCCCGCCAACTCGGGGCCGCCATCCTATAGGGTCTCTTGACTATGGGAGAGGTTCCGGAATAAGGTCGATGACGAACTCTATATCCCTATCCGGTGGCATTCGGGGAGTTCTTCGGGGAACACATCCGGGTATTCTCGCACTACCGGGACATCCTCTATGGACTTGGCTTCCATGTTGAAAACCATTATGTCCGGCTTTGTGTCCTCGGGTGTGGCAGGTCACTTGTATTCCGTCTGGGTTGGTTAGATGCACTACTTTATTGGCGCAACTTATAAGGCCATGGTGTTGGCTTAACCAATCCATCCCAAGGATCACATCTATTCCCTTGGACTTCAGTACTACCAGGTCCGCTAGGAACTCTACCCCACTTAAAATGATCCTTACCCAGGGGCATCCCAGTTGACACTTGATGTCACCTCCAGGCGTTTGAGTTAATAGGGGTGCTTTTAGTAGTACTGTGGGTATGCTATGCTTTTCCACAAAACTTGAGGATATGAATGAGTGCGATGCTCCTGAATCAAATAATATGGTTGCCAAGACTGAGCTGACCAGGAACTCACCGAGCACTACGCCTTGTGCTTCCTTAGCCTCCTGTGCTTTGATGTGGTTGACGCGGGCTCGTCCATAAGACTACTGGGGCTGCCTCATCTGTTGGTTGCTGTTGTTGTTGCCAAAGTTGTTGTTGCTGCGCACCGGCATGCGGTTGGCTCCAGACACGAGTGGCCTTGGCCCGTTCACCGAGTTGGAGTAGGTGGAAGCGGTTGACTTCTTAGCATATGGGCAGTTGGCAATGAAGTGTCCGGTCTCGCGGCAGTTGAAACAAACCCTGGAGTTGTTGTTGTTGTTGTTGGTAGTGACTTGGCTAGTGTTGCTTTGTGGGGGCTTCATGGTGTTCTGGTTGTTGTATGGTTTGAACTAGGTTCTGGAGCCTTGTCGGTGTTTTAGACCGGCAACCTACTAAGGGGAGTACCCGAAGTAGATGAATGTGGCCTCGCCGAGATCGGTAACTCGAAGGAAGAGACACGTGGCACACAATTTAGACAGGTTTGGGCCGCAAGATGCGTAATACCCTACATCCTGTATGCTGCGTAGCTCTGGATTGATTGGGCACGATTACAAGATGGTGCAATAGTGCACCGTGGGTTGTATGAGATGTGTTGTGGTGATCCTAGAGATCGGTCCCTGCCTCTCCTTATATAGTCCGGGAGGCAGGGTTACAAGTCGGAGTAGGGAGAGAGTACTAGTCGAGTACGTCTAGGAGTCTTCCATACAGTGCGGGACATGCACAGCTTCCTATCCGAGTACTTCTCCTCTGCAGTCCTTGTGCTCCACGCCTTCAGGTGTCGTGTAGCGCAAGCCGGCGTCCCGGGGGCCCACCGAGTAGTCGGTCCCGGTACCCACCGAGGTAGTGGGCCCCGGGGAGGTCCATACGACAAGCCCCCGAGTACTCGTAGTCGAGAAGGATAGCTTCAAGTAGTCTTGACGGCCTCAACGAGTAGTCCTCAAGCGTCCCCGAGTACTACAAGTCGAAAGTCCTCAAGAGTAGTCGAAGCATCCCGAGGCTGGATGTACTCCAGCTGATGTTTGAACAATCTTGAAGTCTTCTCGAGTAGTCCCAAGCGTCCTCGACTGCTGCCTTCGAAGCTCTTCAAGAAATGCCCGTCTTGTCTTGAAGCCGGAGCTGATATGGAGGTGCGATTGCAAAATCGCACTCCATATGGAGTAGCCCCCGAGCCTTAGGTTGAGCCGTAGGCTCTGGCTGAGGGTCCATCTGAAGTCTTGGCAAGAAAATCCCAAAAAATCCGGAGAGAAAAAACCGAAGGACACGTGGCACGGAGCCCCCGAGCCTTGAGTCGAGTACTTCCTCTCGAATTGAAGGGTCATCTTGAAGAGTGTGTCCTGAGACGCTCCTGAGCTTTGCCGCTGCCCAGGTAGTCGAGTAGAAGTAGCCGAGCCCCCGAGGTGAGGCGCGTCGACTAGTAGAATACGAAGGGTCACGCGCAGCCGCTGAATCAGCCGCGCGCGGACTTATCGACCTGGCCGTTGAAGGGCCGGTTTGACTTATAAATAGAAGCCAAAACCCTTAGGGTTTTGCACCCATCCGAGCTGCGGTCATTTCGATTCCATATGAGGTAGATCCACTTCCAGCGCTTGCTGCCGCCTTAGTAGATCCAAGTGCGCCGCCACCCAGAGCTTTTAGGGTAGCCCCCGAGCGGATGCGCGTGAGGACGCCCTGCACTTGGAGAATGAAGCCGTCACCGTCCAAGTCTGCGAAGGCCGCCGGGAAGAAGAGGGGCCGCGAAGAGGCCGCCGCGGCTGCCACTGAAGCAGCACCGCCAATGTCTCCATCGCGGGCCGATCCAAGCCGCGAATGGAAGAAATCCAAAGTGAAGACCGATGATCTGCTAGCCCTCCTGAACAGCGGATTCATCCAGGAGAAGGAGGATGACATGTGGAGGGCCGCTGCCGGAGATCCATATCCGATGGAGAAAGCCGAAGACGAGATTCCAATGTTTGCGCGGTTCGTGGAGCGCGGACTCGCGCTCCCGGCTAGCGATTTCTTCAAGGGCCTCCTCGGGTACTATGGAGTCGAGTACCTGAATCTGAACCCTAACGGTATTTTCCATACTGCGGTCTTCGTGCATTTCTGCGAGGCTTTCCTTGGGATCAAGCCACACTGGATCCTCTTCTGGAAGTTTTTCCGAGTGAAGCCGCAGCCAAGCGCCACCAATCCAAGAGTAGTCGGAGGAGCCGGCATCCAGTTGAGAGAAGACGCCGCGGAGCGATATCGGCGTACAAGCTCGTTGACTCCAACACCGATTGGAAGACGAGGTGGTTCTACATCACAAACCACCACCCCCGCCTCGCCGAAGCCGAGCGGAAGGCCGGCCCAAGCACCGCGAGTGGTGGAACACGGAGCCCACCATGCAGGGAAGGGATCCGGCTCCCCGAGCCGCCGGCACGCATCAAGGTGCTCAGGGAAGCTGGACTGAGGGCCGAGCATGTGGCCTTCAGTTTCATGAAGCGGAGGGTGCAGCCACTGATGGCCCGCGACACCTTGGGCTTCGAGTACACCGGCGACGACGACACGTCGCGGATGCCCGGAGGCGAGCTGGACGACGGCGACATCATCGAGAGGCTGACGCGGATCTTCAAGGATATGCCGCCCTACATGGCGTGCCCTGTCCAGGAGTACTCCACCGCGCGCCCGCCAAAGGAGGTGAGTAGTCGTACTCCCTTAGTCGAGTAGTCCTTGCTTGGTGTAGACGTGCTGATGTTCTTGTGCTTTTACAGGATGACTTGAAAAAGTTCATCTTCGAGCCGCAGCCGCCCCCAAGCGGGATCGAGATCCCGAAGGAAGGGAAGGCCAAAGACAAAGAGTAGCGAGAAGTCGGAGAAGGCGATGACACCGTCATCGTGGAGGACACCACCGATGACGACGACGACGAAACGTTGCAGGACCGCTTTCAATTGCGGTCGAGGTTTAGCCGTCCAGGCTTACCTCATGTGCCTCTGGTGCAAGACCCCCCGGCTAGCCTGGCTGCGCCGCCACGGAAGCCGCGCAACCCCGCCCGCAAGCGGGTGACAAAGAAGCTGAAGGTCTCAGAGACCACGCCTCAGGAGGTAAGATGTCTTGACTAGAGTAGTCGAGTACCCATCGTACGAGCATGCTTGCTGATGAGTAGTCTTCCTCGTATGCAGGAGGTGCCGCCAGTGGAGCCCGTCGAGGAGGGCGACGAAGGCGGATGGGACACAGTGGGGGAGCCGGCCGGAGGTCGTAGTCCAGCCCCCACTGTCGAAGAGCTCTTGGCGCAGTTGGAGCGCCAGCCCCCTGCTCCACAGGGGGGCACGGAGCCCGTGGCCGCCACCGTTGAAGAGGTGGTGACTACAGGAGCGCAGGAGGGCACTGTGCCGGCCGCTGTTGCTGCAGAGGAGGCGGTAGCCGCGAGGGCGCGGGGAGGAGGCGCCCGCCGAGGGTGGACTCGGTAGACATTGCCGGCATCCTCGGTGCCCGGCCGTGACAATAGTCCAGTCAAACTTGTAAGTACTGCATCTTCCCGAGTAGTACTTGTTGTAGTAGTCGAGGTTGACTGACGACCAATTGTGTGTGCTTCTGCAGGAAATCGACTGATCTGTCCTGGGAGGGGGATGAACCCTCTTCGGCGGTGGCGGAAGAAGTCGCGCCGCCCACCGAGGAGCCCACTCCAGCTTCCCAGGCGGTGCCCGAGCCACCGTCTACCGAAGCGCCATTGCCGGAGGCCAGCGTAGTCGAAGGTGAGTACTCTTCTGAAGCTGTGGAGCTCCTTGAGGAGTAGTCGTGGTCGTTAATACACTTGTCTTCTTTTTGACAGGTGCCGAGGCCGAAAGGAGTGACATCCCTGCGGGGGTGCCAATGCAGAAGTCGACACCAGGCGTGCCGGAGGCTGCCGGAGCCCCCGAGCCCATGGAGGAAGTCGTCGAGGAAGCCGCCATGGCGGCCGGAGGAGAGGGGGTCACCACGTCGCCAGAGGTTGCTCTGGAGGTGGCTATCCGTTCCCCGGAGATCCAGGATGCAGAGCCCATCCGCTCTGCGCCGATGACGGAGGCCGCCGCGAGTAGTCGTGGCGGGATAGAGCTGCTCACGGACGATCTTGTCGACCTGGCAATGGTGGCCAAGCACCTAGAGGCGATCCGCCAGGCCGAGCAGTGGATGAAGGTAAGTAGCCGTAGCTTCTGAGTAGTCAATCCTCTATAGCTGAGTACTTGTTGACGTGTGTTGTCCGTGCAGGACGTCGCGGAGAGGTCCCACGAGAAGTCCAACATGCTGCAGGGCTTTGGTGACACGGTGCTCCGGGCTGAGGCACTGGAAGAGCAGCTTTTGAAGTCGCGGAAGCACGCGGCCGCCATGCAGTCTAGGCTCGACGCCGCCTTCGCCAAATATCACAACGATGTCCAAGAGTTGCAGGCGAAGGGCGACGACTTGGTGCGGAAGAATAAGAGCCTCCGCAACAGGAACAAAGGTACGCCGCTGGACTTGTCGGGTAGTTGTTGGAGGTCGAGAGGTAGTCCGACCCGCCGCATCGTTGTTGTTGTGTTGCGCAGCTTGAGGGCCGGGTGGAGTAGTCGAAGTCCTCGGAGACGAGCATGAAGAATCTCTTCTACCGGAGCAAGAAGCCCGCCAGGCACTCGAGCTCGACTACAAAGAACTTGCCTTCGAGTGCGAGAAGCACATGGAGCTTCGGATTGCATCTGACCGCGATCTCGTCAACTGCTACAAATCATTGCAGAAGTTGAATGAAGACTACGAGGCGCTGCGGGCCCAACTAAAGGAGCTTGAGGAGGCCGCGCTGCCGATCGCAAGGCTCTTGGTGCCGCACCCGGGCGGCCCCAAGATTGCTCCACTGGTGGATCGCCTCAAGGAAGCCCCAAGCCGGCTGGCAGCTTATGTGAAGCACATGGCGAGGTCGATCCCAAAGCAGGTCTTGGCCTTCATGAAGTCCTACTTCCCGAAGGCCCCAAGTGGAGGTGGTCGGCGGCGGGGGTAGTCGCCAACTCGCACCGATGAGCAAGTACTCGGAGGCTGCCGGGAGCGATGGCTCCCATCGCGGAGCAAGTCTGATAAGCTTAATCTCCAGTAGCCTTGTAATAGATAGCTAGTAGCCAAAGTTGTACAAAAACAATTGTAATGAATTGCTTAAGTATTAATGAAAGAAAATTTCCAGCAATGAGTACTCGTAGTCGCGATCTCAGAGTGCGGAGCCCATCGTGGAGTGGATGCGAGTAGTTGTACTCGGCAATAGTGGTCCCGTTGTAGGGAGTAGACAGTAAAGAAGTTGATGAACAATCAAGCTTTATTACTGAAGAAGTACACTTGGATGGCTAGGGCCGTAGTTACAGAGTAGTCGCCTGGACCCGGAGGCCGCTTACAGCTGAGTAGTGCTGGAGCGGGTAGCCGCTTACAGCTGTAGATCCGTAGGTAGCCGTGTAGGTTGGATCTTTAGAGTGTGGTCTCTTAGTAGACCGCTACTAGAGTCCTTGACGCTCGTCACAGCCCAGGATCCGTAGGTAGCCGCGCTGGGCTGGATCCTGAAGAGGAGAAGTCCGGAGACTGGAGCCAGGACTCGGAGGCCGCCTACGGCAGAGGGGTGTTGATGTAGTCGTGTAGACTTGAACCCCGGAGTAGTCGTGTAGACTAGGCGTAGAATCGACAGAGCTGGTCGACGTTCCACGAGTTGTTGATGTCTTCGCCTTCGAGTGTTTGGAGGCGGTAGGAGCCCGGACCGGTCACCTTTGCAACGGTGAAGGGACCTTCCCAGGGGGAGTTGAGCTTGTGTAGTCCTTCCGTGTTCTGGATACGACGGAGGACAAGATCTCCAACGTTGAAGGAGCGTTCCTTGACGTTGCGATCATGGTAGCGTCGGATACCCTCTAGGTACCTTGCTGATTGGACGAGGGCGGCGCGGCCGAGCTTCTTCGAGGCTATCGATGTCAACTCGTCTCGTCGTCTTCCGAGACGCCTTCGTCGTAGTGCTCCACCGCCGGCGAGTTCCATATGACGTCGGCAGGGAGGATTACTTCCGAGCCGTAGACCAGAAGTAAGGGGATTGCCCCGTTGGCTTGGATGGGCGAGTCCGCGGCCTCCGCAGTGCGTTGGGTAGTTCCTTGATCCACTTCCCCCCTTTGGAGTTAGCGGCGTCGTGTAGCCGCTTTTTGAGAGCGTCGAGCACCATCCCGTTGGCGCGCTCGACTTGTCCGTTGGCCCGAGGATGGGCAACTGAGACGTATCGTATGTCGATCCCACCGTTCTCGCAGTACTCCCAGAACTGGTGATTGTTGAAGTTGGAGCCCAGATCTGTGATGATGCGGTGGGGTAGTCCGTAGCGATGTATGAGTTCATCCAGGAAGTCGAGTACTCTGTCAGCCTTGGGGCATGTGACCGGCTTGACCTCGATCCACTTGGTGAACTTGTCGATGGCCACCAATACCCCCGTTGAAGCCGCCCTGCGCCGTTGGCGATGGCCCAATCATGTCGAGCCCCCATCGGCAAAGGGCCGGGTTGGCGGTATGGTGACTAGCTTGTAGGCCGGGACATGTTGCCGCTTGGCGAAGTACGGCATCCTTGGCACCTTCGACGAGTTCTTCGACATCGCCCGGAGCCGTGGGCCGCAGAAAGCTCGCCGGAAGGCCTTGCCGACCGGTGTGTGTGAGGACGCGTGGTTACCGCACGCCCTTGTGGATCTCCTCCAAGATGTCCTTGCCGTCTTCATGAGGGACGCACTTCATGAGTACTCCGGAAGATGCGCCCCGCTTGTAAAGCTTGTCTCCGACGAGGACGTAGGACTTGGCACGGCGGACGAGCGCTCGGCCCAAGTTCTTGTCCGAGGGAACCTTTTGCTCGCCGAGGTAGTCGATGAAGGGTTGCCTCCGGTCCACGTCGGTCATCATGACCTCCCGCCCCGGCGGTGGATGGCCGGGACAATGGTCGGTGGCGCCGCCTCCGGATGGATGGCGCGTGAAGCTCGTGAACGAAGACACCCGCCGGTACTTGAGCGCGGGTGGATCCAAGCTTCGAGAGGACGTCCGCCGCAACGTTGTTGTCGCGGACGATGTGGTGGAACTCGAGACCGTAGAACTTGTTCTCGAGCTTGCGGACTTCTAGGCGCTAGGCGTCCATGTTCTCCTTGTTGCGGTCACGGGACTTGTTGACTTGGTTGATGACCACTCGCGGAGTCGCCGTAGACTAGTAGCCGCTTGATGCCCAATGAAGCCGCGAGGCGAGCCCGTGTAGGAGAGATTCGTACTCGGCTTCGTTGTTTGAGACCTTCCAAAAGATCTCAGGACGTACTTGAGTTGTTCGCCCGTTGGAGAGATCGGAGTACCCCCCGCACCCGCGCCCTCGAGGTTGAGTGAGCCGTCGAAGTACATCACCCAATGCTCGGTCGCACCGTGGGAGTAGGCGGTGGGTTCTCCCGCCACTCGCCATGAAGTCGACTAGTGCCCGCAACTTGATGGCCGTGCGTGGCTTGAAGTCGATAGTGAGGGCGCCGAGCTCGACCGCTCACTTGGAGATTCTTCCGTAGCATCTTGGTTCCGGCAGATGTCGCCGAGCGGGTAGTCGGTGACGACGGAGATCGGGTACTCCCGGAAGTAATGTCGTAGCTTTCGCGAGGTGATGAGTACCGCGTACGGGAGCTTCGCACGGCCGATAGCGTGCCTTGGACTCTGATAGAACCTCGCTGACGAAGTAGACTGGGCGCCCCGGATCGGATAGGCGTGGCCGTCTTCCCCGCCGCTCGACGACGATGGCAGTACTGACCACGTGGGTAGTCGCAGCGAGGTAGAGCAGTAGCTGCTCGCCCTTGTGAGGAGCCGTGAGGATCGGTGGCTTCGATAGGAAGTCCTTGAGCTGGGCAAGGGCTTGATCCGCCTCTGGAGTCCACACGAACTTCTCTTGATGCTTGAGTAATTTGAAGAAGGGGAGCCCCCGTTCTCCTAGCCTCGAGATAAATCTGTTCAGTGCCACCATGCACCCGGTCAGCTTCTGGACGTCTTTGATGCTTGTGGGAGCTTTCATGCTGGTGATGGCGGAGATCTTCTCGGGGTTGGCTTCGATGCCGCGCCGGGCGATGATGAAGCCGAGTAGTTTGCCCGAAGGTACACCGAAGGCGCACTTGTTTGGGTTGAGCTTCCGGCGGTACTCGCGTAGTGATGCGAAAGTCTCTTCAAGGTCGTCGATGAGGGTACTCGGAGTTTCGGTCTTGACGACCACGTCATCCACGTAGGCTTCGACGTTCTTGTTGAGTTGCCTTTTGAAGCGAGCCCGGATAGCTCGTTGGTAGGTGGTGCCGGCGTTCTTCGGCCCCGAAGGACATGCTCGTGTAGCAAGACGCGCCAAACGGGGTGATGAACGCGGTCTTCTCCCCGGTCTTCTTCCTTGATTGCGATCCGGTGGTACCCGGAGTAGCGGTCGAGGAAGCAGAGCAGTCGCAACCCGCCGTGGAGTCGATGACTTGATCAATCCGCGGCAACCCGAAGGGGTCCTTGGGGGCGTGCTTGTTGAGGTCGGTGTAGTCGACGCACATCCTCCACTCGTTCGAGTTCTTCTTGCGGACGAGGACGGGGTTGGCGAGCCACTCGGGATGGAAGACTTCTCCGATGAAGCCGGCCGCGAGTAGTTTGGCGAGTTCCTTCTTGATGGCGTCCCGTTTGTCGGCGGCAAAGCGTCGCAGGTGTTGTCGCTTGGGGGTGGCCTTAGGATCGACATTGAGGCAGTGCTCAATTAGCTCCCTGGGCACTCCTGGCATGTCCGCTGGCTTCCACGCGAAGATGTCGCGGTTAGCCCGAAGGAAGCTGATGAGCGCGTCTTCCTATTTGGGGTCGAGGCCAGCCCCGATGGTGGTGGTCTTGCTGGGGTCGCTTGTTCCGAGGTCGATCGTCTTGATGAGAACCTCCTCAGGCGGCTGAGGCTTGTTGGCGCTGTCAGACTTCTCCGGGATGTCGAGTTCGCTTGTAGCAAGCTTCTTCGACGCAGCGTAGACCTCCATCATCGCGTTGGGTACGTGGTTCGTAGAGGCGATCTCCACGGCTTCGTGTCGCAAGTCGTGAGAGATCTTCAAGTCCCCTTGAAGAGAGAGTACACCGAATCGGGCTTGGCATTTTGAGTACCAAGTAGGTGTAGTGGGGCACCGCCATGAACTTGGCGATGGCCGGTCTGCCGAGGATGGCGTGGTAGGAAGTCTCGAAGTCCGCGACCTCGAACTTGATGTTCTCGGTACGGTAGTTGTCCCGAGATGCCCCGAAGGTAATTGGCAGAACCACTGAGCCCAGTGGAATAGCCGCGTTACCGGGGACAATGTCGTAGAAGGGCGTGTTGCTCTTAGTGAGCATGTGGGTAATGTCGAGCTTCATCTTCTTCAAGGTCTTGGTGAAAAGGACGTTGAGCCCGCTTCCACCGTCGATGAGCACCTTGTTGAGTTTGGAGCCCGCGACCACCGGCTTTAGGACGAGGGGGAACCGTCCTGGTTCGGAGAAGCTGGTCCATTGATCCGCGCGGGAGAAGGTGATGGGTACCTCCGACCACCTGAGAGGGGTCGGGACCGCTGGCTCAATGGACATGACTTCACGACGGGTGGCCTTCTGCTCCCGCCTGCTGGGCAGTCCGCCGAAGAGGACATTAACAGTCTTGTCAGGCTCCTGGAAGTCGTTGTTGTCATCGTCCTTCTTCTTGCCCTTTTGGTCATGAGGGTGCGGTGGCTCCGGCGTATCCTTGAGTGCATGCCTGAGTTGGTAGCACTGCTCGGTGGTGTGGTTGCCGTTTGGATGCCACGGGCACTTCTCCTTCAGCAGGTCTTTGAAACCGCCGGAGTTCTTCTTCGAGTTCCCTTTCGCAGGGCGCTGGATAGCCGCGACAGTGTTGTCTGGCTTGCGCTTGCGGTTGGGACCCGAGTAGTAGTAGTAGTTGTTGTTGTTACGACCGCCTTGGTTCGCGTTGCTGCCACTGTCGCCGCCCTGGTTCTGCTTGCTCTTGCCGCGGATGGCGTCGTACTTGGCATTGGCCTTGTCTTCTTCATCCGCCCAGGACGTGATCATGTCCTTGAGGTGGGGGATGGACCTGGGGCGGCGACGACCGAAGTCTTCAAAGGTGCGGCGGTGGTAAAGACCGTCTTGGAAAAGGTCGATGACCTCCTTGTCGGTGACGTCGACGACGGTAGCGCACTTGTCGAAAAAGCGGCGCATGTACTTGCGGAGGGTCTCGCCTTGTTCCTACTTGATCATGGCCAGGTCCATGCGAGTACCCGATCGGCCCATGGCGCCCGCGAAGTTGCTGGTGAACTGCTCCTTCAGCTGGTCCCACTTGTCGATCGAGTGCTTGTCCAGCGACTCGAGCCATGTGAGTGGTGCTTGGTCCAGGCAGAAGGGGAAGTAGAGGCACTTGGTGTCGCTGTTGCTGCAAGGCGTTCTCGATGGAGAGGGCGTAGCACCTGAGCCACTGGATGGGATCCTGCTTCGCATCGTACTTGGTGATCCCCAAAGGCTTGAACTTATCGGGGAGGAGCAAGTTGCGAAGTCGAGGTGAGAAGGCGGGGAAGCCGTCGCCGTCGCCGGCGGTGGTCGACTTCTTCCGCCGCAGCTCCTCAATCTTCTGGCGGGCATCGTACCCGCCCTGTGAAGCGCCGGAAGCGTGGCTGTTCGCGTGGCCTCGGCCGCCGCGGCTGCCGCCGCCACTAGCCCTCCCGTTGGCTTCGTGGTTGGAGCTTCCGCCGTCGCCGCCACCGCCGTCGGGGGTCGTGACCGCCGCCACCGGCGGAGCGCGGTGGGGGCGACCTCGCGGTTGTTGTTGTCACGGCGGGGAGGCCCGCCGGCGGTGGAGCGACGACGGTTTAGCTCGGCCGGGAGGTCAGCTCGAGTACGGTTAGGACCGTTGTTGGCGCTCGCGACTTGTGGCTTCGTTGTCGCGGGGTCCGGGCCGGAGGAGGCCGGTTGACTCGTTGTCGACCCGCATGAAGTAGGCGTCTTCGCGGCGAGCTTGGCGATGACCTCTCCGGCGCGTTTGCCCCGAGCCCGGCGTGCGATCGGCGCGTGATCGACATGAGGCATTGCTCAGGGGTAGTGTGTACTCTGCTCTCGACCGCCTCGAGAGCTTCCGCAAGGTTGCGGACGGGGAAGTTGTCGCGGAGGCGCCGGCGACGTTCGCTGCGCTTCCGGTTACGCTCACGTCGAGCGTCTCTGTACGGAGGTTCTCGTTCAGTGGAGCATCAGCAGAGAGCTCGTCGGAGGAGATGTCTTCCAGGTACTTGTCCTAAGCCGTGCCTGAAGGCCCTGGGGTGTCGCCGGCAGCCATGAAGACTTGGCGATCGGGGGTGCCAAGGCTGGACTCAGAGGGTGCCACCTCAGTTGGTGCGCTTGAGTCAGCCCGGGCTAGGGGTGTTCCCTCCTGGAACGGTAGCGAGTCGATGTAGGCGACGTAGCGTGAGTCTCCACTTATCAGGTCGGCAGGCTTGCGGTACCGGCCGGTAGACGAATCTCCCGGCCCGGTGTGGAGGTTATAACCGGCCCGCAGGCCGGCCCGACAAGGGAAGCTCGGTGGAGTTGTCCTCGGACTCGGGCTCCCTCGGGGTCCGACCCGAAGTCGAACTCGTAATCCGGGTTCGAGTAGAACTCGAGAGAGAGGCTGGAGTCCGAAGCGTGGCCGGGGGCGGTGTCGGAGTCCGAGTTGTACTCGGGTACGGTCTCCTTGCGGCCCGCGCGAAGAGGGAGCCCCCCCGTGCGGGCCCGGCCGAGGTTGCGGGGGCCACGCGCGGAGCGCTCACGAGGTGAGGGGACCGCCTGCGATGCCTGAGCAGCCGGCTCGCAAGCGATGGCCCATGGAGACATCGAGTTCGGGTTGGAAGCGGACTCGAGCTCGAAGTCAGCGTGGTGGTTGAAGAGCGAAATTTCGCCGAACTTGCCGGCGAGTTCGCCTGTGACAACTTCGGGAAGTGTCACGAAGCCGGTCTTCGGGTTGGGCGGCATGGTTAGGCGGCGCTGGAAGGAACCCGCACCGTCAGCAGTGCAGACCCAGGCGCCGAACACGAAGATGTCGCCGCGGTTGAAGGAGACGGTTGGCTTGAAGTAGACGGGAGCCGTCGAGTTCGCCATGTGATCTCGGGCGAGATCCCCCTACACCGGAGCGCCACTGTCGGTGTTTTAGACCGGCAACCTACTAAGGGGAGTACCCGAAGTAGATGAATGTGGCCTCGCCAAGATCGGTAACTCGAAGGAAGAGACACGTGGCACACAATTTAGATAGGTTCGGGCCGCAAGATGCGTAATATCCTACGTCCTGTATGTTGCGTAGCTCTGGATTGATTGGGCACGATTACAAGATGGTGCAATAGTGCGCCGTGGGTTGTATGAGATGTGTTGTGATGAGGTGATCCAAGAGATCGGTCCCTGCCTCACCTTATATAGTCCGTGAGGCAGGGTTACAAGTCAGAGTAGTGAGAGAGTACTAGTCGAGTACGTCTAGGAGTCTTCCATACAGTGCGGGACATGTACAGCTTCCTAACCGAGTACTTCTCCTCTGCAGTCCTTGTGCTCCACGCCTTCAGGTGCTGTGTAGCGCAAGCCGGGCAGTCCCAGGGGCCCACCGAGTAGTCGGTCCTGGTACCCATCGAGGTAGTGGGCCCAGGGAGGTCCATACGACAGGCCTTGCGAGCCCGTGGCTTGGGACAGGGTTCTGTATTGCATGGGGGCTTGGAACCTGGACACGGGAGGTCCGAAGCTTCTCTGCCTCTGGGAGCGCTCTTGCTGTTGATCCTTGTGCTCCATGAACTTGCGCTTGTTCTCCTTCTTCTCTTCTGCCCTCGCTCTCTCTGTGAGTATGGCCATGTTCATGAGGGTGTTGAAATCCGGGTAGATCTAAGGGGTAAGCAGGGTCCTCAATTCCGGAGTCAATCCCTTCTTGAACATCTCCTGTTTCTTGGAGTCCTTGTCCACTTCTTCTGGGGCATAACGAGCCAGCTCTATGAACTGGTAAGTGTACTCCTCCACGGACATGTTGCCCTGGCGGAGTTCACGGAAATCATCTGCCTTTCGCTTCAGTGTGGCTTCTGGGATGTGGTAGCGGCGAAACTCTTCCACGAACTCATCCCAGGTGATGGCGGAGGGATCCTTGGCTGCAGCACAGTAGTTCTCCCACCAGGCTAGGGTTGTCCCGGTGAGCTGGTGAGCTGCCAGGAGAACCTTGTCTCGGTCCTCACAGTTGAAGGGCTCCAGTTCCCTTAGAATGGCTCTCAGCTAGTCATCAGCATCCAAGGGATTCACAGACTCGCCAAAAGTGGGTGGCTTCGTCCTGAGGAATTCTATCAGCTTCTCATTCATGCCCAGAACTCGGGGCCTTGGGCGGTTGACGGCATTGAATATGGCCTCCATCAGTACAGTCTGATTGGCCAAAACTTGTGCCGGTTCTATGGGAGGGGGTGGCGGTGGCAGGACAACGTTCTCTCCTCCATCTTCGCCTTGGTTCACTTCCTGGTCGTTAAGGCGCTCCCTTCGGTCGGCTTGCGATCCTTCAGCATCCATACGACCAGAGCCTTGGTGGGTCCTAGCAGGGCGCCTGGAAACCATCTGTAAAGGAGCGAGTTTTCTAAGAGATCTAGCTTTTATGTGATGTTTAAGTGGATTATATCAGATTTCTTTTTGAAAAGGCAGGGTCTACTCCTGCCGGCAAGCACACAACAAGCACATAGCAAACAAGCAAGCACAGACAAGTTTTTATTACAAACCAGTGAGGAGGATACATCCCGACTACGCGACTGACACTACGCAGACACACTACACAACTCAATACGACAAGAGCTAATGGTACGACTCTAAACTCGGACCAGTCATGGCTTCAATCCCTAGGTCAAGGCAACAGGGGTATGCTACTCGCAGGGAGAGCCTTCTTCCGGGGTTGAGTGCACTTCCAGCGGAATGAGCAGTTCATCGTCGTCCTCGCCCTCGGGGTTTCCATTCCCTTGGGGGTTGTGCCGCAACTTTCGCGGTCGCTGTTGGTGGTTCGGTGATTACCGGTGGTGTTGGCGGGGCTTCAATAGTTCCTCCCCATCCTACAAGGGGTGTCCCCAGCAGGACGTGTGCTTCTCCAATGGCCGGAACGGGTGTTCCGCTGTTGGTCCATTCTTGCATGCGCTGGTCTTGGATCCGCCTGAGGCTTTCATGGGCAACGGCTTCACTACTTATGGCGGCTGCGGTCCTTGCTTCAGCTTGAGCCACTCGGACTTGGTGCATCCTCCTTGTGACTTTAGCTTGCTCAGTCCGACTGATTTTCTCCCTCAAGAGCTTGGCTTGGTCATCAAAGAGTTTGTCCAGGGAGACAAGGTAGGCAACTATGTGGTACAACAGGTCTTCTTGGTGGCGGCGTCTCTCCAGGTTTCTCATGCGGGCCTGCCAGACTGGGGTTCTGATGGCGGGAGGAAAATACCTCATCGGTGTGGGTACGAGGTGTTTCTCATAGATCCGGCACAGGTAGCAGAGGGCTTTTCTGAGGGCCAAGGGGTAGGTGTCTTGGTGTCGAAACCCTGTGGCGGTCACGCGCCACGACTCGATGTTGGTGTGGCGGTTGCTTCTGGCGACGGAGAGGACCACCCTACAGCGAAGAGTGCCGAGTTGCTCATACTCTCTGCTGTAGTACATAGGGCGCTCAGTGATACCGAGGCGCTCCAGGGAGTTGATAAGAAGCGAGCAAAACCAGGCTCCTCCTGGCACACGCCTTGGGTCCATCCATCTTCCGGCATCTGAAAACAAGGGTATAGTTGAACAGGTTGTGGTAGGGTACAAAAGGTAGATAGCTTTATTTAGTAACAAGGTTGGGGTACACTCCTCGGGGTACACTTATTATTACTAGGACACAGCTCTAGCCTAGACATTCTAGTCTTATCCTCATGGTGATTCTTCCTCCATCTGAATGCGACGCTTCTTCGGTGGGAGGTCTTGCTCCGGTATCATGTCCTCGGTCTGGGTCCCTTTGTCCCAATGAGTTTCTTCGGGTTCTTCTTCATCCAATTCAGCTTCTTCTTCTCTCCTTTTACGTTCCTTGACTTCATCCCATAGGGCTTTATTGGCTAATAAAGTGCGTTCCCTTTCCCTAAGATAATCTTGCTCTAGGTTGTGTCTGGCAACTTCCGCCATTGTTGTCTTTATCCTTTCCAGTTCTACCCTTTGCTCCGCTCTTTCGGCTCTGTCGATCTGGTGTTTTAGCTGCCGGGCTAGTTCCTGGTAGAGGTGGTCTAGGCCACTGAGGTAAATAGACAGGTGGGAAACCGCATCCTCTAGGTCTTCTTCCTCTCGTTCCAGTCCCCTCATGCGGTCAATCCACGAGCGTCTTCTACCTCTAGAGGGTGGGAAAAATCCCATTGGAGTCCTTCTGAGATGTTGCCTATAAACCACTCGTAGACGTCGCAGGGCCTTCCGAGCAGCCTTTGGGTAGGTGTCGGCGAAGCGAAACCCAGTGGCGGAGACGAACCAGGGTTCTATGTCAGGGTAGAGCATGCTTCTCCCCACGAAGATCAGCATTTTACACCGAAGGGTGCCGTAGCGTTCGTACTCCCGATATACGAACTCCGGTGGGTCCCTTACTCCAACGCGCTCTAAGCTGAGTAGCAGCAGGTTAGGGAGGCCAGGCTGGACGGGACGGACTCCCTCCGTTCCATTCCGGGTTAGCCATCTGGAATCAGGCAAGGATCAAGGTAAGGATTTGGGAAAAGATGAGCTTAGCAAAGAAAAGGTTAGAGAGGGGCCAGAGGAGGTCTCGTATCCTAGGGGTCGCGTCCTACGGCCAACCTACGGCTCTGATACCACCTGAAGCGTCCCCTCATCAGAGGTGACTAAATGTGACACAAATACCAGTCCCAGGAGGCTGGTAACATATTTATTACAACAGGTGGATCAGTCTTCTACATCACGGTGACACAGAGGGCACGGAAGTGCCAACGCCACAAGGAACAACACAAACGCTAACGACCACACTACGATAGCAAAGGCTTCCAAAGCCTCATAAGAGTACCACACCATGGAAGCTCTCTGTGGAGGCCCGGGGTACACAGGCACGGTTGGGTGTAGGGCAGCGACCTACTCGACGTCTTCGGGAACGAAATCGGGATCCTCCTCTGAAAAACAGTTAGTTAAACAAGGGTGAACACATACGTACTCAACAAGTCCAACCCCACCCATGGAGGGGCTTATAAGCAGATCATGCACATGATATATATAACAAGGAACAGGTTAAGGTTTATTTGCAAACTCATTTACTCATGCAGGGGTTCATCTTCGTAAAGGTTTTCGCAAACCAATTTCATAACCAAAGTGACTCAGTTGTTTTAAGAAAACCACTGTGGAACTACCGGACTCCCCATCCGCGGTAGCCAAGGCACACAGCCACACACTTAACCCGAAAGACAACTCCCGCCGTAAAACATCCCATACCAAATACTAGTTTTTGTGACCACACCGTGACTCGTCCAATACCGCGAACACGGCTATTCGAATAGGTTTGACACTCTGCAGATGTTGTACATCTTTACCCACAAGTAGGGTACCGCCACACGATCACCTTAGTGCCGGTGCGGATCCTATCAAAGCCATTACCCACCTTAGCTAACCCTACGAGCCATCACGGAAGCAACCAAGGGGTTATCCCACATAACCAGGGCGTACCTCACACAGAGCGTACCCCTACTTCTTGGACTCCCGCCGCTCACCCGCACACCAGATGACAAGTAGATTAACTAGTGGGGTTTATGCTAAGCCGTTGCCACATACAACGGTCGAGTGGTTGTACGATGATTTGGGTCAGGTGAGATGTCACGCAACCCGGTCCTTAATCGACAAGATGGACAACTCCCAACACGCTCAACCACACAGGTACATGCTCACCCATACTCTTGACACACACGTCCATCCCGTCTACCCAGTTCTTTACTCGTTTTCCGAAATATCCCATTCCCATTTTTAAAACACTCACACATTTTTAATGCGATCATTTAGGCCAAACAAGGTTCAATCATAGCAATCAAGGGTGGCTATCCTACCATGTTTTGTAGTATAACAATATGCAATTTGTAAAACGGGTATAGGGTTATATTTATAAAACTAGGACCAACGCATGCATCAAAGGATGAGATTGAACTTCCCGTCTTCGAAGGTATGCGCAAGGACACGGGGCACAAGATTTATACGGGTTCGGGTTGTCAAGGTGGCGAACCCTACGTCTTGTTTGGGGGATCAAGTATGGCGCCCTGCGCTTGGTGTTGGTTGAGATCAGGTTTTCCGGCTAGGTACCCGGCCCTCCTTTATATAGTCCAGGGTGCGGGTTCCTAGTCGGTTACAAGGCAGGAGTCCTACTAGGAGTACACGGAACGAGTCCTAGTAGGATTACAGGGGAATTCTAGTAGGAGTCCGTCTTCATCCTTCCTTGCATGAGTACCCGGGGTGTATGCCCGACAGTTGCCACATACAACGGTCGAGTGGTTGTACGAACATTTGGGTCAGGTGAGATGTCACGCAACCCGGTCTTTAATTGACAAGATTGACAACTCCCAACATGCCCAACCACACAGGTATGAGCTCACCCATACTCCTGACACACACGTCCATCCCGTCTACCCAGTTCTTTACTCATTTTCCGAAATATCCCATTCCCATTTTTAAAGCACTCACACATTTTTAAAGCAATCATTTAGGCCAAACAAAGGTCAATCATAGCAATCAAGGGTGGCTACCCTACCATGTTTTTGCGGTAAGACAGTATGCAATTTATAAAACAGGTATAGGGTTATGTTTATAAAACTGGGACCAAAGCATGCATCAAAGGATGAGATTAAACTTGCCGTCTTCGAACTCTTCGGGGAGTTCCGGCTCGGCGTTCGGGATCTCGGGCTCCTGCTCGCAGTACTCGGTTCCAAGCTCCGGCTCGGGGTACCCTCCTTCGTTTACTTCGTCGGCTATAGCGCACACACAAGCAAGCATGCAATCAATATAGGCACACACAATTTCTCTGGCTGAGCTCGAGGAAGGTAATTAGATAAAATAGAGGAATAAATATTATGCAGGGGGTTTTGGGTGACGGATTGGTGGCGGTATACCCGGTATGGGTGTGAGGGAGTTTGGGCACGATTTGAATTAAAATCGCGCATGAAATGATGGGTTAAAGGAGGTGTTTAGGGTTAATTAAGGGCATGTTAGTATTTTATTTTAAAAGAAAATGACGTAATTATAATATTTAGATATAGTGAGGGTTTAATTATAATAGCCTAGGGGTATATTTGCAAAGGGGCAGAGTTAGTTTGGTGAATAGTTTAAGGGTTTAGGGTTTAATTTGGAAGAAAGAGAGAGGGGAATAGAGAGGGGGGTGCTCGGGTAGAAAAAGGAAAAGGGACAGGGGGTATTGGCCAAAAGGCCATCTTCATCCCTTCGAACAGAACAGAGGCAGGGGAGGGGGGCAGACCGCGCGGCCGATCCGGCCGGCGCCGGTGATTGCCGGCGCCCGGGGGTCGGCGGCGGCCGGGGATAGGGGAAATGGAGAGGAGGTCGCGGGCTACCTATTCCGGTGCTCACCTTGGTCGGGGACGGCTTGTGGAGGTGGTTCCACGGCAAGGAACGGCCGGCGGCGGAGGTTGGCGGCGGCGGCGCAAATGGTGGCGGTGGTGGAGCGTTGCTGGGGCTCGAGGATGGGGTGGGGGCGGCGAGGAGACCTCGGTGCTATTTATAGGGAGCTTGAGGCGGTTCGAGGGGGAAAATATCTCCCCGGCGGTGGGGCTCGCCGGTGGAGGCGGTGCTTGGGTGCCGACCGGATCGCCGGCGAGGTGACCTCTCGAGCAGGACGACGGGACGGCTCGGGCGGGGGGGTGGGTAGGTCGTGGTGGCGGTCGTTGTCAACGCGGGGCGGTGGCGGCTTGCGGCGGCGCGGTGGTGCGGCGGTGGCCGCGGCGACCCGCCCCGGGTGAAGCGACGGCTCGCCGGCGTGCGGGCGCCGACGGGTCACGTCTTGGTCCACGCGGTGCTGTGCGGGGTGGGGCCGGCGTAGCGTGCTGGGGGAGAGAAGGGGCCGGCGGGGTTAGCGGGTGCCAGGCGCACGGCCAGGAGGGGCGCGGGCCAAGGAAGAAGAAGGAAGGGGAAAAAGAAAGGAAGGAAAGAGAAAAAAGAAAGGAAAGGAGAAAAAGAAAAGAAGAAAAGAAAAATAAAATAGGAATAAGAAAAGAAAAAGGAAAAGAAATAGGAAAAAGACTTAGAAAATTAGGAAAATTGTTAGAAATTTTAGGGGAAAGGATTTTGCGGGGTTTTTCCGGTTTCTGGGCGTCAGCGTGATTTTTGGGACGGCGGTGATGGCGAGGCGGGCCGGCCGGCGGGACCCGGCGGTGCGGGATTCCCCGGCGTGGTGGCCGACAGGCGGCGGCCGGGGCGGCACGCGATGGGTGATGGCCCGGCGCGGGCGGTGCGGCGGGATTCGCGGCACGCGCGCCGAAGGGGGGAGAGAGAGAGCGACCGGGGTTCCGAAGGGGATAAATGAGCTCAGCAGAAAAGTTTTGAAAATACGCGTGAATTAGTAGGTGATTTATTAGGAGCTAAAAATGCGGGCGTTACATTGGTGTAGGGTCTTGATGAAGATCTGCATGCCTTCCCTGAGACGCAACGCCAGGTGGAGAGTGCTCTCCTTCTGGATGTTGTAATCAGCAAGGATGCGGCCATCCTCAAGCTGCTTGCCAGCTGACAGAAGCTTTCACCTTGTAGATGATGGTTTTGTTGTCTTTAAGTGGGATGATTTTGCCGTCAAAGGGGGCCCCTAATCCGGGCCCTCGTCAGCATAGCACCTACATAAGTGTTTGACTTGTATTTAATTGAACACTTTATTTTAAGCTTTGATTTAATTGAACACTTTATTTTAAGCTTTGAACAACATAAAAATTGGTATTTTTATTTGTCTCTCATTCACGAATATATGAGTATATGACGACACACATTATGGGAGGTATTTTTTTATAAACAATAACATATATTTTTATGAAAACATAAATAATATATTAATAATTATAGAAATAGTATTTTAAAATTTTATATTAATGCAATTTCAAATTTTATTATAACTATATGATTTAGATTCAGATTTAGGGGTTACTTTAAATTTAATAAGCACATACGTGGATAATTTATGCAAATCTAGGAGAGTTATGTGATATTGCTTTTATAGTAGCATTGGCGGGTATTTACATGAAAATTAAGGGTTAATTTACATTATGTTTATAATGGCATATCCGGGTAATCTAGATACACGTTTTGGATTACTTTGGTCTATTTTCATAATAGTAGAGGTGGGTAATTTCTTAGAAAGATAACAGATCCCATGACTATTATTATTAGAGATGTTGAAATGACAGCTGGATGTTTCTGATTTTTGTGAGAATTTATAGGATTTTAGATTGTCCACCTAGTATCCTAGGTGGCATCACGTGAAGGGTAAAAAAAGCTTCTAACTAGTACTCCCTCTGTCCATTTATCCAAGACGTATTTTGAAATCTGAACATTCCATTTATGCAAGGCCCATTTGTGTTTTTTCATTGGAAAACACTAAATCGTTGCTTCGGCATCTTGCGAGCAATAAATTCCTCTCACATGCTTCTTCGGAGATTAATGAGGGAAGAGACTTTATTTATTTTCCTTGGTCTTTGAGTAAAGTACAAAAGCGCTTTGGATAAATGGATGGAGGGAGTAATAGTGAGATGTGTTGTTTGGACAACACCCTCGCCTTTGTGTTTGCTATACGAACAACGGACGGCCGGATCGTCACGAGAGGTCCGGCATGTAGGAGGGGACGGGCGTCCGATCCCACCACCACCCTCGCCCCTCTCGCGCCCCCGTCAGCCTGTTTCCCCAGAAACAGGAGAGCCGCAGAGCAAAACAGGAAGGCAGAGCCGCCGCTCGCCGCCGTTGATCCCTGCCTCCCCTTTCCGATCCAGAACCCGAGCAAATCCCCGTCTACCGGAGCTCTCCCAGATGGCCGTGAGCTCGCGGGTGCCCTCCCAACCCGCGGCGCGGGGCCTCCTGCGCCGCACCCCGCCGCGCATCCTCCCCGTCGAGCGCGCGCCGCGCCGCCTCGCCCTGGGCGTCCGCGCCGTCTCCGGGAGCCCCGGGTCGGGTGGATCGCCCGTGACCAAGCGGTTCCCGGCGCCGGCGGACGCCGCGGCCGTGGCGCCGATCTCCGCGCCGTCGTCGGCCGCCTCGGCCATCGATTTCCTCACTCTTTGCCATCGCCTCAAGGTACTTGCGTACGTTTGCGCTCGCCATAGTTAACCGTCCTTTGATATGTCGCTCGAGGGCTGCGCGATAGTTAACCGCCCTTTGATATGTCGCTCGAGGGCTGCGTTTTCCTGCACATCCTGTAGCATCAGAGTATCAGACTACCGATACTCCATTTTCTGTAAGAAATTTTGAGGCATTTGATTATTTGCCACTCTGTCAGAGTGTGTCATTCCGATTTTTTTTAAGGCCATAGGCCCAGCTTTACATTAAAGCTAAAATGATACTGGGGATACCAGTTTTACAAGAGAAGCACAAGTAAACCCATACAGGCACTCTCTCTAACACTCCCTCTATTACACCACAAAAGGAAAGCTAGTCCTGGGAACAAAACAAACAACAGAGCTTACAGGCTAGCAAGACATAAAAGTAACCAAGTTTAACATAAGTTTCAAGGTAGGATCCCAGCCTAAAACTAGCTAGAAGAAGCTCCCCAGCTGAAACACCAGAGGAGGCGCTCCAGAAGAAGAACAGACTTCAGCCGTCAGGCCTTAATGATGACAGTTGAAGATTCAGCTTTTGTATCACCTCGTCGATCCACTGTCGATCCGTCTCCTTGTTCAGTATTCTCCATTTCTGCATAAAAGAGATAGATCGAAATATGCCCACATTAGGTGAAGGAACCACAAGATTCTGAAAGACAAGCTCATTCGTATTAACCACAAACTCCAGGCAACTCCACTAAAAAGAAAAAGAACTCTCTTAGAGTGTTTATTAGATTTATTTCTACAAAAGTTCTCAATGTCATCAGGACAGGAGGGTAAAGTGGGCCAAGCCATCACTTCTCTAACCACACACCAGCAAAATCTAGCCAAAGCACACTCATCTCTGACATTCATCAGACTCCTCCAAAATTGGGAACATATTCTTTTTCTTGCAGCTATAAAAACCTTTTACTCCTAAATACTTTCTTCTTAGAAGATTGCAACAAATGTTATCTTCCCCACTCTCTATCTTAAAGATCCATTTAGCAAGGAGGCATCTATTCATTACTCTAGTGTTTGTAAAACCTAGTCCCCCAGCTCTTTTAGGAGAAGCCAGCAAATCTAGTGTTTGTAAAACCTAGTCCCCCAGCTCTTTTAGGAGAAGCCAGCAAATCCCATCTAGCGATATGGTATTTTTTCTTGAAATTGGGACCATGCCAGAAGAAGTTTGCTCTCGCAGAGTCCATTTTTTGATGGATCTCTTCCTGCAACATGTAGATGCCCATGGTGAGCTTAAGCAAGACTGGATCAGGACGGCCTTCCCTCCAGCTGTTAGACCCACACTCTGCCAAGTAGGAAGTTTTTTCTCCATCTTATGATGTACATAATCCAGATCAGAGCTTGGCATATGTTTGTCATTAACCAATACTCCCAGATACTTCATCGGTAGGTTCCCAGTATTGCAGTTAAACATCGCAGCTACATACGCCTGATCCTCTTCTGATCCACCAATAACTATAACCTCACTCTTTTGGTAATTTACTCTCAAACCAGACATATTCTCAAAGCAATAGAGTAAAAACTTGGTATATAAAATCGATTGCTCTTCCAGTGCCATGAATATCACAGTGTCATCTGCGTACTGTAAATGTGATATACCTCCCTCTATTAGATGGGGCACCAGGCCCTTGATTTGCCCACTCAACCTTGCCTTATCAAGCATAGTACCCAGTGCATCACTAACCAGGTTGAACAGCAGGGGAGACAGTGGGTCACCCTGTCTTAGCCCCTTATGAGTATTGAAGAAATTACCATGATTCCCATTGATTTTTATCCCCACTTTGCCACCCTCCACACATTTCTTGATCCATCTAATCCAAATCTCAGGAAAGTTTTTCTGCTTTAAAACCTCCACTAGGAAGTCCCAATTCACCTTGTCATAAGCTTTTTCGAAGTCCAATTTGAGGATTATTCCTTTAGATTTAGACACCCTCAATTCATGCAAGATTTCATGTAAAATAACTACTTCTAAAATGAACCTGCCAGGAATGAAGGCTGTCTAACTTCTACTTATTAGTTTGTCCGCAAAAGGAGTTAACCTTGTAGTCAACACCTTAGTGAACCATTTGTAATCAATATTTAGCACACAGATTGGTCTATATTGTCTGATATTATTAGCCTCCTTCAACTTTGGTATTAGAGAAATCATGCCATAGTTCAGCCTCCTCAAATTAAAGTCTTCTTTATGAAAATCATTGAACATCTCCATCACCAGTAACTTAATTTCTGTCCAAAACACTCTATAAAAACCAACTGGTAAACCATCAGGTCCCGGAGCTGAGGAACTGTCCATATCTTTCAAAGCTTTCTCAATCTCTTCTATTGTAAATGGTCTGATAAGTTCAGTAGCCTCTTCTTCAGATAGAACTCTGTCCACCCCCCAGAAGTTGTCTCCCAGACTGATCCTTCCTCTATCTTCTGCACTAAATAAATCCTTATAGAATTTTTCAATTTGATCTCTAATTTGTCTATTTTCTCTGATTTCCACTCCCTCTTCCTCCAGATAATAAATTGAGCATTTCCTCCTCCTACCACTGGCTGCTCCATGAAAGAAGCTGTTATTAGAATCTCCTTTTAGCGTCCATTTGATCCCACTCTGTTGTTTTAAGTGTAATTCTTCTTGACCATAAATTGTTTCCAGTCTGCTTCTAATGCATACCTAGTCTGCCACTGAGAGGCATCCAGCACTCTTGACTCAGCATCTCTATCAATAGCATTAATCTTTTCCAATAGAACTTTCTTGTCCTTCTTAGTTTGACTCTGGGTATTAGCTCCCCATCCTTTACAAAATTTCCTGGTTGCTGTCTTTAACTCTCTCCAATAGTCTTGTATTGCCTTCCCCCCTCTAATGTCATTCCGAATTTCGGGAGAGCGCAGAGAATTAAGTAATCGCGCTGGGCTGTACATGTGCAATGATTTGGAATAATTCATGCCCCTCGTTTATTTTATGATTCTTTGATGCTTAGATCCATCATATCGCGTGATTCTGATGTTATTGCTTCCGTTTATTCTTCAGACCACTAAAAGGAAAGGGTGGATAAATCATAGCATCAAGGGGCCTGAGTCTATTGCAGATCACATGTACCGTATGGCCTTAATGGCTCTGATTGCTGGTGACCTGCCTGCTGTGGATCGAGAAAGGTCTGTTCCTTCAAATGATTGTTTTGTTTTTATCAGTTTTGGTATGCTTTGGATTTCCTATTGTCATTTGTTAGTTTTCCTACTTGGTGCTGATGATCTCTATACTTTTCTTTTTTAAACAGGTGCATCAAAATTGCTATTGTGCATGACATTGCTGAAGGTAGGTCGCATACACCGTTGACACAAAATTCTTGCTGTGTTGTCTATCCAATGCAATTATGAACAGCCCTCATCTGTCGATAGCTTATTAGCCTGAAATGCCTAAATTCATCCACACTAGTGGATCTTCATCTAAGTAGTTGCAACTCAAATATTCAAACTATTTTGTTTAACAGCTATTGTTGGTGACATTACCCCATCGGATGGTATACCTAAGGCTGAAAAAAGCCGGCGTGAACAAGCAGCTTTAGATGAAATGTGTGGAGTTCTTGGTGGTGGTCCAATAGGTGTGTCCCCACTTTTTTTGTTAAAAATATCAGTTCATGTAAATTTCCAGCTCAAAAAAAATTGAATGATCTATAATGTTGTTGTTTTGCAGCTGATGAGATTAAGGAGCTGTGGGAAGAATATGAAAACAATTCTTCTATTGAAGCCAATCTTGTAAAAGATTTTGATAAAGTAAGCCGATAACTTTTTTCCAGAAATGGCTACTCATTTCTTATCTTCAACACCTCAATGTGATCTACAAAGAAAAAAAGATAGACAAGAATACTAGTTTATGTGCAATCGTTATCAAATTTGTATCATGAACATCATTTCTAGAAATAAAGAAGTTTTTAGTTGCTACCAGGATTGCCATATTCATCAACCATTGTAGAGTATGATCTCTTGGGTAAACTTATTTAAAAACCCGTGTATATCTCTTGTAATCAGTTTTTTGACCTAAACTATCCATTCAAGACTTCGCTTAAATTGCTTGTATTTGCATGCACATATTAGATGATCTTGAATGGCCCTGTTTTCAAGTGGGAATTTATATAAATTTGTCAGGTTTTGGGGTTTGGTCGTCCAAAGTTCCAATCCTTCGAAGCTTACAAGTTAGCTATTGAATAATAATAAGTATTTGCTACTGACATGACAATTGTTGGTACAAAATTTCACGTGTAGTATTAAAGTTAAGTGAATTTTATCCTTTTCTTGTTTCTTATCTTCTATCTGGTGCTTGGGGATTTGAAATTTACACTACCATTTTTTTCAGGTGGAAATGATTCTTCAAGCATTAGAATATGAGAAAGGTACGTACCTTGTTGTAAGTTGACTTGTGTGCTGTCAAACAATGAGCTAGTCATCATTTGGCCTAATTGCATATACTATGATATACATTCAAACATTCAACCATAGCTTAAATTACCAGTTGGTATGAAAATAAATTGGTATTATCAAGTATATATTTTAGATTATCATAATATTTTTGAGACATTGTTCCTGACGTATCATCATGTTTCTTTATGGTGTTAATAATCGTGCAAAATCCTTATGATACTCTGGTTTGGGGAAATAATAGAAGAATGATGAATGCTTTATCGCGTCCTCCGTACCACCAAACTTTGCACCTCATGTTCTTACCTTTCTTATGTTGGCATTTACTGGAAATAATAAAAGAATGATGAATTCTTTATCACATCCTTCATGCCACCAAACTTTTCACTTCACATGCTTACTTTTCCTATGTTGGCATTTTACTCACCTTGTGCATCGGATGTGCTAATCTATTTTTTTCTGCTTTTCTTGTATTTTGAAAATTTGCAGAACATGGCAAAGTGCTAGATGAATTTTTTCTCTCCACTGCTGGTAATTTCATTGATACCTGGCACATAACTCGTGATTGCCAAAATGATCACGAAACGTTTCCAGCTATCTCCTTTGTGCTAAACATTCCATTAACCTGTATTTCAGGCAAGTTCCAGACAGAGATCGGTAAAAGCTGGGCTGCCGAAGTGAATGCTAGGAGAAAGGAAGGATGCGGAAAGCAGAAGTAGGATCTTCTGGTCACCTTCATAGAACTTGCATGGAAACATGTCTTTTGGGAATTGGGACAAGAGGGGGTGATATGGCCGACTGGGGACTGGAGGGTTTAAGGGAACCCAGAATCACTCTCCAGAAGCCAACTTCAACAGTAGCACCTAACTGATTGCCATGGCAGTCCAGCTTTAGTAAGGAATAATAATCGGAGGGATATGGAGGAAAATCTACCGATGTTAGTTTGGTTAGAGCTGAAAGGTTCAAAATTGCGAGACTTGTTTAGGCCTCATTCGTTTCCACGGGATCAATTCCTATCGGAATGGATAAATACAACAAGAAAATCATGAACTGTAAGAGATCCGGATTTATTCCGGGTCGAAAATTAATTTGCTCATGATAGGTACACCAAAAGGCTCGGAATCAATCCACTAGTAAGAGGTGTGGAACCAAAAGCTCTACGGTCTCTTATTTTGCCTATCATGATTGGTAAATTAATTTTTGATCCGAAACAAATCCGAGTCCATATCATAATTTTCTTCATACATTCATTATTCCGGCTGGATTGAATCCCACGGAAGCGAAGAAGTTAGTAGTAACTGTAATGTTTCGTTCTAGGGATCCAGTGAGGGATAATATACGTTTTTTTGGTTAGCCCAGGGAATAATGAAAATGCGATGGTATCTGCCCCTTCCCATGTTCACTTCCCTCTGCTGTTCTATTCTTTGCCCGCTAAGGCATCGAATGAATCAGATTCAGGAGCCAAGTACCGCCAATATGCAAGCAGGAATGTTATGTTTCTGAAATTTAAATGGCCTCCCTTCCGCAATAAAACATGAGGTTAAGAATCAATGAGGTCAATAGGGCAAGAAACAATCATAAGCTACAAATCTAATTTCAGTTCATGAGAAACAGGTCATAAGCTCAAGATCTCGACTAGTTACAGGAGTTGCGCTGATCATACTAACCAAAAACTATCATCAGCTCAGCCCCCAAAATGAACTAATACACATCGCTCACAAGCTTCAACTTTCTATTTAAACGATCATACTTGGGTCAAATGTTGCCAAAAGACATACTTTTGCCTCTTTACATGATTATAACCTTAATGGTGGGTGCCTCATTCATCCCTACCGAAACCACCATCTCATGCCAGAATTTATCGGGTCATGAAGGAACGGGGTGTACTGGTGGATATAGGGGTTAATTGTCCGTCCAATTTTAAGCCAGATAGCTCTATGGTAACCAGCAGTGAAGGGAGAATGGTACATGAGCTTCAGCAACTGCAGCACCAGGAAAAGAAAATGAGAATGGAACTTAGTAAACCGTCATATTCTGCAAATGTTATAAAACCAACAGGTAAATTCATCAGACATCCGAAAATGTGGTCGCTGTAACAGAGTGCAACCATGCAGAAGCAATGATTGTTGCATATATCCCTTTTAATTTCTAATGGGTATGGTTACATTCGAGAATTTGGCATAGCTATTGAATTACTTCTCTGCTCCTACGATTAGATTCTTAAGAGCTATCCATCAACATATTTGAAAGTTTGCATGCATTACAAAATTCATCTGATATTTAGTATTCTATTTTTTTTTCCATTGGTCAGAGAATCCAACAAGCAAAGATTTGTAGCATCTATAATATCATTGTGCCAGAGGTCAAACGTATAAGTCAGTTAGGGCCACCCATGCAAAGGACCATTGTGTGATGACAAATTAACACATCACAACAGCATCATAACAATCTTCAGTTAGGTATACTGTGCTATTTATAAGGCAGGTGTGGATCCCCATTAACTAACCTGCCAATACATGAATGTTTGCATAGCATTTCGTTGTCGCCTGGAGAGGTAGAGAAACAATAAGAATTGGAAATGAAGTAATTAAATAGGAGGGGAGGGATTCTCAAAAAAAGGAGGGGAGGGGTTGAAAATAAAGGAAAAGTTTATGGTCAACTCACGAGAACAGAGATATGATTAAAAGAAAGCCCAACAAAATCTCTGCATTCGAACGTAGAAAATGGACTGCAGTCGTGTTCGCCTCAACCCATGTACAAGGCTGCTCCAAGTATGTCCTGCAAGCAAATGAACGCACTCATATGTGATAATTTTTACCAATCGGATCAAATCTTATCCCCATAAAAAAGGGACATCTATGGCAATTTATGTTCATGTCTTATTAGGTCGTTACATTCCAAGTTCCAACATATAAAGCTTTAACATTTTGCATTTTGTAACAGTGGATTGGGGGTGGGGGGGGGGGGGGCGGTAGACTACGGTAATTGCGAAGGTATGAAAAAAACGGCAAGAGAATGAATACATAACTGGAGTGCAGAAACTGATATTACAACTATAGCTAAAGAAACCAAGTTAGCAAGACTAGGTATAGCGTATCCAATCTATTGTTGTTTAATTTTAAAAGCATACACAATGAATCTACGTGAATCTAGAAATCCGTCAGCTTCATTTACCTGTATAAAGATGAACTAGTAAAATGGCGCCGTAGAAATCTGGCAACATGTTCAAGTGCCCAACAAATTACAGGTACCAAAACAACTGCCACAAAATAGTATCTCATTATGCACAAGACAACTCAGGCGATCAGGTAGTAGGTAATAATGTGACTGAACTTTATATTAATGTAAACAGCTTGTGCTTACGCTTCAAATGCAGTTTAGATGTAACAAACATAAGGCAGTACATGAATGGTATAAAATCCTTTGATGAAGTTACATGGTGACACCACACCTGAACAGCCTGCAAGTTCCCTGATCGGGGTAGCTGATAGGCAGGAGAATGGTCCATCAGCGTAGCACATTTTATTTAAATATTAAAAGACATCTAAGTTGAGGAGATTTAAATTTGGGAACATATCTAGTGGAAACCAGTGCAAACTATGAAACTTTAATCTAAACCACACGATCTTGATCCAAGGGAGAACTCATGAGAGGTGGGAGGGGTGATTTGCAAAATTCATGGGAGGTGGGAGGGATGATTTGCAAAGGTGCTTTTGCAAATCACTCCTCCCACCTCCTCTAAGCGCTCCGTTGGATCAACATCATGTGGCTCAGATTGAAGTTTCCATAGTTTTCATGGAGAGGTTGGTTTCCACCTGATATGTTGCCTTTAAATTTAGTTAAAAAAACACAAATCATGTCACATACCCTGTAAAGACCAAACAAAGCATAGCCTGTTGTACATGTTGTGCCAAGAAGTGACAATCTGTATCCCTTGTACTGAAGAGATTGTGGTGCCAATGGAAAGATGCCAATCAAGGCAACAATAAGGACCTATTAAAAAAGAAAATTAATGATCTATAATCTTGATAAACTGCCAATGCAGTAGCTACATTAATTTAGACAGATCAACACAAAACATTATTATATCTCAAGTGACTAACCAAAAAGCATTCATAAATGAAATAGGCATGTTGAAACATCAATACTGATACTGGGGATAAAGAATAGAGAATATATATGTAAAATGATAAGATACCATAGAAGTATGTAGTGTAGATTGCAAAGAGTAGTCAAAGAAAACATTACTAGGATAAAGTGACGTAGATTTTTTTCATTAAGTCTAAGTCGAAGTGAGAATAACAACTTGTTCCTATGTACATTGAAGTTCACAATACCCTCTAGTACTTCAAGTACAGAACATAAACAAAGTGGCTGCTTCACGCAGAATTCTTTATTCATCCAGTATGATTTAAGTTTATTCCTTGACAGCATAATTAATGAATCCTGACCACCGATTCAAGTTTATCACTCGATAACATGATTAATTGATCTTGACCGATTCACTTATGAAGAGCTCCAAACTTGGATTTCTATCAGTCAAAAGAGGGCTTTAGATGAAGATATTTTCTCATAGAGTGCTGGTTGGCAAACTGGCTATGTAGGCCGACAATATCTTAATTCCACAAACAAGTTGTTATTAAACCTTTCAAATAATCTTAATATGTTTGGTGTAATATCCTTTGCAAAACTGAGATCATCAATCGAAAGAAAAACAGAACTTTTAGAGATTATTTTTCTATGACAATACAGTTGCTGCCAGAACAAGTTTTTCATGTAAGAATGTTTACCCAAGCATTGACAGAAAAATGTAAGGACCGCTGGTCTAACTGCAATGACAGTCTGCTCCATGCCGGTCCAGCAGAATTAGTGCCTAAAAACCCATTGTCAGATGAAAAAGGAATTTAGGGAAAAGGAGAGACCATAACCCATAAGTTAAAGTGACATGCTTTTTTTCACCTAAATCAGAAGGCCTTGCATTTTCACCAGCTGAAGTAGATGTACCGCTACCACCTGAAGATGCTGAGGGTGAGGGCTGGGTAGAGGTGGTTGAGGACATTCCTTCAACAGGGAAATCAGGATTCTGTATCCAAAGTCAGCATATAAGCTATCATAGGACTGTGTCATGGGCATCAAATGCAGATATATCCACAAACCAAGACAATATATTAAACTATTCATGACAACTGTGCAGCAATGCCCATACTATAGAATTTTGTTGAAGCCGGAAAGGTTGATACATATAGTCCTTAACAAATGAGCAGTGATCAATCAAAATGTTGCTGACTCAACCCGTTAGTTGACAATGAGAAATTGACGCGATGTAACGCATGACAGAAAGCAGCATCAGATATTCTACTCCGTGGCTGAAAGATGAACAGATGGTTTCAATAATCCGTGGCAAGATTGTACAGTGACCCAGAGTCGAGAGATACTATGTGCAGTCAATCAAATGTCTGGAACATTACAAGGAACAGGTACCAGTCCGAAATAGAACAAAAAAAGAACCTTTCATTGGAGTCCTATAATTGTGAAATCCATTGTTTGGAGTCCTGAAATTGCAATTTTCTCATGGAGCAGTGGGGTGTAAAGCTATCACCCGCTACAGGAAAACTTGACCAAAGAGCATGTCCCAAAAAAAAAACATTTGACCAGAGGGCACAGAGAGGATGACTCTGGAAGATACCCACAACAAGGCAAAGCAAGAATGCGCCAAATTGCTCAAAGAAAAGAGAGGAAGGGGGAGCTGTTTTCTCCGCCCTTCCCATCAAGTACAAGACGGATCGCCTGCTCCTCCATAAGCTGGAAGCTGGGAAGCGGCCAAGGAGGAGGAAGGCCTCGGCACAGCAAAACGATAATCTGACGCCTCCCCCACCCAATTCTATCTGAAACTGCAGTCTCGCTCAAGATCCCCTTGACGCATCACCATCCCCAGCTTCGTCGCAGAAAAAAATACGGGCAAAAGAACTCAGACTCATGGGGCGCCGGCGGGAGCAGCGGCCGCAGTTGTGCGCAATGCGGGGAGCCAAATCAGATTTGGGGATTTGCACCCGCCGAATACAAATAAAGGCAGCCAGAAGTGCAGAGGAGGGAGAGATAAGCTGCAAACCTAACCTGCGTAAAATAATTTCGGCCTACACTGTCGGAGGAGAGCGCCAATCGCGGCTTCCGATGCAGGCCAAGGCCGAGAAGAGATATGGGGGCGCCCCCTCCCCGAATTACTTGGCAAGACTCCGAAGCAAAGGCGCAGGCAGCACGGGGACAGAGGAAGACGACTGACACCTCCCGGTCTCTTCTTCTTTCTCAATTCCGCCTCTGAAATTTCCTTGGCAATGCAGGGCGTTTATTATTCGTTGATGATGGCCACAGTCAGCCCCACAGGGGGCACACAGCGCCGCACAGGGCCCGAAAGCAACAGGAGCGCCGGGAGGGCCCCGTGATTACGGGCAGCTCAGGGGGTGCAATCGCAAAACGGATAGGGTTCCGAGATTCCTTTTTTTTTAATGCTTTTTGTGTGACCGAGAAAAGAAGCCAAGGGGATTCGAGTTCGAGTGGAGCGCAGCGACGAAAGCAACCGCGCCGGATCTCGAAAATTCCCTGGCGCTATGGCAGGCGCGGAAGCAGATCCCGATCCGCAATGCGGATCACAAGCTGCTGGATGGAGCAGAAGGACGGGAGGAATGGTGGTGTGGTGTGGGAGTGGGAGTAAAGGTACGTACGACGAAGCGGCGGTAGAACTTGTGCTGGAGGTGGGAGCGGACGTAGGGGTCGGTGAAGAGGTGCGGCGGCACGGCGGAGCTCGCCCGGTACTCAGCCCACCGCGGGTCGCGCTCGTAGTCGTACGCCGCCGCCGCCACCGTCGCCGCCGCTGTCCTGGATGGCCAGGACGAGGAAGACGCCTCGCCCATTCGCTCCCGAGTCCCGGACAGCCGCCCAGGGGGAGAGGAGGCTGGCCAGTGCCCGTGGCCTGCGGCAAATTCTGGTGTGCGCCGCCCGCGGGTGCCACGCCGCTCGAGGTGCCCATATTCCGTGCAAGCAGACATCTCGTGGGTGGATTTTCTTTTTCTCCAACTTTTCCTACCTTTTGGCCAAGTGGCAGCAACCCCCTTCCGTCCCATTTTATAATTGCACAAATTCTTTGATTTAATTATTGGTAATGCTCCTGATCAGACGTCCGATGGGGAAAAAAATCTGACGCCCTCCCAACCGCCCACCAACTTTGCATCTGATGTTTGGATGATGATCACAACATGCTCGCCACAAGCTCGCAACATGCTCGCCACAAGCTTGTAACATCACTCGCAATATGTACACTATGTCGGGGGAGGAGGGAGGGGGCGCAACATGGAAAAAGTGTTCGCAACATAGGAAAAGTTGTTCGCAACATGGAAAAAGTGTTCGCAACACGATGTTTGGATGTTGGTCGCAACATGCTCGCCACAAGCTCGTAACATGTTCGCCACCAACTCGTAACATCACTCGCAACATGTACACTATGTCAGGGGTGGAGGGAGGGGGCGCAACATGGGAAAAGGTGTTCGCAACATGGGAAAAGGTGTTCGCAACATGGGAAAAGGTGTTCGCAACATTCGCAACACGCTTCGCAACATCATGATCCAACGGCTGATATGTTTCCTAATTCGAATCGTGTGGCTAAGAAGATGTCCGATCCTAGCGCCCGGATCGGACGTCCGGGCGCTAGCAGTTCCGTTTAATTATATCCTTTTGCAGCATGGTGGCATAAAATATTTCCTGGTCACTTGCTCGGATCAATGGAGTCCAGTAGTCCAGCGTTCTCTTTAACGTTTGCTTTTTTCCGTCCCAAATTACTAGTAACTATTGTTATTTTCGTCACACGGAAAGAGTATTTCTTTAAGTATGAAACGGATCAGATTCGCATGAAATCGGATTTGAATAATATCTTTTACCACGTTTTTACTCGAATATGAAAGAAAAATAATTTGAGTGTACGGAAACACATTCGGATATTTACTCGATTTCAAAGATAACATTTACCAATTTTCTTTATTGATAATTTATAATTACAAAATCATGTAGATACTAAAGCAGTAGGACATAACAGGGATAGCTCACTAAGGATATCTCATTCATCCATATTTATTTCAATAATTAATCATATAATAAATAAAACTATTAACCAATACATACTTTTAATATATATACATTTATCAAAAAACAATAAAAAATACATGAAAAATATTTTCATCAATACATAATAAACTAGAGTAATTTAAACTAAAATGTATATTAATGTATTTTTATTATTACAATTAATTATATTGGTTAAATATAACTTCTAAATTGTTTATGGATGCAACATTTTTTATACTAAAATTAATGCCATAATCATTAGTTATGGACAAATTTTTAAGTATACACTATCATTATTAGTATTCTATTGACATAGTTTGGTATTAGTTATAGAGATAACTTACAGCTTTATATAGCAGAATACGGATAGTGTCGGATATTGCCAAATACGGATGGAATCGGAAAGAGAAAAATTGACAAAAACAAATTCGGATGTACTCCGTATCCACTTTACTACCACCTTTGAATTCAAATGCAGATACATATATCTATATTTATATTCTAAGGGATACGGATATGACATTTCAGATTCCATTTCCACATCTCCATCCTATATTAATTAGCGGGGAGTTAAGATTTCTATTCATCTGCATGATCTATCTACCATCGGACAATTCCCGTTATGTTTTCTCTTCTCATTTCAGATTCCATTTCCATATCTCCATCCTATATTAATTAGCGGGGAGTTAAGATTTCTATTCATCTGCACGATCTATCTACCATCGGACAATTCCCGTTATGTTTTCTCTTCTCACGGCAGTCACACACTCACACACCCCTTGGGGCTTCAGCTAGCCATCACGAAATCCACAAGTTTCTTTTGCGATTACAAATCGTTGCATTTTTCACGTTGAGTATCTCCAATATTTTGCCAAATTTTACTTGACAAATCTTGTGTTTTACCAACTTTTAAGAAGATACGACAAAGTAAAAAAAGTTCATCTCCAACAATTTGGTATGATTCACTTTGCTAAATTCAGATCTAACAACAACTCCAACAGTTCTCCATCCCAAAATGCCATTGCTATTTTTTTGGCAAAAACAGAAAAAACATTCTCCAACAGTTCTTCATCTCAGAGCATCTCCAAGAATTTGCCAAATTTTACTTGGCAAATCTTGTGTTTTGCCAACTTCTAAAAAGGTGTGCCAAGTAAAAAAAAGAGTTCATCTCCAACAGTTTGGCATAATTCGTTTGAAACACTCAGATCTAACTTACATCAGGAATCCTAAAAGAAACAAAATTATGTTTATGCCCTTCCACCTCTTAGAAACTTATATCAGGAATCCTTCTCTATTCTTCATTTCTTTTTTCACCCTTCCACCTAGAGGGAAATGCCTATAGCAACCACGATCCGCGCGCGCATATATGCGTGTGGGGAGATGAGTTTTGCCAAGTTTCTATTTTTGCCAAGTTGGTTTGCCAAACTATTGAAGGCCAATTTTCTCGTTTTGCCAAAATCAGATGGATGCCAAGTTGATTTGCAAAACTGTTGGAGTTGCTCTCAGGTTGTTATTTATCCCAAATTGGGAAAACCGACTCTGCGCATATATATGCGCGCAACAATCCACGGCGCATCCTCCCGTATCAGAAGAGGTGGAAAGGTATAAAAATAATTTTGTTTTTCTCAGGGTTCCTGATTTAAGTTTTCAAGAGGTGGAAGAGTAGAAACATAATTTTGTTTCTTTCTCAGGGTTCCTGATGTAAGTTAGATCTGGATTTGACAAGTGAATTATGCCAAACTGTTGGAGATGGACTCTTATTTTACTTGCATATCTTTTTACAAGTTGGCAAGACACAAATTTTGCCAAGTAAAATTTGTCAAACTCTTGGAGTTGCTCAGGAATCCTGAAAGAGAAACAAAACTATGTTTCTACCCTTCCACCTCTTGAAAACTTAAATAAATAATTCTGATAAAAACCAAAATTATTTTTATACCACCTCTTCTGATACAGAAGGATGCGCCGTGGAAAGCTGCGCACATATATGTGCGCGGTGTCTGTTTTTCGAAACTTGGGATAAATGTCAATCTGAGATGGGGAACTGTTGTAGAAGGTTTTTTCTGTTTTTGAAAAAAACAATGGCAACTTGGAATGGGAGCAGGTGGAGTTTCTCAGCATCTACGACAGTTTGGCAAACTAATTTGGCATCCATCTCATTTTAGCAAAACAAGAAAAATTGACCTCCAACAGTTTGACAAACCAACCTGACAAAATAGAAACTTGGCAAAATTATACCTCCCCACGTGGGAACATACGCGTGCCGATCCGGGTTGGCATCGGCGCCAGGTGGGAGGGTGAAAAGGGAATAAAGAATAGAAAATGATTTATGTTACAAGTTTTCAAGAGGTTAAAGGGCATGTTTCTCTTGGTTCCTGATGTAAGTTAGATTTGAGTTTGGTAAGTGAAGTATGCCAAATTGTTGAAGATGAGTCCATTATTTACTTAGTAAATCTTTTTAAAAGTTGGCAAAACACAAGATTTGATAAGTAAAATTTGGCAAACTCTCATTTCTTATTTGGCTAAAATAAGTGACCGGTTTCTTCCCTGGCCGTAGTAACTTTTTTCTTCCTTCTTTGATCCTAAGGTAAAATTTCATCGCTATGACCTTACCGCCACTTCTGTTAGTTAACGCCGTGAAGTAAAGGTTGAAAGGTTGAAAAGACACTTTTGCCCCTCTTGCTGTTGTACAACGAAAACTTAACTGGGCAATGTTGCGCATATAGAGCACAGCGCAACTCCAACAGTTTGACAAACCCACTTGACATCCATCTAATTTTGGCAAAACAAGAAAAATTGGCCTCCAACAGTTTGGCAAACCAACTTGGCAAAAGTCACCTCCCCGCGTGTATATATGCGCGCGCGGATCGTGGTTGCCATCGTCGTTTTGCTGTAGGTGGGAGGATGAAAAAAGAAATAGAGAATAAAGAAGGATTCCTAATGTAAGTTTCCAACAGGTGAAAGGGCATAAACAAAATTTTGTTTCTATCAGGATTCCTGATGTAAGTTAGACCTGGGTTTGGCAAGTGAATGATGCCAAACTATTGGAGATGAACTCTTTTTTACTTGGCATATCTTTTTAGAAGTTGGCAAAACACAAGATTTGCTAAGTAAAATTTGGCAAACTCTTGGAGATGCTCAGAAACCGTTTTGTCAAACATTTTTTCAAAACAACTGTAACTCCAGGTCTTGAGCTACGTCCACGTACTGCAGCTCTTCGTCAGCACCTTCGTCTCCTCCTGCCGACACGAGCGTATAGCTACCGTCGTGAAGATCTACACGAGGATGCACATGCAAGGTTGAATTGACGGTTTTTAATTTAATTAATTACAAACAACAAACGACAACCATGTGGTGCATGGTTGACCACATTCACCTAGATAAACATACATTCAACAATTTTTCGTCTTGATAGTGACCGTGTACATATATATATGTAAATAAATTAATTTAATTTTACAAACAGCAAGGGTGGTGGCACTTAGTTTCTTAGAAAAATTAGCATCACATACCTAGGGTCATTTAGTGTGGATGTGGTGATTTTCCAATTCAATTTAATATTAAGCTTTAATTTGCTTCCATTGTTTTAATTCACCAAATAATTTCATAAAATTCAATGGGGGTGTTTCTAAAGCACTACAAACCAAAATAAGGCCACTTCACACACATGCACACTTATGAGAGCTATGAAATTAATTACACCAAAAATAACAAACTCTAGCTACCAAAACATGATAAATGCACACATAAATAAATAAACATCAAATGGATCCCAACTTCGTCACACATGGCCTCTGGTCCAAAAATAAGCTAGGCATGCAACATATACACCTAGAGCTACTATTGATCTTGTGCTATGCATTTACAAATAAAATTAGGCATAAAATAAGACTAAATACTTTTGACAGGTATAAAATTGTGATTAATTCACCAGAGATGCCTTTATGCATAAGAAGATCACATGCAGAAGTTGAGCACAAAAATCTATTTGTTTTTTACTAAAAAATCATGCAGACAGATTCATCATAAATACAAAACAATTCATAATAAAAGATCTACACAGTAACTTCCTGCAATTTTTGGTACAGAAACTAGGCATGTCATAACACACAACATATCCAAAATTCAACTACAGAAAACTTGTAGAGTTTGAGCTACAACAGATCTAGGTTTAACAGTTTTCTATTTTTCATGCAAAAACTACTAAGAACACAGTAGGCTCATGTCTTTGAGTATGAACTGCATGCAAAGTTGATGTCATTCATGACACTGATGAACAGTAAAAGCTGCAGTTGACTGAGTTTTTCACCACTTTCCACTCTAAATCTCAAATACCGTCAATTATGAAAATTGTGTCTATAGAAAAGACGAACAACTTTTATATTGGCCGACTTTGAAGTGTTTAAGTGAAATTTTGAGAACGTGACAAAAGTTCTAAAGGGGTTCAAAGACATTGGGGTTTTGATCCCACCTTTGACTAGGGTTTGACCACAATGTGTGTTGACTTGATTAAGAGGGTCATTAGTGATTGTTGGCTAGGTTTTCGAGGTGAGGACTCAGGTTGACCAAGGTTTGACTAGAGTCAACAGATTTGACTCGGCCATTAGCACTAGTGATGCTAATTAAATCCTGGGGCGTCACAAATATTTCACGCAGAAAGAAAAGAAAATTTGCTTCACATATATATCTCAATATAACCATTACATGCATAGCGAATTGCTTCCACTAAGATAGTGCCTTTCATTATACTTTTATTACATTTTAGCGCTCATCGGTTCCATCCTTTAAGCACAAACTAACGTGATTAGACAATGTCATGCTAAAGTAAACAATTTCTAAAGACAGATTAATTAGGTTTAATAGAATTTTATAATTAGATTCACTTTCCATCCATGTAATTAATTTTATCATTAGTCTATGTTTATTACCCTAATAGGTCTTGGAAGGATCCCAGATTTTTTTTAATAAGTTGATACCAAGCATGGAGAAAACATAGACCGTACCAGCATAGACCCGAATTAAACATACTAATATACTATATATTTAAAAAACCGACAATAGGACAATCCCGTCATCATTGGAAAAATAATCAGTTCGACAACTGAAAACCCCAATAACTCATGCTTGTGCATTTACAAAATTCACATCCTTTTGAATGTATCAAAAATCTTAAAACCTACCCCCTCCTTCCTCGCTTCTCCGCGCTCCCGGGGGTACGTGGCGCCCCGGGAGGCCCTCGCGGCGACGCGGCCGCGCGGCCGCGCGGCCTAGCCTCGCGTCGGCGCGCGGGGCGGTGTAGGGGCGCGGGCCGGTCCCCGGCGGTGGCCCCTCCCATGCGATGTGGCCCGCCGTCGGTGACTTGGTGCGTGGCGCTCGGGGAGTCCACCGCACCGGCGGAGCGCGCGCGCGCGCGGGCGATGAAGCGGCGCGCGGGTCGGTGGAGGAAGCGCGCAAGTCCCCCGACAAGTGGGCCCCCGAGCAATGTGGCCCGCCGTCGGTGGGTCGCCGCCGGTATAGAGCTCGTGCACGTGGAGGGGGGCGACCCGCCCGCGCGGGACGGCGTCGGACGGCGCGGGAAGTGGGCGGCCGCGCCGCAACGTGCCGCCCCTTCTCCGACGGGTGGCCCGGTTCGAAGTTGTGGCCCGCCGGTGCACCGCCGGCCGCCGGCCGAGCTTCGTGCGTGTGAGGGAGGGCGGCCCGTGCGGCGTGGCCGGTTTAGGGGAAAACGGTGGGACGCCAAACCGCGGACGCCCTCTCTCTCTCTCCGCGCCCGCCCGCATCCGCGCCGCACGCCGCCCGCGGAGCTCGCGGGCCGCGAGATCGCCGGCGTCGCCGGGCGAACGGGCCCCCCCACCCCTCCCCCGCCTCCGGATGCCCTCCACCGCGACACGCGCCTACTCTATGAGCCTCGCGCCGCCTCTCATCCTCGCCGCGGTATGGCCGTCATGTCCCGCCTCGGCGAGGGCGCGCGTCGCCTCGGGGAGGGAGCTCGCGTGCGTCCCGGCGGTCCATGGCTTCCTCCGACGCGTCAAGATAAGGCCTCCTCCCTCCTCTTCCCCTCCCCCTCCTTTCTCCTTTCTTATCTGTTCCCTCCCCTTCCTCTCGCCTCCGGTCCCCACTCCAAACCCTAGCGCCTCCGGTCCCGATTCGAAACCCTAGCGCTCCTCGCGGTTCACCCGCGCGCTGCATCTGCTTTCCTCTTGGGCTACCACCACGCGCGAGCAATGGAGATCCCACCCCCTCCCCCCCCGGTTTCCCCCCATTTACTGTTATTCCTTTTCTTTCGGCCGCTTCTGATTAAATGCTTTTCCCCTTACCTTGTAGGTGCCAGCGAGCGGCCATGGAGTCCGTGACATAGCCTGAGACCAAAAGTCCGTGCACAGAGGTGAGTTGTATGCATTGTCTTTGATCATTCGGAACGTCTGTGTTGTTTTGCTTCATGTTGAACTGGTGCCATTGACCTGTCCATCCTGCAATGCACTAAAGGTTTTGCTTTATGTAAAGGCAGGCGAAAGATCGATTTGAAAACTGAAAACTGAAAACTGAAAACTGAAAAAAAAATATTGCTTTGTGTAATGGACTAGAGTACATAGGAGTGACTTAAAAACTGAAAAAAAATATTGCTTTGTTTGGATTTGGGTGTCAAAATTTATGTGCATTGTCTCTGATTTGTTGGGTCCGATGCGAGGGTGGGTGTGTCTCTCTCTCTTCGTCTTCTTCGTGTGTTTGCGCTAGGCGGCTTCTCCATTTTGTGATGCACTAAAAGTTGTGCTTTATGTGACTCTCTGCCCTGGCAGAGTTCTATAGAGAGCCATGTGGGTATATTTAGGGAAGAGCAAAATGTTACTGCATTTATTGCATTGTTTGGATTTGAGTAGGAAGATGTTACATGCACTGTCTTTGATTTGTTGGATCTGATGCCTTCTGTTTTGTCAGCAGTGAGCTCTGTGAATTTGGTGAGCGGGTTTTGAAGGTGGGTGTGTCCCTCTTTCTTCGTCTTCTTCGTGTGTCTATGCTGGCTGCTCATCGTGGCCTTGATTGGTTGCTGACTCCTTGTTGTCTGCTTCTTGTGCACTGCAGTGAGCTTCGTGGGATTACTCATCCGGATCTTGGGGTGAGTTTATGGTTACTTGGATTTCTTTTCGGTGCACAGCATGTTCTTTGGTGTTTTGTTTGGGAGGCTGTATCCGTACTTATTTCCTTTTACTTGGTGATTTGTGTGCTTGTTCTTTAGTTCTTGGTTTGACAGGCTGTGTCAGTTATTTCTGTGCATTATGTGATCTTTTGTGCTCTTTTGCTGCTGCATGTGTTTATAGCATAATAGTTGATGTAGAGAACATGGTCCTTTGCTTTTTCTTAGTGGGGGTTGCTGTTTGTTTTTGGTCATGTGAAAATATCGTTCTCAGTTTCTAGATGGCGTACATCTGTCTCGTCTTATGGGTCCTCTTGTGTTTATTTGATTTTTGGGCATGTATTTCTTGCGATGTCAGGATTGTTGTAGCAGATTTCTGAAACACAGCTGCTTAATTATGTCATGTGCTTTGTGCAGGACCAAAGAGCACCTTGCAGACATCGCATAAGGAAAGGTACATGTGCCCCTTTCACTGTTTGTTGCTTTTCTTTCTTGCTCACCTATGGTTATTGTGCTATTATGCGGCATTCCTTGCCCAAAGAGATTGCTATGTGTGGGATTTAAATGTTGCTTCGATTTCTTTTCTTTTGGTTGTGAAAAAATGTTCGCCAAAGCTGTAGGAACATAGTGCATAAAATTACAAATTACTTGCTCAGCAGTGTTGTTATGTCTGGAATTTAAATGGTGCTTCTAATTTCCTTTCTTTTGGTTGTCAAAAGTGTTCACCGAAGCTGTAGGAATATGTGTGGGATTTAAATGTTGCTTCTGATTTCTTTTGTTTTGGTTGTGAAAAAATGTTCACGAAAGCTGTAGGAACGTAGTGCATAAAATTAGAAATTACTTGCTCAGCAGTGTTGTTATGTCTGCAATTTAAATGGTGCTTCTAATTTCCTTTCTTTTGATTGTCAAAAATGTTCACCAATGCAAACTGCCAAAAAAGTGAGCAGAGGGGACAACATTGCACCGCCCGATACGTTCCGGCGAGTTGCTCTCCCTCAGCACCACCAGAACACCTTGTGCTCTGGAGGGGGCCTCTGGGCTACGTCCCCTGGTGTCAAAAGCTTGCTTTAGTTCACAAGTGCACTAGACATATAGGAATGCAACCTGCGCTTACGTGATCTTTTGTGCTCTTTTGCTGCTGCATGTGTTTATAGCATAATAGTTGATGTAGAAAACATGGTCCTTTGCTTTTTCTTAGTGGGAGTTGCTGTTTGTTTTTGGTCATGTGAAAATATCGTTCTCAGTGTCTAGATGGCGCACATCTGTCTCATCTTATGGGTCCTCTTGTGTTTATTTAATTTTTGGGCATGTATTTCTTGCGATGTCAGGATAGTTGAAGCAGATTTCTGAAACACAGCTGCTTAATTATGTCATGTGCTTTGTGCAGGACCAAAGAGCATCTTGCAGACGTCGCATAAGGAAAGGTACATGTGCCCGTTTCACTGTTTGTTGCTTTTCTTTCTTGCTCACCTGTGGTTATTGTGCTCTGATGCGGCATTCCTTGCTCAGCAGTATTGTTATGTGTGGGATTTAAATGTTGCTTCTGATTTCTTTTCTTTTGGTTGTGAAAAAATGTTCACCAAAGCTGTAGGAACATAGTGCATACAATTACAAATTACTTCCTCAGCAGTGTTGTTATGTCTGGAATTTAAATGGTGCTTCTAATTTCCTTTCTTTTGGTTGTCAAAAATGTTCACCAAAGCTGTAGGAATATGTGTGGGATTTAAATGTTGCTTCTGATTTCTTTTGTTTTGGTTGTGGAAAAATGTTCACGAAAACTGTAGGAACGTAGTGCATAAAATTAGAAATTACTTGCTCAACAGTGTTGTTATGTCTGCAATTTAAATGGTGCTTCTAATTTCCTTTCTTTTGGTTGTCAAAAATGTTCACCAAAGCTGTAGGAACATAGTTCATAAAATTAGAATTGAAAAGTGCGCTACGCATATAGGAATGCAAACTGCCAAAAAAGTGAGCAGAGGGGACAACATTGCACCGCCCGATACGTTCCGGCGAGTTGCTCTCCCTCAGCACCACCAGAACACCTTGTGCTCTGGAGGGGGCCTCTGGGCTACGTCCCCTGGTGTCAAAAGCTTGCTTTAGTTCACAAGTGCACTAGACATATAGGAATGCAACCTGCGGAAAAAGTGAGCAGAGGGGACAACATTGCACCGCCCGATACGTTCCGGCGAGTTGCTCTCCCTCAGCACCACCAGACCACCTTGTGGCCTGGAGGGGGCCTCTGGGCTACGTCCCCTGGTGTCAAAAGCTTACTTTAGTTCAAAACGGCGCTAGACATATAGGAACGCAACCTGCGCAAAAAGTGAGCAGAGGGGACAACATTGCACCGCCCGATACGTTCGGCGAGTTGCTCTTCCTCGGCACCACCGGACCACCTTGTGATCCGGAGGGGGCCTCGGGCTACGTCCCCCGGTGTCAAAAGCTTGCTTTAGTTCAAAACGAGCGCTAGACATATAGGAACGCAACCTCGCGCAAAAAGTGAGCGAGAGGGGACAACATTGCACCGCCCGATACGTTCGGCGAGTTGCTCTTCCTCAGCACCACCAGACCACCTTGTGATCTGGAGGGGGCCTCTGGGCTACGTCCCCTGGTGTCAAAAGCTTGCTTGGACCATACGTGTTTCAGCCATTTTCTAATAGATGCATGAAATGTGCCCTCGCATCATTTTTTCCTTCTAATTTCAGTCTCCTATCAGTAGCTTACATTGTTCCTTTGCTTTTCTTTCTTGCATATGTGATTGGTTCTCCTGGCTGACCATTGCCGCTTTTTTATCACCAAGTACACCGGGTTGATTGCCGCTGGCCTAACAGGTATGGTTATTGTCCTCTGGTGCGTCATTACTTGGCCGGTAGTGTTGCTATGTGTGGAATTTAAATTGTGGTTCTTTTGGTTCTAATTCACAGGATTGCAGATCTGCCGCCTCCGCTCTCTTCATTCTTTAACATCCGCGCCGATCGCTTCCTGCTTTGCTCCAGTAACGGTAAGAAAAATGCATTACCGCCTCCTAACTCGCTGATCTTGTGATTGCGATTGTACTTTTTTTGCGTGCTCTTGCTGATGTGCGTTTGTCTAAAATGCTGTGGGGTTTATCCCGTCCCGTTCATGGTAGTGTACACCTGGAGCATTTGTGTGTATGTTTATATAATGCCTTGTGTGTAATTATCCTGTTACTGTTATGGTCATCTTGCTGATTTGGCGTCTGTACTTCGTTTTTTGGTATGGTTTTGGCTGGTTTGGTGTCCTGTGTGGCCTTTTAGTGATGCCTGGTTCTTCGTCTGAGCGAGTTGCTCGCTGTCGTGACAAGGCCCGTGCAAAGAGAAATGCACTTGCATCTGTTCCGTTGGCAGGCTGTAGAAAAAGAACAAGTGAGTGCCGTGTATTTTTTTGCAAATGTGCCCGTGGTGCCACGCTTAGTGCTCAGACCTGAAAGTTTTGATGAACTAAACAGGAGAGAGATCCTTGATGGATTTCCCTGCGGATGTTCTTCGCGCCCGAACCGTCGCCTTCGAATGAATAGGCTTAGGCGTGTGCCGGAGGTCGTGACCGAGTACAATAGTGCTCGTTGCGCTTCCCCCGATAGGACTCGTGTAGAGGAACCGAAAGGTTAGTTTGTGATTTTAGCATTCGTTTGCGGGGGGCACGCGGCGCTTCTCGCCGGCCCTCTAACTTTGATTTCTCATCACGTGATGGCGGATGCCTATCCGTAACGGTCTTATTATGGTGGACCAAACCATGAGTGCCCGTATTGTGGTCTTTGTTTTTGGTTTCAAGAGAGAGTTAAAAGTGCTTCGAATCTATCGAAAAGAAAAATAGTCTACAACCTTTGCTTGTAGGTCAAATAAGATCTGTCTTGAGCAATATAAGAAACCTCCTCGCACCACCGGGCCGACCTACTTAGATTTGATGGTGATGCCCGCTCAAAGCGATTTCTTAGCGGATACGATCATATAATTCCCTGTTTGCTTTCACCTCTTTGGGAGCATCTCGTTGATAAGACGATAAACAATGGTAGTGCTCCTTATGTTTTTAAGATAAATGGTGTTGTCCACCATCGTATTGGTTCCCTTGTACCAAATCGCGGTTCCAAGCCCGCATTTGCGCGGCTCTATATACACGATACCCGGCAAGAGATCCAAAACCGTTTAGGTTTATTTGAGAGTGATGACGACCTGTGCTAATAAACCCGATCCGCATGTGACTCTATCTCTCCTACAAATGCTTTGAATGAACATAATAGCCTCGTCAAGGCTTTCCGATGTGCTAGAGATCGGGTACCGGAGCAAGAGGGTGACCAAAGAGTAACTTTGAGGCTGCTAGGCTGCAATTCTAGGGCTGATGTTCAGTACAACCTGCCAACTAGCGGTGAGATAGCAGCGATAATAGTAGGCGATTACTCTGCAGATGAGTACACATACGATGTCCTTGTGCAGGGTAAAAGCGGCGGGTTAAAACGTGTTTCCTGTTTACATCCATGCTACCTGTCCCTTCAATATCCATTGTTGTTTCCTTATGGTGAGCGTGGCTACCACCTTGGCATTAAGTATACAGACGCAGACGATGAGGGCATTGGTCGCAAGTATGTCACCATGCTTGAATTTGGTAGATTCCATATGCATTATAGACTAAATCGGCCGAACCCGTTCACCTGCTATGGTAGACTGAGTGATCAATTAGTTGTTGATTTCTACTCAACTGTCGAAGGCTCTAGGCTGAAATTCATAGGCGACCATCAAAAAGACCTACGATGCGAGTCTCGTCGAGGGAATAGGCGATGCGATAGATAGGGGCTTTGTTAGTGCGGATTCAGTTGGTGGTAGGGTTGTTGTCCCTGCCAGTTTTACTGGAGGTAGGAGATACCATGTAATGAACTATCGGACGCGATGGCTATATGCAGAGTCTGCGGGCCTCCTGATCTGTTCGTGACTTTTACGTGCAACACAAAGTGGAGAGAAATCGCTGACGCTTTGCGATATGAACCTGGGACGACGAGCCTTGTGACCGTTCGGATTTAGTTGTGCGCGTGTTCAAAATGAAAGTTGACGAGTTCATAGACGATATCAGGGAGGGTAGAACCTTCGGCCCGTTGCGAGCAGGTAGGTCCTGGCCTAGAATGGCTATTTCTATTGTTTCTAGGTTGGTTGTTCCTGTGTGTAATCGGTGTTGCTGATTATGCGCTTTTGTACACCGTGGAATTCCCGGAAACGTGGCTGCCCCATATCCATCGCCTTGTGTGGTTAGCCAACTCGAATTCCGAATTCGGTGGCACCACTATTGATGGCTTCATCTCGCGAGAGATTCCCGACGTAAATATTGACCCATTAGGATATGCGCTTGTTGACGAGTTCATGGTTCACGGCCCTTGTGGCAATGACAATAAGAGGTGCCCGTGCATGAAAGACGATAAATGTTCAAAGAATTTTCCTAAACAATTCCAAGATGAGACTATCGTAGATGACTTTGGCTTTACTATCTATAAGCGTAGGGACGATGGTAGGTACGTTATTAAAAATGGTATCAAGCTCGACAACAGAAATGTGGTTCCTTATAATATGAACCTTCTAAAGAGATATAATGCACACATCAATGTCGAGTGGTGTAACAAGTCCAATATGATTAAATACCTGTTTAAGTACGTGACTAAGGGGAGTGATAGGGCAAGAATTTACTTTGAGGTTACTGCGAAAACATCAAACGCCTCTCCTGGTCCCGACCTAGCTCCACGTGATGAGATTCAAGAGTACATTGATGCTAGGTACTTATCTGCTTGCGAGGCTCTATGGCGTACCTTTGAATATGATATTCACTTTAGAGTGCCTGCAGTAGAACGATTATGTGTTCATCTTCCGGGTATGAATCATGTGCGCTATGAGCCCGAGGCTGACTGCGTGACCTGCTTGAGAGCCCGGCGGCCAAAACCACCATGCTTTCGCTGCGTGGTTTGATGCGAACACAAAACATGAGGCTGCTAGGGACCCGACCTCTTCGCGATTTCCCAAAGAAATGGACTTGGGTAGCTTCCGATCGTTTGTGGCGAAAAAGAGCGTCTTGCGATAAGATTGGTCGCATGTATTACGTCCATCCAACTGCTGGTGAACTGTACTACTTGCGGATGCTTTTGATGATTGTTAAAGGTGCGACAAACTACGCTGATATACGATCTTTCAACGGTAAAGTTTACAACACTTTTCGAGAGACGTGTGAGGCAAGAGGGCTCCTTGAAAGTGATAATGAGTGGAGCCTATTGTTCGATGAGGCCATAGTGTCCGCGTCCTCACGCCAGCTTAGGCAACTATTTGTTACCGTCGTGCTTCATTGTTCTGTCAGTGATGTGCGTGGTTTGTTTGACAAGTATTGGCTTTACCTTATAGATGATATACGCAGAACGTTAGTGAATTCGCTTGGAAACCCATCATATGTCGTTCCGAATGAACAGCTGATGAACCTACTTATACAAAAGCTAGCAGACCTATTCGGTGACAGCGGAGGGGAACATAAATAATTACAACTTGCCAAAAGCGACATCACGGGAATATGCTATGACCAATAACGGACTTATTAATGATGAGCCGGATCCCGAACCCCTAATGTTGTCAATGCACGCTTCATCCTTGATCTCACAATTAAACTCCGGACAGAAAAGCGTGTTCGATACGATTACTGGTTGTGCTCTTAGCAACTCTCCTGCCTTTTTCTTTGTATGTGGACACGGTGGGACCGGGAAAACGTTTCTTTGGAATGCTATAGTGGCAAGGCTGCGTTCTGAAAAAAAAATTGTTCTTGCCGTTGCATCGTCAGGGGTGGCGTCCTTGCTGCTACCTAAAGGCCGAACTGCGCACTCTAGATTTAAGATACCCTTCGACATAACTGAATTTGCCAATTGTAAGGTCAATAGAGGCACTATGCTGGCCGAGCTTATACAGGCGACGTCGCTGATTATATGGGACGAAGCACCAATGACCCACCGTCGCTGTTTCGAGGCGCTAGATAGAACTATGAGAGACATCCTTTCTGAGAACAAACCTGCCAATGCCCTGCTACCGTTTGGAGGAAAAACCGTTGTTCTTGGTGGCGACTTTCGTCAAATCCTCCCGGTAGTGCGCAAAGGATCTCGATCTGCCGTAGTTGGTGCATCAATTACGAATTCTAACCTATGGCAGCATGTGACTCTTTTGAAACTGCAAACAAACATGCGCCTTCAAAACCCTTTGCTTGAAGGTGACCAACGAGTAGAGCTTGAAAATTTTAGTAAATGGGTCTTGTCTATTGGTGATGGCACTGCCCCCGCCGAGAAAAGAGGTGACGAGCATGAAGCCTCATGGGTTACCATTCCTGACGATCTGCTAATCCATACCGAGGGTGAAAAAATTCCTGCTCTTGTGTCTGAAGTGTACCCAGATTTGTTGTCCAGCTATCGTGATCGTGAGTACTTAGCCTCACGAGCCATTGTCTGTCCAAACAACCAAACAGTTGATGAGATAAATAGGTACATTGTCTCGCTGCTCCCCGGTGATAGCGTACAGTACATAAGTTGTGACACCATAATAAAGACATCTGAACAGATTCCAGATTTTGATTTAATCTACCCCACTGAATTTTTAAACTCCATTGAAGTCAACAATTTCCCAGCTCATAAACTTGTTCTCAAGAAAGGAACCACAGTGATGCTTTTACGAAATTTGAACCACACAATGGGCCTTTGCAATGGAACTAGGCTGCTTGTTGCTGATCCTGGACATCATCTCCTTAGGTGTGTTCTGCTAACAGGAACACATGCTGGTGAAACTGTCTTCGTGCCTAGAACTGCTTTGAACACAACAGATCTTAAGTGGCCTTTCACGTTACAGAGAAGACAATTTCCTGTCCGTGTGTGTTACGCGATGACAATAAATAAGAGCCAAGGTCGGACCCTATCAAGGGTTGGCCTTTACCTAAAGAAGCCTGTATTTACCCATGGGCAACTTTACGTTGCGATTTCAAGAGCTACATCTAGGAGTGGACTTAGAATCTTGATTGAAAATGATGATGGTTCGTGTGGAACGCAGACTCGAAATGTGGTGTATCGGGAGGTTCTTGATGCTGCTGCTGCAGCATCGGCTTAGACCTCCTCATTATGCCTCTCACAATTTTTGACTTCTGATAAAATCTCATTTGAGGCATGTGCTTTCCAAAATTGTTGTTGCCTACCCCTTTTGTGACTCTTTTCGTTGTGTGTTTTGGGTCTGATCCAGTATTTGTTTCCTGCTCTCATTTAAGGTGTCTGTCCTTACCTGTCTGATTTATTTTGCACTGTTTAGGTGCAGCCTCATGACCATTGATATTTGTTATCGTATTGACATGACATGTGCTGTTGTGTTTGTAGATGGCGGACCTGCTCTTGACAAATATCATGCCCGGGCCCTGCAATGCTCGCATCTGCGTGCGCGTCTCTCGGTTCTGGGACTTCTGTGATCCTAGCAATGAAACAAAGCTTCTCCATAGCGATATGGTTCTTCTTGATGAAGAGGTGAGGAGTGCAGGTTTGGCATTGCACCCGACCGTGTGTTCGATACTTCACTTTCGAGAGCGGACAAGCACTCATAATTAAAGCGAGGCTAGGTTACATTTCAAGCACTCATAATTCACACCTTCAATGTTTTGAACAGGGGAATGCCATGCATGCTCGGTGTATCCGCCGTTCAATGATCGATTCAAGGAGACCATAAAGGAAGGGAGTGTCTACAACTTATCCTACTTTCGAGCCGGGAACTCCGCGCCAACTACGAGCCGGTTGCCAATGATTTGATGCTTGGTATTCACAAAGTGGACAAAGATAGAAGAAGTGGTGAACATTCCACCTTCTTTCCCGCCGTATGCCTACTCTCTTGCTTCCATGGATGACCTGCGAGCACGTACGGACGGCGGGGGGCAATTCTCGGGTAAAGAATGTTGATGTCTACAGCATACGCCTAATGTTGTTTGGAGGATATGCTAATAGCGTTGTGTGCACTGCTCATTCTTAAAATAGATGTTATGGGGATCATCACCTCCATCTCAAGTGTTGGAAAAGCACAGACAAGCATGGGGCAGGGGTGAAACGGATAAAAGAAACATCACTATCCATCCGCCGGGGTTAGCTACTCCCATCTCGTTAAATGTTACGACCTTTACTCAAGTTGTTCTATTTCATGCGTTATTTCTATGTTGTTTCCCACGCTGATCATTCCCCGACTTGTTGCAGCAACGTCATCCTAGATGTTAGTCTCTGGGCAGAACGAGCCACTTCATTCCCGGCAAAGGAGATACACAGTGCTGGACAAGACTCTCCGCAGGTCGTCATCTTTGTTGGAACCCTTGTCAAGAGCTTTTCAGGTATGTCATTATCTGGTGGTCCATCGTGCAAGTGGTACATAAACCCTGATGTCCCTGAAGCAAAGAAGCTTATGGCTACGTACGTGTTCATTCTACTATCACTTCGTCTCATATATAAATTCGTTTTTTCATTTGCCTCCTCAAACATATTGCCCTCTTGTTTCATGCACAGTGCAAAAGAAATACACAAACCAATTACCTAGACTGAGGTTGCTGGTAGCTCCACGCAGAAACAAAACGCTGAGGCGATAAAGATCTCTGACTTCTCAAAGCTTAATCCATTTGAATGCCAGGTGATGTTGCTATTCCTTAGTACTCGTACGGTATGTCATAAAACCTTTTGTTCGAGCTAAAACTCCCGCACTCATATATACTCTTTGTATATGTCCATGCATCAATCACTTTCTTTGCTATCTTCGAAAAACGGTGGTAACTAAATCACTTCTTATACTTCCATATGCGAAAAACGAGTTCCCGGTCACGGTGACTATAAAGAAGATTGACGGTTCGTGGTGGTACAACTCCCGCAAGAAATGTAAGAGAACAGCAAAGCGCTACGGCGATTCGTTCAAGTGCACTTATCCTAAATGCAGCGTCATTGGAGCACCACAGCAAAGGTTGGTCCCTAGCTGTTTTTACTCCACCGCTTGCCGTTTCTTACCTGTTTTGAGCACCTGTACCGTGTTTTTTTATAGTTACAGTGCCAGTATTTAGCTAATCTGTTTCTTGGTCCTTATTTTGGATAATGACATACCGTGCAAACCATTGGATAGACAGACCTTCACTGTGTAGCAAACAATTGCCAAGTTGCTAATTTCGGGGGCTTTAGATTTTCCTAGAGATTGATACTGCATACGGCTTAATCTGAAACCGGTATTTGAACTGGAACTTATGTTACATTCACCATTCTATATGCAGGTTTAAGCTATGTGTACTTGCTGGAGATGAGACAGGTGATGCTAATTTCATCCTATTTGGAAATAAGGCTCAGCTTCTTACAAGAAAGTCAGCTGACACCCTTATTGCTGAGAACCCGGTTGGATTCATCCCAGACGAATTGACAAAGCTTCTTGAAAGGACCTATACCTGGAATGTTAGTTTCACTGATAGCACAACAGACTCAGGCGTTGTTACCTTCCAAGTCAACGCGGTTCAGGGACGAGTCACTGAAGAGGGTGCTGTGCTTCCAGCTACACCAGGATCGCAGGCATCTTCAGTCATGCTGTCGCCGGGTCCAAGCACCAGCGTGCAGAGTCACGCCTTTGCCTTGTCCCCGCCGCGTGCTGCTTCTGGGGCAAGTCAGGTCTCAGCTGGTACACCAGTCAGGACAGTTCTACCTGTCCCGGAGGTCCCAGCCTCTCCGCAAAGTGTGAAGAAAAGAGGTGAAGAAATGCCTGTTGCTACTCAAGGCAAAGATAGTTCTTCCAAGAGAGCTGCCTCCAGAAAAAGGTTGCACCTTGCTTCACTCTGCGTTTAACTTCACTGATGCACAAAAAACTAACATCTAAGGCTGTAGGTCTCGTCCGTCGCCTAGCAAAGCTGTATCCAAAAGGTTGAATCTCGATCCGGAACCTGAGGACGATGATGTTAGCAGCGGCAGGGATGAGAACGCCGCCGATCAGCTCAGGTACTGCTTCTGAATTTGACTACTTAATTACATCTCTAATTTTGTTTGCCTTTATGCTCGGTAAAGAGCATTATGATCTGTTGTTTATTGCACGACGATTCAGATCTGTGATTGGTTGGCATAGTTATCTATTGATTTTTGCACTAGAAACCCCACATGTGCCAGATGATGCTATGCTTCTGAATTTGACTACTTTGTTACATCTCTAATTTTGTTTTCCTTTATGCTCGGTTAAGAGCATTATAATCTGTTGTTTATTGCATGATGGTTCAGATCTGTGATTGATTGGCATAGTGATCTATTGATTTTTGCACTAGAAACCCCACATGTGTCAAATGATGCTATATTTCAGATTGCTCCCTCCCTCCTTCCCTCTTCTGTCTCTCTATTATTAACAAGACGCAGTTACCTGATTGCTCATGCTTTACATCCTTGTAGACTGATGGCTGTTCTTTTGCAGCCCAAGCAACAATGCGTGAGCGGTTGAGCACATGATTCTTTTGCAGCTCCGGATTGTAAATCGCAATCGTGTAGCGTTTTGGTGACATCTTTTGTTCAGAACTCTTCCGCATAGTATCAGTAGCTACCAACCACGATGCTTGGTAGCTATGGATACTGATTGTGGCTCTATCACGGCGATCAGATATGCTGTAATTTTAATGTTTAACTGCTGAGCAAACGCCTAATTTCAGATGGTAACTGTGTTGTAATATTGATGCATTTTCATGCCGAACAAACCTCTGACAAGCAGTCAAGGTGAATAGGTACGTTGTGATGTTGTATTAGATGCCGAACAAACACCTTTGCCAACAGTCAGGACGTGTGCATGTGGTGCAGTCTTTATGTATTAGATGACAAACAAACACCTTTGGTGATGCTTGGGATTGTATGGTACTCTGTGCTTAAATGATGTGCGGATCGCTTATATGTCCTCGTCCTTGATATGTTTTGTTTTACCTTTTTACATTGGATATCTGTCATTTACTTATACACACTGTAGGGCGCGCAACGCGCGCCGCCGTTCTAGTCAAACCCAATAACAGGACATGCCTGCTCAACTCACCTGCTTCCACCTAGTTCCGTAACTCTCGCCCCATCATGAATAAGATCATTGGGGTATGCTAAAAAACAAAAGAATTAAGAAGGGCGTATATTGGTAAAAACAAACCTAACAAAAAAAAACACGGGATCAAATGCTAGAAGACTCATCTGACATGTAATAGCAAAAGCAGTGGTTCCTCCTTCAGAATAAATAATGATAAGTGTGAGTGGGGTGGCAGGCTTGCAGCATGACCGGCCTGTTCGTTTGGCTCGTGGCTGATGACTGGTGCTGATTTGTTCTGAGAGAAAAATACCGTTGGCTGATTGCTGGTGGCTGGTTTGTTTCGAGAGAAAAGTACTGCTGGCTGGTGGCTGATAAGCCAAACAAACAGGCTGGTTCTGCATACCCGTCGTAGCTGACATTATAGCCATTATAGCTCCCCAAATTAAATCAATGCCCCAGATCAAGAACATCCAAAAGATTATACCTAGAATTTGCTCAAGAATATATTAGCTAAATTGAATCTGTTAAGAAATAATTAGGGGTGATCATTAGCCTAATTATGTAATTAACATATTCATTAGTATGTAATTAGGGAAAGGCACATACACACTGTACGTACAGGTGCCTATTCCACCCCAAAAGGGTGCCTGTGTGCCCCTTCCTTGTACTTAAATAGTGGGGTCCACCCCCCACTCCATCAATCAATTCATTCACTTTACAACATGTTATCAGCACGCATGCTCTCCTGAGCACTCACGCACGCACGCACGCACGCCAAAGGCCAGAAGCCTCACAGGCGTTCTCGCCGGAATCCCTCCCAAGGTTAGCAAAAATGGATTCCCCCTTTCGACTAGTAGAAACTGCCTATGCTACCTATTTAGTCATGCCCATCAAAACACACCGAGGCCGCTGCTTCTTCTGCACTGGTGGTGCACGCCATGGCCGCCGCCGTGGTCGACGTGGAGGTCGAAGCCGCCGCTTCCGTGGCCGCCGTGGACCAATGTCCCCTCCACCACGCCGTGCTTCACCGCCGCTAGCGTAAACCGCTCCTCCACGCCGCCGTACACCTGCCGGGACTTGCCTCCCGCCGGCCCATCACCGGCGGCACGGCGTCTTCCGACGCCGACACCTCCGGAGGAGCAACCTCGCCGCCGCCCGTAACACCCGAAAATTCCATCACAATAAAATATTGTTAGCAACATGGTTTAGTTTTATTTTCTAAGGATGTAATAAATTTGAATAAATAAATTTGCCTTTAATTAAATTAAACATCATTTAATAATTAGAATCAAACAAGTGATTGTGCATCATGTTGAAATGCATGAGTTTTGTTTGTGGTGTGATTTTAAAAGTCTTAAAAAAATGCTTGTGAAAAGTCTTAAAAATTATTGTGAAAAAGTTTGTGAAAATTGGAATAAAAGTTTGAATTAAAAAAAAATGAAAAGAGGATGAAAGTTTGAATTTAAAAATGCTTGAAAACTTGTTTAAAAGGTTTTCTAAAAAGCCTTAAAATATTTGAATAAATTTGTGTTAAAATTTGATTTGAAAATATTTGAATTTGAAATTGGTTGAAAAGGATTTGAAAAGAAAAGGAAAAGAAAAAAAAAGAGAAAAAAAAAACAAATCAAACTAACCTATCTACTCAGCCACCCGCGGCCCACTACTGTTTCGGCCCACGCGGCCCACCCCGCTCCGCCTCCCTCCTCTCTCTCTCTCTGCCGCCGACAGGTGGCCCCCCCCTGTCGGGGCCATCTTCCACCTTCGGCCGGCCGCCCCCCCCTTCTTGCCCGCGCGCCGCCGGGTGCCCCCATCCCCGGCGCCACCTTCCCCGGTCCCCGCGCCCGTCGGTCTCCTCCCCTTGAGTGCGCCGCCGCATTCACGCCACCCCCCCACCTCCACCGCCCGGCCCCTCCCCTTCCCCTTCCGAAACCGCCGCCGCCATTAATGCCGCCGCCACCGAGCTCCGCCACCGCCTCACCGCGCCGTCTCCTCTTCCTCCTCCGGGCTATAAAAGGTGCCCCAAGGCCCCCTCTACACCCCGCGCCACTCCTCCTCCCTCCTCCACTCCTCCACCGTGCCGCCGCCCCGAGCTCACCGCCCGCCCGCCGGAGCGCCGCCCCGATCCGCTTCGCCGGCGCCCCTAGCTCCCTTCCAAGGCCTCGGTGAGTTCCCCGCCTCCTCCTCTTTCTCCTCGGTACTTTCCCCGCCGCGAATGGTGCCCGGGAGCCCTAGTTGGCCGGCGGCCGGCGAGCCGGCCGGCGAGACCGCCGCCGCACATGCGTACGCCGCCGCCGCCCCTTGGCCGCAGTCAACCGTGGCCATCCGATTTGAATCTACGGTCCAGATTAAAAGGATTCATACCCCTTGGGTCCGGTCCACCGTGGACCATGGACCAGGTCCACCGGGCGCGGTCCACGGCTTGCGTCACGCCGACGTCATGACTGCGTCAGCACGGCCAGTAGCAGCCAGCCACGTGTCGCCGCCACAGTTCACCCGCCAGCCGCCCAGGCACTTTTGCAAAAAGAACCCCGAGATTCCAGAAATTACATATATACCCTTCCACCTATATAAAAGCTTTCCAACTAGGTCCTGATTTTTACATCTAGGCCCCTGATCTCCATAGTTTTCATGTTCTTTAGCCTATCCTTAACCTTTTACATATTAGATCTTCTAGTTTCACACATATTTATGTTTAGGTCCCTGAAATCTTCCAGAAAACCCCATAAACTTCCAGTCCTTTTACAATTTAGTCCCTGAATCTTGTTTCAGCCATAACTTTTTCATCCTAGCTCCGTTTTACGCGTTCTTGGTGTCCACGCGATCGTCTCTCCGAGCCCGTCATTTCTAAAAGCTTGTTTTAGCCTTTTGGTAATGTTTGATGTATTGTTTTATTTATTGTATGTTTTTCTTGCATGATCGTAGCCAACACGCCGTTCGAGGAAGATCAAGTGCGAGCTTTGCGGATAAGGAAAGTAGCTTATCGTTGGAGAAAGGCAAGTGACCCTAACCACCCTTCTACCTATGCTTTAATCAAGATTACTATAAGTTAATCGGAACATGGAGAACCACCCGGGAAAACGAAGCAACCACGGTCCATATGGCTGCGGCTTAGCCAATTAATTAGGTGTGCGATTGATCGATGGCCCTTTTCCGAAAGGAGCGAGAGGGGGATCCGGGTTGCAGGGGTATAGCCCGGTCCTTTTGGGGTAGCAGCCTTTGCTAAGGTGCTGACCACTAGGGAGGGTTATGGTCCGCCCTGATCTGTAACTATGCGGGTCGTTAGTCTTTTGCATATCTTTGTAAAGGCTTCGTAGCGTCCCTATGCAATCACACCTCGGAAGTGTGGTATTGTGCCTGATCAGCACATGCGTGGTTGGGTTCAAAGTTCTTTGGAACTTTTACGCGAACTGTGGGAAAAGTGTGCAACCTCTGCAGAGTGTAAAACTGATCGATCAGCCGTGCTCACGGTCAAGAGCGGCCTGGACCCTCACATGATTAATTGAACTTAAAGATGGATTAATTTTGCATTCCGGTTATTTCTGTGGCCTTGCTGAGTACCAACCATAAGTGTACTCATCCTTGCTTACGCTGTTCCAGAGAAGAATCCCGGAGTGGAGTACTTCACCGACTACGAGGAGTTCGAGGATGCGATCAACCGATCGAAGCTTGTGGAAGATGAAGATGGAGTCGCGTCTTCATAGTTATCGTTGTTCGTGTAAAGACCTTCGTGTCTACCATCGTGAGTGTAATAAAAGTTAATAAACCTTTTTTTTGTACCTTTTGAGCAGTGTCTTGTGATATTACACTCATGAGTCTATCATATGTGTGAAAATTGTGATCCTGGCACACATATGAGATGCATTCGGTTTTCTACGGAAAATCGGGTGTGACACCGCCTCAACGTTCGCATACGCCGTCCTGCAACACAAGAGGAAGGTGTTGGGGTCTTCCCCGACCTAAACATACCTGCGCAGGCGACGACGACGGCAACCGGCAACGCCGGTTTTGGCCCTCAGGCCGGACCGGCGGCCATCTCTTCATTCACGACCACCACTTCAACTCCCGGTCTCGCCGGGCCTACGACGGCGACACACCCGAGCTTCACGGTCGGGACCATGGCGGCTCGCCGTGGTGCTCCGCCGTTCTTCACCGACAATGGCGGCCCGCCATCGGCTTCTTCGACGTCGGCGACCGAGGAGACGGCCGCAGCCGCACCCACCATCTTCGGCCGCCGAGCGGGGGCCGTCCGACCGCCGCCGGGGTCCGGCGCGGCACTGGGAGCCCCGCCGCCCGGGGCTCTCCTTCCCCTGCAGCTAACGGCCGGCCGGCGGCCGGTGGCCGGCGCACGCCGGCGCATAGGGGGGGCGGCGGGACCACAACAAGCAAGGGGGAGGGAGAGGAAAAGGCGGCGCACACCAAGATCCGCCGGTGGGGGGGGTCACCGCCGGCCGGCCGCCGACCACCGGCGGCGCCGGCACGCCGGCATCGCCACCGGCGGCGCCAACGAGCGCATCGGGACCGGGATCGAGAGGGGCGGGCGCGGGTTGGGGGAAACCCTAACCGCACCCCCCTCCCCCCCTTTTTATTCGGTGCGCAACACCGGCGGGCCCCGGGCCAACAAGGCCCCGGCGGGTCGTTAACGGCCGGCGGCCCACGAGCGGAAGATAGCGGCCCACGGGCCGCACAACCCTTCGTCTTCAGAAGTTCGTTGGACCCCCCTGAACTTTCAAAAAGTCCAGAAAAACCCCTGATTTTAAATTTAGCCCTCAGGCTTTTATCCTTTATATATTCGGACTTATTAGTGTTGTATATTTATGTTTTAGACCTCGAATTGTTCTGTAATTTTTATGTTGTGACAAACAATATTATTTGTACCATCCGGTATATGTACCTATGTAATTTAAATGTTATAATTACCGCAGTAATTATTCATGTTTATGATCCGCAGATCATTTCTAGGTATTAGAACAATTCTTATGCAATAATTTTTGCATGGTTTAAAAATCAATTCTCTACATCATGTAGAATATCAAGCAAAATTAAAATTAAGGTTTATACACATAATTTGGAATAACACAAGGTGATGTGACCTAGGCGCTGGCTGTGATAAGTTCTTACTAAGAGCTTATTTGCCCTGAGATCCGCGCTTTTAGGCAGCTTTTGCTTATCATTGTGAGGTCTACATCTTTATGATGATTACCTTCAAAGTGTATATCCAAAATTTCATATAAATGACTATCAAGTCAAATTTATTCCTACAGGAATTAAAAAAATCATATACCTTAATTTTGTAAGAATCATCTTACATATATATATATATATTTTGCCTCCTTTTACCACACAAATTTACATCAGTAAATTAATACTATACATGGTTCTTTCATGTAGGAAAATGGCTAAATTAATCAATAAAGACTTCACTGAACTTGCTGCTGATGGTAGTAATTACCTAACCTGGGCTATGGATGTCAAGATTGTGCTAACAGCCAAAGGTTTCATTAATTCAATTAATGAACCTAATCCACAAAATCCTATCGCAGAGGCACAAAAGTTTGCAACCTTGCATTTTCTATGACACCATATCCACCATGACCTCAAAGCAGAATACATGATGGAAGATGATCCTAAGAAACTTTGGGACTCTCTCAAAGAACGCTATAATCAACAACAAGGCGTAATTCTGCCCGAAGCAAGACGGGAGTGGTCACTACTCCGTCTCATGGATTTCAAATCGGTTGCAGAATACAATTCTGCTGTCCACAAGATTTGTACCAAGCTTCGATTTTGCAATCAACCTTTGGATGATGCAGAAATGATAGAAAAGACTCTATCTACATTTCTCCTTGCTAACAGGATATTGCAACAACAATACCGTCGCCACAAGTATACTAAATATTCTGACTTAATATATGATTTACTCCAAGCAGAAAAGCATGATGAGCTCTTAACAAAGAATCATCAAATGCGCCCTGTGGGTGCAGCACCTCTGTCGGAAGTACATTTCAATGCTCAGAATAATAATAATAAAAAGTTTAGTGGCAAGAAATTCAAAAGGAATTTCAAGGGGAAATGGAAGAAGCAGAATTTTAAGAAAAGCAAGGGTTCTAGCAACAACAAAGACACTTTCAAGAAAAATAATGCTCATGCCAACTCTCAAGCTTGTCAGAGGTGTGGTTGTCACAATCACACAACTAAGAAGTGCCACACTGCTAAGCATTTGGTTGATCTTTACCAAAAGCACGCTGGAAAGCAAGTTCATGTGGACAAGTTTGAAGCACACTTCATTACTCACACTCCGGATGCCGGTTGCTCCAAGGATGTTCCCGCGGAACACAACAAGGAGAAAGATCCAATGCAGTTGGACGAATTCTTCGGCACGGACGACATGATGATCGATAGCATCGACGATACCGACAACATGCTTGTGGATGGACCATCCAATGACGTGTTCGGAGACATGTCTTAGTTTTATGCTCCCCGACAAGAACTTCGTTCTATAGTTTCAAAGAACTTCGTTCTATAGCCATATTTATGTAATAATTGTGTTGTAATAATTGTTGTCACATAATATTGTAAGACATATGCTACTTATAATATTATTGAATAAAGTATGTATTGTATAATCTATGAGTTCAAAACTTATAATTTATTTTACTCATTCTAGATTATCCTACGGGAACAATCCAAATGGAGGAAGAACTTTGTTTGGTGGATAGTTGCACAACTAACACCATACTCAGAGAACTTAAATATTTCCAAACTCTCAAAAATAGTAAAGGAAATGTCACAACCATCGCGGGACGCGATGCTATAATTGTTGGTTCAGGACGAGCCACAATAGTTCTCCCTATGGGTACTCAAATATTAATTGAGGATGCACTCCTGTATCCCGATTCAACTCGTACCTTATTGAGTTACAAAGACATCCGTTGCAATGGTTTCCATGTAGAAACAAACAGTGACAACAAAGATGAATATCTATTCATCACTAAACATGACGGATATAACAAGCGACTGCTTGAGAAAATTCCTTCACTATCATCAGGATTGTATTACACATACATCAAACCCGTACAACATGTTGCATACAAGGTAATTTTTCAAAATCTTGATGTTTTCAAGATTTGGCATGATCGCCTTGGTCATCCCGGCATAGGGATGATGAGAAAAATTATCGGCAATTCAATTGGTCACAAATTAAATACTTCAAAATTTCCCAAGCCATCAGACTTTGTGTGCACCGCATGTGCCATGGGAAAATTAATTTTAAGACCCTCTTATCTTAAAATAAAGGCTGAACCACTACAATTTCTTGAACGCATTCAAGGAGATATTTGTGGTCCTATACATCCATCAAGTGGACCATTTAGGTACTTCATGGTACTTATCGATGCATCTACTAGATGGTCCCATGTATGTTTATTATCTACAAGAAACCATGCTTTTGCAAGGTTTATTGCTCAAATTATCAAATTAAGAGCACATCATCCTGAATATGCTATCAAAACCATCAGGATGGACAATGCCGCTGAATTTACTTCGCATACCTTCAATGACTATTGTATGGCTCTAGGCATAAATGTGGAACATTCTGTTCCATATGTACATACACAAAATGGATTAACCGAATCTCTTATCAAGAGAATAAAGTTAATTGCTAGACCATTACTACAGAATTGCAAACTACCAACATCATGTTGGGGTCATGCGGTATTACACGCCGCTGATTTGATTCAAATTAGACCTACTGCATACAACACGGTTTCCCTGTTGCAGTTAGTACGTGGAAATCAACCAAGTATTTCCCATCTGCGAAAATTCGGTTGCGCTGTATACGTACCGATATCACCACCGCAGCGTACATCAATGGGCCCCCATCGAAAATTGGGAATATATGTAGGGTACAAATCACCGTCAATCATTAAGTACCTCGAACCCCTTACAGGGGATTTATTTACTGCCCGGTATGCTGATTGCATCTTCGATGAGGACAATTTCCCGGCATTAGGGGGAGACAAGTACCAAACGGAATGCCGGGAAATAAATTGGAATACCACGGGTATCCAGTCCTATGATCCACGTACTATAGAATCTGAACGTGAAGTTCAGAAAATTATCAATTTGCAAAACATTGCGAATAATCTGCCAGAAGCATTTACTGATTATAATGGTGTCACAAAATCACATAATCCTGCTGCAAATGTACCAGAAAGAATAGAGATTCCTACTCAAGAACTCCCAAATCAAAATAAGAGGGGGAGAGGTACTGCAACAAAGGATAAGGCTATACAAAAGCCTCCGCGGAAAACTAGGAAGGTCACTTCCACAATAGTAAATGCAGATCAACATCAAGTTGACAAACACCAATTGGATATTATAAATCCAAATAATATGGATGTTCAATAGATACATCACATGCCTAGAACAAGTGCACAAAATAATATAAATGCTAGGACATCGGAAGACCCAGACTCTATCGTTGTGGGAAATCATGATGAGTCACAAGGGGTACAAGAAATTTCCATTAATTATATTGATTCTGGAGAATCATACAATAGAAAGACTACAAATGTCGACATTTACTTTGCCACTAAGATTGCAAGTGAACTTCGTATTGATCCAGAACCTAAGTCCATGGCGAGTGCATCAAGCGCTCCGACCGGGTCAAATGGAAGGAAGCAATTAAGGCGAAATTAGACTCGCTCAAGAAACGAGAGGTATTCTCCGCGGTGATGCCTACTCCTCGTCATATTTTTCCCTGTGGGATCAAAATGGATTTTCATCCGTAAAAGGAATGAAAACAACGAGGTGGTGAGATACAAAGCGAGGCTTGTAGCACAAGGGTTCACGCAGAAACCCGGCATCGATTTCGATGAAACATATTCTACAGTTATGAGTGGTATAACATTCCGATATCTAATATCATTGGCAGCACAAAAAGGTCTATCCATGCATCTCATGGATGTAGTGACAGCATATCTATATGGGTCATTTGATTTGGATATATACATGAAAGTTCCGGAAGGAATTGATATCCCGAACAAGAATCATTCACGCAACATGTATTGTGTAAAACTTCAAAAGTCATTATACAACTTAAAACAGTCGGGAAGAATGTGGTACAACCGACTAAAAGGAATTCCTTCTTCAGAAGGGTTTTTCCAACAATGATGATTGCCCATGTGTATTCATCAAGAAATCCTTAACTGGATTTTGTATTATATCTGTATATGTTGATGATCTTAATATCATTGGAACTCAACGAGATATAGATGAAACACGCAACCATCTTAAGACGGAATTTGAAATGAAAGATTTGGGTAAAACCAAATTTTGCTTGGGTTTACAACTTGAGCATCTCCCAACAGGGATTTTAGTACACCAGTCTGCTTATATCCAAAAGATTCTACAGAAATTCAATATGGATAAATCATATCCATCGAAAACACCTATGGTCGTACACTCTCTTGAAATTGATAAAGATCAATTCAGACCTAAAGGTGAAAATGAAGAGGTATTGGGACCAGAAGTTCCATATCTCAGTGCCATTGGGGCGTTGATGTATATCGCAAATTGTACCAGGCCTGATATTGCATTTGCGGTAAACTTGCTAGCTAGATACAGCGCTGCTCCAACACAACGCCATTGGGCGGGAGTTAAGAATATCTTCAGATATCTCATTGGCACAATAGATCTTGGATTATTTTACAAAATTAACCAAGATAAAACATTAATTGGATACACAGATGCTGGCTATTTATCTGATCCCCATGAAGCCAGATCTCAGACAGGCTTTGTGTTCTTACATGGTGGAACGGCTATTTCATGGAAGTCATCAAAACAGACTCTAATAGCCACATCCACAAACCATTCTGAAATAATTGCATTATTTGAAGCATCACGTGAATGTGTGTGGCTTCGCAGAATGATAAAGCACATACAACGATCATGTGGTATAAGTTCAATCATGAACCCTACCATAATGTATGAAGATAATGCTGCTTGTATTGCACAAATGAGAGCAGGTTATATAAAGAGTAATCTTACAAAACATGTGGCTCCTAAATTATTCTATCCCCATCAACTACAAAAAGTAGGAGAGATAGAAATCTTGCAAACTAAATCTTGTGATAATCTTGCAGATTTATTCACAAAATCATTACCAACATCATTATTTTAGAAATATGTTTTTGGAATTGGTATGAGACAACTCAAAGACTTGCAAGAATCAGGGGGAGACTCTCTTTGATATAACCTATATAAATAATCATCTGATTAGTGTACTCTTTTTCCTATATGAGTTTTTCCTCACAAGGTTTCTCATAAAAAGGTTTTAATGAGGCAACAACAATACAAGACCATATCACCTAATTTTTCCATTAAGGTTTTAAAGGTGATATACAAGACATATTCTATGTCATATCTTCCATTTTCTCTAAGAATTTTTAAGAAGATATAAATCCTTTCTCATATTTTCCTATTAGGTTTTGGAGAAGGATGTTCATACATGATCCTCAGATCATTATACAAATATATGAGTTTTTCCTTACCAAAGGTTTTCTCATACAAATATTTAACAAGACAATAATGCCATTTTCTCCTAATATTTTCCCACTGGGTTTAAAGGAGTTTTAGTGGCATATACACACAGATTGGTTTCTCCTCAAGTTTTCCCATAGGGTTTTTGGAGGAGTTTTACAAGACAATATCCAAGAAAGATTGAAGTCAAATTACATCAAGATCTAATGAAGATATTGATCAAGGGGGAGTGTTAAGAAATAATTAGTGGTGATCATTAGCCTAATTATGTAATTAACATATTCATTAGTATGTAATTAGGGAAAAGGCACCTACACACTGTACGGGTGTGTCTCTCCCGTACAGGTGCCTATTCCACCCCAAAAGGGTGCCTGTGTGCCCCTTCCTTGAACTTAAATAGTGGGGTCCACCCCCATTCAATCAATCAATTCATTCACTTTACAACAGAATCAGTACCTATCGCATTGCATTATTATTGTCGTCGAGTGTGAGAACTATTTGACGGAACAATACCCGGCTTATGTCACAACTCTTAAGAAGCCAATGATGAAAATTAGAGGAGGGTTACGTGGGTGCCGTCTGGAATACGAAGGCCAGGGGTGTCATTACCTAGCTGTCGTCGACCTCCACGAGGAGGACTGGAGGACGGACTCCTCGTCCCCCTTGGCTCGGCGGCTAGCATGGTGGCGTACGGCGTGTTCGTTTGGCTGGTGGCTGATGGCCGGTGCTGGTTTGTTCTGAGAGAAAAGTACTGTTGGCTGGTTGCTGATGGCTGGTGCTGGTTTGTTCTAAAAGAAAGTACTGTTCGTAGACTCGAACTGTGAACAGTGCCAACACAGACGGAAGGGCCGAGCAGGTAGAGAGAAGCGTAGTAGAAAAGGAAACATAAGGGGTCGAGAGTTTCGGAGGTAGGCACAGGTACGTAACCGGATAGGCTCGGTAACAAAATTTCTTCATTTTTGGTAGAACCATAGAAGCACTTTAGAACTTGCGGGCACACTGTGACGGGGTGGGAAAGGACTCTACACGGGTACATGGGCGGGTAAGAAAAATCGTGGGTGAGAAAATAATTAGTTTTGGGCAGAAATGCTCTTCAAATTGCTATTATATATAGGTTTTCCCTATATCCACTTTCCCAAATATATGACGGGTGGGTCCGACGTGTGGGGTAAGTGGACCCGAATTGATTGAGAAAGATTTTTCAAATTATTCGATCTTTATAATATACGAGTAAATAACCTATCAAGTATTAGTCAGGTGACATCACTCAATTTTTTATTCAATCAGACATATGTTAACATGTTATCTCACCAGCTCAAGTACTCACACCCATCACAATCAGCACCCCGAAGAATGAATTATGAATTGATGCATTTCAATAAAATGAATTGTCTACAAAGATTTAAATATAAATAGCTCTGTTGTTGTAACACCCTAATTTTACTAAAAATTTGGCTTTATTAAAATTTGTTAGAAACCTTTCATTGCTTAAGGAATATAAGGTTGTTTTATTTATTTTTAGGCATTTAAAACTTTTCTAAAATAAAGTTAATGAAATATAGGAATTAATTGTGGCATTCATGCTGGAGCATTATTTTTGGTTGCTGGAATTCAAATTCAAATTTGAATTCTATTTGTTTGAAGCCTTTGCCTAAACCTTAATTCCCAAACCTTAAACCCTTACCCCTACCCCTTTCCAGCTCAGCCCGCCAGCCTCCCAGCCCAGCAGGCCCGCGCGGCCGAAGAAGCCGTCGCGGCCCGCTCAACCCCCGTGCTTTGCGGCCCAACCCGACAACCGGCCTAAGCCGCCTTGCGCGACCCGGCGCCGCACCCCGCCTAGCGCAAGAAGCCGCTTGAGCTTTCGGCCCAAGCCGCCCACTTGCCGCCGCGCCCCGCCTCCCCGCCTCCCGCGCCACGGGTCGGCCGACCCGTGGGTCCCGGCGGGTCATCCCCGACCCGGACTCGACCGCGCCGCCGCCTTGGAGTCCGAGCTCCGCACGCCTCCTCCATGTGGCCCGCACGCCAAGGCGGGTCCCCGGGCCTTTATAAGCCGTCCGCCGCCCCCTGGACCGCCTACCCGCCGCCACCCGAGCCAGAGCCGCCTTGCCCCGTGCGCAGCCGCCACCGGAACCCTAACCCTAGGTTTCCGCCGCCGCTTTCGGTTTCCCGCCGTCGACGCCGCCTCGTCGTCAAGGAGCTCGCCCAGAGACGCGCAAGGAGGTGAGGGACCCACCGACACCGCTTGTCTTCGTCCCCGTGCACCCCGTCGCCCTCAGAACCTCGCCGGACTTCGCCACCCTCGCCGAGCCGCGCCGCCGCACCGACCCGCCGCTCCGTCGCGTCTCCGCCAAGACCGCCGCCCTAGATCGATCCGCTTGCTCGCGCGCATCACATAGGTGCCTCCCGCGTCTAAAACCGTGGCCAGGTGTGACGCCCCAGGTTTTTAATTACCGTCATTAACGCTAATGACCGGATCAACCGGTCAAACACCGGTCAAACCTAGGTCAACCTGGGTCATCACCCCGAAAACCTCGCCATTGAACCCTAATGAACCCCTTGACCAAGTCTACACACACCCGTAATGGACCCTTGGCCAAAGACACGGTCAAACCCCGCTTTCACAGTGACGTCGGCGAATGTCGTCCAGAACTTTTGCCGCGTTCTCCAAAATTCACTTAAACACTTCAAAATCTACCTTTATGAAAGTTGTCCATCTTGTTGAGGGACACAACTTTCATGTAGATTGGCATTTCAAATTTTGAGTGGAAATTGGTGAAAAACTTGATCGACTGACAGTACCTCCTGTTCACCGGGACAGGTCGGCATTCAAAGTTGGCACGACGTTGCTGCAAAATCCGTTGAGAAAAACACTAGATGGCCTTTACAAAAGTTGTAGAGGGTAGTTAGATCTACAACTTTCCTATTCACCACTTTGTGAACTTCTATTCAACTTTTTGGAGAAAAACGTAGTCGAAGACGCGTTGACCGGCTGAAAACCAGAGCGGTCGCGCTCCAGAGCGCCGCGCGCGCGCGGCGCGTTCCCGCCGGCCGGCCGTGCCGCGCGCCGGCCACCGCGTCGCCTCGGCGTCCGTGCGGGACCGTGCCACCGTCTCGAGCCGCGAGCCACCGGCTCCCCTTCGCGCCGACCGCCTTGAACGCGAGCCGCATTTACCTCGCCGTACCGCCGTCGCGCTCGACCCCCGCGGTCCGTCGTCCGTCCCCCCCCGCCGCGCGCGCCCGCCACGGCCGCGTGCGCACCCCGAGGAAGACGGCACACCCCCCGGCACCGGCCCGCGCTCACCTTTAAAGGTCGCGCCCCGACCGGCCGCGGACGCCGATGCATGCCGTCATCCCCGCCTCGCGCCGCTGCCCGAGCACCCCTCCTCTAGCGCAATTGGTCGCGTCCCGTGCACCATAGGCGTGCCACGAGGTCTCCACAACTTGCCCGGCACCACCGCCCCCTCTCCAGGCCGGAGCACCGCCGGGCGGCGGCGCACCGCGGCCGGCCCCGCCCGGATGCCGTCGGCCGGCCGCCCACCAGTGCTCCACCACCCGTCTGAGGCCACAAACCGAACCCTAGTGACCTCTTCTACCTTCTCCACTCATCCCCCGACCGAAACCCCCACCGGAGTGGCTCAATTTCGGCGAGCCGCGCCGGCCGGTCCGCCCAGGGACCACATTGCGAAACTGAAGTTCTTTTCGAGGGCCTCCCTGCAATTGGTAACTCAAATAGTAAAACTGTTTTAGCTGCTTCTTGTAAATTGTGTAGAAAATCATAGAGAAATCATAAAAATCCAAGACCGATTTTGTTGGATTCGTGGTGAAATATCCTACAACTTTTGTTATTCTCGTCTGAGCTAATTCCTGTTAGTTTTTGCATGAAAAATACAAATGTTAAAACCCTAGATCTGCAATATCTCAAAATATATAAATTCTCTATAGCTAATTTTTGGATATGTTATGTGTTAGGTCATGACTAGCTCCTGAGCCAAAAATTGCGCAAAGTTATGATGTAAATAGTTTTCTAAAAATGTTTTTCCATTTCTGCCAGATCTGAACAAATGATATTTCTAGCTAAAAATAATTAAGTTTTTGCAACCAACTTTTGCATACTGTCTTTTAATTCCAAAACACACACCTGGTGAATTAATCACAATTTTATAATCAATAGAAATAATTATTATTGATTTATTCTTGTTTTTCTTTAAAATTGAATAACTCAAGTTCCACAATAGTTCTAGGTGTATGTGCTGCACCACTAGGCTAGTTTTGGACCATATATAATGTGTGAGAAAGTTTGGATCATTTTGAAGAGTGATTATTTTTGTGTGCATTTACCTTGTCCTTCTAGATAGCTTTTGATACTTTCAAAAATAATTAATTTCTAGCTATCCAAAGCACGCATGTGTGTCCAGTGGCTTGTTATAGGTGTTTAGTGGTTAATACACCCTTCCACTGAATTTTATTAATTAATTCCATGAATAAAAGTTTGTAAGTCATTAAGGGCTTAATAGTCATTAAATGGGAAAAATCACCAAACCACCCTTGCTAACTTGTGTGTGGTTGTAAATCGATTTAAAAAGGCTAATTGCACCTACCCACTACTGTTTGTGAATTTAAATTAAATTATTTACATATATATGTACACAGTCACCATCACAAAGAATATGTAATAAAGAATTGCATATTGTTCCTTTTTGGAAGAGTATGCTAAATGTATTCTTATCTAGGTGAATGTGTCCAACTAATGCACCCTATGGTTTTCATTTATTGTTTGTGATTAATTAAATTAAAATCGTCAAATAAATCTTGCATTTGCATCTTCGTGTAGATCTCCCGAACGGTAGCTATACGCGTGTGCCGGACGGAGGAGACGGAGGAGCTGACGGGGACGTGCACCACGTCGTTGTAGAGCAAGACCTGGACCAAAGTCCAGAAGGGCCCAAGGCCAACCTTGCCATCGAAGGCAAGCCCCGGATCATTAACCCTGTCTTTTGAAATTTATGTAATTATCGTTGCTATGATTGTGCATTTACGTTTCAGGAGTTGAATGAAACCCTAGATGCATGATCCCTAGGTACCTATGTTCTTTTACTAGTATGCTAGGTCGATAGTTGCTATGCTATAGGACCCGGTAGAAGTCGAGTGATGTTCGTCACTCGCGAGAATAGGTTCTTATGTTGGAATCATAAGATCTTTATAAATGGATTGCTCATGTGGTAAGAGCATGGGATTTGGGCTCCGGTCCAGTGGCTTTCGTGGGCTAAGCTTTTGAACGTACTAAACATATGCCGGGTATGGGACCGGTAAGCCTAGTACCCGATTGACGCGGTAAAGGAACCTTTCCCTACTAAACCCGGGGCACTTGTGTCCCCCCTCGCTTGCAACAAAGGTGGTACTCGCGTGAGTCCGGACGTTCGTGTGGGAGCGATCCAAGAAACCTTGTACCAAGGAATGTAGGTTCCGCTCCCGAGCTGAAGATCGACGGGAACCGCCTGGTCGGTGTATACCCTGGGGGTATGCATTCTTCCGTCTGTTTAGATCCACCTTGCAAGGTTTAAATCAATCGATTGTCGGCCTCTCACCGTTATCCGAGACTGCTTAATCAATTGGCCATGATATCCCATAATGATGGAACTCGAGGAATATGGTTGTATGAATTAATTGCTTGTCAAATTGTTGATTGAATTAGATGGCATACTTAGCAATGGTAATCAACTAGAACTTGTGCTAAAAGATTGAAAGTAAGGATCTACTCTTAGTAGCTTTCCAGCAAAAGAAACTCCACCGGCCAAAAGCCTTTCATGTCTAGAGTTTGGTGATGTAGTTATCACCCGACGGTTAAGTCTTGCTGAGTATTAGTATACTCAGCCTTGCTTTAAAATTGTTGTTGCAGGTGTTGTTGACCGAAGGGTGACGACAAGTGATGACATCACGGATGGCCTCCCGTGATGTCTACCGTTGCGCTAGTTTATTTTATTTCCGCCGTTTTCAAACTCGAACCTTTACTCCATGTCATGAACAATGGTTTGTAATAAATTATGTTAACTCGTGTTGTACTCTGGACTCACCTTCGCGTGAGTTTTAATGCATATGTCGATCCTCTGTTTGAATTCCAAGTGATTTACCGGGCGTTAACCCGGCAACTAACGACAGGATGATACTTTACTATTGCTTAATGGCCAAAGTGGATCGGCCTTAGGCGATAGTACGGTATTTTCCTGGGCGGGTTGTCACACCAGGAACCCTAGATTAGGGTTTCGCCGACGAGCCCGCCGCCGTTCGCCGCCGGTCGCCGCCGCCGGCCAACACACCCCGCCGCCCCGCCGCTTGCACGCATCCCGCGCCGTCGGATTAAGATCCGACGCCCCTGTCCAATCCCACCGCCCGCAAGCCGTCTCAGCCCGGATCTAGATCGAGTCAACCCGGTCAACTAGGTCAAAACCCCCGCCGGCCCAGCAGTTTTACGGAAAACCCCCCAAGTTTTCCGGAATTCACAGATATACCCTTCCACCTTAGAAATTCCCTTGCAGTTCAGTCCTGTTGACGGATAAAAGACGTATCCCTCTACGATCCTCAAGCGTACGGACCCCACACCTTTTTCACCACGGGATTCCCAAGGTTCTTGTCAATCCGCGGAGCAAGGGGATTACAAGCGTTCGATTAACAGCGACACACTAGCTACTAAAACCCTAACTTACTATTAAACTAGAAAACAACTAAACTACACTAGAGAGAATGATAAACGATCAAGGTAGAAGACACTCGCCCACGGGTCTACGATACTAGAGCATGCAATCGCTTAAAGACATGAAAACCAATCTAATCTATCGGGGATGTGACCACGGTTTCGCCCTTTCCCTCCTCTCGTACTGTCACTACGCGAAGGTATTCATGACTAGAACTTTGATGGACACGGCGTATTGAATGGATCCAAGGAAGCATTGGAGCTCGTACTCCCTTTACGGCATGGCAGCTAACCTTAAGCATTAAAGTATATTCAACACAAGATGATAGATAGATAATCCGGCAAAGTGCGATTACATCTCAATATCGATTACAACCCATGGACGAATGAGAAGATTACCCCATCAAGGTGCTGATCATGGCACCGTTGATCATGGTTTCCCTTCCGCCGGTGTCTTCCTTCTTCTCCACGAGAGGGTGCTTCCTTCGAGGTGGTTGATCTCCCGCCGGAGATCCTCCTCCTCTCTCTCTAGCTTGTGGATGGCCTTCTGGTGCGAATGACTCCTCTTTTCGGTGTTGGCGGCGCCTCGGGGCTTTTAGGGTTGAAGATCCTTCGAGGGCAAAGAAAACGGGACCGAACCGGTGCGGAAGCGGGCCGGGCCGGCCGGCCCGGGCCGGCGTCGCCGGCTCGGGGCCGGCCACCCCGTGCCCACTTCGGCCCGGTTCGGTCGCCCCTTTTGCTCCGTGGGTCCTCGTGCACTTATGTACTTTGCCCCCTCCACTTGCATGATTTTGATGCCGTTATCCTCGCGTCCAAGATGGAGGCTCTCTTCGCATGAAGTTCGATCTTTTACGCTTCAATCCCCGGGGGTGTTCCTCGTAGCACTTCGGTCCTCGCCACCATTGGAAGTGATTTCATCAAGCTCATGAACACGAACAAGACTCCGTAAATGCTCCTTTGAACTTGTTGCGAATCCGTCCTTTATGTCCATGTTTTCCTACATAAACACAACACTTCCAAATGCATGCACAATGATGAACTTGTTATATGAGTAGTGTGCCTAGTGGCGGGTTAGTTCCATAATCAAATCCAAACCAAAGTGTAATTAACATGCTAGGTGCACCAAAATACACCGTCAACAAGTCCTTTTCTTTATTTTAGCCCAGAATCTTTTCAAATCTTTACAGTTTAGTCCATATACCTTCCCTAAGCCATAACTTAGTCCTTTTAGCTCCGATTTTAGTGTTCTTTATGTCCACGCATTTGTCTCGAAGCGTAGATTAGTTTTATGCTACTGTTTAGATCTGTTTGATCTGTTTGGTGACTGTTTCTTATTTATTCTTGTTGTATACTTGTATGTGATGATTGTGGACCGTAGAGAGTGATTCGTTCGAGGGATTTGAAGATCAAGTCGTGCAAGAGTTTGAGCAGCAAGGCTTTGTTGAAGGCAAGTATTCCTTGATGCATACCCGCTTGTCCTACATAACATGCATTTAAATTCACTGTCTTTACTTTTCCGCTTGCATTAATTTGATGGGAACCTATTAAGGATCATGCCTAGTCTTTTACTACCTTTACTTTGATACCGGGTTTATCAAATTAATCTTGTGGTAGCTATTGCTTAGCATGCTCAACTGGGATTGGTATTAATCAAACTTGGTTACTTTTATTATTCTATGTTCCGTTTATGATCTTTACTTTACAAGACCACTTTAATATGATAATCGGAACATGGAGAACCACCCAGGAAAACAGTACAACCACAAGAACTAATGGGCAATGGTCTTGGCTGAATAATTAGGAACTTTAGCTTGGGATGACCTTACCTGATAAGGATAAGGGATCGGCGGTACTGCGGGGTATGGACTTGCTCTAGCAGGGGGTTGGGTGAGTTATTCTTTTTATGGTGGGGTATCGACCTGCTAGGGGACTTTATGTCGGGCATACACCCCGGGTACCGCAAGGAAGGAAGCAGACAAACTCCTAGTAGAATTCCCCTGTACTCCTACTAGGACTCGTGCCATGTAATCCTACTAGGACTCCTACCTTGTAACCGACTAGGTTCCCACCCCCTGGACTACATAAAGGAGGGCCGGGTACCTAGCCGAAGATCCTCAATCCCTCCGGGGAACAACACCAAGCGCAGGGCGCAATACTACTCCAAACATGACGTAGGGTAGCTACTCCGGCTACCCGAACCTGTATAAATCGTGTGTCCCGTGTCCTCGCGCAGACCTTCGGGTTCCAGATCATGGCGATCCCCACCTTCTACCTTGCTGCACGTACCTCCCATGGAGGTCGAGAGGTTAAAACACCGACAGCTGGCGCCCACCGTGCCAAACAACATCGGCGAGTCCAAGATCGGAGCAAACAAGCGGAATCTGCGGCAATTTCGATTGTTTGTGTCCGTATCCAAGCCGCTTCAGAGCTATGGTGATGTCCCATACATACTATTTCTATGTGCGAGAGGGGAAAAAATCAATTACGGAGCTACACATGGCACACCAAGGCAATCCAGGATTCATTGAGTCCGTTTCGAAGTCCAACTTCTTGTGGTGTACGCCGAGTTCGGAACGACGTGCGCTAGGAAGCTATTTTTTCCACCGAAGGCATGCACACATAGATCCAAGCGGAAGCTACAAAATTCAGCTATGATCGCTACTACACGCACACGGAACACGTACACAAGTACGACTATGTCGACATCTGGCTGCATCAACACGAGTACGACTACTCGTCACTCGGCCGCACAGGCTCCACGTCAACCTTGCCGTGCGCCGCAAGTACTCGTCTCCCGGCCGCACGGGCTCTACGTCAACCTTGCCGTGCGCCGCGAGTACTCGTCTCTCGGCCGCAGCGGCTCTACATCGACTACGCCGTACGCCGCCGCGACATCATCTTTTGGGCGTACGACTACTTCGACTACTCACCTCAACTAGTAAACTTATCGAGGGCGGCTACTACGTCATCAACAACTAGTCGGATGCACCTCCGACTAGTCGACTTTAGCAACAACCGTCGCGGCTCCATCACCGACCGCCACGGCTTCGTCGACTCTCGTCCGCGAATCAAGCTAAGTCACTTATTTCAATAATTATTTTTTTCTTCGGCTTGTTTTCCACATACAGGAACCAACGCCGAAGACTACTCTATGTACGCCTCTCAACAGCTACCTGCCAGCAGAGCTACACCGTGCCAACTATTCCTTGGGGACCGTTGACTGACTGTCACAGGCTTGGTACACCAAATTAGGAGGCTCTTGCCACGACGTTTCGTGTACTGAGTGCTGGAGGCGCACAACGGCTGCACCCTGAGGAGGCACTGCGCAATCCTGCTCTCCGCCATGCGGAACGAGCAATCGCGCTCTCTCTTGTCGCCATGTCGACTACCTTCATCTACCTCTTAATGGTCTCGCTACAGTAGCACACGCCTTGATCCGCGCAAAGCCTCGGCTCTCCTGTCATGCCTCTACGCCCCCCAGCGGCTATGGCTAAACAGGCTCCTCAGAGACCGGGCGCTTAAACCAGCTCTCCTGTCATGCCTTCACGCCCCCAGCGGCTATGGCTAAACAGCGATCACAAAGACTGGGCGCTAAACCGCATCAGGCTAACTACTCGACGCCTTACGACTGAAACAAGAGAATAACACATGACATTTACATCTATATTCATATTTGTATTTGTCTTTAGTAGATTCAAATTCTACAAAAATGCTACATAATGTACGCATATCTACTTTTAGGTCAAGCTCCGGCGATGACTTTCCAGTACGCTCTGCGTACCTCCACCGGCGTGGATAGTTCCCAACTCGGGGGCTACGCACCAAATCACTACTCGACAACAACTCGAGTAGTCTCCACTAGCTCTCTAGCTCGGGGGCTCGGCACCAACAACTACTCGACGTGGCTCCTACGGCTCACCTGGCGACGAGCTCGGGGGCTGAACGCTACAAGTGTACTCAGATGATGACTTCCGCAGATACTGAAGACCCTTGGATTGATTCTTCAATCGTTCCACGGTTCGGGGGCTACTAGGCTACACCCATCAGTTGATTTTTTCAAGACGGAAGCAGAATTAGGATTGACCCTCAGCCAGAGTCTACAACTCAGCCCTAAGGCTCGGGGGCTACTCCATATGGAGTGCGCTTTTGCAACCGCACTTCCATATAATCTCGACTTCAAGACCGATGAGTGGACCACCTTCCGGCCTCGCTGCGGTTCAAGTACTATTGAAGACTTGTCCAAGCAGTACTCGAGGACGCTCAAGAACTACTCGAAGAGGCTTCAAGACTACTCGAACTACTACTCTCGACTCCAACGTGCTCGGGGGCTTGTCGGGCATACACCCCGGGTACCGCAAGGAAGGAAGCAGACAAACTCCTAGTAGAATTCCCCTGTAATCCTACTAGGACTCGTGCCATGTAATCCTACTAGGACTCCTACCTTGTAACCGACTAGGTTCCCACCCCCTGGACTATATCAAGGAGGGCCGGGTACCTAGCCGAAGATCCTCAATCCCTCCGGGGAACAACACCAAGCGCAGGGCGCAATACTACTCCAAACAGGACGTAGGGTAGCTACTCCGGCTACCCGAACCTGTATAAATCGTGTGTCCAGTGTCCTCGCGCAGACCTTCGGGTTCCAGATCATGGAGATCCCCACCTTCTACCTTGCTGCAGGTACCTCCCATGGAGGTCGAGAGGTTAAAACACCGACACTTTATACCTTGCTAACTGATCCGGACCTTGTGGGTCATAACTTGCTAGGGAACCTTTGTAAAGGCCATGTAGCGTCCCTATGCAATCACACCTCGGTAGTGTGATATGGTGCCTTGCAAACACCGCATGGTTGGGTCCAAAGTTCTTTGGAGCTTTTACGCTGCTTGTGGGTAAAGATGTACAACCTCTGCAGAGTGTTAAACTAATCGATTAGCCGTGCTCACGGTCAAGAGCGGCATGGACACTCACATGATTAAATTATGGAACTTTAATGTTTAATTGCTATTTTGTTCTTTATTTATGATGCTTATATCTTATTAATTGGGTTGGTATGAACTTACACTCTTTAGTAATCAGGTTGCTAATAAAACTTGATCCACTAAAATGCTTAACTGCTTGAACCTTAGCCATCCACCATATGGCCTTGCATGTTATGTTGTTCTCTCTTGCTGAGTACGTCATGTGCTCACGCTTGTTTATTCTCTTGCATCTACAATACCGGATTTGCTGCTCAGACTGGGAGAACTTTGAAGATATTCCAGGAGATTTCCAGGAGTTCTAGGTGTGCGTAGTCTTCAGTCAGCTGCCTGTGGAGGCATTTTGTCCGCTGCGAGAACTCGTTATTTAAGTTTCGTTTAAGACTATGATTTGTAATAACTCTTTAATCGTGTTGCACTGTTTTTGGTAATCATAATGTCTAAGCGTGTGTGTAACTTGATCCTGGCGCACACGTGATCAATGCATTCGGTTTTGCCTTTAAACCGGGTGTGGCGCAGCGGTATCGTAGCCGTGTTGATCGTAGGAACGCTAGCCTAGATAGAAATGGTCGAATTAAGGATTTTATACTCATTTAAGCTTTCTCTTACATGCTTGCTTTACTTCTATTAACCTTACTCTTGCCTCTTTGCCTTACTCTTGAGCTATCTGCATTCTTTACCTTGTGCTTGCTTTATCTCTCATCCTTTTTGTCTTACCATTTATCTCATTCTGCACTGCACTACAGATGGTTCGCAGTTTAAAGACCTCTCTTGCTGGAGCTGTCCACCAGTATGCTCCGCAAGAGCAGTACAATGACTTCCATGACGGAGACACAAATGAGGAGATTGGGATGGAGCCTGCACCTATGGTCTTCCCTAACCTTATCATGGTACCTGATGATGAGGAGGATCCAGAGGAGATGATCCCAGAGGAGGATGAGCCAGCTGAACAGCCCAACCTAGAGGAGCAAGCGCCGGGAGAAGATCAGGATCACCTTGATCAAGAGATGGAGGAAGAAGAACAAGAGCAAGAGCAAGAGGAGGAAGCTGAGGAAGCGATTTGGGAAGTGTACCACTACGGAGCTGATGGAGTAGGTATTCCCATGGCAGACCACCTACGAGCTATGGTACTCCGCTTGGGCTATGATAAGGCCCCTGTCTACCATTGTGAGCTATGGACTCATCCGTGGTTCGAGCCTCATTGGGAAGTTGCTGCCATCCTGGAGGAGTACATTCCATGCCGTGGAGTGAAGGAGGTGTCCAAGCATCATGATGTGGCTCACAGAACTACTATGGACGCTGGTATAGCAGAGTCAGCTCGGAGGGCGCTTTATGTGCTCTCTCACAAGGAGCGTGACAGGTTGGAGGATACCCATTGCCGTTACACACCCTTCAGAGCCAGTGGGGAAGCCAAGACCTACATCGCCCCAGCACCAGCCAATGAAGGAACACTGAACAATGTCCGAGTCTACTTGCGTACCGTGAACACCGCACCGGACGATGCCAACAACACTCTATATGCGGCACAACAAGCAGATTTTCACTCCGGAGACGCAGGCGTGCCTTAGAAGCCGCACTTCGGAACGGGGAGCAACCGGATGCTCATGAAGCCACGGAAGGATGTACCTCCCCGTCGCCCAAGAGGCACGAAACGACCCGATTTCCGCTAACGGAACCCCCGAATCTTAGCACCTCGGTGGTAGTCCCAAGAGGCTACCACGTGCAATCCCCGTCTCGGCGATTCCAAAATCCATACGTAAAAGTAAAAGCAATGAATAGAGAACAACATTTATTTTATTACATTAATCGAGTACATCTCTTCGGCACATGCGGTACAAGTCCATCAGGACCGAATCATACGTAAATAAATCGTCTAGCAACGGCTCCATGAAAGCGCGGGAAACTCCATATCCGCGAGCGCCTCAAGTGTAGGAAGAGCTCGGTCCACCCGGCCGTCGTTGTCGAAGTCGTAGTCCGGCTCGCGTCGAGTCACTGTGGTCTACCCGATAAGCGGGTAGGTCATGTCAGCTTCCCAACAAAGAGGCATAAGCGGTGTATAATCTACTATGCATGAGGTAACCCTAATCTGGCTGTAGAAGGCTTAAGCAATGCAGCAGTGCAACATTCAAGGTAAGCAGAATAGCGAGGAGGTCCACACCTCGGGGAAGCTTCCGCTTCCGAGGTCCACACCTCAGGGGTCCACACCCCGCTCAAGGAACACCACACCAAAGCACCGGATCTCAACCACGATCCCGTAACCCAACTCTCATCCGCGATGTGGGGCCCACCGGCTCCTATCCCCACATCTCAACGGCCGAAGCCGGCTCACACACTCGGGGGAGAGAAGAAGCACAAGAGAAGTGTATCTAGTCGGTGAGAGATCGAAAGACCGTCCATAACCAAGGGACACGGACTATAGCTATAGGTTTAACACTGCGCAGGTTGTACAACCGTACCCGCCCGAATAGGTCCGGAACCGGCCGTCACCGGTGTCCGACCCTACCATACGGGCCGAAGCCCAAGTAAGTGGCCCTTCCGCATCTCCGAGCTCGGCCCAGCCTCCGCGGCGCAGCTCATACTACCCGCGAGAGGTCCCTCGAAGCTGTGGAACCCTTCCCTGGCCTCGCCAGGGCAAAGTCTACTAAGGAGGGAAAGACCACTCCCGACACGATCACACCGATCCTCCCACGGGAGGGGTGCTATCCACTTCAAGTCTCACCCCGCACCCCCGCCCAATACAAGGCGGGCGGTCTGTACGTAAGTAGTCATTCGAAACAAGGTCAACCGACGTTCGGTCCTTAAGGGGCCGAGAGCGAGCACTCGACATCTCCATCCCACACGACACGACCCTTGGGTAAGAGGCCGCATCGCATCTTCCCTCGGCGCCGTTCACAAGTAACCGGCGGCTCGCTCCCGCCAAAACACGGCAAGGGGTACACAACCCAGGACACACGCTAGAAGCATACCGAGACACCCATATCTCGGCTCAAACCCGCAGCACCATCCATAAACAAACAACAAAAGTATGGATAGTTGAAGTAAGGGACTAGCTAGGGGTCCGTAGCTAGTCCCGCAGTAGTAGATCAAGGAACAGGATATAATAAACATCAAGGCATGGCTAGTAAACAAAGTTATGCAATTCATCGAACAATGCATTAAAGTAAAGCACTAGCGACTAAATATCAACATGGGATCTATATGGTTGGGAGTGACATGACACCTTCGTGCCGTTGAAGCAAGCCGTCGTCCGGTGCGAAAGGTACTCGGGGTCCTCCTCGTCCTCCTGGTCGAAGCTTGGGTCTGCGGCACGAGATTCGACGCGAAAAAGTAAATACGGGGCACATCTAAGCAATAACTCCAAATAAAAATCCAATTTAGAAGATCCAAAAGCTCCCAAACTACCTACAATCAGCAAGGTTTCGCAAATACGGATTTATAGAAATTAGTTTTGTATTTTTCGGAGCTCCCTAGAATTTATTACTAATTTTTAAAGGTCTAAAACATTTTCTGGAAATTAAAACCGAAAAGAAAAGGGGTTTTCCTGCTCCATGGGCCGAAAATGGCGCCGGGAAGGCTAACCTGGCCGAAAACGAGCCCTTTGGGCTCGGCCCAACGAGTCCAGGCGGAAGAAGTCTAGAAATCCTCCCCGATTTTCGGTTGAGGCCCCAAACTTCGCCTTGGGCCCCTCTCTTAACGGTCCGGCTCCTAATGTGGCCCGACGGGCCGGACGGCTCTAAAGGCCCAACTAGGCGGCCCGGCCGCCCCGCTTTCCCCTTTGCCACGACCGGGGGAGATCCCCCCGCTCCTCCCTTAAGTGCTCGCCACGCCGGGCGGCGCGCAGCCCCCGCACGCCGCATCGGCGGCGACGCGCCCCGGACACGGCGTCGGGCGCTTCGGCCCTCCTCTTTTCTCCCCCGCACTCACACGCGCGCACACGGCTCGAGGGTCGGTCCGCCGCACGCTCGCCACGGCGCGCGGCGCGACGCCGCCGCCGCGCGCGCGCGCGCCCCCCCCCCGTGCGGGCGAAGCCCCGGGCGCGCCGGGGTGCGGCCGTAGGGTCATACGCTCGCACGTTCTCGCGAAACAAGAGCACGGCTCAAGGCCGCGCGGCAGCGACGAATGGTAGGCGGCGAGGCACGGCCGCACGCGCGGCCTCACCGGCGGCGGGGGCCACGGCCATGGCGCGCATGGGTGCGGCCGGCCGGCGCCCGCGCCCACCTCCACCCGCATCGGCACATCCACCGCACGAAGGCCGGTTCACAGCAAAGACGAGACACGGCGAAAAGGGCACGCTTGACCTCCGGCCGGGCGGCGCGTCACGCGCTCGGCGCGGCGCACGACGGCGCGGCCGCACAACGACGCGGCACGGGGGTGTTCCCCACCCCTACCTCGCAAGCAACAAGACCCCAAAACGGCGATCGCCTCCGGGGACGTCGCGGCTTGGGGTAGCCATGACCCCGGGCCGCCGCTTGCACGCCGCAACGCGGCGCGACGCAGCGTCACCCATGGGGGAGGCGGCGGCGCGCGCGCCTCGGACGCAGGCGGCTCGAAGGCACGCACACGGGCGGGCTCGACTAAGGCGACCGGCGCAAGGAGAAGAGAGAGGTGACCACGGTGCTCACCGTGGGTCGACGGTGAAGGCGTAGCAGCTTGGCGGTGCGGCGTCGGCGTACACGGCGGCGCGCGTTCCTCTCGCTCGGTCCGGCTCCACTCCGCACACGAACGTCGTCTTCCTCCTCGAACGGCCCTTCACGAACACGTTCCGCCTCCGCGGCGCCGCGGCCGGCGCGCGCGCGCGCGCTTCCCCGCCTCGCCTCCTCTTCCCCGCCTCCCCCTTCTTCTCCCTCCCCCCGGTGCGGCTCGGGAAAGGGGGCAAAAACCCCAAGTGGGTTGGTAGCGGGGCGGTTGGCTCGGCTCTCCTCCTTTCCCCCTTTTGAAACCACGCGCGACGCGAGGCTTAGGCGAAATCCCGGCGGTGCCCTCCCCCGCTTGGCATCCGAGGCGGCGGCGGTCCTCTCTCCTCGCTCTCGTTGCCACCGGGAAAAGGCACAGGGTAAAAAGGGATTTTCCCCTCCCCGACCTCGGCTCGGTTCGCGCGCTCGCCCGGCCCCCTCGGCGTGCGCGCCGTCCGGCGGCTCGGCCGCGCCCGCGCGCCGCGCGAGCGGGTGCGGCGGGAACCGGCGGCGGCGCGAGCACGGGTGGGCCGGGCCGGCTCGCGGTTAGGTGTAAAGGGATAGGGGTACGGCCGACCGGCGGGGTCCACCGGGTCGGCGGGTGCAAGAGGGTGAGGGGGCAGCGCGTGCGGGCCGATTGGGCCGGATCCGGTCGTGGGCTAGGGCCGGAGCAACGCAAGAGAAAGGTTGAATCGGCCCACTACTCCCGTGTAACAACTCAGGAATCTAGGTGTGTGAATTTTGCGAAAATTTAAAACTTTTTGCTTGCTTTTGGGTGCTATCAAATTTTTAGCCAAATTGCTAGCCTCTTACCAAATTCTCCACTAGTTTATCCTATTTATAAGACCTATATTTAAAATATGGTATAAATAGTGTGTTGGTTTTTCATTGGTTTTCTTGGAGTTCAATTGAGTGTGGTTTGAATTTGAAAGGGGATCAAATTCAAACCAAGTTTCTAAACCTAGACCAAATAAATCTGAGTTAAAAGGTAGAGAGCAACTAAGGACTGTGGGCCGATTTCAACAGCACCCTGCGACGCTGCGGCCCAATCCAAAAGGCCTTTCGGCCCACAACCCCGCACCGCACTCCTTCCCTCTTCTCTCTCGCTGCCGTGTGGACCCCGCACGCCAGCATCTTTCCTTTCCCTTACCTCAGCACCTTGACCAAACCAGCCAGACGGCTGAGCCAGGCGGCCGCGCCGCCGGCCCGGCCCGCGCCCCCGCGCGGGGTGGCGCGCGCGGCCGAGCCGACCGGGCCGGCGCGCACGCCAAGGCCGGCGTGTGCACGCGGACCCGTGGGCGACCGCGGAAAGGTAAAAGACCCCGCCGCCCTTTTCCCCCGTGCATCCGAGGCGGGCGGCGCGTTGCCGCGGCGCCATCCGGCCCGGACGGCGGCGAACCAGGGGCAACTTGGGCCTTTCCCCCTCGAGATTCCGCGGCGCGAGTTCAAAAGGAGGGCAGGGAGTAGCTGGCCTCGCAACCACCCGCATTGGGGTTTTTGCCCCCATTCCAGAGCCGCCACCGGGGGGAGGAAGAAGAAGGGGGAGCCGGGGAAGAGGAGGCGAGGTGGGAGTCCGACGCGCGCCGCCGCCGGTGCGCTGCTGCGGAGGAGGAGCGTATTCGTGAAAGGCCGGTCGAGGAGGAAGGCGGCGTTCGTGTGCGGAGTGGAGCCGGACCGGAGCAGAGGGACGCACGCCGCCGTGTACGCCGACGCCGCACCGCCAAGCCTGCTACGCCTTCACCGCCGACCCACGGTGAGCACCGTGGTCTTCCCTCTTTTCTCCTCGCGCTGTTCGCGTTTTTACGCTGCCTGTGGGTGTGCCGTCGAGCCGCCAGTGCCTGGGCGCGCCGCGCCGCCGTCTCCCCAAGGACGACGCCGCGCCGTGCTCTGCCGGTAAAGTCCAGGGGCGAGGCAACCCCAAGCCGTGCGCACCGGATGAGCCAGTCAGGGCGGAAGCTTTGGGCTGCCCTGCTGGGGAGTTAAGGAGCTCGTACCCGTGACGCGCCGCGCCGTCGAGTCTGGATACCCGCGCGCGTCGCGTTCCTGGTTGGTTGTTTTGGCAGTGACGCCGTTCTGGAGGGTTCAGGGGAAACACGGTGGCGGAGCCAGCGCACCCCAGCGCTGAACCCGGGCCGTGATCTATCGCCTTTGCCAGGGGTTTGCGAGGGAGCCGGCCGGTGCCCGGGAATCGGGGGCCTCCGCCGACGCCGTGTCGTTCCCCGGGCGAGCCGCCGGGGAAGAACGGGGCTCGTGGCCGTGACTCGGCCCTCGTGCCGAGAGTTATCCGATGCGGGGGATGGTGCGCGCGGGCGCCGGCCGGCCGCACCCGGGCGCGCCATGGCCGCGGTCCCGCCGCACCGTGAGCTTCGCGTGCGGGCATCCCGCGCCGCCGCCGCCCATCCGTGATGCACCGGCCTTGAGCCGTGACCGCGTTCTGCAGGTGTAGGAGTGTGTGCAAGTAAACCGCCCCGCCGCACCCCGGCCGCGCCGAGGCGGGGAACTCGTGGGGTGGATGCCGCAGCGCCGGCGACGCGCCGCGCGTCCGCCGCGCCCGGGGCTTTTCGTCGAGCGCCTGGAGGGCGTAGGGTGCCGCGCCAGTAGACGGGTTAATCGGGCCGCTAGCCAAGTTTGGGCCCTAAGCCCAGTTGACCTTTAGTAGGCCGCCGGCCCAGCATAGGTTAGGGAGCCGGGGGGGGCTTTCCGAACTTTGGAGGCTGACCCCGGCTGGGCCTTAGCTTCTGGGCTGAGTAGGCCAGAATCCAACCCGAGCAGACCCAGTCCGCTGGGCCGCCCACGGTCCCGAACCGAGCTTTAGGCCTAGTCGCGGCCCGTCGGACGAGACCGCCGACGTCATGCCGACGTCGCCCATGTTTTTTCGAAAAACCTATTTTCTTTTCTCGTTTTAATTTCCCGTAAAATGTTTTAGACCTTTAAAAATTTAGTAATAAATTCTAGGGAGCTCCAAAAAATGCAAAACTAATTTCTATAAATCCGTATTTGCAAAACTTTGCTGATTGTAGGTAGTTTGGGAGCTTTTGGTTCTTCTAAATTGGATTTTATTTGGAGTTATTGCTTAGATGTGCACCGTATTCACATTTTCGCGTCGAATCTCGTGCCGCAGACCCGAGCTTCGACCAGGAGGACGTGGAGGACCCCGAGTACACTGCACCGACAGCCGATCGCTTCAACGGCACGTAAGGTGTCATGTCACTCCCAACCATATAGATCCCATGTTGTTAATTAGTCGCTAGCGCTTTACTTTAATGCATTGTTCCGATGAATTGCATAACCCGTTTACTAGCCATGCCTTGATGTTTACTATATCCTCGTTCCTTGTTCTTCTACCCCCGGGACTAGCTACGGACCCCTAGCTAGTCCCTTACTTCAACTATCCATACTTTTGTTGTTTGATTATGGATGGTGCTCGGGTTCGAGCCGAGATGTGGGTATCTCGGTATGATTCTAGCGTGTGTTCCGGGTTGCGTACCCCCTTGTCGTGTTGTGGCGGGAGCGAGCCGCCGGTTACTTGTGAACGGCCGCCGAGGGAAGATGCGATCTCGGCCTCTTACCCAAGGGTCGTGTCGTGTGGGATGGAGATGTTGAGTGCTCGCTCTCGGCCCCTTAAGGACCGATCGTCGCTGACCTTGTTTCGAATGACTACTTTCGTACGCACCGCCCGCCTTGTATTGGGCGGGGGTGCGGGGTGAGACTTGTAGTGGATAGCACCCCTCCCGTAGGAGGATCGGTGTGATCGTGTCGGGAGTGGTCCGTCCCTCCTTAGTAGACTTTGCCCCCGGCGAGGCCGGGGAAGGGTTCCACGGCTTCGAGGGACCTCTCGCGGGTAGTACGAGCTCGCCGCGGAGGCCGGGGCCGTGCTCGGAGATGCGAAGGGTACTATCCACTTACTTGGGCTTCGCCCGTATGGTAGGGTCGGACACGGTGACGGCCGGTTCCGGACCTATTCGGGCGGGTACAGCTTGTACAACCTCTCGCAGTGTTAAACCTATAGCTATAGTCCGTGTCCACCGGTTATGGACAGCCTTTCGATCTCTCACCCGACTAGATACACTTCTCTTGTGCTTCTTCTCTCCCCCCGAGTGTGTGAGCCCGCTTCGGCCGTTGAGATGTGGGGATAGGAGCGGTGGGCCCCACATCGCGAGAAGAGAGATGGGTTCGGATCGTGGTTGTGATCCGGTGCTTTGGTGTGGTGTTCCTTGAGCGGGGTGTGGACCCCCGAGGTGTGGACCTCGGAAGCGAAGGGTTCCCCGAGGTGTGGACCTCCTTGCTATATTCTCGCTTACCTTGAATGTTGCACCGTCGCTATGCTTAAGCCTTCTACGACCGATTAGGGTTACCTCATGCATAGTAGAATATACACCGCTTTTGCCTCTTTGTTGGGAAGCCGACATGACCTACCCGCTTATCGGGTAGACCTTGGTGACTCGACGCGAGCCGTACTACGACTTCGACAACGACGGCCGGGTGGACCGAGCTCTTCCTACACTTGAGCCGCCCGCGGAGATGGAGTTTCCCGCGCTTTCATGGAGCCGCCGCTAGACGATTTATTTCTCGTTTGATTCCGTCCCGATGGACTTGTACCGCATGTGCCGAAGAGATGTACTCGATTAATGTAATAAAATAAATGTTGTACTCTACTTCATTGTTTTTACTTTTCTCGTATGGATTTTGAACTCGCCGAGACAGGGATTGCACGTGGTAGTCTCCTCGGGACTACCACCGAGGTGCTAAGATTCGGATTCCGTTCGCGAAATCCGGGTCGTTTCGGCTTGGTACCGCAGCCATGCTTGACTCGTAGGACGAGCCCCGGGAATGGTCGATAGCATAGGAAGCCGTTTCGAACCTTGAAACTTTATATAAACTCCTTGGCTTCCGTATGTATATAACTATACTTATATATATGCATTACCTTGATTAACTTTTACTAACTCGCCTTACTAACTACGCTCTAACAACGTTGTGCGTATGGCGGAAACGACGTGGGTTACCTTGGAGTCGGACGGCAAGAGCTACGGAGGCTTCTCGCCACCGTCGAGGGAGTGCCTAGAGGCGAGCAGAGGGAGAGCGACGGTGTCGGCTACGGGGGGAGGGCCATGGGGCACTTGGAGCGCACCCCCACGTACCGACCGTCACGCGTACCGGCGGACCCGCGGGTGCCGCAGTTTGAGGAGGTAGTGGTGTACGCTCGAGAGCCTCGGTCACGGAGGCGCACCGCACCGGCACGCAGGGCTCTCAAGAAGGCTTGTGACCTCGCTCGAGAGAGAGGTCGAAGGACACACCGTTCGTGGTACTTCCGGCAGAGATCTTCGACCACGGTCGCTGGGACTCGAGTGACCGAGCACCTGTACCGTGAGGTGACTCCGAAGTGGACGGGGAGGACCGAGGCGATGCTCGCGGCCGGGCGGTGCATCCCCGGCCCGGGACCGTGCACCGTCTCGGGCGGACGGAGAGACACTGTACCTTCGGTGGAGGTGTGACGTTGCCCTGCGGCAGGTTCGGGACTTGGAGGAGGACAGAGAGGACTTATTGGACGAGCTGGAGGCGGCGCACGTGAGGAACGGAGAGCTAGTGCGGCTTGGGCTAGCAGCCGGCCGCGCCGGCACAGAGAGAGACTCCCCGGAGGATTGCCACTTTGGAGGCACGGTTGAGGGCGAGCGGGAGGCTCACCGGCAAGCGGTGGAGGCCGCGCGAGAGGATCGAGTGAGGCCGGGCAGAGGCTCGGGACCGTGTGGAGTCGATCGGAGCCGCGGCAAGCCGACTACCGGGTCAAGGTGTGGGACCCACGGAGGCGAGCCGACACAACTACCACCACATGTGTTACCCGGGAGGACCGGGTCTACGAGGAGAGGGACCGAGCGGCACGGACCCGCGCGGCCCGGGAGCGTTCCGACCAGCAGAGGCCGGCCGAGCCGGAGGCGCTTTCCGCACGCCTACCACCTAAGAAGAGGCCCGGACCGAGGATGGAGACTTTCGAGCTTCCCCCCGACACTCCTACCACGAGTGCGGCCGTACCCGAGTGGTTCGCAGACACGGCGGAGATGGATCGTGCTCGCAGACACTTGTGACTACTACGGGGACCGGCGATCGTGGTGCCGGTTACCCAGAGTCCACTCACCACCGTTCTACTCGCTTCCACAGACACCGGCTCCGAGGCACCTCGCAGTATCCAAGTGATGGGAGTAGGGATCATGTAGCGTATTCGCAGTAGATGTAATGAGTTAGATGTAATGCTACCGTTCATGTGACATGCCCGTAGTAGCTACCCCATGATGTACCATGCGTTAGCGAGTTGTGTTGCCGTGTACCCTCGAGGTTGTAGGAGTAAACCTCGAGGTGCACCTCTTTTGTATGGTGGCATTGATTGAGTGACATGGATCTTCATGGTTTCATTCGGATTTCATGCTTCTTAATGTCTGACTGAAATTTTGTGATTGTTAGCAGGATTACTCCGTTATAGTTTATAACCTGATAAATACATTCTCCCTACCACTACTAACTCTTGCAACTGGAACAGATGTCGGGAGCAAGGAGGTCCGGGCGACTCCTAGCCCGTTTCGAGGAGGTCGCTGGGGACGACGGGGGGGAGGATGCCCCTAACCCAGCAGGAGCGAGAGGCCGTGGACGTCGTGGAGGTCTCGCGCCACGAGGCGGACTCCGCGGGGGCCGAGGAGGCCGAGTCGGTGGACGAGGAGCCGCGCGCGACGACGCGGGAGCTCGGGAGCGAGGAGCTCGAGCACGAGCAGTACCCCGCCCGAGGGAGGAGCGGCACTGGGCTCGTGGACACGAGGTGCCACCACCGCCACCTCCCCCGAACTTGGCCGACGTGATGGCGGTGCAAACACACCGATGCGTACGATCACTCGGATGCTAGCCCGTAACAACAACCACAACAACCCTAGGGGCCGAACCGCAACGCACCGCAGGGCTTCCGGAAGAAGGTTGAAAACTTCAACAAGCGCGCCCGCCTACCTTTGACCACTCGGCGGACCCGATGGATGCGGATAACTGGTTGCGTGAGATCGAGAAGAAGCTGGAGCTGACTGAGCTTACAGAGGAGGAGTGTGTGACTGTGGCCGCGCACCAACCGGTTGGCACGGCCAGTGCGTGGTGGGACAGCTACTGTGACTCGCACCGGGACCCGTTACACATCGGGTGGGACGAGTTCGTGGAGGCCTTCCGGAGCCACCACATCCCAGACGCAGTGATGGACGTAAAGGCCGACGAGTTCGTGCACCTCAAGATGGGAAACATGTCGCCACAGGAGTACGGCAACCGTTACCGGGAGCCGATGAGGTACGCGCCCGACGACACCGACACGAAAAGAAGAAGGTGTACCGGTTCGGAAGGGGCCGCACAAGGGGATGGCACACCACTTGTCCGCGCACGACTACCCGACACACGACTTGGAGCCGGCAAATGTTGTGCATGCGCTCAAAATCTAGAGACACTACCCGATAGGGAACAAGTGTGAGCCGTTTTCCGACCACAAGAGCCCGAAGTACTTCTTTACACGTACCGAGCCGAACATGAGGCGAGAGACGGTGGTTAGAGCCGATCAAGGACTACGACGTCGAGATCAACTACCACCCGTGCAAAGCTAACGTCGTGGCGATGCACCGAGCCGGAAAACATACCGCAACAACCTCATGATAAAAGAAGAGCAACTCTCGCTTTGCATGAAGAGCTAGAGAAGCCGAGAATCGAGATTGTGGACCAAGGCCAAGTCAACGTGATGCAAGTGACCTATGACTGGAGGAGCGAGTCCGTACGTCCCGTAAAGAGTGTGCGAGAAATCAAAGTGCCGCGAGAACTAATGAAGCAAAGCGAAGCGGAGAGGACTATCGGATTGATGAACAGGGCACCGTGTGGTTGAAAGAACGGATCCGTGTACCCCAAGACAAGGCACTCCGGGAGCGCATCATGAGAGAAGCTCACGACTCGAGGTACTCGATTCACCCGAGCGACACCAAGATGTACGAGAGATCCGAAGGTCGGTGCACCGGTGGAAGGATATGAAGAAGGACATAGCACACTACGTGGCCTGTTGCGACACCTGTAGCAGAGTAAAGATTGAACATCAGAAACCTGCTGGTTTGTTGAAGCCGTTGGATATCCCAGTGTGGAAATGGGAGGACATATCCATGGACTTTGTGGTGGGACTCCCTAGAACACCAAAAGGTAACGACTCAGTATGGGTCATAGTGGACAGGCTGACTAAAGTGGCCCACTTTGTGCCGGTGAAGACCAGGTATGCAACCGAGAAGTTGGCAGAGCTGTTTGTAGAACACATACTCAGGCTACACGGAGCACCCAGAAGTATTGTATCTGATCGAGGACCACAGTTTGTCTCCAAGTTTTGGCAGAGCTTTCACAAGCTTATGGGCACCACTCTCGCCCTACGACACGGCTTTTCACCCACGGACCGACGGCGGACAGAGAGAGTCAACCAGGTCCCGGAGGACATGCTACGAGCTTGTGCACTCACCTATGGTACCGATTGGGAGAGCGCTTGCCGTTTGCGCAGTTCTCGTACAACAACAAATTTTCAAGCAAGTCTCCTGGGATGGCACCCTTCGAGGCACTTTACGGTCCGAAGTGCGGGACCCCGCTAGCTTGGTCGCAGGTTGGAGAGCGAACTCGTTTGGGCCAGCAATCATTAAGGAAGCGAGAGGAGAAGGTTGAGAAAGTTCGAGAGAACCTGAAAATCGCTCAAAGTCGTCAGAAGAGCTATGCCGACAAGAGAAGGAGAGAGTTGACCTTTGCAGTTGGCGACAGAGTGTACTTGAAAGTCTCACCGCTCCGAGGAACTAAGAGGTTCTTGGTGAGAGGAAAGCTTGCACCGAGGTACGTGGGACCGTACCCTATCACCCCGAAGGATTGGGAGATTGGCCTACCAGGCTTGCACTACCCGAGACAATGGCAAGGAGTTCACCCGTGTTTCACGTGTCACACCACGAAGAAGAGTGAGAAGGCAAGGAGGCAAAGCAAGTGCCCATGGAGTTGCTTGACTTGCAAGACAACCTTGAGTATACGAATATCCCGAGAAAATCTTGGACGGAGCCGTCAAGGAAACAAGGAGAACTACCATTCCCTTCGTAAAGTGTTGTGGAGCAACCATACCGAGCGAGAGGCTACATGGGAAAAGGAAGCCGATCTCAGGAAGGAGTACCCTCACTTGTTCACGGAGGAGGTCGAGGACTAAATCTCGAGGACGAGATTCTCGGTGGTGGGGGAGAATGTAACATCCCAGGAATCTAGGTGTGTGAATTTTGCGAAAATTTAAAACTTTTTTGCTTGCTTTTGGGTGCTATCAAATTTTTAGCCAAATTGCTAGCCTCTCACCAAATTCTCCACTAGTTTATCCTATTTATAAAACCTATGTTTAAAATATGGTATAAATAGTGTGTTGGCTTCTCATTGGTTTTCTTGGAGTTCAATTGAGTGTGGTTTGAATTTGAAAGGGGATCAAATTCAAACCAAGTTTCTAAACCTAGACCAAATAAATCTGAGATAAAAGGAAGAGAGCAACTTAGGGCGGTGGGCCGATTTCAACAAAGACTCCGCGACGCCGCGGCCCAATCCAAAAGGCCTTTCGGCCCACAACCCCGCACCGCACTCCTTCCCTCTTCTCTCTCGCTGCCGTGTGGACCCCGAACGCCGCATCTTTCCTTTCCCTTACCTCGGCACCTTGACCAAACCAGCCCGGACGGGCCGAGCCGGGCGGCCGCGCCGCCGGCCGGCCCGCGCCCGCGCCCCGCGCGGGGTGGCGCGCGCGGCCGAGCCGACCGGCCGGCGCGCACGCCAAGGCCGGCGTGTGCACGCGGACCCGGGGGCGACCGCGGGAAAGGTAAAAGACCCCGCTGCCCTTTTCCCCCCGTGCATCCGAGGCGGGCGGCGCGTTGCCGCGGGCGCCATCTGGCCCGGGACGGCGGCGAACCAGGGGCAACTTGGGCCTTTCCCCCTCGAGATTCCGCGGCGCGAGTTCAAAAGGAGGGCAGGGAGTAGCTGGCCTCGCAACCACCCGCATTGGGGTTTTTGCCCCCATTCCAGAGCCGCCACCGGGGGGGGAGGAAGAAGAAGGGGGAGCCGGGGAAGAGGAGGCGAGGTGGGAGTCCGACGCGCGCGCGCCGCCGTGCGGCCGCGGAGGAGGAGCATATTCGTGAAGGGCCGGTCGAGGAGGAAGGCGGCGTTCGTGTGCGGAGTGGAGCCGACCGGAGCAGAGGACGCACGCCGCCGTGTACGCCGACGCCGCACCGCCAAGCCCCGCTACGCCTTCACCGCCGACCCACCCGTGAGCACCGTGGTCTTCCCTCTTTTCTACTCGCGCCGGCTCGCGTTTTTACGCCGCTCGTGGGTGTGCCGTCGAGCCGCCGGTGCTCGGGCGCGCCGCGCCGCCGTCTCCCCAAGGACGACGCCGCGCCGTGCTCTGCCGGGAAAGTCCGTGGGCGAGGCAACCCCAAGCCGTGCGCACGGGATGAGCCGCCCGGGCGGAAGCTTTGGGGGCGCCCGCCGCCGGGGAGTTAAGGAGCTCGTACCCGTGACGCGCCGCGCCGTCGAGTCCGGATGCCCGCGCGCGTCGCGTTCCCCGGTTGGTTGTTTTGGCGAGGACGCCGTTCGGGAGGGTTCGGGGGAAACACGCGTGGCGGAGCCGGCCGCACCCCGCCGAACCCGGCCGTGATCTATCGCCTTTGCCAGGGGTTTGCGAGGGAGCGGCCGGGCCCGGGGAATCGGGGCCCCCGCCGACGCCGTGTCGTTCCCGGGGCGAGCCGCCGGGGGAAGAACGGGGCTCGTGCTGTGACTCGGCCTTCGTGCTGAGGGTTATCTGATGCAGGGGATGGTGCGCGCGGGCGCCGGCCGCCGCACCCGGGGCGCGCCATGGCCGCGGTCCCGCCGCACGGTGAGCTTCGCGTGCGGGCATCCCGCGCCGCCACCTATCCGTGATGCACCGGCCTTGAGCCGTGACCGCGTTCTCGTGGTGTAGGAGTGTGTGCAAGTAAACCGGCCCGGCCGCACCCCGCCGCGCCGAGGCGGGGAACTCGTGGGGTGGATGCCGCAGCGCCGCGACGCGCCGCGCGTCCGCCGCGCCCGGGGCTTTTCGTCGAGCGCCCGGAGGGCGTAGGGTCTTGCGCCGCAGACGGGTTAATCGGGCCGCTAGCCAAGTTTGGGCCCTAAGCCCGCTTGACCTTTAGTAGGCCGCCGCCTAGCATAGGTTAGGGAGCCGGGAGGGGGCTTTCCGAACTTTGGAGGTCGACCCCCGATGGGCCTTAGCTTCTGGGCTGAGTAGGCCATAATCCAACCCGAGGAACCCGCGTCCGCCGGGCCGCCCACGGTCCAGCTGAGCTTTAGGCCTAGTCGCAGCCCGTCAGACCGAGACCGCTGACGTCATGCTGACGTCAGCCATGTTTTTCTGAAAAACCTATTTTCTTTTCTGTTTTAATTTCCAGAAAATGTTTTAGACCTTTAAAAAAATTAGTAATAAATTCTAGGGAGCTCCGAAAAATGCAAAACTAATTTCTATAAATCCGTATTTGCAAAACTTTGCTGATTGTAGGTAGTTTGGGAGCTTTTGGTTCTTCTAAATTGGATTTTATTTGGAGTTATTGCTTAGATGTGCACCGTATTCACATTTTCGCGTCGAATCTCGTGCCGCAGACCCGAGCTTCGACCGGAGGACGTGGAGGACCCGAGTACACCGCACCGGACAGCCGATCGCTTCAACGGCACGTAAGGTGTCATGTCACTCCCAACCATATAGATCCCATGTTGTTAATTAGTCGCTAGCGCTTTACTTTAATGCATTGTTCGATGAATTGCATAACCCGTTTACTAGCCATGCCTTGATGTTTACTATATCCCGTTCCTTGTTCTTCTACCTGCGGGACTAGCTACGAACCCCTAGCTAGTCCCTTACTTCAACTATCCATACTTTTGTTGTTTGATTATGGATGGTGCTCCGGGTTCAAGCCGAGATGTGGGTATCTCGGTATGATTCTAGCGTGTGTTCTCGGGTTGCGTACCCCCTTGCCGTGTTGTGGCGGGAGCGAGCCGCCGGTTACTTGTGAACGGCCGCCGAGGGAAGATGCGATCCGGCCTCTTACCCAAGGGTCGTGTCGTGTGGGATGGAGATGTTGAGTGCTCGCTCTCGGCCCCTTAAGGACCGATCGTCGCTTGACCTTGTTTCGAATGACTACTTTCGCACGACCGCCCGCCTTGTATTGGGCGGGGGTGCGGGGTGAGACTTGTAGTGGATAGCACCCCTCCTGTAGGAGGATCGGTGTGATCGTGTCGGGAGTGGTCCGTCCCTCCTTAGTAGACTTTGCCCTGGCGAGGCCAGGGAAGGGTTCCACAGCTTCGAGGGACCTCTCGCGGGTAGTACGAGCTCTGCCGCGGAGGCCGGGCCGGTGCTCGGAGATGCGAAGGGTACTATCCACTTACTTGGGCTTCGGCCGTATGGTAGGGTCGGACACCGTGACGGCCGGTTCCGGACCTATTCGGGCGGGTACGGTTGTACAACCTCTCGCAGTGTTAAACCTATAGCTATAGTCCGTGTCCACCTGGTTATGGACGGTCTTTCGATCTCTCACCGACTAGATACACTTCTCTTGTGCTTCTTCTCTCCCCCGAGTGTGTGAGCCCGCTTCGGCCGTTGAGATGTGGGGATAGGAGCCGGTGGGCCCCACATCGCGAAGAGAGATGGGTTCGGATCGTGGTTGTGATCCGGTGCTTTGGTGTGGTGTTCCTTGAGCGGGGTGTGGACCCCCGAGGTGTGGACCTCGGAAGCGAAGGCTTCCCCCGAGGTGTGGACCTCCTTGCTATATTCTCGCTTACCTTGAATGTTGCACTGTTTGCTATGCTTAAGCCTTCTACGACCAGATTAGGGTTACCTCATGCATAGTAGAATATACACCGCTTTTGCCTCTTTGTTGGGAAGGCGACATGACCTACCCGCTTATCGGGTAGACCTTGGTGACTCGACGCGAGCCGGACTACGACTTCGACAACGACGGGCCGGTGGACCGAGCTCTTCCTACACTTGAGCCGCCCTGCGGAGATGGAGTTTCCCGCGCTTTCATGGAGCCGCCGCTAGACGATTTATTTCTCGTTTGATTCCGTCCCGATGGACTTGTACCGCATGTGCCGAAGAGATGTACTCGATTAATGTAATAAAATAAATGTTGTACTCTACTTCATTGTTTTTACTTTTACGTATGGATTTTGAACTCGGCGAGACGGGGATTGCACGTGGTAGTCTCCCTCGGGACTACCACCGAGGTGCTAAGATTCGGGATTCCGTTCGCGGGAAATCCGGGTCGTTTCATCCCGGCTGCCATATGGTTTTAAAAGCTAAAAGGTTTGAATAAAGGTTTAACTAGGGGTTTGAATTTGAATCCCAATCAAATTCAAACTTCACTCCAAAGATCTCCAAATAAAACAAAGAAAATCCAACTCACTTGTTATACCATAATTTAAATATAAGTTTTATAAATAGGATAAATTAGTGGAGAATTTGGTGAGAGGCTAGCAATTTGGCTAAAAATTTGATAGCACCCAAAAGCAAGCAAAAAGTTTTAAATTTTTCGCAAAATTCACACACCTAGATTCCTGGGTTGTTACATTCTCCCCCACCACCGAGAATCTCGTCCTCGAGATTTAGTCCTCGACCTCCTCCGTGAACAAGTGAGGGTACTCCTTCCTGAGATCGGCTTCCTTCTCCCATGTTGCCTCTCGCTCGGTATGGTTGCTCCACAACACTTTACAGAAGGGAATGGTAGTCCTCCTTGTTTCCTTGACAACTCTGTCCAAGATCTTCTCAGGGTATTCTGTATACTCCAGGTTGTCTTGCAAGTCAAGCAACTCCATGGGCACTTGCTTTGCCTCCACTGCCTTCTCACTCTTCTTCAGCTGTGACACGTGAAACACTGGGTGAACTCCTGCCATAGTCTCGGGTAGTGCAAGCTGGTAGGCCAAACTCCCAATCCTACGGGTGATAGGGTACGGTCCCACGTACCTCGGTGCAAGCTTTCCCTTCACCAAGAACCTCTTGGTTCCTCGGAGCGGTGAGACTTTCAGGTACACTCGGTCGCCAACTGCAAAGGTCAACTCTCTCCTCCTCTTGTCGGCATAGCTCTTCTGACGACTTTGAGCGATTTTCAGGTTCTCACGAACTTTCTCAACCTTCTCCTCTGCTTCCTCAATGATTGCTGGTCCGAACAGAGCTCGCTCTCCAACCTCTGACCAAGCTAGCGGGGTCCTGCACTTCCGACCGTAAAGTGCCTCAAAGGGTGCCATCCGGAGACTTGCTTGAAAGCTGTTGTTGTACGAGAACTCTGCGAACGGCAAACTGCTCTCCCAATCAGTACCATAGGTGAGTGCACACGCTCGCAGCATGTCCTCCAGGACCTGGTTGACTCTCTCTGTCTTGCCCGTCGGTCTGTGGGTGAAAAGCCGTGGCCGTAGCCGAGTGTGGTGCCCATAAGCTTGTGAAAGCTCTGCCAAAACTTGGAGACAAACTGTGACCCTCGATCAGACACGATACTTCTGGGTGCCCCGTGTAGCCTGAGTATGTGTTCTACGAACAGCTCTGCCAACTTCTCGGTTGCATACTCCGGTCTTCACCGGCACAAAGTGAGCCACTTTAGTCAGCCTGTCCACTATGACCCAAACTGAGTCGTTTCCTTTTGGTGTTCTAGGGAGTCCCACCACAAAGTCCATGGATATGTCCTCCCACTTCCACACTGGGATATCCAACGGCTTCAACAAACCAGCAGGTTTCTGATGTTCAATCTTTACTCTGCTACAGGTGTCGCAACAGGCCACGTAGTGTGCTATGTCCTTCTTCATATCCTTCCACCAGTACCTGACCTTCAGATCTCTGTACATCTTGGTGCTGCCTGGGTGAATCGAGTACCTCGAGTCGTGAGCTTCTCTCATGATCTGATCTCGGAGTGTCTTGTCTTGTGGTACACAGATCCGTTCTTTCAACCACACAGTGCCCTGTTCATCAACCCGATAATCCTCTGCTTTGCCCTGCTTCATTAGCTCTCGCGACACTTTGATTTCTCGCACACTCTTTACGGGCTGTACGGATTCGCTCCTCCAGGTCATAGGTCACTTGCATCACGTTGACTTGGCCTTGATCCACAATCTCGATTCTCGCCTTGCTCTAGCTCTTCATGCAAAGCAGGTTGCTCTTCCTTTATCATGAGGTTGTTGCAATATGTTTTCCGGCTCAGTGCATCTGCCACGACGTTAGCTTTGCCTGGGTGGTAGTTGATCTCGACGTCGTAGTCCTTGATCAGCTCTAACCACCGTCTCTGCCTCATGTTCAGCTCGGTCTGTGTAAAGAAGTACTTCAGGCTCTTGTGGTCGGAAAACAGCTCACACTTGTTCCCTATCAGGTAGTGTCTCCAGATTTTGAGCGCATGCACAACAGCTGCCAACTCCAAGTCGTGTGTCGGGTAGTTTTCCTCATGTTTCTTCAGCTGTCTGGAAGCATAAGCCACAACTTTCCCTTCCTGCATCAGCACACAACCAAGTCCTTGCTTTGAAGCGTCACAGTAGACCACAAAGTCTTTCTTGATGTCTGGCAAGGTAAGCACTGGGGCTGTGGTGAGTCTCTTTTTCAGCTCTTGAAAGCTCTTCTCACACGCTTCTGACCACTCGAACTTTGTGTTGTTCTTGAGCAACTCTGTCATTGGCTTTGCGATCTTGGAAAAGTTCTCAATGAACCTCCGTAGTAACCCGCCAACCCAAGGACGCTTCGACATCCGTCACGTTTAAAGGCCGCTCCCACTTGGTCACCGACTCAACCTTGGACGGATCCACGGCTATCCCCTCTCGCTCGACAACACGTGTCCCAAGAACGCGACCTTCTCCATCCGTAACTCGCACTTGCCGAACTTGGCGTACGGTTCGCCGCCCTCGGCCTCTCTAGCACAACTCTCGGGTGCTCCTCGTGCTCCTCGGTGGTCTCGAGTAGATCAAGATATCATCGATAAACACCACTACAAACTCCGTCCAACTCTTCCATGAAGACCTTGTTCATCAAGTTCATGAAGTAGGCGGGGCGTTGGTCGCCCAAAGGAAACCACCACGAACTCGTACAAGCCGTAGCGTGTGGTGAAGGCCGTCTTGGGTATGTCCCGTTCCCGGATCTTCATCCGGTGGTAGCCTCGACCTCAAGTCGATCTTGGAGAAGAACCTTGCCTTTTTGAGTCTATCCGAAGAAATCCTCGATTCTCGGGCAGTGGGTACTTGTTCTTGATTGTCATCGAGTTGAGCGTGCGGTAATCTATGCACATCCTCTTGGTACCGTCTTTCTTCTCCACGAAGAGCACTGGTGAACCCCACGGTGAGGCACTCGGCCGAACAAACCCTTGCTCGAGCAACTTCTTGAGCTGTTTCTTCAACTCGTCCAGCTCGTCCGACGACATCCTGTACGGACTCTTTGCAACGGGCCCCGCCCCTGGCATCGCCCTCAATCACGAACTCCACGTCTCGGTCCGGGGGTAACTCCGTAAGCTCCTCTCGGGAACACGTCCGAAACTCACGGACCACCGTGATCTCTTCAATTTCTTTCCCACTCATGTTGCACATCATCGTAGCAACCTTCGGACTCGCGGCTCGATCCGTACCGTTGTCCCGCCGGGGTGTTCAAGCCTGTATCACTCGGGGGTTGCAAGAAACTATCCCGTTGTGCTTTGCCAACCAATCCATCCCTAAGATCACGTCTATCCCGAAGACTCCAAAGCGTCAAGTCCGCCGTGAACGGTAGCCCCTCAAACACCATCCTCACTCCCCCTGCACTCTAACGTACTCCTCTTCTCTCCTAGCGGAGAGCTAGTCAAGATAGGCCTTGGTCGAGGCTTAGTTGGTAAAGACCTTTCTTTAACAAACTTGGTAGAAATGTACGAAAACTGAGCTCCAGTATCAAACAAAACAGTAGCCAAAACTGAGTCAACAAGGAACTCACCAAGTGTGACGTCGGGTGCAGCTGCTGCCTCCTCAGCGGTGAGGTGGTTCAGACGGCCTCGAGTAGGCGGCGGCCGAGCGGACCTCTCGCTGTGTACGGGGTGGCTGTCCTCCCGGTGCTGGTGGCTTGGCTGGGGTCTGGAACTGAGTGCTGCGGCTCTGACTCCCTCGGTGGTACCGCCGGGGGCACTCAAACGACTTATGCCCAACCCGACGGCGGTTGAAGCATGTCACCTTGGATCCGTCTTGCTGCCCGCGGTGGTGGCCTCGGCTTCCGAGTTCGACCTCCACTCCCACCGGGTGGGCCCCCGCTCTCGGGCCGAGACCGAGAGGCGTGGTGCCTCTCGCCGGGGTCCGGTGGCCCCGTGCGTAGCCCTCGTCCTCTCGCCTCTCCGGGTGGACCCGAGCGTCCCCGCCCGGTCCGTGCGCTTGGACTTTCTCCCCTCGTACCTCCATGTACTCCAGCCCTTGACCTCTCCACTATCGTGGCCTTGTCGATTATGGAGCGAAGTGTCGGGCAGTCGTGCGCGGACAAGTGGTGTGCCATCCCCTTGTGCAGCCCCTTCCTGAACCAGTACACCTTCTTCTTTTCTGTGTCGGTGTCGTCGGGCGCGTACCTCATCAGCTCCTGGTAACGGTTGGCGTACTCCTGCACTGACATGTTCCCCATCTTGAGGTGCCTGAACTCGTCGGCCTTCCTGTCCATCACTGCGTCTGGGATGTGGTGGCTCCTGAAGGCCTCCACGAACTCGTCCCACCCGATGTGCAACGGGTCCCGGTGCGAGTCACAGTAGCTGTCCCACCACGCACTGGCCGTGCCGACCAACTGGTGCGCGGCCACGGTCACACACTCCTCCTCTGTAAGCTCGGTCCGGCTCCGGCCTTCTTCTCGATCTCTCGTAGCCGCTTGTCCGCGTCCATCGGGTCGGCCCGAGTGGTCAAAGGTAGGCGGGCGCGCCTTGTTGAAGTTTTCAACCTTCTTCTCGGAAGCCCCGTGGAGCGTTGCGGTTCGACCCCCGTGGTTGTTGTGGTTGTTGTTCCGGGCTAGCATCCGGGTGATCGTCCGCATCGCCTCGAGTCCGCACCGCCATCACGTCGGCCAAGTTCGGGGGAGGTGGCGGTGGTGGCACCTCGTGTCCCCCGAGCCCGGCCCCGCCCCTCCCTCCGGCCGGGGTACCTGCCGTGCTCGAGCTCCCCGCTCCCGAGCTCCCTCGACGCCGCGCGCGGCTCCTCGACCGCCAACCCGGCCTCCTCGGCCTCCACGGAGCCCGCCTCGTGGCGCGAGACCTCCACGACGTCCACGGCCTCTCGCTCCCCGCCGGGTTAGGGGCATCCTCCCCCCCCCCCCCCCCCCCCCCCGTCGTCCCCGGCCGACCTCCTCGAAACGGGCTAGGAGTCGCCCGGACCTCCTTGCTCCCGACATCTGTTCCAGTTGCAAGAGTTAGTAGCGGTAGGGAGAATGTATTTAATCAGGTGTATAAACTATAATGGAGTAATCCCGCTAACAATCACAAAATTTCGCACGTACATTAAGAAGCATGAAATCCGAAAGAAACCATGAAGATCCATGTCACTCAATCAATGCCACCATACAAAAGGGGTGCGCCTCGAGGTTTACTCCTACGACCTTCGAGGGTACACGGCAACACATCCTCGCTAACGCATGGTACAACATGGGGTAGCTACTACGGCATGTCACATGAACGGTAGCATTACATCTAACTCATTACATCTACTCTGAATCTGCTACAAGATCTCTACTCCCATCACTGAATACTCCCGAGGTGCCTCGGAGCCGGTGTCCTGTGGAACTGAGTAGAACGGTGGTGAGTGGACTCCTGGGTAACCCGGCACCCTGATCGCCGGTCCCCCGTAGTAGTCACAAGTGTCCTGCAGAGCACGATCCATCTCCGCTGTGTCCTGCGAACCACTCGGGTACGGCCGCACTCGTGGTAGGAGTGTCGGGGGAAGCTCGAAAGTCTCCATCCTCAGTCTGGGCCTCTTCTTAGGTGGTAGCCGTGCGGAAAGCGCCTCCGGCTCCCGCCAGCCTCTCGCCGGTCGGAACGCTCCCGTGGCCGCGCGGGTCCCCGTCTCGCTCGGTCCCTCTCCCTCGTAGACCCGCCCTCCCGTGGTAACACATGTGGTGGTAGTTGTGTCGGCTCGCCTCCCCGTAGGTCCCACACCTTGACCTCGGTAGTCGACCGCCGCGGCTCCGATCGACTCCACCCGGTCTCGAGCCTCTCGCGGCCTCACTCGATCCTCTCGCGCGGCCTCCACCGAAGCCCGGTGGAGCCTCCCGCTCTCGCCCTCAACCGTGCCTCCAACGTAGCGATCCTCCGTGAGTCTCTCTCGGTGCCGGGCCGCGCCGCCGCGCGGCCCGGTCCCGTACTAGCTCTCCATACCTCTCGTGCGCCGCCTCCAGCCTCATCCGCAAGAAATCCTCTCTCGTCCTCCTCCAAGTCCCGAACTCCGCCGCAGGCAACGTCACACCTCCACCGAAGGTACGTTGTCTCCCCGTCCGCCCGGAATCGCGTCTCGGTCCCGGGCCGGGATGCACCGCCCGGCCGCGAGCATCGCCCGGTCCTCCCCGTCCACCGGAGTCACCTCCCGGTACCGTGCTCCTGGTCACTCGAGTCCCGGCCGACCGTGGTCGAAGATCTCTCGCGAAGTACCCCGAACGGTGTGTCCTTCAACCTCTCTCTGAGCAGGTCACAAACCTTCTTGAGAGCCCTGCGTGCGCCGGTCTGGTGCGCCTCCGTGACCGAGCTCTCGAAGCAGTACACCACTACCTCCTCAAACTCTGGCACCCGTGGGTCTGCCGGCACCGTGACGGTCAGGTAAGTGGGAGTCTGCTCCAAGTGCCCCATGGCCCTCCCCTTGTAGCTGACACCGTCGGTCTCCACTCCGGCAGCCTCCAAGCACTCCCTCAGCAGGTGGCAGAAGCCTCCGTAGCTCTTGCCATCCGACTCCAACGGAACCCACGTCGTCTCCGCCATCTGCACAACGTTGTTAGAGCGTAGTTAGTAAGGCACTAGTGAAAGTTAATCAAGGTAATGCATATATATAAGTATAGATATATAACATACGGAAGCCAAGGAGTTTATATAAAGTTTCAAGATTCGAAACGGCTTCCTATGCTATCGACCATTCCCGGGGCTCGTCCTACGGTCCAAGCATGGCTCGGTACCAACCGAAACGACCCGGATTTCCGCTAACGGAACCCCGAATCTTAGCACCTCGGTGGTAGTCCCGGAGGCTACCACGTGCAATCCCCGTCTCGCCGATTCCAAAATCCATACGTAAAAGTAAAAGCAATGAATAGAGAACAACATTTATTTTATTACATTAATCGTAGTACATCTCTTCGGCACATGCCGGTACAAGTCCATCGGGACCGAATCATACGTAAATAAATCGTCTAGCAGCGGCTCCATGAAAGCGCGGAAACTCCATATCCGCAGCAGCTCAAGTGTAGGAAGAGCTCGGTCCACCCGCCCGTCGTTGTCGAAGTCGTAGTCCGGCTCGCGTCGCAGTCACCGTGGTCTACCCGATAAGCGGCTAGGTCATGTCGCCTTCCCAACAAAGAGGCAAAAGCGGTGTATATTCTACTATGCATGAGGTAACCCTAATCTGGCCGTAGAAGGCTTAAGCAATGCAAAGAAGGCAACATTCAAGGTAAGCGAGAATAGCGAGGAGGTCCACACCTCGGGAAGCTTCCGCTTCCGAGGTCCACACCTCGTGGGTCCACACCCCGCTCAAGGATCGCCACACCAAAGCACCGGATCTCAACCTCGATCCAGTAACCCAACTCTCATCCGCGATGTGGGGCCCACCGGCTCCTATCCCCACATCTCAACGGCCGAAGCCGGCTCACACACTCGGGGAGAGAAGAAGCACAAGAGAAGTGTATCTAGTCGGTGAGAGATCGAAAGACTCGTCCATAACCAAGGGACACGGACTATAGCTATAGGTTTAACACTCGCGAGGGTTGTACAACCGTACCCGCCCGAATAGGTCCGGAACCGCCGTCACCGTGTCCGACCCTACCATACGGCCGAAGCCCAAGTAAGTGGATAGTACCCCTTCGCATCTCCGAGCCCGGCCCGGCCTCTCCGCGGCGAGCTCATACTACCCGCGAGAGGTCCCTCGAAGCCGTGGAACCCTTCTCCGGCCTCGCCAGGGCAAAGTCTACTAAGGAGGGAAAGACCACTCCCGACACGATCACACGGATCCTCCTACGGAGGGGTGCTATCCACTACAAGTCTCACCCCGCACCCCCCGCCCAATACAAGGCGGGCGGTCCGTACGTAAGTAGTCATTCGAAACAAGGTCAACCGACGTTCGGTCCTTAAGGGGCCGAGAGCGAGCACTCGACATCTCCATCCCACACGACACGACCCTTGGGTAAGAGGCCGCATCGCATCTTCCCTCGGCGGCCGTTCACAAGTAACCGGCGGCTCGCTCCCGCCAAAACACGAGCAAGGGGTACACAACCCAGGACACACGCTAGAAGCATACCGAGACACCCATATCTCAGCTCAAACCCGCAGCACCATCCATAAACAAACAACAAAAGTATGGATAGTTGAAGTAAGGGACTAGCTAGGGGTCCGTAGCTAGTCCCGTGTAGTAGATCAAGGAACAGGATATAATAAACATCAAGGCATGGCTAGTAAACAAGGTTATGCAATTCATCGAACAATGCATTAAAGTAAAGCACTAGCAACTAAATATCAACATGGGATCTATATGGTTGGGAGTGACATGACACCTTCGTGCCGTTGAAGCGCCGTCGTCCGGTGCGGTGTACTCGAGGTCCTCCTCGTCCTCCCGGTCGAAGCTCGGGTCCGCGGCATGAGATTCGACGCGAAAAAGTAAATACGGGCACATCTAAGCAATAACTCCAAATAAAATCCAATTTAGAAGATCCAAAAGCTCCCAAACTACCTACAATCAGCAAGGTTTTGCAAATACGGATTTATAGAAATTAGTTTTGTATTTTTCGGAGCTCCCTAGAATTTATTACTAATTTTTAAAGGTCTAAAACATTTTCTGGAAATTAAAACCGAAAAGAAAAGGGGTTTTCCTGCTCCATGGGCCGAGAACGGGCTGGAAGGCTATCTGGGCTGATAACAGCCCCTTTGGGCTCTGGCCCAACGAGTCCGAGCGAAGAAGTCTAGAAATCCTCCCCGATTTTCGGTTGAGGCCCCAAACTTCGCCTTGGGCCCCTCTCTTAACGCTCCGGCTCCTAATGTGGCCCGACGGGCCGGACGGCTCTAAAGGCCCAACTAGGCCGGCCCGCCGCCCCGCTTTCCCCTTTGCCACGACCGGGGAGATCCCCCGCTCCTCCCTTAAGTGCTCGCCACGCCGGCGGCGCGCGCGCCCGCGCACGCCGCATCGGCGGCGACGCCGCCCCGGACACGGCGTCGGGCGCTTCTCGGCCCTCCTCTTTTCTCCCCGCACTCACACGCGCGCACACGGCTCGAGGGTCGGTCCGCCGCACGCTCGCCACGCGCGCGCGCGCGCGACGCCGCCGCGCCCGCGCGCGCGCGCGTCTCCCCCCGTGCGGGGCGAAGCCCCGGGCGCGCCGGGGTGCGGCCGTAGGGTCATACGCTCGCACGTTCTCGCGGAAACAAGAGCACGGCTCAAGGCCGGCGCAGCCACGCACGGGTAGGCGGCGAGGCACGGCCGCACGCGCGGCTCACCGGCGGCGGGGCCACGGCCATGGCGCGCATGGGTGCGGCCGGCCGGCGCCCGCGCCCACCTCCACCTCGCATCAAGACATCCACGGCACGAAGGCCGGGTTCACGAAGCAAGACGAGACACGGCGAAAAGGGCACGCTTGACCTCCGGCCGGCGGCGCGTCACGCGCTCGGTGCGGCGCACGACGGCGCGCGCGCACAACGACGCGGCACGGGGGTGTTCCCCACCCCTACTGCAAGCAACAAGACCCCAAAACGGCGACCGCTCGGGACGTCGCGCCTTGGGGTAGCCATGACCCCGTGCCGCCGCTTGCACAGGCCGCAACGCGGCGCGACGCAGCGTCACCCATGGGGAGGCGGCGGCGCGCGCGCTCGGACGCAGGCGGCTCGAAGGCACGCACACGGCGCTCGACTAAGGCGACCGGCGCAAGGAGAAGAGAGAGGTGACCACGGTGCTCACCGTGGGTCGACGGTGAAGGCGTAGCGAGCTTGGCGGTGCGGCGTCGGCGTACACGGCGGCGCGCGTTCCTCTCGCTCCGGTCCGGCTCCACTCCGCACACGAACGTCGTCTTCCTCCTCGAACGGCCCTTCACGAACACGTTCCGCCTCCGCGCGCGCCGCGCCGGCGGCGGCGCGCGTCGGCTTCCCGCCCTCGCCTCCTCTTCCCCGGCTCCCCCCTTCTTCTCCCCTCCCCCGTGCGGCTCGGAAAGGGGGCAAAAACCCCAAGTGGGTTGGTAGCGGGGCGGTTGGCTCGGCTCTCCTCCTTTCCCCCTTTTGAAACCACCGGCGACGCGAGGCTTAGGCGAAATCCCGGCGGTGCCCTCCCCCCGCTTGGCATCCGAGGCGGCGGCGGTCCTCTCTCCTCGCTCTCGTTGCCACCGGGAAAAGGCACGGGTAAAAGGGGATTTTCCCCTCCCCGACCCGGCTCGGTTCGCGCGCTCGCCCGGCCCCCCCTCGGCGTGCGCGCGCCGGCCGGCGGCTCGGCCGCGCCCCGCGCCGCGCGAGCGGGTGCGGCGGAACCGGCGGCGGCGCGAGCACGGGGGGGCGGGCCGGCTCGCGGTTAGGAGTAAAGGGATAGGGGTACGGCCGACCGGCGGGGTCCACCGGCCGGCGGGTGCAAGAGGGTGAGGGGGCAGCCGCGTGCGGGGCCGATTGGGCCGGATCCGGTCGTGGGCTAGGCTGGAGCAACGCAAGAGAAAGGTTGAATCGGCCCACTTCTCCTAGCTGCCATATGGTTTAAAAGCTAAAAAGGTTTGAATAAAGGTTTAACTAGGGGTTTGAATTTGAATCCCAATCAAATTCAAACTACACTCAAAAGAACTCCAAATAAAACAAAGAAAATCCAACTCACTTGTTATACCATTTTTTAAATATAAGTTTTATAAATAGGATAAACTAGTGGAGAATTTGGTGAGAGGCTAGCAATTTGGCTAAAAATTTGATAGCACCCAAATGCAAGCAAAAAGTTTTAAATTTTTCGCAAAATTCACACACCTAGATTCCTGGGTTGTTACAAGGCCACACTACGACTCCCTTGACGCCCGTACAGATGCCATGGCAGAAGATAGTCCTTAGGTTTAAGTTAAGAATAGGATCTTTTTGTAATCGCTAGTAGACGATCGGTAAAGTGTGTTTAAATTAGAAGTGTGGTTGAATACTTGGTTTTGTGCTTAATGTTTGAGCTGGATTTTTGTTTGAGTGCAATGTGTTGTGGAGTGATGACCACAACGACATTGGTTTAGTAGTAAGTTTGTGGGGGTTAACTTTCAGTCTCAATCAACTATCAATCTTAATCCTTTTGTCTCTTTAAGTTTTTCCCGAATGCAAATCCGAGAGCACTAAATCTGTTTGCGCAGCTTTCTTAGTCAGCTGCACTGTTTTAAATTTATCTCGAGCTACAGAACTCCGATTGCAGTAAAACCAATTGCAAAAGTTCAGAAATTTCGTGACTGATTTTCTGTGAAAAGTTCAGAATATTTGGATGGATAATCAGAGAGTTATGCCTGAAACACTACAGCCTCACGAATCTGTTAAACACTGCTGACCTACCTGGCTTGTTTATTTTATAACCAGAGTTACACAACTCCGATTGAGGTGATTCCAGTTGGAGTGGTTTCGTAATTTCATTACCTCTTATTAGTCCAAAATCCATAATTTTTGGTTACCCACACTGAGAGTTATGACTGATTGTTTGGAGTCTACAGAATCTGTCTTATCTAAATATCATTGCTATCTTATCTTTCTGAGTTTAACCCTTGGTGCAATCATCTAAAGTAATGTCCCTAACACTCAGATGGTGAACACCGGGTCAGGATCAGGAGTTGATCAACCAACAAGAAGAGCACCCCAGCAAGTACCAATGGATCCCACTATGCAGCAGTTCCTGGAGGCACAGACTCAGCTCCTCCAGAACCTGACCAACACCGTAACAAACTTGCAAGCCCAGGTCAACAACCCACCGGTACAGCCACCGGCGCCTCGCAACAAGCACCGGGAGTTTATGAGTCACCACCCTCCCGTGTTCACTCATGCCGCTGATCCACTGGAAGCCGAAGATTGGCGAAGACAAAGGTCTGAAGATGCTCACTACCCGTCGGTGTGACGACAGAGAGAAGGTCATGTATGCTGCAGACGACTTCAAGGATCTGCAGCTCGCTTGGTGGGATGCGTACTCGCCGCTCATGCCGCCCCCGCATACCATCACTCGGGAAGAGTTTACCACCAACTTCGTGAGCCATCACATACCCTCTCGGAGTCATGAAGATCAAGAAGAAGGAGTTCCTTTCTCTGAAGCAGGGAGGAATGTCGGTGGCCGAGTACAGAGACAAGTTCATCGAGTTGTCTCGCTATGCGACCGAGGAGGTTGCGTGAAGACAGAAGAAGCAGGAGCCGTTCCCGGATGGGTTAGCCGGTTCGCCGTAGTACCACTCGATGTCCTATCCTTTCCCCAACTTTCGGCAGCCTAGTTGGTGCCGCCATCCGCTTGGAGCACAAGCGCAAGGAGCTCGCAGAGCGAAGAGGAAGGCCGCCACTCTAGGCGCTTTGGGGAGTGCGTCTCACCCGCGCTTCAACCCACCACCGAACACCCCGTTCCGCTTTGGGGGACCGGGTGGAAACTTTGGGCAGCAGCAGTCCCAACGTCCCGCTCGGCGGCTTCCGAGCGAGCCTCCTCGGCGGCTTTCGGTGTCCTCGTTCCTCGTACTCCACGCCCGGCCTTCCCGGCGAGTCGCCAGAGAGCTCCAGTTGGCACACCTGTGAGGTCCGTGGCACCTCCTAATCCTTCCACCACTACTTGCTTCAAGTGCGGAGAGCTTGGTCACTATGCTAATGCTTGCCCGAAGAGGAACCCTCCACACACCCCAGTGCAGAACCAGTAGCAGACAAGGAGCGGGAGTCAGACCCCGCAGACCAACAAAGGACAACAGAGCTATGCACGAGGCAAGGCAATGCACGTTGATGCTGAAGTCACCCAGGAGAACCCCAGAGTAGTGCTCGGTATGTTTCTAGTCAACTCCACTCCCCGCCTCGCCTTTGTTTGATTCTGGAGCATCCCATTCTTTCATTACATCACACTTCGTAGCTCAACATAATATACCCATCAGTCCCATGTCTCGCCACATGTTAGTTACCTCACCTGGGGGGGAATTGAAAGCCATATATAAATGTGACAACGTCCATCTCAAGATTGTGGGCAAGGATTTCCGTGCCAATCTTATAATCCTAGATTCAAAGGGGATTGATGTGATACTGGGAATGGGTTGGTTGACCGCGTGTGATGCGGTGATACAGTGTGCTAAGAGATCAATCCTTCTTACAAGTCCAGCTGGTGAAAGGTTTGAGTTTGCAGCAGATCCCGCACCATCAAACGCCAGTGCCGTGAATAAGCTTGATGGAGCAACCTTGGAAGATATACGAGTGGTGTGCGATTACCCCGATGTGTTTCTCGAGGAGTTGCCGTGTATGCCCCCCGACCGAGATGTTGAGTTCGTTATTGATCTTTTACCCGGTACCGCTCCTATCTCTAAGCACCCATATAGAATGTCTAGTGATCGGCTTGCAAGAACTTAAAGCTCGCATTAAAGAATTAATGGGTAAAGGGTTCATTCGTGCTAGTTCATCACCTTGGGGAGCACCCGTTATCTTTGTGGGTAAGAAAGATGGCACACGGAGAGGATGTGTGTTGACTACGGTGTCTCTCAATGATGTTACCATCAAGAACAAGTATCCTCTCGCCACGTATTGAAGACTTGTTTGATCGATGAGAGGAGCTAAAGTGTTTTCTAAGATTGATCCGCGATCCGGTTATCATCGCTTGAAGATTAGGCCTTCGGATATTCGTAAGACGCCTTTTACCACCAGGTACGGACTTTATGAGTACACGCTTATGTCCTTTGGGTTAACCAATGCACTCGCCTACTTCATGTACCCGATGAATAAGATCTTTATGGAGTATCCGGACAAGTTTGTTGTGGTATTCATTGATGACATTTTGATCTACTCCAAGAATGAGGAAGAGCATGAGGAGCATTTGAGGCTTGTGTTGCAGAAGCTAAGAGAGCATGAGTTATATGCAAAGTTCAGCAAGTGTGAGTTCTGGCTCAAGGAAGTGTCTTTTCTGGGTCATATCATCACCAACGGAGGTATTGCGGTAGATCCAAGCAAGGTTAGTGATGTGTTGAAGTGGGAAGCCCCTCGTACAGTGACCGAAATCAGGAGTTTCCTTAGACTCGCTGGTTACTATCGTCGATTCATTAAAGGATTTTCCAAGATTGTGAAGCCTCTCACTACACTGCTAGAGAAGGACCGGGAGTTCAAATGGACTAGTGCATGTCAGTCCAGTTTTGAAGAGTTGAAGAAGCGGTTAACCACAGCACCTATTCTAGTAATGCCTGATCTGCAGAAGAGCTTTGACATCTATTGTGATGCATCTCGACAGGGTCTAGGATGTGTGTTGATGCAAGAAGGTCACGTTATAGCCTATGCATCTCGCCAGTTGAGGAAACATGAGTTGAACTACCCTACGCATGATCTTGAGTTAGCAGCAGTAGTTCATGCATTGAAGATTTGGAGACACTACATTATGGGAACTAAGTGTCAGATCTATACTGATCACAAGAGTCTGAAGTACATCTTCACCCAGAAGGATCTCAATCTTAGACGGCGTCGTTGGTTAGAGTTGATCAAAGACTATGATCTAGAGATTCACTATCATCCTGGTAAAACGAATCTGGTCGCTGATGCTTTGAGTCGGAAGGGCCATACTAACATGGCTATGATTATCCAGTTTCCTGATGAGTTGGTAAAAGAGTTTGAAAGGCTCAACTTGAAAGTGGTTGCACATGCAGAAGGAGTAACCTTGGAAGTGCAGTCCACTCTAGAGCAGGAGATACGTAAGTGGCAGCTAGAGGATGCTGGAATACAGAAAATCAAGGAGAGTATGAAACAGGGAGAAGCCCCAGATTTCACAGAGGATGAACAAGGAACCGTGTGGTTCAAGAACCGGTTGTGTGTACCAGAGGCAGGAGATATCAGAGAGACTATCTTGAGAGAAGCTAACGACTCAGCTTACTCTATCCATCCAGGCAGTACTAAGATGTACCAGGATCTCAAGCAGAGGTATTGGTGGTACGGTATGAAGAGAGATGTGGCCGCACATGTGGCTTTGTGTGACACTTGCCACCGGGTTAAGGCTGAACATCAGAGACCCGCTGGTTTGCTTCAACCATTGAAGGTGCCTGAGTGGAAGTGGGAAGAGATCGGAATGGACTTCATAGTGGGTTTACCTCGAACCCGAGATGGTTATGATTCGATTTGGGTCATTGTGGATCGTTTGACTAAAGTAGCTCACTTCATTCCGGTGAAAACTACGTATACAGGAGATAAGTTGGCAGAACTATACATGTCCAGGATTGTGTGTTTGCATGGTGTACCAAAGAAGATCGTGTCAGACAGAGGTACTCAGTTCACTTCTCGTTTTTGGGGGAAGTTGCACGAGTCTCTGGATACTAAGTTAAATTTCAGCTCATCTTATCATCCACAGACAGATGGACAGACAGAGAGGACCAATCGTATCCTAGAAGACATGCCGAGAGCCCGTGCGCTTAAGCATGGTGGCGCTTGGGATAAGAGCTTGCCGTACGCCGAGTTCTCTTATAACAATAGCTACCAAGCCGCCTCAAAATGTCACCCTTTGAGGCCTTGTATGAAAGGAAGTGTAGAACTCCGTTATACCGGAGTGAGACAAAGCGAAAGGCGCTTATTCGTGCGTACATCATCGAGAAGTAGAGAAACAAGTTCAGATTATTAGAGAGAACTTGAGGATTGCTCAGTCTAGACAGAAAAGTTATGCAGATGGTAAACGAAGGGATGTGGTCTTTCAGGAAGGTGATTATGTGTACCTAAAGGTGTCACCTATCAGGGGTTTGCGTCGATTCAGAGTTAAAGGAAAGTTGTCACCTCGGTTTATCGGACCTTTTAGGATCCTTGAGAGAGTGGGAGAAGTGGCTTATAGGTTGGAGTTGCCAGTCCAGCTAGCTGATTTGCATGATGTATTCCATATCTCTCAGTTGAAGAAGGGTTTTGGTCCTCATGACAAGGAGCCGTTACCCTTGGATGATCTAAACTTTAAAGAGGATCTCACTATTATCGAACACCCTATTCGGATATTGGAAACTATGACAAGGGTCACCAGGAATAGTGTGATCAAGATGTGAAAAGTACAGTGGAGTAATCATGCAGAGGATGAGGCAACATGGGAAAGAGAGGATGAGCTGAAAGCAGAGTTTCCAGATCTTTTTCCCAATCTGTCCGAATCTCGAGGACGAGATTCTTATTAAGGGGGTAGGATTTGTAACACTCTAATTTTACTAAAAATTTGGCTTATTAAAATTTGTTAGAAACCTTTAATTGCTTAAGGAATATAAGGTTGTTTTATTTATTTTTAGGCATTTAAAACTTTTCTAAAATAAAGTTAATGAAATATAGGAATTAATTGTGGCATTCATGCTGGAGCATTATTTTTGGTTGCTGGAATTCAAATTCAAATTTGAATTCTATTTGTTTGAAGCCTTTGCCTAAACCTTAATTCCCAAACCTTAAACCCTTACCCCTACCCCTTTCCAGCTCAGCCCGCCAGCCTCCCAAAGACAGCCAGCCCGCACAGCAGCAGGCCGCCGCAGCCCGCTCAACCCCATGCTGCAGCCCAACCCAAAGAACCGGCCTAAGCCGCCTTGCGCCCCGCGCCGCACCCGCCTAGCGCAAGCGCCCGCTTGAGCTTTCGGCCCAAGCCGGCCCACTTGCCGCCGCAGCCGGCCTCCCCGCCTCCCGTGCCCCGGGTCGCCGACCCGTGGGTCCCGCCGGTCATCCCCGAGCTCGGTCGTCCCCGACCCGGACTCGACCGCGCCGCCGCCTCGAGTCCGAGCTCCGCACGCCTCCTCTCGCGTGGCCCGCACGCTAAGGCCGGGTCCCCGGGCCTTTATAAGCCGTCCGCCGCCCCCCCGGACCGCCTACCCGCCGCCACCCGAGCCGCAGCCGCCTTGCCCCCGTGCGCGGCCGCCACCGAACCCTAACCCTAGGTTTCCACCGCCGCTTTCGGTTTCCCCGCCGTCGACGCCGCCTCGTCGTCAAGGAGCTCGCCCAGAGACGCGCAAGGAGGTGAGGGACCCACCGACACCGCTTGTCTTCGTCCCCGTGCACCCCGTCGCCCTCAGAACCTCGCCGGACTTCGCCACCCTCGCCGAGCGGTGCTGCCGCGCCGACCCGCCGCCCTAGATCGATCCGCTTGCTCGCGCGCATCACATAGGTGCCTCCCCGCGTCTAAAACCGTGGCCGGGAACCCTAGATTATAGTTTCGCCGGCGAGCCCGCCGCCGTTCGCCGCCGGCCGCCGCCGCCGGCCAACGCACCCCCGCCGCTCCGCCGCTTGCGCGCATCCCGCGCCGTCGGATTAAGATCCGACGCCCCTGTCCAATCCCACCGCCTGCAAGCCGTCCCAGCCCTTGGATCTAGATCCCACGGATCTAGATCGAGTCAACCTCGTCAACTAGGTCAAAACCCCCGCCGGCCCAGCAGTTTTACGGAAACCCCCCCAAGTTTTCCGGAATTCACAGATATACCCTTCCACCTTAGAAATTCCCTTGCAGTTCAGTCCTTTTCTTTATTTGAGCCCAGAATCTTTTCAAATCTTTACAGTTTAGTCCTTATACCTTCCCTAAGCCATAACTTAGTCGTTTTAGCTCTGATTTTAGTGTTCTTTATGTCCACACGTTTGTCTCGAAGCGTACATTAGTTTTATGCTACTGTTTAGATCTGTTTGATCTGTTTGGTGACTGTTTCTTATTTATTCTTGTTGTATGCTTGTATGTGATGATTGTGGACCGTAGAGAGTGATTCGTTCGAGGGATTTGAAGATCAAGTCGTGCAAGAGTTTGAGCGGCAAGGTTTGTTGAAGGCACGTATTCCTTGATGCATACCCGCTTGTCCTACATAACATGCATTTAAATTCACTGTCTTTACTTTTCCGCTTGCATTAATTTGATGGGAACCTATTAAGGATCATGCCTAGTCTTTTACTACCTTTACTTTGATACCGGGTTTATCAAATTAATCTTGTGGTAGCTATTGCTTAGCATGCTCAACTGGGATTGGTATTAATCAAACTTAGTTACTTTTATTATTCTATGTTTCGTTTATGATCTTTACTTTATAAGACAACTTTAATATGATAATCGGAACATGGAGAACCACCCAGGAAAACAGTACAACCACAAGAACTAATGGGCAATGGTCTTAGCTGAATAATTAGGAACTTTAGCTTGGGATGACCTTACCTGATAAGGACAAGGGATCGGCGGTACTGCGGGGTATGGACTCGCTCTAGCAGGGGGTTGGGTGAGTTATTCTTTTTATGGTGGGGTATCGACCTGCTAGGGGACTTTATACCTTGCTAACTAATCCGGACCATGTGGGTCATAACTTGATAGGGAACCTTTGTAAAGGACATGTAGCGTCCCTATGCAATCACACCTCGGTAGTGTGATATGGTGCCTTGCAAACACCGCATGGTTGGGTCCAAAGTTCTTTGGAGCTTTTACGCTGCTTGTGGGTAAAGATGTACAACCTCTGCAGAGTGTTAAACTAATCGATTAGCCGTGCTCATGGTTAAGAGCGGCCTGGACACTCACATGATTAAATTATGGAACTTTAATGTTTAATTGCTATTTTGTTCTTTATTTATGATGCTTATATCTTATTAATTGGGTTGGTATGAACTTACAATCTTTAGTAATCAGGTTGCTAATAAAACTTGATCCACTAAAATGCTTAACTGCTTGAACCTTAGCCATCCACCATATGGCCTTGCATGTTATGTTGTTCTCTCTTGCTGAGTACGTCATGTGCTCACGCTTGTTTATTCTCTTGCATCTACAATACCCCGGATTGCTGCTCAGACTGGGAGAACTTTGAAGATATTCCAGGAGATTTCCAGGAGTTCTAGGTTTCTGTAGTCTTCAGTCAGCTGCATGTGGAGGCATTTTGTCCACGGCAAGAACTCGTTATTTAAGTTTCGTTTAAGACCATGGTTTGTAATAACTCTTTAATCATGTGGCACTGTTTCTGGTAATCATAATGTCTAAGCGTGTGTGTAACTTGATCCTGGCGCACACGTGATCAATGCATTCGGTTTTGCCTTTAAAACTGGGTGTGACAGTTGTGCTCATGATGCTCTTTGAATTATGACCAATAGACCATGAGTGATTCTTCAAAACAAATATATCTGGCAACAACATTTGCGTGTAGTACAACCAAACAATGTGAAATAAACTTTAAAATGCTTAAAAAGGTAGGACAAAGAGGCAAACACAAATGTTTGTGTTTGCGATGGTTCTAGTAGTACAATAGGTGCACAAGCACACCATTCGAACAGAGAAATCCCAATGTAGTTCAGAGTTCAGACAACTCATGATATAAATAAGTCATTCTTATAGAGATACCAATCTGAATTGTCGAATGAGATAAACTTGAATCTTTCTACTGCATGAACCCAACTGCTATTGTTGTTGAATGGGGAGTGTGCTGGATAAAGAAAATAAAAGAAGAGTTCAAATCTATTTTTCTACTTACATGTACAACCGTTAGACGGGGTGTTGTCTATAGAACCTCGAACTGCGCATATAGACAGATGTACAAACAGCTCATACAACCCATACACAGAGAAGTCATCTGTAGGATATTTAATGTTTTGCATGGAGCTTAAGAACAATTACAAATGCATTTGTGTATACCATTGTGTGACTATTTGATTGAATACTATTAAGCATCAATAATTGAAACATGATTACAATATTTTTTTAGGAATCATAAAAATAATAACTACTTTTATATTATATATAATTACAATGTTTTTGTCTAATTTTCTTTGTTTCCATAGTGTTGCCATAAGTGCTTGATGAGATCCTTCATGAGTTGCCTATGTGTTGGCCGAGCTTTCATAGCCAAACTTCTATGAAGTGCCTCTACAATTGTATTTATATACCATTGTGTGACTATTTGATACAATATTATCAAGCATAAATAAGAGAAACATGTTTAAATAATTTTAGAAATCATAAATATAATAAGTATATTATGTGTATAGGTACAATGTCTTTTGTCTAATTTTCACATTCACGTTCATACAATTTGCAACGAATTTGAACTGCACTTGAGCTATGCGGGGGAGGGGGGGGGGCACATTCCCCTCAAAAGATCTTATCCCTTCGCTGTCATGAACTGAGAGCTTGTGGCACTCATTACTATGTTTTCACCGTCTCCCTCATCTTTATCTGGCCCTCTCTCTCGACTATCGACACGTAACCGGGAGGATCACAGACTCGGCAATCACAGACTCGGCAAGCTCCAGCTCCGCCTATCGTTGTCCTTCAGTCTCATCTCTCCCTCCTGACCTCCGGCCCTCAGCTCCAGCTCCACATGTCACCGTCCTTCGGTCCCCAGCTCCAGCTCCCGCGCCACCTGTCGCCGTCCGACCCCAACACCAGCCTGCGCCTCCTCCTCCATATGGCCCACGCCACTGCGCTCTCCATCGGCCCCCCTCCTCCCCGCAGCCTGCGCCGCTTCGCTCGCCGGGGCCGGATCCGGCGATAGGGTCGAGTTCGGGGCCGGATCCGGCGATAGGGTCGAGTTCAAGCAAGGAGGTGCAGCCCGGGTGGGGTGGGGCCATGGCGTCCTCCACCTCCCAGCATGACATGTTCCTCCCAATCTCCACCTCTGCCAGCCGTCACAGCTCGTCGTCCTTCCCACCTCCGTCCTCTCCCACCGCTCTGTGGATTTGGCACAAAGACTCGGCCTCGCGCGTGCCCCGCGCGGGATCCCTATGCGTCGTCGCCTCCCGAAGACGGGGGCGTACAACAGGGGCGCGGTCGTCTGGCCCGCCTCGGAGAAGGGGTAGATTCGCACGTGTTACAAAAATTCTGGTAACTATCGTTACAATATTCATCCGGTAACAAATATATTTTAAAGATTTAGTTATTTTTCAAAAAGTAATCTTCAGACATATACATACTGATATTGCAACACAAATACACTTATAATTTAATCATCTAAAGAATTATTTGTGACACAATCTAGCGGTCCACAGTCCACTCATGCCTTCTACAAGTGCCTCTTTCAGTGGCTCATGTCTCTCTTCTCTCTCGATGTCTGCTCTAAAAATTCCCAACGCAATGGAAAGGGGGCGGTGCACAGCTAGTGCACAGCACGGAGCGTTGTCGCACGAGGAGAGGATCTGGACCAGTAGAGCCTGGGAGGGCCAGACCGCTGGAGTGGGCACGCCGACGCACTGCCCACGCGAGAGCCCCGGGCTCTGCTCCGCCGGGGGCAGTGGGGGCACCACTGGCTCTCCCACGGTCAGTGTTCACATCATCCTCCGTGCGGCGGCGGCAGGGGCTGCGCTCGCTGCCGCAGCTGGCGGCCGCCACCCTCCATGTCGACGTCAGCCTCGACACCGCGGTGCTGCACGAGCTCTCAGCGAGGCCTCATCAACCGTGGCCCATGGGATGGAGAGCGAGTAGCAGCTCCCGTGTTGCTTGCGGTTGCAGAGAAGAGTTGCTGATTTCTGACTCAGCCTGTTCGTTTGGCTGGTGGCTGATGGCCGGTGCTTGGTTTGTTCGGCGAGAAAAATCTTGTTGGCCGATTCTTGATGGCTGGTTTGTTCGAGAGAAAGATCTCTGCGGGCCCGGTGGGCGATAAGCCAAGCGAACAGGGCTAGGCAGCGGCGCTCCTGGATTCGCCGGCAATGCACAACCCCGTTCTCCATCAAGTGCATCTCAATAGTCGCTTCATCTCCGCCGCTTTCAAGATCCGCTCGGGCCTCGGGCCGGGCATTGGACGCGGATGGCCGGTCTCCCTTCTGCATCCGGTGGCGGCGTGTGCGTGGACTAAGGAGCTCGAGACGGAAGCGAGGGAGAGGAGGAGGCGACGCTACATCTAGCAACACCGTGGGCACGTGCGGCAGCCAGCGGGGAGGATGCGCGGCGGTGCGTAGGTCGTGTCAGTCGGCGGATTTGGGTGGGAACGGAGGCGGGTGCGGGTGCGGGTGCGGGTGCGGGCGGGTGGGTGAGCCGCCGACGCATGCGGAAGACGGCGGGGAGGATGCGCTGTGGCGTAGTACCGGTGGATAGTGGGCCCCGCGGGTAAAGAGGGCAGGTAAGGTGTGGTGGGTGTGAACAATTCGTTTTTTTAGAAACGCTCTCTAAATTGCGAATTTTTGGTAGTTCATAGTCCTTCAACCCTATCCACTTCCAAAAACATATGACAGGTGTGTCCGACGTGAGGGGTAAGACGGGTACGATGTATAGATTAATAAAGACCCCACAGAGTTCACATGGGAGATAAATTAAAATCAGGAGACGTTAACCATTGCAATGGGACAATGTCGTTATTGGTGTGTGCCCAGCTTCCCATACCATGCAGTTTGTCACTCTCGTGTCTTGTCTGTGTCGGTGAGTTTGACATTTTACATATCCGTCGGTCTAATTTGGAATACTATTTCATTCAAATAAATATTTGTCTCTAAGAAAAAAATGCTTAAATTAAGGAAAGTTACAATGGTCGAGAAAAAAAATTGAATGATCTAGTGAATAATGGTGACATATATTTTGCCTATCAGTTAGTCAAATTTGCTCAATTGAAAAGATTCGTTGTGGTGAAATCTGCCCACTAGGATTCTAAGGTGCTCGTATTTTTCTTTATTTGACCGGTGCTATTCTCGTGTCTCGATGGAAGTCACCTCAGTTGACCAGGCATGTCTCATGCAACGCGTCAAGCTAGGTGCTATTCTTGTCTCTCGACAGAAAGCACCTCACTTTGCCAGGCAAGATGTCTCTCAGGCAACAGAGAGACAGTAATCGGCCTGAGAGACATTAATCGGCTTTAGGAAGTAAAAACTTGCTCGAACGGGCTCAGGCAACATGTCAAGCTAACCAAACTTATTTACTGCTCCAACTTTTCTTTTAATACATGCATAACACGCTTTTCATTAAGAAGGAGAGAGTTACATCTGAGCAACCATAGGAATGTTAGACAATTAGGCAATTTTTGGTACATTTTAATTTCAGAAATTATTAACACGTTCATAACAAATATAAGTGATCCCGTGAGAGCAAAGCATATGCATGTGTTCAAGTTAAATTTCAAATAAAACTTGAACAAAATTACACAGAAGAGGTTTAGTATGTACCCAAAGGCGGGACGGTTGACGGAGTCAACCGATGCGCCGTTATCCCTTGGACTAGACATGCTAATCGTGGAGGGACCTTGTTCGGTGTAGTCGTACAGAATCGATGCAGTGGCGAGTCGTTGCAGTGAAGTCCCACGAATGGCCTTCGGGAAGTAGTCGTTCATGCGGATGTAGTCGTACTGGAAGTAGTCGTTCTCGCGGAGGACGTAGTCGTACTGGAAGTAGTCGTTCACGTGGACAGGGACGTAGACGTACAGGAGAGCGAGCAGGCGCGTACGGGTACGCTCCCCAAAAACCTTATCGCCCACCTATCCCGAGCAGGATCGCTAGGTGGACGAGGTTCGGAGGCAACTGCTCACGCAAGCAGTGTGCGCGCAAAGCTTGCGTTGGGAATGACAGAGAGCAGCAACACAGAGGGAGAAGAGAGAGGTCTCCTAAGCAGGAGTACCTGGGTGTGAGAATGTGTGTCTGTGCCAGAGGATGGAGTCCTCTTATATAGGCGCAGAGGAGAGGAGAAGGGAATGAACCTGGACGCTGCTGACCACCATAATTCCCATTAAACGACAAGCACCGAGAATCGTTGTATTCAATGTCATCGCTTACCGCAACGGTCGTTTTAATACGTAAGATTATGACTGACATGAATGACAAAAATAGTGCATCACGGCCACGGCCACGGCGCGGCGAGGCGAGCGAGCGCGCGCGCGTGTGGCACGCCCTTCTTCTTTTACCAACTTCACAAGTGGTCCACCGTTGCTCCACCCTTTAAGTTAGTTAAGATTCTCATTGGCTTTCAATGCGGGATTGAATCCCTAGCATTTATTTTGTGGACCTTTTAATTCTTAGGATTAATTGAGACTAAATGGCCCAAGGCCCAATTAATCCAACAATCCCCACCAAGAATTTCAAGGTACAGAAAGAAATGTCCTCTTCTCAACTCTTGTTTTGATATACCGACTTTATGGTGGAGACCGTTAAGTTGAACATCCACCCGAGAGAAAAGCTACACTCATTCACAACCGACCAATGGACTATGCCTTGAATTGGCGGTTTCGTGCAAACAAGTTTGACTAGAGCCCCTTGCCGGTACTAGGCGCTATAAGCATCCCCTCGGGTTGGAGCGTATAAGTCATACTCCGTGCCTTTCATGGGTGTCTAGAGATCACCCTATCTCATAGATTGTGACTAGCAATCGACCCATATAGGTGCAATCCTTTAAGATGTTCTCGTAGGCCAACATCTTTGCTCCTCTTTGAGCCACTCGGATCACATTAAGGTTTTTCACCAACCTCGCCATACGATTTTAGAAGAGAAATGCATCTCTACCGGAATGAGCCCTTTACAAAGGTTCTCTTCTCTCGTTAAACAGTAGTTTGTTGCACTATCCTAATTCACGGGATCTCCGATCACATAGGACAGAGTTACCACTACCGAAAAACACCGACGGGTCTCAAGCCCAATTCCCTGGATGCATTGTCTATCACATTACGTGAAAGACCCTTTGTGAATTGATCTGCCAGATTCTTAGCCGTTTGGATGTAGTCCAAGGCTATCACTCCGAGTTTCTCATTTTCCCGACGGATTTCAGCCGCCTCTTTACATGCCTAGATGACTTCATGTTGTCCTTTGAACTATTCACCTTGACAATCACCGTTTGATTATCACAGTTCATGAGGACTGCCGGTATCGGTTTTCAACTACCGATAAATCCATAAGGAGTTCACGAAGCCATTCACCCTCAACTCGTGGCGGTGTCCAATGCAATGAGTTCGCCTCCATAGTTGACCTCGTTAAGATGGTCCGCTTGCAAGACTTCCGGAGACGAGAACCACCTCCAAGTGTAAACACATATCCACTTGTGGCTTTAATCTCATCTCGCATCGAGATCCAATTCGAATCACTATAACCCTCTAGTACCCTAGGATACCCAAGTATAGTTAATCGCGTAGTCCATTGTTCCTTTCGGATAGGGCATTACCCGTTCAAGAGCTTCCCAATGAGCATCTCCCGGGTTAGACACGAATCGACTCAGTTTGCTTACAGCATATGCGATGTCGGGTCTAGTAGCGCTAGCTAGGTACATTAGTGAACCAATGATTTGGGAGTATCTCAACTGATCTCTCATTATTCTTTTGTTTTTCCTTAACATTTTACTAGCATCATAAGGTGTTGGAGGCTGGCTTGCGTCGTTGTAACCAAAACGACTCAAGATTTTCTCCACATAATGAGATTGTGTAAGAACAACCCCACCATCACCTTCTCTCACTAGTTTAATGTTTAGAATCACATCAGCCTCCCCCAAATCTTTCATCTCAAAGCTTTGAGACAAGAATTCTTTCACTTCCTTAATCGCATTAAGGCTTGTCCCAAATATCAGTATGTCATCTACATACAAACATAGGATCACTCCTTCGCCCCCACCATAGCGATAGTACACACATTTGTCAGCTTCGTTCACAACAAAGCCAACTGACGTTAAAGTTTTGTCAAACTTCTCATGCCATTGCTTAGGAGCTTGCTTAAGACCATACAAAGATTTTACCAATTTACACACCATCCCTTCTTGACCTTTTACTACGAATCCATCTGGCTGATCCATATAGATCTCCTCCTCCAACTCTCCATTTAGAAAAGTTGTCTTAGCGTCCATCTGGTGAACGATAAGACCATGGGAAGCTGCCAAGGAAAGTAGTACTCGAATAGTGGTCAATCGGGCAACTGGTGAGTAAGTATCGAAAAAATCTTCTCCTTCTTTCTGAGTATAGCCTTTAGCCACCAGCCTTGCCTTGTACTTATCAATAGTACCATCAGGCCTAAGTTTTTTCTTGAACACCCACTTGCATCCTACAGGTTTGCACCCATAGGGACGCTCCACAACCTCCCAAGTACCATTAGACATAATAGAGTCCATCTCACTCCGAACTGCTTCCTTCCAATAGTCAGCATCCGGAGAGGAATATGCCTCTTCAATGGTTCTAGGAGTGTCATCCACGAGGTACACAATGAAATCATCACCAAAGGGCTTTGCAATCCTCTCGTCTCTTGCTCTTTCTAAGAGCTTCATTGCCATCCTCCTCAAGATTTTCCTCATGTGGTTGTTCATTGTGTTCTATCAAAACAACAGTTCTTTGGGTTCATTATTAATAGACAATTCACGACTAAATGTGCTATCTACTTCTTTCATAGGAAAAATATCCTCAAAAAATGTAGCGTCTCTGGATTCCATGATGGTGCCAACATGCAGATCATGTACTCCAGACTTCACTATTAAAAACCTATAACCCACACTGTGTAGAGGATAACCAAGAAAGATACAATCGACAGTTTTAGGTCCTAGTTTACGTTTCTTGGTTATAGGAACATTCACTTTGGCCAAACATCCCCAAGTCCGTAAGTATGAAAGAGTTAGCCTTTTCTTTTCCCATTCCTCGAATGGTGTTATCTCTTTGTTCTTTACAGAACACGATTCGGACATGACATGCGGTCAATATAGCCTCACCCCACCATTCCTTGGAAAGTCCCGCCGTGTCTAACATGGCGTTAACCAAATCGCTTAGAGTGCGGTTCTTTCTTTCGGCTACCCCGTTTGATTGAGGTGAATAGGGAGGTGTCCTTTCATGAATTATTCCGTGTTCCTCACGTAACGCGGTGAAAACATTAGAAAAATACTCTCCACCACGATCGGACCTAATTCTTTTGATCTTTCTCTCAAGTTGGTTTTCTACTTCACTTTATAGATTTTAAAATATTGTAACGCTTCATCTTTAGACTTCAACAAATAGATATAGCAAAATCTAGTACAATCGTCTATCGAGTCATGAAAAACTTTTTACCACCTTTCGTCAACACACCACTCATCTCGCATAAGTCGAATGAATTAGTTCTAGAGGTGCCAAGTCTCTCGCCTCGGCCGAAAAATGAGGCTTGCGAGGTTGTTTTGATTCAACGCACACATGGCACTTAGAATTTTTGACTAAGGTAAATTTCGGAATTAAACTCAAGTTTGCAAGACGCATCATACAACCAAAATTAACATGACAAAGTCGCGAATGCCAAACATTTGACTCATCATTAACATTCGAGACATGGTTCACAACTTTATTACAATCATATGACAAAGAAAAGCGGAACAAACCTCCGCTATCATAACCTTTTCCAATAAAACTTCCAAACTTAGAAATTACACATTTATTGGATTCAAAGACTAATTTAAAACCGTCTCTACATAGTAGAGACCCGCTGACTAAGTTCTTCTTGATAGTAGGGACATGCTGCACGTTCTTCAATCGAACGATCTTTCCCGAAGTAAGCTTCAGATCGACCGAACCAACACCAAGAACATGCACATGTGATCCGTTTCCCATCAACAAGGAGGAAATTCCGCCCACCTGGTAAGAGGAAAACAAGGAAATATCAGCACAAACATGAATATTAGCACCCGTATCAATCCACCAATCAGGTGACTGACATACTGAAAAAACTATAGGTAAAAGATTACCGTACCCCGATGTTCCACCAGTTTCACTAATAACCATGTTCACATTTTTGCCATCTTTCTTATCCTTACGATCCGGACACTTTGCAGCAAAGTGTTCCGTGCTACCACAAAGAAGAGCACTTTCCGGCTGGCGGCTTTTTCTCGCTTGAACTAAGCCGTCTGCTTAGCCTTTGGTTGGTTTTGATGCGGCTTGTTCTTCTTTTTGAATGCATTGTTGTTCTTCTTCTGCACCAAATTAGCACTAGAAGACCCAACAATCCCTTTACCATGTGTCTTGTCCTTTGCTCTCGCCTTCTCTTCAACATCAAGAGTGCCGATAAGATCGACAACAACAAACTCTTGCCTCTTGTGTTTTAGAGAGGTTCCAAAGTCCTTCCAAGAAGGTGGTAACTTGGAGATAATACCTCCAGCCACAAACTTGTCGGGCAACTTACATAGTGCATCCTTGCTATAGTTCTCAAGATCTCTAGCTAGCGCCTGAATCTCATGGGCCTGCTCTACCACAGAACGGTCTTCAACCATTTTGTAGTCATAGAGCTGTTCCATGACATACACTCACCACCGGCATCGAAACCCCAAATTTAGCCTCAAGCGCATCCCAAATATCTTTGCCACTTGGCAGCGAAGGTACGTGTCCACAAGGTTTTCGACGAGAACACTCAAGATGGCACCACGAAACAGGTTATCGGCAGCCTCGAAAGCCTTCTCCTCCTCTGGAGAAAACTGTTCGGGCTTCCCCTGTATGACATGCATGATGCTCATCGCTGTCAACCAATACGTAACCCTTTGCTTCCAACGCTTGTAATTTGAACCATCGAAAACATTTGGTTTGAACGTTGCAGCGAAACTAGTTACCGAAAGTCTATCAACAATATAAGGTTTTTTGATTGTTAGACAATTAGGCAATTTTTGGTACATTTTAATTCCAGAAATTATTAACACGTTCATGACAAATATAAGTGATCCCATGAGAGCAAAGCATGTGCATGTGTTCAAGTTAAATTTCAAATAAAACTTGAACAAAATTACACAGAAGAGGTTTAGTATGTACCCAAAGGCGGGACAGTTGACGGAGTCAACCGGTGCGCCGTTATCCCTTGGACTAGGCATGCTAATCATGGAGGGACCTTGTTCGGTGTAGTCGTACAGAGTCGATGCAGTGGCGAGTCGTTGCAGTGAAGTCCCACGAAGGGCCTTCGGGAAGTAGTCGTTCACGCGGATGTAGTCGTACTGGAAGTAGTCGTTCTCGCGGAGGACGTAGTCGTACTGGAATTAGTCGTTCACGTGGACAAGGACGTAGACGTACAGGAGAGCGAGCAGGTGCGTACGGGTACGCTCCCCAAAAACCTTATCGCCCGCCTATCCCGAGCAGGATCGCTAGGTGGACGAGGTTCGGAGGCAACTGCTCACGCAAGCAGTGTGCGCGCAAAGCTTGCGTTGGGAATGACAGAGAGCAAAGAACACGGAGGGAGAAGAGAGAGGTCTCCCAAAGCGGGAGTACCCGGGTGTGAGAATGTGTGTCTGTGCCAGAGGATGGAGTCCTCTTATATAGGCGCAGAGGAGAGGAGAAGGGAATGAACCTGGACGCTGCTGACCACCATAATTCCCATTAAACGACAAGCCGAGAATCGCCGTATTCAATGTCATCAGTTACCAGTTCGGTCGTTTTAATACAGAAGATTACGACTGACATGAATGACAAAAACAGTGCATACGCTTCACGGTCACGGTCACGACTCGACTCACGGCCACGGCCACGGCCGGCGCGGCGAGGCGAGCGGCGCGCGCGCGCGTGTGGCACGCCCTTCTCCTTTTATCAACTTCACAAGTGGTCCACCATTGGTCCACCCTTTAAGTTAGTTAAGATTCTCATTGGCTTTCAATACGTGATTGAATCCCTAGCATTTATTTTGTGGACCTTTTAATTCTTAGGATTAATTGAGACTAAATGGCCCAAGGCCCAATTAATCCAACAATGAAAACCCCTAAGGCGCAAAGAAACAAGGAACAATCACAACTACTAAAAGTTAACAACACGACAACCAACACAGACAAAAGAACACCAACAGAAGAAAACACACTAACAACGTGTAGCGAACATGGCCCCATTTGCCATTTGTTCGAGTTGATTTTGGTGATTCATGCTAACACAAGCAATGGGACTAACCACATTGTCTAGCATGTCTTTGTAGGCATTCCTAGGTCCCATGGATGTTACCACATGTTAACATACCATGCCCAAGCTAACATGTCACACCACAAGTTAACATACCATGGACATGTTAGGTTACTTACAGCAAAATTGAGGCTATAAGTGATGGCATGTTAAGTATGTTAAGTTGAAGCTAAGATCCAAGTTGAAGACGCGAAGAAAGAGAAAGAAAAACCACCGTCGGATGAACCGACGACACCGTAGAAGCAAGCATCGGTGTACTTGGTACACTGCGCAGAAGGCCAGATTGGATTGGCACCGTCGGATGAATCGACAGTCCATTTTTTAGTAGCGCCGGATGAGTTGCAGAGGAGGAGCCGCGAAGACAGCAGCGTCGGATGATCCGACGGTCCATTGGAGGGAACCATCGGTCTATCTGGTGGTCGTGTTTGAACAAGACAGAGACGCGCCAAGACAAAGCCTTAAGCACTGGATGAACCGATGGGTCAGCAGCGGTTCATCCGACGGTCTGAAAGCTAACAGAGACGATCTGGTCGCTGGGTCTTCAGCACCGGATGATCCGACGGTGCGTCGGAGCATTGCGTCAGAGTAGTTTTGTCAGAAAACCTCAACAGCTAAGTGACGTGGGAGGGCACCAGATGAACCGACGCCTTGAAAAGGATAGCATCGGTTCATCCAACGCTTACTTTTTCAGAGGCTGTTAGCCAACGGCTCTTTGGATGCCTTGGGCTATTTATACCCCCTCCACTCACCCATTTGAGGTTGCTGGATTGTGTGGAAGTGCAGAGGAGTTCAAGACACCTAGAAGATCATATCCAATCCATCCAAGTGCTTAATTGCTCATCCATAGAGTTGCATATGCTTAGTGTATGTGCTTAGTGCTAGGCTTAGCTTAGAGCTGAGTGAGTGCAAGGTTGTGCCAACCTTGTGAGGTGATTCTTGAGTGAATCAAGTTGTACAAGGTTCACCGGAAGCTTTGGGGCCTAAGTGGCTCACCGGCAATTGTCATCGACCCTCCGGCTTGGTGTGGAGTGGCGAGGACACTTTGTGCGGGGTACGTGGAGACCCCCTTTCTTGGTGGAGAAGCTCCTTAGTGGAGGCGGCATCAAGGTGACCAAGGGAGCTTGGCGAGTGCCTAAGTGGTGAGCCTTTGTGGCGAGTCAAGTGGTGCTCTTGGGAGAGACTTGGTGACCGGGAAGCAATACTCTTGTGTGAGTGCTTCAACAACGTGGACTAGGGGTGGCTTATTAGTGTCTACCGATACCACAGGATAAATCGCGTGTCAAGAGTTTGCTTCCTCTCATACCCTTTACGTTTCCGCATTTACTCTATTGTAATCTTTGCTTGCCTTTACTTTCCTAGAGTAGTATCATGCTAGGATTGGCTATAGGTTGCAAACCTTGTTTTGGATGGGAGTTTCACACTAGAACAACCCTAGTTGCACATCTAGATAGTATGTTCTAGTTTATCTTTGTGTAAAAATAGTGAAGCCATAGGTTAAGGTTTTTAATTGCCTAATTCACCCCCTCCACCTCTTAGGCTAATGAGCATCTGATTCCTTACACAACGACAATGTCTAAAACCTGAATGAAATATTGCATCAGGAGTGCAAACACGTCACTGACAGACTGACAACTAAGTGCCAACGAAAGAGTAGCGAGAAGGGCATGCAAGATCATGCTCCCAAGGAGTGAAACAACACCAACACTGCCATTGCCATCATCCATCTTCCCACGAAAGAGCAAACCAAGTTTTCACCTGGCGAGACAAATGGACAGAGGTCGAAACAATGCCTCCAGCGAGGTGAGATACGTTCTAGAAACGCACCCGTTATCCGCCTGATGAGACCGGACCATGCTTTTGTAGACCTCCAGAACCAACTTCTTGCAGTCGACCGCCAAAGCCTAGATGAGGTCAATCAATGGAAAGACAGCAAGCGACGATGGTCAGCTTCTGCAAGTAGGAAAGATGGCTTAGAGCGACCACAACTATCAAGAGAGGGAAGGAGCGAAAGCTCTCCATCATCCCCACTCCACGTGATCGGCCAACCCAACGCCTCCCACCGTGCTGATTCTCTGAAGATGAGTGATAACCCGGGAGGTCAAGGGAAGGACGAAGACCCATCCTCCCAATGTGCTAGTGAAGAAGAGAACTGGAGGGGCAAGATCTCTCGAGTGAGAACCAGGATCCAACAACCAGCTCAACGACAACAAGGTAGGCCCGTGGAGACGACTAGGACACCAGGGAGCCCTCGACAAACGATGCGACACAATGGCAAGGAAGAAAGGCGACGTCTCCCAAGACCTCACAACAACACCTCCAGGAAGGGAAACGACATCCATAGATGTCGTCATTATTGGCCCAGCAAGTCAGGCTTTCACATGAGCTTCATGACTCATGAGAGTAAAATGACAACAATCCTCCAAGCCACGACGCACGACGTCTTGAGCCCCCCCACACAAAATACAACGACAATGACCCGACGACCTCCACCAGCGACAAAACGACTGGAAAAAATGCCTTTAAAGTCCCAAACCAGAACCAACCCTCGCGAGTGGCGACAACGGAGAGGGGGAAGGGGTTGTGACTTGTGCGGAAGTTACCACGCCAGGACCCGACAACGCTCCAACCGCAGCCCACCCATGCTAGAGGGCACCGAGAACGAGATAGAGATCTCTTTGCCAGGACCAACGTCAGTGAGCCGCAACACGCAACCGAAGATTCTCACCACAGCGATAGGGACAACTCCAACCCGAGGGACCCCCGGGTCACCATTGTCATACCTGGTTTTAAAGACAAAACCAGATGCATAAATTACATGTGCAAGGATCAAGTTACACACACGTAATGACTCGGTGAATACCAAATACAGTATCAAAGTGTAAACAAAAGTATTATAATAATTACATGACCGAAAGTCTCATAAACGAGAGCGAACAACTAGCACCTGTAGCACCTCAAGTAATAATCCCCTCAACCCCATCTGCATTTTGCGGTTACACCCTTCCTGCTCTTCTCCCATAGGGATTCTCTCTCCTTTCCCCTTCTCAACTTCTTGCGGACCCCACCACCTCCGCCTCTCCTTTTCGCCCACCTGCTCCCTCTCCTTCTCCGTCCGACTGCTTCCTCTCCAGCGCCGCCACCTCCTCTGCTCCCCTCCACCCTCGATCTGGACGCGAGGCGACGACGGCCCTCGGCGCGAGGGGATCCGCAGCTCGGGCGGCCGCGCGGAGCAGAGCGGCGCCCATCCGAGCGGCCCGCAGCTCCCTCCTCCCGCGCCAGCCATTAGGTGAGCAGAGAAGCTCCCCGTCATTGTCACCGCATAGCTCGCCAACCTCCTCCTAGGCCGCATAGCTCGCCGGTCTCCTCCTAGAGGTGAGCTCGACGGGCCACCCCCATTGGTGGTCGCACCGCTGGACGACCCCCTCTTCTTTCCCCGTCCTCCCGCGACGCAAGGCGAGGCAAAAACGGCGGATCTCGTCGTTGCCGCCAGATCGAGGTTCGCCTCCTCCATGATGGCGGATGCGAGGCGCCTCTCCCTCTTCCTCTGCCTCGAGTAGGGTCGGCCCGGGGTGGCTGCGCGCGCTCACGCTCGTAGGCTCGCCTGGAGCTCCTAGGCTTCTCTGGCCGCTGGTGGAGCTCTAGGCTTCTCCGCGGCGCCAGGGAGGAGGATGGAGTCGCGACACGAAGTCGTTGAGGTGGGAGGAGGGATGCAGATACTGCTGGAAGGTCTGCTTTTTTTAAGGGTGATTTCCTTCTCTCACCTTCTCTCAAAACGGGATTTTGTAGATGGGGAACAGGTTCTTTGCTAGAGACAGCCTGTCAGTCTTACATGGTTGCGGGGTGCTACGTGGAAAATAGGCCAAGAAACTGTCCGTGGTCACCAGGTCAACTAGTCAACACCCAATAAACTCATAAACCCCCTTGGTAGTCAAACAAGTACTCCCTCTGTTCTGAAAAACTGACGTTTAGGACAAGGTTTGGGTCAAACCTTAGGAATATAAATCATCAATAACTTTTAAGTTGTTAAGTTTGTAAATGTGAAAACTATATGAATAGATTTGTCTTCAAAAATACTTTTATAAAACTATACATACATCACTATTCAATAAATATTTTTATAATAACGAGAGGTCAAAGTTGCATTTTGGAAACCGTGCCACTGTCTTAAACGTCAGTTTTTTTTTCAGAACGGCGGGAGTACCAACTCCACAAACAACAGTGATAGACTGATAGGGACAGCAAGGACCAACTCCTTGGAACCGACTCTGGACACGTTGACGAATGGGGGTCTCCCTTCTTCCCTTAATTAGTGCAACCAATCCCAAGCTCCGAGCAGAACGGAGATCAGATCCGCGACAGCAACCGCGCGCAATGGGATCACCAACGCACGGAGCGCTGGAACGGTGCAAGAGCGCCATCACGGCCGCCACGTCCGTGGTGGGCGCTGCCATGCTGCTGCGCCGCCTCGTCGCCGACGTCCTCCCGGCCGGTGCGCCACCCCTGCTCGGCTCTCTGCTGCTCCTCCCGCCGCCCTCCACCCGGCACCACGCCGTGGTGATCGAGGAGTTCGACGGCGCCTTGTACAATCGCGTCTTCCTCGCCGCCAGGGCGTACGTCTCCACGCTCCTCGCCGCGGCGCGGGCCGACGCGCCCGGTCGCGGTCAAGGCCCCGCCGCCGCGCGGCGCCGGCACGGAGCGGATCATGCTCTCCATGCGCCCCCGCACGGTCATCGTCGACGTGTTCCGCGGGGCGGAGCTGACGTGGCACCTCGGCGGCGGCCACGGCGCGCCCTGGCAGCGACGGGCGGACGGCGGCGCCGGTACGGGCGAGGCGTTCAGGCTCAGCCGACGGGCGGCACAAGGACCTGGTCCTCGGCGCCTACCGCCGTTCGTCATGGCCCGGGTCGAGGCCATGGCTGTTATAAACGATGGCGAATAAACGACGACAAGTAAAGGAATCAAACCGCAGGAGACACAAGATTTAACGTGGAAAACCCTTGCGGGAAAAACCACGGGCGCCAGCCAGCAAGAACTTCACTATATCGGGAGTCAGGTTACAACGCCAACGGCGGCGGCTTGCAAGAGAATAAATCGATCTCTAATGGAAAACCCTAACGGGTATTTATGACCCGGGCCTCCGCTTCGCTCCGTCAGAAGTCGGCCTTTCTCTTGGGAGACAGAATTTGGATCATAACTCAACAAACTCCACCTTGAGACAAATTCCTTCTTGCGAAGCATAAACAAAACGAACCTTCATCCCGAACACATCAAAGAAACAAAATACTTCGGCGCCAAATAGCCTCTTGGGCTACACGGTTAAGCCAAGCTTGAGCAAAGCTCAAACTTAGCAACGAACTAGCATAAACATATCGGCAGGATTATCAAGAGTGTGTATCTTGCATACCTTTAACTTACCCTTTTCAACCTCATCACGCACATAATGATACTTGATTTCAATGTGCTTTGTTCTCTCATGGAACATCCGGTCTTTGGTAAGATATATAGCACTCGACTATCCGAAAACGAAGTTAATGCAAGAATCAACACCACAAAGCTCGGCAAACAATCCTTTCGGCCCAACACAACTCTCGCATGCTTCAAAGAATAGCCATGTACTCAGCCTCGGTAGTAGACAAAGCAACAACGGTCCGCAAGACAACCTTCCAGCTCACAAAGACAACCGCCAATAGTAAACACATAACCCGTGAGTGACCTTCGCTTGTCCAAATCACCGCATAATCCGAATCCACATAGCCAATAAGTCCCTTATCCGTCCCGCCAAACTTCAAGCAATGATGTGTCGTGCCTCGAAGATACCTGAAAATCCACCGAACTGCCCTCCATTGTTCTTTACCAGGATTAGACATGTATCTGCTAACCAAACTCATAGCATAAGACAAATCCGGGCGAGAGCAAACCATAGCATACATCAAAGAACCAACAGCACTAGAATACGGAACCTTTGACATATACTCAACATCCTCAACTGTACTAGCACACTGCTCAGCTGACAATTTAAAATGCGGTGCAATAGGAGTACTAACAGGCTTTGCATCATGCATATTGAAACGCTGAAGAACCTTCTCAATATAACCATGCTGACTAAGAAATAATAAACCAGCTTTTCTATCTCTAGTGCCTACCGGCGACGGGCTCCGCTTCGCTCCGTCAGAAGTCGGCCTTTCTCTTGGGAGACAGAATTTGGATCATAACTCAACAATGGCGCGGGAGCAGAGGCAGGCCAAGCTCTACAGCAACGAGTGGGGCAAGTGGCGGCCCGTGAGGCTCCGGAACGCCTCCACGTTCGCGACGCTGGCCATGGACGCCGCGCTGCGGCAGGACGTGGTGGGCGACCTGGACATGTTCGGATGTTCCTGGGCCGGAAGGAGTACTACGAGCGCACGGGGCGCGCGTGGAAGAGGGGCTACCTCATCCATGGGCCACCCGGCACCGGCAAGTCCAGCCTCGTCGCCGCGATCTCCAACCATCTCCACTTCGACGTGTACGACCTCGACCTCGGCGCCGTCCGGTCCAACACCGAGCTCAGGAAGCTGCTGATCCGGATGAAGAACAGGTCCATACTGCTGGTCGAGGATGTCGACTGCGCGTTGGCGGCGGCGCCCAGGAGGGTCCCTCACGGAGGGTCCGATGGGAACATTCCAGCTTCCAAGCATCACAAGGTTAGTCCATTCGGTAGGTACAGCCTTACAGGGCGTAGCACACTCTCCCTCAGTTAGCACGAGACCTCCAATTTAAAAAAAAACTGTAGAAAAGGATGCAATTTTGATTCTTTAGGCAAAGAACTTTGGTCGAGAAGATATCATTTTAAACACAATTTTATAAGATGAAACCAAACTTTTTCTGAAATCTCTGGTCGTGGCGCTAGCTCGCATGCGTATCGTAGCTTTATGAAAGAAAGCTGCAGCAAACTTAACACAATTGGCCTGCGTGCCGTTAATATTTTACAATCTACACTTCGTAGTCACAGCGCACTAAGGGCACTCCCAACCCAGACTCTGGTAGAGTCCAGAGTCATTAAATACACTGCTACCTAGGCAAATTGCTGATGTAGCAAGCAATTTAATGATGAGAGAGGGGTGAAAACTTAGAAACCAAGGCCCTTTTGGTTTCCATAAGTAGGGTGACTTATAAGTCACCCGACTTATAAGTCACGCCACTTTAAGTCGATTCTGTTTGATTGCGGTGACTTATAAGTCGTGGGCTCCACACGGGGTGGTAGAGGAAAAAGTGAAAATAAGTCACTTTAAGTAGGGGTGAAGCTACTTATGCAACTTATAAGTTGGAGCACTTTAAGTCGGGGCCTGTTTAGTTTCACGGTGACTTATTTTACACTTTTTGCACTTTAAGTCACCATACTTATGGGAACCAAACGGGCCCAAGTCTAAGTTAGACTCCAAGTCTACACGCAAAACGAGGTCCGTGCGGATCCTGTGTGGCTGCCCACATACGCGATGTGTCCTCTTATTTAATAAAGCGGGAGTAGAAGATCCGAGAGGAATATTAGATAGACTCCATGGTATAAAATTTGCATTAAAGAATATAGTTTCTTGTGATAGAATCTTCGAGATATAGACTCCATGGGTAGAGTCTGGGTTAAGAGTGCCCTAACAATGTGGTAGAAGAACAGACTGCACTCATTGAGTGTACCGACAACTCTTTGGCTTACCAACGCCGCCGTGCACCGCGCGATAATAATATGCAGGTCACCCTGTCCGGGTTGCTCAACATGGTGGACGGACTCTGGTCGAGCAGCGGGCACGAGCGCATCCCCATCTTCACCACCAACCACATGGATCGGCTCGACCCCGCACTGCTCCGGCCGGGCCGGATGGACAAGCACATCCACATGGGCTACTGCGGCTTCGGCGCCTTCAAGAAGCTCGCGACCACGTACCACGGCGTCGCCGCCCACGACGACGGCCACCCCGTGTTCCCGGAGGTAGAGGCGCTGCTGCGGGAGGTGGACGTCGCGCCCGCGGAGATCGCGGAGAGGATGCTGGAGTCGGACGACGCGGACGCCGCCCTCGAGGCGGCCGCGAAGCTGCTGCGGGACCGGAAGCCGGGGTCGAGGAGGACGTCGGCGGGTACGTCAGGCAGAAGCTGCATATCGGGCTGTGGCGCGGCCCCCGCCCGCGGTCGGTGCCGGCGTCGGCGCCTGGGCGTGGTGCGAGTGCCGCGAGGCGGGTGGTGTTTGACGAGGAGATCGTGTTGGGTGTCTGTGTCTCGCGGCGACAGGGGCGTCGCGACCGCGGTGGATTGCGCGGGTCAGGACGTGGCCGGCGGTGAGGCCTAGTAGACAGTAGCACGTGTCTACTAACTAGTACAGTAGTATGTCAGCATTAAAATTTCTGTGGACAAATAGCACTGTGGACAAATATGTGTGAACTCTCGACTTTGGGTGCGGTAGATGGTACTACAGCTCACGTTTGCATGAAAAAACCACTGATGCAAATAGCCCGCTATAGCTTCGCTATAGCTTGGACAAATATGTGTGAACTCTTGACTTTGGGTGCAGTAGATGGTACTATAGCTCACGTTTTGCATGAAAAAAACACGTGCCACACCCATGTTGTTTTGGATAAATTTGATCTGAATTACTCTCAGTAAGTATTGTTAGAGTATATTTGGTAGTTGTGGATATACGTATGGAGACTGTCATGTATCCGGTGTTGCCTTGCACTACAAGTCTTGTACTCTCATATAGTATACCGGTCGAGGTCTAAATACAATGCATCCATTCAGTTACACTAATCAAATCTCTCTATATGGTATCAAAGCTTAGGGTTTGACATCCAGTGCTAATCTTATGCTTCCGCCGGCCGCGCTCGTGCCTCATAACCTCTTTTTTCCCTTTTGAGAACCTACTAAGTACGAGCCGAAACAATGCACACACAACCACATCAGATGGAGCATACATAAAAGAGTGTAACAAGAATGGGCATGTTTTGCATGAATGGCCACCTTATTCGATCAAAGAAATTCTCTCAATAGTATAAAGTGGTATTGAAAATTTTAATAAGAAATTAGGATTTTATTAGATTATATATACTCAGTGACAGATCAAGATCAATATTAGGGGGACTTCTTCAACTTGTAAACAACTTGAGGCCCTACTCAAGGCCCATCCATGGCAAAAATTCCTAAGGGAGGCTAAGGGGGCTCCATGGATCTGACAACCGTAGGGGGGCTACAGCCCCTCCCGCCCCTGCGTTAGGTCCGTCGCTATACTGAAATCTTGGAATAATATATGCGTCACGAATTGCAAAGAACCACGCGTTTGTGAACATGGATTTGGATCGAAACCGAGCATGAGGACACATACAACGGTTGTCTTTTTATCGTCTGTGTGTTGGAAAGTTTATAACAAACCCCCTGGTCGAGCCGAGAGACGAGGCCGCAGTCGCATCACGAAAGGACGATAGGGGCTCGTGCTCCTAGATCATATCGACGCGGCCAGCAGCGCTGTACGTGTGGTTCTTGTTCCCGAAAACTAAAATCGATCCCCTGCGCCACCTTCAATCAGCGGCATTGGTTGAGCAAGAGCGTTGCGCGTCGCTTGATCTTGAGGCCGGCGGACAGGGGGGTGGACGTGGAGTGCTCACCGGTTTGACGCCCCAGGTTTTTAATTAACATCATTAACGCTAATGACCGAATCAGCGGAGTCACCGGCCGACACCGGTCAAACTTAGGTCAACCTGGGTCATCACCTCGAAAACCTCGCCAGTGAACCCTAATGAACCCCTTGACCAAGTCTCCACACATCCATGGTCAACCCTTGGTCAAAGACATGGTTAAACCCCGCTTACAAGTTGATGTCGGCGAATGTCTTCCGGAACTTTTGCCGCGTTCTCCAAATTTCACCTAAACACTTCAAATTCTACCAAAATAAAAGTTGTCCAGTTTTTCGAGGAACACAACTTTCATGTTGGATGGCATTTCAAATTTTGAGCGGAAAAGGGGGAAAAACTTGGGTCAACTGCAGTTTTCACTATTCATCAGCAGGCTGCAGAGCCCCGACTTTGCTTCGCGTTCCTGCTCAAACCGTCGAGAAAAACATAGGACGACCTTTACAAAAGTTGTAGAGGGATGTCTCATCTACAACTTTCGTATCTACCGTTTTTGTCGCACAGTTCAACTTTTTGGAGAAACACGCAGTCAAAGTCGTGTTGACCGGCTGAAAAACAGCTCGGCCGCGCTCCAGAGCGCCGCCGGCGCGCCGGGCGCTCTGCCGGCTTGGCTGCGTCGCGCGCCGTGCGCAGCCACCGCGCCGCCTCGGCGTCCGTGCGGGGATCGTTTCCACCGCCTCGAGCCGCGGGCCGCCCGTCCCCTTCGCGCCCGTCACCTAGGAACGCGGGCCGTCGCCTTGGAGCGGGCGTCACGCCGTACTGCCACCGCACGCCACCCAGCGGTCTGTCGTCCGCTTCCCCCGCCAAGCGCGCGGCCGCCAGGGTCGGCGTCGCTGCGGGTAGTTAAGGCGGGCACGTTCCTTCGCGTCGAGGGCAGGGAGCCGGCCGGCTATTTAGGCCGCTGCTGCCCCTGCGCAGGCCGACGCAGCTGTGCAACAGTGTGGTACCTGCGTGAGTCTGGACGTTCGTGTGTGGGCGATCCAGTAAGCCTTGTACCAAGGAATGTAGGTTCCGCTCCCGAGCTGAAGATCGATGGGAACCGCCTGGTCGGTGTATACCCCGTTTCATTTTTTTGTCGGACCTTCTTGGGGTATGCATTCTTCCGTGTGTTTAGGTCCACCTTGCAAGGTTTGAATCAATCGATTGTCGGCCTCTCACCGTTATCCGAGACTGCTTAATCAACTGGCCATGATATCCCTTAATGATGGAACTTGGTGAAGATACTGCTTGAATTAATTGTTTTACAATTATTGATTGAATTAGTTGTCACACTTAGAAATGTTAAACAACTAGAATTCATGCTAAAATATTGAAAGTAAGGACATACTCTTTGTTGCTTTTCAGCAAAAGAGCTCCACCGGCCAAAAGCCTTTCATGTCTAGAGTTTGGTGATGTAGTTATCACCCGACGGTTAAGTCTTGCTGAGTATTAGTATACTCAGCCTTGCCTTAAAACTGTTGTTGCAGGTGTTGTGGACTAAGAGGGTGACGACAAGTGATGACATCACGGATGGCCTCCTGTGATATTTACCGTTGCTCTAGTTTACTTTATTTCCGCTGTTTTCGAACTCTGAACCTGTACTCCATGTCATGAACAATGGTTTGTAACAAATTATTTTAAACTCATGTTGTACTCTGGACTCGCCTTCGCGTGAGTTTTAATGCATATGTCGATCCTCTGTTTGAATTCCAAGTGATTTACCGGGTGATAACCCGGCAACTAACGACAGGATGATACTTTACTATTGCTTAACGACCAAAGTGGTTCGGTGTCGGGACAGCCATAAGGGTCCCTAAAAAACCAGGGGCAATCCTGCTTAAAACCTGCAAAAAACACAAAACGCAAAACCAATCTCGAGCCTGACGCAAAATATACGCACAACACGATCCACACCGTGGTGGCCCCGCGGCCCACCAAAGCGGCCCAGCAGAGCGCCCCCTCGAGCGAGGTCCGCCTCGCTCGAGGGTTCCAGCCACCCTCGAGCGGGGTCCGCCTCGCTCGAGGGTTCCCGCCTACCTCGCGCTGGGTCCGCCTCGCTCGAGGTTTCCTCACGAGCGCACCTGCTCCCGCACGCGTGTATGGGCATTTAATGCTCTGACACAGCAGAGCCGCGCCACTATGCGCCTAGGAATCACGCCCCGGCGCTGTTCCGCCAACTCCCCAGGGGGAGCCCATCCCCACCACTGTGGGGAACTGTGCGACGAGGCCGGTGTCAGCTCCGTGACACTGTGGCGCCCACTCTTGTAAGGCTAACGCGCCACGCCCTCGAAGGGGGGGGGGGCGCACCTTCGAGCCCTCTTCTCGTGACTCCGCAGGGTCAAACCGTGACGTCAGGCCGGCGGGAGCGCCATCCCCGTCGGCGTCAATCTCGTGCGGCCATCCCCGCCCCCCTCGCCGCGCCACGCCGTGCACCGGCTACAACCGCTCCGACGCTGTTGAGCACGCGGGGACGGGACGCCGCCACGCCTGCAACTGCACCTCGTACGGATCGCCGTCAACAGCTCCCTCGAGCCCGCCTGAAGACGTCCCGGTCAACCACCACGTCTCCACCCTCGAAGTCGCCCCTGTTCGAGCACAGGACACGCCACGACACCGTGACTGGAGCAAGATTCGCCAGGACGGCCGTCAACTCTACTGCACTGTTCGCCATACCGCTACACGCGTAGAAATAGTGCGGTATGCATGTAACGTGCTCCCTCCTTGGCCTATAAAAGGAGGGGCAGCCCCCTAGTCGCAGGGGACGGACACGGGACAACGGACAGCAAACGCTCACACGCTCTCCGTTTTCCCCACGATATTGGCACTCGCCTCAATCACATCCTTTGGGACTTGGAGGCCACACCTCCTCTCCCGCCTCGCTTGTAGCCACCCCTCTACAGGCACCCCGGTGCGAAGCAATACAGTGCCTCGAGCACACCCCTGCTGGACGTACGGCCCCGACCGGAACCAGGATAAACCAAGTGTCCTTAGTTTCTTAGCACCAACCATCGAGAGGCAGATCTCAGTGCTCATTACTAGTTAGTGTCGGGACTACTTTCCGCACCAACAGTTGGCGCACCAGGTAGGGGCAGGCGTTGCAGATCGACCCGTCACCAGCTCTCTCGTTGGTGATTCGCACCGAGTACCGCGGTCAGCGCTACTCCATGGGCAGCTCGGACCCCCTCCCGACCGGATTCGAAATACGGTTCGGGGGCCTGAACTTTCAGGCTACGGGGAACGACTACCTGATGCGCCTCACTAACCGTGAAGAACTCCGCGCGCGGCACCAAGCCGGGTCCGCCCCGGTCGCCGCCGCACACGTCGCGGCGACGCCGGCGCCCGCCGAGCACGGATGCGCGCGGGTCCTTCGGCGCCACGACACCGCCATCGCTCCGGCCGGCGCTCGCGACAGGGCGCGGTTGGAGCGCCGGCATGCCGCACGCGTTGCCTCTCAACGCGACGCACTCACCGGCGAGACGACAGCCGCCCCGGTGGGGGAGCGCTCGGTCTCGGGACCGCGCTTCCCCATCGGCCTGCGCGGCACCACGATGGTGTACATCGCCTCTGCCTACGCCAATGCAGCAATGCGCAGGGTTCCCCCTGGCCGCCATGTCCTGGTCGCCAGGGACCCCAGCGCCTCCGCCGGCGATGAGTCATCCCAAGGCTCCGTCGACGAGCTGCCGCCTGCCACCTCGTACGGATATGCGGAGTGGGATTTCTTCAGCGTGCCGGACCCAGTGATGTTCCAGCGGTTCCTTGACGCCATGGACTACTGGTTCGGTTATTCCGATGACTCCAGCACCGGGAGCTATGACCCTCGCGCGGGAGTGCTGCGTGGTGATCGCCAGCAACCAGGCGAACGCCGCCGATGCGGCAGAAGCCGGCGACGGAGAGGTTCCCATTGGTCCGGGAACTGGACCGCGCATGGCTGCGGGGCCAAGCGCCCCTCCCCCCTCGCCGCCGAGGGGGGCCGACATCAACGCGCAGCTGGCCCAAGCACGCGAGCTCGAGGCCAAGCTGGCAGAAGAATACCGCACGATGCGGTTGCTCCGCGCCTTTATCGCGGGAGAAGCCTCCGCGCGCGGCGAACGCGCGCGTGAGTTGGGCAAGCAAGGCCGCGACCACATCAACGCTGACTTCAACGTCGACAATCCAAGCACGCCCCCGTGAGTGAGCCAGAAGCTCGTTGCTGACGCAACGCTGCTGCGGGCCATGCCTGTCCCCTCGACGCCCGAGGCACGAAAATTGTACCGTGAGGCGCAGGCACTCATCGAACAAACGGCCATCCAACAGGCCGAAAGTTCGGCGTCTCGCATCCGCCAGCAGGTAAGTGCGCGGGACGACGAGGGCGCGGGGGGTCCGGAGCCCTCAGTGCACACGGGCGGTGCAGCTGGGCGCCCCGCCAACCCGTGGCGCACGCCGGCCAAGGAGTGGCTCCTCGACACGCGCGGGCAATCCCAGGACGGCGACGCCCGCAACGTCATCAACGCTAGGCGGACGAACAATGCGGAGGCACGCACAGCGGCGGGCTACCACCCCCAACGGGGCGGGCGCTACGACAGCCGGGAGGACCGCTCACCAACGCCGGAACCATCGGGAACCCGCGTGTTCAGCCGGGAGATCCGTACGGCGAGCTTCCCCCAGCGCTTCCGCCAGCCCACGACGATCATCAAGTACAATGGGGAGACGGACCCCCGCGTGTGGCTCAACGACTACCGTCTGGCATGTTAGCTGGGCGGGGCCACCAACGACGAGGTTATCATCCGCAACCTCCCCCTGCACCTCGCCGACTCGGCGCGGACGTGGCTCGAGCACCTGCCGGCCAGCCAGATCCACAACTGGGACGACCTGGTCCGCACGTTCGTGGGAAATTTCCAGGGCACGTACATGCGCCCCGGGAACTCCTGGGACCTACGCTCTTGCACCCAGAAGCCCGGCGAGTCGCTCCGGGACTTCATACGACGCTTCTCCAAGCGCTGTACGGAGCTCCCAAGCGTGGCGCAGTCCGAAATCATGCACGCCTTCCTCGAAGGCACCACATGCCGGGACCTTGTGCGCGAGCTCGGGCGCAGCCCACCGGTTGTCTCGAACGAGCTGTTCGACATCGCCACCAGCTTTGCCTCAGGTGAATAGGCGGTGGGGGCGATCTTCTACGGCAAAAAGGGCAAGCACGTGGACGACGCGCCCGCGGAGGGCAGCAAGTCCAAGGAGCCCCATCAGAAGGGCAAGCGGGGCAAGAATGGAAAGAAGCCGCGCTGCGAGGCGCGCGAGCAGGGGCACGACGACGGTGGCGACAAAGCCCTTGCTGTTGACCCGGCTCGACGGGGCCCTCGACCGGCCCCTCGAGGCCCGGGGGTTTTTGACGACATGCTGAAGAAGCCATGTCCCTACCACAAAACGCCGGTCAACCACACCCTCGAGCAGTGTGACATGCTCAAGCGGTTCTACGGCCGCGCCGCCGCAAAGGACGACGAGGCCAAAAAAGACAGGGGTGACGGCGACGCCGGTGGCTCCCCCGCCGTGGAGAACGTCTTCCTCATCTTCGGGGGTCGACCGTCGACATGTCCAGCCGCCAACGCAAGCGGGAGCGGCACGAGGTCCTCGCCGCAGAGAAGGCACCTCCCTCCTTCCTCGACTGGTCGGAGGACGCCATTACATTCAGCCGCGAGGATCACCCGAACCGCATCCCCAACCCGGCCGGCCACCCGCCACCGGTCGACCCGGCCATCGGGAACACGCGGTTCTCGAAGGTCCCGATGGACGGAGGCGGCCAGCCTCAACATCCTCTACGCGCACACGCCGCGCCCGCCGGGGATCGGGTTGGACCGGGGCCGCGGCCTAGCACGACGCCGTTCCATGGCGTCACGCCGGCAAGCGCGTCCGGCCCCTCGGCGCATCGACTTGCCGTCCGGTTTGGCACGCCGGACAACTACCGCAAGGAGACACTCACCTTCGAGGTGGTGGGTTTCAGGGGCGCGTACCACGCCATACTTGGGCGGCCCTGCTACACCAAGTTCATGGCGGTCCCCAACTACACCTACCTCAAGATGAAGATGCCGGGGACCAACAGCGTCATCACCGTGGGCTCATCCATCGAGCACGCATTCGACTGCGACGTCGAGTGCGTGGAACACGCCGAGGCGCTGGCGCTGGATGAAGCGCTCGTAGCCAACCTGGAGAAGATGGTCAACGAGGACCTCGACTCCGCCGCCAAGCACGCCTGTAGCTTCGAGGCTGCTGAGTAGACCAAGGAGGTGCCCCTCGACCCTGTTGCCCCCGAGGGCAAGGCGTTGAGGGTCAGTTCTACCCTCGACCCGAAATAGGAAGTGGTGCTCGTCGACTTTCTCCGCGCCAACGCCGACATCTTTGCGTGGAGCCCCTCGGACATGCCAGGCATCCCGAGGGAGGTTGCCGAGCACTCCCTTGACATCCTACCTCACTCCCACGCCGTGCAGCAACGGTTGCGCCTCTTCGACGAAGAGCGGCGCCGAGCAATCAAAGTAGAGCTGTGGAAGCTCCTCGAGGCTGGGTTCATCAAGGAAGTGTTCCACCCTACATGGCTAGCTAATCCTGTATTAGTAAAGAAAAAGAATGGGAAGTGGTGGATGTGTGTAGACTACACTAGTCTTAATAAAGCATGTCCTAAAGTTCCTTTTCCTTTGCCGCGTATCGATCAAATCATTGATTCGACCGCTGGGTGCGAACTACTATGTTTCCTTGATGCCAATTCTGGGTACCACCAAATAAAGATGAATGAATCCGACCAGCTCGCGACTTCATTCATCACGCCGTTCGGGATGTTCTGTTATGCGACGATGCCGTTCGGTCTCCGAAACGCGGGCACAACATACCAACGATGTATGCAGCACGTCTTCGGAGACCACATCGGGCGAACCATCGAGGCATACGTGGACGACATAGTCGTGAAGACCAGGAAGGCAGATGACCTGGTCAACGACCTCAACATCGCGTTCGGCTGCCTACGAGCTAACAGGGTGAAATTAAACCCCAAAAAATGTGTCTTTGGCGCGCCGCGGGGCATGCTGCTAGGATACATCGTCTCCCAGCGAGGCATCGAGGCCAACCCCGAGAAGGTTGCAGCCCTCGAACGAATGGGCCCGATTCGGGACCTCAAGGGGGTTCAGAAGGTGTTGGGGTGCCTTGCCGCCTTGAGCCGCTTCATTTCCCGGCTCGGAGAGAAAGGCTTGCCCCTCTACCGGCTCCTGAAGAAGCACGAGCGGTTTTCCTGGACCACCGAGGCCCAGGAGGCGCTTGATAAGCTAAAGGCATCCCTTGCCCACGCCCCAATCCTCACACCGCCGCAAGACAGCGAACCTCTGTACCTCTATGTGGCCGCAACCACCCAGGTGGTCAGCGCTATCATCGTAGTAGAGCGCACGGAGGAGGGGCACGCCCTGCTAGTCCAACGGCCGGTGTACTACATCAGCGAAGTCTTGTCTGAAACCTAGGCACGCTACCCACAAGTCCAGAAGCTGCTCTGCACAGTGGTACTGGCGCGACGCAAACTCCGCCACTACTTCGAGGCTCATCCGGTAACGGTGGTTTCCTCCTTCCCGTTAGGAGAGATCATCCGGAACCCGGACGCAGCAGGCAGGATTGCCAAGTGGTCGGTGGAGCTGATGGGCGAAACGCTCGCCTACGCCCCGCGCAAGGCCATCAAGTCCCAAATCTTGGCAGATTTCGTTGCCGAGTGGACGGACACGCAATTGCCACCATCACAGATCCAGGCTGAATGCTGGACTCTGTACTTCGACGGCTCAGTGATGAAGACAGGCGTGGGCGTAGGCCTGCTTTTTGTCTCACCCCTCGGGGAGCACATGTGATACGCCGTGCGCCTCCACTTCCCCGCATCAAACAATATGGCTGAGTACGAGGCCCTACTCTGCGGCCTCAAGATCGCCATCGAAACGGGCATCAAGCGCCTCGATGTGCGGGGTGACTCGCAGCTCGTGATCGATCAGGTCATGAAGAACGCGAGTTGTCACGACGACAAGATGGAGGTGTACTGCAAGGCCGTGCGGGCCCTCGAGGACAAGTTCTATGGCATCGAGCTCAACCACGTACCCCGCCGGTATAACGAGGAGGCGGACGAGCTTGCCAAGATCGCGTCGGGGCGGATCACCACCCCCCCGAATGTCTTCGCTCGGGACATCGCCCAGCCGTCCGTCAACCTCGAGCCACACCCCTCAAACAGCGGGGAACCCTCGGGGGCTCCCTCGAGTCCAACAGGCGCGGAGCCCATGGACGAGGACCCCTCGAACGAGGCATACGTGCTCTCCCTGCTCGAAGGGTACGGCGCCGACGAGGCCGAAGCCATGAACGTCGAACTAGCCCCCAGCGAGGTGGACTTGCGCGACAAGTATATCGCCTGGATGGACCGAGGGGAGCTCCCCTCGGACCGGTCCGAGGCCAGGCGCATCGCCAAGATGGCCAAATCCTTCACCCTCGTCGACGGCGAGCTGTACAAGCGCGCCGCATCCGGCGTACTGCAGCGATGCGTGCCCATCCCCCAGGGGCGCGAGCTCCTCCGGGATATACACGAGGGCGCATGTGGCCACCATGCCGCACCCCGCACCCTTGTGGGCAATGCGTTCTGCCAGGGCTTCTACTGGCCCACCGCGGTCGCGGACGCCAGCGAGATCGTACGCACCTGCGAAGGGTGCCAGTTCTACGCCCGCAAGTCCAATCTCCCCGCACATGTCCTGCAGACCATCCCCGTCACGTGGCCTTTCGCCGTGTGGGGCTGGACATCGTTGGGCCCTTGCGAAAGGCGCCCCGGGGCTACACCCACCTGTTGGTCGCAATCGACAAGTTCTCCAAGTGGGTGGATGTACGCCCCATCACAAATCTCAGGGCGGAGCAGGCGGTGACGTTCTTCACCGACATCGTCTACCGCTTCAGAGTGCCCAAATCCATCATCACCGACAACGGGTCCCAATTCACAGGCAGCAGAAGTTCCCGGAATTCTCGCGACAAGTTCCACATCCGTGTGGATCGGGCGGCCGTGGCGCACCCACGGACCAACGGCCAAGTAGAGCGTGCCAACGACATGATTCTACAAGGCCTCAAGCCCAGGATTTTCGACCGGCTGAACAAGTCTTGTCGGAAATGGCTCCAGGAGCTGCCGGCGGTTGTGTGGAGCCTCAGGACCACCCCAAGCAGGGCTACTGGGTTCACCCCATTCTTCCTGGTCCATGGCGCGGAGGCCGTCCTCCCCACGGACTTGGAATACGGGTCGCCCAGAGTCCGGGGCTACGACGAAGGTGCCAACCAGCGAGCCCGCGAGGACTCGCTAAACCAATTGGATGAGGCGCGTACCGTGGCCCTGATGCACTCCGCGAGGTACCGGCAGTCCCTAAGGCGCTATCAAGCTCGGAAGGTGCGGCGACGAGACTTTAGCGAAGGGGATTTCGTCCTAAGGCTGCGACAAGACAACCGAGGCCGCCACAAGTTGTCGCCCCCATGGGAGGGACCCTATGTCGTGGTGAAGGTGCTCAAGCCCGGCACGTACAAGCTGGCCAACCAGGACGGCGAAGAGCTCACCAACGCTTGGAACATCTAGCAGCTACGTCGCTTCTACCCTTAGCTAGGATTTCCAAGTTTTTTGTTGTAAATTACATGCCCAACACCCCAGTTGGCAGCACAAATGTAAATAACAGCAAGTTAATAAAGTTAAAGGGCAACTTGGCTTTCCCCAGAAAACCAAGTCACCCTCGGGGGCTACTACGGGGGGCACCCCCCCCCAAAAAAATGGTCCCATTTTTTCGCAAAAATTCGCAAAGCGCGCCAAGTATGATTCAACCTTCGCCTCGAGCGAGTTCGGGCGGGGCGCGGATGGCCAAGCGGAAAGGACGTGCGAGCCAGAGATAGCCTACGCCTCCGCGAGGATACGACCTTTCTCTCTTGCCTCCAGCCCAGCGGGCTACTCACGAAATCGAACTCCCCCAACCCGAATTCACCCAGGCAAAGAAAAAACAGAACAATGCAACATGTGAAACCAAAAACACCATTCACATCCACAAGTGTTTAAACATGTAAACAAAATACTTGTTTATTTACACGGCCACGCGGCCCAGATACTAACATTCAAACAAAAAAGGGCCCAGTGCCCAGCGGTCTTCAGGCTTGGGACGCGCCAGCGTCGGGAGCGTCAGGGAACAAGAACTCCATGAAGTCCTCGGTGAGCGCCTCGACGGCATCAGCAGCAAGCGCGTCCACGTGCTCCATCGCCACCTCGTCCTCGACGCCCTCCTGGACGACGTAGCCTGACGCCACAGCCTCGAAATTCACCTCGTAGTGGGATCGCACCACGCCGAGGGCCTTCTGGACGCCCAAGTGAAGTGCATGACGCATGCGCCTCGAGAAATGCCCCCCAAGGGCGCGCAGGCGGCTTGCCAACGAGCTCCCAGCTTGCGCAGCGCCCTCCTCGACCTCCTGGCAGGTCTCGAGAGCAGCAGCACGCAGCTGCACCAGCTCCCGCTCCGAGGAGTCGTAGGCCGCCTGCAACGTCTCGGACCAGTCCGTCGCGTGCCCCAGCGCGGTTCGCAGGCCTGGGTACCACGAGCAAAGAAAATCAAGAAGGGAACAAACCCCCGAAGGGAAGGTCAACAAAACGAAGGAACGAAATGGCAACTCGCCTTCAACCTGCTTCCTCTCCACCTTGAGAGCTTGGCGCCCACTCTCGACTGCCTGTTGCAGGCTGACGACCATAGCGCTCTGCTCCTCGAGGGTGCGGCGCTGATCCTCGTTCGAGATGCTGAGGGTGATTAGCTCCCCGTCGAGCTTCGAGACCTCATCCTCTCGCTCCTTCAGCGACGCCTGCGCCCCCTCGAGCGTAGCATGCTCCCGCTTGAGCGCCGTCCGGGCCTCGATGAGGGCAGACCGCTCCTGCTGGAGCTGATCCTCGGCCTCCTGGCGGGCGGCACGCTCCTGCCGGAGCTGCTCCTCCGCTGTGACGACCACGGCGGCCTTGGCGGTGAGGGCGGCCTTCAACTCCTCGGCCTCCTTGGCCCTCTCCTCGGCCTCCCTCGCCCTCTCCTCAGCCTGGCTTCGCCGGGACTGCGCCTCCTCGAGCTCCGCGTGATCCCGCTGGCGTAGAGTCCGGTCGGAGACCACCTCCGCCTCCTAGTCAGCCGCCACAGAGCGCGCCCTCTCCAGGTCCTCCCTTGCCTGCTGCAGCGCCTCGTCCCGGTCGATGAGGGCCGTGCGAACTCGCTCGACGGTGGAGGCGCGCCCCGTGGACCGCCCCTCCTTCTCCAAGAGATGGTCGCGCAGAACCTCTGCCCGGTACGCCAACCAGCCGTCCCGGGTCCTCAGGGTCTCGGCAAGGGCGTCGAGGTCGTCGCGCTGCTCCCGGAGCTGGCGGAGCTCAGCACTCATCTGGTCGAAGGCGCCGTACCTGTCGCGGGCGCGGAGTTTCAGCTCCTGCCGCCGGTAGACAAAGACCAATGAGCGTCGCGCCGCGAAGACAAACGTGAAAACGAGGGAGCGAGGAAAAAAGCAACAAGCTAACGAACGTCAACGCACCTGGAAGACACGCCACACCGGGCCACCATGGATCTGCAGCGCCTCGTTCAACGCCCGGTTGAGCGAGGCGCCGTGGCCGCGGAGCTCCTCCCACGGCTGCTGCTCCTCTTGGGCGTCGGCGAAGTGAGGGGGCGGCACGTCGACCCGCTCCCCGCCCCTCCCCCAGGCTCACCGCTGGGTCGCTCGGAGTAGGGCGGCCGGCGCGGGACGAAGAAGCCTCGGCGCCATGCCTCGAGCCCCCGGCCACCATGTGGCCATCCCACCTTCTCACGAGCGCTCCCGCTTGGGGCTCAGGGGCTGGAGTGGGCATGCTTGCCCACTGATCCCACCCGGGCAGCGGGACGTCGTCGTCGGGGATCTCCACCGCCGTCGCCTGGGAGCTGCCGGCGAGGGCGGGCCCCTCGCCGCTCCATCGCGGCCGCCTCCGGCCGTGCCATCGTGGCCGCGAGCTCTCCGCCGCGCCACCGCAACCACCATCTCTAGCCGCGCCTCGGCGGCCGCGGCGCCGGACGCGCCTCCGCGGCCGACGTAGCAGCCGCGCCGCCACGACCGGCGCCCTCCGGCCGTGCCTCCTCCACCGCCGCGCCTCGCGCCGCGGCCGGCGGCCGCCGTGCCTCTCGCGACCGCCCGCCGCGGCTCCATGGTTGGCGTCACCGGCCGCGGCCCCGAGGCCTCGGCCGCGTTTCGCGAGCCCCCCGCTCGCCGTCGCCGTCATGCTCACGGCCGCCCGCGTCACCCTCGACGAGCGCCGCCTGGTGGGGACGGACGCGTCCGCCCTCAATACCTTGGCCGGTGCGAGGGGGGGGCACAGTTGGCATCACCCTGCGAACACAAGAACCAAGTGTCAAATCCCCGCCTATCAAGCACACGTCCCCTCAAAAGGCAACTCCTTACCTCAAGGAGGAGAAGGCCCGCTTTCTCTTCCTCGTGGTCCCCGCCGACGTCGCGGGCGCGGCCGGCGCGGTCGCCGCCGCGCCTTCGCCCGCCTCCACCGCGCGCATGGGCTCCGCCGCGCACACGGGCACCTCCGTGGCGCGCGCCGGCACCTCCGCGGCCCGTGCCGCATCCGCCGTAGACCGCCCGGCGGCGGGCGCCCCTGCGCTCACCCCGGACGATGGTTCTCTTGCCACCGGAGTTGGCTCCGATGATGGGGGTGCAGGCTCCCACCTGTCGGGGAGAACCTGCCCCCTATCTTCTTCCCCTTCTTCCTCCTCCTCTTCCTCGCCTGACGACGAGTACTCCTCTGTCCCACGCGAGGAAAGCCCCTGCTGCTCGCGCAGCCGGAACTCCTCGCTCCTCCGCTCCCGGCGCTCCTGCCGTCGCGTGTTCCGCTCTCTCCTGCGCGCCACCCGCTCCTGATCTCGCCGTTGCGCCCGCGCGTGCGAGCGCACGAGACCGGGGCGTGGGCGGGTCGGACCGCGCGGCGTTCACGCGCACCATCTGCGGGGATCAGGCGAGCCTCAAAACATGCCGACGCCCCAAAAACCAGCAGAACAAGAAAGAAAAAAAATTTACTCACCAATTGGCCGACCGGGAGCATGGCGAACGCCCACAGGGCCGTGTCGTCACTACGCCCCGCCCTGAGGTCGATGGCGCGCCGCGCTCGGGTGGCCGCGTATTCCCGTGGGAAGAGGTCCGGCAGCAGCCGCGACTCCGCCAATGGGATGGGGTTCGCGCTCTCGTCCATCTCGAAGATGCGGAGCTGCCTCTCCATCAGGGGGACGATCCGCCGGTGGTGGAGGTTGGCGAGGACGCACCCCACGGTCAACCCGCGATCCGACAGGTGCTTTAACGCGGCCAGGAGCGAATCCAGCCGCGCCTGGTGCGAGGGCGGGGACACCCCGTGGTGCCAAGAGTCGGCCTTCTCCTTCAGCACCTTGCCGGTGTAGGGGGAGGCCGGAGCTGGAGTTGCGGAGGTAGAACCACCCCCGCTCCCAATCCGCGTTGTTGGAGGCCATCTTGCAGGGGATAACTGTTCCCTGCGCGAGCTCCGCAACGCGAGCGACAGGCCACCGGCGCGCGCGGCGTGGCGAATCCTCGGCTCCGACGTAGCCAACGTGTGCAGCTCCACGCGGAAGAGGTGGACCCAGAGATCCCAGTTCACCGGGATCCCCAGGAAGCCTTCGCAGACACCAACGAACGTGGCCGCCTGCGAGATCGCGTTCGGCGTGAAGTTGTGCAGCTCTACGCCGTAATGGTAGCATAGCGCCCGCATGAACCGGCTCGCCGGCGCCGCGAAGCCGCGCTCGTGGAAGCGGATGAAGCTGATGACGTAGCCGAACGGTGGGTTGGGCACGTGGTCCCTCACCGGCGGCTCGATCCACTCCGCGGGCTGCCCGTCCACGTTCGCTGCCAGCTGGCCGCCGTTCACCAACAAGCTCAGGGACAGCTTCGTCGCCGTCGAGTGCGGCCATGCCAGCGGGTCAATGACGGTGATGGACGACGGGGGAGCCATGCGAGTGGGCGAAGGAGCGAGGAACGCGAGACAAGAATGGCGCGACGGCGAAAGAGCGAGCGCGGCTCTGGAGCGGAAGCCGAAGGAGCGAAGGCAGCGAACACTAAGTGTGAAGGTAAAATCCGCTTCGCCTCCCCCCATCGGGTTTATAACCCCACGGGCCGTGCTCTCCGGAGCGCGCGTAAAAATTTCTCCCGCTGACGAGCGGGACCCACCACGACCGCGGCGGCCGCACGTCCGCACGCGTGCTATCATTACGGCGCGGTAACCGGGGGGCCGCGGCAGCCGTCACGTCCGCCTGCCCACCCCGCCCACTACGTGCGCGGCCGCGGCGCCTGAAAAGGCGCGCCCGCGGCGCCTAACTGCAGCCGCGACTGCGGGCATTAAATGGCCCGGTCCCTTACCAAGTAAGGGAGACCCTCGAGCGGCCCGAGCCCCAGGCTCAAACAAACCCGACCCTCGAAGGGTGCGATTACCGACCAGTGGCCTCAAAGCCTGTTCAAATAAACAGGCGCCACATGTGCCCTCGATCTACAAATCTACTGATCAGCGGCTCGAGGGCCGGCATGGCTGAGAACCCTCGAAACCTGCAGATGCGAAAAGACGGGAGCACTCAGCTGCTACCCCGCACGGCCCTACTGATCAGGGGTTCGAAACCTGACCCTCGAAGTGTTCGAACAGGTGCCCCGGATCACCAGAGTTAGGGGCGACGAGGGCGCGCGCATTCGAGACTTTCCTCGAGCCCGCCGGCTCGAGGGCGCCCCACATGTCGTGTTCGAGAGCCAGCGAGGGCAGCTAGCCGGGGGGATCCCATCGAGGGAGAGCTTTCGCGCCCTCGGTCCCTAGCGAACGGGACCGAGCCCCACCTAGCAAACCCGCGCAAGCGCTTTAATGGACGAGTATCTGGACCACGGGCCTACCCTTATCGAACGGGGCATGGGCGTCCACTTGAACCACCCGCTAACAGCTCGACGAGGAATTCGCAATCCGCGACCCGATCGATGGGGGTTGCGGAGACCTCACCCTCCGTCCCGCGGAGGGACGGCGAGGGCGCGTTTAAAACAAGACGAAGAGTTCGCCCCGATCGCCTCGAACGGGCCCAGGCTCGGGGGCTCGACGCACGGCTACACCTCCTGGGATGCACCGAACGCGAAAGATACCAGCCGCGTGTGCGTCACCAAAGCCGGCTGAAACACCGCCGATGTCGGTTGAGACATGTACCACGCCCGCTGATAAAATTCCGCGAGAAAAACCCCTGCAGGAGCACTCACGCTCCTGCAGGGCTTCGGGGGCTAGACCCGTGGGCCGCTGACGCGGCCCCACGGAAAGGCATTTGCAACTAGGAGGGAAGAGCGTCCTATCAGTAGGCTCCAGCATCTGCGGGAACCTGACCGGTACACCCGCAGATGCTCGGGGGCTACTGTCGGGGACAGCCATAAGGGTCCCCTAAAAAGCCGGGGGAATCCTGCTTAAAACCTGCAAAAAACACAAAACGCAAAACCAATCTCGAGCCTAACGCAAAATATACGCACAACGCGATCCACGCCGTGGTGGCCCCCGCGGCCCACCAAAGCGGCCCAGCAGAGCGCCCCCTCGAGCGAGGTCCGCCTCGCTCGAGGGCTCAAACTCCCCTCGAATGAGGTCCGCCTCGCTCGAGGGCTGGCGCCACCCTCGAGCGGGGTCCGCCTCGCTCGAGGGTCCCCGCCACCCTCGAGCGGGGTCCGCCTCGCTCGAGGGTCCCCACCTACCTCGAGCGGGGTCCGCCTCACTCGAGGTTTCCTCACGAGCGCACCTACTCCCGCACGCGTGTATGGGCATTTAATGCTCTGACACAGCAGAGTCGCGCCACTACGCGCCTGGGAATCACGCCCCGGCGCTATTCCGCCAACTCCCCAGGGGGAGCCCATCCCCACCACTGTGGGGAACTGTGCGACGAGGCCGGTGTCAGATCCGTGACACTGTGCCGCCCACTCTTGTACGGCTAATGCGCCGCGCCCTCGAAGGGGGGCCGGCCACACCTTCGAGCCCTCTTCTCGTGACTCCGTAGGGTCAAACCATGGCGTCAGGCCGGCGGGAGCGCCATCCCCGTCGCTGTCAATCCTGTGCGGCCATCCCCACCCCTGCTGCGCCACGCCGCGTACTGCTACAACTGCTCCGACGCTGTTGAGCACGCGGGGACGGGACGCCACCACGCCTGCTACTGCACCTCGTACGGATCACCGTCAACAGCTCCCTCTAGCCCGCCTGAAGACGTCCCGGTCAACCACCACGTCTCCACCCTCGAAGTCGCCCCTGTTAGAGCACAGGACACGCCACGACGCCGTGACTGGAGCAAGATTCGCCAGGACAGCCGTCAACTCTACGGCACTGTTCGCCATACCGCTACACCCGTAGAAATAGTGCGGTATGCATGTAACCTGCTCCCTCCTTGGCCTATAAAAGGAGGGGCAGCCCCCCAGCCGCAGGGGACGAACACGGGACAACGGACAGCAAACGCTCACACGCTCTCCGTTTTCCCCACGATATTGGCACTCGCCTCAATCACATCCTTTGGGACTTGGGGGCCACGCCTCCTCTCCCGCCTCGCTTGTAGCCACCCCTCTACAGGCACCCCGGTGCGAAGCAATACAGTGCCTCGAGCACACCCCTGCTGGACGTACGGCCCCGGCCGGAACCAGGATAAAACAAGTCTCCTTAGTTGCTTAGTACCAACCATCGAGAGGCAGATCTCAGCGCTCATTACTAGTTAGTGTCGGGACTACTTTCCACACTGACAATCGGTCTTAGGCGATAGTATGGTATTTTCCTGGGCGGGTTGTCACAACCGGCAAGCTAGGCGGCAAACACCGACAACGAGCTTCCTTCGTTGAGCCTCCTTCCTGTCTGGCAGGCTTCGCTCCCGTCGTCGTCGTCGTCGGGCTCTCACGCTCCTGAGATCACGACATTCCCCGGCATCGACGAGTACAGCGACAACCCTTGCAGCAGCACACGTGGCCGCTGTGGATGGCTTGCCGTCGTTGCCCATGCGGGCGCCATACGTGCTGCCGGCAGATTTTCCGCCGGAGCACCAGGAGGACCACATGCACATTTGGAGGGCCACCGGGATAGCAGACGATGCCCTCTTCTATGTGTTTGCTTTATGATTTCTCACAAGCCACTTTTTTTCTAGTGGTTATATGCCTTGTAAATATATATGCATCTGATGGCCTTCTCTCAATCAAATCAGATGTTTTCAGTTTTGAGGTCCAGCTACTTGAGATTATAAGTGAAAAGAGGAGCTCAAGTTTCAGTATAACGGAGAATTCTACAACCTTCTTGAACATAGCTAAGAACTAACAATTTGTAAGAATTGTACAGCACCATCATTGACTGTGCATACCCTCTCAAGGAGGTCCTTGATGCAGCAATGAACAACTCAACTAATAGTTCTTGCTCTTCCCAGAAGGACATAACCTTGCTCATCCCGACAGCTTCTTGAACGGTGGCAACAACTTCTTTTTTTAAAAGGCCAATGGCCCAACTTTGATTAAAGCTAAAATAGGACTGGAGTTGCCAGTTTTTACAAAGAAAGTTCAAGCTAACCCCTAGAGGGTAGCACTCGCTCTAGAAACTCACTCAAAAGAGCACAAGATAACAGCAGGTCTGGCAAAGAGAAGGGAAGCAAAAGAAGTCCCCAGACCAGCAAACATTAAAAGGTTACAGCACGAGGCACAACGACCAGCTAGAAGGATACAAGACTCCAACAACAAGCCTAAGAAGAAGCTAGAACAACAAACACCTGACTACTGATATAGCTAAGAGGGGCGCGAAAAGGTGTTGCTGCTTCATCTTCAATCGTCATGCCTTAATGATGATAGTTGAAGATTCAACTTTTGTATCACCACGTCGATCCATTGTTGATCCGTCTCTTTGTTCAGTATTCTTCATTTCTGCAGAAAATGGATAGCATGAAAGACACCCACATTAGGGGAGGGAACATCTAGATTCTTAAAGACAAGCTCATTACGAATTAGCTACAAACTCCAAGCAACACCACTAAAGAGAAAAACACCCGCTTGGAATGTTTGTTTGAACAGAAAGCACAGACATCATCAGAACAAGAGGGTGAGGCAGGCCACCTCAGCACTTCTCTACTCACACTTCAGCAAAAGCTAGCCAAAGCACACTCAAAGAAAATATGTTTAGTGGATTCAAACATGCCACACAATTTACATTCACCAAGACCAGGCCAGTTTCTTTTTTTCAGCTGCTCAACAAACAAATTTTATCATTTATAACCTGCTAGAGAAAAATTTTAATTTTCAGAGGAACCTTGGTTTTCCACAAACATAACATCCATCTATTAGGGAACCTAGTGAATGTAAGCTCATCATATAGAGAGGAAGTGGTGAATGATCCTGATCTCTCCAACACCCATTTAACAGAGTCCTGTGAGTTTGTAAGGTTTACACCTGCCATAACATCTACCAGATCAACAAACTCCATGTTCTCTCTGTCCCCAAAGTTTCTTCTAAAGGTCAGCTCAGGATTACCCTGATGAAACACTCTGTAAACAGACCACTCTTGTTTGTTGCATATTGCGAAAATGTGTGGAAAGACAATCTTCAGGGGACAGTCTCCTGTCCAGGTATCATGCCAGAATCGGGTTTTTTTTGTCATTTCCAGTTATGTACTTGAGTCCTCTAGCACAGTCATCCCTAATATCCAGTAAACCCCTCCAAAATTGGGAGCAATTATTCTTCTTGCAACTAAAAATTCCTCTATCTCCCGAGTACTTTTCCCCAACAGATTACAACATATGTTATCCTCCCCACTCTCTATCTTAAAGATCCATTTAGCAAGGAGGCATTTATTCATCACTCTAGTATTTGTGAAACCCAAGCCACCTGTTGTTTTAGGCGATGCTAGCAGCTCCCAACTAGCCATGTGGTATTTCTTCTTAAGGTTAGACCCGTGACAAAAGAAATTCGCTCATGCAGAGTCCATCCTTTGATGGATCTTTTCTTGCAGCATATAAATCCCCATATTGTAATTTGGAATGGAACTTAGATAGGATTGTATCATAATGGCTCTCCCTCTAGAGGTTAGCCCCACACTCTGCCTTGTTGGAAGTTTCTTCTCCACCTTATGATGTATGTATGCTAGATCCGAACTTTACATGTGTCTGACACTAACCATCGCCCCTAGGTATTTCATTGGTAGTTTCCCTGTATTGCAGTTAAACATAACAACCACATTGGTCTGATCTTCTTCCAACCCACCAACAAATATAACCTCGCTCTTCTGATAATTAACTTTCAAGCCTGACATATTCTCAAAGTAATAAAGCAAGAACTTGGTGTGTAAGGTAGACTACTCCTCTAGCACCAGAAAGATAATAGTGTCATCTGCGTATTGTAAATGAGATATACCCCCTCCACTAAGTGAGGCGCAAGGCCTTTTATTTGCCCACTCAACCTGGCCTTATCAAGCATGGTACCAAGGGCATCATTGACCAGGTTAAAAAGCAAGGGGGAAAGCAGATGACCCTGTCTTAAACCTTTGTGAGTATTGAAGAAGTTACCAGGAGCTCCTTTTATTTTTCACACCCACTTTGCCACCCTTCACACATTGTTTGATCCAATCTATCCAGGAATTAGAGAAGTTTTTCTGTCTAAGAACCTCTATTAGAAAGATCCAATTCACTTTGTCATATGCTTTTTCAAAATCCAGTTTGAGGACTATTCCTTTGGTCTTAGACACTCTCAAGTCATGCATAATTTCATACAAATAATTACCCCCTCTAGGATGAATCTGCCAGGAATAAAAGCTGTCTGACTTTTGTTAATCAATTTGTCCGCAAACGGAGTTAGCCTTGTTGTCAACACCTTAGTCAACCATGTATAGTCAATGTTTAATACACTAATTGGTCTATACTGTCTAATATTATTTGCTTCTTTCAGCTTGGGAATTAGCGAAATCATGCCAAAATTCAACCTCCTCAAGTTGAAGTCTCCTCTATGAAAGTCGTTAAACATTTCAAGCACAAGGGGTTTAAGTTCTGTCCAGAATGCTCTATAAAAGCCAACTGGGAAACCATCTGGGCCCAGGGCCGAGGAGCCATCCATGTCCTTCAATGTGTCCTCAATTTCCTTTATCGTGAAAGGTTTAATAAGTTCAACAGCCTCTTCAGTAGTTAGTTTACTGTCTTCCCCCCAGAAGTCCCTCCCCTGTACTTCTGCACTGAAGAGTTCTTTGTAGAACTGCTCAACATGATTTCTAATTTGGCTAGGCTCTCTAATTTCCACACACTCTTCCTGCTCCTACCACTAGCAGCTCCATGGAAAAATGTTATTAGCATCCCTTTTGAGGGTCCATTTAATCGCGCTCTGCTGTTTAAGATGGAGTTCTTCATGGCTGCAAATGGATTCTAGTTTTGCCTCAAGCTCATATCTGACTTGCCATTGAGAAGCATCCAACACTCTTGATTCCGCATTTCTATCAAACACACATTTTTCTCTAGAAGAAGTTTCTTGTTTTTTTAAATTGGCTCTGAGTGTTAGCTCCCTATCCTTTACAAAATTTTCTAGTTACTGCTTTAATCTCTCTCCAAAAGTCTTGTATCCCCCTCTCAGGCCATTTACCCATGACATTCTCTCTAAACCCTTCTTGTTCTAGCCAGCATACCTAGAATCTGAAAATGTGTTGTTGCTTAAACCTCCCATCAGCTGTGTTAACTATCAAAGGACTGTGATAAGATCCCACTCTAGTGATAGATTCACAAGAAGCCTCTCTATAATGTAAATTAAAATAGTTGCACACTAGCACCCTATCCAAAACACACATGACATGATTGGACTGTTTGTTGGTCCAAGTATATTTGCCTCCAATTCTGTGAAGCTCAACTAAACTATTGTCCGAAATGAAGCCATTGAAGGTATCCATCCAAAACTAGTTCACATTTGCCGAAGATTTCTCCCAAGCATATCTGATAAGATTGAAATCCCCCCAACATGCAAGGCGAAGAAATATTTGACAGTTTTTGATTTAGTTCCTGAATGAAATCCAGCTTCCTTTCAATTTGTACTGGTCCATAGACATTTATTATTTCCCATTTGAAGTTATCTTCTCTGGAGATTACTACCACACTAGAGAAGAACTCACTGCTGTCCTTCCCCACAATAGAAGCACCCGCTAAGTTCACTCCCGTTAGCGTACCACCTGAGTGTCCTGACGTAGTTGTCGAACTCCATTCAAAGGTTTCTCCTTCGCTCAGAGATAGACGATCCCATACTGGTAAGTCCTTCTTAATAGTTTCTTGACGACAAATGGCATCTATTATATATTTACACCTTAACTCTCTCAATTAGTTGCCTCTCCCACTGGCCCCATTCCTCTAATATTTCAAAAGAGAATCTTCATGTTGTCTTTTTTTTGTTTCGGCCACCTCCACCCCCCAAGATGAAGGGACCTGTCTAGGTGGCTTTTTAGGAGGTCTAGCGACCTCACCATCATTCTCCGTTATTTTGTTTACATCCCCTCTATTAGTGTCTTCTTGTGTTGCACTCTCTATCTTTTCTTGTTGAGACAAATCTGCAATCCTTTTTTTGCTGCAAGCAGGGCCACTCTAGCACTCATTAGCCTGTATCATGCTGATAGAAGTCGCAACCTCTGAGTCATCATTTCCTAAATTAATGTTACTCACTAGAGCAATGGATTTAAGAATTTGTGGATCTACCGAATTTAGAATAGAGAAATAAGAGGATTTACTTGAAATCTCATTGTATTTTTTCTTGGACGCTTCCGCTTTCTCTTGGATCTTCATTGTCCCCCCCATATTCCTTGCACTCCTACGAACTTCCTTTGCTACAATTTCTTCCCCCCTCATAGGTGTAGCTCCTTCTCCTCATCGCTCCACAAATTACTCCCCATCTTCTCCCAATCAATTTCATGTGTAACCTATCCACTCTTATTGCTAGCTGAATTCTGGTTGCCATTGTCAGAACTATCTCCAAGCGGTGGAATTCTGATAGCTTGGTCCTCCAGTAGTTCTATAGCCCTCTCTTCAATGCATTTCTCCAGGTTGGCCATTTCTGCTTTTTCCTTGCTAACAGGCTCTTCCTCGTAATCCACCAGCTCCTCCCCCTCTGTCTCCAAATCCATGGCAGTGCTGTCAAAGACAGAACTTAGTTGGGTTAGGATCAGAGTTTTAACCATCTCTTGGATGTTTTTCTTCTCAGCAGAGATTCCGGAGCCGGGATCTATTAGCTCGCCCTCTTCATAAGTCTGCTCCTCCCCCACACCACACTGGGTATATGTCATTCCAGCCTTTTTCAACTCATTTGCAAATGTCGACCCCCTCTGACTGTAGGAACTGTCCTCTACTGTCTTTTCCTTGGCTAGGTCCTACGTATTTTTGTTTTCCTTTATATTCTTATTTTCAACCACAACTTGCTTATATGACCACCCTCCACTTTTCCTGTGTTACTTTGAGAAGTCCATCCAGTTTTCATGGAAGCCTCTAAGTTTTGTCCATGTAGTGGATCTCTGTCTCTCTCCTCTTTCTCATACTCATCCTCTTCCCTGTCTCTCTGTCTATCAAATTTGGACATTTTAGGTATCTAAACTTGTCAGGGACTAAGACCTAGATAGATCTGCAAGGGGATACCCAAGAGGTTTACAGGTTAATGGAGGGATCGAGGAACTAAGAGCATAGATGGTTGCACGTAGGACGAGCACATATTACGGCGAGACATGGGGACGCAAGAGTTTATACTAGTTTGGGCCTCCGGAGAGTAAAACCCCACGTCCAGTTTGGTGGTGGAATTATGTGAGAGTCATCTGCCCCGAGGAGGGAGTCGACGTCGTGCCGTTGAGGAGCATCCCAGGCGACCTTATATTGGCTGGTGTGCCTTGGGTTACAAGCCTTTTTCCATCTATCCTAATCGGTTACAATATGGAAAGCTTGTCCGAGCCGGACTGTCTTGTCTTGTACACCAAGCTGTCTTCATGTCCTTGGGCACACATGTCAGGTTGGGGCAGGGCCCACTAACAGATCGGTGAGTCTTCTGGTAGGTCAGGCCCGCCTGTCGGGGACGGCTGAGACCTTAGTCGGTGGGGACCCATGGGTACCCATGTCTCTTACAACTTGATCTCTTGGAATTTCAAGGTCCCATCTAATAGTGTACCCTTCTCAATCGAAATACACCCTAGTTTCGTCCCTTATTTTCTTGGCCTCCCTGCAAGCAACTCTTACTCTGATAGGGCCTTGAGAGTGCAAGGTTTTCAGATCCACCAAATAAGCAAGCTCCATAATAGTTTCCTCTTTCCTAGCATCTGGTTGCATGTTGTAATCTTTGACCCACACCACCTCTAGACTCCCATTTGCATCTGGAGAAAGATCAGTAGGAATGACTTTGACTTTAACATCTGCAGTTTCAATTTCAAACCCTCTAAATCTTGAGCACTGGTGTCTTATATCTTCATTGGGGAATCTAATCATGTACTCATTATCTCCACTCATGTTCCTGATTGTCCATTTTGGTACTTCCTTGAACAGGTGCCTGAGCTCTTTCTCAATGATCTCTACATTTGCTTCTCCAGCTTCCACTACCATGATTCCCAAAACCTTCTTTTTGGCCTTAGCTCCTTTATCAGTGGGGATGTGGATGCTGTAAAAGCCCTAACTGTCGTATGGACCTCCCTGGGCCCACTACCTCGGTGGGTACCAGGACCGACTACTCGGTGGGCCCCTGGGACTACCCGGCTTGCACTACACGGCACCTGATGGCGTGGAGCACGAGGACTACAGAGGAGAAGTACTCGGTTAGGAAGCTGTACATGTCCCACACTGTATGGAAGACTCCTAGATGTACTCGACTAGTACTCTCTCCCTACTCCGACTTGTAACCCTGCCTCCCGGACTATATAAGGCGAGGCAGGGACCCCTCTCTAAGCATCCAATCTGATCTCACGGCGTACAATTACACCATCTTGTAATCGTACCCAATCAATCCAGAGCAACACAGCATACAGGACGTAGGGTATTACGCACCTCGCGGCCCGAACCTGTCTAAATTGTGTGCCACGTGTCTCTTCCTTTGAGTTACCGATCTCAGCGAGGCCACATTCATCTACTTCAGGTACTCCCCTTAGTAGGTTGCCGGTCTAAAACACCGACAGCTGGCGCGCCAGCTATTGGATCTCGCCCGAGATCACATGGCGAACTCGACGGCTCCTGTCTACTTCAAGCCAACCGTCGCCTTCAACCACGGCGACACCTTTCGGCGCTTGGGTCTGCACTGCTGACGGCGCGGGGTCCTTCCAGCGCCGCCTCACCATGCCGCCCAACCCGGAGACCGGCTTCTTGACGCTTCCAGAAGTCGTCATAGGCGAGCTCGCCGGCAAGTTCGGCGAAATTTCGCTCTTCGACCATCACGCTGACTTCGAGCTCGAGTCCGCTTCCAACTCAAACTCGACGTCTCCATGGGCTATCGCATACGAGCTGGCTGCTCAGCCATCGCATGTGGTCCCACCACCCCGTGAGCGCTCCGCGCGTGGTCCCTGCATCCTCAGCCGGGCCCGCACGGAGGCTCCCTGTTCACGCCGGGCCGGCAAGGAACCCGTACCCGAGTACAACTCGGACTCCGACACCGCCCCCGGCCACGCTTCGGACTCCAACCCCCTCTCCCCGGTTCTACTTGGATTCCGCATACGAGTTCGACTTCGGGTCGGACCCAGAGGATCCCGAGTCCGAGGACAACTCTACCGAGCATCCCTTATCGGGGGCTAGCCTGCGGGCCGGTTATAACGTCCACACCGGCCGGGAGATTCGTCTCCGGCCGGACCGCAAGCCCGCCGACCTGATAAGTGGAGACTCACGCTACGTCGCCTACATCTACTCGCTCCCGTTCCAGAGGGAACACCACTTGCCGAGCCGACTCGAACACCCCCAACCGAGGTGGCGGTTTCGAGTCCGGCCTTGGCACCCCCGATCGCCAAGTCTTCATGGCTGCCGGCGACACTCCGAGACCTTCGGGGACGGCTCAAGACAAGTACCTTGAAGACATCTCCTCGGACGGCCGTTCGCCAACGCACCCGCGTACGAGACACCCGCCAACGGAGACGCTCGACGTGAGCGTAACAGAAGCGCGGCGAACGGCGCCGGCGTCAACCTCCCCATCCGCAACCTCGCGGAAGCTCTCGAGGCGGTCGAGAGCAGAGTACACACTACCCCTGAGCAATGCCTCATGTCGATCACAGCGATCGCACGCCAGGCTCATGGAATTCGCGCCGGGGAGGTCATCGCCAAGCTCGCTGAAGATGCCTACTTCATGCGGGTCGACAACAGGGTCAACCAGCCTCCTCCTGCCAGGAACCGCGACAACGAAGCTACAAGTCGCAGCGCCAACCCCGGTCCCAACCGTACTCGAGCTGAGCTTCCAGCTCAGCCCAACCGTACTCGCTCAAACGCTGGTGGACCTCCACAGGGTGGCAACAGCAACCGCGACGTTGTCCCTCACCGCGCCCATGACGGCGGCAGCAGCGACGACGGGAGCTCCAACCACGGAGCCAATAGGAGGGCCGGCGGCGGCGGCAACCGCGGCGGTCGAGACCACGCGAACAGCCACGCCTCCGGTGCCTCCACGGGGTGGCTACAACGCCCGCCGAAGATTGAGGAGCTGCGGCGGAAGAAGTCAGCCACTGCAGGCGACAACGACGGCTTCCCCGCCTTCTCACCTCGACTTCGCAACTTGCTCCTCCCCGACAAGTTCGGGCCTTTGGGGATCACCAAGTACGACGCGAAGCGAGGACCCCATCCGGTGTCTCGGGTGCTACGCCCTCTCCATCGAGAACGCCGGCGGCAACAACGACACCAAGTGCCTCTACTTCCCCTTCGCTCGGACCAAGCTCCACTCACATGGCTCGAGTCGCCCGGACAAGCACTCGATCGACAAGTGGGACCACCGAAGGAGCGGTTCACCGGCAACTTCGCGGGCGCCATGCGCTGATCGGGTACTCGCATGGACCTGGCCATGGTCAAGCAGGAACAAGGCGAGACCCTCCGCAAGTACATGCGCCGCTTCTTCGACAAGCGCGCTACCGTAGTCGACGTCACCGACAAGGAGGTCATCGACCTCTTCCAAGACGGCCTCTACCACCGCCGCACCTTCGAAGACTTTGGTCGTCGCCGCCCCAAGTCCATCCCCCACCTCAAGGACATGATCACGTCCTGGGCGGATGAAGAAGACAAGGCCCACGCCAAGTACGACACCATCCGTGGCAAGAACAAGCAGAACACGGGAGGCGGCAGCAGCGGCAACAACGGGAACCAAGGCGGTCGCAACAACAATAACTACTCGGGTCCCAACCGCAAGCGCAAGCCAGATAACACCGTCGCGGCTATCCAGCACCCTGCGAAGGAGAACTCGAAGAAGAACTCCGGCGGCTTCAAAGACTTGTTGAAGGAGAAGTGCCCGTGGCATCTGAACGGCAACCACACCACCGAGCAGTGCTACCAACTCAGGCATGCACTCAAGGGTACTCCAGAGCCACCGCACCCTCACGACAAAAAGGGCAAGAAGAAGAACGACGGAGACAACAACGACTTCCAGGAACCCGACAAGACCGTCAACGTCCTCTTCGGCGGACTACCCAGCAGGCGGGAGCAAAAGGCTACCCGTCGAGAAGTCATGAGCATTGAACCAGCGGTCCCGACCCCTCTCAGGTGGTCGGAGGTACCCATTACCTTCTCCCGCGCGGATCAATGGACCAGCTTCTCTGAACCCAGGCGGTTCCCCCTCGTGCTGAAGCCGGTGGCCGCGGGCTCCAAGCTCAACAAGGTCCTCATCGACGGTGGAAGCGGGCTCAACGTCCTTTTCTCCAAGACCTTGAAGAAGATGAAGCTCGACATCACCCACATGCTCACCAAGAGCAACATGCCCTTCTACGGCATCGTCCCTGGTAACGCGGCTATCCCACTGGGCTCAGTGGTCCTGCCAGTTACCTTCGGGGAATCTCGGGACAACTACCGTATCGAGTACACGAAGTTCGAGGTTGCGGACTTCGAGACTTCCTACCATGCCATCCTCGGCAGACCGGCCATCGCCAAATTCATGGCGGTGCCCCACTACACCTACTTGGTACTCAAGATGCCAAGCCCAGCGGGTGTACTCTCTCTCCAAGGGGACTTGAGGATCTCCCACGACTGCGATACAGAAGCCGTGGAGATCGCCTCTACGAATCAAGTACCCAACGCTATGATGGAGGTCTACGCCGCGTCGAAGAAGCTTGCTACAAGTGAACTCGACATCCCGGAGAAGTCTGACAGCGCCAACAAGCCTCGGCCAGCTGAGGAGGTTCTAGTCAAGACGATCGATCTTGGAACAGGCGACTCCAGCAAGACCACCACCATCGAGGCCGGCCTCGACCCCAAATAGGAAGACGCGCTCATCAACTTCCTCCGGGCTAACCGCGACATCTTCGCGTGGAAGCCAGCGGACATGCCAGGAGTGCCCAGGGAGTTGATTGAGGACTGCCTCAACATTGATCCTAAGGCCACCCCCAAGCGACAACACCTCCGACGCTTCGCCGATGACAGAAGGGATGCCATCAAGAAGGAACTCGCCAAACTACTCGCGGCTGGCTTCATCAGAGAAGTCTTCCGTCCTGAGTGGCTCGCCAACCCTGTCCTCGTCCGCAAGAAGAACTCGAACGAGTGGAGGATGTGCGTCGACTACACTGACCTCAACAAGCACTGCCCCAAGGACCCCTTCGGGTTGCCGCGGATTGATCAAGTCATCGACTCCACGGCGAGCCGCGACTCGCTCTGCTTCCTCGATCGCTACTCCGGTACCACCGGATCGCGATCAAGGAAGAAGACTAGGAGAAGACCGCGTTCATCACCCCATTTGGCGCGTACTGCTACACGACCATGTCCTTCGGGTTGAAGAATGCTGGCGCCACCTACCAACGAGCTATCCAGGCCTGCTTCACGAAGCAACTCAACAAGAATGTCGAAGCCTACATGGATGACGTGGTTGTCAAGACCAGAAACTCCAGTACCCTCATCGACGACCTTGAAGAGACTTTCGCATCCCTGCGTGAGTACCGCTGGAAGCTCAACCCGAACAACTGCGTCTTCGGCGTACCTTCGGGAAAACTACTCGCCTTCATCATCAGCTAACGCGGCATCGAAGCCAACCCCGAGAAGATCTCCGCCATCACCAGCATGAAAGCTCCCACGTGCATCAAAGACATCCGTAAGCCGACCGGTGCATGGCGGCCTTGAACAGATTTTCATCTCGAAGCTTGGAGAACGGGGGCTCCCCTTCTTCAAACTACTCGGCACCAAGAGAAGTTCGTGTGGACTCCGAGAGGCGGATCAAGCCCTTGCCCGGCTCAAGGACTTCCTATCGAAGCCACCGGTCCTCACGGCTCCTCGCAAAGGCGAGCGCCCATCTTGCTCTACCTCGCCGCGACTACTCATGTGGTCGGTAATGCCATCATCGTTGAGCGGCGGGGAAGACGGCCATGCCTACCCGGTCCGGTGCCCGCCTACTTCGTCGGCGAGGTCTTGTCGAGTCCAAGGCACGCTATCGGCCCGTGCGAAGCTCCCGTACGCAATACTCATCACCTCGCGGAAGCTACGACACTACTTCCGTGAGTACTCGATCTTCGTCGTCACCGACTACCCGCTCGACGACATCTCGCGGAACCAAGATGCTACTGGAAGAATCTCCAAATGGGCAGTCGAACTCGGCGCCCTCACCATCGACTTCAAGCCACGCACGGCCATCAAGTCGCAGGCGCTAGTCGACTTCATGGCGGAGTGGCGGGAGAACCAGCTGCCTACCCCAACCGTGCGACCGCAGCATTGGGTGATGTACTTTGACGGCTCATTCAACCTCGAGGGCGCAGTGCGGGGGTACTCCCGATCTCTCCAACGGGTGAACAACTCAAGTACGTCCCGCGATCTTCCGGAAAGTCTCAAACTACGAAGCCGAGTACGAAGCTCTCCTACACGGACTCCGCCTCGCGGCTTCACCGGGCATCAAGCGGCTACTAGTCTACGGCGACTCCGCGAGTGGTCATCAACCAAGTCAACAAGTCCCGGGACCGCAATAAGGAGAACATGGGCGCCTATTGCCTAGAAGTTCGCAAGCTCGAGAACAAGTTCTACGGTCTCGAGTTCCACCACATCGTCCGCGACAACAACGTTGCAGCGGACGTCCTGTCGAAGCTTGGATCCACCCGCGCTCAAGTACCAGCGGGTGTCTTCGTTCACGAGCTTCACGCGCCATCCATCCCGGAGCCGGCGCCACCGACCACTGTCCCAGCGCATCCATCGGCTGGACAGGAGGTCATGATGATCGACGTGGACTGGAGGCAACCCTTCATCGACTACCTCAGCGAGCAGAAGGTTCCCTCGGACAAGAACTTGGCCGAGCAGCTCATCCGCCGCGCCAAGTCCTACGTCCTCGTCGGAGACAAGCTTTACAAGCGGGGCACATCTTCTGGAGTACTCATGAAGTGCGTCCCCAGGCAAGAAGGCAAGGACATCTTAGAGGAGATCCACAAGGGCGTCTGCGGCAACCACGCGTCCTCCCGCACGCCGGTCGGCCAAGGCCTTCCGGCGAGCTTTCTGCGGCCCACGGCCCGGGCGACGCTGAAGAACTCGTCAGAAGGTGCCAAGGATGCCAATACTTCGCCAAGCAGCAACACGTCCCAGCCTACAAGCTAGTCACCATACCGCCAACCTGGCCCTTCGCTTGCTGGGGGCTCGATATGATTGGGCCACTGCCAACTGCGCCAGGTGGTTTCAACAGAGTATTGGTGGCCATCGACAAGTTCACCAAATGGATCGAGGTCAAGCCGGTCACATGCCCCAAGGCCGACAGAGTACTCGACTTCCTTGATGAACTCGTACATCGCTACGGACTACCCCATTGCATCATCACAGATCTGGGCAATTTCAACAACCATCAGTTCTGGGAGTACTGCGAGAACAGTGGGATCGACGTCCAATACATCTCAGTTGCCCATCCTCGGGCCAACGGACAAGTCGAGTGCGCCAACGGGATGGTGCTCGACGCTCTCAAGAAGCGGCTACATGACGCTGCTAACCCCAAAGGAGGCAAGTGGATCAAGGAACTACCCAATGCACTCTGGGGGCTACGTACTCAGCCCTCCAAGCCAACGGGGCAATCCCCTTACTTCCTGGTCTACGGCTCCGAAGCAATCCTCCCTGCTGATGTCATATGGAACTCACCAGCGGTGGAGCATTATGACGAAGGCGTCTCTGAAGACAGCAGAAGAGTTGACATCGATGGACTCGAAGAAGCTCGCTGCGCTGCCCTCGTCCAATCAGCAAGGTACCTGGAGGGTATCCGACGCTACCATGATCGCAACGTCAAGGAACGCTCCTTCAACGTTGGTGATCTTGTCCTCCGTCGTATCCAGAACACGGAAGGACTGCACAAGCTCAGCTCCCCCTGGAAAGGTCCTTTCACAATTGCAAAGGTGACCGGGCCGGGCTCCTACCGCCTCCAGACACTTGAAGGCGAAGACGTCAACAACTCGTGGAACGTCGACCAACTCTGTCGGTTCTATGCCTAATCTACACGACTACTCCGAGGTTCAAGTCTACACGACTACATCAAAGACCCCTCCGCCGTAAGCGGCCTCCGGGTCCAGGCACTAGTCTCCGGACTACTCCTCTCCAGGATCCAGCCCGCGCGGCTACCTACGGATCCTGGGCTGCGATGAGCGACAAAGGACTCTAGCAGCGGTCTACAGAGAGACCATGTACTCCAAGATCCAGCCTACACGGCTACTTACGGATCTACTGCCGTAAGCGGCTACTCGCCCTAGCACCAATTAGCCGTAAGCGGCTTCCGGGTCCAGGCGACTACTCTGTAACTACGGCCCTGGCCATCCAGGTGTACTCCTTCAGTAATAAAGTTTGATCGTTCATCAACTTCTTTACTGTGTACTTCCCTCAACGGGACTACCGCCGAGTACGACCACTCACGTCAACTCTACGATGGGACTCCGCACTCTAAGATCACGACTACGAGTACTCATTGATGGAACTTTTCTTCATTAATACTTGAACAATTACATTACAAATGTTTTTGTACACATACTGCTATGAGCTAACTTACAGGACTACTGGAGGTTAAGCTTTTCGGTGACTTGCTCCGCAATGGGCGCCATCTGCTCCGGCCAGCTCCGCATACTTGCTCGTACGTACGGTTGGCGGCTACCCCGCCAGCGACTACATCCACTGGCGCCTTCGGGAAGTAGGACTTCATGAAGGCCAGCACCTGGTTCGGGATCGACTTCGCCAGATGCTTCACGTATGCCGCCAGCCGGCTGGGGGCTTCCTTTAGTAGATCCACGAGCGGTGCTATCCTGGGGCCGCCAGGATGAGGCACTAAGAGTCTTGCGATGGGAAGCACGACTTCTTCAAGCTCCTTTAGTTGGGCCCGCCGGCCGCCCTCGCGATCCTCGTTCGGCCTTCGCAACGATTTGTAGCAGTTGACGAGGTCACGATCGGAAGCAATACGAAGCTCCAAGTGCTTGTCGCACTCGAAGGCAAGCTCCTTATAGTCTAGCTCGAGTACCTGGAGGGCCTCCTGCTCCCGGTAGAAGAGGTTCTTCATGTCTGTCTCTGAAGTCTTCAACTGCTCAACCCGGGTCTCAAGCTCTGCAAAAACAACAAGGCGCAGCGGGTTAGACTACCTCTCGACCTCCAACAACTACTCAACAAGTCAAGCGGTGTACCTTTGTTCTTGTTGCGGAGAGACTTGTTCTTCTGCACCAAGTCGTCGCTCTTCGCCTGCATCTCCTGGATGTCGTTGTGATATTTGGCGAAGGCGGTATCAAGCTTGGATTGCATGGCGGCCGCGTGCTTCCGCGACTAGTTGATCCTCCGGCGCTTCGGCCGGAGCACCGCGTCGCCGAAGCCTTGCAGCATGCTAGACTTCTCGCGGGACCTTTCCACGACGTCCTACACAGACAACACATGTCAAATGAGTACTCGACGCTTACGGATTGACTACTCAGGAGTTAAGACTACTCACCTTCATCCACTGCTCAGCCTGGTGGACCGCCTCCAGGTGCCTGGCCACCGTTCCCGGGTCGACCAAGTCGTCTGCCAGCAACTCCACCCCGCCATGACTACTCGTGGCGGCTTCGGTCATCGGCGCGGGCGGATGGGCTCCGCGTCTTGGATCTCCGGGGAGCGGACAACCACCTCCGCAGCGCCTCGCGGCGCGGTGGCCTCCTCTCCTCCGGTCGCCACGGCGGCCTCCTCGGCGGCCTCCTCCATCAGCTCGGGGGCTCCTTCAGCAGCTTCCGGCACTTGTGGTGTCAAATTCTGCATGGGCACCGCCGCCGGGATATCACTCCCTTCGGCCTCGGCACCTGTCAACAAGAAGACAAGTGCATCAGCGACTACGACTACTCTTTGGGAGTACTACAGCCTCAGCAGAGTACTTACCTTCGACCACGCTGGCCTCGGGCAATGTAGCTCCAGCAGCCGGCGCTTCGGACTCCGCCTGAGGGGCAGGAGTGGACTCCTCGGCGGGCGGCGCGGCTTCTTCGTCCGCCACCGCTGTAGAGGGTTCATCCCCCTCCCAAGACAGATCCGTTGATTTCCTGCAGAGTACACAAGTTGGTTGTCAATCAAGTTCGACTACTACATCAAGTACTACTCGGGAAGGCTCAGCACTTACAAGCTTGACCGGACTATCGTCACGGTCGGGGCGCCGAGGATGCTGGCAATGTCTACCAGTCCAGCCTCGGCGGGCGCCTCCTCTTGTGCCTCTCGCGGCCGGCCTCTTCTCGCAAGAACGGCGGCCGTGCAACACCCTCCTCGCGCTCTCCCGCGGCCACCACTTCTTGAAGGACCGATATGGCGAACCAGAGAGGGGGGAGTGAATGGGAGCTGATAAAAATTCTTCTCGAAGGAGATGGAAACTCCAACAAGATGAACACGGCTTCCAACACACATCTCCGACTCACTACCAAGGTTGGTCAAGCCCACGTAGCCACTGGAGTGCCACCGGACCTAGGAACCAACACACAACCTTTCGACCCGAGAACGCGGCGGAAAACAAAACCTCGAGTCTACGGACCCACACCGGTCAGACCGGTGAGCACCACCGGCCGGACCGGTCCCTCGCTCGGTGAAACCGAGCAACTTTCACTAAGTGGCTCTACACCGGTCAGACCGGTGAGACACACCGGTCAAACCGGTCGCAACCCGAAAGCCCCCAAGGCACCAAACAAAGCCAACCGACCACCAAACCGACCCAAACTCGAAACAAGTAGCAACACGGGACAACAACGAACACACCAAGACGTTCACCCGAGAAAAAACCCACCGGGGCTCGCACCGCGAGCCGGTCAAGAGCACCGGTCGACCGGTGTAGCGTGGGCGGCTTGGAATGAACAAAGACCGCGGTCAACTCCCCCAAATCCAAATCTTGATCTCCCGAATCGCTCCATGGACTTGAACAAGACTTTGGGGATATTAGGAACACCTCATGAGGAGTCCATAGCCAAGTTTAATCCCACCAAAACTCGTCCAAAAAGGAGGAATCAAGGAAATCCCGCCAAGAGCACTTCCAACCCAAGAACTCAAGAAACCCCAAAATCGAGCACCTTTACTCACGGATTTGGGAGGGGAATCACAGCCCAAAGAACCACGAAGGGTTCCCACAAATTTCCCCCATCAAATCCTCAAGAGAAAGGTCCCGAAAACAACCCAAAGAAATCACCGAGAGAGGGCTCCGAAAATCACCACCAAGAACAACGGGAAAACACATCCAAACCTTGAGGAACCACGCCGAATCATCTATACATGAAACAAAGGTTCGTACAAGGTCTAGGAAGCCGCCCGATCATCCATCCCTCTCAACAAAATCTCTCCGTGAAGCTCTCTTGCTAGTCCTAAAGAAAACCTAAGGAAAATAGGTGGAAAATAGGAAAACTAATGAGCTAGGGTTCCAAGAGTTGGCTGCCATCCTCTCACCTCTTGGGTTATATGGAGGCAACCGAATGTCTAAAACGCCCTTCTCTACTAACTAGGGATACGAGCCCCTCAAGGGCGGATTTGGAATTCTTGATGTCTTCACCATCGGACGGATGCCCGCGACCGCACCCTCGCGTAGCCTCGACGCAAGCCATGCGATCCCGACGCGTGTCCTCCGCTTCGAAGATTCGGACCGCGTCGTCGCACACCGGTCGGACCGGTGCTCCTCACGGCCGGACCGGTCCCCCCGGCCGACCGGCCGGGACCGTCCGCGGCTGGCGCCGCTCCGTCTTCGGTTCTCCGGTCTTGGCTTTGTGGATCAACCAAGGAACCTAGTGGTTTTCTGGTGAACCACCGGAAACCCCGCGAACTCGGTGTAGCCTCCGCCAATCTCCACTCATGACTCGGCTCCCACGTAGTCCCGGCTCGACCTTGGTTTTGAGGCTCAACCAAGAAACCGTCCACGACTTCATCTTGCTGTTCATGCCACCATGCGGCCCGCACTTGACCCCGCTGGCCACCAGGTCCCTCGAACGAAGCCTACTTGTCTTCTCCACACCTGGAGGCCTCACCGGCGATGACCTTTCGCGCTTGTTCTTCACCGGCACCAACACCAGTCAAGCCGCAACCTGCACCTGCAATACTTAGCCGAGAGTCAGTCCACACAACGTTGTCAATCACTCATCACACAAGGAAGCGACCATCCACCGGTCCTCGAACCACACATGGTCCTCAATCTCCCCCTTGATGAGTGCATTGACAACACCCACACGAAAGTAACAAGAGAGAAAAGAAAAAGAAAAGAAACGAACAAAAAAGAAACTCCAACAAGCGATCGAAAGCCAAACAAAGGCAAAGAGCAAGATCACTTGAAGAAGACAAGTCTCGGACCCCTTAGGCAAGGGCAACGGCTCGACACATCCGAGACAAAGCAAAACTCAAACAAAGAGCACAAACCACCGAAACAAAGCTCGAACAACCACAAAGAGCTCCCCCCCGCACACATGCAAGCTCCCCCCCGAACCAATGCACCTCCCCCGGACGAATGCATTCAAGACACCACTTGAAACAGGCAAGGGCCGCAACAACTCAGCCCCGACCGGTCAACACCACCGGTCGGACCGGTGTGCAACATGTGAACAGAACCAAGACTCACACCGGTCGGACCGGTGACCTCGACCGGTCGACCGGTGCACAACGAAGCCCGAATTGGCTCGAAACCACCTGAAAACCTTCTAAATGCGCCCAGCAAGCCATTTCAAGCTCAAACTTCTCCCCCTGGTTGGCAATGCATGAATCAAGCCAAAAATGCAAAATTTTCAACCTAGAGCTTCTCAAATAGACAATATTCAACAAAGAATGCTACACATTTCCAAATGAGCAAGTTAGATACTCTACGGCTTCGTATCGATCTCAACTACATGACCACCAAGTTTCACAACCATTGGACGAAGCTAAGATGGATTTCGGCAATTTTGCGAAAAACGTGCCTCTCATGAGCAAAGTCCTAAACATGATCAAGGCATATCAAAATGGCAAAGCCACACAAACTTCATGCTAGGACAGCCATTCTAACCATAAAACCATCACAAACACCCACAAGCACCTCATGTCATGTCAAAGCCACCGAGCCATGTGCCTACTTCTATGTATGAGACTTCTCATTGGTAGGCATCATGCAACGGTTTAGCACCCAAAGCAAATTGAATTCAAGATATATGACATGGGGGCACATTTCCAAGCATTTTTCATTTCATTTTTCAGATTTATAATTGGTACATGAAATGTCTTTGCGACAAAAAGGAACTTATGCCCCTCCACAACATAAGGGAAGAGGGCTAAACATTCATGATGGCAAATGAGCCTTTGGCCCCATATGATCAATAAACCGGCTATCCAACCACAAATTAGGCATAGCCAAGGCACTAAAACATGTCAAGATCATATAAAGGCATTTACACATGAGAGAGCATACATGTGACATTTTCAAAAACATAGCCATCAACCATGGATTATTCATCAAGATCATCAAGAGCTAAGCCAAACTAACTATAGCATACCAAACAAGCTCACAAAGACATATATCTCATTCCATGGTGAACAATGTATATGAGAGAAGCTTTTCCTAACCAATGCATATGATACAAAATGCATGCAATCTAAGATACAAGGATGCCTATACATCATGTTACATATGCCATGCAAAATGCAAGAAATGCACAAAGGAAAGCTATACATATGCTACAAGGGAGTTCCCACACATCCAACTCAAGAAATCAAACACACACCAAGTTCCCCCCCGCAAACGAGTGAAAGTTGCTTGATCTAGGGGTTTGGTGAAAATATCGGCTAGTTGGTCATGTGTGGGTACATGGATCAAGGCTATCTTCCCTTTCTCTACGTTGTCTCTCAGAAAATGGTAACTCACTTCTATGTGCTTGGTTTTGGAATGGAGCACTGGGTTCTTTGCAACGCTTATGGCACTGGTGCTATCACATTGAAGTGGGACATGGGTATACTCCTCACAAAGTCACTCATGGTGTAGGTGATCCAAAGGAGCTGAGAGCAACAACTAGCAGCGACAACATACTCGGCATCGGTCGTGGATTGAGCAACACTCGACTGCTTGCGGGAAGACCAAGAGACCAAAGAGGAACCCAAAAACTGGCAAGTCCCAGAAGTGGACTTCCTATCCAACCGACACCTGGCAAAATCCGCGTCTGAAAAACCATGAAGCGCCAAAGAAGAGGACGCGGAGTACCAAAGGCCAAAGTCGGGAGTGTGACGCAAGTACCTGAAAATTCTCTTCACCGCTTGCCGATGCGAAGTCCTCGGAGACGCTTGAAAATGAGTGCACAGACACACCGAGAATTGTATGTCCCGGCCTCGTCGCCGTCAAGTAGAGGAGTGACCCGATCATGCTCCGCATCCATCCGGTCCACGTGTTCACCTTCCTCGTCCGCATCAAGAGCTGTAGTCGTACTCATCGGCGTCGTCATAGCCTTGGAGTCCTCCATCTTGAACTTCCGCACAATGTCCTTGCTGTACTTAGCCTGGTGCACAAATGTTCCTTCCTTTGATTGTTTGATTTGTAGCCCGAGGAAGAACTGCAACTCGCCCATCATGCTCACCTCAAATTCCCTCGCTCATATCATCCGCAAACCTTGCAACAAGAGAGTTAGACGAGCCACCAAAGACAATATCATCCACGTACACCCGCACAATCGGGATATCTCCGCCCTGCCCTCGGCAAAAACAAGGTCCGATCGACCTTCCCCATCTCAAAACCTCTCTCAAACAAGAACCCCCTCAACCCTGCCATACCAAGCTCTAGGTGCCCGCTTCGCCCCATACAAAGCACCTTTCTCAACTTGTACACCCTAGGGGGGTTACTTCTCACTCTCAAACCCCGAGGCCGCCTCACATACACTTCTTCCTCCAACACACCATTCAGAAAAGCACTCTTCACATCCATTTGGTGCAACTTGAACCCTTTAGCCACAGAGAAGGCTAGAAGGATCCTAATCGCCTCCAAACGGGCTACGGGAGCAAAGGTCTCCTCATAGTCGATCCCCTCCTTCGATCGAACCTCGAGCAACAAGTCTCGACTTGTTTCTCACAACCTCACCCTTCTCTCCCTCTTTGTTCTTCCACACCCACTTTGTACCAATCGGCTTACACCCTGAGGGAGGGTCAACCAACTCCCACACCTGATTCCTCTCAAAGTTCTCCAACTCCTCATGCATTGAATTAACCCAATTGTGATCAGATAGTGCGTGTCCAATGTCTTTGGGCTCAAAAGTAGCAACAAACGCAGCATGAGCAAAATGGGAATTGTTTCGAACCCTCGACCGTGTAGTGCGTTCATTCATGTCGCCGATGATCCTCGAAGCTGGGTGATCCACTTGAACTCGCCGGGGAGGTTCTCGCCTCGATGCTACCTCCCCCTCAACATCAACTTCTCCTCATTCTTGATTTGTCGTCGTAGGTGTAGTAGAGGGTCCATCCATCATCGTAGTCGAAGTAGTGGGTACATGTTCAGCCGGGGGTGCCACACCGCCATCTTCATCATCACCATGTTCATGCTCCTCCTCCTGAAAGATCTCCTCTTCAAGCTCATCATCACCTGCACACTCAAAGACAAACTGACTACGTGGCTCTGTCTCGTCGAAGGTTACCTCGCAATTCTCCACGATTTGGTTAGTTTCAAGATTGAGCACACGATATGCTCTAGAATGAGATGCATAACCAAAGAAAATGCCATCGACAGACCTAGCCTCAAACTTATCCAACTTCCTGCCTTTCTTCGAATGAAACACTTGCAACCAAAGACATGGAAGTGACTCACCTTGGGTGTGCGACCATGCATCAACTCATAGCATGTCTTCTTCTTGTGCACTCGAGGTATATCCTGTTCGACACATAGCACGCGGTATTCACCGCCTCAGCCCAATACCTCCTCGGAGTCCTATGCTCATCAAGCATCGTCCGAGCCATCTCGCACAAGGTCCTATTCTTCCTTTCCACAATACCATTCTCGGGAGGCGTATACGGACTCGAAAACTGGTGCTCAAGACCCAAGTCATGGCAAAAGGTTTCAAAACGAGAGTTCCTGAATTCCGAGCCATTATCACTGCAGATAGCTCGTATGGCATCTCCGTGCCTCTCGTTCCTCAACCTCAAGACTAGATCTCGAACAAAACCAAACGTCTCCCCCTTATCCTCAAGAAAGAACACCCACACATACCGAGAATAGTCGTCCACCACAACAAGGACATACCACTTCCCACCCGCAGATCGAACACGAGCTGGGCCAACAAGGTCTATATGGAGCAGCTCGCATGGACGCTCAGTCATCACATCGGTGAGAGGCGGGTGAGAAGAGGCTACCATCTTGGCATGCCTACACGACGCACAAACCAACTCTTTCTCAAGCCTCAACCGTGGCAATCCTCGGACCAAATTGAGTTTACTCAAGCGAGACAAAAGGTCGAAGCTCAAGTGACCCAACTTCCTATGCCACTTCCACAACTCACTCGAAGAACCAGCCAAGAAACAACGCTCCACACCCGAAGACTGAGAAAAATCAGCACGAAACACCTGACCCTCGGGAACGACCATACAAACAAGGTCCCCTCGAGAGTCCACAATCCGAGAACCACCTGGCCGAAACAACACCTCAAAACCCTCATCCAACAAGCCGGGACACGAAAAGCAAATTGTACCCCGGTGATTGAACAAGAGAAACACGCCTCGCAGTGATCTTGTCACTCACTTTGATCTCACCTTCCGAAAGCACACGCCCACGCCCATTGTCCCCAAAGGTGATGTACCTCTTTGTCACCACCGGACGAGACTTGAGAACCACCCCCTCGTCTCCGGTCATATGCCTCGAGCAACCGGAGTCAATCAACCAAATGTTCTTCAAGTCTCCCACCCGAAATTCAAAAACGAGCACGTGAGCGAACAAACGACTCGGCAAAGACCGGGGTTAGTACCAAAAGAGTAAAACCGATGCCTTGAGCCATTTGCTCGAAAGTGGGGTTAGCACCAACCAAAGCATCTCTCCTACCAAAGCTACCTCCACGAACACCACCACGGTAACCACCCCCGAGGGAACCACCCCTCTCTGCCTGGAGGAGGACCAAAACCACGAAAGAGAACCCGTGGACCGTCCCTCCTCTCCTTCTCAAAGCTACGACTCCTCCCATTCCCGTAGTGAACTCGAGGGGGAGAACGCCTAGCAACCTGACCACCTGCAAACTCTCCAGCCCAACCACCATAACCACGACCTCCAAAAACAACCCTCGCACCTGTACGAGCACGAAACCCAAAACGCCGCCCGTCCGTGCTCGCACCGGTCCGACCGGTGCTCCACACCGTCCGACCGGTGTGACACCGACAACGAAGCACCTCCAACAGCCTTCCGCTCTCCCCAAGCCCGAACTGTCCTCACATTCGCCTTGGCCCTGGGCATCTGCACACGAGGCTCAAGTACACCATCGGAAGGGTGGTACTTGTCCTTGTTGGCCCACTCCTTTGCCATTCTCTCCTCACACTTCCTCTTGAAGCAAAACTCCTCCTTATGGCCATCTCTCCCACAATAGCCACAATGGAACCTCACAAGCTTAGGATTTGGCTTCGGATGTGGCTGCTCACTTGGGTTCTCTCCACTCAACTCCTCCACCGGTTTCTCACCGCTAGCCTTCTCACTCTCCTTCCCAAAGAACACTTTCCCCGAAGTGCTCACAAACTTGATAGGCTTTCGGAGATCATTTGTGGGTTTAGGAAACACGGGTGGAGCTGGGGTTGTGTCTAGACGGTTCCTAAGATGATTGGGGTTTGGGGGGAAATCATTCTTGTGGTGGGTTTTTGGTGGCTCCGGGATATTCTCTTCACTTCCCTCACCAACCTTGTTTGCCCCAAGTCCCTCACCATCCTGCCTCTTAAATGCCTCGATCATCATCCTCAACTGAGGCTCATGACCAGATAACCAACCCATCAACTTTTTCAAGTCATCATTCTCATCCTGCAAACGATCAACATAATGTGCAAGTTCCAAATTTTTCAAAGCATGCATTTCACAGGTAGAGCATGATGTAGGCATGGGTTCCTTCAATTTAGCCTCAAGTGAACTAGTGTAAGCATGCATCTCATCAATCTTAGCATGCAAAACAGGGCAAGAAGTGCAAGCACCTAGCAAAGCAGGTCTAGACTTAAGCTCAGCCACTTCAACCCTAAGCACATCTAGTTCCTCACACTTGGAGGCATGCTTCTCCTTAAACAAAGCAAGATCAGCAAGAAATATGGAGCAATCAGCACAATCATTCTCATCCGAAACAACAGGGCTAGCCTTAAGGGAATCAATCTCAAGCTTGCTATCAAGCACCTGTGTCTCTAGCTCAGCCACTCTAGTCCTAGCATCCTCGAGTGAAGCCCTAAGCTCTTTTCTCATTTTCTTGGCCTCTCTAAGCATGTCATCACGGCTATCAAGCAAAGAGCCAAGCCTCTCATTCTCCTAGCGCAAGAAGGGAAGTTCATCACGCACCTCATCGTCGGACTCAGAGTCCGAGTCACTCTGTGTGCTCTTCTTGCTGCCGGAGCTCGCGCCATGGTGCGAAGCCGTCTCTCACGAAGCGGCCTCGGCCCGCTCGTGTTCTTGGACGACTTCTTGTTCTTGCGACGATCACCTTCATCCTCACTGCTGCTCGAGCTTGATGTGGAGTACGCGGAACTGGAGTCGACGTTGCTCGCTCCAACCATCGCTCTGGCCTTGCCTCGGCTCTCCTTCTTCCTCGATCGTCGCTCGTCCTTGTACTTGTTCTTGTGCTTGCTCTTGTGGTTGCGCCTCAACCGGTACTTGCCATCGTTCCTCGGCTTGTGCTTGTAGCCATCCTTGTTCTCGACCTTCTCTGGGCAGTCGGCGACGAAGTGTCCCGGCTTGCCGCACTGGAAGCACGTCCTCGTGTTCCTCCTCATGTTCACCCGGTTCTCGTGCAGCCTCTCGAACCGCCTCGTCAAGAGCGCCAGCTCGTCCTCTCCAAGCTCGCCAAACTCCTCATCTGGCATAGACATCAAATAGGAGAAAGAGAAAATCCTGGTGGATGGGTTAGTGTTAGCCTTTCCTTTCGATCCACCAACGAGGGCAAGACTATGGGAATCAGTCGGTCCCTCGAGCTTGGCAGTCATGCCCCTATCCACCTCAGCCGACTTGAGCTTCGAGAACAGCTCGTTCACCGTCAGAGTGTCATACTTCTCCGACTCCACAATGGCCTCGAACTTTCCGCCCCAAATCGTACGATCCAAAGAGTGTAAGAGCTTGACCGCTCTATCATGATCATCATACGGGAGCACGTCCACATTGGCCCTCATGTTGTTCACAACCACCGTGAACCTCTGAAACAAGGCATCGATGGACTCACCGGGGAGATGAGTGAAGTTCTCGTACTCTCTCCGTAGGTCGCATACATCCGTGCCCGAACTCGGGCGTTCCCAACATGAGCCTCCTTCAACACCGCCAAAATCCTACAAGCCAAGTGCTCGGTGTGCACCCGATCGAACTTAGGGCCGACACAAAGCACGAAACAAGTAGTCGACCGCCTTATTGTTGGCGTTGAATCCGTCCCTCGATCCCGGGAGCGAGGAAGTCCATCGGCCGGACATAGCCCTGTGTCCACCGTGACATCCCAAAGGATCCGACCCTTTCCGCGGAGAAACGCACCCATCCGCTTGATCCACATCCGGTAGTTCTTGCCATCGAAGTGTGGAGGACCCGAACCCCGTTCCCGGTACGCCATCCTTGGATCTTAGACCGGTTAGAGTCAACAAAGACCCGAACCGGCTCGATACCACTTGAAGGAACGATACGGCGAACCGTAGAGGGGGGGAGTGAATGGGAGCCGATAAAAATTCTTCTCGAAGGAGATGGAAACTCCAACAAGATGAACACGTCTCCTACTCACTACCAAGGTTTGTCAAGCCCACGTAGGCACCGGAGTGCCACTAGACCTAGGAACCAACACACAACCTTCCGACCCGAGAACGCAAAGCAGAAAACCAAACCTCGAGTCTACGGACCCACACCGGTCGGACCGGTGAGCACCACCGGTCGACCGGTCCCCGCCGGTGAAACCGAGCAACTTTCACTAAATGTCTCTACACCGGTCGACCGGTGAGACACACCGGCGGACCGGTCGCAGCTCGAAAGCCCCCAAGGCACCAAACAGCCAACCGACCACCAAACCGACCCAAACTCAAAACAAGCAAGCAACACGAGACAACAACGAACACACCAAGACATTCACCCGAGCAAAACCCACCAGGGCTCGCACCGGTCAGACCGGTCAAGAGCACCGGTCAGACCGGTGTAGCCTGGGCAGCTCGGGATGAACAGCACCCGCGGGTCAACTCCCCCAAATCCAAATCTTGATCTCCCGAATCGCTCCATGGACTTGAACAAGACTTTGGGGATATTAGGAACACCTCATGAGGAGTCCATAGCCAAGTTTAATCCCACCAAAACTCGTCCAAAAAGGAGGAATCAAGGAAATCCCGCCAAGAGCACTTCCAACCCAAGAACTCAAGAAACCCCAAAATCGAGCACCTCTACTCATGGATTTGGGAGGGGAATCACAGCCCAAAGAACCACGAAGGGTACCCACAAATTTCCCCCATCAAATCCCCAAGAGAAAGGTCCCGAAAACAACCCAAAGAAATCACCGAGAGAGGGCTCCAAAAATCACCACCAAGAACAACCGAGGAAAACACATCCAAACCTTGAGGAACCACGCCGAATCATCTATACATGAAACAAAGGTTCGTACAAGGTCTAGCAAGCCGCCCAATCATCCATCCCTCTCAACAAGATCTCTCTGTGAAGCTCTCTTGCTAGTCCTAAAGAAAACCTAAGGAAAATAGGTGGAAAATAGGAAAACTAATGAGCTAGGGTTCCAATAGTTGGCAGCCATCCTCTCACCTCTTGGGTTATATGGAGGCAACCGAATGTCTAAAACGCCCTTCTCTACTAACTAGGGATACAGGCCCCTCAAGGGCGGATTTGGAATTCTTGATGTCTTCTCCATCGGACGGATGCCCGGCGACCGCACCCCGCGTAGCCTTGACGCAAGCCATGCGATCCCGATGCGTGTCCTCTCGCTTCGAAGATTCCGGACCGCATCGTCGCACACCGGTCGACCGGTGCTCCTCACCGGCCGGACCGGGCCGACCCACCGGTCGACCGGTCCGCGCCGCCGCAGCTCCGTCTTCGGTTCTCCGGTCTTGGCTTTGTGGATCAACCAAGGAACCGAGTGGTTTTCCCGGTGAACCACCGAAACCCCGCGAACTTGGTGTAGCCTCCGCCAATCTCCACTCATGACTCGGCCTCCCACGTAGTCCCGGCTCGACCTTGGTTTTGAGGCTCAACCAAGAAACCGTCCACGACTTCATCTTGTTGTTCATGCCACCATGCGGCCCGCACTTGACCCCCGCCGGCCACCGGGTCCCTCGAACGAAGCCTACTTGTCTTCTCCACACCTAGAGGCCTCACCGGCGACGACCTTTCGCGCTTGTTCTTCACCTGCACCAACACCAGTCAAGCCGCAACCTGCACCTGCTATACTTAGCTGAGAATCAGTCCACACAACGTTGTCAATCACTCATCACACAAGGAAGCGACCATCCACCGGTCCTCGAACCACACATGGTCCTCACTTCTTCAGCAACAGCGGCTGCGGGCTCCGTGCTCCCTTGAAGAGCAGGGGGCTGGCGCTCCATCTGCGCCAAGAGCTCTTCAACAGTGGGGGCTGGGCTACGACTCCCAGCGGGTTCCCCCTCCGTGTCCCACCCGCCTTCGTCGCCCTGATCGGCGGGCTCCGTAGGCGGCACCTCCCCGCAAGCAAGGGGGCTCGGCCATCGCAAGTGAACTCGAGAGACTAGTACTCGACTACACTACTCAAGACGTCTTACCTCTTGGGGCGTGGTCTCAGAGACCTTCAACTTCTTCGTCACCCGCTTGCGGGCGGAGTTGCGCGGCTTCCGTGGCGGCGCAGCCAGACTAGCCTCCAGGCTAGCCGGTGGATCTTGCACGAGGGGCACGTGAGGTAGGCTAGGACTGCTAAACCTCGACCGCAGCTGGAAGCGGTCCTGCAGTGTCTCCTCGTCGTCGTCCTCGTCGGACGTGTCCTCCACGACTACGGTGTCGTCTCCTTCGCCGACTTCCCGTCGATTCTTGGCCTTGGTTTTCCCCTCCTACGGGATCTCTACTACCTGAGGGGGCGGCGGCGGCTCGGAGATGAACTTCTTCAAGTCATCTTGCAAGACACAACTCGTCAGCACGACTACTCACAAGGAATGGGTACTGGACTTTGGGGTACGGCTACTTACCTCCTTTGGCGGGCGCGTGGCGGAGTACTCCGGGACAGTGCACGCCGTGTACGGTGGCATGTCCTTGAAGATGCGCGTCAGCCTATCGACAATGTCGTCGTCGTCGACTTCGTCTCCAGGCATCCGCGACGTGTCGTCGTCGCCGGTGTACTCGAAGCCCAGGGTGTCGCGAGCCATCGCTGGCCGCACCCCGCGCTTCATGAAGCCGAAGGCCACGTGCTCGGCCCTCGCCCCGGCTTCTCTCGAAGCACCTTGATCCGCGCCAACGCTCGGGGAGCCGGATCCCCTCCCCGCATCGTGGGCTCCGTGTTCCACCACGGGCGATGTTTGGGCTGCTTCCCGCTCGGCTTCGGCAACCCTGGGTAGTGGTTCGTGATGTAGAACCATTTCGCCTTCCAGTCCTGGTTGGAGTCGATAAGCTTGTACGAGAGGTACTGCTCGGCGGCGTCCTCCCACATCTGGATTCCTGCTCCACCAACTACTCGCGGGTTGCTGGCGCTCAGCTGCGGCTTCACCCGGAAGAACTTTCGGAACAAGATCCAATGGGGCTTAATCCCCAGAAACGCTTCATAGAAGTGGACGAAGACGGCGGTGTGGAAAATACTGTTGGGGTTAAGGTTGAGGTACTCGATGCCGTAGTACCCCATGAGGCCTTTGAAGAAGTCGCTCGCCGGAAGCGCGAGTCCACGCTCCGCTAAGCGCGCGAACATCGGGATCTCGTCTTCGCTCTTCTCCATCGGGTACGGATCCCCGGCGGCGGCTCTCCACATGTCCACCTCCTTCTCGCGGATGAATCCACTGTTGAGGAGGGCCAGCAAGTCCTCGGTCTTCGCCTTCGACTTATTCTACTCGCGGTTCGGATCCGGCCGCGGTGGAGACATCTGCGGCGCTGCTCCTGCGGCAGATCCAGCGGCTTCGTCGCGGCTCCTCTTCTTCCCCCCGGCGGCCTTCGCGGTCTTGGACGGCGACGGCTTCATCCTCCAGGTGCACGACATCTTCACGCGCATTCGCTCGGGGGCTACCGCGGTGGCTCTCTCTGGTGGCGCACTCAGATCTACAGTGGCGGCGGTGTGCGCTGGCGGCAATTCTGGCCAAGATCTATTCGAAATGGCTACAGCTGCGATGGGTGAAAAACCCTAAGGGTTTTGGCTTCTATTTATAAGTCAAAACGGCCCTCCAATGACCGGATGGATAAGTCTGCGCTCGGCTGATTCAGCGGCCGCGCGTGGCTCTTCGTATTCTACTAGTCGACGCGCCTCACCTCAGGGGCTCGGCTACTTCTACTCGACTACCTGGGAAGCGACAAGACTCAGGAGCATCTCAGGACACATTCTACAAGATGACCCTTCAATTCGAGAGGAAGTACTCGACTCAAGGCTTGGGGGCTCCGTGCCACGTGTCCTTCGCCTTTTTCTTTCCGGATTTTTCGGATGTTCTTGCCAAGACTTCGCATGGACCCTCGGCCCGCAGCCCGTGACTCAACCTAAGGCTCGGGGGCTACTCCATATGGAGTGCGATTTTGCAATCGCACTTCCATATCAGCTTCGGCTTCAAGACAACACGGGCTTTGTTGAAGACCTTCGAGGGTGGCACTCGAGGACGCTTGGGACTGCTCGAGAAGACTTCAAGATTGCTCAAACATCAGTTGGAGTACATTCCAGCCTCGGTATGCTTCGACTACTCTTGAGGACTTTTGACTTGTAGTACTCGGGGACGCTTGAGGACTACTCGTTAAGGCCGTCAAGATTACTTGAAGCTATCCTTCTCGACTACAAAGTACTCGAGGGCTTGTCGTATGGACCTCCATAGGCCTACTACCTCGGTGGGTACCAGGAACGACTACTCGGTGGGCCCCTGGGACTACCCGGCTTGCGCTACACGGCACCTGATGGCGTGGAGCACGAGGACTACAGAGGAGAAGTACTCGGTTAGGAAGCTGTACATGCCCCGCACTGTATGGAAGACTCCTAGACGTACTCGACTAGTACTCTCTTCCTACTCCGACTTGTAACCCTGCCTCCCGGACTATATAAGGCGAGGCAGGGGCCCCTCTCTAGGCATCCAATCTGATCTCACGGCGTACAATTACACCATCTTGTAATCGTACCCAATCAATCCAGAGCAACGCAGCATACAGGACGTAGGGTATTACGCACCTCACGGCCCGAACCTGTCTAAATTGTGTGCCATGTGTCTCTTCCTTCGAGTTACCGATCTCGGTGAGACCACATTCATCTACTTCGGGTACTCCCCTTAGTAGGTTGCTGGTCTAAAACACCGACACTAACCAGGGATGCCAAAGCCACATAGTCTCAACCCCCTCTTTTCTGGACAGACTGTAGATCGGTGCCCTGATTTTTTACAACAATAGCAAAAAGGCGGGTTAATGCAATCTTTACTCATGTCCCATCATAGTTAAAGCAGTGATAATCCGCTTAAGGACCAGGAGCTTTCCCTCTCAAGTCTATTTCCTCTCCCGACTTGAACCGCCAGATCTCTTCTGAATGACGCTGGTCATCTTGCTCCCTTCTGAGCTTGGCCCTCAGGTCCTGTGTTGTGGCGATAGCCGAAGCTACCAGGCAAAAACAATGAAGGAAAACCAAAGCTCAAGAACCAAAACCAAAACACAAGACAAAGGACAGCCAAAGGCTCTTTTCTCAACAGTAGATTTCTCAAAAGTTCATCTCCTTTACAAGTGCCGTTCGTCTCCTTTTATAGGGAGGAGGACAGACTTTTTACATTCCGAGAACACCCTCGTGTGAAATGGATCGAAAGTAGAATATGTTAGGCTACTTCTGGGAAATCTCCAATTAGGTCTCCACGTAATCGGCACTTCATGACGTCACACCGCAAATCACGGCGCCTTTCTTGCTGTCATCACGTGCGCCTGTCGGGAAGAAACCTTCAATCTGTTTGGAGATTCCCCTTTCGCCTGGCACCTTTCGCCACCTTAAACATGGAATCGCAATCAAACTTGAAATCATTAGATGTTAGAGATGACGAAACCCCCCAATTGAATCCCAGGCCGAGACTTCTTGGGTGAACAAGATTCGCTTCTGGGGTTTCGTCGCGGAAAAAAAAACAATCGGCCTGATCGAAACCCTAACACCCTGGGTCTTTCTGAGCTCATTTGACAGCCCTGCTGGCGACGAAGGGTACGGACCGAAAGACGAACTCTGAAAGATGAGAAAGGATTCAAGGGCTCCTAGGGTTTCGCTGCTGGGCCTTTCGCATGAGAATCCGGACAACTAAAACACTCTTTTATTTTTAGTGTACGAAAGGCTTGATTCCGAATCCCCCCAATAGAAGCCCCTCGATGGCGAAGCGTTTACCTTGGCACGAACCTGAGCCAGCAAAACCCGGGGATCAGGAATCGAGGCATAAGAAAACGTCTTCCCAGGCGTCGGTTCCCAAGGGCCTCGCTTGAAATACCTCAAATGCCCTTGAGGCGCTGCGTTTTACCGTTAGGTTCAAAATTTTTGACCGTTACGTTTCACCCCCTATAAATAGATTGGGCCGACGCCGCTGCGCGCCCACTACCATTCTCATCCCCGCTTCTCTCTTTTGATTTTTCGCCTGTTCCTCTTGCCTTTGTGCCCTACGAGTCACCCCAACGGAAGCCTTGGTCGACTCAAGAGGTTACTTTTCTTTCTGGCTTGAGTGTATGTTTTCATTCTTTAGTCGTCAGTGTTACTTGTTCGAATCCGGCTTTCTAACGAATTTATACGGCTCGCGACAGGCGCCCTGATATAATCATGGAGGACGAAGGGTCATCATCGAATCATGGGAAACAGGAGATGCTGCCGGAAGCTATGGAGGTCAACACAACATCTTCCACCTCGTCGTCTAGCTCGAAGTCTGGTAAGATCTCTGGCCTGGATTGGTCTGCCAGCTCTCGCGAGAGTGGCAGTACTTCGTCCACCTCTAGTAGCGATGAAAATAGCAGTTCAGGGGGTGGGAGTTATGTCGAAATAATGCTGAGCGACACAGATGCTGGAAAACGTGACGCCGACGTGGAGGAGGGCGAGATTGGAGAGGATGCTGATGCAGCTGTTGAAGAAGCTGCGGAAGGGTCCGGGGAGAAAGCTGAATTAGAGAAATCTCGGACTTGTTATATTGGTCGGTCTTTAATGACCCAAGCAGATTTGGATGCGCTTCGGTTGGTAGGCTGCTTTGAGCCCGGGATCTGTCGGTTACCTGGGAAGGAAACCATGCTGAAGCCCCGAAAGAATGAGAGCGTGGTCTTTCGGGATTTCTTTACCGCTGGGCTTCGACTGCCAGTGTCCAAGAAGTTTGCGGATATCTTGGCGGCTTATAATGTTCAGATCCACCAACTGACGCCCAATTCCATTCCGCAAGTGCTGAAATTTCTGTGGGCCTGTCGCACTTTTGCCGGTGATAATGACGTGGATACTTTCGTTCGCCATTTTGAGATTCACTGGGCAAGGAAACTTATAACAGTTGACGACAAAGAAAAAGAGGCTCAATATGGCTGCTGCACCTTTCAGACGCGTCGCCCTGGCAAGAACCAAGCTCCGGTGGAACTAGCCCAGCGTACAAGAACAAGTGGGCTAACCGGTGGACCTCCTACTGGCTTTGTGCTCCCATCGCAGTGGTGGGGCGAAATTCAAAGCAAGAAGAAGTGACAACTTTTGACCTGGCGAGCCGCATGGTTGATTTGGAAGTCGAGCTATCGCCGAAGCTGACGAAGGCCAGCCGGTCATCGGCAAGCACAACTGCATTTTACCAGGCGACTTGCGTGATCACTACGCGAGATGCTCTTGAGGAATTCGTGGCTGCCGACATCTGGCCGTGCCAGCCCCGATGGGGATCATGGGCATTTAAAATGCAATGGCTGTCAGGGCTGGATCAAAACGTGTGAAGCCCCATATTCAATGTCAAGCGACCCGCAGACAAGACTAATGAAGAAGTTGTGGCCGAGGTGGAAAGGAAAGTTGTCCAGATGATTGGAAACTTTACCCATAAGGAGTGGGAATGTGCCCAAAGGATTTTAAAACATCAGGGCTGTGTCAACCGTGTTTTTGACGAAATGGGTGTCACATATTCCCCTCGACCGGTGCCTCCGACAGCCAGCAAGAAGATGCAGCTGCCGGGCAACATTGGATCTGAGCCTGTCGAGACCTCTCGAAAGACTAAGTCAAGCAAGACTACTGTAACTGTGGAAAGTGCTGTGAGAAACACCAAAGCCCAAGACATCTTGGCCAAGCGAAAGGCAGATGCTGCTAAAGCTACCTTGCCTCCGCTTGCAGAAAAATCTACAAAGTTGTTGAAAGTTAATGAAACGTTGGCTCGTCACAAAGCTGAGGCGGTGAAAGTGGCCGCGACCGAGAGAGAAAAGAAGAAAACTCACAATCCCTCCCTTGCTGGTGATGCGGATAAGAAACTGGCTTCGAAGAAGAGGCCTTCAGAGGCTACTGAGAGGGGGAGACGTGTTACGATTAAGGAAAAAGAGCCTGACGAGGACGAGCCCTCTGGGAAAAGGGCGCGGGCTGACCCTGTCGTGGAGACTGATGAGGACGTTGATATCATGTCGACGCCTCAGATCCAGCCCTGCACTAATTATCCTCCAAAGGGGCCAGCGCAAAAATTGATGGAGGAGTCGTCGTCGGCAGGCCAAGCCGATCCTGAGGAGTTAGAGGCGCGCGAGGCCAGGGGCAAGCGCGTGGCGGAGTTGATTCAGAAGGAAATCGCTATGGCCGACGCAGCCCCGAAGGAGCGTGTGGCCGGCCTTGTGGATGTTGTGGATGAATCTGAGGATCTATGCTATATTGACGACGACGCTGCTCTAGTAGTGAAGAGTTCAGATGGTCCCCCTCCGCAGCCCCAAGGCGATTCAGTGGTTGTTGCTGTGAATAGGGGCGAAGGTTCGGGTGCGAAGGCCCAGGATCCAATCGACCTGGATGCTCCGGAAGTTGGGGAGTCCGTGGCACATGCGTCTCGTTTGCCGCCGCCGGTGTCAGATGATCTTGACCCGGCTGCGGCGAGAGCTGCTGATGGCATCACACCGGAGCCGGCGACGACACCCAATGTTCTTCAGCTTGAAGACGCCGGTATGATGTTTTTACTCAGAGATGGTTTTTCATGTCCTTCCTATAAACCATGCGTTCCATTTACTTATGCCTTTCGTTTTTGTGCTAATTTTAGCGGCCAAGACTCTAGTCACCTTGAGCGCCAAGGACCGGGAAAAGAAAACTCCTCAAGTTGAAGCAAACCCCTCCACATCAAGGGCAAGCCTCGCATCTGTGCTGGGAGAACCTGGTATGAAACAGTGCCTATCACTTCATTTATAGCGTTTCGACTTAGTGCCTTCATTATGTTAGCTGTACGAAGGGGTATGGGCGAATAACATGATTGCTAACTTTTTGCAGATTTTGAGCGCACCTTGGAAGATTTAAGTGTTGATGATTTGATGAAGATTGTGCGCGCTTATCTTTCGAGGGGCATTGTCGCTTGTCAGGAAGGCTTTGAGAGGGCGTCTGCAGAGGCCAGGACCTCTCTTGATAAACAAAAATTTTTAGAAGACGAGAACCGGCGCCTGAAAGAAGAAAATGAGAAGCTGAAACAAGAGTCTCGTCTACAGGCGGACCAGCGCACTAAGCAACAGGAAGCCATGAATGCTTTGAAGAAGGAGCTTGAGTTGAGCTTAAAATGCTACGAAGAATGCCGTGCAGAATTAAAAGACATGGTTACCCAGTACGACGCACATAACATCCTTTTGGAGGCTAACGCCAACCTTATCGCGGAACTGAAGAAGGTGAAGGGCGAGCTTGAGGATACTCTGGAAAAGAACGAAGCATATTGCCATCAATTGGGGGCATATCTGGCGACAGAGTATCGTCGGGCTTTGGAAAGTTTTGGAGCCGAAGCCCAGGACTTCAAAATTACCGACAATATCTCAAGCTTCGTGGAGTGGTTGCATAGTGAACTAAAGCTCCTGCCAAACACCATGAGTAAGATTGGGGATTATGGGGTGGCAACTTGTTCGGAGATGCTGCTTTATCTTCTCGAGCGACAAGGTTGTGACCATTTCAAAGCTTTCGGGAGTCGAGGCTTCGTATTCCCTTCACCCGATGAGGTGCCAGCCCCAAGCAAGATGGTGGAGCTAATCAATAAGATCATTCTCTGCTACTTTTGGGCTAAAAGTGGACGAGCGCATGCTCGAAAGAAAGCCGTGGATCAGTTGGCAAAGGTAAGCCTTTTCGGTTTGATTTGACTTCGATCATTTTTGTGGAGCAATCATTTGCGCTGATGCTTAATGCTTTCTTCCTTCTCATAGTTCTATTTTGGGCAGGCGAAATAGGCTTTGGAGCTTCGTGAGCATCGCGCGACACATGGACCCGACGCAACTCTAGGGTCGTATGGACCCCTTAGAGACTGGCCGCCGAAGACAAGCGACGACGCTGTTGATCAAGGAGTCCCTGGAGCCCCTGTCCGCGAAGCACCTAGGGTCGAAGGTGGCCTGGTGGATCCTGTGACTGGCGAAGTTCTGGCTCCCCCTCGTCACCAAGGATTGCCCCGGGACCCTGCTTCTAATCCGGCCAAGTAGTTCTAGGGTAAAACTGAATTGGCATGTTAGCCACTTAAACTGTTGACAGTTGTAATATGACTTTGTGTATGTCGCGTTTGACAAGCTAGATGCGAAAGCATGGTGCTGAATATGATGCCCAAAACTCTTTACTGCATCAGGACTTTTGGTTGGTTCGAACTAAAGTTTTCGCCGCTTTCGACTTTCTGTTTTCGAAAGAAAATGTCTTCCTCCCTTCGGAAGCGGGGAAAGACTTTAGTTTGTTTGTTTTACTTATAACCGACGGGTTGGTGCGGCTTCGATTTTGGTGGCCTACTAAACTTTGTGCGACACGGCGTGCTGAACTTATTTGCTTTTCCTTTGCAGTTTTTCGTTAGAAGCGAAACTAGCCTGCGATGCAACGCCTAGGTGTGAAACGCATTGCAGGACTAGAGGCTGTCTGCCCTTGTCAAATTTTACAGCTTTTGAGCTGTTTTTTGACAACGCATGCTCTTTTTTGGCTTAGAAAATGTTTGTCTTTGTGGCGTTAAGCGTCGCTTGCGACAACGTCTTTACAAAAAATAGCGATTGCAATGCCTTTGTTTGGGGTTACTCGATTCGAGGCTGAATCGCTTTCGTACGTCCTTCTTGGACGGGCTGCTGAGAAAGCAGCTCTTTAAAGGATTGATTCTTGTGAATCATCTCGATTGCACCACTTGTGGGTGGGCTACCCATGGGTAGCACTTTAATGCTCTCGCTTTCGGAGAGGGCTATTCGAAAATAGCACTTTAATTCATCCTCCTTTGGGATGGGCTATCTTAAGATAGCACTTTAAATTATGCAAAAGAAACACAACAAATCTTTAGGGAGGAAGTATTCCATTCGTTGGGAAATAAATTTTACATCAAGGCTGCCTCGTTAAAAACCGCACGCTCCAGAGTGGAGTCCTACCTATGTGAGGAAAAGAGTACCCGCCTTGTTATTGAATTTAAAATGCGCGAAAGTAAAGACTGGAAAATGTAAAACTAGGTGAGTCCTCCGCACTTATAGTTCTGTGCGACGGACTCCTACTGAAAGAAACTACGGGAAAAATTTACACAAGTTGTCCACATTCCACGAATGTGGCAACTCCACGCCTGCCTCATCTTTGAGACGAAAGGCCCCATCTTGAACAGAGCTTGAGACCACGTATGGTCCTTCCCACGCAAATTGGAACTTGCCTACGGCATCGGCATTCTTCTTTCTTTTTAGGACGAAATCTCCCACCTTAATGTCTTTGAGGGATACTTTCTTGTTTCTCCACCTTCTGGTTTCTTCTTGATACTTCAACAGATTCTGGACTGCGTCAACCCTGTCAATTTCCACGAGGTCCTTGTCGGCTTCTTCGTTCTCGTGAGAGTTTCCAGCCAAAACTCTGGCGCTTTCGTTGGCAAGCTCCTCAGGGCACATTGCTTCAGCCCCGTACAACAGCCTGAATGGGGTGAATTTCATGGTTCTCGATTCAGTGGTGTTGTGCGACCAAATAACTCTCGACAGCTCATCCGCCCATTTTCCTTTCTTCTGCTCGAAAAGGCATTTCTTTATGGCTGAGAAGATTTGCCCATTGGCTCTTTCTACTGCGCCATTGGACTGAGGGTGGTACACAGATGCGAAATAAAGCTTCGTTCCAATTGATCGACAATACTCCCTGAAATCCTGGCAGTTGAATTGCTTCCCGTTGTCAACGGTGAGCTCTTTGGGCACTCCAAATCTACATATGATTTGCTGCCAGAAGAATTTCCTGATGGTGGTTGAAGTGATGGTAGCGAGAGGTCTCGCCTCAATCCACTTGGTGAAGTATTCGACTGCGACCATTGCAAACGTGAAGTTGCCTTGGGCTATGGGAAGCGGCCCAACGATATCCATTCCCAAGTGTTGCAGCAGCCAGTTAGGCGTAATGAGCTGCGATGGCGCGCCAGGCCTTCGTTGATGCTTTGCTGCGAATTGGCAAGCTTTACAAGTTTTGACGATGTGCTCCGCATCCTTTATCGCCATTGGCCAATAGAAACCCTGCCTGAAAGCTTTTCCTGCCAGAGCTCTTGCTGTTATGTGCGAACCGCACATTCCACCATGAATTTCCCTCATGAGCTCAATGCCTTGGTCCTGATAGATGCATTTGTGTAATGGTGCACATACTCCCAGCTTGAATAGGACGTCGTCCTTGAGGATGTAACCTTTGTCCCGCGCCTGCATTCTTTTGAGGTCATGGGTTTCGACTGGCTCGTAATGTCCGCGGAGGAAAGCGATTATGGGAGCTCTCTAGTCCAAACTAGCAATTGCATTGACTAGGCTGAGTGGCTGCTTGTCTGGTCTTATGGACGGGGCAGTCAGGATTTCAAAGAATACGTCTGGAGGCATCGCCTCCCCCCTTGCAGCTTTCTTTGTGAGCTCGTCGGCTTCGCTATTGTTTTTCCTAGGCAAATGCTCGACAGTGAAACCCCGGAAGTGCCTTTCCATTTTGCGCACCTTCGCGAGGTACTTGACTAGCTCCGGCTCCCTGGCCTCACTTTCTTTCTCCACATGGTCTTTGATGACCTTGGCGTCGCACTTGACTAGGAAGTTGCTGGCCCCCAAGGCTCTCACCTTGCAGAGGCCCAACAGTAAGGCTTCGTACTCGGTGGTATTGTTGGTGCACCTATCCGATGGGTCCTTGTAGTCTAGCCTTGCGGCGTATCTTAGCTTGATACCCGTCGGAGAGGTAATGATGGCTGCGATGCCAGCACCTTTGTGCCCCCAGGCTCCGTCACATCTGATCTCCCAAACTGGCACCGGCTCTTCGTCAGTGGTAACACTGCTTGGTGAAGTCCAATCTACGATGAAGTCCGCTAGGACTTGGGACTTGATTGCCGACCTCTTCCCAAAATCTATTGTATGCTCGGATAACTCCGTTGCCCACTTGGCGATTCTAGATGAAGCCTCCTTGTTGATGAACAGATCATTTAAGGGTTGGTATGTGAGCACGGTGACTTTGTGTGCCTCGAAATAGTGTCTGAGCTTTAGTGTGGCCATGATCACTGCGTAGGCGATTTTCTCTAGCTCTGAGTAGAGCAGCTTTGAGCCTGCTAGGGCTTCGGAGACGAAGTAGACTGGGCATTGAAGCTTCCCTTTTTCAGTTTCGACCTCTCAGACCAGAGCAGCGCTGACCGCAGCTTTTGAGGCGGCCACGTATAAGAGAAGTGGCTCCGACGGCGAGGGTGGGGATAGTATCGCCATTTTCTCGATGTAGTCCTTGAGCTCGGCGAAGGCCTTGCTTTGCTCAGGGCCCCATTCAATCACGCCCTTGCTCTTCAGTGCCTTGAAGAATGGGAGGCTTCGCTCAGCAGATCTTGAAATGAATCTGTTTAAGGCTGCCACCCGACCATTCGGTTTTTGAATGTCCTTCTTCGTCTTGGGTTCCTCCATTTCCCTGATTGCTCTTATCTTGTCGGGGTTGGCTTCGATTCTTTTGGCGGAGATGAGGCATCCCAGAATTTTTCCTTTCGTGACCCCGAAGACGCACTTCTCTGGGTTTAATTTTAAACCGGCCCGCCTCATGTTGGCGAAAGTTTCAGCCAAATCGCTTACGTGGCTGGCCCGGCTGGAACTCTTGACGATGAGGTCGTCGACATAGGCCTGGATGTTCTTGCCGATCTGTGGCTTAAACACTGTCCCAGTCATTCTGGTGAATGTTGAGCCGGCGTTTTTCAATCCTTCTGGCATTCGGACGAAGCAGAAGGTTCCAAAGGGTGTAATGAAACTGGTTTTTTCCTTATCCTCCTTCACCATCCAACACTAGTGATATCCAGAGAAGCAATCGAACAGAGACATGATCGCGACGTTAGCCGCAGAGTCCACAACCTGGTCCATTTGTGGCAATGGATAATTGTATTTTGGTGTGGCCTTGTTGAGATCGGTGAAATCGATACACATTCGCCATTTGCCATTCTTTTTCTTGACCGGCACCGTGTTGGCCAGCCATTTGGGGTACATGACCTCGCGGATGATGGTGGCGTCAAGCACCTTTGAACCACTGACTTGACAGCTACCACCTTGTCATCGGACATCTTTCTTAACTTCTGCTTTCGCGGCTTGACCGAAGGGTCGATGTTCAACTTATGCTCGATGAAGCTTCAATCGACGCCTGTGAGATCCTTGGCGGACCAGGCGAACACATCTTTGTTCTTCTGGAGGAATTGGACTAAGTTTGCTTCCTCGTCAGCCGAAAGGTCGGAGCCGATGACGACGGTCTGATCCAGGACCATCGCATCTAATAAGAACCGTTTGGTTTTGCAGTCCGGCTGCATGTTGATTTTCTCTCTGTCTGCCTTTCGGCTGCTTTTCCACCTCATTGCTCTCGACTGCTTCGTCGAGGGCATGCACGTTTCGCTGACCCGGGGTGCGGCCTCTTTATAGGTTGCGGCCATCGTTTTGATGACCCTAGATTGTGATGACCGAATAACTGCCTCAAACTTGTTGAGGAATCCTCTGCCCAGGATGCCATTGTAGGGATAGTACATCTCCACAACATCGAAGGATAGGTACTTAGTTCTGGCGTTTTGGACCGTGCCGAAAGATACAGGGAGAACAACTTTGCCCAGTGCATGGATGATGCGCCCTCCGAAGCCATACAAAGGTGTGTCTGGTGGCTGTAGCAGATCTCTGTTAAGCCCCATCTTGTCGAAGGCATCAGCAAAGATGATGTCAGCTGATGAACCATTGTCCACCAAGAGCTTCCCCAGAGTCCAACTTGCTATATTCGGTTCTATCACTAGAGCGTCGTTGTGAGGGAAGCCTTGCAACCTCACGTCCTCTTCTGAGAAGGTGATTGGGATATGAGACCATCTTGTTTTCTCAACTCTCTCCTCCACACAGATGTTTCGCACCTCGTGAAAGTAATGCTTCCGTTCCTTCTTGGTTTCAAATTCCAACGCAGAGCCCCCTGAAATAGGCATTATGGTTCCGACGGACGGCAAGGGATCGCTCTGTCCCTCGAGCTTGGCTGGCAATGGCGGAGATGAGGGGCCTTTGTAAGGAGGAGGTGGAGGAGCAATGGGGTGTTGCTCGACGGGCCTGCGCTCAATGTTCTGAGCTTGGAAAGTTTGCGATTGCCAGGGCGGAGGCTGGGGATAATTAGAAGGTGATGGCTGGAATTGAGGTGGCTGGAAAGGGTTTGCGAAAGAGTTTCTCCCAAAGCTAGGGTTTTGCCACGCTGGAGCAGAGTGGTTTACGGCACTTGCTCTCTCCTTTTCCTTTCTTTCCTCCTCAAGAATGGCTTCAAATCTCTTCTTGTCTGGACAATAATTCGAGCTATGGTCATCGTTTTCCTTGTGGAAAATACAATACCATTTTCTTTTCTCATTGTGGCCTCGGCCCCCGCCCGCCTCCGCCTCTTCCGCCCCTGCGGCCTCCCCCTTGATTGGAGTGAGGGGGACTAGGCGGGCTAGGGACCAGGCTCTGTGAGTCAGCCAGTGGGTTGGGGTTTTCCTGGGTGTTTTCACCGTCCAGACCGAAAACGGCCCGAGGATTGGCGTGCGAGGCATTTATGGGATTGTGCCATTCCCTGTCGTTGGGTTGATTAGCTTTCGCAGACTTTTTCTGCTGGGATTGCTCTTCCATACACATCCTGAAGTCATTGTCTGAGCGACAATACTTCTCAAACTCTTCGTATAGGCGCTGGATAGTTTTGGGCCTTTCGCGCATGAGGTGCGAGCGAAACTGGCCGGCCCTCAGACCCACGATTGCAGCTTTAATGGTGACGGCGTCCAAGACATTTGGCGCTTGGGCTCTGAGATGCACGAATCTCCTGAAATAGTTTTGGAGAGGCTCCTTGTCCTTCTGTTTACACGAGAAGAGGTCGCTCTCTGTGAGTTCTGGACGTTGGAAACCTTGGAAGTTTGAGAGGATCTGCTACTTGAGATCATCCCATCCGTGAATTACACCTGGGCTTAACAGAGAATACCACTGTGCTACCGCATCGTCAGTAGCGATGATGAAAGATTTCACCAATACAGAGTCGTCACCGCCGGCCGAAAGAATGGCGGCTTCGTAGCTCATCAGGAATTGCCTTGGGTCAGATTGGCCCGAGAATTTGGGTAGTGGAACTGGCCTGTACGTTTGTGGCCATGGAGTGATCTGAATCTCCTGAGACAAGGGGGATTTGGGGTACCAAGGTCTCGTGCGAATAGTATGAACATCCTGGTGCGAAGGGCCTGACTCGAAAGGGCTCACGAAGGGGTTGCGACTAAAGGTGGTGTGCGGAGGGGGCTGGGTGAAAAACTCAGTGCGCTCATTGAAGTTAGACTGGTTGGGAACAGTGTATTCGGGTGTGGGTTAAGGATTGCTTTGCTTTTAGAGCGCGCAGTTCTTCCTTCAAGCTAGCGATTTCGGCTTTTTGTTTTTGGATCTCAGCTTCGTGCTGTATTGCCAGGAGCCTCTTCTTGGTTCTGACCAATTCTTCAGCCTCTTTGCGCAGTTTGGCTAGCTCCGCCTCGTGCGCTGGGTCAGATTCTGGGAGCGCTTCCCCCTGAGTGAGCAAGGTAGAAAGGTTCGGATCTTCTTCCATGGATGGCGACGCCCCTTTGGTAGAGTTGGCAGTAGTTCTCTTCTTCCTTGTAGACATTCTGGGTTTGATACTCGAGCCAAACACAAACGGTGGGCGCCAATTGTTGTGGCGATAGCCGAAGCTACCGGCACAAACAATGAAGGAAAACCAAAGCTCAAGAACCAAAACCAAAACACAAGACAAAGGACAGCCAAAGGCTCTTTTCTCAACAGTAGATTTCTCAAAAGCTCATCCCCTTCACAAGTGCCATTCGTCTCCTTTTATAGGGAGGCGGACGGACTTTTTACATTCCGAACACCCTCGTGTGAAATGGATCGAAAGTAGAATATGCTAGGCTACTTCTGGGAAATCTCCAATTAGGTCTCCACATAATCGCGCTTCATGACGTCACGCCGCAAATCACGGTGCCTTTCTTGCTGTCATCACGTGCGCCTGTCGGGAGGAAATCTTCAATCTGTTTGGAGATTCCCCTTTCGCCTGGCACCTTTCGCCACCTGAAACATGGAATCGCAATCAAACTTGAAATCATTAGATGTTAGATATGACGAAACCCCCCAATCGAATCCCAGGCCGAGACTTCTTGGGTGAACAAGATTCGCTTCTGTGGTTTCATCGCGGCTTCGAGGGTGGCTGAGTGGGCACCTCCCGCTTGGGTCATCGTCCGTATGCTGGTTCGAGGGTGTAGCTGACAGAAGGCCGAAGGATGCACAACGGCGGGGATGGCGATGTCTAGTCACCCCGGGCTCCCACAGCGTCAGGGATGGTGCTGCAGCGCTCATGATGGTAGCACAGCGGCGGGGATGGCTGCACAGGGCCGGAGGTGATGGAGGAGACGCGCCCCACTGGTCCGACGTCACGGCGTCGCCCCGTGCGGGTGCGGGGTAGGCGTCCGTACGCTTTTCGAGGGTTCCGCCGTCTGTTGACGGTGAATTTCCGTCAACCTAGAGTACTTGTTTTACATTGGTTTCGATTATAATTTGCAACTAACCCGCCACTAGGCATACTAATGATGTAACAAGTTCACACTTGCATGTCGATTTTGGAGTTTGTTGTTTACGTAGGAAATTAACGTTAAAGAGGAGACTTTCAGGATAAGTTCATCAAGCACTTCAAGAGAAGATCATGAAGCCCGTCACAAGTCAAGACACGAAGTGAACAAGACTCCAAACAACCCAAGGACCGAAGCATCAACACGCAAAACTTCAGGGACTTGGATGTTTACCAAAGACATCAACTCAGCCCGAGAGATATTCTCGCAGCCCAGGACAGCATGATCTTTCAGTGCAGATTCGGAGACTTAAACGACCTTTAATGGCAAAAGTTTGACTACCAAAGTTGTGGGCCTTGACGATACCTTCGATGTGAATATGTGGAAGGCTCAATTCGGATAAGGGAGCTAGGAGATATGGCCCCCGAAATCCTTGCTGCGCAGTCAGTCCGAGATCAGAACAGATTATCTTCCAAGGCCGATTTGGAGATCTTATATTCGTTTCCAAGGAAATAAATGAATACCAAAGTTTAACATAATTTAGTGACACACAACCTGGACACCGAATTTGCATTATTTGGAGTCCGAACGTGGGAGATATGGCGCCGACAAAGAAGGGCTGCGAATCAGAAAAATCTGGACGAGACTGATTTTATGAAAACCAAGTTTGCTTCTCTCCCAAGGAGGATCTCGTGCAAGGCAAGGTGGAGTACACCCCAAGGCACCCCAAGGACATAAATACAACCCCCTAGGTGTCCCAATATGGTTACCCATTAACATCCATTCATCGGAGAGCCGCCGGAGATCACCACGAGGAGGACGCCGAGGCCTTGCCGCGGCGCCGCCGGAGTTAGAGGACAACGAGGATTGATCTTCATCGGATGCATCTACCACATTCAACGGTACCATGCTTAGCATCTTGATGGAGTAGATTCATCATTTGTCCATGGAGTTGTAATGGATCTTGATATGTAGTCACCAACTCTTGTTTATATCGTAATCTATTGTTCCTTTGTTGACGATGCTTAATGCTAAAGGTTTGGCCACCATGCTTTTCAGGTCGCTCCCGTGGATCGTGTCAACATACTGTGATTATCAATAGGTTTAGCAAAGATTACCTTCGCGTAGTGACAATACGGTGGGAGGGAAAATTCTAAACTGTGGTCACATGTTTAGATAGATTAGATCAGTTTTATCATGTTTAGGTGATTGCATCTTCAAGTACTCTAGACTCCATGGGCAAACGTTCTCCATAACTTGTGTATCTCACGTCTCTCATTTGACCTAGATTAGATTGGGTTTGTCTTGTCTTAGTTCATAGATTAGATTGCCTTTAGTTCATAGATTAAGTTTTCATCCAAAGGTTTACATCAACTAGATTAGTGCTAGATCAAATGCTAGTGACCCCCTTGCTCCGCGGATCGATAACAACCTAGGGAATCCCCGTGGTGAAAAAGGTGTACGCCCATACGCTTGTGGATCGTAAGTGGACACAAGTTTTATCCGTCAACACCGTCCTCTTTCGAGGGGTACGGTGTGCAGGCCGTACGGGAGTGGGCGGCACAGTGTCACGGAGTTGACACCTGCCTTCCCGCACAGTTCCCCTACAGCGCCAGGGATGGCCTCACGGGGGAGGGTTGGAGGAACAGCGCCGGGATATGATTTCCAGGCAGTGTCAGAGGGCCGGCGTAGCGAGGATTCGCTTTTGACCCGGGTGCCCGCGGCATGTCAAAGCATTTAATGCTCACGTAGGGGGAGTGGGCACAGGGGTCACGAGCCCGTGGAGCCCTCGAGCGAGGTGGAGAATCGCCCGAGGGGGTGCGGAGCCCTCGAGCGAGGCGATGAATCGCTCGAGGGGGCGCGTAGCCCTCGAGCGAGGCGGAGGTTCGCCCGAGGGGGCGTCTATCCCTCGAGCGAGGCGGAGAATCGTGGTGCGGCGCCTGGCCCTCGAGCGAGACGGAAGTTCGCCCGAGGGGTGTCGAGGCTGGCTGCTTGATGGGTCGTTGAGGTTATTTAGGCTGTGGGCCCTTCTTCACACCGGGCCGCGACTACGCGGGGTGTGATTTCCGGTTTGTGGGTTTGTTTGCGTTTTATTATTTTTGCGAAAAAGGGGTTTTTCCCTGGTCATTAGGGGACCCTTATGGCTGTCCCCGACAGTAGCCCCCGAGCCTCTATGGTGGTGTCCAGAGGCTGATACTTGCTGATGGGATGTTCTTCCCTCCTGGTTGCTGTGTTGTTCCGTGGGGGCGCGCTAGCGCACCCGCGGGTGTAGCCCCCGAAGCCTTACAAGAGCGTGGGTGCTCCTGCAAGGATTTTTCACAGTGTTTGTCAGTGTGCTAGGTGTTAGTTTCAGCCTGCATCGGCAGTGTTTCAGCCGGCCTCGGCGGTGCCATGCGTACGTATCGACACTCGTCTGCGTTCGGTGCATATCCAGGAGGTGCAGCCGTGTGTTGAGCCCCCAGCCCGGGCCCATTCGAGGCGATCGGGGCAGCTCTCCGACTTGTTCGTACACCCCTTCGCCATCCTTCCGCGGGATGGAGGGGTGAGGTGTCGACGACTCCCATCGAGCGGGTTGCGAATCGCGGATCCCTCGTTGAGCTGTTAGCGGGTGATTCAAGTGGACGTCCGTGCCCCGTTCGATAAGGGTCGGCTCGTGGTCCGTAGACACGTCCATGGAAGCGCTTACGCGGGTGTGCTAGGCAGGGCTCGATCCCGTTCGATGGGGACCGAGAGCGCGGAAGCTCTCCCTCGATGAGATCCCTCGACAAGATACCCTCGTTGGCTCTTGAATACGACATGTGGGGCTCCCTCGAGTTGGTGAACTCGAGGTCAGGCTTGAATGCGCACGCCCGGGTCGTCCCTGACTTTGTCAATCTGGGGGGCCTGTTCGAACCCTTCGAGGGTCAAGCTCCGAACCCCTGATTAGTAGGGCTGTTGCGGGGTGGCAACGAGGTGTCCCCGTCTTGGTTGCATCTGCAGGACTCGTAGGGTTGTGGCTGATTCGACCCTCAAGCTACTGATCAGTATTCCTTTGGGTCGATGGCATCTATTGTGCCCACCCTCGACGGGCGGGGCTTGAGACCATTGATCAGTAATCGCACCGTTCGAGGATCTGGCCCTCGATTCCCTCGAGTGAGGGTCGACTTTGCCTGTTTTTAGATCGGGGCACCGATCACACGCTAAGAGGGTCGGTCTTTTTGAGCCTTTGGCTCAGGTTGCGTGGGGGTTACCCTTACTTGGTAAGGAACCTGACCATTTGACCGTGGTCGTGGCAGCGGTTGTGCATAGCGGGTGCGCCTTTTCAGGCGGCGCTGCCGCGTGCGTAGTGGGCGACGTGGGGGCAGACATGATGGGGCGCCGCAGCCCTTCGGTTGCCGCACCGTAATGATCGCGCACTCGCGTGCGCCCGGCTATTTCATCATGGGGGGGGCGCCGGTCAGCGGCGGACGGTGTTGCTTGCATTAAATGTGCACGACGCGCAGAGTTTCCGGGAGCGCTGCTCCTCTGGATCTATAAATCACGGAAGGGGAAGGGTGAATCCCTTACCTAGCCACTTAGCATCCATGGCCTTTGCTTCTCGCCTTCTCCCCGGCTGCGCTCTTCGCCAACCTCGCTCTCGTTCACTTCGCTTTCGATCCGCCGCCTTCCCAGCTCCCAGCTCTCACCCGCGATGGCACCACCTCAGCCAATCGTAGTGCTTGAGCCCCTTCCTTGGACCCAGTCGACGGTGACGCCATTCGCTCTGAACAAGCTGGTGAACGGCGGGCTGCTGGCACCGGCCGGTGATGGGCCGTATCTGGCGTGGATGGTCCTGCCGGCATCGGACCCGGAGCCCAACCCGCCATACGGCTACGTGGTCAGCTTCATCCGGCTGCACGAGCGCGACTTCACCGCCTCGGCGAGCCGCTTCATGCGAGGGTTGTGCTACCACTACGGAGTGGAGCTCCACAACTTTGCCCCCAACGCCATATCGCAGGCGGCCACCTTCGTCGTCGTCTGCGAGGGGTTTCTGAGGATCCTAGTGAACTGGGATCTTTGGGTGCACCTATTCTGCGCGGAGCTACAAACCCCTGCTACGGGCGAGATGCGGGTGCGTCGAGGGGTCCACGCCGGCGGCTTTACCAGCTGTGCATGATGATGTCGAACAACGCGGAGTGGGAGAAGGGGTGGTTCTACCTTTGCAATGACGGCGCCGGCCTCCCCCTTACACGAGCAAGGTGCTGATGGCGAAGACCGACGCCTGGCACCACGGCGTGTCTCCTTCCTCGTGTCAGCAGAGGTTGGAGTCACTCACCACCGCGCTGCGGAGCCTGGCAGACGCCAGACTGGGAGTGGCCTCGATCATCGCCAACTTCCACCACCGGTGGATTGTTCCCCTCATTGAGAGGGAACTCCACATCTTTGAGATGAGCGATGCGGCCAACCCCGCGTTGCTGGCGCGCTCACGGCTACTGCAAGAGCGTCGCCTCCCAAAGTACGCAGCCACGAGGGTGAGGCGCGCGGTCAGCCTCAAGTCAGTGCCGCACGGGGACGACGATCTCTGGTCGTTTGTGATGCTCCTCGACGCCCCAGCGGTGAGTGCACCTCTTCTCCCTCCTCGAGTTTTTTGTGTTGCATTCATGTCGGTCTTGACGATTCTCATCAGCAGAGGGTGATCGTGAACGCTGCACGGTCGGATCCGCCAACGCTCTGGGCCCGGGGGACAGTTCGCACCGTGCAGTGGCGAGAACAAGAGCGGGCGGAACACGCGAAGGAGAAGAGGCTCAGGCGGCGGGGGCGCCTGGAGCTGTACAATGAGGAGTACCGACTGCGGGAGCATCAGGGACTCTCCCCTCCACTGGCGCCGGCGAACTCGTCGTCGGAAGAGGTGGAGGAGGAAAGTGATGGGGGGCGGGCCACCTCCGATAGGTGGAACCCCCGCCCCCGTCGCCACGGGCCGACGAGGCGACCGTGGAATTAGTACCCGTGGTGGGTGTGGAGGCGCCCGCCACTAGGTCATCGGTGGATGCGCCAGTGGGCGCCGCGGAGGCGCCCGCGGGCGCGACAAGGCACCCTCAGCCCTCGAGGAAGAGGAAGCGGAGTTTCTCCAACTTGCGGTGAGCACCATCTCCCCTTACGGACCCTTGATTTCGAGGGGTCGGTGCTTATTCTTCTACTTTCTTGTTGATAGGGTGACGCCGATCGTCCCCGCCCTCACGCCTGCCAAGGTGCTCAGGTCAGGAACGCCCGTGATGACGAGGCGGCGTTCGGCGAGGGCGCCGCAGACAGCAGCGAGCGCGGCGGCGATGGGCGAGCCGTCGCGTGACACGGCTGCGACCACGGGGCCACAGCAAAAGGAGGCGATGGCAGCGACGACGATGTCACAGGTACTGGTTCCCCCCACCCCTTCCCAAGGGCGCGGGCAGGCTCGTCCGGAGAGCCGGCCCGCGGGGGACCACAAGGTGGCGGGGGATGCCGCTGATGACGATGCTCCCCCCGGTGGGGCCAATTGAGAGGGAAACCAGCATCAGCCCCCGAGCGCACGCTAGAGGTGCTAGTGATGCGGGAAGATGGCTGCGTGATGTCGCAGCGCCCGGCGCACGATGCCGAAGCCTCGACGTCCCACGCTGCACTGCCCGCCCCTGATGTCGTCGTCACGCACCCGGAGCAGGGGCTGTGCCGCGCCGACGCGCCGCCAGCCCATTTCAACGAGGCCCAGGCCGAGCAGGCACTGTGGCAGGAGTTTTGGGACCACGGTTCCTCGATCAACAACGCGCTAACCGAGGCGCTACGGATCCACGGGGTCCCTCGATTTGACTCTTCCAGGTAAGTGTTTTCGTCGGACTCAAGGTTCGCTCCCCATCCTTTTTGTGTTTGTGCATTTCCTGATTCCGCTTTCCTCTGCGTTCTTGATTGCTGGTGATAGGAGCTGGAGGGCCAAGCCCAGGCAAGGTACGACCACCTCGCTCAGTTGAACATTGAGCTCGACTGGTACCAGAGCCAGTACGACTCCCTCGATGCCCTCGTGGAGGCCCTGCAGATCGACAACGGATGGCTGGAGTACCGGCTGCAAGCCGTGTAGGACAAGCTCCTGGACCAGGGTGCCTAGACCACGGAGGGTGGTTCTGCAGTCGACAATGCTCCTGGAGTAGGACGAGGCGCTGCAGAAGGCGCGTGACGCCCTGGCTGCAGCGCAGACCACAACGGTGGAAAAGGAGACAGCTCTCGCCATGGTGCAAGCTCAACTCCAGCGGGACCGCGCCACCCTCGAGGGGGCTCAGTCTTGGCAGACCCAGGCCAAGGAGAAGGCCAAGGAGGTCGAGCGGCTGGGGGTTGACCTGGCGGATAAGGTTGCCTCGCTTGCTGCGGTGGGGGAACAGCTTCGTCAGAAGAAAAGCGCCCGCCAGCAGGCGGAGTCCCAGCTCTAGCAGGAGCAGTCCGCCCTCAAGGAGGCCCAGGCCGCCCTCGAGTGTGAACGCTCGGCCCTAGAGGAAGCACAGGGCCAACTTCAGCGGAAGCGCGCCACGCTGGAGAAGGCACGAGCCACCATCAAGCTCCGGGACGAGCAGATCACGCGGCTCTCCGGCGAGCTAGTCTAGGAGGGCATGTCCTACGAGGACTTGCGGCAAGCCAACGAGGAAAAGGACGCCATCATCCTCGAGCTGCAGCAGGCAACTTCCACTGCGCACGCCACCCTCGAGTCGGAGAAGAAGCAGGTCGAGGGTGAGTTGCTCTTCCCGCCTTTCGCTTGTTGGCTAAGTTCGTTTGGGGTGCGCTCCCAACTTAGTCCCTATCTTTGCTTTTAGGCCTGCAGACGACTCTTGGGATGTTGGTGACCCAAGCGCGGGCGGTCCAGACGGCCTACAACTCCTCCCAACAGGAGCTGGAAGAGTTGCGGGCCACATCCCTCGAGGCATGCTAGGGCATCGAAGAAGGTGAAGCGCAGGCCGGGAGCTCCATGGCAAGTCGCCTCCGTGCCTTGGGCGGGCACGTTACCCGGCGTATGCGTCGTGCACTCCACCTGGGGGTCCAAAAGTCTCTTAGTGTGGTGGTGTCGCACTATCGGGTCGACGTCGGGGCGATCTCCACGGGCTACGTCGTTCCCGTTGGTCTCGACGATGAGGTCGAGATGAACCGCGTGGACACGCTCGCCGCCCCTGCCACCAATGTCCTTGCCGAAGACTTCATGGAGTTCCTGTTCCCGGACGCTCCTCCGACTGGCGGTCTCGAGCCCTAAAAGTAGTTGGGTGTTCGAGCCCTTTAAGTTTTTGTTAGAACTTGAGCCGTGCGGCTCGTGTAATAAACACAGTTTGCTTGAAACGTTTGAATGTTTGTAAGTTTGGATGATCATTTTTTATTTCGATGGTTGTGCTGTTCCGTCTTCTTTCCCTTCGCCTAGGCGAATTTGAGCTGGGAGGATTCGTTTTCGCGAGTAGCTTGTATGTAAAGTGGCAAGGGAGAAGGGTCATATCCTGCTAGAGGTGTAGGCTATCTCCGACTTGCACGTCTTTCCCTTTGGCTACTCACGTCCCGCGTGAATTTGCCTGAGGTTCGGGTCGAGGCGTACTTAGCGTATTTGAAATGCAGTTTTTTTGCGAAAAATGGGACCATTTTTTGGCGGGAATACCCCCCGCAGTAGCCCCCGAGGGAGACCTTGTTTTCGGGAAGAAAACCGAGTCACCCTTTGACTTTATTCAGTTGACAAAATTTACATTTGTACAACCAACTGGGGCATTGGATATGCGGAACGAGAAAACTTGGAAATCCTTTCTAAGGGTAGAAGCGACGTAGCTGTTGGATGCTCCAAGCGTTGGTGAGCTCCTCGCCGTCCTTATTCACCAGCTTGTAGGTGTCGGGCTTGAGCACTTTGACGATGGCATAGGGCCCCTCCCATGGAGGCGATAGCTTGTGGCGGCCTCGATTGTCTTGGCGCAGCCTTAGGACTAGGTCACCCTCATCGAAGTCTTCGTGCCGGATCATCTGGGCTTGGTACCGCCTTAGCGCCTGCGGCATCTTGCCGAATGCATCAGGGCCACAGTGAGGGCTTCATCTAGCTGATCCAGTGAGTCCTCGCGGGCTCGCTGGTTGGCATTTTCGTTGTAGCCTTTAATCTTGGGCGACCCGTACTCCAGGTCTATGGGGAGAACGGCCTCCGCACCATAGACTAGGAAGAACGGGGTGAATCCCGTGGCTCTGCTCGGGGTGGTCCTGAGGCTCCAAACGACCGACAACAACTCCTGGAGCCATTTTTGGCCAAACTTGTTCAACCTGTTGAAAATCCTAGGCTTAAGACCTTGTAGGATCATGCCGTTGGCACGCTCCACCTTACCATTGGTCTATGGATGTGCAACGGCTGCCTAGTCCACGCGGATGTGGTATTTGTCGCAAAACTCCAGGAATTTCTTGCTGGTAAATTGGGAGCCATTGTCGGTGATGATGGAATTCGGCACTCCGAACAGGTGGATGATGTTGGTGAAAAAGGACACGACTTGCTCTACTCAGAGGTTTATGATTGGGCGTGCCTCGATGCACTTGGAGAACTTGTCCACAGCGACCAGTAGGTGGGTGTTGCCCCCAGGCGCATTTCGCAAGAGCCCGACGATGTCTAGCCCCCACACGGCGAATGGACATGTGACGAGAATAGTTTGCAGGGTGTGAGCCGGAAGATTAGTCTTGCGGGTGTAGAATTGGCACCCTTTGCATGTGCGCACAACCTCGTTGGCGTTAGCGACCGAGATGGGTCAATAAAAGCCTTGGCGGAACGCATTGCTCACGAGGGTGCGCGGCGCCACATGATGGCCACACACGCCCGCATGGATGTCTCGAATAAGCTCGCGACCGTGGGGGATTGGGATGCACCGCTACAGGATGCCAGACGCGGTGCGCTTGTACAGCTCGCCGTCGACTATGGTGAACGATTTAGCCATCCTGGCGATGCGTCTGGCTTCGGACCGATCCGGGGGAAGTTCCCCTCGATCCATCCAAGCGAGCTATTTGGCCCACCAATCCTCCGCGTGGGGGGCTGGCTCTGTCTCCATGTCCTTAGCTTCATCTGCATCGTAGCCCTCGAGCAAGGAGAGCACGAACACCTCGTTCGAGGGGTCCTTGTCCATGGGCTCCACGCCCGCTGGATTCGAGGGAGCCCCCGAGGGTTCCTTCTGACTCGAGGGTGACGATCCGAGGTCGACGGACGACTTCGTGATGTCTCGCGCAAAAGCGTTCGGGGGAACGGTGATTCGCCCTAACGCAATCTTTGCGAGTTCGTTCACCTCCTCATTGTACTTGCAGGGGACGTGATTTAGCTCGATACCGTAGAATTTGTCCTCGAGGGAGCGCACGGCGTTGCAGTATGCTTTCATCTTCTCATCATGGCAACTCGCATTCTTCATGACCTGGTCAATCACGAGCTACGAGTCTCCCCTGACGTCGAGGCGCTTGATGCCTATCTCGATGGTGATTCGCAGGCCGCAGAGGAGGGCCTCGTACTCCGCCATGTTGTTGGACACAGGGAAATGCAAGTGCATTGCGTACCTCATATGCTCTCCGAGGGGTGAGACGAAGAGCAGGCCCGCGCCCGCCCCGGTTTTCATCACCGACCCATCGAAGTAGAGGGTCTAGCACTCGGCCTGAATCTGCAGCAGGGGCAGCTACGTGTCCGTCCACTCAACAACAAAATCCACAAGGATCTGGGACTTGATCGCCTTGCGCGGCGTGTAGGCAAGCATCTCGCCCATGAGCTCCACAGACCACATGGCGATCCTGCCTGCGGTGTTCGGGTTATGGATGATCTCCCCCAACGGGAACGAGGAGACTACCGTGACCAGGTGGGCCTTGAAGTAGTGCCACAGCTTGCGTCATGCGAGCACCACTGCGTAGAGCAGCTTCAGGATCTGCGGATACCACGCCTTAGTATCGGACAACACCTCGCTGATGTAGTACACCAGCCTTTGGATTGGTAGGGCGTGTCCTTCCTCTGTTCACTCCACCACGATGACCACGCTGACCACCTGGGTGATCGCAGTGATGTAGAGGTATAGAGGTTCGCCGTTCTGGGGCAGCGTGAGGATTAGCGCGTGGGAGAGCGTCGCCTTGAGTTTGTCAAGCGCCTCCTAGACCTCAACGGTCCTGGAGAAGCGCTCGTGCTTCTTCAGGAGCCGGTAGAGGGGTAAGCCCTTCTCGTCGAGCCGCGAAATGAAGCGGCTCTAGGCGGCAAGGCACCCCAACTCCTTCTAAACCCCTTTAAGGTCTCAAATTGGGCCCATCCGGTCGAGGGCTGCGACCTTTTCGGGATTGGGCTTGATGCCTCGCTGGGAAACAATGTATCCCAGTAGCACGCCGCACGACACTCTAAAGACGCATTTTCGGGGGTTCAGTTTCACCCTGTTGTCCCGCAGGCAATCGAACGCGGTGCGCGGGTCATTAACTAGGTCGTCCGCCTTCCTGGTCTTCACGACTATGTCATCTACGTATGCCTCAACGGTCCGCCCGATGTGGTCTCCGAAAACGTGATGCATACACCGTTGGTACGTAGCGCCCGCATTTCGGAGGCCAAATGGTATCGTTACGTAGAAAAACATTCCGAATGGCGTGATAAAGGAGGTCGCGAGTTGATCGGACTCCTTCATGTTTATTTGGTGGTACCCGGAATAGGCATCAAGGAAACATAAGAGCTCGCAACCCACGGTAGAATCAACAATCTGATCAATTCGTGGCAAGGGAAAGGAACTTTGGGTCATGCTTTATTTAAACTAGTGTAATCTACACACATCCTCCACTTCTCATTCTTTTTCTTAACTAATATAGGATTGGCTAGCCACGTAGGGTGAAAGACTTCCTTGATGAATCCGGCCTCGAGGAGCTTCCGCAGCTCCTCGAGGAGCTTCCGCAGCTCCACTCCGATCGCCCGACGTCGTTCTTCGTCGAAGAGCCACAGCCATTGTTGCACGGCTCGGGAGTAAGGTAGGATGTCAATGGAGTGCTCGGCGACCTCCCTCGGGATTCCTTGCATCTCCGAGGGGCTCCACGCAAAGATGTCGGCGTTGGCGCGGAGAAATTTGACGAGCACCACTTCCTATTTCGAGTCGAGAGTGGAACTGACCCTCGATGCCTTGCCCTCCGGGGCAGCAGGGTCAAGGGGCACCTCTTTTGTCTGCTCGGCAGTCTCAAAGCTGCCCGCATGATTGGCTGAGGAGTCGAGGTCCTCGTTGACCAGCTTCTCCAGGTTCGCGACGAGCGCCTCGTCAAGCGCCAACACCTCGGCGCGCTCCATGCACTCGACGTCGCAGTCGAATGCGTGCTCGATCGACGAGCCCACGGTGATGACGTCCTTTGGCCCCGACATCTTCATCTTGAGGTAGATGTAGTTCGGGACCGCCATGAACTTGGCATAACACGGACGCCCAAGGATGGCGTGGTACGCGCCCCTGAACCCCACCACCCAAAGGTGAGGGTTTCCTTGCGGAATTTGTCAAGCGTGCCAACCAGACCGGCAGATCGATCTGCCCGAGGGGCTGGACGTGCTTGCCCGGCGTGACGCCATGGAACGGCGTCGTGCTGGGCCGCAGCTAGTCCACCCCGATTCCCATCAGCCGAAGGGTGTGCGCGCACAAGATGTTGAGGCTGCTGCCCCCGTCCATCAGCACCTTGGAGAACCGCGAGTTGCCGATGACTAGATTGATAACCAGTGGGTACTGGCCTGGGTTGGGGTGCAGTTCGGGTGATCCTCGCGACTGAATGTGATGGCGTCCCCCGACCAGTCGAGGAAGGAGGGAGGATCCATCTCCACAGCGAGGACCTCGTGTCGCTCCCGCTTGCGCTGGCTGTTGGACATGTCCACGGTTGGCCCCCCGAAGATGAGAAAGACGCTCTCCACCGCCGGGAAGCCGCCGACGTCCCCATCTCCATCGTCCTTCTTGGCCTCGCCTTCCTTTGCGGCAGCGCGGCTGTAGTACTTCTTGAGCATGTCGCACTGCTCGAGGGAGTGGTTGATCGGGATCTTGTGGTACCGGCACGACTTCTTCAGCATATCGTCGAACACGCCGGGGCCTCGAGGGGCCGCTCGAGGGCCCTTGCCGACCAGGTCGACCGCGAGGGCCTCGTCCCCATCGTTGTTGTGCCCCTGCGCGCGTGCCTCGCGGTGGGGCTTCTTGCCCCGCTTGTGCTTCTGCTGGGGCTCCTTGGACTTGCTGCCCTCCGCGGGCGCGTCGTCCACGCGCTTACCCTTCTTGCCATCGAAGATGGCACTACGTGAAAACCTCAAATAGGTCATGCAACATTTGTATCGGGCCCTTAACGCCTGTTACATCCACCCACATTTGTAACAGATGTTAAAAGAGCCCATTACAAATCTTAAACCTATCGGTAACGGGCACGTAAAGTCTGTTACCGATCAATGCCCTATCGGTAACAGGCTGCTTAAGTCTGTTACTGATCACTCTGTATTGGTAACGTGCTATAAAGTCCGTTACCGATGAGCATTTGGCGCCCGTTACTAGTTTGAGAGCCCAATAATTGAGGTCTAGGAGCACTCAACTGCAGTGAAGCGGGAGCGCGGCGTCAGTGAACAAATGAGACGGAGGAGGAATTGTGGGGATTGAAAATGTTGTTGTTGAGGAGGAGGAATACAACCAGTTTGACGAAATTCCATCCTTTGACACTTCATACAAGCCCCAACTATTCGGAACTAACAAAACACTGTACTTGCGAAGCGACCATAGTGAAAAAATCCATATACAGAAATCAAGGAAGAAAAAACAAGCATGATTTCTGCTGAATCCTTTTTGTAATGCCGGAGGATGTGTCTATTTGTGGAAATGGAATCTGTTTTGTAATATAAAGGATGCGATGTATTGGTGGAATTTCAACCCTTTTTGAAATATATGGGATGTGGTGGAATTTGAATCCTGCTTGTAATATATTCTGCCAAAGATATTATATATACTATGTTTATATTCTGCTTTAGTTCAATAACGGGCAAGAGACGAGGATTGACGAACCCGCGTCGCTATTGCTACGGGCAAGAGATGAGGACTAACGAACCATCGTCGCCTTTGTTACGGGCAAGAGACGAGGACTAACGAACCAGCGTCGCTTTTGTTATGGGCAAGAAGATATGCGAAATAACAAACAAATTACATCAAAAGAGACACGGATTAGAGCATCTCCAAGAGTTTGCCAAATTTTACTTGGCAAATCTTGTGCTTTTCCAACTTCTAAAAAGATATGCCAAGTAAAAAAAAGAGTTCATCTCCAACAATCTGGCATAATTTCACTTGCCAAATCCAGATCAGGAATCCTGAGAGAAACAAGTTGATTTGCCAAACTGTTGAGATAATCACAAGCTTTGCAAGTGAATAGGTAAATCATACAAAAAATTGTACTACATAGAGATAATCACAAAAGCATGTCTCTTGAGATGCAAAATCACACACACACATATTAAAGTCATCATTGATACATCAGAACAAGGTTACAATGCAGCCGTATCTTCATGATGCGATATGCAAAATCACACACACATATTACAGTCATCATTGATACATCAGAACAAGGTTACAATGCGGCCATATCTTCATGACGAGATATGCAAAATCACACACACACATCGATCTTGCTCGCAGGTCATCGATCTTGCTGCCCGTGGTCATTGAACAAGCTCCATTTCTGTTGATGGCTCAGAGAACTGATTCCTGGCTTGCAATAAGACTAGAAAGCTTCCTAGCTTAACCTACACTTTTGGTTTGCAAGAGCATTCCGTGAGTGGAGGGAGAAAGCATAGGAAAAATAATGATCATTGGACAAAGGATGAAGGATTGTTCATACTGAAAACAATGATCATTGGACACAGGATGAAATTGTTCATCCTGATGTCAGGAGGCTCTGGGCTACCTACCCCCGACACGGCTACTAGGAAGAAGTATGTCACAAGAATTCTTCTCGCAGCTGTGTTAGAGGGATGAGCAACCCAATCACCCTTATCACAGGAATTCTTCTAGCAACTGAGAGATCGAGGAGGAGGAGGAAGAGAGAAAAGCAAAAGCTTGTGCTCTACAAGATCTATTCTTTGCGTCATAGCTAGATCTAGATCTAGAGAAGAAGGAAGCAAGTGCCTCGCTTTATTGTATCAGAAGAAGGAACCATATACTAGCTAGATCGAGAGAAGAAGGAAGCAAGTGACTCACTTTATTGTATCAGAAGAAGGAACCATATAGCTAGATCTACATCTACTAGAGAAGAAGGAAGCAACTTGAAGTGAGGAGGACCGATAGGCGCCGGTGCCTGTTTATAGAAAAAAGAAGGAAGGGATAAGATCAAGAGCACAGGAACGGCCGGGAAGGTTCCCAAGACGGTCAAGACAGCCGAGAAACTGTTGCTAGTCAATGGCTGAGAGCAGAGCTGCAGAGGTAGTGATTCCAATGTAGAATTAAATGATACGCGGAGTAAGCAAACATCATCTCCAATGGCCGTGTTTTGATGGTAGATGTTAGTGTTACTATTGGTGGTAGTTTTTAACACCTCCAAATTAACACATGTGTTTGGCTCCAAAGTGTTAGTTTTGGTGTAACACTAACACCTCCATCCAAACATCCAATGTAGTCATCATTTCCAAAAAAAAAGAGAGGAAGGGATAAGATCAAGAGCACAGGAAACGGGAAGAGGTTCCATTCCAAGACGGTCAATGGCGAAACTGTTGCCAGTCAATGGCTGAGAGCAGAGCTGTAGAGGTAGTGATTCCAATGTAGAATTAAATGATATGCGGGGTAACGAAACATCGTCTCTACGCGGATTAGCCAAACGTCGTTTCCAATAGAGAATTAAATGATACATGGGGTAACGAAACGTCGTCTCCATTGCATACTTAAACCGTGTTTGGAAACAAATCTCATGTATCTTCTCCTTCCAAAACAATTAGATCCCCTTCCCCTTCATATCTGCCCGCGAAAAATAGCAACTGCCTACTCCTCATCGTCACCATTCCCGGCCGGAGATGTATAGCATGCCGGGAAGAAGCACGCGGCACCAGCCATCATCGCTGCTGCTGGGCCTCCCTCAAGACCTCCGCATTGAGATTGCGGCGCGAGTCGGTGCAACCTCAGAGCGGCCCTTGGTTGATCTCCGCAGCCTATGTGGTACTTGCTCGACCATGCGCCGCGTGTGCGGCTACGGCGACGTTGGCCAGCATTTGTCGATAGAGGGGATACGAGATGAGATTTCTTGGGTGTGGAACCCCACCGCTTACAAAGCATTCCTTGCTATGTTGAGCGGTCTCGGGAATCCGGAGGCTTGTTTCCTCTCCGGAATCAAAGCCTTCTTCATCGAACACAGGGGATATAATGATCTCCGGCGCGCCGCCGAGGGTGGGAACGATGCGGCGGCCTATCTATACGCCATCTTGCTCTACAGAGACAATGGCGGTGCCGCCGCCGACGACACCACGAAGGGGTACATGAGGCGGATTGCGGGCGGTGGCAGTACGACGTCGTCGAGATGGCTGAGCAACGAGGGGTGTCTGCCTTTGCACGAGAAGGCCGCCCGTGCGCTCCACTACTCGACTTGGCGCATTTGGGGTGAACCGCTGCCGCCTCCGGCACAGGTGCACGACGATCAGCAGTGCGCAGGCACCGGCGGCGGCTGCGGTGTGGAAAAAGGATGGCTTCGAATTTCTCTGTTTTGCAGTGAAGACTGTAGGCTGCGCTGCGAAATGGTGAAGTTCGAACAGAGAATAGGAAATCAGTAGTTGTCGGTGTTTTAGACCGGCAAACCTACCAAGGGGGTACCCGAGGTAGTAGATTGTGCGGTGAGGATCATGACGCAAAACCAATTTGGCGAGTGCGCGCGCGGAGCGCTCGCTCCGACCGGCGCTGCCTGACTGCCTTCCCATATATGTGCGATGCAGACCGTGCCACAGCTATTCGTGGGTGGGTTCTACTTCTATTTTGATCCCTCCATTTTCCCTTTTCCCGTGATGAGATGCGAGTGATTTCTTTTCCCTCACGCGCTGGCGCGCCCATCGGCCAATGTGCTGGTGGTTAGTTTTTCTTTTTTTCAGTTCTTTTCTATATCAAGTAAATACTATATAAATGTACAAGACATGCGCATAACTTGTCATAAATAAAAGTTATGCACATCAATTATTTTTAGTGAAAAAATTACGTGTGTAACTCGTCATTAGGGAATATTTTATAAACATAACTCATCATTAGAGAAAAAGCTATGTGCATAATTCGTCATTAGGGAAAAATTATGTGCATAACTCAGTGTTAAAGAAAAAGATATGCACATAACTCACTATTAGAGAAAAAGTTATGCACATAATGTTTTAGCAAAAAAAAATTATGCGCATAACTCATCATTAGGCAAAAGTTATACAGATAACTCGTCGTTAAAGAAAAAGTTATGCACATAACTCGTCGTTAGGGAAAAGTTATGTGCATAACTCGTTGTGAGGGAAAAAGTTATGCACATAACTCATCGTTAGAGAAAAAATATACATATATATTGTTTTTATAAAAAATTACGGGAGGAGAAAATATTATCATGAAAAAGTTTATACATCAAAATTTTAAGTATAAGGTATAATAT